>CM075510.1:11825000-13305000 GCA_037950675.1 Hypophthalmichthys molitrix
CGTTTTGCTCTGGAACAAGAAATAGATTAATAAGAACAAAGATTAACCGTTTGATATACCCCAAATTAATTCTTGTTTAACCACTATCTACATAAGAACCAGCAGCAAATTCCTGAAGGACTGGCCGAGATGAAGCTGTTCTCTGCGGTTAAATGAACGCTGAATGGCCGCTGACGCCCTGGAGCTTGCAACTGTGAAAGCTAAGGTGACCAGACATCCCCGTTTTCCAGGGACAGTCCCGGTTTTTGGTGTTCTGTCCCCGACTGGAGCTGTCCCCAGATATGTCCCCGTTTTACAGTTCATTCAAAACAACCCGCAAATACATTGCAAAAAAGCCTATCCAACATACAGCAGCCTATAGAAGCAATCATGTAGTGATTATTTTTGTGATTATTTTTACCAACATATGGCACTGAGAGCTACGCTGACTCTATTTGGTTGAGTGCCGCTACTTCATGAAGAATGTAACTGCGAGGAGAACATCATCAAAAGAAGCATCGTTAACGCTTTCAAGTTAGTAACCAGTGTTGGGGTAACACATTACAAGTAACTTGAGTTATGTAATCAGATTACTTTTTCAATTTACAACAAAATATCTAAGTTACTTTTTCAAATAAGTAACGCAAGTTACTTTTTCACATTGACTCTCCTGTCCCCATGTTGAGAGAAATAAAGTGCAGAGGTGTTGTTTGGGCTGTGTAAACATGACGGTTATTGTAGTTCTAGATGAAATGTAAACATGCATTTATTCATCTCACTTGCATGAAAAAATTCAGTATTCCTCAAAATGAATAAAAACAGTGAAATTAAATTCTGAATCTCAGAATTTTATGCAAACCTGTAATAATTAAATATATTAAATGAAACAAATATACTTTACGTATTTAATATCACTTTATTAACCAATGTCTTTGCTGCTGACCTTCAATGATCGAATTCAACCATACTAATAAGCAAAAATTACTTTAGATTAGATTAAATAAGAGTGTTGAACTTCCTTCTCCTTCTCCTTCTCCTATATCCCATTCTTTAATCCAGAATGACAACACAGCTGAAAAGTTTGTGTGAGCTGCGCCCTCCACTGTACAGGTGTAAATATGTATTTCCTTCAGCCAGAGGCTTATTCATTTCACTTTTGGTGTGAAAGGGCCTTAACATTTGCCAAAAATAGAACTTTTTGTTGTTATTAAAAAACAAACAAGCAAGCCCAGCCCAGGTGAGAAAAAGTAACGCAAAAGCAGTGGTGGACAAAGTACACAAATCAAGTACTTGAGTAAAAGTACAGATACGTATCATCAAATATTACTCAAGTTAAAGTATTTAGTGCTCCTCTTCAATTTTATTGAGTGAAAGTACAAATATACTTGATTTGTAATGTACTTAAGTAAAAAAGTACTGATTGATGAATGTTTATTTTGTAATTTTATATGTAATAAAATATTTACAAAAATGTGAGGGGTGTACTCACTTCTGTGAGATACTGTATATAATTTAATTTTATATTATATATAATCCTATTGCTCAAAATAATTATGAATGATTATGAATTGTCAAATAGCCAGCACTAGTCAGTATGGAGGGAAGATTAGTGGATGCAGATACATAATATTAGAATCAATGATTTGTTGACTCGAGAACAGCTGCAATACGATCAAAACAATTCGCGAATGAATTCTGATGTGATTTGTGAACCGATTTAACAGGATGATTGAAAAGAATCAGTTCGTGCACGAATCGGACACCTCTTTTGCGTCTCTGAACATGTGACGATTTATTCATTTTAAAATAAGGAGTAACGATGTTTTATGAAATGTAGTGGAGTACAAAGTACGATCTTATGCTTTGGAATGTAACGTTAGTGAAGTAAAAGTAAAAGTACAGATAGGGTGTTTTCACGACGCGTCATCAATCCGGAAGTCGGCCATTCTGGCGGTACTGAACGTAAACAAAGCCACTTGAACCGAACGGAGCTCGCAAATTTAGCTGATTAATTCTGCTGAAATTGGTCAATTGTTGTCGTGTTTTGGACTGTACTAATCGGTCGGACCGGGAAAAACATCTGGAGTACTATAAACTGCCAAAAGTTAGAACAAATCGATGAGAAGAGTGCAAAAAAAACTGAGGAAAGAAGGCGACAAGTGGCTATGTCAGCGAAAATGTCTGCTGTGTAGAGACTCAAACTGAAATGACTGGTGATTTTATAAATTCTATGACCAGTTTACTTCAAAAATCTGAAAACAGAAAACATTCAGTTGCGTTTGTGTTGAAAATTTGTCCTCTTCCAATGACCAACGTGCATTTGAGGGTAAAGATGAAAAGGTTTTATTTTTCACTGGTCTACCTACATGTCAGATTTTGTTAGCACTGTTTACATACATTAGTCCCCACCTCCCTGTGAGGAAGTCACTTAATGCATTCAAGGTGCTAATGCTGACATTAATTAGACTAAGGCTTAATGTTTCTACAACCTTTGTCTTATGCATTCAGTGTGTCAATAGCCACTGCTTTTAGGGTGTTCACTGATGTTATTGATGTCATGTTTAAGATAATTTTTGTACAATAGACAAGATTGGACTTGTTATAGTATTGTTGTGTAGTACAAACACAGTATACCACTGTCATTAGAACAACACAAATTTATTATAAGAGCAACAGAACAGTTGGGTATGCAACAACTTTTTACTTTATTGTATGATGTACAAATGATGTGAAAATGTACTCAATTCTGAAATAAAACTGTTACAAAAAAGTTATCTTTGTGAATTGCCCAAAAACACACATTACATTTTCAAAAGGAAATAAAATATTAAAATTTTCAGCCTAATTTAGACCAAAAGTGCCTGAAGTGCTTAAGGAAAAAAAAAAAAAAAAATCTGTACTATGCTTAGCTAGGCTGTACATTAGATGTAAATGCAAACATGTAAAGCTACAGAACGCTAAGTTACAAGAATCCTCCCAGACTTTTCTGCAATTACCCAGGATTTCAAGGGTTTTTTTTTCTCGTATTCGCTGGAAATAAAGTACCTGCAAACCTTTGTAACATTTAAGGTCCTCAGCTGTGTATGGGCTTTTCGGAAGACGGACAGAAGAATTGTCGGATCATCAGTCCACGACAAACGAGCCGGTGTTACGAGATTTTCGGTTTCCGAAGGCGGAGCATTCATGAATATTAAGGAGTTTTCCCGACATGCGCGAATGCACGTGCAACTGAGAATTTTAGTTCACATTGTTCCTTTGTAGGCTACCTTGCGATGTTTTAAAACTCGGTATTTTATTAGTTGTTATCATTAAGTACATCGCTGCCTGTAACAATTGAAATAAACCTGTATAATATTTTTGAGGACTTATATCTATTCTGGTATTGTTCTTAAATTCTTGTTCATTTTGATATGATGTAGGCCTGTTGCTCTTCAAAAGGATTAATACAATTCTTTATGTTTAGACTCACCAAGGTTGCATTTATTTGATCAAAAATAGGCAAAACTAATATTGTGATTTGTTTTCTATTTTAGTATATTTTAAATGGCTGTTTATTCCTGTTACTCCAGTCTTCAGTGTCACATGATCCTTCAGAAATCATAGTATGCTGATTTGCTGCTCAAGAAACATTCTTAGCTATTATCAGTGCTGAAAACAGTTGTGCTACTGAATGAAAGTGGAAACCGTAATACACTGCCTGTTCTGTTGATTCACAGCAAGTTTGAAGACTATTGAAATAGAAATCTTTTGTAACATTAGAAATGTCTTTTTTTCCTTCTTCTTTTTTTGAAAGTGAAATTAATGAAATTAATTTCTTAAAAAACAAAAAAACTACAGTGATTCCAGACATTCGAATAGTATTTTAATGCAAATGCATTTGTGCAAATAATTTGGGGGCCACTGTATGTAAAAATATAACGTTTTGTTGTTATAAAAATAGTTTTAAGTAAATAAAAAATTAAAATTCAATGAGTGGTAAAAATGTTAAAATCTTTAAGACTAAAAATGGAATTTTTTGATCTGAGAATAGCTTTCTTATGTGTCATATTTCCATATATTAAGGGCTAAAGTAGCTAAAGTTTGTTGTTGGCAAGTCCATGGCTCATCTTTTTGTACAAAAACAAAATGTCATTAAATGCCTCACACAATATCATATGTTCACTCCATCACACATTATACAAAGCATCTAGTAATCAAAAGCAAATCAAGGCCATATTCCCATCTTTATTCCAGGGTTTGTGATATATGTTTTGACAGATAGTTTAAAAATGTTTTTTTTTTTGTTTGTTTCAAAATTTCATGAGGCCAAAACTGCCCCTAATTAATGCCCCATGAAGAAAATGTATGTTTATGAACATTAATGACCAGTGAATTCAGGTTGACTGGGACACTTTTTGCCATTGAGATTGACTGGGAAAAAGTTTCCCGATCAACCTGAATATATGCCAAATAATGAATGTTTGTGTATCAAAATAAATTGTCCATTTATATCAGTGATCATCACTGTATATCCAGGTACACAAGTCACACATGGTCAAAACAACGCATGGCAGAGAATAACAAAAGGTTGCAAAAATCTTTATTAGGCCACTGATTTTGGACATTTCTTTAATTTCCAGAGGGATGACCCCGTTTTAAATCTTCATAAGGTGAGGTAACAGAAGAACATCAACACATCATTGAAATGGCAGCTGCATGTTTTTAACAGTATTTTATTTATTTATTTTCCCTTTTATATGAAATCAGTATAATCTACTTAAACTCATTCAGGGAGTTAGGTGTTCTGTGATGCTTGGTTTTATTGTGCAATTGAAAAATTAAACCTGGTGGTGTCAGTGTATCTCTCTTTAATATATATAAACGGAAACCATGAAAAGACAATATAGTTTCAGCAATATTTTCAGCATTTGTCACCAACCGGAAAACCAGAGAATGTTAGTCTGAACAGGTAAGCTAACACATGTATAATCACACCAGTAGTCTGTAGGTTACAAAAATATTATGTCCACACAGACACATTTATATAGGCCTACCTGCTCTTACATCGCAGGGTACAAAGGAAGAGCACAACGAGCTAAACTCATTGTAGACGACAGCTAAAGGTTGCTCTCCTGTCAAGTGTCTGTCATTCAGTTACAGACGACTGCATATAACGTGCATACTAATGAAAACATTATAAACTGTTACCTAGAAGAAAACAACTGTAGTTTAAATCCGCCGCGACACTGATAATATAGTTACCTTTATTGAATAATCCACTGTCCTGAGATACAACGTGAACGAAAATTCTCAGTTGCACGTGCAATCGCGCTTGTCGGGAAAACTCATTAATATTCGTGTATGCTCCGCCTTCGGAAACCGAAAATCTCGTAACACGGCTCGTACGTATCCCAATTAAGGATAGTAAGAGTCATTTTCAAGCACAAATGTAACAAAACATTTTGAAAAGTTAAAAAGTTGTAATTTCTGTATACAGAATAAACAGCTTGTGAAAATGAAAATAATAAATACAATTATAAAATGTTTCTTAAATAGTTTTATTTATCATATATTTACATTGTTTTATTTTTGTAATGTGTTTTTGTAAAGTCATAATTTTGTTATAATATTGTTTTGAACTGCTTGCTATTAACAATGGTTAACATTAACTGTTTTCATTGTGTGATTTTTTTTTTTTTTTTTGTTTGTTTGTTTTTTGCTGGTTTGGTGAATTGTATTAAAACCAGACCAAAAATCCCAATAATCAAACCACATCATAATAACTATTAATATTATTATTATTAATAATAATATAAGGAACCCCTGACAAACAAACAAACAAAAAAACATTCAAAAATGTAGGCTTATTGTCTTTATTTAATAGATAATAACAAAAGAGATTTCAGTGATATTTTGACAACTCAAAAGGGGAAATGTCCCCAGTTTCCATTCCAGAAATCTGGTCACCTTAGCGAAAGCATCAAAACAAATTGTAAAATAGTCCTATGTTTATATTGGTCATTCTCACGAAACCATTAAAATACCACGGCACTAATGATTTTAAATATTAAACATGCATTTTAGTAATATATAAAAACATTATAATAAAGACAATATTGTTCTCTACACTGAACAAAGAGTAATTAAAAAAGTAAAATAGAAATTCTCATTACCGCAATGCGTCCAGGTATGTCTGAATGTATGTTTTGTTCTAATTTAAACAGAAAAAAATGAAAACATTCTAAAACAAATTATATGTTCTAATAGATGTTTTCAAATGACAGAAAAAAATGGAATGTATAATATATAATAATAATGAAATAATAGTGGAAAAATGAAGTGTCCATGACTGATATTCTCATCCTCTGCAACATTTTTTAAGGACTCTTTACACACACACACACACACAATTTAAAAAAAAAAAAAATTGATTTTGAATTAAGCAACAGGTGTGCTAGAACCTCAAAGATGGCTACCAAGTAGGCAAATCTCTTTATATTTATCCAGTTAAAAGTTAAAAATTCTCTTATCTGACCATGTACACGACATTTTGATTATCATTACTGTAACAGGGAATTTTCCTCATTTGGAAAAACTTTAAATTACTAATTTTCTGTGAAATACTTCATTAATGTCTAATTTTGTACATTAACTAAAAATTGTCTAAATCATTATGGCTTCTCTGAATTTAATAAAATATGCTAAGGTACCTCATCCTCCGCAACACCATTCTCACTTACCGCAACCATTTAAGGCCAGTTGTGGTAGAGAGAACTTCTGTTTCGGTAATGAGAATTTGATCATACAGGCTATTTTTAAATATATATTATGAAGTATTAAGTTTAATGATATTTACTAATTGTTGGAAAACTTTTGCAAAGGCTAGGGTGATAAATTTCAGAGAAAAGGTTTACATAAAAAGAAATCTACAGCAAGTCTACAGCAAGTCAAAACAGTATACACAGGGCTTTGTTGCACTAAGTAAGAACATCCTACAGACTTCCAGAGTTTTTATATCAGGTTAGTGATATTATGTCCTAAGCTGACACCTAACCCTCACAGAAAGCTGTGCAAATCATTAGATTTAAATATAAACATGATTTGGCCAATTTATGAGCATTTTAAAGTAGCGAGCAGGTGTGGACTTTAACCAATAAGTGAGGTAAGCGGCTGCTTAGAGCCCCGGGGAATCATTTTTGGCAAATGCTCCAGTGGGTATTTGTGTTTGAGCTTTGTAGAGTATGGCCCTTTCACACAGGACGCGACAACGGCACCACTTCGCTATGAAACCCATTTATTTCAGTGGCTTGCGCCGCGGTCAAAGTTCCGCTGCGCTCTGTGACGATTACCCGCGCGGCCAATAGAAACAGGGCATCAAATAACAAGACATATAGAACTCCCGCTAACAGTTTTGAAAATTCCACCTACTCAGGCCAGCGTAGCGCAAATCGTTTTGCATCTGAAGGGCAGCGCTGAACCAAGACTTGCTGTAATGAAATTTTTTAGGACTTGTTTTGGAAATTGTGTTCAAAAAAGGTCTTAAATTGTAAGTAAATGTTTTTAAATTTATGTTCACAAATACTCCAGACTTTGTTTCTAATGTCTGAAAAAAAAAAAAGTTGATTAAAGCATTTTTTAATTTTCATGTTTGAAATTTTTAAAACCAAGTTTTCGTGAGAATCACACATACGAGTCACATAATAGTCAAATAACCACATTCTCGCCTAAAAAAACTCTTAAAACTACATTTCGTGACATAACAACAGTAGTAGGGTATATAAAATTATGGTGGATTTACTCGACCGACAGTCACTGCAAGCGGAGTGACGGTGAAATGGTTCGAGTGCTGATACTGGGGCAATATCGCCAGGCTCTCACCCAATCAGATTCGAGAACCAGAAAGAACAGATAGCAAGAACACGTCATGTACTATGTATATATCCAAATGAGTCGATTTTGAATCGAGATCGAAATTGAACAGCAAGCTTATAATCGAATCAATACTCCAAGATGAACTCAATGAGATCACTCCAAGATGAACTCAAGTTGGCAGCAGCGCAGTAACGTTTGAAAAAAACAGCATTGTTTTATCATATAAATTGACTTAATGATCACTAGTGTTGTCTAGTATTATTAAAGCGTTTAAATTAATAGGAATATTAAATGAGTGCTATGAGTTACATGAAAACATGTGCGCGCAGTACTGTACTTCGCCGCTAGAGGGCGTCAGGCAGGAAATGAGGTGACTCCTTAGAAAACAACATCCGGTATTATGTTAGAATATTACGTTTTCTTGTGTGTGGTGAAAAAGTTCAGCAGCAGACACTGATCGCAGACAGACACGTAAGGGTGAGCGTGTGAACTTTAATGCTTTCAGTCTCAGTTTCTTTTCACATCTTCATCATCAGTGACTTTAGATTAAACTAACATAAAAGTACCAATAACGTACTATAGTATTACAATGTTTCTAAGACATGGTACCGTGGTAAATCCGCGGTAGTTTTTTCAAGTACCTTGGAGCATTGTGTAAATACCAATATTGGTATCATTCAGTTCCGTGGTATCATTTACGCAGCGAAAGACATTAATTATATGAAACAAAAATATACGTAATAATAGTTGATTGATTTATTAAAGTTTTAAAATAAAGCAGAAACTAACAGGCTTTTGTAGGACAGAATTACTCATAATAAGGATGGTTTCATCGAATCAGTCCAGGAAGTTTGTATTATGTGTGCATATTTTGTTTCAAACTGGTTACATTTCATTTTGTTAATATTTCTAAAATTGTCCATTTGAATGATTCTGTTCAGATTAAACTGATAGTAAAAAATGACGTTCGCATGGGTCGTGTGTGTAGTGTGTTCTGTTTCAGTTGTCAGTAAAGTCATGATGGCGAATCCAATGAGTGTTCAGACTCTAAGTAAGACATGGGAACTTAGTCTGTATGAACTCCACCGAACGCCACAGGTAGGTACACACACACACTCACACACACACTCTCTCACTCTTTCAAATTCAAATGTCAACTTGGAAACAAAACTGGACTCCATTGGACCACTAGAGACTAACCTTTATGAATGTTGTTCAAAGCCCCAATCACAGCATTGTTGGCAGTAGTTGTACTGATTGGTTACTAGGCATTCCTAGTTTTACCTGTTACTCAGAATCTTAGACATATTATTCCATGTGTTATTTGTTAATGTTGCCTCACATGTGTTCAGAGATGTGAAATTTACTTTCTACATATGACTCTTGACTACAGTCAGTGTCTTCATTTCCATAAAGTTAAGTGTCCTCATTTTCTGTGTCAATAGCAGCACCAAACGGAATAATGGTAATTTATAAACTGATATTGCAAACATTCCCACTGCCCCATTCTTCCTGCTGCCCCATCCTTTGCTGAGACAAAGATATGATTCAGAATTGGACATGCACACTTTTTATTTTCAGTTTTTATTGTTAGAAGTAGGATTCGAATATATTTATATCTTAAGTTCCACCCATGTATGGATTGTTTCAGGAGGCGATTATGGACAGCACAGAGATTGCTGTGTCGCCCAGAAGTCTCCACAGTGAGCTTATGTGTCCCATTTGTCTGGACATGCTGAAAAACACCATGACCACCAAAGAGTGTCTGCATCGTTTCTGCTCCGAGTGCATCGTCACTGCGCTCCGATCAGGGTAAGACCAGAGTTTTTCTTTTACATTTAAGAACGATCAGATCAACTGCCATTTTTTTGGTGCTTTCAATTAATCAGATATTTCTTGCTCACTTCTGCCCTTTAATTATTTTCTGCTGCAGAAATAAAGAATGTCCGACCTGCAGAAAGAAGCTTGTGTCCAAGCGTTCTCTTCGCGCCGACCCAAATTTTGATGCCCTGATCTCTAAGATGTACCCTAGCCGTGATGAGTATGAGGCCCATCAGGATAAAGTTCTGGAGCAGCTCAGTCGACTGCACAACAAAGAGGCACTCAGCAGCAGCATTGAGCAGGGCCTGCGCATGCAGGCCAGACACAGGTCACAGCACAACTATGAGTGCATATGCATGTCCACTTAAATCTTGCCCTAAAACTTATATAGTGCCTACAAAAATGGCAATTCTGTCATTATTTACTCATCCTAACTTTGAACATAGAACAAAAATTATGAGAAATTTTCTATACAGCACTATCTATACAGTGAAAGTAATCCTTCTCGCTGAGCTTTACAGTTAAACAGGAGTATTGTACTTTTAAGACATCTTATTTTTATATCTAAAAAGAGTAACAAAGCTTGCACATTGGCTAAACACAGTTACTTTTTTTTTTTTTTTTTTTTTTTAGAGCTCAGCGTGTCCGTAAACTGCATCCAGAGAGTGAAAACACTACCTTCAGCGGTGGTGAGGATAACGGTGACACTCGTTCACATGTCTCGCACGACTCTGCCCCTTCACACCATACCTCTGCTCCGGCAAGCTACGCTCCAGAGGCTGGACCGAGTCGCAGTAAAAAGCAGCAAATGTCTGATGATTCTGGACCTGAGGCTTTTGGAGAGAGTTGTACACCTCCTGGACAACTGCCAGGCCATGGGCCAAGCTCAGAAATTGAACTTATATTTTGCCCACATCCCCTGCTGGTCAACAACCAACAATACAGCCAGACAAGGTATAAGGAAAATGCGTGACTGAGTGTATATGGGTAATTTTTGAGAGGACAATTGTACATGATTAATTGTAACAGGCAGCATAGTAATGTAGAAATATATTTTATTTGCTCAGTAAACTCCTGTAAGCTTCTGCAAAGAAAAACTGTTCCAAGCAAGCAGCTTTGAGTGTAGATGAACAAACAAGTTCAAACAATGGGATAATGTACAGTCATCTTACTTTTTACACAGCTTTTCACCACATGAATAATGACAGGGACAAGAAATATTGATTTGAGAAGATTTGAGCTTAAAATCATACCTGTTTATTATCTTATAATCCATCACAGTGTACAGAATCATTCTAGCAACAAGATTGAACCCTTCAACAATATTAACGTAAGCCTACAATTAATACTGAAGTCCTCAGGTTTCATTTTATAGTAAATACAGTCAATAACTGAGGTGCAAGATGGCAGCAGCTGAGTTTCAATGAAACAAGAAAAAGCGCATCCAATCACATTGTGATACGAAAGAAAAGAAACAAAAGAATTGCTGGCCTCACATGAGTGTTGTCATACAGTGTTTCTATTGACGATAGTCATTATTGGGGAATAACTGATCTCAGAATGTCATGACTGACCAATCAGAACCATTTCAGAGAGCTGTGTATTCCTTTTTTTTTTTCTTTTTCTTTTTTTTAAGTACTTACTCTTAAAGCTTTATGGATGGAAATGTAATTATGGGAATGAACATATTGGGAGCTACATTCTCCTTTCTGCTCTCAGATATGTCAAAACCACAGCCAATGCCACAGTAGACCACCTCTCCAAATACCTGGCTCTCCGTATTGCTCTGGAGGACAGTCAAAGTGAAACGCAGGCAAACAGAAACATGGAGGGAGAGCCAGGAGCTACCAGCAACAGTAGTCTGCAGGATGTCAGTGAAAAACAGTTTACAATCTACATCAGCACAACAGGAGGACAGTTCTCTGTGAGTCATGCTGCTATCAGTACTCTGCTAATAGAGAAATCAGAGTTTGGCTTGTCTTATCTTTAACGTTTCTGTCTTTCAGACACTAAATGGCTCTTTGACTTTGGAGCTGGTGAATGAGAAGTTCTGGAAGGTCTGTAAACCTCTGGAGCTCTTCTACGCTCCTACACAAGACCAGAAGCAGCAACAGAATCAGACCCCTCAACTGGGGCAGACAGACGAAAGCAAAGGAAAATCATCTTTAAACTAAAGGCAAACAACGATCTCTTTCTGCAGATATATTCAACTGTGACTGCAACTCTCGAGTTTAGAGACAGTCTATCAAGTTCACCGCACTTCTCCTGCACAAATACATGAACCTCCTGTCTATACCAGTGCTACTCAAAACCCCACACTGCACATTTTGGATATATCTCTTATCAGACACACCCATTTTGGTTTTGCAGTGTCTACTAATGAGCTGCTAAGTTAAATCAGGTGTGTTCGATGAGGGAGACATCCAAAATGTGCAGTGGTGGAAGGTCCCCAGGACAGGTTTGAGAAGTACTGGTCTATACAACTAGTCAATCCACACCACTGATGGACTGGAGATCATGTAGATCAGTGCTGCCCACCCATTTTTTTCTAGCGTACCCTAGCAAATTAGTTACATAGACAAGGCAATAAAGGTAAATTTAAAGAAACTAAGGGTTTGTCCCAATAGCTAGACTTGTGGACACTTGAGAGTGTGTATGCAACAGGAACAAAGTGTGTAAGACTGTCTGAGGTCCAAAAAATGCCAAAGCTTAGTGTCCTTAACACACTAAATCCACACTTTCTCTAATGTTGGATCGCAGTTGTTTCAAACTAAGCATATCTCATAATTTATCATCGTCAGGAACTTGCATTGCCCAAAATCGTGATATGTCAAGAAAAACTTTCCAATGCAAGTAAAATCAATTAGATATTGCATATAATTTGGCAGCAAAAAGAAAAATGTTGCAGAGATGTGTATTTTGTAAAATCTTTGCAACTGTTTTTTATTATTTAAATTAGAAGCACAATTAATAAATCTGTCTTCTGTTACAAATGATCTTATGAACAAACATTTAACACCAAAAAAAAAAAAAAAAAAAAAGGAATGTAAATACAGCTTTGTAAAAACATTATTGTAAAAACATAATCAAAGTTCTGTGGTTTTCACACCCACTTTGGCCAAATACATGCAATACATCTTGTAAGCAGACGAGTGGTCATGTGCAAAGACTGAAAGTGTGGGTATTAGGACAGACCCTGAATTCATGTAATTTGCAGATGTTGTATTGTGGCATGTTATAGAATCTCAGCTTATTCTAGTAAAATAACACATGTATAAACATTTATGAGGAGTCAAAAAACTACCTCTGGACAGACTAAATTGAAGGATCTGAGGATTCTTGGTAGCAGCAACCTGTGTGTGTGTATAGCCCAAGAAAGTGGCCATGCATTTGTATCGTTTCATTTGTTTTTGTTCATTTATTCATATAATCATTTAATGATTTATTTTTACCATCACTTAATGTAATGCTTCCTGCTTTCCCCCTTGCCTCTTGGGTTGATTCAAGATGTTTTCGCTTACTGTGCAGATACCAGACAAGACAGCTTTTGATGGGATCTGGGTACGTTTCTGACCATGTCATTACCAAAGCAACCCCTGCAGATAAATTGGTTATGTCTGGAAACACAAATCTTATTTGATCACTTACAATTAATAGTGTGGACAGTCTGAAAAGATCTAAGGAAAAAAAAAAAAAAGTCTGAACATAGTCTTTGCGGCACAGTGGACAGGATCGAACCTTGGATGACTTCTTACAATAATCAAATGGACTCAATATAGTCTTAATTTTTAAATGGAAGTGAATGCAGTAACATGATCACAAATAATCAGACTAATCAATTATTTAAATCTATTGACAACCCTAATATTAAATTAATAACTTCTGCATTGTATAGGTTTTTCCAAAAAGCCCTAAGCTGCCTCTGGTTAGAAATGACTGATACAGATCTCTTAATAAATAATGGACACCTTTTGCTTCATGCTAATGCTTTTATAGTTTTTTTTTTTTTTTTTTTTTTAATTTGATTTGATATGAATTACGGGAACATAAGCAATCAGAATAGGATAAACTGATGTAGTGGCTCCAACTGGTTTATTTTGACATTTTACCCTTGCCTTGAACAAACGCTGCCTTGCATTTTTTTCCCATCAATAAAAATACATTTATACTTCACTACATCACTGTTGAACTTGATGAATCTGGCATCTTATTTTCTTAAAGGAATAGTTCACCCAAAAATGAAAATTCTGCCATTTACTCACCCCAAGCTTAGACTAGTCTTAAAAAGAGTCATCTAATTGTAAAGCCAGTTACATAAAAAGGTAGAATAGTCTAATCTGAATATGAAAAGGAAGACTGATTAGCCCTAACTAACTGCTAGTTAATCAAACTAGACATTAAGTCACAGTCTTAACATAGAGGTTAAGTTTATGCAACAGGCCACAGTATCAAACAACGTGATGTTTGTTGTCCAAATGGAGAATTAACAGATTGTAGCTGTACTAATATTCCAAGGACATGGATTCTACAGAATTCATAAATTGTACATTGTAACTGTACAAACATTGTAATTTTTTTTTAACTAACATATGACAATGTTAGGAAATAAAAAAATCAAGAAATCAAGCATAGAATCACAAATTTAGCTGAAAAATGGAGACAAAGACACAGAATGGCTGAATGGTTCAGTTTTATTTTGAGTTTACTTCTTCTTGGACACACCGACAGTACGACCGCGACGACCAGTAGTCTTGGTATGCTGACCACGCACACGCAGACTAGAGAGAAAAAAAAAAAAAAAAAAGAATAACAGTAAGTAAAAGAATCACATTAAATGATTGGTCATAAGAATTTTGAACATATTTGAGTTGACTGTTAAAGATATCGTGACCATTATAGATTTTCATTAAGTCATTTCAAATGCAACCTGTGCCAAATTTCATTACTGGACCTGATGGTATCAGTGTCCAACATAATCAAGGCTATTCTAACAAGTGTTGCATTTATACAAAGCACTGTATCTCTGATCATGAAAATCTCTCATTAGTTCTTTATTTTCCTAAAAAAAAAAAAAAAAGTCAATGACAACATTTAGTTATTTCCCTGTAACTACAAGAAAGCATTTGCAGTGAAACTCACCCCCAGAAGTGACGAAGGCCACGGTGAGCCCTGATCTTCTTCAGCCTCTCCAGATCTTCTCTCAGTTTGTTGTCCAGACCGTTAGCGAGGACCTTGGGAAAACCACAACATTAACCATCAATTTCTTTCTAGTTACAGAAGTAACTTATACAGTGTCCTTCACGTTTATTGCAATCTCAAAATTCTAGCCAGTTGATAATACCTAGAACATCAAAATTGACTGCTGGCACCACCTATCAATGAAAAAATTTAATCTTTTTCAAAACTACTGCCTTGATCAACACAAAATAGGCACCATTTGTAAACTCAGTCTGAACTTTACAATGCATGTAAAAAAAAAATGTTTTCATAATTTAACTAAAAACGTGGAGTTCAATTGGCATTTTTTCACAGCATTATTTAAAGCAGATTCTCAAGACTAAAATGAGTCAAATCAACAATCCCTTGCATCGATCACGAGATATTCCTCATGGAGGAACAATTTTAAAAATGCCCATTAGGGGGCATCAAGGGCTAAACCAGGGGTGTCCAAACTTTTTTAAAAGGGGGCCAGATTCAATGTTGTCAACACATCTGGGGGGCTGGTTCCTATTAAGTGTGTGTGTGTGTGTGTGTGTGTGTGTGTGTGTGTGTGTGTGTGTGTGTGTGTGTGTGTGTGTGTGTGTGTGTGTGTATATATATATATATATATATATATATATATATATATATATATATATATTTTTTTTTTTTTTTTTATACACACGTGTACGTTTTGTTTTTTGAAAACAACAGATTTGACAAAAGCTTGAGCTGACAGTAGAGTAGCTTGAGATAGGACACAGATGTAAATTTAATACACAAATATCTGTAAAACCTTGTTTTTAAAGGGTGAAATTTAAATATTACTGAGCTAGAACTTATTTTCTTATTTAAATTAAAAAGTACTCCATTAGATTGCCACAGGTAAAACCACACACGGCACCTCACTACATGGTAAAAAGTAAAAACTGTTTCTATATCTAGAATGGCTTTATGGTATTTAATCTATAAACACATTTAATAAAAATACAAATGCACAAAACTGCAAGTTTATGACAAAAAAAAAAAGTCTGTAATTTGGCCTTTATTACTTATTTAATACATCTACATTAAAAATTAAATAAAATGAGATATTAACCTACATTTCTGACAAAATACCATGGTTGCAGTTAGTGTTACCACAGTAATTCCATGATAAATGTTGGTGAAATGTTGGTTGAAAAGTATTCTAACTGGATCGGGTCAAAGTTTCTTTTGATTTGCACGTTAGTGTTGTTGATTCAGTCAGCGCTGTTTCAACTGGCTTTAAACTGAATTAAATCTCAGAGGGATTTGCAGTTTGTACCCAAGACCTCTACGCCAAACTCAAACACTTCTCACTAGCTGTTTAGTGGTCGTGTGATCGAGACACTCAGTAAACATTTGTGAGCTTGTGAATCGCGCAGTGCGCACAAGTAGCACCGTTTCATTTCGCATTGTTTCCCTGGCCTAAAATCTAGTACTGTCACCTTGTGTTGACATTGTGAAACCACACGATTTGTAAATGATGCATGGTGGGCCACATATTTTAATAGACAAGCTGCGGGCCATTTGAAATTCATCCCCGGGCCGCATTTGGACACCCCTGGGCTAAACAAATGCTGTAACTTTTGATTACTTTATGCTATCACCACAAAATTTGATCCAGATGCAGCTCACATGTAGGAGAGCTTCATCCAAAAAAAAAAAAAAAAAAAAAAAATTTTTTAATTATTTTTTCCTTTCTGAATTATTGCATGTGAAATAATTATTTTTTTTTTTTTTATCAGCAGTTTCTCAAGCATGAGAATGTCCAATTGTAAATGTAACTTTATATTTTCTAAAATTTTAAAAAGTGTTCTATCAAATGATACCTACCTTTTGACTACCAATAGTCTCCTTGCAATACATTATAATACCCAACCCCGAAAAACCACTCCAATCATACCTGACTGTATTTTCCATCTTTAATGTCCTTCTGTCTGTTTAGGAACCAGTCAGGGATTTTGTACTGGCGAGGGTTCTGCATAATTGTCACCACCCTCTCAACCTGTGCCACAAACAGAGCAAATTGTTTTTGTTATAAACATGTTATTTGCAGTCACACAGAGAATGTATGT
This sequence comes from Hypophthalmichthys molitrix, assembly GCA_037950675.1. Taxonomy (NCBI): domain Eukaryota; kingdom Metazoa; phylum Chordata; class Actinopteri; order Cypriniformes; family Xenocyprididae; genus Hypophthalmichthys; species Hypophthalmichthys molitrix. The sequence continues at coordinate 11,841,950 of CM075510.1, forward strand.
AAAAAGCAAATGATTAAAGATCAGACCTGGTCACTGACACAAATTTCACAATTGGATTTGATTTTGATTTAGATTCAGAAGCTTGCGATTTGATTTCGATTTTATTTCCTTCAATTCAATACTGATTAATTTGGGGCCCATCAGGTACAGTACATGACAAATTTCCTCAAGAAAAACAAAAAAACTAATGCTGTAAACTATACAGGGAACATCATTATATAAGTTATACATTATAAAAATTGGTACATTATAATATTAAAGGTTAAAATTAATTGATTTGCAGGCTACTTGCATATAAATTACACAAATATTTTTTAGTAACGTTATCATACATTTTTAATGACAATTATGTTTCTACTCTTTTTATATAGGCCTAAACATTTAAATGGTGGCTGTCATAAAACGCATTTATACATTCAATATTGAAGCACGTGTTAAGTACAAATACAGTGAATATGCAATAGCCTAAAGTGCATATTTAGCAAAATGTTTTTTATAGATAAGTTTTTGGGCATTGAACGGCTTTTCTGAGGTAAATGTAACATTTTTACAAACTGTTTTACTGACGCCTTTCCGCGGTTGAAACACTGATTGACATAACGTGACGTAAGGATTTCGCTAAGTTGCATCTTTCAACATACCTTCGGATGTTCATTCATGTTATAAATAGTAAAGCGGAAGAGATGATCGGCTCATGTGCTTTAACTGAAGCGCTACAGCTGTCACGACATAGCACCAAAGATCGCGACAGCTAGAGATGTCTATGGTCTCACTCCAGTCTATTGGAAAGTAGCCCATTTTCAATTCTTGTGAGGTTTATTGTGCTTGCAATTTCACCCCGACCTCCCCCCGAAAAAAAAAATAAGAAAGAAAATAAACTCTTCGATTTACACGATTTACCTAAATGGCATTGATACAAAATGACAAACTTCGTTGAACAGCAAATAGTTTGCAGGTATGAATGATACGGTGCATCCCTATGCTTCAAGCAGTGCATTTTACACATTTTAATGCAACATTGTGTTTGAGCCAGTGAATGTAAAATTGTGTATTGTTTGTTTTTCAAATGAAAATTAACTCAATTGTTTTGAAATAAACGGCTAGCCTATAACTTCCCCTGTGATGTCCCGTAATTCTACAGCCTTGTTTAGCTTCTCGGAAAGTCTGACAGAGATGTGTTTCTCTGACAAGCTCTATGTAACCAAGTCCTTTCATTTGTCATCATCCCTTTGGATTTAAGGATAAAAAAAAACACCACTTGATGGGTGAATATTCTTGAAGAATAGCTAAATATAATGAACTATTTAAATTATTTATATAATTACCTTGAATATTTAGAAAAATAAACTAATCTTCTGGTCAGATAAACAACTTTACGCCAAAAGTTATAGGACGTAACGAGGTTACAGTGATGAGTGATTGGCATGTCAGCACTCTTGTGTACTTGCACATTCGTGTTAAGTGCATTTAAGAAACGCACGTAGAAAAGGAACAGACGTTTGTAATCTTGCACAAAGAAATCCATCTTATTACAAAAAGCCACTCACTTCATTATGCTATGTGCATGCAGGGCTTTTCTTTTTTGTGTGCAGAAGCCATTTGCCGGAAATGAGGTAAATGGCATTGCAGACAACACTAGCAAATCCATTATTTATTAGGCTATCGATTTAATTTTTATCAAGCTATCACGTTTATTTTTACAATCCACTGGTCACAAAGCCGACCTGTGAAATAATTTGTAGCCATCGGGGCAGGCAATAATGCAAAGTAACAATAAATAAGTAAATAAAAAGTAATAGAGCAGCGGCCAAATCAGTCAGCAGGACATCAGAGACCTGTTGCATGAAGCTAGTTGAACAAACTGAGTTTGAGTAGGTTTGGAGTTGACAAATCCATATAAATCCAACCTGGTTTAGATCAGGCTCAATGGGCTCACAACGCTCAGTATAAACATTCAAAGAAAGAGGCCTTAACCATGGATTTATGTTTTATAACTCTGCAAAAAAAAAAAAAAATTAAAGGAAGAATGAAACATTTAACACTAGACTACAAACCTACCTCATCTTCAGTGAGTTCTCCAGCCCGCTTGTTCAGATCAATATCGGCTTTCCTCAGGACCACATGGGCATATCGCCTTCCAACACCCTATGGAGTAAATGTACAGCATGAACTTCAACTTCACTGGCATTGCAAACAAAATTGCTGTTAGTTTAAATCACCCACCTTGATGGCAGTGATGGCAAATGCGATTTTGCGTCTTCCGTCAATGTTCGTGTTGAGAACACGAAGGATGTGCTGGAACTTCTCTGGAATTACGAGCGACTGGGAGAAAACAGACCGTCACCGTGTGAGACACACCGCACCATACCCTCCCACCCAGAACAGTGTAAAAGCCTCATTTATTGATTTTGAAATCAGTAAGTTAAGTAAGTAGGCCGAATTGTAGCTTAGAACACTAACGTAACATAACACTGACATTGCCGCTAGCTTACTGACTAGAAACATTTACAATAGTTTCTCTCTCTGGTTTACACTAAACACAAACCAAATAAACATAAAAATATAAATGTTAAACTTCTGCATGAACCTTCAAAATACTGTGATGAAACCATATCTTTTTGAAGACTTGAACCGGCGCGGACTGAACTTTCTATCACTCATTTAAGCGTTAGCTCTATATTGTAAGCCTAAAATATAAATTTATATACATTCTATATGCATATAAAATATTAAATGTTAAATCAAAACTAACATAAACACACAAATAAGGGCGATGTTCCCAGATTTCATGTCAAATACTGAGGAATTCATTTCATACTCACCATCTTGTCCGCTGGTTCCGCGCAAAAAGGAAGTGATCACGATCTCGCGATAATTTGTCCACTCGACGTTCGAACCTTGACAGGAACAGATTCCGTCACAATGTACAGGTCCGACTCCGATGGGCAGATCGGGGCAGATGCTATGCAAAACAATATTTTAAACCGATGACGTTTAAACAGATAAAGCGCAGTTATTGCTGTTTCGTTGTAGCATATATTTAAGAGCTTTACTCTTTTGTAAATATATTTCGTGTTATGTTACAGTGTGGCATTAGTGACTGGAGGGACTAAAATACTGAACGGACGTGTAGTTTTTAAGAACTACAGACGCCATGGCGGAGGCGCTGATCGCTGGAGCTGTTCATACAAACACACCCGCTGATTCCGTGAGCGGTGCGATGGCGTATTTACAGCATAAGGTGATGACTTTAATTCATGCTTTAGCACCATCAGCAATGTTTTTCACTGATCATGTTGCACCTGTTTACACTCGTAAACGCAAGCACTGTTACCAGCCTCAGAGCTGAATCTAATAACACAAGGCATGCCGTTTTTTTAAATGATCTATTATAGTTATTATAATTCTTTTGAATGTTGTTTTACTGATCGCGACTGTTATTGGACAGTACAGGTCTTTATTTCAGCTAACATCTGAGGATATGTTTTTTTATGTCATGTCCTACATTAAGATCACGTGACAGTGCAGTGACGTGTTACCATACACACAATAATGCTTTCGTATATCAGATGTTAACATTGTGACAAGTCGGCATTGCACATAACAACAGGAAATGGTAAAATTCTTCTGAGCACTGCTCTTTTAAGTCATTTAAGATTCGTCGATTATTGTCATTTTCCTGCCTTCCCCCCTCTGTTGTGTGTGTAAATATGAAATATGTGAAAATATGACTTTAACAATGAATGGCCGATGCCAACCAAAGACTAGGGACTTTGTGCCAACCTTTAATTTTTTTTAAACATGCCAACAAAACTCACATTGTTTTTATTTTTTGAAGTGTTTTTAGATATTTGAAGAAATATCAGCATTATCAGCTATTCATAAAGAAGCAATCCAAAAAAGGAAGAGAAAGGATTATTAAGTCATTAGAAATAGGAGAAAAACAATCAAATGAACAATAAAGAGAGATTTCTAAATATTCACAAAATACACATTTAATACAATTTAGTGTAATAAATTGAAGCCACTAGGCTAAACACTTCAGTATAGCTAGTAGATGGCAGTATGCAACTTTTTAGCTGGTTACACCAATCCACCGACCAGGGACCGGAATCAGACGATTTTAACCATGCTCGACCTGGAACAATGACCGGCCGGCAGTGAAAAGACCAAATCAATTACTAGGAAAATTATGGAATTATTGGAGGATTATAATCCAGCCGTTCTACATAGTTGAGGACAGAGGCTTCAGAAATCTGATAAATTACCTCAGAACAAAATATACAATACAGAGAAGGCGGCACTTTTCCGACACCACGTTACCCGAGTTTAATCTTGTGTCAAGTCACACACGCAGCCTGTTGCAAGCTGATCCCTGAAGCAGCAATCAGTTTTACAACTGATATTTGGACATTAACTTAAGCAACTCATTTTTAGTTAATTGTTATTTCTACCTCTTTCCAGTCACAGAGCACTTTATTTTGAGAGTTGTTTAAGTGAGAGAAGATCCTGTAACTTAGTGAATTTTGGAGGAATTTGTAATGTTTAATTTTTTTTTTTTTTTTTTTTTTTTTGATTTTTGTTTGTATATGCTGTCAATTATAGTTCTTAGAAAGAAAATCGGAATCAGCAAAAATTGGTATTGGCAGGTCACACTTATCAAAAAAATCGGAATTCAGAATTGGCCAAGAAAATTGCATATAAATTGTTCGATGGATAATTACTGAAATCAGTTGTTGTACTGCCTCCAATGTTTAAAGTGGAAATGAAGCAGTCAGTCAAGTTAACATAATTTATTAAACTGATTTCCACTTCCACAAAAAAAAAAAAAAACTATAACAAACACAATTGATGTAACCATTTTGAAGAAAAAAAAATGTTTTGTTATAGCTTTTGGAGTAAGGGCGCTGCCATCTTGCAATACCACAGCATGTGACGTCATGGGGTTGGTTCAGTTGGCCAGTACAGCAATATAAGAATTTGTTTACTTTTTGATCACATGGTTGTTTTGAAATGCAGGAAGATGAAATTGAAAAGACTGTTGAGGGAACAATAAGTCCAATTTCTTACGCTTTTTAGCCGAGGTTTTGGTTTGAAGAAGTCATGAACCTGCTGGTTTGGGGTGAAGAGTGGTCTGAGACACTACCTGGTGTGACAGTGCATTCCCACAGCATCAACTCTGCTTAGGGTGTGTCTCAATCAGTTCCCTAGTTCAGTAGTCAGGGCACTGATCAGGGAGTCAGCCATTTTAAGGGCTGTCTCAATCGCGAATCCTTCCAGGGCACTTAACCGTTTGCTCCCTAAAAAGTCCCACAATGCACCGTGAAAACCAGGAAGCATCGATGCTGACTATGCTCCCTTAACGGAAGTTCTGAAGCGCGAAACTTAAATGACGTGAGCCAACTCACTACACGTAACGACGCATGATAGATGATTTTAAAAATACAAACCATTATTTTATTATATTTCAGCATAAACATGCATCGCTAGACAGGTAATGGACATAATTTAGCTAATATTTATAATTTATTTATGGCTGAAATGTTGCACGTATATGTAACAAGCAAAGAATTAATCATGATGTACACTACCAGTCAAAAGTTTGGACACGGTAACATTTTTAATGTTTTTAAAAGAAGTTTCGTCTGCTCACCAAGGCTGCATTTATTTAATTAAAAATACAGTAAAAACAGTAATATTGTGAAATATTATTACAATTTAAAATAACTGTTTTCTGTTTGAATATATTTTATAAAGTAAGTTATTCCTTTGATGGCAAAGCTGAATTTTCAGCATCTTTACTCCAGTCTTCAGTATCACATGATCCTTCAGAAATCATTCTAATATGCTGATCTGCTGCTCAAGAAACATTTATTGTGTACAACTGTACAAAATATTTGTGTACAATATTTTTTTTTCAGGATTCTTTGATGAATAGAAAGTTCAAAAGAACAGCATTTATTTGAAATATAATCTTTTGTAACATTTTAAATGTCTTTACTGTCACTTTTGATCGATTTAATGCATCCTTGCTGAATAAAAGTATAAATTTCTTTAATTTCTTTAAAAAAAAAAAAAAAAAAATTCTTACTGACCCCAAACTTTTGAACGGTAGTGTATAATGTTACAAAAGCTTTGTATTTCAGATAAATGCTGTTCTTTTGAACTTTCTATTCATCAAGGAATCCTGAAAAAAAAAAATATTGTACACAAATATTTTGTACAATTGTACACAATAAATGTTTCTTGAGCAGCAGATCAGCAATACTCCAATACCACAGCAAAAACTACTAGCCTAATAAAGTTAAAACATTATTAAAGGCAAGTGAACAGTCAGTAAAAAAAAAAATGAAAATTGTTAGTTTGATTAACATTAAAATGATACATTTTCAGTCTATGGCGGTCAAACTTGAAATCAATCTGCAAATTACATGCTTGCCAAACCTTGGATCCTGGTCTGTCCAGATCAACAATGATCCGTTTAACCCCTTATATACAGTACATTGCATGCATAATTATTATGCAAAATGGTATTCTGATCATATATGTTTTTCAAGCACATTTTACCAATTCCAAACCACATCGATCTTAAGTACTATTAATTTTGTATTTAATCATTTAGAAGTGATATGTAATTGTTCATGAAAACTGAAAGTGAAAAACGCCTTATATTCAGGTGTGCATAAATATTAAGCAGATTTTCTTTTACAGATAAAATGAGCCAAAAAAGAGATTTAACTCAGACTGAAAAGTCACAAATTATTAAATATCAGTGAAGAAATTGCAAAGTTTAGGCATGAACATTGGATAGCGAAATGCTCATTGGGTCAGCAGGGTCAGACAAAAACGGGTGAAAGACACATGTTAACTGCAAAAGAATTAAGAATTAAGGTGAAGAATTAAGTGTAAAAATCATCAGGAACACTTTAGTCTCCAATGCCAGCATTTTCCAGAACTGCAACCTTCCTGCAGTCTCCAGAAGTGCAAGGTGTCAGGTTCTTAGAGATATGGTTAGGTTAAGAATCCTAAAAAATGACCCACCACTTAATAAGAATCATATACTTAAAGGGTTAATTCACCCAAAAATGAAAATTCTGTCATTAATTACTCACCCTCAGGGGTGTAGAATGACTTGAGGGTGATTAATAAATGACATTATTTTCATTGAACTAACCTTTTAGGCAAGGAACATACCAAGCCGATGGTCGGCCGTTGGGCAGTTTTTGTTCGTTGGCCGACTAAGTTTTCTCAGTGTGTTCTGCACTGTCGACTGAAGTTGCTCCTCGTCAGCTTTTTTCGGCCGATTTGACATGTTGAATTGGCGTCGGAGCTTGTCAGTCCATCGGGCCATCTGATCATTCTGATTGGCTGTTCAGCTACTGCCATCTGCTGGTACGGAAAGGCATTTCATCTTACGCAGGCGCAGAACGGACATGCTACTTGGCTGTTGGCTGTCGAGCATTGGTTTGGTGTGTCAGGCCAACTTTGGACTCAGACACTGAGCCAACCCCGCAGTCTGCTTGCGTCGCCACTAGTCCGTCGGCGTTGGCTTGGTGTGTTCCTGCCTTTAAGTTTAGTAAAATACATAAAGACTGTTTTTTTGTTTTTTTTTGGCTTTACTTTTTACTGGCTTTATAGACAGATAAGTTGAGAGTGACTCTTGAAAGACCAGCATGACATCCTCTTTTACCACTGTTTGAAAAATGTATCTTTAAGAATCTGGCAATCAGATGTAATCTGTTATTTAATCAGTTATTAAATTATACAAAGAAAGTGATCAAAGAACGCTCCCTTTGCAATCGCTGAGGCTGTCAATCAAACAGTTCGAGTTTATCAGTGAATGAGTTCTGGACACGCGCCAAAACTCACGTTTTATTCAATGAATCTCTTAGTTACATTGTGTTTGCACTGTTAGTTATGATGAAAGTATTCGTTAGTGTGCAGAAATTGAGTTCATTGCATTCATGCTCTTAACAATATGTCTGTGATCGGCCACAATCTTCATCATTGCAGCCTTTCATGCCATTATCTGAATATAATGCCATAGATCTAAATGTAATGCAACACTTTTCACGATTTGTTAACCTTGAGAGCTGTTATAGTAAAAACGTGCTAAAAGTTTTTGAGAGGGTAATACTTAGCTGTTTCAAATGGAAAGATGTTAGCCAATCACAGCAGTGGGCGTTTACACTGAAGTCTCACAGCAGACACACCCCTTAAAGGATTAGTTCACATTCAAATGAAAATTACCCCAAGCTTTACTCACCCTCAAGTCATCCTATGTCACGGGTAGGCAAGTTTGGTCCTAGAGAGTTTAGCTCCAACCCTGAAAAAAACTTATAGCCTTAGTAATCCTGAAGAGCTTGATTAGCTTGTTCAGGTGTGTTTGATTAAGGTTGGAGCTAAACTCTGCAGGACAGCAACTCTTTAGGACTGAACTTGCCTACCCCTGTCCTAGGTGTATGACTTTCTTCTTTCTGATGAACACAATCAGAGATATTTTAATAAATATCCTGATGCATCCGAGCTTTATAATGGCAGTAAACAGGGGTCACGAGTATGAGCTGAAGAAAGTGCTTCCACACAGAATTTATGTCACTGCCTATACTTTTGGCCATGGGTGTAGGACTTGGTAATATGAAAAATTATCCTCTGCATTGCTCAAATGTGCCTGCTTCATATTAGAACTTTTCTTTTAAATCACCTTTCTTTTCATATAACTTGACGGGTTTCAAAGTCCCGGTGCCCTGTATGGCCGTGAAATTCACTGCAGTGCAGTGGCAGCATGGTTGAACACTTAGTGATCAACTTGTTTGGGTTTTGATCTACTACTATTGCTCTCCTCCTCTCAGGTTAACGCTTTCTGAATCTGCGTTAATGCTTGAATCAGCAAGATCGACTTTTTAATGATGACTATCTCTCTTTGTAATGTGTTGGCAGAAGTCAGACTTTGATGTGGTTCCTCCACTAAATTTGGGTGATCTGGACATCACCACGGATGAGTTTATTCTGGATGAGGTTGACAGTGAGTTCAGTGTTTTTGTTTTTCATCATTTAAGTAGGGGAAATGCAGGTAATTTATTTAATCAAAATGTTCCTTGTTATTTGTCCTTTTTTAGTTCACATTCAAGCTAATCTGGAGGACGATCTGGTGAAAGAGGCGCTCAAGACGGTGAGATGAAAGTTCAGCTGCTGATGTGTGTGTGATCATCATTACATGTTAAATGTTTTGTTTTTTTGTGGAACAGGGTGTGGATTTGCGGCAGTACTCCAAGCAGGTGGAGACAGAGCTGCAGCGAATTGAACAAGCATCAATCAAAGACTGTATCCATTTTGTTGTCTTTAATGGCTTAATAGCAGAATCACACAAAAACTTGTTCAGGTCGTATTTCACCCCAAAATCAAAAGGAAAAAAATTGACATTGAGATTCACTCTCAATAATTTTTCATGTGTGTGTGTGTATATATATATTACACATTTCTCTTAATGTTTCTATTGATACTCTCATATCAATGAACATGGAGCATGGTTTATGGTTCAATAATTGAGACTTATTTAAAATTGTCATGGATATTAATAAAGAACCCTTAACAGTAGCACTGTTGTAGATATCAAAGAGAGTCAGAATATTGCCTCTTTACACAACCAGATTACAGCCTGTGACTCAATACTAGAGGTGAGTGTATTTAGTGGACATTGGGACTTTGTGGTTTGCAAACTATGACCAGCAATTCCATATTGTGAAAAGATATTTTACCAGTCAAGAACCTAAACATCACCGATTTACTTCATTGCAGAAAATCAAACATGGAGGAAACTCTCATTCAAGTTTAAAATTTAATAATAATTCAAACTCTAATTAAGAAAAAAGCTGCATGGTTTACAGAGTAACTTTTGGAATGTATTTATTATTTATCACTTGTATTTATATTTAAATGTAGCATTGTGGGGCCAAAAATTTTTCCACAGTTAAACACATGTATATCTTAAGAAAATCACAGCATGTGTTTTTTTTTTTTTTTTTTATAGTCAATTTTTGTTATAGTCCAGCAAGCTAATCATGACTTGCTAATGCTATTTGATGACGGGTAATATTTCAAAATTCAGGCAAAGGGACAATTGCATTTAATTAATCAGTTTACTGGTCAAAAATATTGGTCATTGATGTGTTGTGTTGAACTCTGGTGCTATTTGACATGAACAGAACTGCTCAGGTGCATCTGCTTTCTTTTCTGTCTAGCGTATGGAGGGCATGTTGAGCAGTTTTCAGAGTGACCTGTCATCCATCAGCAGTGAGATTCAAACACTGCAGCAGCAGTCAGTCAGTATGAACATGAGGCTGAAGAACCGTCAGGCCGTCCGCAGTCAGCTCAGCCAGCTGGTTGACGAACTGGTCGTTCCCAGCACCATGATTTCGTAAGGACACATATTGAGCATATTATTATTACAGGGTGATTTTGCTTTACTGTCTTAAATCATAGATTGAAGAACTGTATGTGTGTTGCAGTGTGATTCTGGACAGTCCTGTAACAGAGCAGGAGTTTTTGGAGCAACTTCACGAGCTCAATAACAAGATCAACTTTGCTAAAGAGCTCAGCTTCAGAGAGACCCTCGCCTGCTCTGATATACAGGACATCGTAGATCGCCTCAAAATTAAAGTGAGAGCAAATCAAAGATTGACTTGTATAACCCATTCTTGATATAACAGATACATGCAAAATTAATATAATTCAGTTTTGTGTTGCAGAATGTAACACTTTTTATTCTGTTCACAGGCTGTCTCAAAGATCCGTGAGTTCATCCTACAGAAGATCTACTCATTCAGAAAGCCCATGACCAACTACCAGATCCCTCAGAACACACTACTCAAGTACAGGTACAAAATGCACTAGGCCCGTCGCAATAATTAAATGACTGTCTGATCGCAGTTATTTGATTATTGCACTCTTTTTATATGGCACAAAGGGGTCATACATAGACCAAAAGAAATAGACAAGAACCAATTAAGTTTCCATGCAATGTATTCAAAGTCATCTGAAGTCATTCCATAGCTTAATGTCAGGGACAGAAAAATATTTTAAATGAAAGTTCACGGAAAGATTTTGTAAAATGACACTTTTTTTCAAGAATTACTATTGCTGCAGAATTATATACTCACTTAGTTTAATATTTTCTTTGTTTCAGCTGTTTATACTGTATTTAATTAATTACTTTAATATTTAAAGGTGTTAACTGTAGTCTTGCACTGCAAAATGATAACTAACAAAGTATTAAATTCATTAAAAAATGAAATGAAAATGAAAGCCTTAAATAGGCAATAATTAATAGTCATAACCATAACAAGCACAAGGGTTATTCTTAGAAATTGTGTGTTCCAGTGGATTACTGCTAATAGAATTAACAACATAGATTTAGCTCTGTTTAGTGTAATGCAATATATCTTTTAAAATAAAAGGCTGCCATTGCATTATCAGCCAATTTGCACATTCTCATTCATCACATTACATTTTAATTAATCTACAATACCACAGTGAAAAACACAACTTTATATTTAGTTGTCCTCACAGGATAAATGTCTCAGGCCCTCTTTACACCAGGTATTAAAATGCATTTTGATTCACAAGTAGACGAGGGAGACACATACCCGGTCAAAAATGAAAATTCTGTCATTAATTACACACCCATGTCATTCCAAACCTGTAAGACTTACATTTATTTTCAAATTGTAAAGGAAGATCTTTTTGATGAAATCTGAGAGCTTTCTGAGTGGTTTAGTCCAAATTTTTTGAAGAGACTCGATCGCTAAGTACGATAAACAGATTAAATTTAGGCTTTTACTCGCATATAAACATTGATCAGTGAACATAAACAGAAGCTGAACTGAACTTGCATGATGTACGAGAACAAACCTCTTGAGGAAGCTCAAATGTGCTACATAACACACAAGAATGAACCTCTTTGGGTACACTGCACGTTTAAGCTTTTGCAATTGCGTGGGCTGTCTATGGAGGGACCGAAAGCTCACAGATTACTGAGTATGGATATGTTTCTGGTCATCTACAGATTTTTCTATCAGTTCCTGTTAGCAAATGAGAGGACAGTTGCAAAGGAGATCCGGGACGAGTATGTGGACACCATGAGCAAAATCTACTTCAGTTACTTCAAGTCATACAGCGGCAGACTGCTGAAAGTCCAGGTGATAGGCATGGAAGTGCACTACAGTTCACAGTCTAAAAGAGCAAGAGCTTTCTAAAATCGCAAGTTTTGATCTGATTGGCCGATTTTACATAATTTCTGGGAGTCAGCACATACAGGTTTATAGCTCATGAGACAAAGTCAGGTGTCCCGGCAAGTTCCATTACAATGAGAAATTTTGACATCACTTTTTTGAGATATTTTAGAAGTTTTGATTGAGACACGAGACACAAGATTTCCTCCACATACACACTTGTATAATCTACTTTTTTCTTAGAGTTATGTCTGATTTAACATTTACTCACCACTAAAGTTTGTGTAAAAAAGCAAACTGTGGCTGGTCACTTTATGTATTGCTTAAACAATCGCTTCCTGTCTAACTGGGTGGTTTTTGGAGAGGGTACTCACTGCAGAGCCATGGGTGGAGTATAACCTCCAGCTCCCCCTCTCTCGACCTACTGTGAGCATGATGGATGGAGCTGCATCCTCCAACCACACCGTAACCCTACCCATAACCCTATCTCTCCATCCATTAAACAAATTAAGCTCCACCCTTGAGCTCCAGAGAGGTGGAGCTGGAGGTCATTTGGCTTTGCAGCGAGCATCACTTGGGTTTTTGGCCAAAATAAGCTCTATCTGATTACATGAGAGTGTGGCATCACTAATCCACTCTAACGTTTAGTTTTGGTCCTGGATGCTCATTGGTTAATCAAGGTTCTAGTTATGTGAAAATACATAATATAAACAGCTTTATTTTTTTAAAGCTTTTATTTACATTCAGATTTTTATATTAATATAAATTAAAAGTTTAATATTAGTTTCTAAAATATAATTTTTTATGTGTAATGCATTAATGATATAATATAATTAATATATAGTTTATAAAACATAAATATAATACATAATTAGCAACAACAGCTGGGCAATTTTGTCTATAAAATTCTTTCACTGTTAAACTGCTTTAATTTGGAGCAAGAGATTCAGACTTTATTGCTTTATATATAACTGTCACTTTACTCACTGCTGATTGGTCTGGAGCAGGTTATCTGTGTACAAAGAACAGCACTAAAACCAATCCACCTTCTTTAGCCTGAAAATACAATTTTCTCAGTCTAAACTCAAATTTATCACTGAACCTGGCTTCACGGAACACATCACAAAAGATCACTGCAGAGCACCCATACCAAAGCCATTTTTATCTTTAGTTATAATAAATTTGCTTTAAAAAATATAACATAAATATTAGTGTTGGCACGATACTGGAATTTCCAACTTCGATACGTTACCTTGAAAAACATCGATATTCGATACCATTTCCAATACCACGGGAAAAACTGCTATATATACCGCCTTACAGATAATTTATTATCTTTTTTTTTTTTTTTTTTTGATAAATTGTTGAACTACATTTACAAAAAACAAAGTCATGTGGGTCTAATAGTATATTTAGGTAAAAAATTACTGTATTTACCTGAATACTCTGAAAGATGGGCATTTTGACATAATTTTGTATGTATTTGAACGTTTAAGTGCAATAAGCGAAGATAGAGAATTTGGTACTCGCAAGCTGTTTGAGAGGTGGTGCGGACACTTTTGATGTGAGCACGAAACCTGCGGGAATGACTAAAATTATGCGCAATACATGCAATATTCAACCGGATTGAATGAGATGAGTGAATGAGGCGGGTGTGTCAATTCGCCGTTGGAAAGAGAGTGAGAATGCGCAGCTGATATCGGTGTGTAGTTAAAGCAAAAATGTTGTATTGGATAGGGGTTTCAGATATTTCAGTATCGATACAAATCAAAATATCGATATTATTGACAACACTAATAAATATAATGTATAAAAGCAAAGACACACTCAAGACTGTGCTATATTGTGCTTGGCATGATCCTAATCCTTATTGCTAAAATGTATTTCTCAATTTGTCTTGTTTTTGTTCTTTCTCTCTCTTCTTTTGCCAGTATGAAGACGTTGCAGACAAGGATGATCTGATGGGAGTAGAGGACACAGCCAAAAAAGATATCCTTTAAACTGATGTCTAATCACAATCACATAGAATTAGCATGCCAAATGACTTCAAGATGGATTGGAAATTCAAGTCAATAAACATACTTGCTTTTGAGTTTTTTTTAGAGAATGGCATTTGAATTCTTTAACTACATTGCAGGTTTTTTCTCCAAGCCTTCTCTCAAGAGTAGGAACACTATTTTTACTCTTGGCCAGAGGGGGGAAGTACTGAGCCCTGCAGAGCTGGAGGGGCCCATACTGATCCCACATGCCGCCCAGAGAGGAGACTCCAGAGTGAGACACACGTGCTTTATACCACATTGAAGTTAATGCTGCCAATACTTGATTTCAACAAACCTAATCCTAAGAATTGCACTTTAGCAAGCTCTTCCAGCATTGTCTGTGCTATGGACATGAATAATACTTCAGATTGATGCACTATTACTTTTCTTAGCTATCTGGCATAAGATACAACAACAACAACAACAACTAAAAAAAAATAACTGAATTTGTTGTGGCTTTTCTAAGAAATTGTGTCAATATCTGCAGCATTTATATTGTTTTGCAGTGAAAACCCACCAATAATCATGATGCACTTTTACAAAAATTTACAAAATTGTAAAAATGTTTGTGCGTAATTACTGTACATTTATTACTATAGCAGTATACTTTCTTACTTCTCTTCTCTTCTCTCTCTGTCTCTGTCAGTACCCGTATGAAACGCTCTTCCGCAGTCAGCACTATGCTTTGTTGGATAATGGCTGTCGAGAGTTCCTCTTCTTGTCTGACTTCTTCATGGTGGCAGGAAATTCTGGGTTGGATTTGTTCAACACCATTATGGGAAAAACGCTCAGCATGTTCCTGGTACAGTCAAATTCTTAGTATCAGTATTTTTGAAGGAAAAACATTATATTGTTTTTTCTTGTTTGTTTTTTTTTTTTTTTTTTCATGGTCTAAAAGTTTAATATTTCCACAGTGTTTTGTAGTTCGCTAACAAAATCTACACTACAGGTGCTGGTCATATAATTAGAATATCATCAAAAAGTTGATTTATTTCACTAATTCCATTCAAAATGTGAAACTTGTATATTGTATATATCGCCAGAGGAGAACTGGCCCCCCGACTAAGCCTGGTTTCTCCCAAGGTTTTTTTCTCCATTTTAACACAGAAGTCTATTTGCCATCTGATGTCACCTGTTGGAGTTTGGGTTCCTTGCCGCTGTCGCCTTTGGCTTGCTTAGTTGGGGACACTTGACATTTGATATTCAACAGTGCTTTGATCTGCCAACATTGACACTATTCTTTAAGAGCTGCTGTGCAGCTAAAATTATATACCAGTTATCAATGTTAAGCTGCTTTGACACAATCTGCATTGTAAAAAGCGCTATATAAATAAAGGTGACTTGACTTGACTTATATTCATTCAACTAAGGAAAATCCCAATCCCAGTTTTCTGAGATGCTGAATTTGGGATTTTCCTTAGTTGTCAGTTATAATCATCAAAATTAAAAGAAATAAACATTTGAAATATATCAGTCTGTGTGTAATGAATGAATATAATATACAAGTTTCACTTTTTGAATGGAATTAGTGAAATAAATCAACTTTTTGATGATATT
Organism: Hypophthalmichthys molitrix; assembly: GCA_037950675.1. Lineage (NCBI taxonomy): Eukaryota > Metazoa > Chordata > Actinopteri > Cypriniformes > Xenocyprididae > Hypophthalmichthys > Hypophthalmichthys molitrix. The sequence goes on from CM075510.1 coordinate 11,857,776, forward strand.
CTAATTATATGACCAGCACCTGTATGTATTTTTGAATAGTTTGTGAAAATTACATTACATTTGTTTTTTTGTTGTTGTCTTTTCTCTTTTCTCTATCTGTAGAAGAATCTGTCAACATACTTGTCAGACTGCTATGACAGTATTGCCGTGTTTCTCTGCATTCACATCATTCTGCGCTTCAGAGCCATTACGGCCAAGAGGAACATCCCTGCGCTTGACAAGTCAGTCCCTCTGTCATTGCAAACATTCAGAATCAATAACATAAACCTGTAAACAGGACAGTTGTCATTCTGTCTAGTAATGCAACATTCACAACACAAACAGTTTTTAACAGGTCGTTATTGTCATCCAATCTGTTTGCTAAATCCATGTTATTATGGGCTAAGCACCGAAGGTGCGTAGGCACCTGTTGTATCCGTTAGTGTTCTTATCATTGTTCTTCCTTCTTTTTCTGCTCTTGAAGTCTGTGGCAGCCTATAGAACCATATGGTAAAAAGTTGTGAAATTTAGCACACAGATGGAGAAAAGTCTGAATATTAACCACAGCAATTTTGGAGTCTCTAACTCAATCCCTCTAGTGCCACCAACAGTCCAAATGTTTTACAGTTTTATGATAATAAATTTTGAGCCGTGAAACCCCGTTCATACTGCCAGTGACTTTGTATGTCGCTAGTCTCTGTACTGTAAAGATGCTTATTGGCATTCCTAGTGCTGGCGTTATTGGTAAACAGCACATCTGGCCATATCTTTAGAAAATGCAGTGATATATGATATATATTGTAAAACTGAGATATCATTCTAATTTGACTAGGAATTGGACTTAAAAGAATTCTGCTGTTGGAGAGTGTTGTGATATAAACTACAGCAGTGCTTAGTGCATTAAATCATTAACCAGATTAACAATCGATCAATCAGTGAATTAAACTCTCGTACTGCCAAAAATTGGTAAAACATCATTCGAATTTGACAAATAATCAATTTTCTTGTCCCTAATAATCAAAATTACACATGGGAAACTGTACTACATACTGCAGCAGTGCTAAACTTGTCACTGCATCGTATAATTAACAACACAGACTATCAATATATGAATCAAACTCACTAAGACTGCCAACAGTTTATTTTCCACCCATCATTTTATTATATCCATATATGTGGTTACAGTCAAATCATATAAAACAGTAAAATTGCTCCGGAATTCTGTCCTTTTTTCCTTGCACTTGAGACAATCTTCACTCTCATTGGTTGTTGCTCGTGAAATTTGTGCTCATCTGCATTAGGTTAAACATTTTTGAACTTTTGGTGCGTGACTTGCATCACTTGACACGCCTACATTTTTTCACCAGAATCAACAGTCCTCCATGAATGGCAAAATGAACGTGAGGCTATATCTCCACAATGCTTTAGCATATTCTGATCAAACTTGATGTGTGTTATGACAACCATGACCTAGGTTACCTGCACAGTTTTGGTGCAGTGTCACCTAGTGGTCAGGAGATATGAAAAATGGCTATTTTTGCTTATAACTTAAGAATGATTTGACTAAAAATCACAATGCACCAAAGTTTGGTCTCTTTAGATTTTATATAGCATACTGAGTCAAACGATATCCAATTTTCCCATATCAGCAATTTTGGGCGTCAGCCATTTTGAATTTTGTTGTAAAATGCTATATTTTACAAATGCATTGGCTGTTGTTACGAAACTGGGTGTCATCGGCACCATACCCTGAAGGTACTCAAAAAGCTTCAGGGCTGTACCACCTTGTGGTGAAGAATTATAATGAACTTTTAAAACTATATTATATCATTTTGCTTATTGTAATGAAACTGATCTTAATAGATTCCTTGGGTCATGCCAAAAACATAGATGCCAGTTTTGTCATAGTCGGCCAAACTTCCTGTCCATCATTTTGATTTTCTTCAAAAACCTACTTTTTCGAATTCCTCATAGACTGTTGCTCTGATTTACAAGAAAATTAAATCAGATCATCCTCAGACCATGCCTACAAAAAAAAAAAAAAATAAAAAAAATAAATAAATAAATAAAACTTCTATTCATGTCAATTCATCAAACCATTCTAGATTAACATGAGAATTTTGCCATAGTCGGCCCAAGTTCTTGTCCAGCATTTAGATTTTCTTTATAAAACATCTTTTTCAACTCCTCCTAGAGCTTTTGTCTGATTTTCACAAAATTAGTCAGGTCGTCTTCACTGTTTTCGTATACGCATCAACAAATTTGGTGTCTGCATCTCAGGCTGTATCTCTGGAAAGATTTGACATATTGACACCAAACTTTATGTGTAATTGTCACCCAACTTTATGTGTAATTGTCACCCAACACTGACCACACCAGATCAATTTGGTGTCAGTGCCACCTATTGGTTAAAACTAATAAGCAATTATATCACATTACAAGTGATTGTATTTATGGGCTCCACATGTCTTTACTGATTTTTGCAGTTGGTCTGATGCTTGCTGCCTTGATTTTTAGCTTCTCATTCTGCCTCTGTGGCGCTTGGCCCCTTTAATTGCTGCTTGCAGCTAATTTTGATCTCATTTTTAACATTTTTTAACTTCAAGTCACCTTTATGTTATAAATCACCTTTATTATATAGCAGCGTCAATGTTGCAAGCTATAAAGCAGCTCTGCAGAAAACAGTGGTGTCAGCATCCAGCTCAATTTAAAAAAAAAATTAAGAGTCAGATTGTATTCACAAATTATTTATTTCAATAAACCAAATGTAAATAAATCACTAACTTTAGCACAAGATAATTATTTAATAATTATTTTAAAATATGTAAATAAAACAAAAGCAATAAGCAGAAATTAGCAGGTGTTGTGTGTTACACTTGTGTGTTTTCTTTATAAATGGCTTTTGTTTTTCTATGTGTATTGTGCAGGTACTGGGAGGCTGTGCTAGAATTGTTGTGGCCGAGATTTGAACTCATTTTGGAGATGAACATCCAGAGCATTCGAAACACTGACCCTCAGAAACTAGGCGTACTGGACACCAGACCACACTATGTACGAAGCCTCATACACAAACACATGCTGAAATACCACACTCAAAAAAAAAAAAAAGGGTTTCCAAAAGTTTTTTGGTAGTACTAGCATTTTGTACATTCACAACTATACCACTTCAATTATTATTATTAAACAACTGCTTTCTTCATCTTGCTCATGTTGTCTTTAGATTTGAAAATGAAACAACAATTGTTCCATTTTATGCATTTTTATTTGTATTTCCTACCATATATTTATTAAATGTATTGATATATGAAACGGCATCTCACTAAAAACTGTAAGAAAGTTATACTTTTTTTTTTTTCTACTGTCCATTAATGGCTCCCTTATACGTTTTTTCAGGAAAACTTTGATTCAGCTGTATTCACTGAGTAGTGTACAATTGCCTTCTAAAAACGATGCTTAATTTTATAGAAAAAATATATATATTTTTAGAGACTTACATGTGCTGTGTTATGTCCATGTACAGTATGATATGAATGCACATTTACATATATGTGGCATAAATCATCTGTTTTTGCTTCTTGTTTGTGTAGATCACACGCCGGTATGCTGAATTCTCCTCTGCTATTGTCAGCATAAATCAAACCTTTCCCAATGAGAGGACCAACACACTACTCGGACAGCTGCAGGTTAGCAGAACAGAAACCCCTCTTTCCTCGAACGGTGAAGTGGCTCATATTGAAATGTGACATAAATATGATTTCCAGATTGAGGTGGAGAATTTTGTGCTGAAAATGGCGGCTGAGTTTCCTTCTAGACGAGACCAGCTCATCTTCCTCATCAACAACTATGACATGATGCTTAGTGTGCTCATGGTAAGGGTAATCACATACCACACCACGGTCCATTTATTAACGGTTAGGACTCATTACCAGAATGCATCATGATGATATGTTTTGTGTGTGTGTGTGTTATAAAGGAGAGAGCAGCTGATGACAGTAAAGAGGTTGAGGGCTTTCAGCAGCTCCTACTGGCTAGAACACAGGTACGTTCTGGGATACTAAGTACCGGTTCAGACTAGCAGTTGTTTTGAAGTAGGATATTGCTTTCCTTATTGTAATGTAAGTAACCATTGTGTTTTGATGTGTAATTTTATAGGAGTTTATAGAGGAGATTCTTTCATCTCCATTTGGAGGGATGATTGCATTTGTGAAGGAGAGTGAGGCACTGATAGAGAAAGGGCAACTTGAAAAACTCAAAAATGATGAAGGTTAGTGCTGAAGCTGCTTTGTGTTCACTGTTAAGGTTTAAATCGCACTGCTTTATTTATTTATTTTTTTTTTTTATCTTTTATCATGTGATTCATTCATCACAAAAATTCCTTCATCATTTACTCACTCTTATGTCCAAACCTAAGTCTTTCAGTCATCTTTGGAACACAAATGAAGATATTTTTTACGTTCTCTCATCATTTTTGTCCATCCAAAGTCCATGCCACAATATTTTTCAAGCTTAAAAAAGTACATAAATATGTGGTAAAAGTAATCCATCAAGTGGTTTAATCCAAGTGTTCTAAGCAGACATGATCTTTTTATATGACGAACAGATTTAATTTGGGCTTTTATTCACATATGAACCTTGATTATCACACATGCATAGATGATTTGATGAGTTCATCAAATATGATAAACAAAAGCTCACACTTGCTTGACAAACCAATGAGGTTTGTTCTCAAGCATGTCTGGTTGAGCCATGTCTTTATGTACTTTTTGAAGCTTGAAAATTTGGGTTGTGTGGTTGTGATGCATGGATTGCTGTAACATTCCAATTAAAATAACATTCCAGTTAATTGCAGGTGGGTCACGGGTGGATGAGATAAATCATTAATCTGTTGATTTTAATAAAGACACAGAACTCCCATTTCACAGTAACACAACAAACGTGTCACTCTTTTACTTTTGTTTTCATCAACAATGCATGTCTCTTCAGTGAAATCAATCAAGTAAAACATATGCCTAGAGCACCTCCTAGTGGTCATTATATAAAACACAAAGGAAAAAACCCACATTAGATTTTGCTTAATAACTTAACAGCTTTAGCTAAAAATATACAAAAGATCAACAGAAATTATTCTGATAAGAGTTTTTTCCAACATGATGGAAATATTAACATTGAAAACTTAATTTTTTGTCAGGCACTAATTTGCAGACTCGTTTAGCTAGTTTTGGGGTCCACTTGTTTAAAGGATTAGTTCACTTTAAAATGAAAATTACCCCAAGCTTTACTCACCCTCAGGCCATCCTAAGTGTCAGTTACGCTTTTTTAATTAGTTTAGCGTAAGCTGAATACGGAAGGCATAGGACGTAGTGCAAGCGTTTTGAACTGTGAGAGGCGTTACAGTTTATTCGTAAGTTGAATACGGAAGGCGGTTTGGCAGAAGCTAGATATTTTACTTTATAACTTGTTAAATATAGATATTTGTCTTACACAAACGCATCACTTTATTAACCTTTATTAACCCCCCGGAGCTGTGTGGAGTACATTTATAATGGATGGATGCACTTTCTTGAGCTTCATACTCGTTGGTCCCGTTCACTGCCATTACAAAGCTTGGATGCCTCAGGATATTTATTAATATAACTCCGATTGTGTTTATCAGATAGAATAAAGTCATATACAACTAGGATGGCTCGAGGGGGAGTAAAGCTTGGGGTAATTTTCATTTTAAAGTGAACTAATCCTTTAAGCAGCAATGGAAGCAAAACAGATCAGAGAGAAATTTCCAAAAAGGAGAATTAAAAACGAAACAAAAGGGAGGAAAGAAAAATACTGTGTGGGAGCGTTTTAGTGAAGTAGTTAACCAGGACCATGTGATATGTAACGGCTGTGAAACGCTGTAGCCCATATGACAATAAACTAATAAAGCCTATATCCAGCCTTTGCTTGGGCTGAACTTCTTGTGTGTGTGTTCAGAAAGTTGCGGTGATGGAAACAGTGACATTCCAATTTAAGTTTGAATGGAGTAAAGCCTCTGTTTAGGCTATTAAGGAAATATAATTTTGCCAAAGAACTTTTACTTAAAATAAATTTTCATTTAAAAGCAGCCTACTTCAGTGTAATATGTTACCATATCATCCTGCTTAACTCTGAATATAAAAATAATTGTAATGTGATGATCGGGTGTGGATATCTAAATCAGAGTAAATCATAGGTTCAGGTGGGTAATGGGTGAATGATTTATTTTTAATAGTGGATTCAGGTGACGTTAGAGCTGAGCTGCACATTTCTATTATGTGGACTTTAAAGGAACACTCCACTTTTTTTTGACAATAGGCTCATTTTCCAACTCCCCTAGAGTTAAACAGTTGAGTTTTGCCGTTTTCGAATCCATTCAGCCGATCTCAGGGTTTGGTGGTACCGGTGGTTTGGTGGTGCAGCAGGTGCAATGATATTACGCAGCGCCTGTGACCCCCTGCTTGCACAGGGAGCGTGCCTTGCAACCATGGAGACATTTGTGAGAGACGCTGCATAATATCATTGCGCCTGCTGCACCCATGGTATGGCAGCAAAGTTCTTTGATTATTACGCTGGAATGAGAGTATAGTTCCTAGCCATATCGGCCTAGAAAATCGCAACTTTTCATTTTCCGTCAGTCTTAGTACAAAATGTAACTACAGAAGTGTCAAGTTTTAAATAGGAAAAATATCGAAACTCTTTGGTCATTTTTTAAGCAAGATGCTAATGGTCTAATCTGATTCAATGAACTATGCTAAGATATGCTAAAAGTGGTACCGCTAGACCTGGAGATCAGCTGAATGGATTCGAAAACGGTAAAACTCAACTGTTTAACTCTAGGGGAGTTGGAAAATGAGCCTATATTCAAAAAAGTGGAGTGTTCCTTTAAATGGATGGACAAAAATTATGAGAGAATATTAGAAATATAATTATTTGTGTTCCAAAGATGAATAGAAGTATTATGGATTTGAAATGACATGAGGGTGAATAAACGATGACAGAGTTTTCATTTTTGTGCAAACTATCCCTTTAAAAATTAATTTAACCATTTTTTCCATTGTTTGAAAATGTCTCAGGTTAGTACTAACTGTGGTTCCCTGAGAAGGGGAACTCTACACTGAATCTCTACACTCTATCTTGAATAGACGCTATGGGGACGCCATCAGTGTTTCCGGTGTCTGAAGCACCCCTTCACGTCGTAGCATTCCCTAAACCATTATCTCTCACAAAAATAGAAGATCCCTTAGCTTCTATGCCTCTATAGAAGAGGAAGCCTGGCCTCAATGGAAACTTCCTCCATCCCCAGTGGGCTACTTTAGGCAGAGCTCTATGGAAAAATGACCAGGCTATGACAGCCTTTCCTCACCTGACACATCTTTTAGGAAACACCTGCCACAGAGCTAGATCCGTGGTGATGCGCAGTTTAGCAACTGTTTCAGGGGACAGTCCCTGGCTCTTTAGCAGATCTGCCTGGTAGGCTTGCAGCACTGCCATATGACCTGGGTCATGTAGGCACACACTTCCTAAAACGCTTGCTAAGATTTTCTATGATCCTGTCTTCACCATGTGCTGATGAAACAAATGGCTCCTAAAGACAAAAAAACTGATGACATGTGCTACAGGTCCCCTCTTACACTTCTGGGCGTTCGCTAATGATGTCACGGACTGTTGTCAAGCAATCAGTTTGGAGTGTTTTCATACATGCTTCAGATACCGGATACGCTGATGGAGTCTCCATAGCGTCCATCCAAGATGCAGTGTAGAGTTTCCATTCTAAAGATCTAGTAATTAAAAAGTTTGCTGCATGAGACCCAAAAGGGCGAAGATACTTTCTTTTTTTCAAGCTAAGGTGTGTAATATCTGCATTGCCATCATCATTAAATCCCTTATTTCAATAATTTGACATATATTTTGTCAAATAGAAATATTCCTTTACTCTTTAGTATAAATTATTTTTTCTTGTTTGAGTGGTTGTAACTGGTGTATGATTTCTGTTCAAATGTTTAGTGTTGTCATCCTAGTAGAGATTCTCATTGTCAGATAAATTCACCTCATCACTAATTAAATCATCTCATTATTACAGTTTCAAAGTAGCTTCACCAACACTGTTCAAAACTAATACTACAAGTCAAATGTTTCTTTTGTTGTTGTTGTTCTTTCTGTTCTTGTGGTTTTGAAAGAAATGAATACTTTTCTTTAGCTAGGATGAATTAAATTAAATTCAATTAAATTCAAATTTAAATACATTGTTACCAAAGATTCCTGTTTCAAATAAATGCACACGTCCACACTTCTACAGTTTAAGCAGCACAACCATTTCAGCTAATACAAATAAGAGTAAAGGTTTCTTAAAATCAGCATATTAGAATGATTTTTGAAGGATCATGTGTCACTGAAGACTCGAGATGACTGGCTGCTGAAAATTCAGCTTTACCATCACAAAAAAAAGACATTTAAAATATATTAAAATAGCAACCATTTATTTTAAATGATATTAAAGGCACAATATGTAGAATTTTTAGATTAAAATATCCAAAAAAATACTAGAACAATGTTATATACTTTGTTATATTATCCCAAACATTTCCAACAATGTTTAAATCCAGAGAAATCAGCAGTTTTAACCAGTGTAACGGACCGTTTCATTGCGTCACCAGTCAATGACTTCATATCCTCGTTACCCTTGATTTCCAGTTTTACTTTTGTAGAAACCATGGATTCACCAAGGACACTTTAAAATATTACGTGTTTTATTAGACAGGTGAGCAACTGTTTGGATACATTTATCAACAGAAAATGAATCTTTGTTATATAGCTCAACACAGTTTTATTGTTTGAAACGCTTGTTTTCTTGATTTACCACGAGTACCACCATGTTTTTACCATGCCTCAGAGACAACACTAACAAGCCACAACAAGTGGCTAACATAGCATAATCAGAGAGAGCTTTCTCCATCATACAATATATTTTAAAATGCATTACATGTCATTTAGCAACATAAGTCATCTAGATTTTATTAATATATTTTAATATCGATCTAGATTACTGCATAGTGCAAAAAAGTCTCTCATACCAGCCACCAAGCGAACACACAGAGTAATGTTAAAACCTAACTCAACAACGCACTCAAATGTATTTAGTATGATTGTTTTAACCATGTAAAACAGCGCCGTGTTACCCCACATACGCAAAGGAAAGAGCGGAAGTGGCCGACTGCAGCATAAGCATAATAAAAGCTCTGCTGGACTCGAGACCAGTATGTCGCACAGGTATCTCTTGTTATCATTCGTTCCAGCGACCTTGTTCTGCTCCCATGGCTCTCGGCCCACCTTTCTTCATACCACAGTACCGTTAATAAAGCTTTAAAAAAAAGTTAATAATTTAATAAATTGGCTCATCTATGAACATGATTTCTGCCCGAGTCCGTCGGATTCCCTTCCATCGGCTATGGAAGTGAAGATGAGTACTACTATGATTCCATGCTCATTCACAGAGTCATCAAACTACGCCTTTGATTTGAATAAGCGACCTCTATTGGCGCAAATTACATAATGTGCATAATGTGCCTTTATTATTTACCATATTTTCCATCAAATTAAGGCAGCTTTGGTGAACAGACTTCTTTCAAAACTCAAAAAAAATCATCCTGTCCCCAAATTTATGAATCATATTACAATGTTTCCATCAAAGGATGCTCCCAGAAACACACACAGAGGTCTGGGTGTCCATTGACCCACAAATCTGCATCTTTTTAAGAATCTGTCTGCCTATATCTGTTTGTCAGCTCGTATCACTCAGTTGGTGCGGGGTTTCTCCAGCACATGGAAGCAGTCTGTGGAGGCCCTGAGTCAGGATGTGATGCGTTCATTCACCAACTTTAAAAATGGAACCAGCATAATTCAGGTACAACCCCATGAGATGAGTCTCCTGACCATTTGTGTAACAATGAAGTTATTTCTTTTATTTATTTAAATGTGTTATGAATTCTTGTTTGGTTGTTTTCACTAGGGAGCATTGACCCAGCTCATCCAGTACTATCATGGTTTCCATAAGGTCCTCTCCCAGCCAACATTCCGCAGTCTGGCAGTGCGCTCTGAGCTCATAAACCTCCATCATCTGATGGTGGAAGTCAAGAAACACAAACCAAACTTTTGAACTCACACATAAGTCATCAGCGCTTATTGGCCACAAGACTGTCAGGAATCATTTGCTTTAGTTGCAAAAAAAAAACAAAAAAAAACATTCTTTGGGAGTACCTACGAACATACACATTCATAAAACAAGATATATTTTCCTGATAAGCAAACTGTAAAACTGAAGAGTAGAAAATCTGTATTGGATGGTGATTTGTCTTCTGTCACTGGCAGAAGTTTTTAACTTGTTGACTTGTTTAAGCAAAACAATAATGCAAACTTTTTTCCTAAACAGGTAAATATATCTTGTCCTAAAGATTTTCTGGAAAACAAGGCAGAGACATTAAAAGTATGATATTTTGCAGTTTAGAGCTAAAACTAGAACATGATTTTTAAAGGCTGATTTTCAGTAGATTGTGAATATAAACAATCATCTAGTTTATTAAGCACTAATCTAATTATTTGGTCAGTCTGTTGTTTTAAACTTTGCTGATAATTTGATTTGTTTTTGTGTTCACTATTTAAATGCATTATTGGCCTGACAACAGATCTAAAAATGTCTTTTTGGTTTTCTCTGAAAAGTTCTTTGTGTAGTCCTATGTACTATTATCATATTGGTAAACAAAGGCATTCAATGTCTCAGAATAAAAGATATTAGATCAAAAGTCTCTGAAAATGTTCCTGGTTACTTTGGTTAGACATGTACACATAATCCGTACATATCAAACGATCTGTAACAAGGCAATAGTGACACATTTAAAAACTTTTTTTACTCACATAAGCATGTTGCGCTGTTCCTGTCAGATCCAATATAGAAGGCACGGCATTGTTTTTAAATTTCAGGCTCTCTGCAAATCCAATGCAGCTACTGTGTTTTTCCACAGCCTGGCACTGCACAACATTTTGCACTCTTCAAAGGCATGTTTACCGCTTAGTTGCTCGAACCAGTGTTTGTGTCACGTCTGTTATTTACCTACTACTACATGAATTAGGAGTATGGACCATGATATTTCTAAATTTCTAACCAAGCCAGGGACTGATTATCTTAAATTTTGGAAGGTAAATTACTTTCTCCTATCCCAGTTAAAAGTTTGATTACACAGCAACACATGTCTGTATGTGTAAGTGCTGCAGGAGCTCAAATTGCTGTAGAACCAGAGGGTTGCTATAATCAACAATAATAATAATAAAAAAAATAACAATTACACCACATGGATTTAATCAAGGATTAGACTCTGGAATAAATGATTGAATCAGGTTACTAAACATAAACGATGATTGTTTATTTATAATCAATATTTAACTGAAATCAATTTTTTTTGCCATAACAAATGTGCTTTATATAATACTGTTTCAGCAGCCAGAGAAAACCTAATGTGAAAAAGTCGAGGGTCAAGAGTCCAACTAAAGCAAACACTGATCTCCAAAATGGTGACTCCAAACGAAACACTTTCATTAAACATCAACATCTAAACCTCTGTTAAAGGGGACATCGAATGCCCATTTTCCACAAGTTATTATGATTCTTTAGGGTATTCCTGAATAGTCTGTAACATACTTTGGTAAAAATTCTCAATGGTTGTGTAACCATTGAGCATGTCCCTTGGGGAAAGTATGGCAGCGGGAGGATCTGAAGACACATCGGTACAACCATATCTATTTGTATATAAATCTTACACAGTTTGTAAAGACTATCACCTCAATGCATTGTTTATTATAAACGACCACTTATGAATTACAATGAGAATGTTCTGAATAGAAATTATGACATAACAATGTTCTCTGAGACTGTTAAGTCAGCTTAACTCTTAACTTAATGACTAGCTGAAACATTCTAAGACTGAACTCGACACACAAAAAATGTTTCCTTTGACTGGACCAATTTTAATACTTACCCACGGAATTTAAACACCGACTGTAATCGCTGACTGAATGCAACTGGCTCTGACTTGCCAAGTTTGAGCACGAGCAGTTAAAAATAAATAAATAAAAATTATACTCCTTCTGGAGGTGAGGCTGGATCACGAACAGTTGGTACCGATCCATTCTTAAGGAACAACTTTTAGCAAAACCTGCCTTGTCATGTCCCTCGTTCAGAAAGCAGTCTGATGTAAAGTGATTCATGCAAACATAAACACATGTAGGTAGATTGGGGGACGCATTCCCTTCAAAAACAAAGTTAGTCTTCAGCGGCTCAGCTGTCGTGAGTAAATGATGAATGAATGAATGAATGAATGAAGCATTTATATAGCGCTTTCATATGTACAATGTTCATTCTTACAGTCAAAAACAAAACACCTCAGTCACTTAGGAGACATTCTTCTCTACACCTGCTCCAGCGTCGACTGTTTACAGCTCACTCAGGGTGGGTCTATGCTAAAATGGCAGTGTCTATCAAGAGTCGTGGGAGGGGCCTTTACAAAATTACATCACTTTGCCAAGAATCTGAGAATGGCTTGATCTGAGAAAGTGCTTATGATTTATGGGGATTAAAAAAAAAAAAAAAAACAACACTGGGTGGATTTTTATCATTATAGGATAGTTGTGTAGACACACTGCCAACACCCAATTATGTCCAAACACCATGTAAAAGTGAATTTTGCATCCGATGTCCCCTTTAAAGGTGCAATGTGTAAATTTTAGAAGGATCTATTGACAGAAATGCAATATAATATACATAACTGTTTTCATTGGTGTATAAAGACCTTACATAACAAACCGTTTTATTACCTTAGAATGAGCCATTTCTATCCATATACACCGCGGGTTCCCTTACATGTTAGATCTTTTGTGCTGGCATGTTTATACAGTAGCCCTAAATGGACAAACTGCTCTACAGAGCGTGTTTGTTCTGCTGTCTCAGACGACGATATCTTTGTCCTGTGTTGGCCACCGTAGCTTCTCTATATTGCAATTTGCAACCTCACCGCTAGATGTCGTCAAAATTTACACACTGCACCTTTAATTTTCAATAAGAACTTCTGTAGACATATTATGACACAAATAAAGTCAATCTGGTTAGTAATAAGGGAAGCTGGTAATGCTGTTTGTGGAGTTGTTTAATCATCCTCTGCTGAGATCTTGAGAGATTCAATGTCTTTTATCTTCAGTTGATTTCATCTAAGGCTGTGGCTGGAAGTCAGATGCAGTTCTTGTGTTTCTCTTGTTCATATTCCTTCAAAAAAAAAAAAAAAAAAAAAATTAACCTACCATAATCTTGTGGGCTTTAATCTTCACGAGTCTGTCACAGAGCCGTTGCGTGTGAGGAGGTGTGTGGTTGTTTTTCACGGTCATTTAGTACTGTATTTAGATATACAGTAGGCTAATATTTTCCCAAAATGCATTGAAAATCTACAGTAACATACTGTACACAGCTTATACAGTTGGAAACTGTTAAGAATACAGTAACAATGCTGTGAAAATGACAAAATCTACAGTAATATGCTGTACTCAGATTATACAGTAGGAATTGTTGAAAACAGTATAATACTGTGAAAACAACAGAAATCATTTACAGTGTAAGTGCTTGACAGATTTGTTGGTCATTTATGTCTAAACACAAGTCACGTAAAGCAGGGGTCAGGGCCGAGTCTATCGCTTCTCTGACTGCCAATGCCACTACTAAATCTAGTGTGTGCTGCTGTACTTGGGGGCTAGCTTGTTACCGCTAGCAATATAGGGTGACCAGACGTTCTGTTTTTCATGTTTTCAATAGCCGCTTTTCCACCGTCGGGCCAAACGGTTCTTAGAATGGTAAGGAACGGTTCCAGTTGTGTTTCCACTGGAGCCTGGTATGGCACGGCACGATTACAAACCGCTCTCGGCCCAGAATTCTCGGCACGGTTGTCTAACCGTGCTGAATCGTGCTGGTAGAATGAGTGAAGTGACGTCGACACAAAGGATTTGTCACTTGTCTGTTTCCTGGCTACCAGTTTCTGGCTAAGTGCTGTATTTGAGCGACTTAAACACAAATTAATAAAACAATTAAAAGAATTATCTGATCACCCTCCATAACGCGGTCATTATTTACATCTCATATCATCAGTAAACGTTGCATTACCCAGGCATGACATTCCAAAAAGCGGCCGTTACCAGCCCCAGAGTGGAAAATAAAACCGAAACTGTACCAGATGGCCCGGATCGGCACGGAATGGAACAGTTAGCGAATGAGAACCATTTGCCACAACAGTGGAAAAGCGGCTAATGTGGTGTCGAGCTGCATGATACACACCAGAAGCACGCTCTCAGATAATCCCAATTCACTTCTCTTTGCGCCTCCTTGGTCAAATACAGACACAGTTGTCAAAATGCCCATCATGTGGAGTATGTCACATACAGTCGATTATGGCTTAAGATGTTATGGCTTAAGGTATACAGCTCGGTGAAAACCAGATATGTGTCATAAAATTATAGCATTTAGTTTTAAAGGGACAGCAGCCTAAAATACCTGTCTGTCATTAATGTTATTCAAACAAAATAGTAGATAGTAGAATATTTGAAGTTTATCTTGATTGGCAGTTGCACAAAAAATCTCTTTTCCGATTGTCTTTTACTATTGAAGTATTCATGGTAGGCAAAATAGAGGATGGTTCAAGATTCATCCACAAGATTATTTAATATTTTGACAAAGTGAGCGGAAAGAAGAACTGAAAGTTCAAAATGTCACATCATCCCCCTATTAAAGCCCCCCTGTGGTGAAAATCAAGTTTTTAATGTTGTTTATATGTCTATGTAGTGTTTTTAATATGCTTTAAGACAAACCATGTGCAAATTCATAAGTCAGCACCATTGCTGAGTATTTTATGTTTGAAACTGCAGTAAACCAAAGACAGTCTAAACCCCGCGGTTTGAAATCGTGGTTGTTTGTGACGTTACAGACTACCTTGTAACCAATCACAACAACGTGCCGGCAGGCTTTAGTATATCATTAACTATGACTGCTCTGAAGCAGAAAAGTCTCGAGAGAAGCCAGGTTATCCCGGTATATTTTCTGTTGATATGAAAAATTGTGTAGATTTAGCAATATAGCGAGTCTATTACGATGTTATGATGATGAACTATTTGCCTTTTTCCACTGACGTTCTGAGTTGTTCAAAGCATTTGTAAGGATACTGATTGTTAGAAGGCAGCTGTCTGACTCTGAGATAAAGAACAGAAACTGTGTGTGTAACATTAGCAACACATTGTTAGCTGTTTGATAACGTAGTCAAGCAAAAGGCTAATTATATTAATTCATATTAATTAATGACAGAACCGTCGCAAGGACTGTGCCAAGTGTGCGAGCGCATAGGGGCTCGCGCCAAAGTAAAGTGACAGCTGACTTAAACTAAAGCCAATAAAGTTCATGTTTTTGTCCTTTGAAATATTTTAATACTATAGTATACGTGTGACCGTGATTCATGTGCATATGTCAGTCAGTGTGGAATCGCACGTCAAGTTCTGAGAGCTATTCATTCCATTATAAATTCTGATTTTGGCCGCCTCTGGAATGGATCAAACCATAGATATTAGCCTACCTGATAAGTTCAAGTAAATACGCTGGAAATCCGCGCTCATTCAAGGATGTGCATTTATTTCATGTATGGAGAAGGCACGGGCGCCTGCAGGATTTCATCTGAATGTTTTTTTCATCTGAAAACTCCAAAAAGCAACGAAATTGCCAAACATCCATTTAGCGCATGTTCACAGAGGGAAACGGCTGCTTGTTCTCTGGATACTGTCTGTTTTACTGAGAAATTGCTTCAGGTGATTCAGTGAGAGAGCAGTCCAAACAAAATCAAGTGGATTCAGACCGTTTTGCAAAGTCGTTTTACCAATTCATAATTTAAAACACAAAGCGTCAGGAAATATGTGAGCAGTTCAGTTGCACAGCTGTTACACTGAATATACGAAGCGAAGCAAGCTTTTTTTCTTAAATATCCACAACACAAACAACAAATTGCTCGTCACTACAGCAACAGTAGACTCTCAGAGCTGGCGTGAGAGAGCGGAGGCGGGGCTAATTTGCAAATTCATTGATCCGTGTATATTAAATGAGACAAGGGTGTAGAGTTATATTCGAGCTATTTTAAGGCATGAAGACATTTTTTTTCACTTGATTTTTTTTTTTTTTTTTTAAATATGTCATCTTGGTGATCAAAGATGAGTTTTAAGGGATAAAATAATTGACTACAGGGGGACTTTAATATTATATTTTAAAAATACCCTACTGTCTGTCACATTTATTTATTTATTTATTTTTTATTTAAAATAACAAAATAACTATCAACAACAATAATCAAGTGTATGAACATACATTATGTATACAACATTTTCACAGGGTTTTCTATCAGCTCCTCAAGCTGACTCCAGAGGTAAACTTTAGATAAAATATACTTGGTCTTGCTAATATTAGATTTGGCAAAACTTATTTTCCTGAGGAGACGACAAAGGGGTATTTTAGAATGAACAACAACGTCAAGCATGCTTTGTTAGCTCGAAGACGCCACCTACTGGTAAGAATACATTAGACAAAATACATCCATCTGTAGGGATTGGTACTAGCGTCACCAATGATGTTGTGATTTTTGAATCACATGTCACTTAAGGTGTGATATGAGTACATCAGATGACTACTTCCTCCCTCTCTTAGTTCAGGGCCACAGTCAAGAGCTGTGTCCCAAGTTTATTATGGTTACTTTTCTTAAATGAGACCAACTTGATTATGTTATGCAGCCTTCAAATGCGAACTCCGGAGGACGCAACCCCTGGGACACACCTAAGGTCTTCTACCTTGGCAGCATGAGAACACTCCCAACAGGGGGCTGTTCAATCATTTAGAATTAATGTAAACTGGAGGGAGTGGGCCAGCAGATTTATCTGAAAGATTGGTGAGATATTGTTAACTTGTAGAGCCTCTTACTGTATTATCAGCACAAGGAAGACACAAGTGTAATAAAATAAATTGTATTAACAAAAAAAACAAGAAAAACTAACACAACTACTAAATAAATACAATGAATGATAAAGGAATATTGTGCATGAGACACATAAAATACAAGTGATTAAGTTGGGTGTGGCTATGGCAGAGTTACGTAATCTTATGTAAAGATAAACTGTTGTTTCTCTGAAACTAATAAGATGAAGAACCTAATGCTGGGTACACACTAAAAGATTATTGAAAAGATTTTCAAAGTGTGAGAGACCACAAACAAGATGACAAAAAATCTTAGATTTAACCGTTTTGCTCCTATAATGTGTGGTGTGCCATGATGTGACAAAGACAGCACACCACACACGAACAGATTTTCAACCAGAGTCCTGACTGTGAACACGGGAAATCTCACAAAATCTCTCGAGACTTCAGAATAAACATGACATATGATAGGCAGGAAGAAATTGCATTGATATTGTTTGGAATGATTTTGGTATGTTTTACAGGACACGTTATATAAACACTCGTGCTGTTGCCAGAAATTGTCAAGCTGATCCTCCAGATCTGCTGTTCAAATCCATTTAACTTTGTGCTGCGCCATGACTGTGTTTGTTATGCTTCTGTCTTCTGTCAGCTCACTTTCTGATTGGATATTGTTTCGTTTCACGTCATAATTGCCAGAGCGTGCGCGCGTGCGTTTGTCCTCGGGGTTCCCCCCACACATCAGGATTTCTGATTTCTCAATCGGGGCGCCTCCGATGTTCTTCCGAGCAGATGCAGTCACTCTTAACACACCTCACACCACAGAAAAATCTGATAAGATAATCTGTAGAACCATCAAGATAATCGGGACATTACATAGGATTGTCGGCAGGGGGCAATGTTTTCCACTGGTTGTGCTGGGTAACAGTGCA
Source organism: Hypophthalmichthys molitrix (assembly GCA_037950675.1). Lineage (NCBI taxonomy): Eukaryota > Metazoa > Chordata > Actinopteri > Cypriniformes > Xenocyprididae > Hypophthalmichthys > Hypophthalmichthys molitrix. The sequence continues at coordinate 11,875,725 of CM075510.1, forward strand.
GTGGGGTAAAGGAGCCAGAATCAGTTTTGACAGCCTTGAACACAAAGCTCTGTGGGATGCTGATCTCCTTGAGCACCAAAAGGGGTGCTAAAATCTGGAACACGCAGATGAGGACCTGGAGTAGGTGCAAAGGATCCTTGATCTGGAACACACAGACAAAGGTACATTGAAGTGAAGGTTTGCTCTCCTGTGCTTAACCTTGTTGCAGATGTCTCTGTATATCTTCTGCTTCTCTGGGCCAAACACTTAGAACTTGGTCAATCCTCTTTTGTCTCTCTAGCATGAAGACTCAGGACATGCAATACTTGTTACTGTCTCTCTGGATGAAGACTCTGAACATAATTTTTGTTAATGTCTCTTTCCTCCCAGACTGGAGGCACAGAATGTGGTTGTATCTGTTGCTGCCTCACAAGCTGTAGACTCAGATCAGATCGAACTGCAGGAAGAATTAACTTTTTGCCACACATGCCAATGGCCGGTGACTTAAGAAAATTAAAAAAAAAAAACATAAATATTTTGCAAAAACAGCCAGTTATGACATAAAAATTTTAGATACCGGTTAAAGAAATTCACAATTCTCTATTCCAATTTCGATACCACAGCTAAAACTACTAGCCTAACTAATATAAATTTAAAACATTAACAGTAGTTTTCATGACATTGAATAAAGTAATCAAATGTAAAATAACACTGGATAGTCTTCAATGTATAAGTTAAACAGACTAATCCTTATTAAAATTTCAAGTTATTCAGTCAAGAGCAGAGAGTGATTTTTTTTCTGTCCTTTTTTTTTTTGAGATTAACAAATGCACTTATCATATATTGATACTGTACACATGCGTCTTTCTCGACTGTTTACATTCACTCAAGCCATAACTGACTGCGTTTACTAGGAGACAGAGATGGCCATTTTTGACATAATTATATGTGAATATGTCCGTTCAAGCACAAGAAGATCAGAAACAGAGCTTATGTCAGTGTTTGCACTGTCTAAGACAAGGGCACACATTTCGGATGTTTGTGCACACATCAGCTGATCCATAAATGCACATCTTGTTGCATGAACAAATTCTGACCTACTGTCATGTACTGCTCGGTGAGGCAAGGGTTGAGGATCCGAATGCAGTAGTTTATTAGAGTAATCCAAAATCATAATTCATAAACAGGCAATAGGTCAAGAACACAGGCAAACCATCCAATCATAAAATATGGTCAAAGGGGCACAAAGAACAGAGAAATTCAAGAATAATGGGCAGAAGATTAAAAAACCAAGATACATGAAACCAGGAGAATGCTCAGAATTTGCAGAGAATGATTGAATAAAGGTATATATAGATAGAGATAAGAAGGGTAATGACACACAGGTGGAAGAGATCAAACAATAATGAGTCCAGACAATGGGTTATGGGAAGTGTAGTTCATGATGGTAAAGCCAAGGAGACGGGATGAGTACCCTCTAGTGGAAATCAAGAGCACTCCAGCTGGTGGATGTAACATAGACCTCCCCTCAAAGAAGCGGCTTCCAAATGCTCCAAACACAACCATACGTCCAGGAGGGATGTGGAGCAGAGGTGTACCAGGGGGAGGGATGGAGGGCCAGGTCCGTGGAGTGAAAGCAGGACTAGGGACTGAGGTGGATCGAGGAGCCAGGGTGGAGCCGCCAGGGCGCAGCTGATGGGACTGAAGAGCAACTCAGCAGAGCTAGAGACCACCATGGCGGAGCAGGCAGGGCTGAAGACCACCAAGGAATAGCAGAGGACCAGCAAGGCATAGCTGATGACAGCAGGGCAGATGGTGCTGATGACCATCACGGCAGAGCTGGCAAGGCTGAAGACCACCAAGGCGTAGCAGAGGACTAGTCATTACATAGCTGAGGACCACCAAGGCAGAGCATGAGGGGCTGAAGTCTACCACAGCAGAGCGGATGGGTCTGAAGATCCCCACGGTGGAGCAGAAGACCACCACAGCAAATCAGGCAGAACTGGAACACAGAGCATAAAAAGGTTATGGTTGGCCTTAAGAGCCCAGTCAAAACAGGCAGAGAGTTTTGTTATTCTTCTTCGTGACTGAATCCTGGATAAAATCAGGTGATCCAAGTCCTCTTTCTGAACTGACTCCCAGAGTATTAATTTTTTTACACTCCCCGGTTAACTGGCAGGGGAGGTGGTCTAGTGACTGTTTTAAAAAAAATAAAGTACAGTGTCGCTTATCACCCACGGCCACCTTCAGTAGTTTTGAAATTCAGGAAATACACTTAAACTGTCTTCATCCTGTTTTACTTATATTAATGTATTGCCCCCTTCATCCAGCAATTTTATAAATGAGTTTGATCTTTTAGGGGATGTCTTGACTAGACACGACTATATTTTTTTTATATCTTGGTGATTTTATTATTCATGTATGCTGCTCTACCAATGCTTTAGCTATGGAATTTTTAAATTTACTGTCTTCCTTGAATATTGTTCAGTGGGTGAATGGTCCTACGCACTGTCATGATCATATGCTTGACTTATTATTGACATATGGGCTGTCTGTGGCTGACATTGACATCAGTGATATTCCACTTTCTGATCACAGACAAGTGCTTTTTTCAACATTCCACCTAAAACCTTACCACTTCAATCATGTTGGTCTCACATTTTGACCTCGCACTCCAATCATGCCTTCTCTGAATTGTATTTGGGGACTGAAAATTTGTTTATCTCTGATTCTGTTACATCACATTTAGATGTTGATACAGCGACAATTTTTTAATAACAAATGTTCTGACATTTTGGACTCTATTGCACCTCAAAGGCTAGACTATCCCCGAAACAAGTCTCAGCCTTGGATCAATAATGATATCTGATTATTACGACAGCAGTGCAGACGACTTGAACGTAAACTGAAGAAAGACAGGCTTCAAATATCCTTTGAAATGCTAAATGTTTCCCTTCAAAATTTCCAAAAGGCTGTCAGGGCTGCAAAGCATACATTTTTATCTGATATCATTGTTAAAAACTCACATTGTTCTAGAACGCTCTTTACAACTTTTGATTCTGTCTTAAACCCTCCTGTTAAGACTCTATCTGCAATTTCTTCTTTTGATTGTGAAAATTTTCTTAACTTCTTTTTAGACAAAATCAATACTACTTGAGCCCAAGTTTTTATTTCAATACAGCCTGTACCTGATCCCTCTTTCTCCAGTTCACAGTGAAGTGAATTTGAACTGATCTCCCTTCAGACATGTAGTGAAATCACTTCAAAATTGAAACCTACTTTTTCTCCTCATGACACTCTTCCTTCCCATTTTCTAAAACAGATTTTCAATACAGTCAGCCTGGACATTTTACGCATCATTAATAATTTTATATTCGCCACTGTGACTCCCCTCCAGTGTTAATTTTGGCAGCCATTTTTGATTTAGTCTTAGTCTTTATCTTCAGACGAAAATGCTCCTTAGTCTTAGTCACATTTTAGTCATTTTTGTCTTTCATATTTTAGTCTAGTTTTAGTCGACGAAAAGTCATTGCATTTTTGTTAAATCTTAGTCATTACTTTTAGTCAAGCTACAGTTATCAACATTAATTTTGATAGCTATTTTATTTTTTAGACAAAATAGTCATAATTTTTCTCTAGACCAATTAATTTAAGCTTATGAAAAATTTGAATCAAGGCTGTATTGACATTGCACTCTTAGCAGTAGCACTTGTGCAATTCTACATATCCCTTTTCAGTGGTTCTCAAACTTTTTAGAGTGTCGTACCCCCTGAAGGATTTAACATCCTTCTGTGTACCCTCTCATATATCCACTTACTGCAGTTACACCTTTTCCATTAAGAGACAATATTCTTTATAAAATAAATAATGCTTAAAAAATTAAATAAATACAATGATGATAAAAACGAAGTGATACTTTTAAATATTACATTAAAACCGCCAGTAGGTGGCGGTAAGTCACTGTTTTTATGAGCGAATCATCGAGTTATTTCAGTATCAAAGTCAGCGGCTGTATTTATGAATGAATTATTCAAAGCAACAGATTCGTTCACGGAACACAGCTTGTGCGCTGCAGTTCTGCTGTGGCTTTTGTTGCAAAATAGAGCAAAAATACTGACAATAGCCTACTGTTAAAAATGTACATTACTTAATATTACCCTTTTGTTTGTTGAAGTGTTAAAACCAATGTCACGTTTGAAATCGTGTGGATATTCGGGAAACATTGCATTCTTGCTCGTATAATATGATCAACATTAAAAACAATAACTCGCCAAAGGGAATGATTTTGTATCGAAGAGAGTTTTCATCTTAAATTTATATGCAGTCTGTGTCTATATTTGTTCTTCATGCTAGTAAATGCTAAATCCCCACTTTCACAAAAGGTATATTGTTGAGAACATGTAGCGCGATTTGCTGGCGTGAATGCAGTCAGTTTTGACCGCGAAAGATGAGGTGATTTGACTGAATGTCGAGTATTTACGGGATTAAACATGCTAGAAATACATGTTCAGCTTTTATGTTATTTTAACTCAGCATTTTGTTCGCGTAGCCTACGTCAGTTTGAGAGCCACTGCTGGATATCAGCCTACACTTTGGTGGCAGATTTAATCAGCAAACGAGCAGCGCAATATAGACCGACACCGACTGAATGACACTTTGATTTAAGTAGAAAATCTCAAATGAAGATTGCTGAACTCATAGGCGCCGATCCCGTGGGTGCTCGGGGGCTGGAGTACCCACGGAAATGGTCGAGCACCCACGGAAAAATACGAGATATTCTCCATTGATTTTAACCAATAAAAATCGACTGGAGCATTCAGACACGATCTTCAAACTTTTTTATAGTTTACTTAAGGCCGTTTCTATGGCGATATTTTAATGGCAAACGGAGAGCGCATTGTTTTTGAAATCATGCCGAGGGACGTTGTGGCTCGTGTAAGTTATTCTTCAGACATGCGCGTCAATCTATCGCTTGACTCTTTCCAGGGAAAGAAACCCACCGGCAGAAGCATAAATCGGCGCCTATGGCTGAACTCCAGCTTACTTGTCTGTGTTTTCAGATCATCCGCGCTTCTTCCTCAGTGTAGAGATAGCGCGTGTGCGTGGTTGCCAGATTGCAGAGATCAAGTAAAACGTGTTCTTTTAACAGAAAAGCTCTGATTGGGAGTTTACATTCTGGAAATCTGGCAACCGTAAGCAGGGACGCTCGTTAAAACAGTCTGTTATGTTTTGTCTCCTTTATTCGACTAAAATTGTGAAAAGTGATTTCAAAAGAGTGATTTTGGAAAAGTTTTTAGTCTTTAACCCAGTCTCGTCTTTTTTCATCAACGATATTGCACGTGTAGTTTTAGTCACGTTATCGTTAAATGACATTGGTGTCGTCTCTCATCGTCTCGTCTTAGTCATGGAAAAAAAGGTCGTCAACGAACATTTTTCGTCATAGTTTTCGTTAACGAAATTAACACTGCTCCCCTCAAAAAACCTTTACTTGACTCTGCAATGTATGCAAATTATAGACCCATCTCTAATTTGTCATTTTTATCCAAATTCTCGAAAAAGCTGTTTTTATGCAATTGCAGAATTACCTGCAAATCAATTCCATCTCTGATTTTTTTCAGTCCGGCTTTAAAACCCTTCATAGCACTGAGTCGGCTCTTTTAAAAGTTTTCAATGATATTTTAATGATAATTTTAAGGATCAGTTATGCATAAATTTGGGTTGTCGTACCACTGCTATGCGAATGACACACAGCTTTATATACCTGTTAAACGTATAGGTAACTCAGCATACAAGAGATTGGAAGCTTGCCTGCATGAACTCAAATTGTGGCTTACAAATAATTTCATACTACTTAATGATGATAAAACCCAAATCATTCGATTTGGGCCACAAGAGAACCCAGATGAAGACTCCATCGACCTTGGCACTCTTACTCCTTATCTTACTTAAAGATCTAAGATTTCACCTAAGATTTCACAAATCAACACCATAGTTAGTACCAGTTTTTATCATATTCGCTGATTAGCTAAAGTCAAACCTTTCTTAAGCAGGAAAAGTTTCGAAACTGTTATTCATGCTTTTATCTCAGCTCGACTCGATTACTGTAATTCTTTGTATTCTGGGTTACCTCTCCCTTCATCTCTCGCCTTCAAATGGTCCAAAATGGTCGTCTTTTGTTGGTACCACAATCTCGCTTGCAACGCAGGGGAGACCGAGCCTTCGCAGTAGCGGGCCCTAAGCTGTGGAACAGCCTGCCACTACCTGTCAGAATTGCTTCTACGTTTGCCGAATTTAAATCCATGTTAAAAACACATCTTTTTTCTTGTGCTTTTAATTCTTTGTAAATTGTATGTGTGTTTAACTGTGCTTTATAAATAAAATTGAATTAAATGAAATTGAATTGTTATGGCCTCAGTGGCTCAGGGACGACCTCTTTGGTTGTGTCAGGACAAGCAGAGAGTTTATTGATGACTTCTGTGGTTGTGTCAAAGAAAACAGGAAGTTCATGGGCAGACGGCACCACCTCAGACAAAACTGGATCAGGTGCTGCTGCCTCTGGAGAAGCATACACGGCCCAGACACACAGAATGGCCACTGGAGTAAAATTGACAGTGGAAGAACCTCTGATACCCCCTGACTTGCTACCACTGCAGAGATGTCAGCTGCTCGCACCGACATCAGCTGTGTGTCCGTCAAACCAGGCTTATTCATTGGTAGTTGTTTGTGTAATTGTGTAATTGAGTTGTGAAATTCTTGAAAACTGAGAAAAGAAAGTCTCAAAATCCAAATGATTCAATTAAGATCAACTCAGAAAAGAGGTCAATGAATGCAGTCGCATCACTTGATCCACAAATGCACATCTTCTTTGTTGCATGCGGAAATTATGATACTAATACAAAAGAAAACATTTGTAAATGTTTTAAAAAAATGTCTCTATTTGTACAAAGTGGAAAAGTACAAAATAGACTGAGAAGTAAAAGTGCCTAGTGATGTCCTTGGTACCGGCAACATGTGAGAAAAGCCGGTACGCAAGAAAAAGTGAGTGTACGCTTAAATAGAAATGCATACCAGTGCGTACCAGAACACTTTTATGTTTTATCTTGTTTTCTGTCCCATGTGCCATCTTTGTAGTCCATTATAGTTTTCCCAGTTAATTAGTCTCATTGTTCCCAGGTGTGTCTTTTTAGCCAGTTACCCCTTGTGTATATATACACCAGACTTTCTTGTGTTCTTTTTCGGTTGTCGTGCTTACCTGGATGTTGTGTCCTGTTGAGTTCAGTTCCGGTTTTCCTCATTATTCTATGTTTTCTTAGTTTCTCTTGTTTGTATGTTTCTTTGTTCTTTTATTAGTGTTGTTAATAAACATACACCTTGCAGATCCTGCTATCCTTGGTTTTTGTGCTCACAGCACTTTTTGACCACATTTGACCTGATATTAAAGGGATGTCCACAAATTACTGGACATCAACGGGATAAAAATTGCAATAACATTAACAGTACTATTTTATATAGCCTATTTGTATATCTGATTTACACTATATTGATATAATACTGTTGTAAAAATGAAGACATTGTTGTAAGGCCTGCCCAACCAGCCCAACAACGGTTTTCCCATAGGACGGGGAAGGTTTCTTGCGCGTTCGGGCTTTTCAGTGTGGCAGAGTAGTTTAATTCCAATTAAACTTTGATCTGACTCCATTTGTATAATTGTTTAGCTACACATTTGATTATTCTATTTAACTCTTTACTCTATAACGCTTTGAGTCTCGCACTGGCCGAGTATACAATCTCATGCTCACAAACTCGTCAGTCTTGGTCATTAGACAGAGGCGGCGACTCAGGCCCCGTCCACACAGAGACGTGTTTTTGTGAATACGCATAAATTTTGTATCGGATAGGCGTTTCGTCCACACGGATCCGGCGTTTTCGGAAGGTGAAACCGCTATTTTTTAAAACCGGGTCCCAGAGTGGATAAATCTGAAAATGCCGTCTTTGCGTTTTCGTGTGGACAGCCTATCTGTGTATTTTGTGAAACGATGATGTCATCACCCCACGTGTCGACCCTAGTCAGACGCCGTTAACAGCACAAAACAGCAACAACAACAACAATAGCAGACTCTAGATGCTTGTGTTTGTGCTGCAGAAGTTACTGAGCCAAAATAAAGCGTTATTTCTAAGCTTTATTATAGTTTGTATACAGCGCGCAAGGTTTATGCGCATGCTCCAAGTCTTAGGTGTATCTCTGTGGCAGAATTACAGCGCCACATACTGGTCTGGCATGTATACTACATCGTTTTGAGTCGTTTCAATGGTTTCGTGTGGACGCAGATATTTCTTGAGACGAGGAAAAAAAAGATTGGATAGGGTAAGCTCCGGCTTCGTGTGGACGTAGCCTAATGTTCTAGAGGCCATACCCACTTTGTTCATTCTAGAATACATTATTTAGTCCCCATAGATCTGAACACACTGACTTAAAGTAAGACTATATCTAACCAGAGGTCATGACCATTACCATAGAATCAAGCTGACCAATTTAACTTCTCTAATGGTAACTTTATATAATCATGCCGTGGTTTCCCCCATTCACTTAGTTAGAATAATATTATAATAATCAGAGGTTGAGGCTCACCCTATTCAGATTGGTCCAACAACACTCTGTTGTTCTGCACGGAAAACCCATTATACACAGTCTAAGTATACATAACTAATGCCAATGTGTTAGTTGGAGCTCTAAAATATCAGTTGGTGTGCCCCACTGCTCCACCTAAGCTGTACTTTATTACTAACCTGAGCGTAGATTTGTGGGGTTATGGACTTAACGAGTGCAAATGGTGGTCACACCAGATACTGACTGGTTTTCAGACCCCCGATATCACAGATGGTGTTGGGTTTTGTTTCATGTTTATCCACAAGTTTCCTATGCCCCATGAGGCCTTGCATCAAAAGAGGGAGAGTCTTCCGGTTCGAAGTAAACAAACGGGACATGATACTCATTCATTCAACAGTTGTCAGCAGTGACAGTCATTCAATAATATATAGTGATCCAAACCTGCTAATGATGTAGGAACACAAACTCAACAAACTTAAAAAAGGTGAAATAATAGTACCTTTACCCTCCGCAGTAGATGGTTGGGAGGATTACATGAAGAAATGGCCTTGTATTATGTACGGTAGCATTTTTAGCTATTTTGTAGATTCAGTAGCCTGTAATGGTTAGGCGATGAGCAATTTGAAAAGCTCGTATCAGTATCTACACAGTGATAAAGTCAGAAACGACCTTGTGTATCTAAAAGCGGACATCGAGCCAAGCCAGAGCCTGCACGTATCACATCAAAAGGCTTGGGTGCTAGCGTCAGTGACAGGTGAAGTACAGACAGCGGGATGTTCATGTATTGCAGGGCCAGGACGCTCTAGTAGTCATGGAGCAGCACTTTTGTGAAAGGTCAGTAAAGTAAGGAAAATTAAGGGCACAAAAACTGTTTATTGGATTGTGATATTTTTAATTACCTAATAAATGCACTAAACTGAAATGTTTACTGTGTCATTCATGTTCTGCATATGTTGCTTCACAGTAGCCTTCACTTAAAATCTTTAGTCTAAGATTGTTGCATGATAAAATTGAATTTAATTCAATTTAGGTTGAGAATGCAGTCAGACAGGGCAAGACAGGGATGGCATGTACTGATGTGCAAAGGAAGTGGAATTCTGGTCTGAAGAAGAATGTAGGGATGAGGAAGGTGCAGGACATTAATTTTAACCATCACAGACCATACCACATATATCCAGGTCCATCAGGAAGTTCTGTGCAAGAATCAACAACAAGTTCATAACCCACAGCAATTCATCAGTGATGGCCCCACTGTTTCAGCTCAAGACAAATGGTCTTCTTCAGTTAAGTTACAGAGCAGAGGTAGACAGTAGCAAGGCAGGCCCCAGCAAACAAGATCCAGCCCACAGTAATACACTCTGTCATACTGAACACAGCACAACACTAACCTGTCTAAAGTGCACAAAGTTTTATGAGGCCTACATCAAAGTGTCCCCTGCACAAGCGGCTACACTGATGGAAGAAACCAGGATGCAGAGTGCTTCACAGTTATGGCATGATGCTAAAAAGCTGCGTCTAACAGCCAGCACAGCAAAACGAGTCCCAAAACGAAGCACCACAGATCCCCAAAAATATCTAAATGAGCATCTGTACCCAACCTTCACTGGCAATACAGCAACACAGCATGGCAAAGAAAATTAGATAAATGTCATCATACTCATGGAAAGCAGAGGGCATACTGTCGAGAAGAGGGGCCTGGTCATGCACCCTGACCATCCTTGGTTGGGAGCCAGCCCAGACGGGATCCTTGATTCAGCACAACTCCTTGAGATCAAGTGCCCCTTCAAAAGTTCCATGTCACTGGCAGAATTTCTGGGACGGCCAAATGGTGACATCAAAAAATTAGGTGTTGGACACTACCTGATTTATCCCAAAGGAAAGGATGGATACTACCTCCAGGTGAATATTTTTTTTCCCCCAAGAAAGCAGATTAGCTCTATTATTAGACAAACATTGTATTTTAAACACAATTGTCATTGTCTACACAAAGACAGCGTAATTTCTCACCAGTTTTCATGAAAAAAGAGTTAATTTTCCAGTTTTAAGATAGTTCCAGATTTATTGCAAATTTTAAGGCATGATGACAGCCAGTTGTGTGAGCTGACAAACAACAAAATAATAATAAAAAATATTACACACCAAGTCATTGTGTTTGGAGTTTATTTATAAGAATAAATTAATGTTCCATTTGAATACATTAACTGACACATTTGGTTAGCAGTGGTATTCAGAACATTTCATTAAATAAAAATAGCAATACCATACTGTGAGAGTACACAGGTACAATTCCTGCATGCAAAACATTAATTAAAAATATAAACATATAATCAGCAAAATCAATTTTTCAAGTATTTATTGTTGTGTTCACAAACACAGAGGCACCTGTTGAGCATGTTTATGCAGTGCAGTACTGTTACTACACCTCTTCTTGTGCTTATTTACATCCCACCACTTAGGTTTAGTCATGTGGATTGTGTAAGATATGGTGTCTATGTTTTAGAAATAAGCTCCCCTCGCAGATTTACAAGTGCTGCACAGATTCTTAGTGTTTTGTCAATTTTAGGGACAAAATGAATAGGCACAGTTTGAGAGAGGATCCTGTATACCTGATGCCTGATTGCTCGCTCAATATGTATGCGAACATTAGCAATGTGTCTTGTGCGTGTGACCTGCTCATTTGTCAGCTGGCATTTCTTGCGAGTAAAGGCTGATGTGATCAAACGAACATTCCGTTCCTCTAGCAGATCTCTGATGGTGAAGCCACGCTCCATCATCACCTCATCTCCAGCACGCAAATGGTCGAGAAACCCAGAGTTCTGTGTGATGAATCTATCGCTACATTTGCCACCATACGCCTCTGAAATATACATAACAATTCCAGACGGAGCAGTTGCTACTAGATACTTGACAGTGTTGCTAGCATAGTAGTGACTGCAAGATTCCATTCTTGAGTCCAGATTTTTAGCTTTCTGCAAGATACTTTCTGTGCAGTCAATTACACATGTTGTGTTTGGAAAATTGTCCTTAAAAACCTGTGGCAAAGTGGCCTTTATCATTTCACGAGGCAGCCACATGGAATGAGATCCTGGGTGTGCTCAGCCATCACATCTATCCAGAATTTCAGTGTTTTACTGACCTGACCAGGTGACATTTTGAAGCGTCTTGCTAAATAAGCTATAACAAAGTTCTGTCTGAGCTTCATCAATTTCAACAGGATTTGGTCCTCTGCTAGCAATGCTGATGATGTGGGAGCAAAACTTTGCAAGCAAGACACAAGGGTTTTGAATTCAAGTAGTGGAATTCCTGTGTACAGCAGACAGTCTGCATCGTCTTTCAATACAACATCTGCAGCAGGCAGCAACCTCTCAGAGGATGATGCAGTTGTCATACCACATGTGATGGTAGGTCCTTTGGAGTAGGTGTGGTCCTCCATTGCTGGGTCTGACCACTGTGTTTGGGCATCACGGAAGGTCGGTGAGGTAGGATCTGGCTCCCCAGAAACCTCCATCACATCAGGCTCATCTGCACGGAATATATTAAGTACATATTTAGCAGTGGCAGTCCATGGTTTGTGTGGTTAGTCCTTCAATGATGATTTGTTTGGTAACACTTTACAATAAAGGTGCACTAATATGCATTAAATAATGCACAGATAATCACGAGTTAATGTATGACTCATCAAGAACTAAACCATTTATTAATAATTACTGCATCAGCAAATAATGAATATTCTATATGATTAATAGATTAAGTAACATATGAATTGCTATCAATTAAATGTGTCATATAGGCCCGGTTTCACACACAGGGCTTAGCCTAAACCAGGATTAGGCCTTAGTTCAATTAGGGCATTTAAGTAGCTTTTAAAAACATTCACTAGAATAAAACATTACTGGTGTGCATCTTGAGACAAAACAATGGGACTGACATATTTTAAGATATGTCAGTGCAAGTTACATTCAGTTTAGTCTAGGACCAGCTTAAGCCTTGTCAGTGAAACCGGGGGGTTTATGTATTAATTCCCTAATAACATATTATATTACAGTTTTTTTCAACTGCTTACATTTTCAAAACTTTGCTTCTTTTTTTCAAAACTTTACACACAAATCCAAAAATTGCACCCACAAAATGCAAAATGCCTCACATCTCTTGCAAAATGAAGCACTGCATTCAAAATATCACAAACACATCTCAAAAGCAAACATTTGTCTTACTTTTCAAACACACTTGCCATAATATTCTATTTTTGGATATATCATATACACACAGTTATTCAAAACCTAAAGCTCTTCTTTCATAAGCTGCTAAGTACATTTCTGTACAAGATTGAAAGTAATTGAAAGAGAGATTTTGAAAAATTCATGGTAAACAGGAAAGCAAGATTGAAACCAAAAGATTTTTTATATATTTATTTACTTTAGTTTAGTAGAATTAGTTTCGTCCGTTGTATGTACAACCGCGAACAGCACATGTTGTCCCTGTCCCATGTTTTGCAACTTTACAAACTTAATCCGTAAAATGATCCTCCTTGCTAATTACCACACAAAATACCATTGGTATACTACTTCCACCGCCTCACCGGAAGTTGTACCCACGTTCTTTATTACAGTAGCGCCCTCCGGAAACAGGTGGATAGTTTCATGTCTTATTTTGTAGTTTGATGTTCATGTGTCCTTGCTATATTTGTTTTGCCATGTGCTCACTTTTGCCATGGGTTTCCCTTGTTTGTGTTATGTGATCCTGCCATGTGCTCCCTTGTCATGTGTCCCATGTTTTCACTGGTTTATTGGTTGATTGTTCACATGTGTCCTATGTTAGTTATTTGTATCTGTGCATTTAAGCCCTCATGTTTGCCATGTGTCTTTGTCATGCATTGTCCCTGTAAATCACGATTGGCGAGTTTTGTGTTTTTGTCAAGCCAAGCCAGGCCATGCCATGCCATGCCATGCCGTACCAAGCTAAGCCATGCTAAGCCTTTGTTTTGTATTTTGTTTATGTTTGTTATAAATAAAACTGCACTTGGGTTCTCCTGCAAACTTGCCTACAGTGGATCCTCATTACAATATATATGATGTTGTTTTGAATTTCACTGCTTTATTTCATTCATTTTTATTCATTATTTCTCTAAATACATCTTACCTGTTTCTAACACAGCCAGTGTTGTCGCCATTGCCTTTCCTTCTTGTTGTTGACACAGTCTCTTGAGCGAGTCTAATCTTCTGGTCACTAGTCCAAATCTAAACTGCCTTTTAATATCGAGTCAGGTCAGTCTCAAAAATAATACATTTACAAAACAAAATTCATAAATGCACAGCACAGTTCACATTTACAAAATCCGATTCGTAAATTCAAAACACAATTCATAAACACACAAGTAAAAGTCACATTTACAAAATCTGATTCGTAAATTCAAAACAATTCATAAATACACAAAGCATAAATATTTCCCCAAATGCTCACACAAATGCATCTTACCTAAATATATTTAAAATGTTTACACAAATATGTAGCCTGCATCAAGTTCTTGACTTAATTACAATCACACATTTATGAAAGATACATGTATTTATGGATCATTGAATCTGCATTTGCAAATCGTCACACATGCATGGAGTGCTTTGAATTTATGTGTTGTATTTTTGAGATCTTCCTGGCAGGTTAAGATTCATAAATATCTTTTTTTGGAGGATGTTCTCTTTAGCTAATCGCAGTAAGGTTTTAATCCACCAATCAAATAGTGATGTCCGGTTCGCAAACAAATTGTTCTTTTTAACCAGTTCTTTTTAGTGAACTGGTCGAACCAGTTCACCAAATCGGACTGAATCGTTCCAAACAGTTCGCGTCTCAAGTCAGCAAAGTTACTCACTTTCGGACATTCCTGACAGTCCCTCTGTCCCTAAATAAACTAATATTCCGGAGTATAGTTACTCCAGTAACTCAAACACACATCATGAACAGACATGCTGTGCTGAGAGAACTGATGAGAACGAGCAGCTGATACTGAGCATGCGTGTACAACCGAATGTACGGTTCTCGAATCACCAGTACAGAACTGAGAACTGTTTCTTTCGGACACGTTCGATACTGAGAACCGACAAACCGATGAGCTGAGCATGCGTGTAATTTCTTCAGAAGGATGTGCATAAAGTGTAACAATATAAAACATGTTGGAAACATGTTTATCACACAATTACTGTAGGCCTATTATTTTAAAGATTGGAAGCACGATGAATGGATTGTAAAACTGTCAAACCATACATTTATTTGTTTTAACAATAATGCATGATATTCCAGAGTCTCTTAAAAAAAATAAAATAGCATTTCTTATGATTAAAGGTTGTTTTAGTTAATTAAGTGTACAGTTTGCAGTTAGTCCACGCCAGCTTTTATAACTTTAGTAATCACAGGATGAATGGGTGATAAACAATCAATAAAACAACCATTTCGATGATAAACTATCAGGTAGTTTTAAATACGGTTTGTAGTCTGTTGATTCTAAAGTTAACATAGCGACCAGCTAGGGATGCCACGGATTATCTGCCATTATGTTTAAAGTTTTAAAAGTACTGGTGCGGTGCATATACTGTATATGTTTAACATATCAGATTATTGTGCAAATGAAGAAATTAATGTGCTAATACACTGCAAAATGACAAGCAGGTAGAATAGATCGTCATCACTCTGCCTATCCCTTTTGCAACAAACCACTAAAAAATGAAAGAAATTATGTCCAAATAGAGCTAGATAGAACCTACATTTGAAAAGAAAAAAAAAAAAAATGTAGAGACTGCATTTTTAATGAAATAACTGGTGCACCGGTACTTTTAAAACATAAAACATAATAGCAGATAATCCGTGGCATTCCTTGCTGGTAGCGATGATAACTTTAGAACCCACTGACTACAAACCGTATTTAAAATGAACTTACTCGATAGTTTATCATCGAAATCGTTGTTTTAATGATTGTTTATTGCCCATTCATTCTGTGATTACTAAAGTGTTCCTACAAACACCAGTTATAATATAAGAAAGCTGGCGTGGACTAACAACTTTGTAACACTGCAAATTGCACACTTCATTAACTAAAACAACCTTTAATCATAAGAAAATGCCATCAGATGAAAAAAACAACTTTACTTACTCGTTGAGTCTGGTTTTCATCCTCCAAGCTGAAATCTCTCCACTGTTTATTCAGATTGATCTGAATAAACAGGGTATGTGCAACTTGGTGTATAAGACAGCAGGTTAACCAGTGTGATGTTTCAATAAAGTGCCTTGGTTTCATTAATGTGTGTGCTTTATTAATGTCAAAGCTTTTGACTGAACACACAAGCAAAATGTGACTACTCATCAAACACTAGCAGACTGTCTTGCTTCAATTGCTTTAACACTGCAACTCGACTCTTTTCAAACACTTGGTTGCCACCTAATGGATAAGGGACATATTACTAATAACAACATTAAACTGTTGTATATCACACCCAGGTAGCTGTATGTTGTGCGAACGATATAAATCATAATGTGATTTTGTAGAAATTGTAATCAGGTGCTAAAAAAAAAAGAGTAGCCTACCCATCATGTCTTTACAGAAAGGACAAAATTATGTAACAATGCACAGTACAAACATAGCGCTGAGCTTCTTGAGTCTGTTCAGTAAGGATTGGTGGATTAAAAGCTCACCGTGATTTGCTAAACAGAACATCCTCCAAAAAAAGATATTTATGAATCTTAACCTGCCAGGAAGGTCTCAAAAATACCGCACACAAATTCAAAGCAGTCCACGCACGTGTGACGATTAACAAATGCAGATTCAACGATCCATAAATACATGTAACATCATTCATAAATGTGTGATTGTAATTAATTCAATAACTTATATTATACATATTTGCGTAAACATTTTAAATGTATTAAGGTAAGATGCATTTGTGTAAGCATTTGGGAAAATATTTATGCTTTTAGTTGTGTATTTATGAATTGTGATTTGAATTTACGAATCTGATTTTGTAAATGTGAATTTTACTTGTGTTTTTATGAATTGTGTTTTGAATTTACAAATCGCATTTTGTAAATGTGAATTGTGCTGTGCATTTATGAATTTTGATTTGTAAATGTATTATTTTTGAGACTGATCTGGCTCCATATTTTAATAATTGTTATCATTTGTTGAATGCAATAACTGAAATAAACCTGTATAAATGTATATGTGGACTAACAAGTTTTTTTATTATTATTTTTTTTTATCTATTCTGGTGTGATTGTTCCAAAATTCTTGTTTATTTTGTAAATATGAGCCAAATAACTTTAGACCTCACAAAAACATGAATGTGTTGCTTTAATACACAAGAACAATTTGGATTAAACAAAATTGTATGCATAAAAGTGTACAAATTGCATTTGGTACAACTACTGTAAATGAGAAAAATAGGCTACTTAACGTCCTTTTACAGAATAGAATAATCAACCAATTTCATGTTCACAAAATAATTTTATTTACAAATATGCATACTGCCAAAATAATCTAAAACACTATTTTTTTTTTTTTTTAATGTTTTGACTAAAAAGTGTGCTTGTTTTGATAAAATAATACAGTGTTCAAAAGTTTGTTATAGGGTAAGGTTCGTTATGCTTATGTTCACCAAGGCTGCATTTATCTGATAAAAAAAGAAGAAGTAATAATATGTAATATCGTGAAATATTTTTGCCAACTGTTATCTGTTAGGTCACCTATTATGACCCCTCAGAATGTCTTAAAGGTCACCTATTATGCCTGTTTTTACAAGATGGAATTTAAGTCTCAGGTGTCCCAGAATGTGTCTGTGAAGTTTCAGCTTAAAATACCTCACAGATCATTTATAAATCCATGTTGTAAATGCCCATTTCTGACTACAGTCAAGAACAGGCTGTTTTCGTGCATGTGCCTTTAAATGCAAATGACTGCTGTGCCCCGCCTCCTCTCTACGATCACAGTTCCTGCCTCAATCGGATTCTCTGCCACATACAAACAAGACATCTGCTTGGTTTTGATTATCATCTATATCGCGATCACTCTCACGGACAGCATAGTTTTTTTTTCATCATTAAAGTTTATTATTTCCACGCGTTTTAAAGCTATATCAGTTTAAACTTCTAATGAATCGTTTTCTGAGCGCACTTATCCGAAGCACATGCACAAAGACAGCTGGCTGTCAGACGTCTAGTCTCGTGAGTAACTTCTCTTTCACATTTTTTGTTTTGTTTAAACTGTCAAATACATACAAGGTTCTGTCAGAAATACACACAGTTCACAGTCAGTTATGTAAACGCAGTCAGTTATGTCTGTGAACGTAAATAGCAGGCAATGTTACAGAAAACGTATGTGTATCTGTGGCGCATTCCCTTCAAAAATAAAACTAATCCACTGAGTTCAGCAGCTCAGATGTCAGTAAATGAAGACTGTTATGTTCACTCTCACATCCAACAACAAAACATCTCAATTACTTACTAGACATTGTTGAGAAAATGGTGGACAGCGTACAGCTAGCTGAGGGCAGAAACTATGGTAATGCAGGACTGTCAGTCAGCGGTCGTGGGCGGGGCATGAGTAATGTGACCTTACATTACTCAGAGAATCGAAACGGCTTGTCTAATGAGACTAGAGGTCTTCACGGGTCCAAAAATTCATACCCGAACCTGAAGAGACCTGTAAATGTGCTACACGGAACCGACCCGGGCCCAAATATTATTTTGAAAGTTGGACCTGGACCATGCAGAACCGAGAAATGCCATAAATGTACTACCCGGAACCAACGCGGACCCGTCTATTATTTGAAAGCTGGACTTCAACCCGGCCGGGAAGACACAGACCCGACTGGACCCGATCGGCATATATTCCATAGCGAATTGCTATTAATAAGTCAATAAATAAGTTGTGAAAATAAAATGTTTTGTCATACCTAATGTTAGTAGCCTTCTCCCTTGTACCTGACTGTGATGCACAATCCTCCTTGCCAAGAAAGTTCCATCCATGTTATACCTCTCTTGCCGAATGAAATGCTTAATCCACTCATTATTCCAGCTTTAAAAGTCCACTTGCTGTAACGATGATAAATGCGACTTTGCAGTTTTGCATTTTGTTGTATTTTGAGTCAACTCAAATAATAAAATAACTTTGACTGTTTGCCCTTTTTAACGATTGCTTGTTCAGTGACATGGACGCTGACGTTAGCATTACTTATTTGTGATCATTTCTGTGCTTTCTGAGCCGAGTCAGACCAAAACTTTAGATATAACAAGACGGTTCATTCATAATATTATTATAAAAATAGGAGAAAGAAAGTGCATTTGCATGAGACTGCATATGCGCGTTAGCTGGAGCAACCTGAAACAAGCTTTTTAACGCATTTTGAGCATCATAGAAAACATTCATGCGATAGTTCATCTCAGATTTTGTTGCTGATTTGAAATATGTTATTTAAATGTGAGTGTGCAAGGCTGCAAGCAGTTTTTGAGATTTGAAGTTTGTTTGCATTACTGTTGCACACAATAGGAATAGAAAAACTCGACGACCACCATTCGCTTGCATTAACTCCGCTCGCTCTGCTTCTGATGGCTGGGGTCACTTGTGTTTTTTTTTTCACCTTATTTCCCGGCTCATACTTTGCAAGTTACAAAACACACTCACAGTGCTGACTGACTCTGAACACGGCCGGGTGATCTCAGAGTTTGATCGGCTCAGATATACACACAATGTTAAACAGAACCAAAGTAATAGATTGGGACCCGACCCGGACCAGGCTGACCATTTAAAATATAGACCCGAACCCTTACGGGTCCTGGGTCGGGTCCCGGGTCCTCGGATCTCGTGTACTCTTTGTAGACCTCTAAATGAGACTGCTTTGGTTTAATGGGGATTTTTATCATTGTAGAGCGGTTGTGTTCACACACTGCCAGCACACATTTATATCCAAACACCTTGTATTTAAGTGAATTTAGCATAATAGGTGACCTTTAAATGTTTGCTTTGAACATAGATTAAACAGTTTAAAGAAGTTTAATTTTTTAATATTTCAAGTCAAAGTGCCTATAATTGAAGCCCAATTAAAAACATACATGTTTATGAAACTTCCCCCCGGTTTCACAGACTAGGCCTAAGCTAGTCCCGGACTCAAATCAATGATTGAACTGTTTTAACTGAAAGCAACTTGCACTGACATATCTTAAAATTTGTCACTGCCATTGTTTTTTCTCAAGATCATAGACTGTAAAAAAATATGGACGTAGTGTCCGTGTGTAATGTAGGGAGCGTGACAATGGAGTTGGAGATCCAAATGCAGGCTTTAATAAAACAGGAAGAGCGAAGTCGTACAGGCAGAGGGTCAAACACCAGCAAACAGATACAAGAGGGCAAAGCAAAAGAGTAATCCAAACACAGGAAATGGTCAAGGCAGACAGCAAACAATCATCAACAAGGAATCAATCCAGGGTCAAAAACATAGGCTAGGCTAGGCTAGGCAGAATAAGGAACAGACGGAAAAACAAGGCAGAAACAATACTCAGCAATGTATGTGTGTTTGAGTGCAGCTTATAAAGGGTCACTGATGGGAAACAGGTGTGAGTGCATGATTGGTTCCTAGGTGAGGAATTGTGGGAAATGGAGTCTATATAATGAAAATAGAGCACGGACCCAGAGCACATGTAACACAGTTACGTCACCCGTAGATTTCTGAAGAGCAGTTTTGAGGAGAAAATGAGGCTGCTGCCATCTTAGTAGCGCGTCACAGCATGTCACTCCCGGATAACTGAAAATGGGGAAAGAGGTGGGACGTGGTTGGAACTGAGGTGCCATGGTCACTGAAACTACGCCCGCCTGGCTCGACGTGATCATGTTAGCAGGCAAAAAAGCTATCTATCTTTCTTAGATACTATCTAAAATATTAATATTCTAATGATATAACTTATCTTTATTAGTTAATAAAGATAAGTTATATCATTAGAAAGTTCTAAAGGTGTACTGTCAATCTACGGTGTCTTTTTTACGATATGCTCCAGCACCAGTAATTGAAATTTGTTTCGGGTTTGCACAGGACAACATGAAAAATCAAACGGGACTTCATACCTTTAAAATGAAATAGCATTCACGAAATGAATCCAGTCCGTTGCACTTGGGTAAAATGTCCATGAGTGTCCATTGAAAAACAAAAAACAGTACTTTTTGTCCACAAAAGCATTAAATCCATGAAATATTGATATATTATCATATCGATCGTTTGCATCACATTTCTTTTGAATGATCTGTTCTCCATCATCGTTCTTCAAGAAAGTTTTTATGTTGTAAAACTGTATATGATCATATATATATCATAAACAAATGAGCCCGCGTCCAAAGTATAATTTTTCAAAATGCAGCTGTTTTAGTTATAATATCCAAGCAGTGCTGTCAGAGTTTGTGGTGTCTTGAGAGGCATATTCTCCAGCCATTGTCATAGTAAATCTCACGAACAAAACTTTTAGACAATGCCATGATCCAGCAACGTGTGTTCTGTTTATCTTCCACATGCGTGCACATCTACACAGACGCACATCTGTCTCGAGTCTCTATCATTAATGCAGCAAGCCATATTATTTGAGGGGGGCTGGCTGTGTTCATTCAGAAATATATCGATGCGAAAAGCAAAAAAAAAAACCAGCATGCGCTTTCGGGTGTTTCAGCCTCGTGCCTGTTGACTTTTCTTCTCGAGGGAAAAAATGTAATGTAATATGAGCGGCTCGAATCTCGTGTTGCTGAGGCAACGTGTAGATTACGAGTGCGTACTAAATAAATAAATACTAATATAGTATATTCAGCCTATCATTCAGACCATGCTTCACTTGTCTGGTGTTTGTGGCTGCATTTAATTCTGTTGAATTAAAATGTGAATTATCATCTTACTTGAGAAGTTTGATGTCTAATTAATATACTATATTCAGCCATTCATTCAGACTGTGCTTCACTTGTCTGGTATTTATGGCTGCATTGAATTCTAATGAATTAAATGTGTATTAGCATCTGACTTGAGAAGTTTAGATGTCTAATTAATATATTATATTCACCCTATCATTCAGACCGTGCTTCACTTGTCTGGTGTTTTATGGCTGTATTTAATTTTTATGAATTTAAAAGGTGGCTGGGAAGAGCACGCATGAGCAGTTCTCGAGGGAGCTGCCTGTGTGGATTGTGTGTAGCTACCGTTCAGGAGAGCATAGCCTCTAGAGCTCCCCCACAGACAGCTTGGGACCATAAGCAGTGTTCTCCCCCGAAGCCTCCAGACCAGAAGACGGATCTGAGGACCGTACTTCAGGCTAAGAAAGCTTCGGGAAAGAGGTCCTAACTTTGTTTGGGCCTCCGAGGGCCATCCCCCTGGAAGAGAGCGATTGAGATCTGCTCCCTCACGGTGCCCTCAGGAAATCGCTTTGGGACACATCGGTTTCCAGCGAAGCCCCAAAGGCTTGCGGCCAAGCAGTGTTCGTGTCCACACAAATGAAAATCGTTTTCGATTTCTCCCTGCCGGTATTCCGCTTCAGTGGGTTGAGAACAAAAGTTTCCCTTCGGGGAGCCCTCAGGAAATCAATGTTTGCTTCCCACCATTGAACACGCTTCGGGACGCATCGGTTTCCGGCGAACGCACGGCTGCAGGGTCTGCCCCAAAGGCTTGCAGCCAAGCAGTGCTAGTGTTCGCACAAGAACACCAGAGATCAGCTTTGAGAGGCTGGTTTCCTTAGTAGATGTTTTCAGGGCATGGCAATGCCTCCCGAATATATCTCCTGGGGTCCTGCATACTGCAGGGTCAGGTGTCGGAACAGGAAGTTCACTCCCTGCTGGTAAATGAGGCCATAGAACCTGTTCTTCCTCCAGACTGGGAGTCCGCGTTCTTCAGCCGGTACTTCATTGTTCCAAGAAGGATGGGGGGTTGCGTCCGATTTTAGATCTGAGGCTCTTTAACCATTCTCTGAGGAGTTTAAGGTTTAAGATGCTCATTATTCCATCATCGTGAGTCAAATCAGGTCTGAGGACTGGTTTGTCACAATAGATCTATAGGACGCCTACTTTCACATATCCATCCTTACATCTCAGGGTGTTCCTGAGGTTCACTTTCGGGGGCAAAGCGTTCCAATATCGTGTTCTTCCATTCGGCCTAGCACTCTCCCCTCGCACATTTACCAAGTGCATGGATGTTGCCCTGGCCCCGCTGAGGCTTTAGGGCATCCGTGTGCTAAATTATATCAATGACTGGCTTATACTGGCCCAGTCTCGAGAAATGGCAGTTCGGCATCGAGATGTCGTCCTTGGCCACATTCAAAGCTTGGGGTTGAGACACAATATGGAAAAAAGTGTGTTGTCGCCCGCCCAGAGAACCACATTCCTGGGGTTTGTATTGGATTTGACAACGATGAGGGCACAATTGTCTCCCGCTCGTATCGAGCCCATCCTGGCAATGGTTTCCAGGATGAAGCTAGGCCACACTATCACTGTAAAGCAGTTTCAAAGACTGCTAGGGCTCATGGCAGATGCGTCCAACATAATACCTTTTGGCTTCTGCACATGAGGTCCCTACGGTGGTGATTGAAAACCAAGGGATTTTCCTTGAGGGGAAATCTGTTCTGTATGATCTGGGTCATGCGCTGATGCCTTCATGCCCTGTCCATATGGAAGAAACCTTGGTTTCTGTCCCAAGGCCCAGTATTGGGAGTGTTATGTTGCCGAAAAATCGTTTCGACAGACTCATCCCTTACGGGTTGGGGCTTGGTCATGGTCGGCCTCTTTACGAGGTCTGTGGCAGGCCCAGCATTCCTCTAGGCACATAAATTGTCTGGAAATGCTGGCAGCCTACAAGGCTCTGAGGAGCTTTCTCCCAGATCTCAGTGGTCACCATGTCTTATTACGGTCAGACAATATGTCGGTGGTCTCGTATTAGAACCATCAGGGGGGTCTGAGGTCGCGCCCTCTGTGCAGACTGGCGCATCAGATCCTCCTGTGGTCCCAGGGGAACCTGTCATCTCTCAGAGCGATAAATGTCCCCGGGGACCAGAATCAGGGAGCAGACATCGTGTCGAGGCAGGGGTTGAGGCCTGGGGAATGGAGAATGGAACTCAGTGGAAGTGGATTTGTTCACGTCTCGAGAGACGTCTCATTGTCCATTGTGGTTTTCTCTCTCACATCCAGCCCCACTGGTACAGACGTGGCTGAGCCTACGCCTGTACGCTTTTCCCCCGATCGCTCTGCTTCCGGGAGGTCTGGAGGTCCGGAGAGAAGGGGTCAGTCTATTGCTGGTAGCCCCGTTCTGGCCGGCCTGAGTATGGTTCTCAGACATCATGTCACTCTTGGCAGGCCAGCCGTGGCAGATCCCTCTGAGAAGGGGCTTGCTGTCTCAGGCAGGGGGCACAATATTTCACCCTAGGCCAGAGCTTTGGAAATTGTGGGTATGGTCCCTGAGGGGGCTCAGTACCTAGAGGCTGGTTTGTTGTCTGGAGTGGTCGAGACCATACTCAGTTCCAGGGCTCCTTCCACGAGGAGGTTGTATGGCCTAAAGTGGAATGTGTTTTTCTATTTGGTGTTGTTAACTGCCCGGTGGCTTCAGTGCTGGAGTTCCTCCAAGATCGCTTCTCTGCTGGTCTTACCCAGTCCTCACTAAAGGTGTACGTGGCTTCCATTATGGCTTTCCACTCTCCTTTGGTTGATGGGCCTTTGGGGAGGCATCAGCTGGCCGTATGTTTTCTTCGTGGTGCACGGTGGATGAGGCCTGCAACTCGTTCCAGAGTCCCAACCTGGGATCTGGCTGTGGTTCTTGAAGGTCTGTCAGTTGCCCCCTGCAAACCTCTTGAGTCAGCTACGGCAAAGAACCTGACCTTTAAGATGGTCTTTCTCCTAGCAATTACTTTGCTCGAGAAAGTGGGGGATTTCCTGGCCTTGGCTATCTTGCCGACTTGCCTGGAGTTTGCCCCTGGAGGAGTTAAGGCCATTTTACACCCTAGGCCTGGCTATGTGCCTAAGGTGCCATCTAGTTTGGCATGGCCAGTGGTTCTTCAGGCCTTCCATCCTCCGCCTCATGTGTCGGTGGAAGAAGAGAGGCTATATCTGCTCTGCCCTGTCAGAGCAATAAACATCATTATTCAGAAGTCCTCTCATTGGAGGAGGTCAAATTTTATAGTCTGTACCTTCCCTCTACGCCAGGTGCATGAGTGCTCTCATCCTAAATTGTGCCTGGTTCAGCTTCACACTAGGACAGGCATGTTTCGGTGTGGCATCCGTGGGTATCCGTTCCCTAAAGTGTCGTTACCGACGCAGTGTGAGTTCCCTCGAAAGGGAACGTCTCGGGTTATGACTGTAACCCTTGTTCCCTGAGAAAGGGAACGAGACACTGTGTCTCTTTGCCACACCTCCTTACGCCTGGGAGCGGCTTGCTTCATCACAAAAGCTAACTCTGTTGTGTGCCGACGTCCCTTTGTAGCTTCCGTGTATGCTGTCACATGTTACATCATGACGCAACACCAATCAGGATTTGAATAGTTTCATTCATGCTTCAGACGCGCTGCGCTGAGGGCGTCCCCCCAAAGTGTCGTTAATGACGCAGTGTCTCATTCCCTTTCTCAGGGAACAAGGGTTACAGTCGTAACCCGAGACGTTTTTCGGCTTTCAAGAAAACAGCTCCTTAGACAGCCCAATCTGCAGGATTTGCCTAGCTACAGTCAGTGCGTAGGGTGGCAACACCACCAACCTTTTTGCCTTTTTCACCTCCATGTCCATCACCCTGCGGATTACGCCATTTTACAGAGAGTAAATTGCGATTATTTTACTAGTCATGGAATGGGCAATGTTATATTAACCTGTTAACAGGGTTTTTTTTGTGTTCATATATTTAAATAAAGGGTGATTCTTTCAATAAGTACCACGTTTTCTTTACTCGTCTTACTCAGCGGGATGTAGCTATGCATGCAGTTATATGCCCTCAAAATTCAAGATACATGTGCATTTTTGCCCCGACGAGTTTTTGTCATTATATCATATGATAAGATGTAGTTGTATTACAATATCACATGAGCAAGAGTGCCGTTTTCCCCAAATCAGCAGAAATGCAATTTTCTTTTAACTTATTTTTAAATGAACAATGTGAGTTGCATTTTAGACACAGTATTGTTATTATTGTTTGTTTTTTTTCTTTATTTCGCCAACGAAAATTTGAACAAATCGGTTGAATGAATGACTCACTCACTAAGACAGTGACTTGCTGCCACCTACTGGCAGTTTAGTTTCATATTTAAAGTACATTTTAATTAAAAAAGTTAAAATTAGAAAAAAAATCCATATTTAAATATTGAATTAAATTTATGTAGACAAATTGTAAATGCTGTGTAAATATATTAATGCCACTTCTCATTCTGTGTCACCTCTGTTTTGCAAAGATGGATTTTGCTGATAATGATTACATTTGATTGGTAACAGCCATAATGTATAGGCTACTAGGCTAGTATTAATTTTTATTTTTTTCGGGTCTTAAAAAGCCTTAAATTTGACTTTAAAAAATGTGCAGCAACCCTGAAAGAGAAAAACGAAATAAACAAAGTAAAAATTATTTAGACTGATACATATATATATTATTGGAAACATCAAAAAACAATGAAATTTCAGCAACATTTTTCAACACTGTATGCCTTTTACAAACACACAGTTCACAACCAGAGAACATGAAAAATGTTGAATAGTTTGGCTTATGAACAGGGCAAGTTAACACATCATATGGATCATCACACTAGTATATGTTACAAAAAATAAAAATATCTTCACAGATACATTTATACAGGTTTATTTCAGTTGTTATGGGCAGTGATGTATTCAACAAATAATGATAACAACTAATAAAATACAGTTTTAAAGCATCTCAGTGTACAAAGGAAAAGCACAACTAAATGAAATAAGTGTATACGACTAGTTGAAGTTTGCTTATTCCAACATTAAACGAGGTGAATGCCTGCATTGGGATGACTGCACAAAACATGCAAACTAATAAAAAACATCATTAAACTGTTACAAAATGATAAAAAAAATAAATAAATAAAAATGTAGTTTAGACATAAGTTCGCGCTGAAACTATATTCACCTTTTTTTTTTCTTTTTTTTTCTTTTTTAAATAATCCATTAAACCTGCTGAGAAACAAGGAGCATGAACTAAAATTCTCAGTTCCACACGTATGCCAGGGAAACTCATGAATATTCATGTAAGCTCTGCCCACTTACACCAAAAATCTCAGAAACTGAAAACCTCATAACAGACAGAGTATTTTGTAAACAAAAGGTGGGTGGAATTGTTGGATCAATGAGCAGAGTTTATTAACAACAGTACTCATCAACAACAAAAAGGCAATAACATGACAAAGCAGTAAAATGGAGATCAAAGGCAAATCCAGAAACAGCAGACAAAAGGAAGAGACCAAAGAAAAGCAAGAAAAGATCAGCACTCATAGTTGCAGTGTTAAGATATATAAGACTTTAGAAAGATGAAACTGACAACGAGTGGTTTAAATACATTTAGTCTGTATGTAAATGGGTAATAATAGTGTTTAATAACAAGTTGTGGATGTGGCAAGAGTGGTAGCTCCTGTAATAAATGTACTGTGTACTGTAGTATAAAGAGAATGACTTCTTACTGTACTTGGGTTTTCTCTTTCACTGTGTCAGAACCAAATATTTCAGTAATACAATGGATTATACCATGTTATTTTACCCTATGTAAAAGCCACAGTACAGACATTTGGATCCTTCCTTCAGAAAAGTAAGATTGTCCTTCTACTACCAGCCATTTTTACTTCTATGTTTTCCTCAGCTGGTTCCTATAATAAGGCTGCTAATCGACTGGCATCCATACACCCAACATTCAATTAAAAACCCAGTACTTGACCTCCATTAGGTTGGCACCCCATAAAACGAAATAATCCTCAAAACTATGCCATTCATTTGTGCCGCAAAAACAAATGTTTGTGCTGGTTTGGTGTTATTGAGCATTATTTTTTTGGTCGTGTGATGTTATTCTCCCCCCCATGTCGTTCAGATCGCTCCAAACCGGTGCCATTCATTTGTGCTCGATTTGTGATGGTTTGTGCCATTAAAACAAACACTGTAACTGTTTTCCTTCCACAGATATAAGAAATATAATTTGGGATCTGTGACGTCACTCTCCACCCCACTTCGTCTAAATTGCACGAAAACGACGTTGTTGATTTGTGCTCGATTTGTGCCATTAAAATGAACACTGTATCTATTTCCCTTCTTTAGTAATAACAAATATAATTCAGGAGTTGTGACGTCACTCTCCACCACATGCCGTTCAAATGACTCCAAACCGGTGCCATTTGTTTGTGCTCGATTTGTGCCATTAAAACAAACATTGTTCTCTTCTTAAATATAACCTCTTCTTAAATATAATGAAAAAATGTTTTATGAACAGTTAGGCCTATGTAGGTTAACTCTCCACCCCATGCCATCCAAAATTCTCCAAACTGGTATCGTTCGTTTGTGCTCGATTTGTGCCGGTTTTTGCCGTTAAAAGAAACCCTGTAAGCGATTACCTTTTTTAAAAAAACACCCAATCTACACTCCGTCATCGCTGCAAAATGAAATTCAAGCGTTTGTGCTCAATTTGTGCAGGTTTGTGCCGTTAAAAGAATCCCTAAACGATGACTTAAAAATAAAAATAAAAAAAAAACAATTTCAAAATGTTGCTGTTCGTTTGTGCTCAATTTATGCCGTTTAAAAAAAAAAGCAACAATGACCTATTAAATATAGGCTAGAGTAGGCCTAAACAAAAATGCTTAAACAAATTGCTTAAAACCAGTGCCCTTTTGTGCTCTATTTACAAACAGTTATATCAGTCCTCTATGGTCTAAATCGTTACAGGTGTTGTGCCGAATTCCTACCCCTGCCAAATTATTACCCCCTAGTATTGGTAGGTTTAGGATTAGGTGTGGTGGGGGGGTTAGGATTAGGCAATCAGGTAGCGACTTCAACGAGGGGGTAATAATTTGGCAGGGAGTCGAAATTCGGTAAAACACTGGCACTGTTCCTATTTGTGAAGGTTTTGTGGCCTTGAAATTGCAATTATCTGTTTCCTGTATCTATTAGACAGTAATACAGGCAAGCCATTAAAGTAGGCTAATAAATACGCAAAATATGTTTGACTTAAATAATTTACAGATTAACAAAACAAAAGAAAAAACTGTGCAACAAGTCTGTGCTGCTGAGTTTATTTTTGTTGTGAGGCGTGGCGCTACACAAGTCAGGAAACCGAGATGAGAAAGCGCATCCTGTAGTTTTATTCATGTTCTGTTTTCATTGTGAGCACACTAGGGGTGACCCTGAATAGTCAACGATTCGAATCTTCGATAGGAGGAGCCTGATTTGACTACCAATCTCACAGTCGAATCTTGGCAGAGGTGTTATGAGAAGAGATATTGGGGTGCTCAATATCTGATTTTACATAGATGTACCGGTTTTCTCCCAATAGGTTAATATACAGCCTATTATGATAATGTTGTAAAGAAAAATGTGAAAAGAAAGAAGCTTTTAATAAATATTTTTAATGTGCGTGAATAAATCCAACCACCCCTGTGACAGAAGTTTCACTTCCATGATCCGTGACCGACAGAGGAGCATCTTGGCGGCAGGGATTAAATCTTTAACAATGTCTGGGATAAGAAAATCTAATGTGTAGAATTGTAAAAGATGATCCAAAAATCGTAAGATGCAAGTTGTGCCAACAGATCATGTCCTACCGCTCAACAATGGCAAACACAACAACAAACGTTAACGAGCTGACTATAGTGCGCTATTTAAAAAGACTCAAACGGACACAGGCAGATTGCGTGACAGGCTGGATTTTTGTCTCTCAATCAGGTAGGGTACAAGTGATTTCAAAACATTTCAGCCGGTTCTAATTAGATTTTTCGATGCTGTGAATGTTTAGCTAAAAAGACTGTTTAGTGTTTATTGTCTCTGCAGTTAAAAAGACCAAGTTGACAATTCTGGCTATACTTTCATTATTTTAATTATTTCTTTAACTTTAAATTTATTTATTGATCACTCTGGTTTATCTAATTTTACAATTTGTGGCTTAATGTGTTGAATATATGTTCCCCTGCACTTCAGGCATTTTGCACTTGTGATTTGATTATGACTTTAATTTTTTTTAATTATTTTTATTTATTAGAATGGTATATTCTGTTCTAATTAAATTCTGTAAATTAATTTTTGATTGTTTTTCGGTGCATCAATGTTGCACTGTAGATTAGTTAAAGCTTGCTCGCACAGGCAATTTAGCCGATTTGATTTGCCGACATGTGAAATGCATATCTATCTGCAGTGTGGCCTTTCTGCAGTTATTTATATATATATATTTTAGGTTAATTAATCCAAAATGTTTTTATTCACTTTCTTTTATATCTTTGTGTGGTGTTCTGTACATCGTGGCTGTGAATGTTTATCCACATTGCCTTTCATTTCAGTTTAAAAAAGATAAAAAGTCATTGTCAGTTTCGTTTATCACTTGGCAGGCAGTTTGGTCGCTTTATTAGAAAGTTGTTTCTCTGTGTTGTGTGTGAGAGAAAAAAAAAGTTGTCTTAAGGCCCGGGTATAGGCCTTACTTCATTTTCCGCATCCCGCTCCATCTCGTGCACAGTTGAGCGCGCGAGCCTTTCGAAGTGACTGTGGAAAGAGTTTGTGCGCACTAGTGGACTCTAGTGGACTGCTATTTTTCAAGCACCCCCACACACATGTATGATTCGACTATCAGTCGAATATAGGCAATCTGATTCAAATCTGATTCGATTATGTAAATCCGTAGTCAGAGACACCCCTAGAGCACACGCAAATAAAAGTAAACACTTTGTGGCTGTGAATATTGTCTTACTTTTATCTGTGTGTGATGAGCAGGGTGGGCGAGAGCCGTGAGGGAACGAAGCGAGGCCGGTGACGCGAGTTGCACCAGTCTCGAATCTCTCACGGAGGAGCTCCGGAAGCATAAAAGGGGGAGCGACGACAGTGAAGGACGAAAGAGGACCAGGCCTGGATATTATGTTATATTTTATTATGTTTGTGTGGCCGGCAGACGGCCGTGAGGGTCCGCCGGCATTTATTTTCGTTTTGTATTTGTTTATTTTATATATTAAAGTTGTGTTTAACGTTCGTCAGTTCCCGCCTCCTTCTTCCTGTGTCTACGAACTACATTACATTGGTGCCGAAACCCGGGAGGAAGGAGGGACATGCTGTCGGAGGGCCCTCGCTGCTGAGGGGGATCGCGGTGCTGAGGAGGTCGGGCAGCGCGGAAGACTGAAGACCGAGAGTGGCTGCCTAAGGCAGTGGTGCTGGAGCGAGCATAAAGCGGGTGGGACGGAGAGCTCGCTGCTGTGCTCCTGGGTCGAGGTGGGATGGCTGCCGTCTGAGAGGGAGCAGAGGAGTTGCCGCCGTTCGCCGTGGGCCGGAGCCTGCTGCCGTTCACCATGAAGGGGAGGAGCAGGGAATGGGGGACTCACTGCCGGCTGCCCTCAGCCGGAGGAGCCATCGCTGGCCGCCAGGGGGCGGAGGAGGATCGAGCCGTCCACCAACCGTCCAGTACCATTGCATGGCACCGTGAGGAAGAGCCTCTCGGCTGACTGAGGACCGAGCGGCAGTGTGTCTGGGAACCGGACCAAGAATTTTTTTTTTTCCTTTTTCCTCTCTTCCCTCTCTCGTCTGTCGCTCCCTGTGCTTCCGTCTCCTTTTCTCTTGTCTCGTCTGTCCTTACCCCCAGGTGCTGCGGCCACCGAGACTGGCCCCCGAGCGCCTCGAACACACACACACACTTGTTTTTGTGAATTAGGAGGACATTCCATAGGCGTAATGGTTTTTATTCTGTACAAATCATATTTTCTATCGCCCTACACTACCCCTACACCTAAACCTACCCATCACAGAAAACTGCGCACATTATTACTTTCTCACAAAAACTCATTCTGTATGATTTATAAGCCTTTTGAAAAATGGGGACATAGGATAATGTCCTCATAAATCAAATTTGTGTCCTGATATGTCACAAAAATGCACACACACACACACACACACACACACATCATATTCTAGCATTGCAAACTTAATTTTGCAGTCTGATTATTATCAAAATAAAACAGTCAATCTAAACATTGAGTAATCTAAACATCTTGGCCTAATTAACTGGTTTCAGTCAAGAAGGGAAAAAAACTCAAAAAGGACTCAAAAAAATCAACCTATTAATTTATAAATAAAACTAAACTAAGGTGTATTGCGTTATGCATTTTGCGGTTAGATGATGAAATAATCTGAGCATAATCAAAACAAGATTCCACAAGGCCTCTTAGTTGCAGCATGTTATCTTTCTCCATGGAAGATGTGAAGTGGTGTGTTAAAATGTTATACACGCCCTCCTGTGAGTTTCCTGATTGCACAATAGGCTAATTAATAAAAAAAAATCACTTCTCTAACATGTCTACCAAATGTTTAATTAAACTGTAAACTGTCCTGCATACAAGCTTTTTTATTTAGTTTGAGAGCACATATCTTTTCCGTATAGGCAGACTTTCCTAGGGGTGCAGAAACACGTTAACATCAAATAGCTGTTTAATATATTGGAAAATGTACCATGCAATTATACAGTATTTTATTATTATTATTATTATTTTTATTATTTAATCAAATATCTGTCCCAGTACTATAGCACAGCATAGCACAGTACTGGTTACAGAATGAGGCAGGTAACATTTAGGCCTACGTGGTTGTGACCATATCTGGCACAAATTTATAAGTCCATTTATGAAGCGGTCGTAGATTCTTTTATTAACAGCACAAACCGGCACAAGTTGAGCACAAACAAACAGCACTTTTTTGGAATTTTTTTAGAAGACGTGGGGTGAAGATTGTTTTTTTTCGTTATTTTTTTTTATTAGGCCTATTATTATTATTATTATTATTATTATTATTATTTTAAGTCATTCTTTCAACGCACAAATCGAGCATAAATGCTCTAGTTTCAGTTTGGAGCGATTTGGATGACATGCGGTGGAGAATGGGTTTTTTCATTATTTTTTAAAAAAGGTAATCACTTAAAGGGTTTCTTTTAATGGCACAAACCGGCACAAATCGAGCACAAACAAATGGCACCGGTTTGGAGCAATCTGCACGGCATGGGGTGGAGAGTGACATCACAGCTCCCGAATTATATTGAGTATGAGGTCTCTGTGGAACAAAAGTGGGCATTTCTGTATTTGTGGGTGTTTTCAAACTGGTGGGTGTTTATATATCATGCAATGAAAATGATCCCCTTCATCCGACCCCACCCCTAAACCCTACCCACACTCTGACGTGGGCAAATCAGGTAACGCTCTCAAAAATGCCCCTCTGTTTATGGCCTCGCCCACTGTCCTGCAGAGACTTGTACTTGATTATATTTGTTATTACTAAAGAGGGGAAATAGATACAGTGTTTTAACGGCACAAATCGAGCGCAAACCAATGACGTGTGCGATTTAGACGAAGTGGGGTGGAGAGTGAAGTCACAGCTCCCGAATTATATTTGTAATATCTGTGGAAGGAAAACAGTTACAGTGTTTGTTTTAACAGCACAAACCAACACAAATCGAGCACAAACGAATGGCACCGGTTTGGAGAAATTTGAACAACATGGAGTGGAGAATGACGTCACAAAACAAAAAAAATAATGCTCAATATCTCGAACACCAAACCAGCACAAATGTTCGTTTTTGCGGCACAAATCGGCACAAATCAGCACAAACGAATGGCATAGTTTTGGGGATTATTTTGTTTTATGGGGTGCCCACTTCACGGAGGTAGTACTCCGACACATCCTCTGTATCCAACTACCAAATGCCTAATAACCTCACTTGATAGCATTTCATGTTCCAAATAATCCACTAGAAGTCAACAGCAGATTATGTTCCAATCTTCACACCCATCTCATTTAACAAACATACATCATAACACACATATTCCTCATCTTTCCCTCCATTGGTAATAATAGCTGTTACATATCTGTTCATTGTTGATAACTACTCAGATAACTACATCACATGTATGCCATCTGGTAATGACAGCAATCTCATGTAAGAACAAGACTGGATCAATGTGTTTGTAAATGCATGAATATATATCTGGTACTGAGTACTGAGCGTACTTCCTGTAAATAGCCTTTGATTTGTTCATGATGACCTTATTAAAAAATGTCTTGGCCATGCATAATATTAAGATTACTTAATAAATGTGAAATTTACTGTAATCACCATCCTTTATACAACCGAATTCCTTTTTTCTCATGAAGCTTAAGTGCAATACGATATTCATAGCTTCCTCCGTGATTGCCAGCATTATGATGATGTTTATTTTGTTCAAAGTAATGATGCCAGTTTCCATTTTCATCTGCTCCAAACCCAAATACACTCACCTGGAAAATAAAAAAATAAAAAATAAATAAATACATAAACAAACAAGTGGAAACCAAATAATTTGTGTCTTCAATACCAATGTGACCTCATTAGTTGTCATAGATTTAAGAGGACATTTACATTTGGAACCCTTTGTGAGAGTGCCAGAGGTTCAACCTTTGACACAATCCCATAGCTGGACTGTCATTTAAGTTGGTTCAGTCTCGAATCTCTAAGTTCTAATACGAACTTTGATGTTAGTAAGTATCTCAAACTTGTGCCACCATTCAGAGAGAGCGAAGTAGACGCATATTTTGTCACGTTTGAACGCATAGCCACAAAATTGAGCTGGCCAAAAGATATCTGGGCCCTGTTTTTGCAGTGCAGTCTTACTGGGAAAGCCCAGGAAGTCTCCTCTGCTTTGCCGCTTGAACAGTCTCTTGACTATGACATCATCAAAGCCACTGTTCTAAGGGCTTATGAATTAGTGTAGGAGGCATTCCGACAGAAATTCCGCTCCCATGCTAAAACTGCCAAACAAACGTATGTCGAGTTTGCCTGAGAAAAACGCACACTTTTTGAGAAGTGGTGTTTTTCTAGCCATATCACCACACTTGAACATCTTCAGGAGTTAATTTTGCTTGAAGAGTTCAAGAATTGTGTACCCGAAAGTGTAGAGGTACATTTAAATTACCAAAAACTGACTTCTCTTATTGATGCGGCCGTGTTAGCTGATGAATTTGCGCTAACGCATAGGAATGTGTTTACCACTGCAAGGCGTAACGTACTGCCTTTACCTAATGAGAGCTCAGCTCGAGAAAAGAATCGTGTCTTTTCTCATGCTATGACCGAGACCCCGTCTAATTCACTTCGTAAGAAAGGTAATGATAAGCGGGTTTGCTTCTTTTGTTTCAAACCAAACCACCTCATTTCCGATTGTAGGGCTTGGAAACAAAAAGTCGCTGCGTCACGCCCCAAAAGTACAGCTTTGGTTCACACGTTAGGTGACGTTGATAATTCCACTACTGCTACTGCTATTCCTACTGAATGGCACAGTGTCTCATTCACCTGACTCTCAGGGAAGGTCAGTGAAGATTTTAAGAGACACGGGGTCAGTTCAGTCAACTCTTGCCTTCGCTGTCAAATTATTCCGGTGCCGATGTTCTAATACAAGGTATTGGTATGCAGTGCCTCAGCCTCCCCCTACATTACCTGTACTTAAAGTCAGATTTGGTTACAGGTCCTGTAAGTCTTGGCGTTTGTACACATTTACCCGTCAAAGGAATAAATGTTATCTTGGGAAACAATCTCGCTGGTGATGTTTTCCCACCGCCAGTGGTAATTAGTGAACTGAACACTGAAGTGATTGTTCAAATCTTGCACAATGCTTTCCCGCTGTTTTCTCTGCATGCGTAGTGATGCGTGCCCAGGCAGGAAAATTCAGAGACGTAGTTGACCTCTCTGAAACCTTTCTGGATAATTCAAATGGTCGCGACTTAATCTCAGAAGGGGCTGATGTAATGGAAAACCGTAAGGTAGAGACGGTACCAGAACTGAATCCTGTCTTAGGGGTAGGCAGAGAACAATTGGCGGCCGCTCAGAAATCAGACCCCTTGTTAGCCAGTTGCATTGAAGCTACCGTGGGTTTTAAGAGAAAACCTACTGATAAGGTAATGTACTTCTGGGATGAAGTTTTAATCGGAGATGGAGGCCAAAAGGCAGTACGACCCTTAATGAGATTTACCAAATTGTTTTGCCTCAATCGTACAGGGAGCATGTTTTGAAAATTACTCATGAGCATGTGCTCTCAGGCCATTTGGGAGTCACAAAGACCTTCCGACGTGTGTCTCATTATTTTTTCTGGCCTGGGCTGAAATCAGACGTGTCTACATTCTGCTGCTCATGTACTGCTTGCCAATTAGCTGGTAAATCGAACCAGAAGCTTCCTGTTGTTCCTTTGCAGCCCATACCTGTAATGCAAGAACCCTTTGAGCGTTTGTTGATTAACTGTGTAGGCCCACTTCCCAAGTCAAAATCAGGGCATGAATACATCCTAACCATTATGTGTACAGCCACACGCTTCCCTGAAGCTATCCCCTTGCGCTCTATCAAGGCTCCAGTAATTATCAGAGAGCTGATCAAATTTTGTACCACCTTTGGTCTACCAAGAATCCTGCAAACTGACCAGGGT
The DNA here is from genome assembly GCA_037950675.1 of Hypophthalmichthys molitrix. NCBI lineage: Eukaryota > Metazoa > Chordata > Actinopteri > Cypriniformes > Xenocyprididae > Hypophthalmichthys > Hypophthalmichthys molitrix. Next base: position 11,911,954 of record CM075510.1, read on the forward strand.
ACAAACTTTACATCAAGGCTGTTTACTCAGACATTAGCTCAGTTTGGTATTAAGCACGTACTTTCAAGCGCATACCACCCACAATCAAAAGGCGCCTTGGAAAGATTCCATCAAACACTCAAAACAATGTTGCGTACCTACTGTCTCTCCAGTGGGAAAGACTGGGCTGAAGCGTTTCCATTTTTAATGTTTGCTGTCAGAGAAGCAGAGCAGGAGTCACTTGGTTTTAGTCCTGCGGATCTTGTATTCGGACACACAGTGCATGGACCTCTTAAAATGCTAAGTGAACAATTACTAGCTAAAGATGCTGTGCCAGTAACAATAATTGATTATGTTCATTTCGGGAGTGGTTGTACCAAGCACGCAACCTTGCTCGGGAACATTTGTTGGCAGCTCAGTCAAAGATGAATAAATACTACGATAGAGTGTCTTGTACTGTTGCCTGAACCTGGTTCAGCTTTACCTACTAAATTTGCAGGCCCATACCAAGTGAAAGAGAAACTCAGTGATACAGATTATGTGATTGGTACTCCTGACAGACGACGAAAGACTAGAGTTTGCCACGTTAATATGTTGAAGAGATTTGTGTGCAACTCAAAGTCTCTCCTTCCAACTAACCCTGTGACTGCTCTTCCTGTGTCAATGGTAGGTGAAATGTCAAATGTGGAAGAGACCGGTCAAGCTGGTGTGCAAGCTGCGGGAAGGTTGCAAAACTCTGCTGTGCTGAAGGATTTGCCTTCATTTCTGGCCCACTTTAACCCTGAACAGGGTAAGCAAATTATTCAGGAGATGCATCGCTGTCCATTCCTATTCTCTGATGTGCCAGGCAGAACTTCAGTTCTAGAACATGACATTGATGTCAGGCAAGCTAAACCAATTAAACAGCATCCATACAGAGTTAACCCAACTAAGCATAATTTATTGAAAACTGAAGTTGATTATGTTACAGCATGGCCTGGCCCAACATAGTCAAAGTCCTTGGAGTTCTCCCTGTTTGCTAGTCCAAAAGGCAGATGGCACTTTTCATTTCTGCACAGATTTCCGCAAAGTCAATGCAGTAACAAAACCAGACTCTTTTCCCCTTCCCGGTTTGGAGGATTGCGTTGATAGAGTAGGTTCAGCTAGGGTTGTCACGAAGCTAGACTTGTTGAAAGGCTACTGGCAAGTGCCACTGACTGCCCATGCCTCAGAAATCTCTGCCTTTGCCACACCAGACTACTTCCTACAGTATTCGTCCTCGCCTTCGGGATGCGAAATGCACCAGCAACTTTTCAGAGACTGATGCACATTGTGGTCGGAGATGTGCCTAACTGTGATGCATGTCTTGATGATATCATGATCTATTCCAAGACAGACTAGCCCGTCAAAAACCATCTCCAATGTTTTAATGTGGTCTTCCCATGTCTTGGAATAGATCATGGCCTACCTTTTTCCCAAGGTAGGTCACGATTTTGTAAAGCCAGTGGAAGCTAAAGTAGAAGCCATTCTGAACTTTCCTAAGCCCTGCAACAAGCGTGAACTTCGACGATTCCTGGGTATGTCGGGTTACTACCAGGGCTTCCGCAATAATTTTTCATCTGTAGTTGCACCCCTCACAGACTTACTCAGCACGACAAGAGTTTTTAAGTGGAGCTCTGAATGTGACCAAGCTTTTGTAGCAGCAAAAGACCTTCTCTGTAATGCTCCTGTGCTCGCTGCACCCAAATTTCACCTCCTGTTTAAACTAAAAGTGGATGCCAGTGCTTCTGGTGCTGGAGCTGTGTTGATCCAGGAGGATGCTCACTGTATTGAACACCCTGTATCCTACTTCTCCCGGAAATTCTTAAAACATCAGAAGTCATATAGCACCATTGAAAAGGAGGCCTTAGCCTTATTGTGGGCCCTGCAGCATTTTGAAGTTTATCTGGGGAGCAGTGCAATTCCAGTGACTGTGTATACAGACCATAACCCTCTGACCTTTCTCTCTAACATGTCCTCCTCTAACCAGCGTTTGTTGCGCTAGGCCCTCAAATTGCAGGACTACAATCTCCAGATCCGACACATCAAGGGCACTGATAACGTTGTGGCTGATGCCCTGTCCAGAACTGGGGAGATGGAGTTTTAGTGTGTGTATAGACTTATAAGTCTAAAACTTTAAAAGAATATGTAAGTAGATACTATTGTGGTTCCTGGTCTGTATTCTTAATGGTGGGGGTGTTACGTCCCAGGACGTATTATTTTGGTTGTAATTTATTATTATTTGTTTCACTGTGGTTTACCAAGGTGTGGGCGTGGTTGAATGCCCTGTGCCTGTTTTTTTTTTTTTTTTTTGCATATTCTGTGTGTGTGTCTATCTCTCTCTCTACTCCCCCTCAGGCCAAATCACCACCACCTATAGCTCGTTTGTGAGAGAGTGCCTGAGACCAGGCCACTGAGCCACTGCTCCCCATTACCCTATGTTATGTTTCTTTCTTTTGTAAATAAAATCCTTTCTTTGATTAAATATATATTATCCGCTGTCTTCTTCTCTCTGGGACAGAGGATTGAAGTGTGTTCTCGCCCTTGTTGTTTCATCGTTACGCGTTTATTTACACCTTTTTTTTATGTTACTCCCCTACTGACCCCTGGACACGTAGGGGAACATAACAACCTCATCGGGCCTAACAACTTTCATGCTCTAAGTTATACGTCAGCTCAACAGGAAGTTGTTTGAAAAACGCATGCTCTGGAATTTGATATACTCCTCCTAGGTGATTAATCCGATCACCACCAAACTCGGTCAGCATGAAGTCAAGACATGGAGGATGTAAAATTGCCAGCGGATTTTTGTTATCTCGAACGGTTTGGCCGTGACGAGGCAACAAATTTATGGCGAGAAAAGGGAATCAGGAAGTGTGTTATAACTTATACATACATTGATTGATTTTTATGAAACTTCAGCTGTGTGCCTGTTGTAGGAGTCCGATCACATGGATGTGACTATTGTGAGTCAAAGTTATAGCGCCACCAACTGGCAGCAGGAAGTGTGTCACTTTTAAAATGCTTTGAGAGCACCCTCTTTTTTTTTTTTTTTTTTTTTTTTTTGCCCGATTTGCTTCAAACTTCATCACAATAATGTCAAAACATGGCAGATGTAGACCTGTAAATATATTTGTGGTATCTTAAATATTGTTACCATGTGGGTTTTTTTAATAATTATGCTCTGTTTTTATGTACTCCTCTTAGGGGATTCATGTAATCGCCACCAAACTTTCTGAACATGATGACAAGACACTGAAGATGCTAAACTGCAAACGATTTAAGGATATCTTGAATGGTGTTGCCATGGCAAGGGTTTAAAGTAAGAAAAAAAAAGGCAAACAGAAAAAGTCTCATATTTCCCAACCAATTAATTATACTCCCTTTATTTCAATATTTAATAATACAAATATTATAACTAAACATATTTTAATTTTTTTTTTTTAATTTCAAGAAGTATGTGTAAGGGCGGTGTCTGTGACACTTTTAATGGTTTAGAAAAATATATAAAAAGCCTTAAGACAAATACTGGACTTAGATTTACACTGGACTTAGACTTAGAACATTTTGAGCTGCAAAAGATAACTTTGCACTCATTTCAGAGTGACCTATGACATGAAATTCATCTAAATTTAAATGATCTCATGGATGTAGCTGTTGTGGTTCATGGTCATAGTGGCACCAGCTGGCTGCAGTAAATGTGGTATATTCAAATGACTTTGACATAGTTCTTTTCCATTTACCCAGTTTAAAGTCAGTTTGCCCACCATGCACAGTTGCCCTAAAACTACTGAGGTGGCGGTGCCACCGGGCTTGGGCCCGCCATCGCTGCTTGCAGCTATATTACTTAAATTGATTTTAAATGCAGTCAGATAAAGTAAATCAAATATACAGAAGTGCATTACTTAAAAATGTGCTATAAACGCGTTACATAAAATTTTAGTGGATTTGTATATATACTATAAGTTCTATTTTAATGGAATTTCATGAAAAATACAGTAGAAATGTATTAATTACAAGTAAAACACCATTAACATATACTTAACTGCATCATATAAAAGGAATATTAACATAGTTACAACACATTTGAAATTAATTATTTAATGTATAAAAATGTGGGCAATACATTATAAATACATTTTGTATATATTTACAGTGGGTACGGAAAGTATTCAGGCCCCCTTAAATTTTTCACTCTTTGTTATATTGCAGCCATTTGCTAAAATCATTTAAGTTCATTTTTTTCCTCATTAATGTACACACAGCACCCCATATTGACAGAAAAACACAGAATTGTTGACATTTTTGCAGATTTATTGAAAAACTGAAATATCACATGGTCCTAAGTATTCAGACCCTTTGCTGTGACACTCATATATTTAACTCAGGTGCTGTCCATTTCTTCTGATCATCCATGAGATGGTTCTACACCTTCATTTGAGTCCAGCTGTGTTTGATTATACTGATTGGACTTGATTAGGAAAGCCACACACCTGTCTATATAAGACCTTACAGCTCACAGTGCATGTCAGAGCAAATGAGAATCATGAGGTCAAAGGAACTGCCTGAAGAGCTCAGAGACAGAATTGTGGCAAGGTACAGATCTGGCCATGGTTACAAAAAAATTTCTGCTGCACTTAAGGTTCCTAAGAGCACAGTGGCCTCCATAATCCCTAAATGGAAGACGTTTGAGACGACCAGAACCCTTCCTAGAGCTGGCCGTCCGGCCAAACTGAGCTATCGGGGGAGAAGAGCCTTGGTGAGAGAGGTAAAGGAGAACCCAAAGATCACTGTGGCTGAGCTCCAGAGATGCAGCCGGGAGATGGGAGAAAGTTGTAGAAAGTCAACCATCACTGCAGCCCTCCACCAGTCGGGGCTTTATGGCAGAGTGGCCTGACGGAAGCCTCTCCTCAGTGCAAGACACATGAAAAAACACCTGAAGGACTCCAAGATGGTGAGAAATAAGATTCTCTGGTCTGATGAGACCAAGATAGAAATTTTTGGCCTTAATTCTAAGCGGTATGTGTGGAGAAAACCAGGCACTGCTCATCACTTGTCCAATACAGTCCCAACAGTGAAGCATGGTGGTGACAGCATCATGCTGTGGGGGTGTTTTTCAGCTGCAGGGACAAGACGACTGGTTGCAATCGAGGGAAAGATGAAGACAATGACCCTAAGCACACAGCTAAAATAACGAAGGAGTGGCTTCACAACAACTCTGTGACTGTTCTTGAATGGCCCAGCCAGAGCCCTGACTTAAACCCAATTGAGCATCTCTGGAGAGACCTAAAAATGGCTGTCCACCAACGTTTACCATCCAACCTGACAGAACTGGAGAGGATCTGCAAGGAGGAATGGCAGAGGATCCCCAAATCCAGGTGTGAAAAACTTGTTGCATCTTTCCCAAAAAGACTCATGGCTGTATTAGATCAAAAGGGTGCTTCTACTAAATACTGAGCAAAGGGTCTGAATACTTAGGACCATGTGATATTTCAGTTTTTCTTTTTTAATAAATCTGCAAAAATGTCAACAATTCTGTGTTTTTCTGTCAATATGGGGTGCTGTGTGTACATTAATGAGGAAAAAAAAATATGAACTTAAATGATTTTAGCAAATGGCTGCAATATAACAAAGAGTGAAAAATTTAAGGGGGTCTGAATACTTTCCGTACCCACTGTATATCAGTGCAAGTTGCTTTCAGTTAAAGGATTAGTCCACTTCCAATATATGTCCTACACCTTCCCTATTCAACTTACGGAACGAACGCGGCACCAGTTCGTTTTTTTTCCATAAGTAGAATAGGGAAGGCATAGGACATACAGCGTAAGCTTTTTGAAGAATACAGAAGTGCGGTCTGGGGGAAGCAATTGCGAGGTGATCATTTGTGTTTATAAACCATATACATTTTAATTTTTTTTTTTAGAAAATGACTGATCGTTTCACTAGATAAGATCTTTATTCCTCGTCTGGTATCGTTTAAAGCCCTTTGAAGCTGCACTGAAACTGTAATTTTGACCTTCAACTGTTTGGGGTCAATTGAAGTCCACTATAAGGAGAATAATCCTGGAATGTTTTCATCAGAAACCTTAATTTCTTTTCAACTGAAGAAAGAAGGACATGGACATCTTGGATGACATGGGGGTGTGTAAATTATCAGGAAATTTTAATTTGAAAGTGGACTAATCCTTTAAAACCACTCAAACATGGATTTTGTGAAACCGGGGGTTAGTCTACCAGCTATTCCAATCTGATCTAATTTTATCAGCAAACCTTCCTTCCATAACATAAGCCTTCTCAACATCTAAGAAAACTGCTACTACTGTTTTTTTAAAAAAAAGTTTAAAATATTCTAACTGGCCCCCCAGAGTGAGTTTTTTTTAAGGCGACCGTTATTTTAGAACGTTTGCCCTTATTGTTTCCATGGTGACGTGTCTTGCATGTCACGAGCGCTGAACGAAGCCACAATAACACTGTATGACAGATGGATCGCTATTATTTTGTTTTTCCTTTTTTATTTAAAATATTCGCAAACTTGCTTACGATGTCATCAACCATATGATATTCCGATTCTCAAATATGTGTAAGTGAGTGTGTTCTGTCGTTTAAAATCCTTTATAAACGATCTTTATCTTGATCTATAATCCGAGATGGGCGCCGCCATCTTAGTTTGCACTGCAGTTCACAGAGTCCTGTCAGTCGGATTTACAGCATGTGAATTCATCAGTTTCTCCCGAAATATATGCAAGTAAGTGGTTGGTGAACTGGAAGAGTAATAGAGTAAACTTTATAGTTACTTAGGCCCATTATGTGTGTCTGATATCAATAAATGTCGGCAAATTATATTTGAATGGATTGTTATTACTGCTTTCACTGATGTCTGACATCAGTGTGTATTTTATAAATTCTAAATGTATTGTTTTAATGGTGATTATGCGTATTTAAATGTCTGAAACCTTAAAAGAAGCATTATGTGGCTGAAAACACTGCATAGCTTTGGTATATGACAAGAGCTGCGCGCGTCCGTCTCACAGCCAAAGCGCGAAAGCACAGTTTGAATCTGGCAGTTATGTGACGTCGCTGAACGTTCGAAATCCCATATGTGGGACCGTACGCCCAGGGGCACAGAAATAAAAATCCCACATGTGGGACCGTACCGCTCAAAGGGTTAAGCCTTGTCTGTGAAACCGGGGGGTTAGTATTCTATAATTTAATATTCTATCCCCCGGTTTCACAAACAAGGCTTAAGCTAGTCCTAGACTAAAATGCATGATTGAGCTGTTTTAACTGAAAGCAACTATATCTTAAAATATGTCAGTGCCATTGTTTTTTCTCAAGATGCACACCAGTAATGTTTTTTCTAGTGTATGTTTATAAATGCTTCTTAAATATCCTAATTGAACTAAGGCCTAATCCTGGCTTAGGCTAAGCCCTGTCTGTGAAACCGGGCCTATGAATTTTACCTGGTCACAGATGTGCAAGGCAAATATGAGTGTAATAAAACCAGTGGATGGATATCTGCCATTTTTCTGCAGCCAGCGCTCTTGAATATATTTCAGAAAACCAGGATGGAGGATCATCACCTGAGGCCACAGAGAGAAATCACACTGTGACAATTAGACAATCATTGTTATTTATGTGTTATTATATAAATATAATAATAAATATAATGTTCAAACATGTATTGAGAGTGAATGCTTGATAGGTTGTTTAATTGGTTGCTAAATAAGTTGAAGCACTGATTGCCAATTGCTGCTACTCACCTTGTCCCTGTTTGCTTTTATAGTGGGTTTTACTGGAACGTAGGTTCTAAAAAAAAAAAAAATAATAATAATAATAAAAATAATAATAGCATAATTATGTACAATTATTATGTACAATTTCAATGTTTCTAGGGCAAACTTTATATACTGGATGTAAATTTATAAACATAAAACATGGGGAAAATGAGGAAAAAGCCTGCAGGCTGAAGAAGCAGAATGGGCACTGATGAAATAAAGTGATGTCTTTATGGAAAAGGTGTTGCAGCATTCTTTAAAGTAAAAGTAATGAAATAGACTCACTGGCCACTTTATTAGGTACACCTTGCTAGTACCGGGCTGGACCCCCTTTTGCCTTTAGAACTGCCTTAATTCTTTGTATCAGATTCATCAAGGTACTGGAACATTCCTGAGAGATTATGGTCTATATTGACATGATTGCAACACACGGTTGCTTCAGAAATGTCGGCTGCAGAGAATAGAGCAGGGAATTATCACAGTCCAGGCAATCGTCAGAAACCAGATATTCAGTCCAGGAAGTGTCTAATCCACAGGAAATGCAAGGAGGAGAATCAAACAGGCAAGAGGTCAAAGTCCAGGCGAACAGCCGACGAACATAGAATTAATCCCGGTCCATGATAACGTCTCGGTTACAAAGGTAACCCTCATTCCCTGAAGGAGGGAACGGAGACGTACGTCGGACAGACCGACGAATAGGAATCTCGCTAGAGAGGCCAATCTACTTCGAGTGTAACTACAACGAGCCAATGCACATTGGCATGCAATCATATGCAACAGCTGCTCGCCTCGCAGTGCGGGTACATAATGAGCAGCATGTGCGTTGCATCTTCAGGTTTTCGCTGAGGAGCCGAACCGGTTAGGCGGCAGCATCAGCGGGGTACAACGACTGTGGCGACGGGACGTATGTCTCCGTTCCCTCCTTCAGGGAACGAGGGTTACCTTTGTAACCGAGACGTTCCCATTCAGTCGGTCACGTTCGACATACGTCGGACAGACCGACGAATAGGAATCCATACCAAAGCGCCACAGGAGCTGCCCCCTTCCAGCGCTCTGTTGTAAGCCACCTGAACCCCCTTGCCTAAGGACGGTGGGACAGGGCTAACAGGGCGAGAGTGTCGATCACTGCTGTTCCCCAAAACCCACTCAGTGAGACTATTGGATAACGCTGGGAAAGCATACCCTTTTGCTGGGAAAGGAACGCTGCGTAAGCCACATCCTTCCCCGAAGGAGTTATGTGGAGAAGTACATATGGACTAACCCTGTAGGGCTGTACTACATATGGAAGTACTGGGGTGACTCCAACTCGATGAGAGGTGGGTTCTCCCAGAGGGAAAGACACGGGCTTCGTTTAGGAGCAACCGTGGAACTAGACATATGGGATCCCCGTAGGGTCACACATATGAAACCCAGCCTAAACCCGGTTCTCAAGGATGCAGCGGAGTATAGGCCTGGCGCCAGATGCTCCACCACGTCGGCTGCCGAAGGGAGAACGGAGGACTCGACAGGGTCTGCCTTGTAGGGACTCTCTGGAGAAGAAGAACGTGTAGCGCAGCAAGCCGACCCTAAGCCGGGGCCTCTATGTGCCTCTGACCTGAGGTGAGAACACGGGAGGAGACCGGCTCGACACGAAGGCTATAGAATCTAGCGAACGTGTTAGGTGTCGCCCAGCCCGCAGCTCTACAAACGTCTGTTAGCGAGGCGCCACGAGCCAGCGCCCAGGAGGATGCAACACCTCTCGTAGAGTGAGCATGCAACCTGAGCGGGCAGGGCACGCCTTGGGCTTGGTAAGCCAAGGCGATGGCGTCCACTATCCAGTGGGCCACCCTTTGCTTGGAGACAGCCTTTCCCTTCTGCTGGCCTCCGTAACAGACAAAGAGCTGGTCTGAGGTCCTAAGCTTTGAGTTCTGTCAATGTACAGTCGCAAGGCGCGGACTGGACAGAGCAAAGCCAGGGCTGGGTCTGCCTCCTCCGAGGGCAGCGCTTGCAGGTTCACTACCTGGTCCCTGAAGGGAGTGGTAGGAACCTTGGGCACATAGCCAGGCCGGGGTCTCAGTACCACGTGGCCGTCACACGGCCCGAACTCTAGGCACGATTTGTCGACCGAAAATGACTGCAGGTCCCCTACCCTCTTGATGGAGGCCAATGCAACCAGCAGCAAAGTCTTCATAGACAGAATCTTTAAGTCTGCTGATTGCAAGGGCTCAAAGGGAGCAATCTGGAGTGCTCTCAGCACCAGAGCAAGGTCCCAAGAGGGTATGGAGGGAGGACGAGGAGGATTTAACCGTCTCGCCCCCCTAAGGAACCTGACGACCAGGTCGTGCTGACCAACAGACGTTCCTACGCTCCAACCCTTACTGCAAGAAGGAAAGCACGACACAGATCGAGCATCTTCGGGGGTCTTCTCGGCGAGAAGAACACCACTCGACGAACAGGTTCCACTTCGAGGCGTAAGCACGTCTCGTAGACGGTGCACGTGCTGAAGTGATGGTGTTAAGTACCTCGGGGGGTAAGTCACCTAGAACCTCCGCGTCCCGTCCAGGGACCAGACATGGAGTTTCCAGAGGTCTGGACGCGGGTGTCAGAGAGTGCCCCATCTCTGAGAACGAAGGTCCTTCCTCAGAGGAATGGGCCAGGGAGGGGCTGTCGCGAGGAGAGAGAGTTCTGGGAACCAGGTCCGGTTGGGCCAATAGGGCGTAACTAGCAGGACCTGCTCCTCGTTCTCCCTGACTTTGCAAGTAGGCTCACTGGGGGAAATGCATATTTGCGAAGGCCCCGGGGCCAGCTGTGTGCCAGCACATCTGTCCCGAGTGTTCCCTCGGACAGGGAGTAAAACAACTGGCAGTGGGAGGTTTCTGGTGAGGCAAACAGGTCTACCTGAGCCTCTCCGAACTCTCTCCAGATCAGCTGGACCACCTGGGGGTGGAGTCGCCACTCTCCTGGCAGTGCAGTTTGTGATAGCTCGTCGGCCACACGGTTGAGCACACCGGGACATGAATGGCACGGAGCGACCTCAGATGGTTCTGACTCCAGAGGAGGAGATGGGGGGCGAGTTGCGACATGCGACGGGAGCGTAGACCACCTTGACGGTTGATGTACGCAACGGTCGCAGTGTTGTCCGTACGGACCAGTACATGCTTGCCCCATAGCAGTCCTTTGAGGCGGCTCAAAGCAAGGCGTACTGCCAGCAACTCGAGGCAGTTGATGTGCCAATGCAGACGGGGGCCCGTCCACACCCCTGACACTGCATGCCCGTTGTACGTGGCACCCCAGCCGGTGGCAGAGGCAACTGTGAATACCACAGCATGCCGGGACACTTGTTTCTTCGGGCGGGAGTGCCCCTAGAACAAGGGGTCCGACCACGGGCTGAAGGCTTGGCGGCACTCCTGAGTGATTGCCACCCGGAACGTGCCGCGTTGCCACGCCCATCTCGGGACTCGGCCGTGAAGCCAGTGTTGAAGCGGCCTCATATGAAGCAGACCGAGCGGGATTACTGCCGCTGCAGCCGCCATATGCCCCAGGAGCCTCTGAAAGAATTTCAGTGGAGCCGCTGTCCTGCCGTTGAACGTATTCAGGCAGTTCAACACAGACTGAGCATGTTCCTCTGTGAGGCGTGCTATCTGTTCGACCGAATCCAACTCCAAACCGAGAAAAGAGATCCTCTGCACTGGGGAGAGTTTGCTCTTTTCCCAGTTGACCTGAAGACCCAACTGGCTGAGGTGTCTGAGCACCAGATCCCTGTGTTCGCACAACTGATCCCGGGACTGTGCTAGAATGAGCCAGTAGTGAGATAGTTGAGGATGCGAACACCCTGTTCTCTCATGGGAACAAGGGCTCCCTCCACGACTTTCGTGAAGACGCGGGGAGACAGGGCCAGCCCGAAGGGTAGGACTCTGTACTGATATGCTCGACCTTCGAACGCAAAACGCAGGAATGGCCTGTTTCGTGGAAGAATCGAGACATGAAAGTACGCGTCCTTCAGGTCGATCGCTGCAAACCAATCCTGGGGACGGATGCACTCGAAAATGTGCTTCTGCGTGAGCATCTTGAACGGTAGCTTGTGAAGGCTCCGATTCAAGACTCGCAGGTCCAGGATAGGCCGTAACCCACCGCTTTTCTTGGGTACAATGAAGTAGGGACTGTAGAACCATGACCTCATATCGGCTGGAGGGACCGGCTCTATCGTGTCCTTCGCCGGTAGGACCGCGATCTCCGCACGCAAGACATGGGCATCGACAGCCTTCACTGCAGTGAGGTGGATGCCCCTGGGGGACGCCGGGCGAACTGAATCGCATAGCCGAGCCTGATGGTCCGAATGAGCCAGTGAGACGGACTGGGGAGCGCTAACCAGGCTCGCAGAGACCGTACAAGCGGAACCAAAGGGGCCGCAGGCGTACCCGCAGTGAGGCAGCGAGGTGGAACACAGGGACGCGGCTTGGGAGGCTCTTTCTGCGAGGCGGCCCGAAGCGGGGTCAGCCCCACCCATCTCTGGGTCATCCGTCTCAGAGGTGATTTTTCACTAACCACTTAAACAGTAGCAGAGACGGGAGGCGTCATCTTCCTGCAGCGGACCCAGTAGAGCAGGCTGGGCCGGAGTTTTTGCAGGGGACGACACCCTTGGCAATGAGCAGACTGAGGGCCCACAAGGAACTCAATGGTTTGTCGGGGGAGGCTCCCCGGTCTGCTACTAACTGAGGAGAACTGCTGGGCTCAGTCCCCGACAGTGTCACCGAAAAGGCCACCTTGTGAGATGGGAGTGTCGAGAAAGTGTTTTAGCTTGACGACCTCTCACACCTCAGCAAGGTAAGCTAGGGGGGCGCTTCTGGACCACTGAGGTGGACATCGTCTGGCCGAAGGCCTTTTCCATGACTTTGATCACGGTTAGTCAACAGCGCAGCTCAACTCCGGCTCAGAACTACCCTCATGCATAAAGAGTGCCTTGGTCTCACATGCAGGGTGGGTGTGGTCTGAACAGCCACCCCACCCATAAGGGTAGTGAGAGAGTGAAAAACTTGATGCAGATTTTGGCACTTTTGGCGTTCCATATTTATGGCACCAATATAGTTCCATACTGCCAAGTTTTCCCATGCACATCCGGAACACCCGGGAAAGCATGACTGTAAACTCTGAATCTGAGTCAGCATAAGCACACACCATTACAGTGGGCAGCGTCACCCTCATTTCCAGAGCATAACAGCCCTCTCTCTGATGCTGCAATTGACATCTGGCCCTCAGCTGGAGCCCTGAATGAAATGCTAGGTTCCCCTATGAGAAGAACCAGCAATCCAATCCAGAAGCTACACAGCATGCAATGCGCTAGAGAGGGAGGAGCCCTAGGGGGTTGGTTCCCCGAAGGAACCCCTCAACCTCAAGACACCCAAGCCATTTCACCAAAGTAGACCTCTTCTGGTGCACCAGAGAGGGCGCTACAATGGAGATTAGGCCAGGAGACCGCGCATCTAGAGCGCCGAGCGAGCGCTGGCCGTGACAACCCACGCTGCAGCCCGACAGCTCGACGGCACACGTCACGCAGAGGAGCGAGAGGTTTGCTCTCGCTAATCTCCGCGGTCTCCCAGAGTGTCGGGCAGACCCGCGGCTGTGCTTTTACACACAAGCGGCAGCTGGCCAATAACAGAGGGGACTCAAGCTTCCCGGAGAAAGAAGAGTCACGACCGGCGTGTCGACGTGATCATGTTCTCATATGAAAACATGAACCACCCACGAACATCGTTTCAGCACGCGCCCAGACATGTGAAACAGTGATCGTGGCCGTCAGTGAGGACAGGAAACGACCGCATCCAGAAACACACAAATAGAATGTCATCTTTAAAAAGACGCAAGCTCTACTTGTGTAAGTTCTTTTAGGGACTTTACTCTTTTAAAGTGCTGAAGCACGCAGGGGAACGGCCGCCGCAACACAGACAGGGATTGTGAAAAGCTGAAGATGCAACGCACCTGCTGCTCATTATGTACCTGCGCTGCGAGGCGAGCAGCTGCTGCATATGATTGCATGCCAATGTGCATTGGCTCGTTGTAGTTACACTCGAAGTAGATTGGCCTCTCTAGCGAGATTCCTGAATGGGAACTGACAAGTAGCAGCTGATAAAGATCAGTCCAGACCGACCACCACAGCAGGAGGAAATACCTGAAGAATAAGTCACTTTAGACGCGTGAACTTGCGACCGGGAAATCCATTGATCAAGGGTTTTCAGACCATCTGAGGATCCAATGGAACAACTGGGCAGATAACAGAGACAACAGAAACACCAAACGACAGACCGAAAATTGGTTAACAACAAAAAGGGTACGTGTGAATCGTACGAGAAACAAAACACACTGGCAAAGAAAAGAAAGAAAACAGGAGATTAAATAGCGGAGAAATCAGAGAGAAAATAACAAACAGCTGCGAGATAGGGCAAGCGGCCACACTGATTGCAGAGTGGGATCAGTTGAGAGCGACCGCCACATGCAGAAAGAAAACAAAAACAAAAGTAATGCAAGAGAAAAGGGACAGACCAAACCGGAGTCCTGACACAATAATACTCAGGTACTCAGGCTGTGGTATTTAAATGATGTTCAATCGGTACTAAGAGGCCCAAAGTTTGCCAAGACAATATCCCCCCACCATTACACCACCACCAACAGGCTAAACTGTTTATACATGGCAGGATGGAACCATGCTTTCATGTTGTTTATGCAAAATTCTGACCCTACCATCTGAATGTTGCAGCAGAAATCGAGACTCATCAGATCAGGCAATGTTTTTTCAATCTTCTGTTGTCCGATTTTGGTGATGGTGAGCCAGTGTGAATTGTACCCTCAGTTTCCTGTTCTAAGCTGGCAAGACTGGCACCTGCTGTGGTCTTCTGCTGCTGTAGCCCATCTGCTTCAAGGTTTGACATGTTGTGTGTTCAGAGATATTCTTCTGCATACCTCGGTTGTAACGAGTGACTATTTGAATTACTGTTGCCTTTCTATCAGCTTGAACCAGTCTAACATCTTGGTTACGTATGTACCTTAGTTCCCTGAATAGGGAACGAGATGCTGCGTCGGAAACGCTGTGGGACTGCCTCTGCGTGATTGCGTCGTGAAGCACGTATGCGTATGAAATCGGTCCAATGGAGTGACGGAATGTCATAGGCGGGTGACGTCACTAACCAGGAAACTATAAAGCCTACCTGAAAACACACACATTCAGCTTCTGAAAAACCTGAAGCAAGTCGCTTACGGGCATGCCGGGAGTATGGCAGGGCAACGCAGCGTCTTGTTCCCTATAAGGTTACAGACAAACTGTTCTATAAATGAACATGCCTCCCAGGACTTTATTATAACTGTCTTGCAAATTGTTGTTTGTATGATATCTGTTTTATGCATATTGTATAAGAACCAGTGGTTAACGTAAACCAACCTATACCAAGATTGGTGTCTACGAGTTTGTATTCTGAAGATTTAAATGATTGTGTATGTGATATATTGATACCTGTGCAACATATCAGTGTTACAAGAATCTTTAATAGTTTCTTCAAAACAACTCAGCCAGTTTCATATGCAGATGTCTTGCTAGAAACGCAAGGACTCGTAAAAGCCCACAGAGGAATTTTACTGCTCGGAAATCCTACCCATCTCATTGGTTAAATCAACCCTCAGGGGTGTGACTTTTCTTCCAGACCTTAAAAGCCAGTGCACAATGCTCCTCCCTTTCTCTCTTGCATCTTCGACTGCTCTAAGACATCTCCTGCTGGGTGGGGCCTCTCAGGCCAAGGCCTATGGGCCTGGGCCTGCCCTGCACCCCAGCCATGTGCTCATCTAGAGGAGAGACAAGGACTCTTTTCCCCACTAAGGGTCAAACTATCCATGCAAGTTTGTCATTGGTTCTTCATTTAACGCAGAAGACATTGATTGCAACTTCAGCATCATCGGACTGAATTCTCAGGACTTCCTACGGCAACAGTGTAACAGACGCTCTTCAAAAAGGCCGAGGCCTAATGCAAGTATCGTACAATATACTAAATTGCTGCTAGTTAGTTAAAGTTTTGAACCTCCTTTGTTAACAAAGGAGCTTTGTAATGAATTCTGACGATTCTTTCCAGGTTTTTGACTCTTCTCCATAGCTCCTCCTGTTTCCCACTTCCAGTCTCACTCTATCATTCCTTATTTTACTCATGTACATGTGACTTGTGTGTATGTATGTGTTTGTTAGTTTAGTTATGTGTTCGTGATTTAGTTAATAAAACTTGTGCACAATACATATTTGGTTCTGACTCTCTGTCTGCAATAGATATCTCTTAAATGATCTGGGGCCGTATTTACAAAACATCTTTAGACTAAAAGTAACTCCTAACTTGCCGATTCAGGAGAAACTTTTAAAAATAATGGTTATATTAGTCCCAAGTTTAGGATTCATAAATTTTTGCTCCAAGAGTATTTCACAAAGTTTTTTAGCGCTAAAACTAGCTCCTAAATCTGTGAAATGTTAGGAGTAGTCAAGAGGACTCCTAGGTCACTAAGACCAAATCACAAACAATCCTAATCCACCTAAAGACACTGTACACCATGAGGCAATAGCGATAGAGTCTTACACCGTGTCCTAACCAGACGCGACACAACACCGCGACAAGCGATAAAAGGTATCTTATATGTTTTTGTCCTAACCGGCTACGACGGCACCACACGTATATTCTATTTTAGAAACAGTTTCTCTTTCTCCGCGACGTCACGGCTCAAACAGCAACACAAAGTATGAGAATGATAATATCAGGTACTGTTTATGTGCTTTATTTAATGTTAAAAGCGTTTGAATATCATTCTGTGTTCCCACCTTTTTAGCTGTAATGAAAACAACACTGGCTAATTCACCTCAGATCTTGAAAATAAATAAATGGGCAAAGAACGTTCAAACTCTCAACTCAATGTGCACAAACAAGTGTATTCTATGACAACAATCGGTTCATTCACTACATATGTACTTTAAATAATGTTTAAATGATGTAATATTTATGAATTTTACTATGTACTTGCCCATTTCATTGTGTCTGCTGTGCTCTTGACGAGAGAGCCTGCCCACACTCTCTTCTGATTGGCTGGGGTTTATGATTGAGTTTATCACTTCTCATTGTCATGTCGCGTCTAGTGTGGACATTCAAATTGCTTGTCGCTGGAATCTTATCGCATCACGCCTGGTGAGGACACGGTGTTAGGTGCTGAACTCTTTCTTCATAAATGCAATACATATTTTGATTTATAGATTTAAATCTATGATAAGGCGCCAAAAATAAATCTTTAATAAATAAATACACAATGTCCGATTACCTGTGGCAGTTGTTTTCACGAGTTCACACTTACAAATGATTGAACAGAGTAAAAAAATATAAGCGTATTTGGCATGCTGTCCAAGGGGATCGAGGGCTCCAAGCTTGGAATTTAGCCCAAACCGAGAGTTCTACCCTGTATCCCCAGCCAAGAGTGAGGAATGGGGTGGTGGAGGGATGCAGAAAACTGTCGAGGTAACTATAGGTGAGTCGGCTCTTGTCTGTGTATACCTCCACTCGAGCTGATTAGATAGACCATTTGAACTCTCTCCTCCCAAACTTTGTTTATAAAACAACATTTGTCTCTTGAATTCTGCAATCTCTCGAGACGCAGACATGTAAGAGGCTGACAATTAGCTGAACGTATACTAGTTTAATTAGTGACAATTATCCTACATTTTAAAACCTTTATTTAAATATGGCAACATTTTATTAAAAATCTTTATTTGAATATGCAACATTTGTATTTTAAAACCTTTATTTGAATATGGCAACATGATACCTCATTCTACAATATTTCTATGATCGCTGACAGAGACTCCTCCCCTATCAGCCAATCACTGTGGGCATAGTTGGTAAGCGTGTTGACATCATCCATAGCAACGAGGTCAAACCCGCCCTTTCTCTTAGCTTAAAGGGTTAATTCACCCAAAAATGAAAATTCTCTAATTTATTACTCACCCTCATGCCGTTCCACACCCGTAAGACCTTCGTTAATCTTCGGAACGCAAATTGAGATATTTTTGTTGAAATCCGATGGCTCCGTGAGGCCTGCATAGAGAGCAATGACATTTCCTCACTCAAGGTCCATAAAGGTACTAAAAACATATTTAAATCAGTTCATGGGAGTACAGTGGTTCAATATAAATATTATAAAGTGGCAAGAATATTTTTGGTGAGCCAAAAAAACCCAAAATAACGACTTGTGTATTGATGGCCGTTTCAAAACACTGCTTCAGGAAGCTTCGGAGCATTATGAATCAGCATGTCGAATCAGCGGTTCGGAGCGCCAAAGTCACGTGATTTCAGCAGTTTGGCGGTTTGACACGCGATCCGAATAATGATTCGATACGCTGATTCATTATGCTCCGAAGCTTCCTGAAGCAGTGTTTTGAAATCGGCCATCACTAAATAAGTAGTTATTTTGTTTTTTTGGCGCACCAAAAATATTCTCGTCGCTTTATAATATTAATATTGAACCACTGTACTCACATGAATTGATTTAAATATGTTTTTAGCACATTAATGGATCTTGAGAGAGGAAATGTCATTGCTGGCTATGGAGGCCTCACTGAGTCATCAGATTTAAACAAAAATATCTTAATTTGTGTTCCGAAGATTAACGAAGGTCTTACGGGTGTGGAACGGCATGAGGGTGAGTAATAAATGACATTATTTTCATTTTTGGGTGAACTAACCCTTTAAGACTTTTCTCTATTCCTTAGTAAAAGTTGCTTTCAGCAGCTTTGTGAACAGGTTTTAAGAGAAAACTCTTAGCTAAGAACTTTTACTGCTATTTAGGAGAACTCTGTAGGGCCTTGCTGAACAGACATTACCAAACAACTCCAACCGAACACTAATTGTGAACAATGAACAAGGAATTGTCCTCCCTGATTTAATTCTTAAACCCTCAGGCAACAAACACACAATGAACTATGCAACAGTTGTTCATTTGTTTCCCAACTCAATCAGCGTTAAGAGAAGTGATAACGTGACTCAAGAACAGAGGACATCAGTTCTGAGCCTTTCCTGCCCATCAGAAATAAATTAATCAGCGCCTATCACGTGGAGTCTTGTGAGAGGATCGATAAAATTTAATGTGATCAGGACAACAAGACCTTTTGTATCACCAAAATGGAAACAGGAATGCCCATACAGCGCAAACCCACAGGAAACATTAATTAACGGACCTAAAGCACAACGGGTCCAATACAAATACTTCCTGTGTACTGAGTGATCGCATCTGACCCGATTTTAAACTTTTCTATTCTTACAGACTCAATCTGCAATCTCAAAAGGACAATCATTGAGAGATCATGTAAAAGGGTTAATTATATTCAGAATAATGATGCCTTATATGTGTGTGATGTGCTTATTAGAACTTATGATATCTTAATCTATGCATTATTGTGATTATTGTTTTATTAGGTCAGGTTAGTAATATGTGTGCAAGAGATGTGTCATGATGGAGTTCGAATTAAAGTTCATGTTATTTATAATGACACTGTGTGCATGAAACATTGAAATTCTGTATCAGAGAGATATTAGGAAACTTTATTAAGTTACTAATCAAAACAGGAAAATATTCCACGAGCGTCACATGATGCCATCAATGAACAAAGAAGAAACAGTACGGGGCGTGTCTAAGCTCCATAACAGCATCTCATTGGAGAATTGCGGCGAAGGACGGGACCAAATTTTCTCCTTAAAACTACACTGTCAAGACAGTTCATAGCGCGCTGCTGCTGCTGCTGCTTGCTTGCTGCTTGCTTGCTTGTTTGACCAGGGGCTCGTTTTTACATCAAACAGCCATCGCTGGTTTTCCACCCAACAGCTGTCACATCCAGAACTCTGAAACACTCCGTTGAACTTCGTGACCAAAATTCTCCAAAGCCGAGAGCCTTTCAAGCAACAGACTCTCAGAAGAGCTTTCAGCGTCACCAGCCAGCAACCTCCTTCCAAAGCTCCCGTGCAACCCAACGCAGGGCTTCCTCAGAGAGACGTCACTTCAAAGACAGCCAATCCAAGTCGGGACTCCCCTTTCAGCTTGATATGAGCCACGGGACAACCCGATTACCTCAGCTGTCAAATCGAATGCAGGTACAAGCAAAATTCTCTCTCTCTTGCTGGAAACTGGTGAAAATCCTTTAAACAGAAAGAATCAAGCCAAAGCTCTGCTTTTGTGAATTTCCTCAGGTTGCGATTTTAATTAGGATTGAAGTTGGACTTTCTTCATAACTCACTCTATCAACTCTGCGAATGTGTATGAATGTGTGTGCGTATGTGTGTGTGTGTGTGTGTTTAGCCTTAGTTTCTTGTAATCATAGAAGTAGTTCAATAAAGTCTTGTTTGATTTTCCACTTATACAAGTGTCTTGTGCTGTGTTTGCTAAATTGTTGCCCTTAAACTTAAAGATTCAGCTACCTTGCTTATATCAGTAATCATAATAAAATATTGCTACCGTTGGCCACAGGATAATATTTTATCCAGAATTAGTAAAATGCTTTAACCTCAATTATTCGCTGGACGAATAATTGATGAAGTGTTAAATATTAATTCTGATTCATTTACAGTTGATTTGGTTCTTATTCACTGTAAATTAATTACCCCTTTAGTTATAATTAATTGAGTTAATGCTTTACAACTCTTAGTGGTAAGATAAAATGTTTTGTGAATATGGCCCCAGATCTTATTACCAGTTCTAAGCACTGTAAATGCTAAGAAAGAATTATTTTTCTGTGGCCATGAAAAATATCATTCTCTTAGAATTAATTAATAATCAATACTGAGTGTTCACAGGATGAACTGATTTATTGATTATAATTTCAATGTAGCTACATCAAATTCATACATTCAAATATTCATAATTAATCATAATCAATAATCATAATGAGTTATGAATAATTATTAATATTTCCCCTTTGAGTTGATTCGCTACATTTATTTTGGAGGAGAACAAAGGGCATCATTTTAAACAATTGTTTGCAGACAGACCCAGTAATCAATCATGTGTTGTTCCATAAGCTTTATTAACATCTTATACATGCACATACAAAACTATAGCTTGAATGAGTCTTCCTTTGATTGGCAGAAAGTTCCTCGATGCTATAATGTATGTTTAAATTGTATGAATAATTTCAGTCGTTAAATGTGCTTAAGCCTTTTTCCGATGACGAAATCTCAGATTAGCAGCATGTATAAATGGTACCAGAATAAACTAACGAAGAAATCGCAGAATAAGCTGCATAAATTTACCTGTGTGACAAAGAAATCTCACTACAGTGTTTGTAATAGTCATCTAAGCGATGCTCCTCAGTCAACGATTAAGGCCTTATCATTATTCGTTACGTCATCGTATTCATATTGATGTCCTGGACTGCTCATATGAAACAATCACGTCGAATTTGTGGTGTAAATTCTAGCCTAGCTAACTAGTAATTCACCATTGTCTGTGAAGTGATATGCTGTTGTGATTTGTGAGTTATGTGTGATACGTCATGACTGACTGACCACGTTAGAGTTCTCAATACAGACTTACAGCGCAGATAGAATGCTGCTCTGTTCGGGTTGTGTTGTGATCTGGCATTGGTCTCTTGGCAACGCATGACAACAGAGAGTGTGAGCAGACACCTCTGAAAGTCTGATAACAGCACCCACGTCACAGACCGTTGTGCAAACAACAACCGCGTGTAGCCAAAGCTAGCTCTTTAGCAACCCTACACGTATACCCTACAAGTTAAAGCCCTTTACCTTGACTAAAAGCTGTTAGTACCCTGCTAACACCTAGACACATGCGAACATGAAGTGTGACCTTCGAACCAGAGGCTCCATAGACTCTGGGACCCTTTAAACTAAGGGACTTTGATTTTAACTATTGATGGGGGGGTTACGAAGTTTTGTAAAGCTCTGAATCAAACAAATCAATTGCGTCACAAACGATTCACTGTTTGAACCGCTCAAAGTGCCAAAAGCTGGTGACCCCTGCTGGTCAGAACAGTAAGTGCAGCGAAAACTTAACTCAACAAGACATCTTTAATAAACCATTCACAAATTTTTATTGAAGTTGTAATCAATTAAAGGTGATCAACGAATCATCTAATATCCTTAAACATGAGGTTTCTGTTAAGATGTGACATTTCATTAAACTGTAGGGCTCGTTTATGAAATCTGGGCTAAATCAGACAAACAACAGAGAATTTTAAATATGTCTCTTCCCTTTATCAAATGCGTCATTTAAATGTGTTGTACACATTTCATATACAAATCACATATAGACATTGGTTCATGAGACCTAGAAACGAACCATTGACATTTCAAATAATTTTGAAACAGCTATGACGCATCATGAACCCTCGTTTACTGAAATCATGTGATTTAGCAGTTTGATAAATTTGAAATTTGAAATTTCATTAAATCAATTTGTTTAGTTACCTGTCCTTTAGTTTCCTAGAGCTATAAGGAAATTCTAATTTCACTTTTGATTTCGACTTTATTTCTCCTTTATTTTTATTTTATTTAATTCACTTACTTTTGTTTAACCCTAAATATCTCTATTCAGCCAAGTTGAATTTAATTAAATTTGAAATTTACTGTAGGCTGTAGGCCCCAGGAAGGACCAGAAACACTTCCTATTGTTTTGTTTTTTTCCTTTTGACCTTGAGGTGTTTGGTGTTTCCCTGTTAGCCTAGCAAATAGTCTATTCCTAGGTCTATGAGTTTAAAGCAGCAGCAATTACTTGAACAAGTGACACCTGCTTAGCCATAGCTCCTAGCGAAAACTTTTCTCCCTTTCCCCTTTCTGATTTTATCTTATTGTTTTATTTCAGTTTTGTTTTATTTGTTACCATCATGGTGACTGTCACGAATGTGGCTCCCACGCCTCCTCCTCCGCACCACCGGAGGGAGCCGTCACCTGAATATTGACTGTTCTCCATTCGGACTACGTTTCCCATAGGCCCTCATTCCTGGGACTGATTACGCACACACCTGCACCTCATCACACTCACCCTACTTAAGCCAAACACACACATATTGCGAAGTCTTGATTTGCCCCGGTGATCATTTCTGAGCGTTTTCTTGTGGATTGTTTCTCTGTTGCCGTTGGACTGTTTATTCCCTGTGATTCTCTGCTGCCTGCCTCGATCTTTGCCTGTATTCTGGACTGTGTTTGCTTGCTGCCTGCCCTGATCTCTGCTTGTGACTCGACTCTGTCTATTTGCCGCCTGCCTCGACCATTGCCTGTCCCTGTTTATGTCTCTGCCCTTGTCCTGTTTGCATTGGTGACTGTCTTAATAAAAGTTGCAAATGGATCCCCACTCTGTTGACCCATCATTACAGAAGACTTCGCCAACTAGCGATCCAGCAGCATTCATGCAGATCTCCACCGAGCTGTCTGCCCAGGCCAACCAGCTCGTGGTTCATCAACATCCATTGAATCGTTTGACTTCTCTTACCGAGGAGCTGGTAAAGACCCTGCAGAGTCTTCGCTTCAACGCCGCCGAGGCCGCCACGCCGCCGCCCGTGGCTCCCGCCAGTCAGGCCTTCACTGCCGCTCCCGCAGTTAACCCACGCCTCGCTCTCCCGGAGAAGTTTGATGGTACCCCCGCGAAATGTAAGGGATTCCTTCTCCAATGTTCTCTCTTCGTCAACCAGCAACCATCTCTCTATCCCACCGAATCCAGTCGGATTTCCTTCGTATGCTCCTTGTTGACTGGTAAGGCGCTGGATTGGGCCACGGCTGTATGGAGAGAGGATAGTTCTGTGTTCCCCACCTTTTCTGCCTTTCTGCAAAGCTTCAAAGAGGTCTTCGAACATCCGGAGGGTGGCAAAAGCGCTGGGGATCAACTACTGCCGTTGAGTCAAGGTAAAACCACAGCTGCCGAATACGCATTAAACTTCCGAACCCTCGCCGCTCAAACGAACTGGGTTGAGGACACGCTGAAACTACTGTTTCGTAAGGGACTGTCTCTAGAACTACAAGCCGAGCTCGCATGCCGTGACGAGGGGAGATCGCTTAGCGAATTCATTGAACTAGCCATTCACATCGACAATCTTCTTCGTTCACGTCGCCCTGTTCGTCTACCCACTCTGACCAATTCCACAACAGAACCCATGCAGCTCGGATATACCCCACTCCATCCAGAGGAGAGAGAGAGGAGACGACAATTTCATTTGTGTTTGTACTGCGGTCAAGCCGGCCACATCAAGATCAACTGCCCCATTCGACCTAACCCAGCTAACCCGAAGGCGGTGAGTTCTCCACTTTCTACCGATTATTCCTCTAACTGCCTCAAGATTCCCATTCAAATAACAGTAAATAACCAATGCATAACCACGTATGCACTATTGGACTCTGGGGCAGCGGGCAATTTTATGTCAGACACATTTATCAGAGAACACAATATTACACTAACGGACTGTAACTCTCCATTGACAGTGGAAGCGCTAGATGGGAGACCCAACGGAGGAAGGAAAGTGGCACACATCACCTCTGAACTCGCTCTGCAAGTAGGAGTTCTCCATCAAGAGCACATTCGATTCTACGTTATCCATTCACCCAATAATCCAGTCATCCTTGGTCTTCCGTGGCTCAGAACTCACAACCCGCTCATTTCTTGGAAGGAGGGCCAGATTATTCAGTGGGATGCCGCCTGTCATGGACATTGTCTAAAACAGATCACCCCCTTACCAGTGCAGACCGTTTCAGTTCACGAGCCCAACATCGACGAACCCGACATACCCGCTGAATATGCTGATCTGGCGATCGCTTTTAGTAAGAGCAAATCAACTGAATTACCTCCTCACCGTCCCAGTGACTGCGCTATAGAACTCTTGCCTGGCACTACACCCCCCAAGGGCAGAATTTTTCCCCTGTCACAGCCGGAGTCGGCAGCTATGAAAGCATATATCGTGGAGGAGTTGGCCAAAGGATTTATCCGACCATCTACATCCCCGGCAGCATCTGGTTTCTTCTTTGTCAAGAAAAAAGACAGCAGTCTTCGACCCTGCATAGACTATCGTGGATTAAACGACATTACAGTCAAATTCCGCTACCCACTACCATTGGTCCCCGCAGCTCTAGAGCAGCTAAGGCAAGCCAAATATTTCACCAAGCTGGACCTCCGGTGTGCCTACAATCTGATCCGTATCAGAGAGGGTGACGAGTGGAAGACGGCTTTTTCAACTGCTACTGGCCACTACGAGACCCTTGTTATGCCGTTCGGGCTATCCAATAGTCCCTCCGTCTTTCAGTCATTCATTAACGACGTCTTTCGGGACATGCTCAATCGCTGGGTCATAGTCTACATTGATGACATTCTCATATATTCCAAAAATTTCAAAGAACACGTCCAACATGTCCGGTCCGTGCTACAACTTCTCATTCAACACAAGCTGTATGCCAAGGCGGAGAAATGTGAGTTTCATCGTACTTCTACGTCATTCCTGGGCTATGTCATCAGTCAGGAGGGAGTAGCTATGGACGACAGTAAAGTGAGGGCGGTGCTTGAATGGCCTCAGCCACGCACGCTGAAAGAACTACAACGATTTCTGGGGTTCACCAACTTCTATAGGCGGTTCATAAGAAACTTCAGTGGCATTGCAGCTCCGTTAACGTCCATGACTAAGCGACAATCTACACGCCTTTCCTGGTCCCACGAGGCGGTGCACGCCTTTCAAGAATTGAAAAAACGATTCACCACAGCACCCATTCTCCGCCATCCAGACCCAGAACTCCCTTTCATAGTCGAGGTCGACGCTTCCAGTACTGGAATTGGGGCCATCCTCTCACAGTGCCAAGGTGATCCAGCTAAGATGTACCCTTGTGCATTCTACTCAAGAAAGTTGTCAGCTGCAGAGCGCAACTACGATGTAGGCAATCGGGAACTACTGGCAATGAAAGCGGCATTGGAGGAGTGGCACCATTGGCTGGAGGGAGCGCAACACCCGTTCACTATACTCACTGATCACAAAAATCTGGAATACCTCCGGTCTGCAAAACGTCTGAATCCCCGGCAAGCTAGATGGGCCATGTTCTTTTCTCGTTTCCAGTTCACGGTAACCTACAGACCCGGTTCAAAGAATGTCAAGGCAGATGCTCTATCTCGTCAGTCAGAGGGGGTGGAACGGTCAACGAACGAAGAAAATATCATTCCAGTCAAACTGCTGCTCGCTCCGGTTCAGTGGGACGTCATGACTGAAATCACTCAGGCAAACGAACAAACTACACCACCGCCAGATTGCCCACCAAACCGCATTTTCGTTCCCGATCACCTCCGGAGCAAATTACTACATCAAGTTCATGATTTCCCAGCTCTGGCCACCCAGGCATTACAGCCACACAACATCTTCTACAGAATCGGTTCTGGTGGAACACCATGGTAACTGACACCGCCCAGTTCGTTAACAATTGCACAGCCTGTCAAACCTCCAAAACATCCCATCAAGCCCCAGTGGGTCTGTTACAACCGTTGCCCATTCCGCAACGTCCCTGGTCTCATATCGCCATTGACTTTGTCACAGATCTCCCTGAATCCCGTGGTCACACCACCATCCTTACAGTAATTGACCGATTCTCCAAGACATGTCGACTCATTCCACTACCCAAGTTACCCACCGCATTCGAAACTGCAGAAATCCTATGCAATAACGTCTTCTGGTTCTATGGTCTTCCGGAGGACGTTGTATCTGACAGGGGTCCACAATTCACGTCCCGGGTCTGGTCAGCGTTCTTCAAACAACTAAACATCAACGTCAGCCTCACCTCTAGGTACCATCCCGAATCCAATGGTCAAACCGAACGCATGAACCAAGAACTTACCAGATTCCTGCGCACATACTGTCAACAGAACCAATCGGAGTGGAGCTGCTACCTGATGTGGGCTGAATATGCTCAAAATTCTCTACAGAAACCTGCCACTGGTGTCACGCCCTTCCAATGCGTCCTGGGATTTCAACCACCACTATTTCCCTGGTCCGAGGAACCATCTAACTTGCCATCAGTAACCGAGTGGATGCAACGGAGTGAGGAGACCTGGGATCTGGCCCATCATCACCTACAGCGCGCTGTGAGAAGGCAAGAGACTCAAGCCAATCGACATCGTCGTCCCAATCCTGAATACGCTGTGGGACAATGGGTCTGGCTATCCACAGGGGATCTGCGTCTAAGACTTCCATGCAGAAAGCTCAGTCCCAGGTTTGTAGGGCCTTTTCAAATTCTTAAACAAATTACACCTGTGTCATTTCGGTTAGATTTGCCTGCTAATTACCGTGTCTCTCCCACTTTCCATGTGTCGCTGCTGAAACCCTCTGGTGGTCCGAGAGGAGATGAGGAGGGAGCCGTAGCCCGCAACCCCCCACCCTTGATGATCGAAGGCGAGGAAGCCTATCAGGTTCGAGAGCTGCTCGATTCCAGGCGCCGGGGTAGGAGACTACAGTATCTGGTCGACTGGGAGGGGTACGGCCCGGAAGAGCGATCCTGGGTTAATGCGGATGATATGCTGGACCCATCTCTCTTAGAGGAGTTTCATCAGACGCATCCGGAGAGACCGGCCCCTCGACCCTGTGGTAGACCCCGGCGTCCGCTTCCTCGCGTCTGGAGCCGCTCGCAGGGGGGGGGGGCTCTGTCACGAATGTGGCTCCCACGCCTCCTCCTCCGCACCATCGGAGGGAGCCGTCACCTGAATATTGACTGTTCTCCATTCGGACTACGTTTCCCATAGGCCCTCATTCCTGGGACTGATTACGCACACACCTGCACCTCATCACACTCACCCTACTTAAGCCACACACACACACACACACATATTGCGAAGTCTTGATTTGCCCCGGTGATCATTTCTGAGCGTTTTCTTGTGGATTGTTTCTCTGTTGCCGTTGGACTGTTTATTCCCTGTGATTCTCTGCTGCCTGCCCCGATCTTTGCCTGTATTCTGGACTGTGTTTGCTTGCCGCCTGCCCTGATCTCTGCTTGTGACTCGACTCTGTCTGTTTGACGCTTGCCTCGACCATTGCCTGTCCCTGTTTATGTCTCTGCCCTTGTCCTGTTTGCATTGGTGACTATCTTAATAAAAGCTGCAAATGGATCCCCACTCTGTTGACCCATCATTACAGTGACAACCTGTGGAAAGAACCATCAGTACTCCATCAGTTGACGACATGTACCAGCCCAGTCATTAGTCGACACAGCTTACAGCCGTCAACAAAGATACTCAAACCCCTTAGTTGTGTTCAACAACACTAATTCTTATACTAGCTTCTCCGACATCAGCTATTCAAACGTTACACGGCCCACATAGCCATTCTCCCCTACAGCTATCTTCCACCACTGTACAAACTTGCATTTACCTTTGCCATCTCTCTCTCTCTCGTGTCCCCACAAGTGTGCCACTTTGCCTAGGACATCCAGCCCTGCCACCTAGGACTCCCTGGACACCCAGCAGAGCAGTGTGATGGACATCCTTCAGAACCAACCCACTCAGCGTGAGAAGGCACAGGACAGATGCAAGGACCCTGACAGAGTGGAGCAACTGAGGGAGATCACCAGTCTTCAGGAGGCTCTGACAACTGTTGAGAACAGAGAGCAGCTGAATACCTGAAAGGAGAACTTTTTATTTAAAGAATGTAAAGACACTGTTAAAACAAGCTAATGTAGAACTTAAAGAGAGAGATGCTAAGGTTAAGGCCCTTGAAGGCCATCTGCATGCAACCAGAGCTGAAGTCCTTGACTCAGCAATTCTGCAGCATCAAAGAGGAGCTTAACATGGTCCAAAAAGAACTTAGACAGTCCTACCAACTGCAAATGGACCCCACAAGAAAAATGCACCCTGATGGACTTCACAGCAGCAGCGCAAGCTCCCCCAAGCCCTCCACAAAGGGGGGAGGTGCCAAAGCCCTCTGCTTAACAGACCACAACATCCATGCCAACCTATGAGAAATTAATTTTCACCCGCAGTCTTTGACCGGTGTGAACCACCAAGACAGACTCTTTGTTCTGGATCACATCCAGCCAGGAGTCATGAAGCTTTCTGGCTAGACAACCAGAAAACCTCCAATCAGACTACCAGCAGCTGAAACCTGAAGTCTAAAAGCGGACTGAGTGCTGCCCTAGGCACCAAGCAGGGCAGATCTGAAAGTCCCTATGTTACTGCACCAGTTAGTCACCTTTTAGGCTGCACAGCCTGCCCCCACACAGTGCCTTCCACATAGCTTCTACAACGGTTCCTAGTCAGCATAGGCCAGAAAGCTTTTAAAGAAGGTCATGTGTTCGCAGAAAAGCAGGAGTCAGCATTTGTAAAATTTGAATTTTACTGATTGAAAGAAAACCTTGATTGAATGTGTAATCCTCAAATGCCCATGACCGCCTATGGTTATGCACGGCTATTTTGAAACCTGCAGATATTTGATATATTTGATATACACTGTTTGATTTGGTACTGCTGCGCATTGGTTTTCATGACAACGAATTGTCAAAGGAAATGCTAACTCCAGATATAGTGCATACGTCACCGTGACACCAGATTGAGCTGGTTAAGCTAGAACGGCCTAGTGCCATTCGCTTAAACCACTGTCCACCTAAAAGTGTGCCTTTGATAATTCTGACACAACATTTGATACGCATGTAGATCGCTAGTTGCTGGCTTGTTAGATGCAGATAAAACAATAGCTTGAATTGACATCTCTGCTTTAACAGAAAGAGTCTTAACACATCTTAACATGTGTCAAATGGTTTCAGTATAAGGTTAATCTGACTTTAACAAAGAAACTCTAACTTCAGTATTAAAGCGCAAGTCTGTTTTGACAAAAGAATCTCAACTCAGCGGCATATAAACTGTACCAGAACTGGATCAGTCTGCTTTGGTTGAAAAAAAGATACCAATTGCAGTATTGCTTAACCTGTTTCTGATGAAGAAATCTCAATATAGTGTTATATGAATATAGATTTGCATGATGGTCTCCTTTCTACAGAGTAAAGGCATTAGAAATTAGTCAGAGTGACATCATTCATCTAAACTTTAGCTGCATCTACAAGCATAGCTACCTGGTGATCAATACTATTTTTTCATTTGCTGATAGAAACATCAGTGTTCATTCACGAAAAGAGAATCCTGTGCACTTAAACAAGCTTTGACTTGTGGCAAATCTGTTTAATTACTCTTTAAACAAGTACAGAGTAAAGAGAAGAGGTTACATGAGTAAATTACTGAATTTAACATCAAGTTTTTGAAAATCTTGAAGTATAAGCACCACATTTTAACTCGATGCATAACTCGTTTCAAATGTGCAGACATTCTTCATGAACTGTTGAATTGCTCTGACATGCACTGCTTCCCATGACAACTTGTGGCAGGAAGTGCTAACTCGCCACCTTGTGACATCATATTGTAAACAAACCATGCTAGGGAGCAAAGCTAACACGGCCTAGCTGCCCTTCAGCTAAGGTGTAGCTAACTAATAACTTCTACAGTAGCGGTAAGCACCATTTACTTGAAGCCTTTAACTACAGCTGTGCGTATGCAGTGTGAAGTGAGCAAAACCATTTTCCCTTAGTCCCATTCCGGGTTTATGATTTCTCACTTTCTCTTTCCTTACCTTGAATTCTTCTCAGCTAATTTCACCTTCACCATTTTAGATGTTTTCCTTCCTGAACCCTTTTCATCTAAATTTGCAGTTACTCTAATTAAATCAAAATTTAATTACATGTAAACTGATTAGCTATAGAAGAATTTGTCGTCAGTCAGCTATTCACTTGTTTATTCTTTCACCTATTTGATTTATTTACATTTACCCCTATTTTCTAGTGAGGTATTTGTTTGCCCAGAGAGCCCAAAAGGAACCAGAGACACTTTTTATTGGCGATTCTGTTTATTCCCAACAAGAGCACTAACTCCTATGACCCTGCTACTCAAGTATTCTCAGTGATTACTAGGGCATAACTATAGTTCTTTGCACCAGCTATAAACATAATCTGAATAGGAAAGCTGTTCTTTTTCCTTTTCCTCCTCTTCTTCACTTTGTAAGGGATCTAGACTGTTGCGAGCCATCAGGAGATTCTGAAAAATAATTGACCATAAGAACCATCTTAGGTCATTTATTACATCTCGGCTTACGCCTTTCAGAAACATTCTCAAAAGCACACAAATCTTAGCATCCTAGCATCCATAGCTAAGATAGTCATCACAGAAGACACGCTTCACTAGCAAGCTATGCCAGAGACAACAAGCTGGATGTTAGATTCCTAGCTGGTACATTCAACCTTTAGCTCTGAACTCTTTAGGGTCATGCTTTAGTCCCTCACCCTTACTCTCACCACAAGTGTGTCAAAAAAGTGTGTCTCAGCTTAACCTCCCAGACGGGAAACCTAAAGGACTGACAAGCCATCATGGCTGCTGTTGATGGCCTACAACACCAGAGCCAAATGCAACTGGACAATGAGAGGAGAGCACCAACAACACATGACCCAAGCCAGAGTTACAGCCACACCGGGCTGATCAAGAGTATCATCTCCTTAGCCCTAGTTCATGGATCTGAAAACAGAAGGTAAACAACCTCACATAACAGATCACAGAGTCCCACAAGGAGCGGACATGTGCTCAGAGACCTGAGCTTGGCTACTGTCTACATCATCCATCATGTAATGACCACCACTCCAGGAGACACCAACAACCAGAGCCCATCAAGGCCTTCCAGCCTTGTGTGCCAGAGGTGTGTCTGATCTTTTGGCACCTTCAACGTCACTTGCTGTTGCCCATAGGAGGGACAACAATGATCGAAATGGGGGATTGTAATGACTGAGACAAATCAAAAACTCACTCTGGGGTCTGTCCCCATTCCCCATCCCCTGAGAAGACCGACCATCTGACAAAGGCTGGGTTTTTTTTGCCCAAAACTATGTGGCCACATGGAAAAGCAGAGGCAAAGAGACCCAAAGCCTGTAAAACAGACTCTACTGCATTAATTTATAGACAAACCGTTCTATAAATAAACATGCGTCCCAGGACATTATTATAAGTGTCTTGCAAACTGTTGTTTGTATAATATCTGTTTTATGCATATTTTATAAGAACCAATGGTTAACGTAAACCAACCTATACCAAGTTTGGTGTCTATGAGTTTGTATTTTGAAGATTTAAATGATTGTGTATATGATATATTGATACCTGTGCAACATATCAGTATTACAAGAATCTTTAATAGTTTCTTCAAAACAACTCAGCCAGTTTCATATGCAGATGCCCTGCTAGAATCACAAGGGCACATGAAGGAATTTTGCTGCTCGGAAATCCTACCCATCTCATTGGTTAGGTCAACCCTCAGGGGTGTGACTTTTCTTCAGGACCTTAAAAGCCAGTGCACAATGCTCTTCCCTCTCTCTCTTGCATCTTCGACTGCTCCAAGACATCTCCTGCTGGGTGGGGCCTCTCAGGCCAAGGCAGCACATATCTGGTGTGTATCCCCACCCGTAATGAAACGTGGGCAGGGATGAAGACACTTTCTGAATTGTTGTTCGCTCGTCGTATTGAATATATGTTGTGCTAGCGACTAATAGACAGACAACCATAAATAGGGCACACAGCTTTACATATAGCGCTTGCTGAAGGCACAGAAGCTGAATGTGTGTGTTTTCGGATAGGCTTTATAGTTTCCTGGTCAGTGACGTCTCCCTCCTACGACGTTCCGTCACTCCATTGGACTGATTTCATACGTGCTTCACGATGCAATCACGCAGAGTAATTCCCACAGCGTTTCAGACGCAGCTCGAGTTCCCATGAAAGGCAACCATTGTCTTCTGACCTCTGGCATCGACAAGCAATTTTCGCCCACAGTGTGTGAAAATCCCAGTAGATCAGCAGTTTCTGAAATACTCAGACCAGCCCTTCTGGCACCAACAACCATGCCACGTTCAGAGTCACTTAAATCACCTTTTTCCCCATTCTGATGCTCAATTTGACATTCAGCAGATCATCTTGACCATGACTACATGCCTAAATGCATTGAGTTGCTGCCATGTAATTGGCTGATTAGATATTTGCATTAATGATCAGTGTACCTAAAAAAAAAGTGGCTGGTGAGTTTGTTTCACACAACTGAAATCACAATGGCATTGTCATGCATGTTCATTTGTTAAACTGGTCTTACCGATCAATGTGTTTGGTAGTAAAGACACTAATGAGCCACTGCAGATCTAGAGTCTTGAAAGGAATCAGCACCAGATGGGTGGAGTTATCCATGTCCACAGCGCTCTCGGGGTAGATGATACGGTGAGTGGTCTTAAACCCCACATCCCGCTCAAAACCCTTTGTTGGGCCCTTATTAATCCTGAAAAACAAAACAAAAACAAATGTAAATATAGTTTAGGAAGATGTTTTATGTGCCCTTTGATCTGGTCCCACTTTATATTAGGTGGCCTTAATTTGTCATGTGGCAAATAACACAAAATCCAGTAGTGAATGCAAAAACAGTTTATTAATTCCACAGCAGACAGATAAGCAAGGCCGGATGGTCAGATGTATAAGTGCAACACGTAGAACAGGCTTTGGTGGCAAGGAGACTGCAATGGGCTGGAACATGCTGTCCACACGAGAAGGTAATCCAGAGACGGTCAGATAGGCAAGATAATCCACATTCGATCAGGAATCAAACACACAGGAACTGGAGACAAGACAATACTGCTGGGAACAACGGAGAGCAGACTTGAACACGCGAATGACCTGACAATGAACACAGCAAACGCAAGACTACATATAGGGACAGATAATGAGCCGTACCTGCGACTGATCAGCAGCGCCAGTAGACAAACTGACACTGACAGCACAACTATAACAGACACACACACACACAGAGAGAGAGCGAGAATGAGTCAGTGAACCCATGAACCCTGACATAACTACTATGTACTTACATCAAAAAAATAAGTACAATGTACTTATTGTGTTCATATTGTATTGCAAAACCCTTTTGCTGCTCTTGAGGTGGGATACGGGTAAGGTTAGGGACAGGATTGGTGGTATGGGTAGGTTTAAGGGTGGGTTAAGGTGTAAGGGATGAGTCAACAGTGTAATTATAAATGTAATTACTGAAATTAATTACAGATG
Source organism: Hypophthalmichthys molitrix (assembly GCA_037950675.1). Classification (NCBI taxonomy): domain Eukaryota; kingdom Metazoa; phylum Chordata; class Actinopteri; order Cypriniformes; family Xenocyprididae; genus Hypophthalmichthys; species Hypophthalmichthys molitrix. The sequence continues at coordinate 11,945,844 of CM075510.1, forward strand.
TAATAACATGCAGGTATTTTTAAAATATAAGTACAATGTAAAAACATGTATGTACAAAATAAGTGCATTGTATCAAATTATTAATTTAAATGTAAGTACATAGTTAAGGCCACCTAACATAAAGTGGGACCGTATATCTTTAACACACACACACACACACATATATATATAGCAAATTAGCTCAAAAGGGAAATATGAATAATTAATCATAACATAATATATTTGGATCAGTTAATCATAATCATTTTTGATCAGTTAATTGAATTAACCTCATGTAGCCGAATTAATATTACAATCAGTCAATCTCTTCGGCCAGCGAACACAGAAAGGATGTTTTCTGTGGCCACAGAAATATACCACTTTCTTAGCATGTAGCTGTGATCATAATTGTTAAATTGACATTGGTTTATAAGCAGATCAGAAACAACTCGCAAGAATGTGCACAAAAGTTTTATTTAACTAAATCACGAACACATAACTACTCTAACAGACACATACACACAAATCATGCATACATAGGAAATGAGAAAGTGGGTGAATGAACAACAGAGGAATGGAGCTATGAAAAGACTCATTTAACAAGGTATTTTTCTGAGCGACATACACAAAAGTAATGACTCATAACTCCAAAACTGTAGCAAGGAGAGTCAAAAGGTAGGTATCATTTAATAGAACATTTTTTTTTTTTTTTTTTTTTTTTTAATTTTTAGTAAATATAAATTACATTACATTTGGACATTTTCATGCTGAGAAACTGCTGATAAAAGACATATATATATATATATATATATATATATATATATATATATATATATATATATATATATTTTTTTTTTATAATTTTTCATTATTTTTTATTTGACATGGAATAACTCACGAAGGCAATAAGTTCGGAGAAAAATTATTTTTTGGTGATGCTCTCCTACATGTGAGTTGCATCTGGTTCAAATTTTGTGGTGATAACATAAAGTATAGTTGAATAAAGTGTTATTCTTTTCACAGCTAGATGGCGCCCACGGGCGGTAAACTCTGGTTTAGAGGCACTTCTCAGACGCGACTTAAGTGAATAAATCAAGCGTAGTTGGACGCTTAAACGTTTTGAGTCTACTCACTTCATTCGTGTGGGAAATTCACTTCACAACAGACGTGAATTTGCATTTTCAGTCTCGTTGCGAAATGGCTGACATGGATTTTGTTGAGAGGGTAGCTGCGCTTTATGTGCTATGGAAGGCTAAAAAATGGTGTAGACTCGTTCAGCGCCGTGTCTGGGTCCATCAGAATCTTCAGTGGCGCACCCAGCTTGGTGAGTTTCACCAACTCCTCCAGGAGCTGCGCCTGGATGACAGCCACTTTCAGCGGAATGTCCGACTGAGGTGGTCCCAGTTTGATGAACTATTGTCCCGTGTCGGTGGGAGGATTTCCCTCCAGGAGACCAACTACAGGCGCTCTATTCCACCTGCAGAGCGCCTGTACATTTGTCTTCAGTCAATAAATAATTTAATATTCTGTGTGATTACAAGTAATTAATGACTGAGAACCTCCACAGACAGATAGTCTTCTCACTCTTCTAAACACACAGTTATCAATACAGCACTTTAATGAAATGGCAATTAACTTTCGTCTACAACAATCAAAGTGGGTTTTGAATTGTGCAGGTAACTGCTATATTATAATATTGAATAATAGTCTGTTTTTGTCCTCCATTGTTGTTTCGGATTTCTGCCTCCGCTCACTACGTCGTAATCACGTCACTACTAGAGCAAGCTCCTAATTAGTTAACGCGGCGCGAATATTCGTCAAAGTTCAGATTTTTCAACTTGCGCAATTCACGCGAATCACGCGTTAAGCACGTCAAACACCTGAAACGCTCAATTCGCGCCGCGTCATTCGTGCAAATCGCACCGCAGGATGTCTATCGCATCTTTCCATTGACTTAGCATGTAACTCACTCACGCTTAACGCTTCATTCGCGTCTGGTGTGATCACACCATCCAGAGTTTTTCAAAATGGTTGGATACATTAAAAAGCTGAGTTTCTAAGCTTTAAGATGATACCTATTTTGTGTTATTCCACATTGGAAAATGAACATGGATGGTTCCGGGAACATTGGATACACGCTGCATCCCGGAAAGATGAGAGACATGTTTTTAGCCAAGTATGTTACATCATTCCGTGAGTAATATCTTGTGATCAACGCAATATATTATGTTGATTTTGGGTTTTGGCATTTTTCATGAAGTTATGAGCACGTGAAATCTACATATTTGTATTCAGTTAGCAGCTGTGCTGTTTTTGTTGTAAACACATATTACTCAGACTCATTACAGGGTGAAAACAACGCAACAGAAGCATGTTGGAGGCTTAATCTGAACGTTTTTATTGGCTCTTAAAGAGAGACAAGCAAACGGGAGCGTGGGCGCTCCATCCGGTTTTAAAGGGTTAACAAAAGAGTTTACAACTGAATACTCAATCATTGTTTAGTGTTCAAATGTACAAGAATGTCCAGATATGCAGTCTTGGAAGAAATTCTTGATGGTTAAGTCCGAGGGTGTTGAAGATGTAATCAATATCTTCTGCGTTTAATGAAGAAATGACGATGAACTTGCGCTATTAATTTGACCCTGTTGTGGTGAAAGATGTTGTGCATGGCTTGCTGATGAGGCTGCACCGGCTGTGGGCCAGGTGAGGTCTCACGTGAACAGATCGGTAGAAGCAGCAAGAAGCGGAGGGAACTTTTTGTTGGCTTTTAAGTTCCACAGAGGTCACAACTTTGAGTTTTGGCTTGACCAATGAGAAAGGTGCAATTCTCAAGCGAGAAAGTTCCTTTGTTTGAAAGCAAACTCATTGCATGAGGGGAGTAAGCTGGGAGTTTGTGTCCATTTATACTCTGATAAATATAACAAACACGCACTGCATTCTTTGAGAGGGTGATGTCCACCAAAGTGTGAGTCATTAAACGACAAGTATTTTGATATGAGACATCACCTAGATGGGCTACATTATCTAGTAGTTCATCATCAGGCATGCATAGAACTATTTCATCTCTACAAATCTCTCTGCCACTAAAATTATTTGGATCTTTTAGTTAGTCACTTCTACCATGAAGAGCACAAAGTTTTTCTCGTTTACTATCATTGTGTCTTCTGAAACTCTACCCTCTCCAATTATTCTTCCTGTTCCTTCATTTCATTTACTATACTCCATTCTTTCTTTTCCACTCTGCTTATTCCTAGTATTTACTACTTTTTACAGCTTCAGCATATGTTAGATTAGTTTTTTTTCCTGTTGATCTTCCACTGCTCTTTTCCTTGCCTCACAAACTCCATATGCTGCATTATGACTACCTCCGCAATTGTAACATTTCAATCCTACTTCTTCCCATACTCATGCTCCTCTCCACAGCGCACACATCTGATTTTACATTTAAATACTGATGCAGTATGACAATACTTCTGGCAATTGTAACACATAAGAGGAAGAGCTATATACTTCCTGATCAGGTAGCTGAAAAAAAAACCCCATCTTAACTTGATCTGGCATATCTTTCCCTTCCAATTTCCTTCCTATTGCTCCCTTTCCAGATGCAATGACAAGCTGTCTATTCCCTTCTCTGTTCATTTGTATACAAATTGTATGATCCTTTTTCTCCCTCTATATTATTTTTTAACTCCTAATAGCTCTCCATTTATCACACCATACACCCATGACTTCTGTCCTACAGTCTTATAAATCATTACCATCTGTTTACCCACCATCTTTAGTTTTACTACTTTGTGTTTTCTTTTCTTCATTCCTGCACTCTATCAACAAGGCACCATCTTGTAATACTTCTGCAAATGTAATCTCACCACTAGTTTTCTCAATTCATAAATCAACGCCATTGGATTTAGCCCCAAGACTTGTTCATCTCCCTTAAAGGGGACCTATCATGCCCCATTTTACAAGATGTAAAATAAGTGTCTGATGTCCCCAGAGTGTGAATGTGAAGTTTTAGCTCAAAATACCCCACAGATAATTTTTTATAGCATGTTAAAATTGCAGAGCTTCAAGAGCTCATTCTCTAGTGTCAGGAGTCAGTCAGGATGTACTATTGTAACATATGGGACGTGACAGTGGAGTGGCAGATCCAAGTGCAGGCTTTATTAAGCAGAAAAGCGTAGTCAAACAGGCAGAAGGTCGATCACCAGCAAACAGATACAAGAAGGCAAGGCAAAAGGGTAATCCATAAACACAGGCAAGGGTAAAGGCGGGCAGCAAATGATCATAAAACAAGGAAACAGTCCAGGGTCAAAACACAGGCAAGGCAAGGCAAGGAACAAGGAACAAGGAACATAGAGACTAGGGTAAACAAAGGCTAAACAATACTCTGCAGGGCATGAGTGAAACACAGGGACTATTTAAACACAGGCACAAACAAGATAACAAGGGGGCGTGGTCCAATGAGTGTCTATGGCAACAAACAAGGGGAGCAGCAGGGGGTGACATGAGGTGCACAAACAGAGGATATACAGAGGAACACAGACAGGAAACATGACAACTATAATGCCAGAAACTGCAAATATATGCTGCATGGAGATAGAACAGGTATAGTTTAGGTTAATTACGGTTGTAACTTATATTGTCTTATTTTTATCCACTATATTAGTACAAGCCTGTTGTACCGGTTTTATTTTATGATTTTTTGTACTTCACACAAAAGATGAAGCGTCTTTTTTCACTCTAGAAAATCACTGTAAGAGCTTAATAAAACACAGTGCAAGTGTGCATTAAAATATTTTCCATAAACTCTCTCTCTCTCTCCCTTGCATTATTATCAACATACACAGTGAATTACACAGAAACACTCATTACAACTAACAGTAAACAAATATATAAAGACCTTATGCCTTTTCGGGTGGTACTTAATAAACTGGTAAACTTTATATCCGTAAATCAACTCCGATGAACGTGTGCTCTCGCATTCATTACTGCCGTATCCAGTATCACTCTGGAGACTGTAAGATGGATCACGAACAGTACTGATCTATCCTTGAGTAACAAATTTTTAGCACAACCTCTGTTTTGTATTGTCCCTTTGTATTGACATTTGTTCACAAAGAAGTCCGGTGTGAAATGATTCGCGCAGACATAAATGAATTTCGGTAGAGTTGAGGGAGCATTTTCTTCGAAAACAAAATTAATCCACCTCGTCTTCAGCGGCTCAGATTTAGGGAGTAAATGGAGAGAGCTATGTGGATTAATCCATCCAGCTACAGAACACCTAAACCACTTGGGAGACATTCTCATCAGTGCAGCAGTGGTGGACTGTGTAAACCTGCTGTGAACTCGCTCAGGGCAGTTCTATATTAAAACGACAGTGTCTGTCAACATTCGTGGGCGGGGCCTGTGGCTAATGTGACATCATACTGCCAGGGATATGGAAATGGCTTGTTCTGAGACACTGCTTATGATTTATAGAGATTAAAAAAAAAAGGAGTGGTTGGATTTTTATCATTATAGGGTGGTTGTGTACACACACTGGCAACACACATTTATAGTCAAACACCATGCAAAAATGAATTTTGCATAATAGGTCCCCTTTAAACTTCAGTATTCTACTATATTCATTCTTGTTCTTATCTCTCTCATCCCCTTTATCCTCAATAGCTATTAAACTACTTTCTGATTCTACTTTATTTTTTTCCCCTCTTCCCATCTCTTTCCTATTCATCCATCTATTTGTGTCCATCCTACCTTCATCTTGTCCTCCTTTTCACCTGTTTCCTACATTCTTTTAGTCTCTGATCCATTCCCAGTTCAATTTCCTCAAGATCTTGTCATCACAATTTCTTGGTTTGTTTGAACTAGCAAGCAACCCACACCACAATTCCTCTTTGGTGCATAACCATCAGGTCTCAAAACCTATAGGTATTCTTTAGCCATTGAGTGTACATCAGTTGTACACTCGTTATTGCGGTGCATTATGGGATTGAACGAGTGCACTTAATAACTTAAATAGTACCCTATTTAAGGGTGTAGGGGGCGATTTCAGACACAGCCCCGGACTAAATTGAGGCTTAAATTAAACCTACCCGGAGGCATGTTTAACTTCAGATTAATGTTGTGATGTTACAAATGATTTGCTCTTATCATCAGATCGTGGTTGTGTCTCTCTATTAGTGTTACTGGATCTTAGTGCTGCATTCGACACTATTGATCACAAATAGACCCAAAAATGATGTTGGCATTAGTAGAATTGCATTGGCATGGTTCAAATCATACTTATCTGACAGTTATCAGTTTGTAGTAGTAATGAAGAGATATCATATCGATCACAAGTTTAATATGGAGTACCGCAAGGCTCAGTACTAGGACTGTTGCTTTTCACTCTGTACATCCTACCCTTGGGAGATATCATTAGGAAGCATTGCGCGAACTTTCACTGTTACGCTGATGATACTCAGCTCTATATTTCTTTGCTCCCTGACGAAACTTACCAATTCACAAAATTAACGGAATGCATAGCTGGTATAAAAAATTGGATGGCCAGTAATTTCCTACCACTAAATTCAGAAAAAACTGAGATTCTAATTATTTGACCAAAAACATCTGCACGTAATAACTTAGAATATTGTCTAACACTTGATGGCTGCTCTGTTAAGTCTTCGTCATCAGTTAGGAACCTGGGTGTGCTCTTTGATACTAATCTTTCATTTGAAAGCCATGTTTCTAGCATTTGTAAAACCGCATTCTTCCATCTTAAAAAATATATCTAAACTACGACATATGCTCTCAATGACAAATGCGGAACAGTTAGTTCATGCGTTCATGACCTCAAGGCTAGATTACTGTAACATTCTACTGGGTAGTTGCCCTGCTCGCTTGATAAACAAACTACAGCTGGTCCAAAACGCAGCAGCTAGAGTTCTCACTAGAACCAGGAAGTACAATCATATTAGCCCGGTTCTGACAACACTGCATTGGCTCCCTATTAAACATTGTATAGATTTTAAAATCTTGTGAATCACTTACAAAGCACTAAATGGTTTAGCTCCCCATTATCTGAGTGAGCTCTTAACGCATTATAGTCCTTCTCGTCTATTGCGATCTCAGAATTCAGGCCAAATGATAATACCTAGAATATCAAAATCAACCGCAGGTGGTAGATCCTTCTCCTGTTTGGCACCTAAACTCTGGAACAATCTTCCTAGCATTGTTTGGGAAGCAGACACACTCTGTCAGTTTAAATCTATGCTAAAAATGCATCTCTTTAACCTGGCATTCACATAACACATTATCAATTTATGTTTTCAAATCCATTAAAGGATTGTTAGGCTGCATAAATTAGGTCAGCAGGAACTGGGAACACTTCCTATAACACCAGATGTACTCGTTACATCAGAAGAAGAATGGCATATACGCTAATATTAGTCTCTCTGTTTATCCCAAGGTTTACCGTAGTCAGTCAGATCCGGGCCGTATCCAGGTAAGATTGAGGACCTGCACCTAGACACAACGACAACGGAACCCTGAAGTGTCAGCAGAGATTGTGTCAACTAGATTAACCCCTGTGAAGGCCTCACCAACACGACAGCCAGTGGGACAGATTCCCAACAAACCATCCCATACATGGAACTGGACTAAATATTTTGACTGTTGCAATCCCAATTGGGCTTATGATCTGTAAAGCTGCCTGAATCATAATCATGCACTGTTGGCCAGAGGATAACTAGCCCCCCTACTGAGCCTGGTTTCTCCCAGGGTTTTTTTCTCTCTCTCTCTCTTTATCACCTGATGTCACCTGTTGGAGTTTGGGTTCCTTGCTGCTGTCGCCTTTGGTTTGCTTAGTTGGGGACACTTGATATTCAATGTATGTATGTACGTATATACATTCAGGGCCTAAATTTAACACTCACCAAAAGTGAGTAAAAATTGGCATTGGCGAGTATATGAAAAATACAGTAACATTTTTATGAATCCTAACAATGCAATGTTGTGAGAACATGAACATGAATAAACGTGAACGATGCTCGGGACAGTTGATGAGTTTTATGATGGTTTTATTTTATGATTTTTTGTACTTTACACAAAAGATGAAGCATCTGTTTTCACTCTAGAAAATCACTGTAAGAGCTTAATAAAACACAGTGCAAGTGTGCATTAAAATATTTTCCATAAACTCTCTCTCTCTCCCTTGCATTATTATCAACATACACAGCGAATTACACAGAAACACTCATTACAACTAACAGTAAACAAATATACAGACCTTATGCCTTTTTGAGTGGTGCTTAATAAACTGGTAAACTTTATATCCGTAAATCAACTCCGATGAACTGTAATAAAGTGCTCTCGCATTCATTACTGCCGTATCCAATATCACTCTGGAGACTGTAAGATGGATCACGAACAGTACTGATCTATCCTTGAGTAACAAATTTTTAGCACAACCTCTGTTTTGTACTGTCTCTTTGTATTGACATTTGTTTACAAAGAAGTCCAGTGTGAAATGATTCGCACAGACATAAATGAATTTCAGTAGAGTTGAGGGAGCATTTTCATCGAAAACAAAATTAATCCACCTCATCTTCAGCAGCTCAGATTTAGGGAGTAAATGGAGAGAGCTATGTGGATTAATCCATCCAGCTACAGAACACCTAAACCACTTGGGAGACATTCTCATCAGTGCAGCAGTGGCGGACTGTGTAAACCCACTGTGAACTCACTCAGGGCGGTTCTATGTTAAAACGACAGTGTCTGTCAACATTCATGGGCGGGGCCTGTGGCTAATGTGACGTCACACTGCCAGGGACATGGAAACGGCTTGTTCTGAGACACTGCTTATGATTTATAGAGATTAAAAAAAAAGGAGTGGTTGGATTTTTATCATTATAGGGTGGTTGTGTACACACACTGCCAACACACATTTATAGTCAAACACCATGCAAAAGTGAATTTTGCATAATAAGTCCCCTTTAAACTTCAGTATTCTACTATATTCATTCTTGTTCTTATCTCTCTCATCCCCTTTATCCTCAATAGCTATTGAACTACTTTCTGATCCTATCTACTTTATTTTTTTCCCCTCTTCCCCTCTCTTTCCTATTCATCCATCTACTTGTGTCCATTGGAAAGACATCAATGAAAGCTTGTAAACAAAATGTCATGCAGCATTTACCTCAGAAAAGCCATTCAGTGTCCAAAGTTTGTTAGTTCGCTAGAGAAATGAACTCTTTCGCTTAATATATGCACTGTATTAGCCTATATAATTAGCCTATATAATAAATTAAGCTTTTAGTGATGTCCTGATTAGGCTATTTAATATATGTTTAAATAAATCTGTCATGAAAATGACAGCCACTGTGAAGAAATGATTATATTTCAACAACGAATTGGTGTAAAAATACAGTTAATGCAAAAACTGCCTTAGGTGCAGCTTACATGTTTGCATACAATTTGTTATTGAGTGTTGATTATTTTATCTAAAAATAAAAAGCAATTGAATTTAGGCTAATAGTTTGGGCTAACCTTTAATATTATAGTAGCATAATGTTCAAGTAAGGGCTCCCTACATTAGCAGAGATAATTTCTTTATCCTTAAGAAACCACTGTTTAATAAAAACAAACAAACAAAAAAAAAAAAAAAAAAAAAAAAAAAAAAAAAACACAGCAATTTTATGTTTAGTTTTCTCCCCACCTGCTGAACCGAAAACTGTACCGAACCGTGATTTCAAAACCGAGGTACGGGTAGATTTCAGCTGTGGCGGGTAAGACAGCCACTCCCACTAGCCACTTTGGCAGGTTGAATATCATTTCAGCCCACAGCCTAATCAAAGGTAGCCAAGCTTGTTGTAGCACAAAATTACAATTCAATCACAATTCGTTATCGATGAACGTGCAATTAGTGAAGGTGGGATAGGCGGAATAGCGCTGAATGACACAACAGAAGCGATCTCTCGCGTGCGCGCTCTCTCTCTCTGTCGCGCGCCCGATCAGCTTTCCTTATGCATGGATAGTCAAATACACGCACACACAGATGACAAAATGTTCATCGTGTGGAGTATCTCGCGTGAATACAGTCGGTTATGACTAAAGTGGACGTAAACAGGTGGGTAAAAACGGGATATGTGTCAGTTAAACTGCCCGTTAAAGTCCAAGAATTTAATCCTGGAATTTCAGTCCACTCCTGACAGCCTTCACACTAACAAATTCATTTTCTGTAGCTGATTTGATTAATAAGTTCTGCCATCTGACAGTTTCACCCACTTTATAGTCTTTTGACAGTAGAAAATAACCTCTATCACGTGATTCAGGTGCCCTCAACATGCTGGTCCTTCTTGAACTTAGTGCAGTCTATTACACTGTCATAACAACTCTCAAGCCTATCTGCTATTAGTATCATAGGCACAATCCTCCAGAGGCTGGATTCCAATCTCAGAAACTGAAAGCAATTTTTCTGCATTAACAAGACCAAACCATGCTCTGTTTCTGTTTCGAGGGGCATTTCATTGAACAAAACATTGTAATATTTCAGTGTTTTGAAAACATGCATGTTAGAAGCATACACCCCATGACATCTATTTAAATGTAGTATTTCATGCAAATAGTACATTTAAATAGCTCTATGCAAAGTTAGAACTGCCAAGAGACACTTACTCCACAGTAAATCATAATTGCTTCATACATAGTGCATACAACAACAACACCCAGACCAAGTTATCATTGTAATGATTTTGTTTTTAGTACTTGACTTACTATGCATCACCTCTTGTGATGCTAATAACCAAGCTAATTCAAACACTAATTTGTCTTTGGCTAAGATGAATTTAACATGCATCCATGTATTTTTAAGGAATATTTATAGAATGACCAACGTGTAGAGAGAAGACAGATAAAAATACATATTGTATAATTATTCAAGTTTATGGAGACTCCATGCATTTAACACTTTCTCACTCACCTAATGACAAGATCATGGGCATCAATGAGAGCACCATAGTGGGATCCTTTGAGGTTCCCAGAATTCCCCACTACAGCACAGGTTCTGCAGCGGCCTGGACCAGCATCAGAGTAATCTTCTTCATTTGGGAAGATGCCAAATAACATCTCAGCTACTGCTTTGTAGTTCACTGTACTCTTATATTGTAGCTTCTGTTCAAAAATTATGGAAGAACATACATGATAATCAGAGCTGTCTTTTCTGATAAATAGCAAGTTTAATCCAATGGATTCTTTAAGGTACTTTAGCAGTTATAATTCATGTCAATAATGATATTGCATAGAGAATCCTACATAGTGGGTATATTGGGCGAGGTACTTACTTGCCACCACCAATAGAGGGCAGTGCTGAGTATGCTGTTTTTCTTAGTCAGTAAGGGTTGAGTGTAAGGGTCATAGCGCTGTTGGAACCAGGTGTCATGAGCGAGGTCTATCACACACTGACCACATGCACATGCTCCAAAGATATATCTTTGTACAGAAGGTCGAAAGAAGATAAATAGACAGATGATCACACTCACACTTAAGGTGATACATCGAGCTCTTTTGGTGGCAAAGCACAGCATCTTTCACTCATCTCTGGAGCCCCTGAACAAGAAAAGTATTTTAGTAATTATTATATGTTTAATTACTTAGTAAATGTGTTTATATTACATTTATTTTTAACATAGTATCTAACACAGTTATTACACTAATAACTGTGCCCCAGGCATGGTGAAATATCAAGCTATACTGATTAAACTTTAAAATTTTAAATCAGTTAAAGTTGTATTTGTAACATTTTTCACAAATTGCAGTTCACCCATTCTGATCAAACCAAGTTAATAAAAATAAATAGCAACAACCACATTAAAAATATAACAAGCATTAATTATTCCATTAACTAAAGACTCCAGTCAGATTAAATTCATTCATTAAAGCGACTTTTACTTTTAATAACCATCTTATAGTAAGGCTGAACAGCTATTATCAGAATTCCTACTCTCTGATTTACTTGATTTAAATAAGGCTTTGAGTTTCAACCCACCTGTGCAGATGCAGAGAGCAGAAGGATAGATGCGTAAGTGTTTATTCATTAATCTTTCTTTCAACAGCACAGATTAAAGCTCACCAATGAGTCCTGAAGTTAAGGTAGTTAATGGTCGAACTTGTGTGTAAGTGTTGACTGCGTGTGTCTGCCTTTACACAGCAATGAAAATATTTGAATAACTACAAATAAGCCTGGCTGAATTCCTGTGTTTCTTTGTTTTCAACAGGACATCCAATCTCTGGCCTTCTGACATTAAGGGCTGGACTGGGGCTAAAATTCAGCCCTGGACAAATCCAGCCCATTCAGCCCATGAATTTCCTGGTGAATGTTTTGCTGGGGTTAGGGGCCTTAAAGTGGAGCAAATAAATGAATAAATAAAAAAAGGACAGAAATAAATAATGATAGATATTACTGAATACACAGCAAATACAGTACAATAAGTTAATACTGCATTTCTTCACATAGAAATGCACTTGACAGTAAAGCATTGATTTTGAGCTAGGATGCAGTAAATTTACTGCTAATAATTTCTGTCATAATTTGCTCTCCCTCATGTCATTCCATCCCTCATATTGTTCCAAACCTGTATAACTTTCTCTCTTCTGTGAAACATAAAAGAATATTTTTTGAAGAATGCTGTAACCAAACCATTTTGGTTACCCGTGACTTCTACTGTATGGACAGCAAAAAAAAAAAGAAAGAAAGAAAAAAAGACATTTTTCAAATTATCTTTTATGTTCCACAGAAGAAAGAAATTCTATATATTCAGCAAATTAACTATATACTGCAGCATATTTTTGTTTAATGGTCCTTTAGCCTGCATTTGTTACAGACAAAGGTGACATTTTACACCATTACAAAACTCTGAGTAATTGTGGAAACCATTTGAAGTAGCTTTCGCCACCTTTTATTTTCCATTATTTAAACTTGGAATCTTTAAGAGACAACATTGTCTCAGCAACTACTAGGTTTCTAACCAAGTGTCTAAACAAGTGACCAAGTGTTCGGTTTCAAAGACATATTCCCTGTAACCTCCACCCACCCTACTGTAAATGAGAAAATCTGCTCTAAAGAAGATCAAACGATCATGTGCCTGGAAAACAGGTTTAACAGGGATTTAAGAAAAGAGAGACATTTCACAGAAAAGAGGGAAGAACTTTATCTAACATGTCACAATCAGGTCTATGCTTGCCTAGATCTTACATAACCAAAGATAAAATTTGAAGCACACCTGAATCTTCATGAATGTTGGAGAAATTATAAATGTGCTTGTTTACAACAAAGTGGTGGTTGAGAGTATTTAATGGCTCAGACAATTAAAGCCTCTTCACCTTGTTTACACTATTGCCTTTATCCTGTTTGAATGGTTTTGTTTAAATGTAGTTCCAAATGTAGGTTCGGGCAGAGCCTAAACATTCAGTCCTGTCAATCACCATTTCTCTTATTCTCCCTCTGTGCAGTACTGTTATAGGGTGGTTTAACTCGGAGCTCAAGCCAAACCTCGGGTTCGAGCCTCCTTCGAGGACAGCAAGCCAAGTTTGTTTTACCATTAGCCATTCAGACTGAATGGGCAGTCGAACTTGTGAACTGGTTCATATTTCAAAACCATTAGTGAACTGTGACTGGAATTAGAACTTGAAAATAACTATTTCAAATATAACATGGATCATTCAGGATATGATATGTGTAGCTACTCATTGTGTAAGCTTGAGTAAGTGTGTATGGACGGGGGTTAGTTTGCTATAATTTGGGTACAAAATTATCTTCAGAATTGAGCTTCATCAGATTAAAAAAAAAAAAAAAATCCTTAAAGGTAAAAATGATTCATAAATATGGTATTGTTTTTGTACATTTTATATAGGGAGTTAACTACTGTAGGCCTATATTAATCTATGATATGCTCTCATATAGATAAACATGGGTGAGGGGGTGGTAGATAGAAGGGGTGACTGCTTTAATCCTTTATCACTATGTTAAGAGGTCTAAATGTATTTTTATAAATGTATATCAACTGTGGAAGGCGTAGGACCATAAAATATTCCTTCAATTGGACTGTTTGGTCCGAATGGTCCGATAGCATCTGTTCCCTGTTGGTCAACGTGTGTTTGCATACCACTGCACAGCCTGTTCACGCAGACATCATACGTCATCAGCATGTTTCTTGTACGTGGTGCAGAGTCAGCGTGAGAATGACAGGCGAACAGCACCTTTCCTTCTGAACCGACAACAAGTGGCACTGGAAAAGTATCAACCAAAAGAAAGACAGTCTTAGAAAGGGCTATAACGAAAAAAATGCTGGATCATTAGAGAGTCAAAAAAAATAAAAAATTAATATCGGCCTTGCTTTTCCATGCTGGAGCCAACTGCTGGAGTCAAAGGGTCTGAAAGATGATGCCATGGTTGCAGTATTTCTTTTGGACAGGTAGGTACATGGTATGATTCGATTTTGATGTGATTTGATAGTAACACATAATGTAGCATATGCAGTTTGTGCACCTTTACGAATTAGCTCAACGACAGCAGCACCAGTGTCTAATCGGGAACTATTATGTTTTCAAAGTTATGAGCAAACTACAACTTTCAAACCTTTGGTGCATGGATTGTAAGGCCACCACCACCCGATGTTTCGACCATTTGTTTTTGAGTCTTTCTACAAACAATGAGTAAAACGTCTTTTCTCCTTCAATGAAAATACCCTCAGCGTCCCTGCGGGTATTATGCGTGTTGTTCTTATCGGTTTTGTGTTGTTTCTTTGCTTGATATTATGACAATGTTTACATTGTATTTTTGCTGAAATACTATAACTTTCCTGGTTATATAGACAGTGATGTGGTTTATTTTGTGCTGCTAGTTTTTCACATTAGAAATGCCTAGCATATCCATTTGCTGCATCTAATTCAATTTGCAAGGAGGGTGGGTCGTACACTTTCAATGCTAGCAGGCTAAAGTTAGCATTTTCCAAGAACTCCTACAGCACCTTTAAATTCCACCCAGGGTGTGACCGAAACCAGCCTGTGTAGATTTTTTTTTTTATTTTTTTTAATTAAATTTAGTCTTTCTCTCTCTCTCCCTCTCTCTCTGTCTGTGTGTGTGCGTGTGCATGCGTTTTTGTGATTTATGAGGAAATTTGTATAATGACGTAAACATGAAATATGAGGACATTTCATGAATCTTTATATTTAAAGGATTAGTCCACTTTCAAATAAAAATTTCTTAATAATTTACTAACTTCCATGTCATCCAAGATGTCCATGTCCTCCTTTCTTCAGCCAAAAAGAAAAAAGTTTTTTGATGAAGAAATTAAGGTTTTTGATGAAAACATTCCAGGATTATTCTCCTTATAGTGGACTTCAATGGACTCCAAACGGTTGAAGGTCAGAATTTGTTTCAGTGCAGCTTCAAAGGGCTTTAAACAATACCAGACGAGGAATATGTTGTATGTCCTACGCCTTCCCTATTCTACTTATGGAAAAAACGGAACTGGCGCCACGTTTGTTCCGTAAGTTGAATAGGGAAGGTGTAGGACATACAATGTAAGCTTTTTGGAAAATACGGAAGGCAGAATGGCGGAAACACATGGCGATCATTTGTGTTTATAAAGCATATACATTTGTATTTTATTTTAGAAAATGATAGATCGTTTAAAGCCCTTTGAAGCTGCACTGAAATGCACTGTAATTTTGACCTTCAACAGTGGAGTCCATTGAAGTCCACTATAAGGAGAATAATTTTTTTTCATCAAAACCTTAATTTCTTTTTGACTGAAGAAAGAAGGACATGGACATCTTGGATGACATGGGGGTGAGTAAATTATCAAAGAAAATTGTAATTGAAAGTGGACTAATCCTTTAAAATAGCTTTAAAAACATACTAAATGTTTTATTAAAAATGCAGAATGTTTTCTGTGATGGGTAGGTTTAGGGGTAGGGGTAGTGTAGGGGGATAGAATGTACAGTTTGTAGAATATAAAAACCATTGCGCCTATGGAATGTCCTCACTTTGATAACAAAACAAACCTCATTACATGTTTAAGTTTATGTGCAATTCTTCATTCCTCTGTTGCTATGAATGACATCATTTAGCACATATGTGCACTGTAGTAAAGAAACCAGACCAGAACAGCAGGGTTTTATAGTCATTTTAAAGCATTTCCTCTTGTTATGTGAATACTTCAGGTGCTTCACATGACTCGCACACTCACCAGAACCCGGAACGTGATCTAGAGCACACACTGAGAGGAGAAAGGGTTGAGAAATGGTGAAAATGTTTCTTATGTTGCTTATTAGATCAGTGTGAGAAACAAATCTGCAAAATGGTGCATTAATGCCCTTAACTTACCTTTCCAGTAAAACAGGAGATTCAGAGAACTGTTCATTACTTTTTAAACTAAAGAAACTTTGTTAGATTATGGCTTCTGAGGCGTGCCTCATCCCAGTCCTCTTAATTGGCAATTGAATGAACAATCTCAACGCTGAGGGAGCATATAAAGTCTCATTTTATTTAACAGAAAAGAGAGAATATATAGAAAGAGTACAAGGGGTGTAGTATAGGTTCAACCAATGAGAGAGAGAATACATCATATAGCTCATGGTATAGGAATGTGATACATATAGAAAAACAAGTCTAAATATGGTTATCTTCCGGTCAGTTACCCATGCTTTCCTGGGGATCCAGAAGACAATCTCGTATACTTGCAATACAAAAGTAGGGACCATTCCCTGTCTCCCATTCAATCCTAGTAGAACCTTGTTCCTTATATGGAAATGGTTCCGGTACATAAAGAAAACCAGATGTTATAGTATAGAATACAGCTTCAATAGAGGACAAAAGACCCTCTGTCTACCTTCCTTCAATGCTGAGATCAACATAAAATCTTTCACTTGCCCCTTTTGGCAATAAAATTGCCACACCCAAATCTCAGCATTACTTTTCTTATACACAAATACAATACAATTTTCTTTACCTTCATAATCATAATATTCTTCAGCAAAAATTCATTTCTTCATTTTCCTTTAAAATTACTATCACTTAACAGTTTTATTCATCAAAGCATATTGAGAGGATACAAAGTTATTCATAGCACGATTAATCAAAGTTCTAATAAATGGAATAATACAACAGATAATAAATACGATAATTAATAGGATTACACCTATAGGAATTAAGGCAGATACAAGCATTTGTTGCCATCCTGTGAGCCATGCAAAGAACCCACTTTGATTATCGCCAACCTCTCGTCCTTGTAATTCTTGAGCAATTCTAGTCATATTTTTTAAACCCTCTGAGATTAAATGGCCATCTGCGTCATTCTCAGGGATATAGGTACAACAAGAGGTTCCAATCATAACACACACTCCTCCTCTCGCCGCTGTTAACTGATCTAAGACCAGCCTGTTTTGCAGGGCAGTTAAACGGAGCCCTCGAAGTTCCTGTTGAACACCAGCCAATGTGTCTTTTGTAGTATTGATAAATGAAATTAATTCATATCTTGTAACCTCTACTTCAATCTGAAGACTAGAAACACCTACCCCTGGGAACATTGCTTCAAAAAATCTTTCAGTACCAGTCCAGAGTCGATGTTGCATTGGTACTGGATTATCTCTGCTCAAACTACCAGTTGAACTGCGGCCAGAGAGGGAGCGTTTCTTTTTCTGTTTTATCATAATGTGAGGTTTGTGTGGTCTAATAACCATGGAATATTCTTCCAAAGTTACTAGAGCACATCTTCCACTCCAATCTTCTGGAAGAGTAGTGTAGACTCTATGTCCACACAACCAAAACCAATCTTTGACAGCTCTAGTTCCCCGTGAAGCAGGAGCATATCTATAGCAATTTTGACCTGGCGTAAGTGCACAATATTTAGAACATACGTCTTGGATAAAAGGATTAGCCCATCCATAAGCAGTCATAGTAGATACAGGATGTGGTGTTCCTCTAGAGCATGCATTCACATTAAATTTTCCATAATTCAAAAGGCAACTCATACAACAAGGCATATCTTTTATCTCACAATGATGGTATGTTTGATTACATTTACTTTTAGGAATTACTCCCAGTCTCACTGTTCCAGTTTCCCTTTCCATACATAACAGTGAGTCTGGAATAGAGCCAATGGTTGTCACTTTAGCATGTACTTGCATTGCAAGCATCATTATTCTACTTTTTCCACAACTCCATATTGCGGTTCTATTTGGAGCCATCATTCCAGTAATGCTAATGAAAAGAGGGCATTCCAATTCTTTTTCTGTTATTGGTGATTTAACTTCTACGTGTGGTCCAGAAGCACTATGTGGCATTTTTGTGCAAACATAACAGTCACCTGTTTTTCCTTCATATTTGGCAGTATAGTTGGCTAACCGCCACCACATATTAGCTGCGAAAGCATGTGGTTCTTCTTCATAATGTACCCAAGTTTCATTACCAGTGCTAACAACAGCTTGTATATGAATAAAAACATTTGTCAGCACGACCAGGTAAAATATCAATTTAGCAATCATGGCTTGAGAGCTTCGATGATAATTATTGTTGGTTCTAGTTTAGCAATCTCTTTCTTCTTATCCTCTCTGAACGTCTTGGTTGACCTTCCGTCGGATCTTTCCTTGGCTCACTGGCTTCCACCTCCACATCGACCAGAACGTTCCCCTGGGATGGAACTGCTTTCAGTCGACTGGCATGGATCCACTGCAGCTGGAAGTCAGTTAGCACTCCTGTTCTTGTCACAGCAATCACCGTGGCGGGCCCCAGATACTTCGGCTCTCCGATTTTTGTGGGTTTCAGACACTTTATCAGCACCTGTTGTCCTGGAACGAAAGAATGAGTTGGCTTTTCTGCAGGAAGAGGGAGAGAGAGAGACACATCACCATTGATGCTATTCAAAGTTTTAATTAGGGAATCCACATAATCCGTGATGATCACCTCCGTGTCACCTGTGGAAAAATTGCCAGCGCGAACTTTGACCCATGGGGTCGGGAAAGGTCTACCCATAAGGATTTCAAACGGAGACATCTTTGTTGTTGCTGATGGTGACATTCTAATTTCTGTCAATACGGCGGGTAGCAGATCAACCCAATTTCTGCCTGTATCAATACACGCCTTATTGATCCGATCTTTGATAATCCGGTTCAAATTCTCAACCTGTGCACTTGATTGAGGATGGTAGGGGATGTGGAATCTCCAGGTAATACTAAGCTCTTTGGCTAACAATTGTGTGACTTTGGAAGCGAATGGTGTTCCATTATCACTTTCTATGACCGAGGGTATGCCAAAACGTGGTATAATGTCCTTAGCCAGAACTTTAACTACCGTCTGTGCATTTTCTTTTCCACACAGAAAAGCTTCAGGCCATTTAGAAAATCGGTCAACAATCACAAGCAAATATTTATTATTTCCGCAAGGAGGCATGTGCGTAAAATCAATTTGCAAGTGTTGGAATGGTAGCTCAGGATGTGGTAAAGAATCATGTTTAGTTGCCTTGTGCTTGTTGGTTTGAGCACACACCAGGCAAGCATCCAATATCAACAGAGTATTTCTTCGAACATTTGCTATACAGTAAGATCGATTCACCATTTGTATCACTTTCTTTTTTGACACATGTGATACACCATGATAATGTCTACATAGCATAACAATGGTAGATGGAGGTAGTGCAAGTCTACCCTGTTTGTCTCTTAAAATTCCAGCATGATCTGGTTTTACTTCATTGTCTGACCAATGAGTCAAATCAGCTTGCGTAGGGTTAGCTTGTAATATTTTAATGTCCAAATCATTAGTCAATGATGAATTCATCATAGGCACATCTGTGCCCCTTTCGTTTACATGTGGACTTACTATCACTTCTTTAGCAGCCCATTTCGCTATTTCATCTACAAATCTGTTTCCTTTGGCCTCATCTGTTTCTCCTGACGCATGTCCTGCTACTTTGATAACAGCGAGTTTTGATGGTTGTTGTGCTGCGTTAATGAGCTCCGCTACTAGAATGAGCAATTGGCTTTCCATCTGAGGTTTTAAAATTTCTTTCTTCCCACAATTTAGCAAAATCATGGACTATGCTATATGCATATTTGGAGTCAGTGTATATATTAACACACTGATCTTTTGCCAATTGACAAGCTCTCGTTAACGCAATTAATTCTGCAACTTGTGCTGACTTGTATGGCAAAGAGTATGCCTCAATTACACGATCAGGTAATTCAACAATAGCATACCCACACAAGTATACATTATCATTTGGCTTGAAACAGGATCCATCAATATACCAGTTCTTCCCCTCCCACAGGACAGATGTAGAAACATCTGGCCTGCAGGCAGTCGAAATCTGGATTCTGTCCAGGCAATCGTGGTCATCACTCTCAAATTCACCTTGTGTCAGCAACCTGTGCAAATGTACAGTAGGGCCATGAATAACAGAAGTTGGTTTCAGAGTCAAATTAGCAGTAGCCAATAATATAGCCTCATAGCCAGAGCGGCGTTGGGCAGTCATATGTTGAGTGGAAATATTACTCATAATGACTCCTACCTGATGAGAGGTATGCACTATCAATTTATGTGATAACACAATTTTTTCAGCATCTTGAACCATGATCGCCGTGGCAGCCACTGCATGCAAACAAGCAGGAAGTCCCCTGGCTACTGAATCAAGGGTTTTAGACAAATAAGCTATGGGACGAAAAGTGCCCCCATGCTCTTGGGCCAGGATTGCAGCGGCTGTGCCTCCAGCTTCATGCACGTACAAGTGAAACTCTTGAGTGTAACTTGGGAGGCCGAGTGCAGGAGGTCTCATAAGGGAGGATTTCAAATGTCTGAATGCTTGGTCCATCTCAGCTGTCCATGTAATGTCCTCTGTGTCCCCCAGAGTAGCAGTTCGTAGGATTTTATCATACATGGAACAGTTGGGCACCCATGATCGGCAATAATTAACCAGTCCCAGGAAGCTTTGCATTTGCTTCCGTGTCGATGGGTGCTTGAAGGTAGCAATAGCTTTCACTCTGTCAGCAGACAATCGCACCTTGCCCTGTGACAGTTCATGTCCAAGGTATTTGACCCTCCTCTGTACCCACTGTAGTTTCTCTCTAGATGCCTTGAAACCAGCCTCTGCCAAAATGTTGCAGACAATTTTAGAGGCAGCAGCACACATGTCCTCAGATGCACCTGTGACGAGGATGTCATCTGCGTATTGAAGCAGACAGGTGTTTGGAGGAAGTTTGGCATCTTTCAGTGTTGCGTGCACTACAGCAGAGAAAACAGCCGGGGAATCTCTGAACCCTTGTGGGAGTCTTGTCCACGTTAATTGTGAATTTTCCAGGGTAAAAGCAAACAATGGCTGAGTTCGGCGATCAACAGGAATGCTGAAGAAGGCACTAGAAATATCTAAAACTGTAAAAAATGAATGTTCAGAAGGAATAGAATTAATTATAGTTTGCACATCAGGTACAATAGGAGATAATGGTGTTACCAACTCATTAACTTTTCTCAAATCTTGAGTTAAACGCCAAGAACCATTTGCTTTCTTAATTGGATTAATTGGTGTATTATAAGGTGAATGAGTGTGCACCAGGATGTCTTGAGCCAGTAGTTTATCAATAACAGGACGAATACCCTCCACCTTTTCTTTTGAGAGGGGGTATTGTTTCTGATACACAGGCTTGTCTGTTATTAGTTTAGCAACATAGGGCTGGACATCAATGAATCCTGCGTCATCCTTATGGGCCGCCCACAACTTGGGGTTGACGCCCTCAATTTCCTGTTTGAGCTCAGTTGCAGACTCGTCCTCGAGGAGAGAATTTCCTGTATCAACAGTAAGAGAGTAGGCTGAAGGAAACATAAGTTGCAGAGAGTTAGCATCAAAATGAAGTTGAATACCCAATTTATGCATCAAATCTCTACCCAAAAGGCAGAATGGAGAATCAGGTATAATTGCAAATGCATGCATTTTAAACAATGATGGGATATCATTAGAAGTAACCGGTAATGCTGGTGTCATTTCACATTTTACAGGTACACCATTGATTCCCACAGAGTTGACATGTTTTCCTGTAATAGAGCCCTCATAAACAAGAGAAGACAACGATGATATGCTGGCACCACTGTCTACGAGAAAAACATAAGATTTATGGTCAACATTTAATTCAATAAATGGCAAAACAGTTGACACATTCGGATAACTCATAGAAATCAGTGAAAAATTATCAAAAGAGGGCTTAGAAGAACTGGAGCTGAGTCATTGTGGCCACGATATGGGATATGCTGGATTTTGTTTGTCAGTCTTTGCAGGAGGAAGCGCAAGTGGGGGCCTTTGCTTAGAGCCAACTGAGCCCCTCTTCCTCTGCTTTTCTGCCCTTTGCTTCAAATCCCAAGCCTTTTTCCTGCATTCACGTTCCAGATGTCCCTGCTTGCCACAATAAAAACAGCGTCTCACATTTCCAAACTGTTGAGGGCGAGGATTCACCGCAGCATTAACTTGAAGTATTGCAGGAGTTTTGCCCCTGGAGACATCAACAGCTCCAGCAGAAGAAAGTTCACGCAAGCGTCGTCCCAATTCATCAACAGAAATAGTAGTAATATTTGGAGTGGTTATGCGAATTAACTGTGCAATGTCTTTGTTCATATTATTTAGGAACGTATTTAAGAACAACGGACAATTTTGATCAATAGGAATCACAGACTCCTCAATCCATGCATGCTTAAATCTGTTAAAGAATGCAACAGGGCTTTCACCAGTCCTCTGTTTGGTATTGGCTGCATGCGAGAAGTCTTGTTTAGCAGAAGACACTTTTAGCAAAAAAGCAGTCAATTGCTTGAAAAAAACTTTGAGTTTACCTGAGCTAGCCCATACCCAATCACCGTCATCTTCGTCATCTTCGGAATCCGTAATTAGAAGCACACGTGAAGGTTTAGACAAATCAAGGGGCTTAGAATCTCCAGCTTTCTGAGATACAACATGACGAACAGGTGGTGTATCGTATATGGGGTTTAAGTAGTCAATTTCTTCAATCATTTCCTCCTCTGTGATTTCCGCAGGCAGTGTTTTAGTCAAAATGAAATGATAATCTCGCCCCGTCAGTTGACTGTAGGCTGTTAACCGTTGCAGTACTGCCACAAATTGATGTGGTGACCTAGCCGGATCAGGCAGATCTTTACAAATAGCCACTGCCTCAGTAACACTCAGAGGAGTAATTTTGTAACCATCTGGAAGCTGTACAAACGGAAAAACCTCAGTTGTGGTTGGCAATTGCGGATATAATCGATTAGTCAAAGGCTTTGGAACTTCAGCAGAAACAACACATTCATACGGAGGGAGGGACGCACTGAGAGGTTGCAGGTTGCAACTGAGAGAGAGAGCTGTCCTGCTTCTCCAACTCTGGACCTTTATCCCAATAAACTTTCATCTTCATCCAAGCTTTATAAGCATCTTTCATATAATCAATTTGCCAATTTGGGTCACCCCAGCCTCCAAGGACCATATCTTTTGCAGCACGCATATCTTCATCTTTAAAAGAACCATCGCGGGGAAATGGATCTAATTGTATTTTACCTTCTGACCATCCTGCGAGATTAGAGAGATAAGGTTCCGTGAAAAACGCTTTATTATTGCGATTCATGAAATCCTTGGGGGTTTCCCCCATCAATGGTCGACTAATTGTTTCACCCATTTGACACAGCCAACAAAGATCTCTCTGCTTTAATGCAAGCCTTACAATTTTAGAAAATGGTCAAATAAAATACCAATAAAAGTCTGCGGCTTTATATTAACTTTTTGGTATTTTTGGCCAAAAGGAAAATTTAAAATTCAGTATTATTCATTCAACTGCCAACAAGAACCGAGGATATCACAATGAAACAGACTTATGAGAGAGAGGAAAAATCTTCAACTCAAACTCATCCATTCCCTTCCCACGCATAAAATCCGTGAGGATAACACCAAAAAATGAAAGGGTGATCAGTCCACTTTCATTCTTCCCGCATTTATCAAAATACGAGGATATCCACTTTTAACAAATATGAAAAAGTGCGGCACAGAAATACAAGGATCAATTTCTCAACAGACAGTAAGATGCACTTAAGCATTTATTTCTTACCTGTCTGGAGAAATCCCTGACGAGCCCCCAAATTGTTAGATTATGGCTTCTGAGGCGTGCCTCATCCCAGTCCTCTTAATTGGCAATTGAATGAACAATCTCAACGCTGAGGGAGCATATAAAGTCTCATTTTATTTAACAGAAAAGAGAGAATATATAGAAAGAGTACAAGGGGTGTAGTATAGGTTCAACCAATGAGAGAGAGAATACATCATATAGCTCATGGTATAGGAATGTGATACATATAGAAAAACAAGTCTAAATATGGTTATCTTCCGGTCAGTTACCCATGCTTTCCTGGGGATCCAGAAGACCCTCTCGTATACTTGCAATACAAAAGTAGGGACCATTCCCTGTCTCCCATTCAATCCTAGTAAAACCTTGTTCCTTATATGGAAATGGTTCCGGTACATAAAGAAAACCAGATGTTATAGTATAGAATACAGCTTCAATAGAGGACAAAAGACCCTCTGTCTACCTTCCTTCAATGCTGAGATCAACATAAAATCTTTCAAACTTCTATGCCTTTTAAAAAAGATTTTAATAAATTCTATGAGTGTCACATGTCTGTTTGTTTTGGACTCTTTGATTGATTTTCATTGGTTCCTGTGTTCCTTTGTTATTAGTTCCCGCCACTCATCAGTCTCCATGGTCACCATCATTATGAGTTATCACATCTTTTATCAGCTGTGTATCATTAATCACCTTGTTATCCTCACTACTTAAATTCCTGCCTTTCTGTTGTTCTTTGTCCAGTCTCGTTTCAGTTTAGATGTGTGTATCCCTGCCAGTTTGGATTCTGTTATTAAACCTTGTATTGGAAAGTTAATCATCTTCGTCTTTGTCTGCTTGCCTACACACATTACGTTACAGAAGACTGGACCTAAAACAATGATCCTGGCTGAGGACCATCTATGGAGCTTGCAGCAAAATGGTTGGCCTTTGGAGAGGTATGTGGAGGATTTTCTCAAGCTTTCCCATCAGGTGAGCTGGCCTGATGCCTCCCTCAGTGTGTGTTTTTAGGTGGGACTGGATGAGAATACTATTCGTTATAGTGAGTCAGCTTTTTATTTCTCTCTAGTCGATTAATTAATTAATTAATTTAAACGGTTCAAAATTTGAAGTAGGAGAAGTTAAAGAAAAGGAGTGTTTTTCCTCATTCAGCCCCCTCTGAAACACACTGGGCCTCGCCAGCTCACCCCACGCTGGTGCCCTCCACATACTGCTCCAATGGTTCTATCCATTCCTACTCTCCTGTGTTTCCCCGTGTCCGAAAATGGGTTTCCAACAACTCTGACCTGGTGGCTCCAGAGCCTCATCCCATCATGGCCGCCATTCCTGAGTCTCGTTCCGTCATGGCAGCCACACATGTGCCCCTAGGAGTATTGGTGGAGTATGAAGGGATGTCTCGGGGCCCAGATATGGCTCCAGCCTCTGAGTCTGCTCCAGTGTCTGCTCCAGCCCTGGAGTCCGCTCCAGTGTCTTCTCCAGCCCCGGAGTCAGGTAAGTGTGCCATCACACTCACAGCCCCCACACCAGGATGCTGTGTCTTCTGAGGCAGGCCCCTGTTCCCCACAGCGCTGCCCCATATGAAGTCAGGGTTTTACAGCCCATACTTCATTGTGCCCAAGAAAGCAGTGGGTTACGACCGATCTTGGATCTGAGTGTTTTTAACCGGGCCCTTCACAAGGTCCCCTTTCAATATGCTTTCACAATATGCATCCTCATATGAGTTCGCAGCAAAGATTGTGACCTGAAGGACACATAATTTCATGTCTCGATCTTACCTAGACACAGGCCGTTTCTGTGAATTGCGTTAGAGGGGAGGGCATATCAGTACAAGGTCCTATCCTTCGGCCTGTCCCATCGTCACGAAGATAGCAGAGGTTGCCCTTACCCCATCGAAGGAAGTAGGCATTCACATCCTCAACTGGCTTATTCTGGCCCAGTCGTGAGATCAATTATGTGAACAAAGGGACCTGTTGCTCAGGCACCTCAGCCACTTGGAGCTTTGGGTCAACTGGGAAAACAGCAAATTCTCCCCTGTGCAGAGAATCTCTTTTCTCGGTATGGAGTTGGACTCGATCGACATGACAGCATGTCTCACAAACGAGCATGCCCAGTCAGTGCTAAATTGCTTGAATTCATTCAGAGGCAGAACAGTGGTTTTACTTTACTACAGAATCTGGAGTATGAGTAGTGATGTCTGAGAGGCTTGGATGAATGACTGGGTTGAAAGAGGAAGTTGATGGGGTGAATTCCGAGCACCTGAGGAAGCCGAAAAATGCAAGAAGGAACATTCTAACATTTGGTCGATCGAAGGGCTCAAGTAGCATGAACGAAATGTGTAGATGCATTGGCTCAGAAGGTCAGAAGTTAATGGCAAGCGTTTAACGATGATGGCTGGTTCTTGTTTCCGTAGACCTTTAATGAGCAAAGATACGTGAGAATGAGAAATTGATTGGCATTGGTCACCAGTGGCAAGTTTGTAGATGAAGTTGATTCCAGATAAATAAGTCTGAATGGAGGATGTTTGGATTTTTAGATTGGAATGAGTATGAGCGACAAAATTGCAGATGGACCAAACATCCGTTAGAGGAAATGGAAGTTGGTAGAAGGAGTAGTAAGCCTTACTACTGTCAGGTAAGGCCATTGAGGATAGCTTCTCATGAAGCATATGAAAGGTCTTCCAACTGTGGATTTAGTTGAAGATGGTGGCTGAAAATGGTGGCACTGGCGTGGGATGGATGTCTGATTCTGGAGCCAAGGTTCTGAACTTCTGAAAAGATAAATGAGACAAAGAGTCAGCTATGCTATTGTGGTAGGCCAGAGTGTGAACTGCTTGAATGAGAAACTGGTGTTGAGCGGATATACTGGCCTTTATTTATAATTTTGATTACCGCTGAATTATCTGAGTGGATGAGTATGGAATGTCTAGACCATTCGTTCCCCCAAAAGTTGGCTGCTATGATGACGGGATACATTTCGTAAAGTGTGGATGAAAGAACGTCTGACTGCTGAACAAGATGGACGGCCATTCAGAAGCGAACCAACGGCCATTATAGTAGCCGCCAAAGCAGATGGAAGGTCCTTTGTCTGTGTACAGCTGAATGTCTTCTGGCTGTGTGACGTAGTAATTATAAATGAATGATATGCCGTTCCATGAAGACAGAAATTGCTGCCAGAGACGCATTTCCATTTTACAAGCTTCGTCCAAAGTGACTTTGTCTTGGAGAGAGGAGATTGTTGCAGCTTTTGAAATGATTGTTGCGCAGTGAAATGTGTTGTATTTTTTCAGGAGGCAGAGATGCTTGATAGGAGATAGAGTCTTGGGTGATACCTAAAAACTCAATAGAGGTGCATGGCCCTAAAGTTTTTTCTTTTGAAAAGGGATCGGAAAAGACTTTGACAAAGGTAGAAAGTCCTGAGTGTGGAGGTGCGGATTGGGGTGTGATGATGAGGAAATCATAGAGAAGGTGAAGGACATAGGGAAGTCTGTGGTTATTGATAAGAATCCAACATAAAGCCTCTGAGAGGGAGTCAAAGATCTTGGGGCTGCTTCTGCAGCCGAAAGTGAGGTGCACTGCAAAATAATAAGCTCCTTTCCAAAATATTCTGAAGAAATGCCAGAATTCTGGGTTAATGGACATGACTTTGAAAGCGCTGGTGATGAAAGCTGCTTTTGAGAACCATGCTCCATGGCCTGCTTTGCAGATGAGAGTGATTTCTTGATTGATGGATGCGTATTGCATGGAGAATTCTGGGGCTGGAATGATGCTATTGATCCTGGGAACTGGTGTGCCATGGGGAGAAGAGAGGTTGATTATTAATGTCTTTTTCCCAGAGTATTTCCTTATGGCGATGCCAATGGGACTAATGCGAAATGGAGAAAACGGAGGTTCTTTGAATGAGCCTATCATGAATCCTTCTTGGACTTCTTTGGCTATTAATGTGTCAACTGTGTCTGGTTCGGAGAGAGCTGACTGGAGGTTATGAAAGATATGAGAAGTGTCTGGAATTATCTCTATACCTGGATGGAAACCATTTTTTAATCCACTGATAAGAAAATCTACAAACTCACTATCAGGGTGGTCAGGTAAGGCAGTAGCTAGGGCTTTTACCTTAACTGGTGTGCCGAGATACTTTAATAGTCAGTCGGGTAGAGTGGTTGGGCTGTGGGGGCAAGAATTCCTTGCGTGAGCACCTCCACAGAAGGAGCAGGTGTGTAGGAGTCTGCAGTTAGAAAGTGAGCAGCCGAGATGGTTGAAGTTGTTGCATACCATTTTTCCTCCTTGGTAGAGAATCAGTCGTCCTCTTTTGTCGATGCTTTTAGGAATAGGAACGTTGGCTGTAGGGCGTATTTTGAGGGGTTTTGGAATTATAGAAGGAGGTGGGGCTGCTGAAGATAATCTATTGAATACTGATGTTTTGCATGAGGAGAAAGGTGATTATGGTGCACGCTGAAGCTGGATGTGACAGGGCCCCACATAGCTAATAGGAGAGTGAAGTACGGGCTGCAAAGATGCAACAATAAAGCTCAGCATCAAGAGTGCCCCAGTATGTCCCTTGGTTAAACTGTTGTTACCGACCTGCTACTTGGGTGGCAAAAAGAACATGGTAGTTGTAGAAGCCTGTCCCTCCGAAACGTACGGCCATGTCTAGAATGATTGAAAGGTAATCATCTAATTCCCTTCTTCGATCTGGATAGACAGAGCAAATTATGTCTCTGTAGATCGAGAAGGCTAAAGCGAATTCGGTAGGAGCAAGGTCTTTTGAACGGGAATTCATTATGTCGCTGAGCTGCATTAGACCTAGGGAGGGGGAAAGGGATAGATTAGTTGGAAAGAAAGAAGGAATAGGAGGGGGTTGAAAAAGTCCATTAAGAGGTAGAGTTTCTGGGTTTACTGCACAAGAGACTTGATGTGGGTTGGTTGGTAGAGAGGAACTTGAAAAAACAGGAGCCAAGCTGGTGTAAATGGCAGAAGGAAGGGTAGAGGAATGGAGGGTGGGATGAAAGGATGAATAACCGTGAGGATTTGGAGCTGTTTGTGAGCATAAAGATGAAAAAAAGGATGTAATGATAGGGGATAGGTCGGAGGTAGAAGGAGCAGATGTTGATGGAAATTGAGCTTGGTTGCGGAGACTGAGTAGTGTCATCATGACTGACGATGGGAGGATCACGTGCGAATGCCGGAAGCGTTGAGGGTTTGGAGTTTAAGTGTTGGTGGATGTTGTATAAAGTTGAAATAATCTTAATTTATTGTCAGAGCGACTGAAGTGGATAACTTTATCCTTAAGAGCTTGTTGAGGCCGAGCAATGATCCAGTTCTTAATGTTAGTCTCTGATCTGGGAGACGTACCATGAGTGCGCTGAGGAGGACTGCGGGTGGATGGATGTGACGAGGAGAGTGATCGCGCTGGCTTCCGTGCCTGTGGCGATCGCGTGTGGCAGTTCTTGTGTGCGGAGAAGAGTGATCCTGAGATTGATTCAGGGTTGGAGAAATCTCAGTTAAGGAACTATGGTGTGACTGCCTGTGGGGCTGAGGAATTTGAACGGCGGAACGCAGTTGGTGTACAGTTTGGCTGCGTGGGGATTGTTGTGAAGACCTTCTCTGTTAAGGAGGATTTAATCCGAATAAATCATCACCTGAGTCAGAGGGATTGATCTGCAGCTCGTGATCCATGGTGAGTCCATCGAGAAACTGAGACAAATGTTGCTGTGAAGGTTGGTTTGGCGTAAATATGCTGACGGAGAACAGTCTGATTGGTTGAGGCGTGGCCTTGCTCCTGAACTTTAGTTAACTTATTAACTTCATTTATTGCTAAACTGTTCTAGCTACTTACTAGGTGTAGGTAGTTTTCTGGCTTGTTGGTAAGCATAATAATCTCAGAAGTTTAGAACAGTATGTTGGATTTATAAAACTAGCAGTATAAAGTTTAAGGTTTATAAATTAGATTAACAATTTAGATAGGTTGAAACTTTACAAAACAAACTTTGAATGTTGTCTGTACAGTATATTAAGCAGTTCAGTTGAACTAACAGCATAAAAGTGTCTAATTTTACATATCTTTCTTATTTGACGTAATGATTTAAGAAGTAAATAAGATAGGAAGAAAATTCTTTTTTGGTGAAGCTGCATCTGGAACAAATTTTGTGGTGATAGCATAAAGCAGGGGTGTCCAAACTCGGTCTTGGAGGGCCGCTGTCCTGCAGAGTTTAGCTCCAACTTGGCTCAACACACCTACCTGGAAGTTTCTAGTATGCCTAGTGAGACCTTGATTAGCTCTTTCAGGTGTGTTTATTTGGGGTTGGAGCTAAACTCTGCAGGACAGCGGCCCTCCAGGAGGAGGAGTGGACATCCCTGGCATAAAGTAATCAAAAGTTACAGCATTTGGAACCAAGGTAGCCTTTTTGTTTAGCCTTTGACGCCCCCTAATGGGCATTTTTTAAATTGTTCCACCATGAGGAATATCTTGTGATCATTGCAATGGATTATGTTTATTTTTGGGCTCATTTGGGCGAGAATCTGCTGTAAATAATGCTTCTACAATCTGTGCATGTTTCTTGAAGTTATGAGCAAAAACACCATGCGAGATCTACATATTTATATTCAGTTAGCCCCTGTGCGCTGTTTTTAAGCGCATATTACGCAATTTGTGCAGACTCATTTGATGGTGAAAACAACGCAACAGAAGCATGTTGGAGGCAGGCACTCCCATAGGTTTTAAAGGTTTAAGATCCTGATTAAAGATAAATATCAGGGTCTTATATAAATTAGGTGTTAACTATTTACAAATGCTAAAGTTGTAACAAATGTCCACAACAGTGGTTACAGTGAACAAGACACAACAAACTAACATGGCAAACATGAGGGCTTAAATACTTAGAAAAGTGGAACACATGACTACGACACCCAGTGAAAAACCAGAACTCATAAACACATGACATGACAATGAACCAATGAGAAAATACAACTGAAGAACACGACTAGATTAATCAATGAGAACAGGCTTGTTCGACTTGATGCAGTGCTGCACAGAACGATCA
Organism: Hypophthalmichthys molitrix; assembly: GCA_037950675.1. Taxonomy (NCBI): domain Eukaryota; kingdom Metazoa; phylum Chordata; class Actinopteri; order Cypriniformes; family Xenocyprididae; genus Hypophthalmichthys; species Hypophthalmichthys molitrix. The sequence goes on from CM075510.1 coordinate 11,976,973, forward strand.
GTGGCTGACTTGAAGCAGTGCATGCCGGTAATAAATTATGTCCGACCTGAGACAGCGCTGACGGCACGTGACTGTGACGTATGGCTTTAAAGTACCGCACATGCGACTCGAGATCAGCCACCTGAGTCAGCCAGTGCAGTTTTTTTTAGAGGAGCTGCACAAGCTCTGATGACGACACAGCTGTTTCACGATTGGCCGGATTCAACACATGACAATGATCACGTGTGTTTCATGTTTATTGTCACGCCTTCAGTTCCCCTAATGCTCACAAATCTGTATTTTTATAACAGTTAAAGCTCTTTTCATGTAGTTGTGATGTTATATGCACCCGCATTTAATGTTGAAACTATGGTGAACAAAAAATCAATGGTAATGCTACTGAATCAACATTATACTATGATTGATTCTGCATCACTGATGTTAAATCAATACTTAAATTAACAAAAAATAATCAATGGTAATGTCAGTGAATCAATGTTACACTATGATGTTTATACTACATCACTGCTGTTGAATCAACACTGAAATTAACAAAAATGATCTTTGATAATATTGTTTGATCATTGTTACTATGTGATGTTGATTGTAAATCACTTAAAATACAAGTGAAATGTAATGACAACATAAAACAGTGTTGCCATCTGATGTACCAAGTTAATGTTGAAACAACATTATTTCAACTACACTTCAGTGGTGTGTCAACAAATTCCTGACCATTTCAAAGTTTGGAGAAAACCTTTTAAAATATAAATGACACCTTTCTAGCAGTTGAGTCAATTTATTTTAGTTAACGGTTTAACACAATCAATGATAAAAAGATATAAAAGATCAGTCTTAAGGAGAAGAAAAGGAGGAGAGGAGGAGGAGAAGAAATATGACAAAAGCATTACAACCTTTAAAAATTAGCTTCAGAAGTCTGATGTCATTATAATTACAGGTGGTCTAACGGTTCAGGTTTTAAAAATCTGTCTTACATCAGACTACTGACTCTTTTCCTTTGGGTTCTCTGAAATCTGAAAAAGAAAGCATGATGTTATTTAAGAACAAGTCAATTCAGTTGTCAAACATACAGTCACATTCAAGAATGTTAATATTCTTTACACAATATGATTCACTTTTTTTTTTTAAATGCTCAACACAAAATATTCTTACTATGATTATAGTATTATTAAACTCTGTTTATGTAATTCATTTATCTAAAATCTATTAATGCTTCAATATCAAAGAAAACACTATGGTAGGAGGTGTCCAATTTTTCCTGCAGAGTTTATATCCAGCCTGAATTAAAAAACACCTGAAGCAGCTAATCAAGGTCATTAGGATCAATGAAAACCTCTAGGCAGGTGTGTAGGAGCTAAACATGTAGAGCAAGGGTGTCCAGTCCTGCTCATGGAGAGCTACCGTCCCTGGGGCCCTATTCACAAAACATCTTAAGGCTAAAAGTAGCTCCTAAGTAGCCGATTTAGGAGAAACTCTTAAAAATAATGGGTGTGTCAGTCCTAATTTTAGGAGTCCTAAATTTTTGCTCTAAGAGTATTTCACAAAGCATTTTAGCGCTAAAACTAGCTCCTAAATCTGTGAAATGTTAGAGTAGTCAAGAGGACTCCTAAGTCACTAAGACCAAATCACAAACAGTCCTAATCTGCCCAAAGACACTGTTTGATTTGAATCTATGATGAGGCGCCAAAAATAAATCTTTAAACAAATAAATAAATATTGTCCAATCACCTGTGGCAGTGGTTTTCATGAGTTTACACTTACAAATAATTGAATAGAGTAATAAATATATAATAAGCGTATTTGGTGTACTGTCCAAGGGGATCGAGGGCTCAGAGATTGGAATTTAGGCCCAAACCCAAAGTTCTCCCCTTATCCCCAGCCGAGAGTGAAGGACAGGGTGGTGGAGGGATGCAGAAAACTGTCAAAGTAACTGTAGGCGAGTCAGCTCTTGTCTGTGTATTTATTCCTCTTCTCGTGCTCATTAGAAAGACCGTTTGAATGTGTTCCTCCCAAACTTTGTTTATAAAACATAATTTGTCGCTTGAATTCTGCATTCTCTTGAGATGCAGACATCCAAGAGGGCGGACAATTAACTGTATATACTAGCTTAATTAGTGATACTTAGCCTACATTTTAAAACCTTTATTTAAATATGGCAACATTTGTATTTTAAAACCTTTATTTTAATATGGAAACATGACACCTCATTCTACAGTATTCTATGATTAAATCGCTGACTCCTCCCCCATCAGCCAATCACTGTGTGCAACTCCATAGCAACGAGGTCAACCCCGCCCTTACTCTTAGCTTAAGACTTCAGTCTATTCCTTATGCTGGATACACACTAAAAGATTTCTGAAAACTTATAAGATTTTCAAATGTGAGAGGACCACAAACAAGAGGACAAAAAATCCTAGATTTAACCGCTTTGCTCCCATAGTGTGTGATGTGCCATTATGTGACAAACAGCACACCACACACAAACAGATTTTCAACCAGTCCCGACTGTATAACCATCAATATAATCGGAACATTACCTAGGATTGTCGGAAGGGAGAAATCGGGCCAAAATCAGCCCGATTATCTTGTGGTGTGTACCCCAGCGTAAGTAAAAGTTTGTCTCAGCAGCTTTAGTTTTAAGAGAAAACTCTTAGCTAAGAACTTTTACTGCTATTTAGGAGAACTCTTTGTGGTAAGATAATGTTTTGTAAATACAACCCCTGAAGACTTCAATTCCAACCCTGCTCCAACACACCTGTCTTTAATTATCAAGCAACCCTGAACACCTTGATTAGCTGGTTCAGGTGCGTTTAATGGGGTTGGAGCTGAAATCTGCAGGATGGTAGCTCTCCAGGAGCAGGGGTTGGACCACCGCTGATGTAGATGAATAAATACCTCTGAGCTATGGCCATTACTATAAACTATATCTCAGTTAATTTTCCATTAGACTAAGTAGTATTCAAATAAGTTTTCTTGAAGAATAAAAGAGCTTAGGTTTTTTCAATGAAAATTTATTTAAAGGGATCGTTCACACTGAAATGAAAATTCTGTCATCATTTAAGTCATTTACCCTCAAGTTTTTCCAAACCTGTATGAGTTTCTTTCTTCTGTTGAACAGAAAATAAGATATTTTGAAGAATGTTGGTAACCAGACAGTTGACGGTAGCCATTGATTTCCATAGTAGGAAAAAAAAATGCAATGGCTACCATCAACTGTTTGATTATTAACATTCTTTAAAATATCTTTGTGTGTGTGTGAAGAAAGAAACATACAGTTTTGGAACAACTTAAGGGTGAATAAATGATGACAGAATTTTCATTTCGGCCTGAACTATCCCTTTAAAAGCTGCAGATTCACTTTATGTAGACCTTAATCTCTTTAAATATCACAAAATAGTCATGTTTACCCATGTTTATACCCATATGATTTGGCCAAGTGGGCCCCATATGCCTTTCCCCATTCATAACCCATATAGAGACTACCTTGAGAAACACCCACTAGTGTTCTGCAGAGATAAATGCCTGCATGTTCTTGTTGGCCATCAACTACAAATCACTGTTAGTTCAATGTCACTGTCTCCATCCATGTGTACTGTCAGCCTTCATTAAAATTTCAATCCTGACCCAACACACTTTAAACATTGAAATGTCAATCTCAACCAAAATGATGGTTTGTATGAAAACTCAACATCGAGACACACGCAAACACTATATGAATGTTAGAATGCAGCTAGAGCAGGATTTGAGGCTTCGTTGGGACAGCATTCTTGCACTGGAAACCACCTCCATCCATGTGTACTGTCAGCCTTCATTAAAATTTCAATCCTGACCCAACACACTTTAAACATTGATTTCAGTGGTTTCGGTGGCCGAAACCACCTCATTCAGGAGGTCTCGGAGTGATTGTTTTGGTGCAGATCCAAGTGCGATTGTCATGTTCACATATGCCTAAACGAACCGAGCCAAGGGAGAAAACGCACCAGGTTCTGAAACAAACACCCAGGTGTGAATGTATCCTTACATGCCCTGAAAATTACCTCAGTTTTTGGAACTGAAAGTTGAAGTTATCCACATACTTTTCCCTAAACATACCCGGGCATGTCACATAATATGCTTTCTGGAATTTTCCCCCCTAGGACGACATTGAAATGAAACACACACACAGAAAAAATGAAAACTAAGAATTGATAAACATAATAATGACAACATGTAAAAAATACATTAGGCCTGCATAGCATCACTGAGCAAATTATGCTTACTAATGTCAGGATTAAGTCTTGTTCTGCTTAGTTTCATTGTATTTTGGTTTGGTTCTGTTCTGTTTCTTCTCCCTGCATTTGTATGTTGACCTAGGGTTCATATCAATCAGCTCTCTAGGTCAGTAGTCAGGGCACTGATCATGGAGTTATAACGACTGTCTCAATTGCAAAATCCTTCCATGGCACTGGAATGTTTGCTTTTTAAAAAAAAAACAATGCACCGCAAAAACCAGGGAGCATCAATGCTTACTATGCTCCTTTACCCAATATTCTGTGACATTTCTGAAGTGCAAAACATAAAACGCACAAGCCAACTCAATAAATATGACATGCGATAAAAGATTTGAAAAGACAAATCTTTTTTTTTTGTCAAAACACCATCATAAACACACATCGCTAGACATGTAATGAACACATCTAGTTAACATTTATAATTAATATTCGTCTGAAATGTTATAAGGATATGTAAAATAACAACATGTTTAAACAGCATAAAAATATAAAAAAAAGATATAGGTCCTGCCTGTTGTTGATTAATACCAGTTAATCCAACATTGTAAGTTGTACGTAGTCATGTCACCAAAAATTGTGTAATCACTGTCCCAATGTGTGGTGAACCAGGATTTGTGTACACGATATACTGATTCACAAGCTTGGGAGCTAGGGAGCTAATCAAGACGCTCCCCTAGTTTCCTTGTGTGTGCCAGTTTTCATGGGCCTGAAAAGACTGTTTTTTTTTTTGTTTTTTTTTTTTTTAATTTTCAAAGAGGCAGAGATATTGAGGATTATGTGGAGGAGAACATTTAGCACTTTGTGACATGTGACGACCTCACTCTGATGGAAGGTGCATGGATGCACCTCAGATCTTCCAGTCACCAGCTCCACCTTGGCAAGAGGATCCCCTGACCTCGCCTCCAGCCGCCTGAGCCCATCACTCCACTTCAGCTTGCCCATATGGCTCCACCTTGGCTCCACCTTGGAACCATCAGAAAACAGGGCATGCTATAAACACACACTCTGCCATAACATCGTTGGTTCAGTTTTTCAGTGTCTGATGTAGGAGTTATTGTTTAATGTAATTATGTTGAAATTTAAAAGGGTTTTCTGTTATGTCTCAGTTTTTTGGGTTTACCATTTTGGTGAAGAGTAGAGCCTGAGGTTAGGTTGAAGATTGGTCTAATCTCATCAAGACTATTTGTTGCTTTATATAAAAACAATGGCTGTGTATACTTTATAACAGTGATAGTGTCTGTTAGAGTTGTCAAAAGTACCAACTTCGGTACCTAGTCGGTACTGACATTTTAAAAATGTGACACTTTGAGCACAGTTGAGCGGATTCGTAAACACCTCTGATTTGCCATTGTGTTCACAGCTCATCGGATATGTCTGTGATTGGCTTCAATGATCAACGCTGTAAAAATGTTGTCATCAATCATCAATGAAGCTCTTCACCAAGCGCTTACACAGATATACACAGGAGCGTTTGGACTAGCCTCACATGAGGGCGCCATAAATTTAGTTATTTATGGTCTTAAATATTAATATTTTGTATCAATATCAATATTGAGTCAGAAGTTTCCTTCCAATATTTTGGGGCACCAGCCAAGGACTCTCACCTTGACAATAAAGAACAATCATGGAAGATTGTTGCCTGAATTACAATTATAGAAATTGGAGGAAGTTCATCATCTGACCAATCTGAAAGATTTGTGAGATATCATTAACTTGTAGAGCCTCTTACTGTATTATCAACACAAAGAAAACACAAGTGTAATAAATCGATTTTATTAACAAAAGGATAGACAAAAGTAACTAACAACTACTGAATGGATAATGTGCAAAACGATTGATAAATGCAAGTGAATGAGTCGGATGTTACTATGGCAGTTACAAGTTAATCTTATGGGAAGATGACGCAAGACACACAAGCCGAAGTAGCACATCCGACTCAAAAAGAACCGATTGAGCCGGTTCAACCAACTGTCGAAGTTTGCCGAGGATTACAGAGGAGTCTGATGAGTGAGTTGACGATACCAAATATGTGTGTTGTAGTTGCGAACCTTATCCAAGATGTAGGCTAATCAATATAAGTCAGTCGTGTCCGACATAAAGGATCCGCGATCCAATGAAACTATGACCACAAACCATTAAGTGAACGAAAGGCAATATTCAGCAATAGGCTGTGCGTTCACACAAATAACTTTTTATTTGAATGTTTCAATATGCGTTGACACAAATGACTTTATTTAAATGTTTCATTGGTATAACATAACATTGAATTGTTAGAAAAGAAATGCATAGTGACATCATAGCATGATGAACCTATGAATCGGCTTTTTGAACCGGTTCATTGAGCCAAACTGTCCGAAAAGAACCGGTTCACAGAAATTAATCTGACTTTGCATCACTAAAATCCACAGGCAAACATAACAGCATGTTGACACAACAATACTGGACAAAGGAATGAAACAAACTGAGGGACTTGAATACACAATGATAATGAACTAAAATACAGACAGGTGTGATTGTTAAATGAATGTCCATGACAACAGATATGTGGCCGGAAAAGAAGACCAAAGGAACACAGGAAACAGGTGACTTCACAGACTGAGAGAAAACTAAACCCAAACTGAGCATAACTGTGACACATATATACTGAAAAGCTGTGGAACTTATTTGAACAATATATTGTATGTCTGTCTGTTCATATGTTTGTCCTTGTTTTTGGTGGGGATTTCTTTCTCACTCTCTCTCCCCCCCCCCCCCCCCTCTCTCTTTCCTGTCTTCTTTCTTATGTCTCATGTCCTATCTCATTTTCTCTAAATAATAAAAAAGAAGATGCAGAACAAGCGGTCTGGATAGTGAGTCAGGCACATCAGATCCAGGAAACCTTGTGTGGTCCTCAAGGGAATGATCCTCTTGTTCCGGTAGGAAGAGGCATTAACCTTAAAAGTGCCATAGAATGGAAAACTGTATTTACCTTGGCATAGTTGAATAATAAGAGTTCTCTACATGGAAATGACATACCATGAGCCTCAAACACCATTGTTTCCTCTTTCATATGTGCGTACAATTACAATTGTGTATTTCCATGCAGCGATAGAGATAGGGAACGCCCACCTCTGACAGACCTGCCAGAATCAAAACTGGCAGCTGCCACCAGCGCCACTGACAGGTCTGCCAGTGGCGCTGGTGGCAGCTGCCAGTCTGATACTGGCAGGTCACGTGACCTGTCAGTGGCGCTGGTGGCAGCTGCCAGTTTTAATTCACGTTACCTGCCAGTATCAGACTGGCAGCTGCCACCAGGTCATGTGACCTGTCAGTGACTGCTCCTGCCAGCCAGTTGAAGATTGAACCCCCACTCCTGTTTTGTCTGAGTACACTGATGAATTGTCAGAGAAATTCCCAGAAGTTTTTCCCGTTTGTGCCGTGACGCGACAGACTTGTAAATTTGCTGATGCAGATGACTTGTCTTCTACTTTCATGTCACCTATTATTATTAATGACACTTTGCCAGTTGAGTAAGTTAAGTCAGTGGATCAAGCTCTTGTTTTGAAGTCAGAAGAGGTGAAATTGTCAATGACTCGTGAAAAAGTAATCGCAGCTCAGAAAGAGGATTGAGGAAAGAGAGGAAAACCGCTTACTATATGGAGAACGGGTTGCTGATGTATTGGTGGTGTGCGGATGTTGCTAGCGACAGTGAGTGGACTTCTGTACATCAAATTATCATTCCTGTATGTTATAGACAGACTGTACTCTCGCTAGCTCACGATTCTGATTTGTCTGGGCATTTGGGCATTAAGAAAACGTATTTTAAAACATTTCTTTTGGCCCGAATGAAGGCCGATGTAACGGAATTCTGTAAAACTTGCCAGACTTGTCAGTTTTCATCTCCAGCGGCCACGGATATTCACCGGCAGAGAATGTGTGTATGATATTTTCACTTTAAAAACTACATTTGAACAAAATAGCATATAGCCAACACAGGACTGTCATTACATTATATAGCCAACCACAAGACTGCCATACACACATGCAGCAATTTCAGCGTTCTCTGATGTAGGCTACTGCAGCGTCAGAAACTAACTACGAATTAACAAAATTAATGATAAATGCTTACAAATGACAGTCCTGTGATATATAATGCTATTTTGTTGCAATGTAGCTTTTTAAAATAAGAAGAAAGTCCGTGGCTGCAGGAGATGCCGCTCCGAGATGCTGCTGTAGCGACAGCTGCCGGAGAATATCCGTGGCCGCTGGAGATGCCACCTGAAGTGCCGCTACGAGATGCCGCAATTTCAGCTTTGTGCAGCTTATAGCCTATCAGAAATTAATTTCTGTATTAACTGAAGATCAGTTAATATTCATGTGCATTTCAAAGCAATGGATAATAATGCAGTTTTATTTTATCAAAGCATGTGATTTACTGTTTTCGTCGGCACTGAAAAACACAACTGATATTGACACTTATTAATGGATAGGCCTATGTAGCCTAAATAAACACACGCAACAATTTCAGCTTTCTCTTATGTAGTGGAGCATCAGAACGTTATTAACAAAATTTGTGATAAATGCTTACAAATGATAGTCCTCTGGTATATAATGTTATTTTGATGAAATGTAGCCTACTTTAAAAAAAAAAAAAAAAAAAAAATTAAATCGAATTATGTTGGCCAGCGGCAGGTGCTGCCGAATAAAGTCTCTGGCTGCTCTAGATGCCGATGCCGCGGCCACTGGAGATGCCGCTCTAGCGACAGCTGCCAAAGAAGTCCCTGGCCGCTGGAGATGTCACCGGAAGTGCCGATGATTTCACTTCTCATTTGTCTCATTTATCTGTTTGCCATAGAAGTGATATTGAAACATTAATTCACGATTTCTCTTTGTTATTTTAGGATGTGCTTTGCATCCGCACACACGAACTACAGTTTTGCGACATGACATTGATGATCATGCCGTTCCTATTAAGCAACGAGCTTATAGGGTTAATGTTCTGTGATGTCGAGTATTTACATGAAAACGGTCTAGCCAAGCAGAGTTTTTGTCTGTGGAGCTCCCCATGTCTATTGGTGACAAAAAGTTATGGGTCCGCTAGATTTTGCACGGATCATCGCAAGGTAAATGCAGTAACTGTTCCCGATTGTTTTCTATTACCCCGCATGGAGGATTGCGTAGACAATCTGGGCTCTGCTAAATTTGTCAGTAAAATAGATTTACTGAAAGGTTATTGGCAAGTGGCGTTGACGTCTCGTGCGTCTGATATTTCTGCTTTTGTGACTCAGGATGACTTCATGCAATATTGCGTTATGGCGTTTGGCATGCGCAATGCACCAGCTAAGTTCCAAAGGCTCATTAATGTTGTACTTGCTGGTGTTCGAAACTGCAATGAGTATCTGGATGAACTCGTGATGTATTCACCCAACTGGTCCGCACATGTTGCAACATTAAGAGAGGAGTTTGAACGTGTTTAAAAATGTCTCTACTGTGGCTAGTCCGTTGACATCACTCCTTAGTCCTTCATGTACCTTTATTTGAAGTGATGACTGTCAGAATACTTTTGATAACATCCTATGCCTGTTTTGACAGCTCCTGACGTGGGAAAAGCCTTCAAGCTGGAAATTCAAGCTCGGTTGGTGCAGGTGCAGTGCTTGTACAAGAAGACGGCAATGGTATTGACCATCCTATATGTTATTTCTCGCATAAGTTCAATAAACATCAGTTGAACTATTCTACCACCAAACTACACATTAACGAAGACATGATTTGTATATTCCCCTACCCGCCTAATATATATTGCAATATAAATGGCTATAACATAGTTTTCAATAAAAATATTCCACATTTCTACAAACCATGGTAATTTACTACAGTTCATTCATGGTAAATGTTTGTAAGGGTGGTGATTTTGGGATTTAAAAGTCTTCTATCTTCATTCATGGCACGTTTCTCCTGTTTTCCTCATCAGTCTTGTTGGGAATGTTGGCTGTTTCATCCGATTTAAAACTAGTTTAATCATCGAGTGATTTGTAGTTTGTAACCGAGAGGTGTGTGTTGAATTGAAATGCTTCTCACTAGATTTCGCAACGCTGTTTAATAATGGTAACCGGGAATCAACGCAGCTCCTTTAAGCTTTTGTTCCATTATCCACTGGGCCGTGCTGCATAGTTCAAAGTAAACTACTGAAACACATGAAAACAGCGCTATTTGTTCTGTGTTTGTTGTTACTGACCAAGAAACAACTACAGATGATTCAGTGACTAGAGCGGTCCGAACGGGTTACGTTCCACGTATGTTTTGTACTTTTGTTTTGTTAGTTTTTCTCTCTCTTTTGTTATCTTGCTTTTGAGTTATTTTTATGTTGATCTTATTGGACCGGAGAACTGTCAATCATCTTGGTGACCCGAGAACTGTCAATTATCAGCGTTCCGCCAATCTGCGCGGTTGCTGATGGTTTAAAAGGCTATGGCGGCATTACACCTGCAGTGAGCGTTTTGGCTTCAGACCTCACTCACTCTCGTCATGCTAGAAGCCAGCCAGTGTGTCTTTGAACTGTTCGCTTAGTCTGTGGTTTATTTGCTTGTTAATTCCGACGAACTTGGCCCGAAACCGGTAGCCAGTAGGCTACTTGTAATGTTAGTTAGTATATGAGTGTTCGCCCCTATTGTATTTTTGTTTATTATCGCAGTATAGTTTAGTTAAGGCGTCGCATACGCCGAAGCTTGCGGTTTCATTTCTACATTTTTCTTTTGGTAGTCAGTTTAGGGGTCAGGGCGTTAGTTAATGGGTTTTTGTTTGATTATTTCTTTTGTTTAGCGACACTCTTGTTTTTTTTTTTTTGTTTGTTTTTTTTTACTTTATTGACTCCTCATGTTTCTCTTGTATTGTCCCTTTTCCCCTGTTAATAAACATTGTTTTTTTTCTGCAATCTTGTTGTCTGATCTGTTCTCCCTCACACTGCAACAGCTGCATCTCACTTAAATGTTGCGTTCATTCCATTTAATATCCTTAAGCAAGCAACAAGATCGAACACAAGATGCTAGTAAAGTAACGTTAACCTTAGCTAACTAGCAAGCTCCAAGTAACTAAATAGTATGACGACCTATTTAAATGGAGGTTAGTATTAGGGATGCACCGATACCATTTTTTAAGCACAGAGTAGGAGTACCAATACTTTTTTTTCTGGTATACTCGCCGATACCGATACCGCTGCCTATTATTAATTTCTCTCTCTCTCTCTCTCTCTCTCTCTTTCTCTCTTTTGGTGATGTTACAGTTTTCCAAGCACAACGCAGTGAGACTAATGAATGTAGGACAGCTTCTTTATTATTACTCTAATGAAAAAAGTAATAATTTTTATGTGCTTGTCACAAACTTAAAGAACAAAAATTTCACAGTGTCCAATAACCTTCAAAGGGCATAATTACCAATATATATAGGCTAATTGTTGTTATATAAAAATAAATTTACAGACAAATTACAAACAATACAACAAATACTATAGAGATACAAATTAAATAAACTTGTTTTTCAGATACAGTAGGTTTATTTACCATGTATACATGTATTTAACATCTTTTGTTGTTTTATTAACATTAATGACAAATATAGGTCCCTTTAAGACAGAATCTATGAATACTGGAATCTATGTCAATCCCTTTTGTCAGGTAGAATTATAATTTAGCCTATTTTGGGCGTGCAAGATGGCGACCTGAACGGTTGTGTTGGTGCGAAATTTTCAAAATGCCAAAGAACAAAGACAGAAAGTTACTTTCTTCGCTTCTCAAAGCTTCATCTGGAGACTTTGATTCATCCTCACATACTCCAACAGGCAGTCCTCTTTCAAAAAAACCCTGTCAGGAAGAATCCAAAGTCTCTAATGCTGATATACTTCGTGCTGTTAATGCCCTCACGGATCGCTTTTCAGTGATGGAACAACAAATCGCCCAGAACTCGGTTGCTATAGTAAATCTTTCAAAGACGGCTGATTTCGTGGCTGAGGAAACGAAGTCGCTATTTGCAAGGGTCAAGACTAACGAGAACAAGGTGTCGCAAATTGAGCAGGTGGTCCGGATGGATCAAGGCAAGTGTCATCAAGCCGAGATCTACAGTAGGAGATGGAATTTGAGGCTAAACAACCTCAGAGAAACAGAAGGAGAAAATATCAGAACCAAAGTGCTCGAAATCCTAAAAATTCTGACTCCGGACGAGGTAGATGATATCCGATGTTCCATTGACACAATCCACAGGATTGGATATCCTGGGACGGGTGGTAACCGTCCTAGGCCGGTTATCATCCAGTTCGTGCTCCAGACCTACAGAGGGAAAGTCTGGAAAGCTGCGTGGGATCATCCTGCATTCAAGGAAAGAGGTGTTCGCCTGGCAGAGGACCTGACATTTGCAAAAAGACAACAGAGGAAGTTGCTTTGGCCAAGGGTAAAAGCGGCGAGAAAAGAGGGGAAGAGAGCTTACTTTCGTGGAGCAGATGCTTTTATTGATGGAGAAAAACTGTCTGTTGACGAATATCAAGATGAATATTAACTGAGTATGTGTTATTATTGACTGTGCTGGCTAAGCAGTCGAACTGAAGTAATGTGCTCAGGCTTTCTAGTCATAAAGCTTTAGTCCAGGTGATGTAACTCTTCTAAGTTTGGAGTGGATCATTACCGACTGGTTTGTCATTTTCATTGTTTCAGGGTTCTTTATTTGGATGTTCTGACATTCTGACATGTTCTGATGTTAAATGGTGGCGTTCCCAGTGGGGAGATCAAATCTTCTGTTGTCATGCTTCTAATCATTCGGCAGGTGTTGCTGTTCTTCTGAATAAGTTTAAAGGTGACGTATTGGAATTGGTTACCTCAAAAGAAGGTAGATGGTTACTTACAGTTGTTAAACTGGATAACTCTGTATTTGTTTTAGGAAATTTGTATGGTCACAATTCATTAGTCCAAGCTAAAAATATGTCTAAAGTGGTCACACACACTATATCAGTATTGATGGGAAAATATCAAGGTGCCTTTTTGATAATGGGAGGTGATTTTAATGATGCCCCAGATGATTTCTTGGATCGTTTCCCTCCACATATGATACCTTCTTCGAAATTTAAATTTACTACTTTTCTATGTACCCATCTTTCTATAGTGGATATTTGGAGATTCTTGAATTTTAATGAAAAGAGTCATTCTTGGAGTAACTCCTCTAGATCCCTGCAGTCAAGGATTGATTTATGGTTAATTGACCCAGGATGTGTCCAATATATTACTGAAGTTACATATTGCCATGCACCTCTTTCGGATCATAAAATGATTGTTTTGGTACTCTCTGGTTGTGATATTAAAAATAATAGTATGTGAGGCTACTGGAAATTAAATAACAAGTTGCTTAGTAATGAGGGCTTTATTACCCAGGTTCGAGAAGAAGCTCAACAGATTTTTGGGAGTAAACAAATGTCACATGTTAAGAAATGGGAGTTATTTCAATTTAAAGTTAGACAGTCTGCTGTATACTTTAGTAAACAAGTTAAAAATAATCAATTGGATAAGGAAAAGGTACTTATGACAAAATTAGACTTACTTTTGAAAAAAGATAACCTTACAGAAGATGAAAAAGTCAGATTGGAGACATTAAAAACTCAAATTGATCAGATATATATTAATACAGCAAAAGGGGCATTCATTCGTTCTAGAGCTAAGTGGTTAGAAAAGAGGGAAAAGAACACAAGCTATTTTTTTCACTAGAAAAACTAGTTAAACAAATTATCTCCTCTCTTAAAACTGATGATGTACACACTTCGAATCCAAAACTGATTACAAATTATGTGGAATCTTTTTATTCTCAGTTTTATGAATCTGTATTTGAAATGGATAGATGTTTCGACTTCTTTGAGTCAGTTAAGCAATTGGTCCCATCTATTTCTATTCAATTTCAAGACCTTTTTGATGGAAAACTAAGGAAGCAAGAGATGGTTACAGCTATTCATTCAATGAAAAAAAAAAAAAAAAAATTGCCAGGCACAGATGGTCTTTCAGTTGAATTTTATCTCTGCTTTTGGGATATTATTGAAAATCCTTTATTCGAAATGTATAAGGAATGTATTGAATCAAATGAATTATCGACTTCTATGAAACAGGGGCTAATAACCCTACTCCCAAAACCAGATAAAGATCATTTGATTTTGGATAACTGGCATCCTATAAGCTTATTAAATGTAGATTATAAATTGTCATCTCATATTTATGCAGTTCATCTGAAAAAAGGTCTAAACGAAATTATAAATGAGTGTCAAACTGGGTTTATGGCTGGCCGACACATAAGTTGGAACATTCGACTGATTTTGGATTTATTAGACTATTCAAATTTGGTGGAATCAGAGGCTTTAATTGTTTTCCTCGATTTCCATAAAACTTTTGACACTATTGAGCATCAGTTTATGTATAGGGCACTAAAATCTTTTGGTTTTGGGGAAAGATTTGTTTCTATAATTGAAATGTTTCATAGAGGTATTAATAGTTTATTATATCCAAACACTTCTAAAAGATTTCCCATTTGTAGAGGAGTGCGTCAAGGTTGTTGTTCTATATCCCCTTTTTTATTTCTTATTGTAGTAGAGTTTCTTTCCATAAAAGTTTTGAATTCTTCAATTATTCAAGGAATTACCATCTTCAACACACAAATTAGATTGACTCAGCTTGCGGATTATATTGTTCTTTTCTTGAAAGATAAAGAACAGTTGCCCGCAGCTTTGTGTAATGATGGGTCAACAGAGTGGGGATCCATTTGCAGCTTTATTGATATAGTCACCAAAAGTAACAGGGCAAAGGCAGAAGCATAAACAGGGACAGGCAATGGTCGAGGCAGGCGGCAGACAAACAGGATCGAGTCACAGGCAAGGATCAGGGCAGGCGGCAAACAAACACAGTCCAGTACACAGGCAGAGATCAGGGCAGGCAGCAGAGAATCACAGGGTAATAAACAGTCCAACGGTAACAGGGTAACAGTCCACAAGAAAACGCTCAGAAATGATCACCAGGGCAAATCAAGACTTCGCAATGTGAGTGCGTGTGAGTGTGGCTTAAATAGTGTGAGTGTGATGAGGTGCAGGTGTGTGCGTAATCAGTCCCAGGAATGAGGGCCTATGGGAAATGTAGTCCAAATGGGAAACAGTCAATACTCGGGTGACGGCTCCCTCCGGTGGTGCGGAGGAGGAGGCGTGGAAGCCACATTCGCGACACTTTGCAGTTAGTAAACACTTTTTCTGTTGCTTCTGGTTTAATGTTAAATGTAACGAAATGTGAAATAATGTGCCTTTATGAATCTGTGCTGGAACATGTTTGATGTTGACAGATTTTATATTTTGTTTAATTTGATAACACATTTAATTGTTTAATGTCTGCAATTCCTTAATGTTATCCATGGCACTAATTCTCCTGTTCACTTTATTTATGGTTTAGAGCTCCACCTAGTGGCAAGTTTGACGTTGCTTTAATAATGTGATTTTCCGGTATTCACATGAATCAGGAAGTAGTGAGTGCTCCATGCGGGCAGCAGTAACGATGGCTCTTTAATCGCCATATATCTCTGTAATCTTTAACCTTGCGACAGCATCGCTTGTAAGTATTTATTTGATTTACATGGATGTTCATTATACTTGCATAAAAATGTGAATTGTTAGGTTTAAGATAATTATTAATCATTTTCCATCCGGCTATCGCATTAGCCACTTTATGCTTTAGTGTCATATCGCTGTATTCGTTCTTTACATTACAAAATGTTATGTTTATTTGCAAGCTTCACGGAATATTACATTATTGTGAATGCTGATATGATGCTGTAGTTATTGGTAATTCCTGATTATTATTATTATTATTATTGAAATATGTTTATTTGTTCATTTGTAGTTTCACTCCATACCCAAGACCATTAAACCTGTGGGCAAACAAACTTCTTGTCTTCAGAGTCATGTGAGGGAAGGGAGTTTATCTGACTGTCAAGACACTAAAAACATGTTGAGGACAGTACAGTGAAAAAGCGGCTGCAGGAAAAGTTACAGCAGCAGTTTGTGAAGATTCAAGTAAATTGAACAAGTATTGTGTGCGCAATGGAGTCCACACCCTCACTCAAAACCAGATCATATTTGTCATGTTCACGATCAGGCAGCTCCTCTACAAATGCTGCAGCTGCAATGGCCAGAGCAAAAGCTGAAGCAGCCAAAGCACGTTTAATGTATGCAGATGAGGAGGAAAGAATAAAGGTGGAGAAAGCCAAATTGGAGGCAAAAATGGATAAAATGGTGTTAGAGAGAGAAACTGCTGCAGCCGTAGCCGAAGCAGAAGCTCTAGAAGCAGCTGTTGACACCAGCGTCCATAGTAAACATGATCCTCCACTGGAAACAGCTCCTGTTGATGTTATGCAGCGGACATGTGAATACGTTGAACAGATGAATCTACATGCAGTCACAGAATCAGCATTAAAAGCAGAGCCACTCCCTCCAAATGAAACCATACAGCCTCACACAGAGTTACCTGTCAGAAATTCTGTTCCTGCTACACGTTTCAAGGCAGAGAGTTGCTCAGACGACGCTGAATTTTATCATATGCAACCAAAAAAAGATTCTGCTCAACCATCACCATTCTCACCAGCCATGAATCATCCTTCTGGTGACACTCAAGATGATAACCAGCGCAGAAGCCACACACGTTTAGCCCAAAGCAGCACACCTCCTTTCCAAATGGCAAGTCCAATACTTCAACCTTCCCAACAGGACAAGACGGACATTTCAGACTTTGTCAGATATTTTGCTCGCCGTGAACTTGTTAACACTGGTTTAATACAGTTCAATGACCAACCAGAAAGCTTCAGAGCCTGGCAGCGGTCCTTTCAAAATGCTGTAAGTGTTTTAAATCTGACACCTAGTGAAGAAATGGACTTGTTAGTCAAATGGTTGGGAAAAGAATCAGCTGAGCACGCTAAACGCATGAGGTCCGTACACATTAATCAGCCATCGAAGGGTCTTGACATGATATGGACTAGATTGGAAGAGTGTTATGGTGCTCCAGAGGTTATCGAAAGAGCACTATTCAAGCGTATTGAGAATTTTCCAAGAATTTCAAGCAAAGACTACTCAAAGCTTCACGAATTGAGTGATCTTCTTATGGAAATAGAGTCAGCCAAAGCTGATGGATACCTTCCAGGCCTGTCATATCTGGACACAGCTAGGGGTATCAATCCCATAGTTCAGAAGCTGCCATTTAATCTACAAGAAAAATGGTTGTCACATGGATCTGGTTACAAAGAGAGGTATGGTGTTTCATTTCCCCCCTTCGAGGTCTTGGTTGACTTTATAAGTCAGCAAGCCAGAATAAGGAATGACCCGGGGTTCAACTTTTCTACTCAAACAGATTCACTTCACAAAGCAGACAAGGCTAGCTGGAAGCCAAGCAAATCAAGAGAAGTCTCAGTTAACAAGATAAGTGTATCTTCCCCTGTTCATTTTGACACAGATAAAGATGAACGGAAAGCTGAGGATGCTGAGAGACTTTGTCCTATTCACAAAAGACCCCACTTACTGAGGAAATGCCGTTCCTTCTGTGAGAAGCCTTTGGAGGAACGTTTTGCATTTTTGAAAGAAAAGAGAATCTGTTTCAAGTGTTGCTTAGCCACTACACACACAGCTAAGAACTGCAGATTTGTGACTAAATGTTCAGAGTGTGGAAGTGAGAAACACATTTCTGCACTACATCCAGGCCCAGCTCCAAAAGCTCAAGAAGTAGCCTCCTCATCACAGCATGGCGGGGAGGAAGTTTCCACGGCACCAACAGAAGTGGAAGCTCATTGCACTGAAGTTTGCAAAGGTGACCTTAGTAATAAGTCATGTTCAAAAATCAGCTTGGTGAAAGTCTACCCCAAAGGCCAGCCTGAGAAAGCACTGAAAGTCTATGTGATCCTTGACGAGCAGAGCAATAGGTCGTTAGCTCGTTCTGAATTCTTTGAGGCCTTCAAAGAAAATGGCCCAGCTTCTTCATATACCCTTAGAACTTGTTCTGGAGTGACAGAGACCATTGGTCGAAAAGCATCTGGCTACCAAATCGAGTCTGTAGATGGAAAGGTAATCCTCTTCCTGCCAAGTTTGCTAGAGTGTAACAACATTCCTGATAATAGGGCGGAGATTCCTACACCCAGTGCTGCTCTCTATCACTCTCACCTGAAACTTATAGCTCCATTCATACCAGAGTTAGACCCAGATGCTCCTATCATGATTCTTCTGGGTCGTGACATTATCAGAGTCCATAAGGTTCGCAGACAGGTAAACGGTCCTTACGACGCTCCTTATGCACAAAAGCTTGACCTAGGATGGGTGATAGTTGGCAATGTTTGTCTGAACGGCATTCACAAGTCTACTACTGTGAGTACATTCTTCACTAACACAAAAGAACAACGTCCATCCATCTTTGATCCCTGTCCAAATGTTCTTCATGTGAAGGAGAGAAACAGTAATGATTGGAAAAATTACAATGGAATGTGTTCTATGGAGCAACTTGTTTACAATCACAAAGGTGGTCAGTTTGGTCAAGAGGTGTTTAAGGTTACCTGTGATGACAACAAAGTGGCCCCATCTATCAATGACCTGTCGTTTCTTCACATTATGGAACAAGAGCTGGAGAAAGACGAAAGCAACAGCTGGGTAGCCCCATTGCTTTTCAAAGCTCCAAGGTGCAGACTCCCTAACAACAGATGCCAAGCCATGAAAAGGTTGTCAACCTTGAGACGTAACCTTGAGAGAAACCCAGAGGTCAAACGGCACTTCTTTACTTTTATGGGAAAAGTTTTTAGTAATAACCATGCTGAAGAAGCTCCCCCTCTCATGGAAGGAGAAGAGGGCTGGTATTTGCCTCTCTTTGGGGTATATCACCCTAAAAAAACAGGGAATATAAGAGTCGTCTTCGATTCCAGTGCCCGTCATGAGGATGTCTCGTTGAATGATGTTCTTTTAACTGGACCAGACCTGAACAACACCCTTCTTGGGGTGCTTATGCGATTTCGCAAGGAAGCTGTGGCCATAACAGCTGACATTGAACAAATGTTCTACTGTTTCCTAGGGAGAGAGGATGACCGCAATTTCCTAAGGTTCCTGTGGTTCCGTAATAATGACCCATCTGAAGACGTCACTGAATACCGCATGCGGGTCCATGTGTTTGGCAACAGTCCATCTCCTGCTGTGGCCATCTATTGTCTCCGGCAGTCCGTCAAAGATGGTGACCCTGAGGTCAAGAACTTTGTGAACCGTGACTTCTATGTTGATGATGGTTTGAAGTCTCTTCCTACAGTCAAGGCAGCGGTGGACCTGCTTAAAAACACACAGAGGACTCTAGCTGGTTCCAACTTACGGCTTCACAAGATAGGTTCTGAAGGCCTTTCCACCTCAGGATCATGCCAGTGATCTCAAAGATTTGGATCTTGGATCTGATATGCTTCCTACGCAGCGCAGTCTGGGATTGAATTGGAGTCTGAAATCTGACACCTTTACTTTTGAAATAGCCACTGACGCAAAACCCTTTACCCGTCGAGGTGTCCTATCCACCATTAATAGTATCTTTGATCCCCTTGGCTTTGTTGCTCCAGTCACAATCCAGGGAAAATTCATTATGAGAGAGCTTAATAACCAGAATGATGACTGGGACTCTCCTCTTCCCAAAGAAATGGAAGAAAAATGGGACATGTGGCGACTTTCACTTAAGGATTTAAGTAAGCTCCATATTCCAAGATGCTACACAAACATATCACCTTCTACAGCTACACGAAGGGAGTTATTTGTCTTCTCTGATGCATCAACAAAAGCAATAGCTGCAGTGGCCTACCTCAGAGTGACAGATTCATGTGGAATCAACCATGTCGGCTTTATCATGGGTAAAGCAAAACTCAGCCCAGAGCAAACGGTTCCCCGTCTTGAGTTGTGTGCTGCGGTTCTGGCAGTAGAACTGGCAGAGTTCATAACTTCAGAAATTGACATACCCTTGGATGACACTACTTACTTTACAGATAGTAAGGTAGTGCTGGGCTACATATATAATGAGACCCGACGCTTCTATGTATATGTCAGCAATCGTGTCCTCCGGATTCGCAAGTCTTCACATCCAAATCAATGGAAGTATGTGCACACGGATGAGAATCCAGCAGACATTGCAACAAGGTCTGTCACTGCTGCTCATCTCCAAGACACCAATTGGCTTCATGGACCAAAATTTCTGATAAACAACCCCCAGACTCTACCCGAAGAGAACACATATGAGCTTGTGGATCCTTCTTCAGATGCAGAGATACGTCCCCAAGTCTCCACATTGAAGACCACAATGATGAGTAAGAGTCTTGGAGCACAACGCTTCTCCAAATTTTCCACTTGGAAGTCTATCACTCATGCCATTGCACGTCTTCATATATCTCGTCAGTTTCATAAAGGTTCTACAACAGAAACATCAAGCTGCAAGGGCTGGCATTACTGTTCCAGTGCTCCAACAGTTGAAGAACTCTTATGTGCTGAAAAAACGATCATCAAGGCAGTCCAACAGGAGACATATGCCCAAGAGTATAAAAGCTTGGAAACAGGGGACAAGCTCTCCAAAAAAAGCCTCCTTAAAGGCTTAGACCCATTCATAGATGCAGACGGCCTGCTAAGAGTAGGAGGATGATTAACAGAAGCACAGATTGAGCTTGATCTGAAAAAGCCCCTTGTCATCCCTGGGAAACATCACATTGCAACACTTTTAGTTAAACATCATCATGAGAAAGTGCGACACCAGGGACGACATTACACAGAGGGTGCAGTGCGTGCTGCTGGTTATTGGATAGTTGGACAACAAGGACAACAAGGTCCGTAAGGTGGAAGTCAAGGTCTTTAAAAGGGAAGGCCCAAAAGTCTTCATACGGCCTATCACTAAGACAATCCTTCTCCTTACTCCTGAGAAACTTGATTAGATCAATCTAAATGACTTGTGAGTAGTGGCGTGTTGTCCACGCCAGGCGGGGAGTGTGCTGGAACATGTTTGATGTTGACAGATTTTATATTTTGTTTAATTTGATAACACATTTAATTGTTTAATGTCTGCAATTCCTTAATGTTATCCATGGCACTAATTCTCCTGTTCACTTTATTTATGGTTTAGAGCTCCACCTAGTGGCAAGTTTGACGTTGCTTTAATAATGTGTTTTTCCGGTATTCACGTGAATCAGGAAGTAGTGAGTGCTCCATGCTGGCAGCAGTAACGATGGCTCTTTAATCGCCATATATCTCTGTAATCTTTAACCTTGCGACAGCATCGCTTGTAAGTATTTATTTGATTTACATGGATGTTCATTATACTTGCATATAAATGTGAATTGTTAGGTTTAAGATAATTATTAATCATTTTCCATCCGGCTATCGCATTAGCCACTTTATGCTTTAGTGTCATATCGCTGTATTCGTTCTTTACATTACAAAATGTTATGTTTATTTGCAAGCTTCACAGAATATTACATTATTGTGAATGCTGATATGATGCTGTAGTTATTGGTAATTCCTGATTATTATTATTATTATTATTATTATTGAAATATGTTTATTTGTTCATTTGTAGTTTCACTCCATACCCAAGACCATTAAACCTGTGGGCAAACAAACTTCTTGTCTTCAGAGTCATGTGAGGGAAGGGAGTTTATCTGACTGTCAAGACACTAAAAACATGTTGAGGACAGTACAGAATCAAATGAAAAAAATGTATGTAACATCCCAGTAAAAAATAAGATTAAGTATTTAGGAATAAGTGTTACAAAAGATATTGTGTAGAGACAAGAATTACATTTTTCCCCTAAACTTAAAAAAGCTCAAAACATGGCTTCAAAGAGACTTGACTATTATAGGTAGAGTCCTTCTAACCAAAGTATCTAGGTTTGTTTATCTGGCATTATCCCTCATTGTTCAAGATTTGTTCAAGATTCAATTTGTAAGAAAATTAACGATTTATTTACTAAATTTGTTTGGAGGAATAAACATCATCATTTAAGAAAGGAAGTTCTTCAGGGTCCAAGGAATGAAGGTGGTTTTGAGCTTTTGGACTTTTTCGATTGAAATTATACTGGGTAAGTAAAATGGCTCAGAAACTGTCTACTTAAATCAGACTCAATATGGTTTTTTATACCATACAATGTTTTTAAAAAGGTTGGAGGTTTATTGCACTTTTATTCGCCAAAGAGTTGAAGTTACTTGAAAATTGAACCGGTAAATGCTGTCTTTTTTTAAAATTTACTTTTTTATTTTTTTATTTTTTATTTTATTGTATTTATTTTTCTTTGTGCAATGTAAACCCATTCCTTTAATTGTGTTATCTTTTTGGATGTATTGTTAAAAGTGTAAATGCTGTATATGTCTTTAATGTCTAATAAAAAATAAAAAAATAAATAATTTAGCCTATATTTCATCAACAACACATAACTCAGGAGCTAACTAGGTTAGTTTGATTGCTTACAGATAGCTCACTCGCTCCTTCTAGCTAACATGACCTTCTCCACCAAGTTGAAACCATTGTCATTTGTCAAGGCATCTAGTCAATTTGTTAAATTTTTTTTTTTTTTTTTTTGGTTTGAGAACTGAAGTACGATTATTTTGCACACTTGTATTTCAGAGTACATCACAGCTCCTGGTCCCACTTTCGAAACAATGGTAATGTTACTTATCATTCAGTGCGTATGTGCTGACAGATTAATTGTGTACTATTATAAAATGTAAGCTTGTTTAGCGTGGTGAGTCAGCTGCTATTTGCAGTTCTATTCATAATCATCAGGATCCATCTGCGCTGATGTACAGAGAAGATGGCTTGTGCCTAGTTATTGAAATCTTGTATGGTTTACCATTATTCCCCTTACTAATTCTATTTGTTTTAACTGGTAGGCGTACAGGAGATAGTGTCGTCTCAAGGTGTGGCTGTAAGTACCACAACTACTGCAATGTCATGGGCCGCAATATAGCCATTAACATCGACACCAGTGAAGGCTTCAAGGCCAGCCAAAAGACCCCGTGTTGAATTGGAGGAGGATAAGGAAATGGGGGATGTTTCCTCTGCAGGCAGTGATCCACAAGATTCCACATGTGATCCTGCACCGGTCTGTTACAACTGAAACAGAATCATCACAGATTTTGTAAGTAAAGTTATATTTCTCTAACAATTTAGCAATGTTTTCACACAAACTGTGACTTTGTTTTTAGGTTTTCACTAACAGGCACAATGTTCATAGTTCATAGTTTTTGAAAAATGCCTACTTAGCCTGTTTGAGAGTTGTCCTGTTTGCACCAGGGCTTTTAATGTCTGCCCATGCAGATGAGGGACCTTCATAGCCACTGACCAACTGTACCCTCACTGTGAATTCTTTAGACAGTGGAGGAGACAGCCTGTCATTGGCAGCACCCCTGTGGGCAACCTTCAGTTGTCTGCTGCCATCTATTTCAGTGGAGCTTCTTTTCTGAAGATGCAAAATGTATCATATCCTTTGTACACACCAAATTAGTCAAAGCTAGACAGGACAATTATTTTA
This sequence comes from Hypophthalmichthys molitrix, assembly GCA_037950675.1. NCBI lineage: Eukaryota > Metazoa > Chordata > Actinopteri > Cypriniformes > Xenocyprididae > Hypophthalmichthys > Hypophthalmichthys molitrix. The sequence goes on from CM075510.1 coordinate 12,000,786, forward strand.
CAATTGTTTTTAAAGGTGTTCATGGCGATGTACCTGAAAACACATACATATGATGCATTTAGAAGGCATGCCAGGACATGAACCTGCTATCATCCCCAAATGGAATGAGGATAAAATTTGCAACTGCACTGACTGAGCCAGAAGAAGAATGCCATTCTTGGGTGGTGACATGTAAACAGACTGCAACAGACCAGGAGCACATTTTTTATTTCAATTTCTCTTTCTATTTAAACAACTATGCATTGCACAAGGCCTTGCAAATATGCATATGATGATGTGTTTCTGTCTTATAAATATCTCTGCTGTATTTCAAAATAATTAGTAACTTTTAAACTTCTGTATAAATTACTTCATTAGGATTGTCAAAAAATGTGGAGAACATTTCCAGAGAGAAGGACTGTAGTTTGGCATAAGAGCATCACCAACCACCTGTATTGGTCTGCCACTAGCTCTAATTCAGGACCAGAGAAGGTAGCCAAATGGACCTTTATCATCAACTACATTCAAGACATTCACGCACATTCTGACCCAGTGTTCCCTAGGTGTCAACATGAACAAAGGGTGTCTAAGGACCGTAGCAAGTGGTTTCAACCAGGTGCCTAAAACACTCATAAGCATTAATGGGGCATGTTACATAAATCCTCCAATATTCATTTGTTGTATCAATAACATTACACTGATTTCCCCCAAGGTTCGACAGCACTGAATAGGCTACATAAGTTCCTGATAAACAAGAGAGTCCTTTCAGATGTGGAGAAGCTGAGCCCACATTACCAGACATCAACTGTTTAGTCATTTCATAAAGTCATCATTCATTGGAATGCTATGCAGGTACATCTTCTCCCTCACAACTTGAACATAGGTCAGAACACAACACATAAACAGGTATGTGTGAAAGGGGGTACACTAATGTTTTCTGTCTAGGGGAACTGATTTTGAGTTGTGGAGGTGTGAATCTTGAACAATGGCCAGGAGATCAAGTTTAACAGTCAATACCTGGTCATCAAACTGCAAATCAGTTTGGGGCTGTTCGAACTAAAAGGCCTGAAGTGAAGTGCCTTTCAGTTAGAGTTTACAGTTTACAGAATGGTATAGCTTTACTGTATTTTAAAATTGTATTTTGAATATTTACATACGTTTAGCATTAAATACAAACATTGACAATTTTTGTGTTTGTTTGTCTTGTGCTTTAGGTTGTACCTTGCAGCGATGCACTTCAATGAGAATGCTGTCTGGCCAAAAATGACAACATCTAAAGGGAAACTTGTGTAAAAGCTTCTCTTCCCAAAGGCCAAAAAGGGAGGACATACCGTCAAACCATTAAAGACAGAGCCAACATTTTGTAAGCTTTTCCAAAAAAAAAAAAGTTTATTTAAAACAATACTTATAAACGTGCAAAGAAACAAAGTAAATGTTAAAATAAATAAAACAAACTTCTCATACTTCACAGGCTATGTCGTCAACTTGATGGATAGTGTTTTTGAAGAGGTTGTCCGTGATCCCCTTCCATGTCTGGATGCCATACAGCGGATTCCTGTGCCTCAGGACCTGTCTGCTCAGCATGACAGACCTTCCATGGAGAAAGCCATTACTGAGCATGTGTTCAGTTTCAGTTGACACAATAAAAGTGTCGCATCAATAAGTATCTGTCATTATTGCATGTTTCTTCATTTCTAACATAGATCAGACAGTATGGCTGTGCATTGCACAGAACTCATAATGTAATATGGATGTAACAGAGCCAAATTCTATTTACACAACATGTAACAACTGTGTGAGATTGGTCTTACCTTTCCATCCCTCTGATTCTCACATGCCCATGGTCAGTTCTATAAACATTCATTGCATTTTGCAAAGAATATATATTTAAGCACACAGGTTCAAGGCCGGGATGGTCTGTCATGCATGATATCTTGCTAGGAACTTGGCTCATTCTTCTTCTGACCTGCAAAAGAAAAAAAACATAATGGCACTGTTATTTACAGTAATCTTTCATACTGTGTAGTAACAGAAAACAAACATATGTGTTGAATGAATTCCTAGCTGTAACAGTGACATGGTACCCATCATGGAATTTATTAAAACACACACACACACACATATATACACACTACCAGTCAAAAGTTTGGGATCGGTAAGATTTTTAATGTTTTTTAAAGTTTCATCTGCTCACCAAGGCTGCATTTATTTAATTAAAAATACAGTAAAAACAGTAGTATTGTGAAATATTATTACAATTTAAAATAACTGTTTTCTGTCTGAATATATTTTATAAAGTAATTTATTCCTGTGATGGCAAAGCTGAATTTTCAGCATCATTACTCCAGTCTTCAGTGTCACATGATCCTTCAGAAATCATTCTAATATGCTGATTACTTTACATTGTAGCAAAGTGTCATTTCTTCAGTGTTGTCACATGAAAAGATATAATAAAAATATTTACAAAAATGTGAGAAACTGTGTGTGTATATATATATATATATATATATATATATACACAGTGCACAGCATAAATGAGTACACCCCCTCTGAACAAATACAAAAGATGTATTTTCTTTATGATCACTAATACAATTCAAGATGGCAAAACTAAAATGCATTAAACATATACATAATAAAAACTGAGAAATATATGTTATTAATAGCCATAAAATCAGAAAATTAGCCAATTTTGTTTAAATTAAGGACTGAAGAAATGAGTACACCCTAGATTTAATTCAACAAATGTATAATATTCTAGTACTTATTATGCCATAATTTTTAAATATATTGCTCTGACCCTTCTTGGCACGGAGTGTACAAGTTCATGACAAATTGTCACATCTGTCCTGTTTAACTCCTGGATGATGAGCTCCTTAAATGCCCTGATCTTAGTGTTGCTCAACTCGTCTCTACAGAATCCCGCTCAAGAGCGTTAAGATTGAGTGCAATACATGTCCACAGAAGATTTTTCACCTTGGGAGAATCCATATCCTCATTGTCATGTTGAAAAAATGCCCAACAATGCTGGGAATGAGGAAAGGGTAACATCTTCTGTATAAAGTTTGTGTATTAAATTACACAGTGGTGTGGGAATTCATGACAGCATTGATAAACCACAACTCCCTCACACCTTCAGCACTCATACATCCCTATTCACCTTATTCGCCACGCCCACTTTTAATACTTCGCTCTTCCGCATTTTGTCATCCAACTTCCGCTAAACTGACGTGACAAATCCGGTAACTAGATCAGTAGTTAGAAGATTGTTTATAGCTAGCTATAACTTTAGCGAAATGACAAATAACGTTAATGCCGTAAATGTTTTAAATTGGGAGCACGGAGAAAACTTTATACAACGATCAAATGGTCTCATATCGTCATTGTTAACGTGGGTAGACGATATGAAGAAGTGGCCAGGGGTAAGAAGCATGTAGAGGGTGTAGGGGAAGAAGACTGGAATTATTTTAAAACAGTTTTGTTAAACAAGAGATAACTTTGTGATTTGTATTTTAGAAAATGTATAATTTAATATAAGTCGTGATAAAATCAGTTGTAAGAGTGTTTGTTGTCATCAGGAAGCTAGAGACACCTTTTACTGACCTTCATGTAGAGGTAATATTTCACCATTTAATTTTCATATGTGATAAACCAAGATAGAATTAATTTGCAAACTTGACATGACTTATTCCATTTAAATCAGAAGACTTAATTCCTTTAAGTTTTAGGAGCTCACATTATATGGTTTTATAAAAAAAAAATACTGACAGCTAACATATGGCCACATTGTGGGAAAAAAAAAAACTTCACAACTGATAATATTGTAAAGGTTTATAGAAATAACAATTTACAGATAGATAACATCTGGTCATATTGTAAAGGTTTATAGAAATAATTGATAGGTGACATCTGGTCACACTGTAAAGGTTTATAAAAACTACATACTGATTAGTTAAATGAAAACGTCTCGGGTTACGTCTGTAACCCTGGTTCCCTGAATAGGGAACGAGACGCTGCGTAATACGCATTGGGAACGCCTCTGCTTGATTGCGTCGTGAAGCACACGTGAATCTAACCAATAACGTGACGAGACGTCAGAAGCGGGTGACATCACGGACCAGGAAACTATAAAGCATACCCAGAACAAAGAACGCTAGCTTCTGAAATATGGCTGAAGCAAGACGCTCACAGGTACGCCGGGGGTACGGCAGGCAACGCAGCGTCTCGTTCCCTATTCAGGGAACCAGGGTTACAGACATAACCCGAGACGTTCCCTTTCATGGGAACTGTCGACGCTGCGTAATACGCATTGGGAACGCTATCCCAACTACACCGTAGTGCCAAGTACCTGTCTGTTATCTTGAGACAGCACAGCTGACCCCGGAGTGGAGCCGACATCGAGGTTATAAAACCTAATAAATGTATGCTGGGAGGACCACCCAGCCGCATCACATATGTCATGAATGGAGACTCCTGACATTAATGCCTTGGAGGCCGCCACACCCCTAGTCGAATGGGCACGGACAGCTAAGGGAGATGTCTGCCCGACCGCTTCATAAGCGAGTGAGATGGCCTCAACCACCCACTTGCTCATCCTCTGCTTAGACGCCGGGCCTCCTTTCTTAGGAGACCCATAGCACACAAACAACTGGTCTGTTTTACGCCACAGGGCAGCTCTGTGGACATACGTGTCTAAAGCCCTTACTGGGCACAGCAGATTGAGTTTTTCCTGATCCGAATTAGCAAATGGAGGAGGACAGAAGGCCTGAAGCACAATGGGCCCTGGGACATTGGTGGGGACCTTTGGCACATAGCCAGGTCTAGTGTGAAGAAAAGCCTTAACCATACCAGGCGCAAAATCTAGGCACGAAGGAGCAACTGATAGAGCTTGGAGATCTCCTATTCTCTTCAGAGATGAGATAGCGAGTAGAAACACTGTTTTTAAAGTGAGAAACTTCTCGGAAACCTCTTCCAGTGGTTCGAAGGGAGCCTCGGCTAACCCTTCCAATACCACGGCCAAGTCCCAGGCCGGAGTTCTTGTACGAACAGCAGGCCTCAGCCTCCGAGTACCACGAACAAGGGGGTCTCGACCCACCAAGGAATCCCCCAGAGGGGCATGATAGGCCGATATGGCCGCAACATAAACCTTCAGAGTTGAAGGGGATAAACCATCCGAGAACTTGTCTTGGAGAAATTGCAGCACTAAGCTGATAGAAGAATGGACAGGGTCCACATGACGTTGTCTACACCAAGTAGCAAATAGCTTCCATTTATAGGCGTAAAGCTTCCTTGTGGAGGGAGCTCTGTAGTGGAGTATGGTCTCCACAACCTCAGTTGGGAGACCAGCATCTATGAGCCTGGCCCCCTCAGAGGCCAGGCCCACAGTTTCCATAGTTCTGGGCGAGGATGAAGTATCATGCCGCCCGCTTGAGACAAAAGATCCCGCCTGAGGGGAATCTCCATCGGAGAGCCGTCCAGAAGAGACACTAGGTCTGAAAACCAAATTCGGGTTGGCCAGAACGGGGCTACCAGTATTAGACGGACCCCGTCCCGGCGCACCCTCTCCAGAACTCCCGGGAGCAGAGTGAACGGGGGAAATGCGTACAGACGCAGCCTCGGCCACGTCTGTACCATGGCATCCAGGCCCAATGGTGCTGGATGTGACAGAGAGAACCAAAGTGGACACTGGGTTGACTCTTCTGAAGCAAACAGGTCGACTTCTGCACGACCGAAATTTTCCCAAATGAGCTCCACCACCTCGGGGTGGAGTCTCCATTCCCCGGGCCTCGGCCCCTGCCTCGACAGGGCGTCTGCTCCCAAATTTTGATGCCCTGGGATATAAGCTGCTCTCAGTGAGAGAAGCTTCCCTTGGGACCACAGGAGGATCCGACGGGCCAAGTTGTATAGTTGGCGAGACCGCAGACCCCCCTGATGGTTGATATATGCGACCACCGACATGTTGTCTGTACGGACCAACACATGGTGGCCTCTCAGGTCTGGGAGAAAGTATTTTAATGCTTGAAATACTGCCATCATTTCTGGCCGATTTATGTGCCAAAGAAGTTGATGATCCTCCCAGAGACCCTGAGCTGAGCGACCACTCATGATCGCCCCCCAGCCCGTGAGGGAAGCATCCGTCGTTAGCATTGCACGACGACAAGGAGCCCCCAGCACCGGACCTTGGGACAGGAACCAGGGCTTTTTCCACATGACCAGAGCACGAAGGCATCGCCGAGTGACTTTGATCATACGAAAAGGATTTCCCCTTGGAGAAAACCCCTTGGTCCTGAGCCACCACTGTAAGGGTCTCATGTACAGCAGGCCGAAAGGTATCACGTTGGACGCAGCTGCCATAAGACCCAACAGACTCTGAAACTGTTTTACAGTGAGTGACTGGCCTAGTTTCACCCCATCCATAGCCCTGAGAATGGAACTCACACGAGCAGGAGACAACTGTGCCTGCATCGTGGTGGAGTCCCAAACTACCCCTAAGTAGTTGGTACTTTGAGCTGGAACAAGCACACTCTTCTTGGCATTGAGCCTCAGCCCAAGCCTCTTCATATGGGACAGAACAACATCTCGATGTTGAGCCTCCAGATGTTTGGTTTGAGCTATAATCAACCAGTCGTCGATATAGTTCAGTATGCGGATGCTCTGGAGTCTTAACGGAGCCAGAGCTGCATCCACACATTTCGTGAACGTGCGGGGTGATAGTGCTAGGCCGAAAGGAAGAACCCTGTATTGGTAAGCTTCGCCCCCGAAAGCAAACCTGAGGAACTTCCTGTGTTGAGGATGGATGGATACATGAAAATAAGCGTCCTTCAGGTCTATCGCCACAAACCAGTCCTCGAACCTGATCTGTGGGATAATCTGTTTGAGTGTGAGCATCTTGAACTTGAGATTATGCACAGAGTGATTTAGTACACGTAAATCTATGATGGGACGCAACCCTCCATCCTTTTTTGGAACTATGAAGTAACGGCTGTAAAACCCTGACAGCTTGCTGGGAGGAGAAACCCTTTCTATAGCTCCTTTTTGCAAGAGCGTCATAACCTCCTGTTCCATCACCAGAGACTGCTCGGGGGCCACCACTGTGGGAAGGACCCCGTTAAACTGAGGCGGGCGAGACCCAAACTGAATTTTGTAACCCTTTTCTATTGTGAGCAGCACCCATTTCGAGATGTTTGGGAGAAGTTTCCATTCTGCCAGAAAATTTACTAAGGGAACCAGTCTCTCGAGACTGGCCTCTGGTGTTTTTTGAGCACTTGACTCGGCGCCCTGAAACGGCGAACCGGCAGGGAACAGACGAATCAAGTGATGACCGGCCCTCCTCGGAGGGTCGGTGGGGACCGCTGCGCCCTGAGACACACGAGGTGGCAGGGTTGGCAGAACGGCCCCCTGAGGGCACCGGAGAGGAGTTAATTTTATAGATTTTAATACAGGACCCTCTCCGGAGGGGGCTGCCCTCGCAGGTCCTGAGCCCCTGGCGTCAGGACCTCTTCGAAGCCCTCTTGGCGATAATGACGGTCTGCAGATCCGCCTTACCCCTCGAGGACTTCGGCTGTGTTGACCTCCCCGGACCCCAAGTTCTCTGCGGGGGAGCACGGGTGGCAACACTAAGCTTTTGTTGCGCTCTGTGCACCGAGGAGCTGGTCGACGGCCGAGACTGCTCCCGCTCAGCAGTCTCGGGGGGATGAGAACGGCGGGGAAGGAACCTTTGGAATGCCGCTGATTGCTTACGTGTCTCCTGGAACCTCTCGACGACCGATGTAACAGAGTCGCCGAAGAGGCCCACAGGAGACAGCGGCGCGTCCATAAGGATGCTTTTATCTTTCTCTTTGATGTCAGAGAGGTTAAGCCACAAATGTCTCTCCGTGGCCACCAGGGCTGCCATAGAACGGCCTATTGACTTGGCCGTCTCCTTGGTGGCACGGAGAGCAAGATCGGTCGCTTTCCTAAGCTCCTGAATAGTTTCAAATGTTGCCTCCCCACTGTCATCAATTTCCCCCAGCAGGTCGGCTTGATAAGCTTGTAATATGGACATTGTATGTAAACAAGCCGCCGCCTGACCTGCCGCCGTATAAGCTTTGCCCACCAGTTTAGATGTCGTTTTTAATGGTCTGGTGGGCAGCGTCGGGGAATTTAGGGACGATGCAGACTCGGGTGAGAGATAGCTCGCAAGCGTCTCTTCTACCCGAGGCATCGCCCCATAACCGTGTTGTTTCAACCCCATAATATTGCTATATGTAGACGTTTGAGGGTTGAAAACACGGTACTGCACTGGTCTCTGCCACGACCTCGACACCTCGGTGTGGAGATCGGGAAAGAACGGCAGCTCCCGACGCTGAGGTAGTGACCGCGCGGGGAGAAAGCGTTCATCGAGCTTACTTTTTGATTTAACTTCACTCTTCTCCGCGGGCCATTCGATTTTCAACTTATCCACAGCTCTAGTCACTACCTCTAACAGCTCCTCGTAGGCTGGAGAAGAGGATGGCGAGCTCTCTTCTCCAGCCTCGATGCTCATCACATCCAACTCCTCAGAGCTGGATAGATGAAGCGCCGGTGCCTCTCTCCGGGGGGAAGAAACCGCAGCGCGTGCTTCCACCACCGGAGAAGAGACACTGGGTCTGGCAGGTGAAGGCAGAGATAGGGCAGAGCCCGTCTCTAACCCCGCTACCAGATCCATTTGTGAACCCCACGAATGGAGCCGGCGTTCTGCCTCAGCAGACGCGGGACCCGATCCGCGGGGAACACTGGCCACGGCACCCTCTTTATCAAAGAGTGCCCGGCGCGATCTCAGCGTCCTGAGAGTGAGCTTCTCACAATGCACACAGACAGCTCCCTCGAGAGCTGCCTGGGCATGCTCAACTCCCAAACATACAACACACAGCTCGTGAGTATCCCCACCCGTGATGTAGCGAGGGCAGGGATGAACACACTTCACGAACTGCTGTTTATCCGCCATAATATCGTGTCTATTTATATATATATATATATATATATATATATATATATATATGTGGTGTGGTGTACTGACACTCTTGTCCTCAGACAAAGAGATCGTAATAGATATGTGGAAAGACAAACAACACCAAATAAGACACACAAGATGACACTGAGCGCTTGTGAAGACACAGAAGCTAGCGTTCTTTGTTCTGGGTATGCTTTATAGTTTCCTGGTCCGTGACGTCACCCGCTTCTGACGTCTCGTCACGTTATTGGTTAGATTCACGAGTGCTTCACGACGCAATCAAGCAGAGGCGTTCCCAATGCGTATTACGCAGCGTCGACAGTTCCCATGAAAGGGAACCACAGCACTAACAGACGTGGAACGCACCTACAAATAAACACTTTTTTATCCTCTACATCAGAAATTATGTTGCTTAGAAGGTTACACAGGGCAAATTCTCTAAATTTTATCAATTTTAGGGGTGAGGTTAATTGGAACTGTTGTCAGAAAGGATTTTGTCATAAGTTTTTCAGTCATATGACCCGCTCAACATGGACACTTACATTGACGATGCGCCTGGTGTTGGTGGGGTCTTCTTCAGAGAGTTGCATGCCTCTCTTGGTAAATGCTGGAATGACAAGTTTCACCTTCCTTTGATAGAGGAGATCGGTAATGCTGAAGCCTCTGTCTGCAATTACTTCATCGCCTAGACAAAGGTATTCCAGGAACCCTAGATTTGCAGTTTTGAATTTATCACAACACCAGGTTTTGAAACACCAAAACTTTCAGCAAGATCACCCTGCAATAAATTAAGACGCAGCTTCATCAGAGTCATCAGGAGCTGATCCCAAGTGTGTAGCTGGAAGCTGTTGGTGTATGTATTGGTAAGGTGTTCGGCGACTGAATGAATGGTGGTTGTTTCTCAGCAGAGTTATGTACAATGGTGCCGGCTCAACGCATTGTGTTCTCATATCAGATGTAGGTGGCTTCAGGTTGATTTTGAAGTGTAGTTGTGGTCAGAGACAGATGGATACTCCCAGTGTGTTTCTGCATCACAGTTCAGGGCCATGTGGATGTGATCATCCTCACTGTTGTCCACTGCATCACTGATGCTCATCGATGCATCTGTGGAAATAATATAACCATAAACATATTTTTACATTAGTAATAATACATCATGAGAATTAATATATGATTGCACCCATACTTTAACAGAACAGTGTGAGAGAGAGATGCATTTAAAAAAGGAGACAGTATACACACAATCTCTGACTCTAGTGTTAATACTTAGGTCAATATCAATATCTGAATGAGAGATGTAGCTAGCTGGCCTGCTATCATTTGCAATCTCTGTAACTTACAGGAATAATGTAAGCTATTGTTAGACTATAATGTACCATAATACTAAATGTATACCATTGTACTATCTTAAATATGAAATATATACTGTGGGTGGCAATGGTAATAATGCAAGATTTGTTGTATTTTGTGAACTGCTCGTTACTGATCTCAAATGTATTCACAGAACAGACTTCACAAATCTAACATTAGGCTAACAAGCACATGGCTAGCTAAGTTAGCTTACCTGAATCTGACAACCTGTTCAGCACCCGCGGTGTGACTTCTTTACCGCAACATCGTAGCTGAGCCATTTCTCGGGGTAAGGGTGTTCGTCAGTCGGCTTCCCGTCCATGAAATGGTACGAACACACATAGGGCCGCTTGGGTGGGCACTTCAAGTTTAGCGCCTTCGACCATTGCCTCAGGTGCTCCTTGTCTTAAAGTGGTGGGTGTGAATTGTAAAGTGCACCGCAACACTCGACCACTTCATATTGTATTCGTAACATCGTTGATGCAATTGTTCTCTCTTTTTAATCTAATTGTTAAGGCAACCCCTAACTGCATATAATCCACATCCACTGTTACAGCTATAGGATTACCGCTAGCAACTACTAGCTTAGGTCCCTCTCAGCCGGAAGTAAGATAACAAAACGAACGCAATGGCGCCACCCTTGTTGTCGCGGAAAATAAGGTGAATATAAGAGCTTTACTACCACTGAACTTTACTGTGGGAACCAGGCACTTCTCATTGTACTCCTCCTCTAGCAACACCATAACATTTTGGATGCTGTTAGATCCAAAATGATTGATTTGGTCTCATGAGACCAGAGTATTGATTCCCAGAATCTATATTTTGTAAATATGGGCTTTGGAAATGGCTAACTGACTTTATTGTGCTTTGGCTACAGTAGGTAGTTCCAGTGAGAACAACCATGCATGTCATTTCTGCAGGCTGCATCTTACTCTGTGAGATAAACAGTCACTCTTTTCATAGCTTTTGCTGGCTCTGAGACACTCGCTTGGTATTTCTTCTGCTCTTTGTCTAAAAAAAAAAAAAAAAAATCCCTCATCACTAAATGAAAGCTTAAAATGAAGGCCTGATTATTTCAGGGGCCTTGTCACAAGTCCATTGTTTTTGAATTTCTATGTTACTTTTGCTATATTTTCACACTTACAACACCTCTTGTACCACTGTCCTCTTTTGTGCTAAGAAATAAGTCTCCTGACAGTTCTCTCCCAAGTGGTTCCATAGTTGTCAGCATTAAGTCTGAGAATGATTCAGTAGGCTATATAACACTTTTAATTGTCAAGAAATTACTAATCTATAAATGTTTTGGTTAAACATACTTACCTGTTGATCAAATATTGCCTTAAACTTACACCAGAAATTTTTTATTTCGTTTTATTTAGTAACTTTTAAGCGGGTGTACTTATTTTTGCTACACAACATTTTATCACCTTGATAAGAAAATCTTATTTTCCTGAATAATTTTGACATGCTTCTTTGGTAATTGATATATATATATATATTTCAAGGATATCAGCTTTACCAGAGATTTAACCCCTCGTTTGAAATTGCGTTCATTAATATAATCAGTGAACTCTTAACAATTCTCAGTTAGACAATCTTTTTCAAAAAAGTAAACAGAATGTTTAATATTATTTTAGCTGTCAAAATAAATTAATTACAACAGTTTTATCATACCTAAATTGAACTCAGTACAAAGTAAAAAAAAAAAAATGTTCTCTTTTAAATCTCTATGTGCAAGATTTTACCATAGCAAGGGCGGAAACAGGCAGCACATAAATGCCAGAATGTAAAATTAGTTATTTTATGCACATTTAAATGTGATCCATTTCCATTTGTACTTTACCAACTAACACAAATCAGCACCTATTTTTAGTGCAAATGCACAGTGCTCACATTTATTGTGCATTTAATTAAAGATAAAAAATTACATATCAATTTGTGACTTATATTGTAATCTCACAATAGCAGTATATTTTAGTCCATACGTTTGAGAGACATGTTCTTAAATGTGACACATGTCATGCTTGTATTTGTTATATCCAGTGTTGGGTTAGTAACTCAAAAAAAGTAATCCACTACAAATTACAAATTACTACATTAAAATTGTAATTTGGTTACATTACTGATTACTGCATGTAAAAATTAATTAGATTACTAATTACTTTACATTCAAGTTACTTTGAAAACCTATAAAACCTACAAAAATAAACCACAAAGTAAAAATAGTTCTTTCCGTAATTTAAAATTGACCGAAAAATATTACAGAAGTATGAAAACAGCAACTTGATTTAAAGTTCCAATGCATTACTAGAACTTAAACTTAACATTCTTAGAACCTGCCTAACAATGAAAACTGTAGTCTCTTTAAATTTGTCTGAACAGTATGTCTTATCTACAACATTCCTTGATATATGTAGCATGTGTGTGCTAACTTAACTGTGTTTATATTTGTATGTAACTGCATTAAAGACAGGAAAAAAATGCCTTTAATTGAAGACATTTCCGATAACATTTGAAAACAGTATTGAATAGTATTGTTCAGAAGTTACCTTCCCTCCCGATCCTGAACAAAAACCCAGTTTAGCTTGTTTAGGTGAGGTTGTACCGTTCTTTTTTTGTAGTTTTGTTGTAGAATGCTTTCTGTTTAAGTGCTTCAACAAATTGCTGGTCAAGTTTATTAGCGGTAGAAAGTTCATTAGAAACTGTGCACAGTTTGCATTTAACAGTAATATTTTAGTTTTTACACACAATGAAATCAAAATAATGTTTGTATCCACTTGAAGAAACACAGGGTGCACACTCAGCACACTCATCTCTGTCCATTTTAGCATGCGTTCTCCGGTGATTCATTAAAGCGCATGCTTGCTCATCAAATGACGCATCCGCGCCAAACATGATTTCTTTTAGAAATGCATTTTACCTAATATTTTTTTCCTTGTAACGCAAATAACTGTCACAACCACACACTTTATGAACTGTCAGTTTGCTTGTTTTCCTTTGTCACATGTTCCTTTGTTCCTAGTTCCCGCCACTATCTGTTTCCATGGACATTAATCATCACCTCAGCTGTTCATCATTTGAGTTCATCAGTGTGTGTGTATATCAGTTCTGTTCTGTCAGTGTGTCTTTGTCGGGTCTCGTTAATGTCTTGGTGTTTATTCTGCCCTGGATTCGGTGTTTCTCCTTGTGGATATTCAAGTAAAGACTTTCTAAACGTACTCTTCCTCGTCGTGTGTTGTTTACACCACCCTAACGTAACAATAACGTCATTTTATTGACATCGGTAACTGTAATCAGATTACATAAATTTAACCCTTTGAGCGGTATGTTCCAACATATGGGATTTTTATTCCTGTGCCCCTGGGCGTGCGGTCCCACATATGGGATTTAGAACATTCAGCGACGTCACATAACTGCCAGATTCAAACTGTGCTTTTGCGCTTTGGCTGCGAGACGGTCGCACTCAGCTCTTGTCATATATCACAGCTATGTGTCACGGGGTGACTAAATTAGTAGCGATAATTAGTAGATTGAATGGGGAATGTAGAATAATAAGAAAGTAAAATCCATTGGCTCTGGGAAGTTGGGGGCGGGGTTGGGTTGTTTGTTTTTGTCTTTTTAAGGTTGATGTGTAGACGGAAGCAGAGGAGGGGAAGAGTTTTTTTGGTAGCTGGCCGGAAATTGTCGAGCTGCTGTTGAAGACAGACGTAGATACGTGAGTTGCGAATCTGAAAAGTGTTTGCGAGCAAAATAATACCAAGGACGCTGGCACAAAGTGGGAAGCTGAAGGAAGGCGGAGGGCATGAGCTAGTTAGTGAATGGGTCAGGATGGCAGGATCTTGGTATGAGGATGTTGATGATATGGATTGTAAGGGTGGAACTCCTACAGGGATTCAGGCTGTAGGGTTGCCGAGCGACTAAAGAAACTTTATCAGCAAGATGGTAGAAAACTGTACATTTCTTGTCTATTACCACCCACTGCAACTTATACCAATGACGGAAATAAGCGCAGTTATAATAGCAAAATATGTGGGAGAGCGTTGCTATAGGGTGACGATATTATATTGCAATAGGGAGCACATTAATGTTAATACCAAATCAAAACTAGTTAGCACATCATTTGTAATTGAAAGGGTTTAATGACAATATCTGATTATGGTTACACTTAAAAATAATTACAAAATAGATGTATGAGATGATAAAATCATATACCATTGATCGTACACAGCATGTATGAAAAAAGTTACCTGAGAGATAGAGAGAGAAAGAAAGAGAAAGAGAGAGAGAGAGAGAGAGAGAGAGAGAGAGAGAGGGCAAGAGAATGCCCAAGAAAAGCCAAGAATCAAAGAAGACACAGAGCAACAGTTACAGTCGTCTTTTATCCCTTCCTTGACCATGTGACTGAAACACAAATATGAGACATTCAAACTGACCAATCAGGAGATTAAAACTTGCCCCATTGTACTAAAGGTGTGACAATTTGTAGACCCCCGATGTACACACATCTTGGCCTACAGGGCTTGATCACTATCAACACCTCTTTGACTTCCAAATGGCCCTTGCAGCAAGAGAGAGGGGGTTGAAACAGTAAAGCAAATGTCTTTGTTCATTTTAAAATATCTTTTAGATATTTTCAATCTTACAGGATAGTGAGGAGTGGATGGCTGCTGGGGGTGAAAAAGAGAGGGGTAGAGGAAGAAGGCAGGGAGAAGGGGGTAATGAGAGGACTAATCTAAGTCAAAAAAGGGGGTTGGAGGAGAATAGTGTTGAGGAAAACAAGCGAATGGTGCGGAGGAAGATGGACGATGGAGAATTCAAAGTTATCCTTATGTTTAGGAAAGAAGATGAGCACATACGCTTAAGTCCAATTGCACTTACCCAAGAATTAAAAAAGAAGCTAGGTGAAATAGAAATGGCAAGAATACTTTGAGATGGAAACATTATGTTAATATGTAAAACAGAGGAACAAAGGAGAAAAGCATTGCTCATTGGAAACGTATGTAAAAAGAAGGTAGTGGATAGAAAAGTAATAAATGGAAGGAAGGGAACTCAAGGAGTAATATGGGGCATTCCAACTGAAGAAGACCTGGATAACATCAAAAAGAACATCCAAGGAGGAAATGTAAAGAGTTTAAGGAGATTAAATAAAACAATAAATGGAGAAAGAACTGCAAGCTTGTCGGTTTTAATTGAGTTTCAAGATGATAAACTTCCGGACAGGGTCAAAGTAGGATACATGAGTTATCCAGTCAGGGAATATTTTCCACCACCTCTTAGGTGTTACAAATGCCAAAGGTATGGGCACATTGCTGCAGTGTGTAAAGGTAAACAAAGATGCCCTAAATGTGGTGGAGAACATAGATATGAAGAATGTGGAGAAAATGTGAAGGCTAAATGTTGCAACTGTGGTGGGGATCATAATGTAGCATTTGGAGGATGTGATGTAAGAAAAAGAGCAGTGGAAGTCCAGAAAGTCAAAGTTAAAAACAACATAAGCTATGCAGAGGCAGTGAAAAGAATTCAAGGAGAGGGGGAAACAAAGAGGACAGGTAATGAAGGAAATGTCTTGGGAGGACAAAGAAATTTGAGAGATATTTCCGTGAGTATGGAGAATTTAATTCTATTTATAGCATATGTCTTTAATTGTATGGATAAAGTGAGACATAAAACAGAGAAAATTAAAGTAATTGTGAGAGGTGCTGAGAAATTTTTGTTAGTCAAACACGTCTTGGGAACAAATCAATAGAAGGCTTGAATCAGAGGGAAAATCGTCCAGCCAGAATGCTTATTATTCAGTGGAATGCAAGAAGTTTAGTAGCTAATGGACAGGAATTCAAAGGATTTATTAATGAGTTAGAAGCAAAACCAGATATAATTTGCATACAGGAAACTTGGTTAAAACCATCATTAGATTTTATAATTATAGGTTATGATAGTATTCGGAAAGACAGAGACAATGGTAATGGGGGAGGTTGTGCAATATTTATTAAACAAAATATTCAGTTTAGGGTAACAGCTAGAGGGAAAGAACTGGAATTTATTATAACGAAGGTATGGACAGAGGAGGGTACTATTAAAATAGCAAATTATTATAATCCATGCCAGAGATTAACCTTGGGGAATTTGGAGGAATTATTAGTTCACTTAGAGGGTAAAGGTTATTTGTTGTGGAGATTTTAATGGTCATAATACATTGTGGGATAATTATAATGATATTAATGGAGAGGTTATAGAAGAATTTATGAATATGAAAAATTTAGTTTGTATTAACAATGGAAATGGTACCAGAATAAATGTGATAAATGGGAAGGAGACAGCGGTGGATATTTCCCTTGTGTCTGAGTCAATAGCAGGGATATGTTGGTGGAAAGTAAAGAACGAAAGCACGATGGGGAGTTACCATTGTCCTATTTTTGTTGAAGTAGGGGCAAGAGTAGAAATTAATGAGATAAATAGATCAGGAGGGAGGGTTTTTGACAAAGCAGATTGGGGTAAATTTAGAGAAGTATGTCAGGGGATAATGAGTGAAATTAATATTAATCAAGAGACAGAGGAGTGTATTAGTCAGTGTATTAGTGGAGCTATAATTGAAGCTGCAGTCCAGTCAATTCCAAGGCGCACAGGAAGTAAGAAAAAGAGGACTGTTCCATGGTGGACAGAAGAATGTGGAAGAGTAGTCAAAGAGAGAAACAAAGCATTTAAAAGACTTAAAAGAACACTTAATTTTGGGGACTTAATTAGGTACAGAAAGGCGCAAACATGTGTTAGAAGAACAGTGAAAACAGCAAAAAAAGAATATTGGAGGATGTTCTGTAATACAGTGGGTAGAGAAACGGATATTGATAAGGTCTGGGGTATGGTAAGGAAAATGAACGGGATTAGAAGAGAGTATAGGTATCCAACATTAACAATTAATGGGAGTACGGCAATTACAGAGATAGTAAAGGCTGAAATGATTGTGGAAACATTTGTCAAAATTCATAGTTCAGACAACATCAGTGAAGAAGGGAGAAGAGGGGGAGAGGAAACAATATTAAGACAGGGATTTTAGTATAGATTTAGATTATGGAAATGTGGATGATGCATTGAATTTACCTTTTACTATAAGTGAATTAAATAGTGCTTTAAGGAACACTAGAGTATCTGCACCAGGTAAAGATCAGGTATGCTATATAATTATGTCTAAATTAAGTGATTCATCTAAAAATATACTTCTGGAATTATATAACAGGGTGTGGGAGAGTGGGAAATTACCTAGCAAATGGAAAGAGGCTATAATAGTACCAATACGTAAAGCAGGGAAGGAAGGAAACAGTCCAAATGATTATAGACCAATTGCTTTGACTTCTTATTTGTAAGGTTATGGAGAAAATGATTAATAAAAGATTAACATATTACTTGGAAACAAAAGGATGTATTTTAAATTATCAAAGTGGATTTAGGAAAGGAAGAAGTACAATGGATTCTACAGTATGCTTAGAGTATGAAATAAGGAGAGCGCAGATTAATAGAGAAAGTGTAGTGGCTATATTTTTAGACATTGAGAAAGCTTATGATATGATGTGGAGAGAAGGTCTGATAATTAAGTTAAGAAAGGCAGGAGTTAATGGAAAAATGTTAAGATGGATTAAAGATTTTCTATTTGGCAGAACTATTCAAGTCAAAGTTGGGCAAAACTTTTCCAGGACCATGATTGTAGAGAACGGTACACCACAAGGAAGCATAATTAGTCCCTTATTATTTACCATTATGATTAATGATGTATTCTCAAGTATTGAGAAAGGAATAGGATTCTCCCTTTTTGCAGATGATGGGGCAATTTGGAAACGTGGAAGAAATGTGGATTTTATTGTTAGGAAAATGCAAGCTGCTATAACAGAAGTGGAAAAATGGTCATATCAGTGGGGGTTTAGATTTTCTGTTGAAAAAACAAAAACAGTGATTTTTTCAAAACGGAGAGTTAACAGTGGGATAAAATTAAAATTATATGGCCAAGACATAGAAAGAGTTTCTTGTTTTATGTTTTTAAGGGTATGGTTTGATGAGAAACTTACATTTAAAATGCATATTGAGAAAATTATTGATAAATGCAAGAAAGTACAGAATGTTTGGTGGGTAAGGAAAGATTGGCATTGAAAAGTATATATACCGGATTAATGTGATCAGTGCTTGATTATGGTTGTATAGTTTTTCAATCTGCTGCTACAAGCAAGTTGAAGGAATTGGACAAAATTCAATATAAGGCATTAAGGTTATTAACAGGGGCTATAAGATCCACTCCTACTGCTGCATTGCATATTGAAACAGGGGAAATGCCCTTAGAACTTAGGAGAGTGCAACTGTCACTGAATTATTTGGTCAGTATAAAAGGACATGTTATAAATCATCCAGCAAAAGACGTGGTAAAACCATGTTGGGAAAAAGAAAAGTTTGAAATCAAGAGTTTTGGGTGGGTGATACCTAAAGTGGCGGAAGAAATGGAAATAAATGAGATGGCCTTTAGCCCAACTGTTCCATGGTCAGTAATTCCCCAGTGGTTATTACCACAGTCCATTGTGGACATGTCACTGCTAGAGAAGAGGGACAAGGCCCAGGGGGATGGTTATAATGCTCGAATGGTGCAGACATATATTCAAACTCATTATTTTAGTTATGTCTTGATTTATTCAGATGCATCTAAAAATATAGAAAACAGAGTAGGCGTGGCATTCACAGTTATAGATTTTAAAGTTAACAAGAGAATCTCAGATAATCTATCAGTATACACTGGAGAAATGATTGCAATTTTATTGGCACTACAGTGGGTTGAAGAAAATAGACCATTGAGGAGGAAAATAGACCAATGAGGAAGCATAATTAGTCCCTATTATTTACCATTATGATTAATGATGTATTCTCAAGTATTGAGAAAGGAATAGGATTCTCCCTTTTTGCAGATGATGGGGCAATTTGGAAACGTGGAAGAAATGTGGATTTTATTGTTAGGAAATGGGAAATTGTTAGGAAATGTTATATGTTCTGACTCAAGTTCATCATTAATGACACTAGAAAGTGGTCAATCTGAGAGTAGATCTGACGTACTGATCGAGATCCTTCAAACATTATACAGGATTCAGATGATGGGTTTAGAAGTATCTTTCTGTTGGGTACCTGCTCGAATAGGAGTAAAGGGGAATGAATTGGCAGATGAATGTGCTAAGGAAGCCACAGGAAAATCAGATATAGACATGCAAGTAAATTATAGTAAGGCTGAGATGAAGTTTTTAATTAAACATGTGAAAAATAGATGGCAGAAACAATGGGAAGAAGAAAGAACAGGAAGATGGCTTTATAACATCCAAAGAATTGTTGGTAAAGGTAGAATAACAAGGAGAAATAGAAAGGAAGAATCAATTATATCTAGACTTAGATTTGGACATACAGCACTTAACAGTACTCTAAATAAAATAGGGAAACATCAGACAGGAGCATGTGAGCATTGTAATCAAGAAGAAACAGTGGAACATGTTATAATGAAATGTCCAAAATATAATAGTGAGAGTATTGATTTTTAATTTGAAAAGAATTAAGATGAAGTTTAATTTGACAAATTTATTGCAAAGGAACTCACATGAGGAGTGTATTGATTTTTTAATACTATATTTGAAAATGTCTGATTTAGATAAAAGACGGCGGATAGTGAACGGGCGAGTGTAAGAAGGGAACGAGTTCCTAGGACCTGCGAGAGAGCTGAACGGAAGCCAGAGAGACACCGCGGAAGCGGGCGTGAGAGATGAGGGCCTTGATTGGTGAATGCCGCGGCTAGATCGGTACACGCAGAATCAGCGGACGCCATTATTGTTATACAGAGGGGTGAGATTCTCGCTCCCTGGCCAGTTAAGTGTTTCTTTTCCTCTCTTGTGGGAGTTGCCAGTGTGTTTTCAAGGAATTGATGGCGCTGTCATTGTAGCAGTGAGTGGACGAGTCAGCGAAGGCCGCTGTCGGACCGGAGTGTGAGGAAGCAGCGGACGCCATTACTGTTTACATGGAGGGGCGAGTCACTCACTCCCCGGCCAGTTAAGTGACCTCTCTCTCTTTTGTTGGAGTCACAAGTGTGTAATAAGGAATTGACTGCATTGTTTGTTGTAACCAGAGTGAATGAGCCGGCAGTCTCTAGAGGAATCTCCGAGGACGAGGAGATTAACTGACTGACATTTTTAAGTTGAGGACTGCGGCTTGAATTGTGTGAACTGTGCCCATTTTTTTTTTTAAGTCCTTTTGTGAAGTGAGTTTTTATACTATTAAGAGAGGGTATAGTCAAGCAGTAGCTTAATGTATTTGTTATTGTGTATTTTTTCTTTTTTTCTTTTTTTGTTTCTACTACCTTCATTTTAAAGCCTTTATAGAGATCTGAGTAGAGCTAATTTACATCATATGGGGGAAAAACTCAGTTTTTCTCAGATTACTGAAGCCTTTTTCAATAATGCAGTGTAACTGCATGGCCATTGGTTCAAACTGGGAAACTTTTTGAACCAATGACGGTGCGGCGGAGCTGTGTGAGCCTATGGTGATGCAGCGCGCCAAAACCCACCAAAATGGACGGGGCGTCTGGCTATATAAGCGAGCATTTCGCCATAGGATTTCAGTCTTTTGATTGAAGCGACGACACTGAGTCGTACAGCTCCATGGTACGGCAGCAAACGCAGTACTCATTCCCGTATCTCAGGGAACCGAGGTTACATATGTAACCGAGTACATTCCCTTTCGATACTTCACTCATACTGCATATGGGGAATGAATACAATCACACTGTGCCATGGGAGGGAATGACTGAACCTATCTTAGGCACCGAAGTAGGTATGCAAAGCCGTCGTACCCTCATGGTTACACATTCTAAGAGGGAGCTGGCTCCCATGAGATAACAGCACGACCGACGGGCTACGTAGAGGCCGTCAAATCACACTGAAAGGACCCGGGCGTGCAACGCCGGAACGTCCAAGTTATAGAACCTGACAAACGTGGACAGTGAGGACCAGCCGGCCACCTCACAGATGTCTTTAATGGAGATGTCTTTAAAGGCCATACCTCTAGTGGAGTGGGCTCGTACTTCTATGGGGCAATCTAGGCCCATAGAGGAGTAACAAAGAGCAATAGTGTCCACAATCGAATGCGAGAGTCTTTGCTTTGTGACCGGAAGCCCCTTGGTGCGGCCACCAAAGAGCACAAAGAGCTGGTCCGACTGCCAAAAAGGCACGGAACGCTCGATGTATGTCCTCAATGCCCTAACCGGGCAGAGTAAATCCAGCTCAAGTTTGTCCCCTGAGGGAGATAGCGCTGACAGGGTAATTACCTGTGCTCTGAACGGAGTCAAGAGCACCTTAGGAACGTAGGCATGCCTGGGTTTCAGGGCGACCTTCGAGCCATTAAGCCCAAATTCGAGGCACGCAGGCTCCAGGAGAGGACCTGCAGAATTATATATTTCCTTACCAATCTAATAAATATATTGCAATATAAATGGTTATAACATAGTTTTCAATATAAATATTCCACATTTCCACAAACCATGGTAAATTACTACAGTACATTCATGGTAAATGTTTGTAAGGGTGGTGATTTCAAGATTTAAAAGTCTTCTATCCTTATTCATGGCATGTTTCTCCTGTTTTCCTCATGTTGGGAATGTTGAGGCTGTTTCATCCGATTTAAAACTAGTTTAATAATCGAGTAATTTGTAATGCTTCTCACTAGATGTCGCAACGTTGTTTAATAATGGTGACCGGGAATAAACGTGGCTCCTTTAAGCTTTCGTTTCGTTATCCACTGGGCCGTGCTGCGTAGTTCAAAGTAAACTAGTGAAACACATGAAAACAGCGCTATTTGTTCTGTATTTGTTGTTACTGACCGAGAAAAAACTACAGATGATTCAGTGACAGAGCGGTCCGAACAAATCCAAATCATTTCAGGTCGTTATGCAAGCACGTTTGGCCAATTCACGGAAAAGAAAGAATCGAGACAAAAGAATGATTAATTCATGAATGACTGGTATCGCTGGTTCAGTCAACAGAAATACGGGACACGCATAATAACTGCTGAAATATTCGCACGGAAAATGTTTCTCAGGTCAGTTGGAGGAGCGTGCATGGTATGAACAGTGCGCATATAGCCAAACAGCTGCAGGCACCACTGCAGCCACGTATCTAACCAAATTGAGCCGCACCACCAGGAAAAGAGGAGGAGGGAGATTGGGGTGCCGCGGGCCAGATGAAGATGATAGGTGGGCCGGATTTGGCCCGCGGGCCGCCAGTTGACGAGCACTGTCCTAGAACCTCTCAAGAAACGTACAACTAAGTTGTTTCTCCCCACTGACTGGCCAGCAATAGGGGCATGAAACGCTGCTATGGCTGCCACATATACTTTGAGCATGGAGGGCTTGAGACCCTTGTCCAGACACTCCTGGAGAAATGACAATATCGCAGATATGTCACACTCAACCGGATCTTCGTTTCGAGCCGTACACCAGTTGATGAAGACCGACCATTTTTGGGCATAGAGGCGTCTCTGGCCTGAGAAATGGTATGTAGCATGTCCTCAGGGAGGTCGACAGGCTCCCATCAAGGGACCAAAGGTGCAGGGCCACAGCTCTGGCTGGGGGTGCCAAATCGTCCTGTTCACCTGAGAGAGGAGGTCCCGTCTCAGGGGGATCGGCCACAGGGCTTTCGTTGAAAGCCTGAACAGCTCTAAGGACCAATGCTGGTTCCTCCAGAGTGGGCCCCCAGCAGAACTTTGTGTTTGTCTTCCTATCAGAGCGGGCTTGAGAGCGGGCAGTCTGCAAGGGCGCCGGCGCTGCAGGCAGTCGGCGAGTCTCAGCTGGTCTGTTGTGATGCCTCTTCAACGGCGAGAAGCGAGCTTGATCCGCGGCGTGCAGGCGAGAGAAGGAGAAGGCGTTCAGTCTCGTTGTCCAGCGAAGAGAAGCGTCGTCATCGCTGAAGGAGATAAATCTGAAATCCTATGGCGAAATGCTTGCTTATATAGCCAGACGCCCCACCCCTTTTGGCGGGCTTTGGCGTACTGCATCGCCATAGGCTCAAAAGGTTTCCCATTTAGCGTAAAAGTGAAATGACACCCCTTGTTTAGAAAGAACAGTCCCCAAAGGAAGCATATACAACGAGAACAAAGCAGGGGCCAGAATGGAGCCCTGAGGGTCTCCATAATCCAAAAAAGATACAGAAGAAGAGAACCCATCAAGACAAACAGAATATGTTCTAGCATTTAAATAGGACTTAAACCAATTTAGAGTGCAACCTTAGTTAGAATGTTTTAAACTCACACTTGAAAGGGTTAGAATGTAATGCGTTACATTACTGCGTTTTTAGGAAAAGTAATTAGAATACAGTAACACCTTACTTTGTAACAAACGATATATTTTATTCCCCAAACCTAACCATACCCATAAACACAACCCTCACAGAAAACATTCTGCATTTTTACATTTAAAAAAAAAAAAAAAAAACACCATTTAGTATGATTTATAAGCTGTTTTCCTAATGGGGACCAAAAATAAACAATTAAAAATAAATAAACCCAACTCTGGTTATATCATATAACAAAATACAACAAATACAAGCATGGAAAGTTTTTTACACTTCTTTAAATGCCTCCACATGTTGTATTAACTGTTCCAGTCATTCTCAATGTTTAGTTGGCCTTTATTTCCCTGCGTTTTGTAAAATGCAATAAAACCAAGACTGCAACAGTTAGTATCCTCAATTCCCAAACATTTAAAGACCCCCTGTGGTGAAAATCAAGTTTTTAATGTTGTTTATATGTCTATGTAGTGTTTTAAATATGCTTTAATACAAACCATCTGCAAATTCATAAGACAGCACCATTCCTGAGTATTTTATGTTTAAAACTGCAGTAAACCAAAGACAGTCTAAAACCCGTGGTTTGAAATAGTGGGTGCTTGTGACGTCACAGACTACCTTGTAACCAATCAAGACAACGTGCCGACGGGCTTTAGCATATCATTAACTATGACCGCTCTGAAGCAGAAGAGAAAAGCCAGGTTCTCCCGGTATATTTTCTGTTGATATAAAAAATTGTGTAATTTAGTAATATAGCAAGTCTATGATGTATATTATGGTGTTATGATGAAGTATTTGCCTGTCTCCACTGACGTTCTGAGTTGTTCAAAGCGTTTGGGATACTGATTGTTAGAAGTCAGCTGTCTGATTCTGAGATTTATTATTAGCTGTTTGATAACGTAGTCAAGCAAAAGGCTAATAATTTTAATAACTGTTATGTGTCCGACAGAACCGTCGCAAGGGCTGTGCCAAGTGTGTGAGCGCATATCACGGCAAAGTAGCTAAAGTGACAGCTGATTTGAAGTAAAGCCAATAAAGTTCATGTTTTTGACCTTCGAAATATTTTAATACTATAAAACATAGCTAAAACAAAATTGCTCTGGGCGTGTGACCATAATTCGTGTGCATTATATGTCAGTCAGTGTGGCATCACACGTCAAGTTCGGAAAAAGCTTTATTCAGTCCATTTTAAATTCTTATTTTGGCTAAGTCTGGAATGGATCAAACCATATTAGCCTACCTGATGAGTTCAAGTAAATACGCTGGAAATCCACGCTCATTCAAGGCTGTGCATTTATTGCATGTAGGCTACAGAGAAGGCACGGGCACCTGCAGGATTATAGACAATAACGTTTTTTATTTAACACTATAAAGTTAAATAAGCATATATAGCTTATTTTGCAATATATAATAATATAAATAAGCAATATATTAGCAATATATAAGCATATATTGCTTGTCACTACAGCAACTGTAGACTGAGTGAGTGGGGGCGGGGCTAATTTGCATATTCATTGATCCGTGAATATTAAATTAGGCAAGGGTGTAGAGTTATAATTTTAAGCTGTTTTAAGGCATGAAAAAAAATTTCACTGGAAAAAATGTTTAAATATGTCATTTTGGTGATCAAAATGAGTTTTAAGTGATAAAATAATTGACAGGGGGATACAGGGGGACTTTAAAAAGTGTAATTAAAAGGAAAGGTGATGTGACACCGTGTGAAACCTGTCTCTATTTCAACTTTTCTAGAGTATGTTGCAGCCATCAAAATCAAAATTTGTTTATTTTTACAAAATACAATTAAATTGTACTTAGTTTTCTTTGTACTTTTGTCAGTTAAATAAAGGTTAAAGAGAATTAACAAATCACAGATTCTTGATTTTATTGCATTTTACAAAATGTACCAACTTTTCTGGAATTGGGCTAGTATTCTCCTGTGCTCCTTTGAGTTTTTGTTTTGTCTGAATTGTTAATAAATGTTACTGCTGCGCATTGATCCTGCCTCTACTCTCTTTGCTGGAACCAGCATGCATGACACAGATAATAATAAATGAGATTTATGTATTGTGTGTGTGTGTGTGTGTGTGCGAGGTCCATGGTAAACCCTACATTGTGGGGACCAAATATCCCCACAAGGATAGTAATACCAGAAATTTTCGACTTGATGGGGACTTTATTTATCTATTTATTTTTAATTTTTTCTTGGTCCCCATTAGGAAAACAGCTTATAAATCATACTAAATGGTGTTTTTTTTTTTTTTTTTTTTTTTTTAAATTAAAAATGCATAATGTTTTCTGTGAGGGTTGTGTTTATGGGTATGGGTAATATTTTGGGGAATAAAATATATCATTTTTACACTATAAAAGTCATTATGTCTATGGAAAGTCCCCATAAAATGTGTGAAGCCCAACGTGTGTGTGTGTGCATGACATATCAGGACACAAATTTGTATAATGACATGGGTATGACATAGGTATTACAAGGAGAGGGTGACTTATGAGGACATTACCCCATGTCCCCATTTTCAAAAGGCTTATAAATCAATCAGAATGAGGTGTTTTTTTTTTTTTTTTTTTTTTTTTTTGAGAAAGTAAAAATGTGCACAGTTTTCTATGATGGGTAGGTTTAGGTGTAGGGCGATAGAAAATACGGTTTGTACAGTATAAAAACCATTACGCCTATGGAATGTCCCCACAATTCACAAAAACAAATGTGTGTGTGTGTGTGTGTGTGTGTGTGTGTGTGTGTGAGTGAATAATCAAGTATCTCTCAACTCCCCAAACCAGATTGCTCTGCTCATTCTTTACATTCAAATGCTTCTTTACACCTGCACATATTCTTTGCTCTCCCCCCTGTCAAAAAAAACTCCACCCTCTTTATCATGACCATATAATAGACGTATTCAAACAAGTCATCTAGCCTGCTGCTGTCCAAAGACCCGTTCTCCTCAGAAGAATCATCTAAAGATCTCTCCTTTTAGAATTCAGTTTGCTCACTGCTTTTCACATTGTCAACATGATGAACAGAATTGTGCTTGGAGTCATTGCAGTGATTGGATTCTTCACTCTATGTAAGTCTACAGAGAAATAGGTCATTATGACAGGGCAATTCTTTTCATTTGATGGGAAATGAAGCAATCCATCAGGTCAACAATTTGTAAAAACAAAATTGTATTCATATTTTAATTTATACTAAATAGGTCGATTAATGTCTTTAAACTCAACTGATAGCTGAATATAATTTGTTTAAAACATGTAGATAGTGTCTGGTAACTAAAACTAAAGGACCTCTGGATAACCAGCAACACACAACTCTTCATGTGTATTCTATATGAATAACACAGCTTAATTATTACCAATCAAAAATAGTAGAGCATTAAATATTCCTTGAATGTTTTATTTATCATTTATGTATGTATGTATGTATCCACCCATCCATCCATCTACAGTACCAGCATACATGGGTGGAATTTGTTTGGGGACATAGTTATGATGATATAAATCAAGCATATAGCGTCAGTTCTGACAGACACGTCCATAGACATAATAAATACATAGACGCCCCATTGGCCGCTTTGGACTGTTGCTGCGATACGTCAACGAGTCTATATTGCGCGGTGCAAGATTCCTCATTAAACAATGCAAGTAAATAGGGAACTGCGGCTTTTCTGGACAAAAACCGCAATAAAGTTTACGTTTCTTAACCGGTTTGAACCGTTTATGATCTGCGTGGAGTACGAAAAAATGTTTTGTCTTCAATTACTCAGAATCTCGCTAGTTAGAACTTGAAAATTATTCATTGTCATAGGAATTGTAAAAACTCACGCTTCCCAAGCATAGATTTGGTTCATTTTTCAAGATTAATAATTGTGGAGACGTCCATAATACGTAATATAATTTAATAATGAAATGTGCACATCGATTTTATTTGTGGAAATTGCTTATTCTGTCTGCAACAAAGGCATTTTAGCTTTTTCCCTCGTGCCTTTATCTTTTCCTCTTGAATCACGTCACAGGACAATTTCAAATGAATGTGAAGGTAATTTGCATCTCAAAACCTTATTAATCTGAAGCATTTAATTTAAGGCCCTTTTCATTTTTATAATTTATTTCTATATGTGTTGCCTCCTAACTTTATTCTTGCAGTTTAACACACAAGTGTTTGCATTATTATTCATAACACAACAATAAATGTCTTCATGGAAATGTTATATTATAGTAAAAAAGATAAAATTGTCTTCATTTTAAATGGACAGCATTATATTAACTGTGTCTGGCAACTTTATTGGGGTCTAAAGAAAGTTAAAAATGTATTATCTATAGACCTAAGCATTTCACAGATTTACTGTCAGTACACCATAGTTATACAAATGTACTGAATTAATTTATTTTGATTCAAATGGATTACAACAAGATAATCCACCTTATTCCTACACCCCATGACGCTTTGAGCGAATTATGGGTGTAACTTCCGTTAAGATGTAAACAGTCATTGAAAGCCTTGCTCTATAAACGCAATAATACGTTTAAAAAAACAACAAAACAAAACAAACAAACAAAAAAAAAACTGGGTACAATGAGATGACAATATTCTGCTCACCTTTCAGCCATCGAACATTGAAAGGACATTTAAAAGTGTAAAAGCATCAATGTACTTTCAATAGGAAATGAAAAAGCGCGATTCTTTCTACACCAAACGAAAGAAAAACGAGAGATTCTTCGTGTATTCCAGTGAATTATTAATGGGATATATCGTAAATTATATCGGGAGAACAGACCACAAATGTGCAGTAAATGTTGTCCTTTTTCATACTATTATAGCGGAATGCAAAGGGAAAAAAAGAAAATAATCACGAGGATAGAAAGCAGCGACCGAAAAGAGCTTAGATATTCTAACATATTACGTTAAAATACCAAGCGTTACGTTACTCATGATGTCTGAAAATAAGACATGAAAGAAAAAATGACAGCTCATTCAGTCAATCTGACGGATAAGCTTTATTTGTAGGGCATCCTTATGATGTGAAACGATTTGTTTCAGTCTGACTAGCCTACCGCGTTTCGAATTATGGGTTGCACTTCCGGTTTGGTGAACTTCCATTTAACAAGACTGAAATAAACCTTATTCCTGAAGGAATAAGGTGGATAGGGCTTAAAAGATTCCTTATCCTGTGGCTCCCTCTAGTGGACAACATTAACAGCACAGCTTGCACTAATTATAAGACAACCCAGAATAGATCCAGTAAAACATTTGAGATACAGCGGTAGAACATTTTTAGTACAATTACAGTACAATATAAATTGTATGAAATATAAGTGTAATATATCGTATGAGGTCTCTTGGAAATGCAGAGAACAGTCCACTGACAGGCTTTTTTCAGCCTTCCTTGAGGTTTGTGTTGTCCTGGTTCCACTGGCTAAACAGAGGTAAAAATATAAATGAGCCACGATTAGATGACAAGCAATCAAATCCCCTGCTCTTCGGAGATGAGTCATTTAGGTCTATCTAATTCTGACAACCTGAGCTGTCTTGTCAAAGTGCTGCAGGCTTCATTGTCAGAAGACTCACTTGTCATTGGTGTTTGGTAAGTTACTCAAAAAAAAAAAAAAAAAAAAAAAAAAAAGTAATCCACTACAAATGACAAATTACTACATTAAAACTGTAATTTGATTGCATTACTGATTACTGCATGTAAAAAGTAATCAGATTACTAATTACTTTACATTCAAGTTACTTTGAAAACCTACAAAAATAAACCACAAAGTGAAACTCGGTTCTTTCCGTAATTTAAAATTGACTGAAAAATATTACAGAAGTATGAAAACAGCAACTTGACTTAAAGTTCCAATGCATTACTAGAACTTAAACTTAACATTCTTAGAACCTGCCTAACAATGAAAACTGGTCTCTTTAAATTTGTCTGTACAGTATAGTCTTATCTACAACATTCCTTGCTGTATGTAGCATGTGTGTGCTAACTTAACTGTGTTTATATTTGTATGTAACTCCATTAAAGACAGGAAAAATTGCCTTAAATTGAAAACATTTCTAATAACATTTGAAAACAGTACTGAACAGTATTTCAGAATTTACCTTCCCTCCCGATCCTGATCCAAAAATCCAGTCTAGCTTGTTTAGGCGAGGTTGTACCGTTCTCGTTTTGGACGCAGGTATCCTCCTTGGCAATGAGTTTTGTTGTAGAATGCTTTCTGTTTAAGTGCTTCAACAAATTGCTGGTCAAGTTAATAGCGGTAGAAAGTTCGTTAGAAATTGTGCACAGTTTGCATTTAACAGTAATATTTTTGTTTTTATGCAAAATAAAAAATCTAAATAATGTTTTATTTCCACTTGAAGAAACAACCAGCACATTCATCTTTGTCCGTTTTAGCACGCGTTCTCTGGTGATTCATTCAAGCGCATGCTTGCTCATCAAATGACGCATCCGCGCCAAACGTGATTTCTTTTAGAAATGTAGGCTATTTTACCTAATATTTTTTCCTTGTAATGCAAATAATGTAATTTAATTTAAATTATAATGCATTACATAACTGCGTTATCAGGAAAATTAATTAGAACACAGTAACGCCTTTCTTTGTAACGCGTTTTACCCAACTCTGCTTGTCATTTAGATAAGTTCATAGTATAAACTATAATATTATCACTTAAGAATCATGTAAACTCATGTAAACTCTCTCATACTGGTCACTGGAAGTTCAACATGGGACCTCATGGCAAAGAACTCTCTGAGGATCTGAAAAAAAGAATTGTTACTCTACATAAAGATGGCGTAGGCTATAAGAAGATTGCCAGGACCCTGAAACTGAGCTGCAGCACGGTGGCCAAGACCATACAGCAGTTTAACAGGACAGGTTCCACTCAGAACAGGCCTCGCCATGGTCGACCAAAGATGTTGAGTGCACGTGCTCAGTGTCATGTTCAGAGGTTGTGTTTGGGATGTATGAGTGCTGCCAGCATTGCTGCAGAGGTTGAAGGGGTGGGGGGTCAGCCTGTCAGTGCTCAGACCATACACCACACACTGCATCAAATTGGTCTGCATGGCTGTCATCCCAGAAGGAAGCCTCTTCTAAAGATGATGCACAAGAAAGCCTGCAAAGAGTTTGCTGAAGACAAGCAGACTAAGGACATGGATTACTGGAACCATGTCCTGTGGTCTGATGAGACCAAGATAAACTTATTTGGTTCAGATGGTGTCAAGCGTGTGTGGCGGCAACCAGGTGAGGAGTACAAAGACAAGTGTGTCTTGCCTACAGTCAAGTATGGTGGTGGGAGTGTTATGGTCTGGGGCTGCATAAGTGCTGCCGGCACTGGGGAGCTACAGTTCCTTGAGGGAACCATGAATGCCAACAGAGCACGATCCCTTTCCTTCAGAGACTGGGCCGCAGGGCAGTATTCCAACACAATAACGACCCCCAAACACACCTCCAAGATGACCACTGCCTTGCTAAAGAAGCTGAGGGTAAAGGTGATGGACTGGCCAAACATTTCTCCAGACCTAAGCCCTATTTAGCATCTGTGGGGCATCCTCAAACGGAAGGTGGAGGAGCACAATGTTTCTAACATCCACCAGCTCCGTGATGTCGTCATGGAGGAGTGGAAGAGGACTCCAGTGGCAACCTGTGAAACTCTGGTGAACTCCATGCCCAAGAGGGTTAAGGCAGAGCTGGAAAATAATGGTGGCAACACAAAATATTGATACTTTGGGGCCAATTTGTACATTTTGACAAAAGTTTAAACCCTCGCTCTGAGCATGTATGTTTGATGTCCACATATTCTTGCTGAAGAAATTACTTCAACAACTATTATTACATTGGCTGTAGCAATTCATAAAGAAGTGGCTGAATATTATTATTATTTAGCTAATGTTATATTTTCAATTTTGCCGATTGGCAAAAAACAAGGATTTGATCGTGCTGTGTAACAACATCAATTACCAGGCTTTTGGCGCCCTCTGCAGGCATTAGTTACATATTATGCACTTATAACATTTCAGGGGAAAAGACCCTTGAAGTGTTTAAATATGCAGATTAGCTTGTTTTGGTTAATTTAGAAGAAATCTACAGTTGCAGTTACAGAAACAATTGCATGAGTGTGAGGGCTCTCCCTCTCCTTTAAATATGTGTCCCTCAGACTCTTCCACTTCTTTCTGCACACTTCCTCTGAATAAACACAACTTGTCAGTGGGAAAGTAGTTGTAAAATACGGCGAATAAGCTCAGTTTGCCGGCTTTAGCTAGCTTGTAGTCTCAATATGTATATATATATATATATATATATAGCTCAAATTGAGTAAAAATTTTACAACTTACCAGATTGTCCGACCTCCTCACTCACTTTCTTCCAGGCAAGATCCTTTTTATTCCTGTTTCTATAAAAGTATGAAGATGTATCGTACAGCGACGATGATTTTGTCCTCCATTGTTGTTTCGGATTTCTGCCTCCACTCGCTACGTCGTAATCACGTCACTACTAGAGCAAGCTCCTGATTGGTTAACGCGGCGCGAATTTTCGCCAAAGTTAAGATTTTTCAACTTGCGCGATTCGCGCGAATCACGCGTTATGCGTGTCAAACGCTTGAAACGCTCAATTCGCAACGTAGGATGTCAATTCGCGTCTTTGCATTGACTTAACATGTAAATCACTCGCGCTTAATGCTTCATTCGCGTCTGGTGTGAACGCACCATGAGTCAGCCAGTTTCTCAAGAGGAGCTGCACAAGCTCTTATAACGACACCGCTGTTCCACGATTGGCCGGATTCACCGCATGACAACAATCACGTGTGTTTCGTGTTCAGATGTTGCTTGATCGCCGCGCTGCGCTTGTTATACCCGCCTCCATCCCCTACTCCTCCAATATATGACTGCACCCGTGGCTCAGTACCGCACCTCTGCTCATGTAATCCGGGTTATTATTATTGTTGTTCTTATTAATTCCTCATGTCTGTTTATTTCTCTTCAGGTGATGTTCACGTGTATTTTTAATACTTATGTATCAGTTCTGTGAGATGTCTCTGTTGAATTATTTTGATAAACTGTTCTGGTTCCGGGGAAAATCGCTTTTGCCCAGAACAGTTCCATACCGCCAACCTTAAATTGCTATCGCTATATGCTTATTATCGTTTCAAATGTTTTTTGCTAACGTTGTTTGTTATCATTAGTAAATCTCAGACAATAGTGGTCTGACAGAAATAAATATAATTTAAACGTTTAATCAATCACACAATAACTACTTGTATTCTGATACCAAAGCATTGTGATTTTAAATTGATTTACCCAGACCATTTGGGGTATTCATTTCATTTAATTCTCTATCTGTTTCTCCAGCTGAAGCCCTGACATGTAATTCGTGCCAAGTTGGTGTTCTAGGCAAATGTTTGTTAAGTAAACAAGTGGATTGCACCGCCCCCGCGAACAGCTGCTTCTCTGCAAAAGCAGGTTAGACAAGACACAAACACAGTTTCATTTCGTAATGGTTTTCATGTGGAGTTGAGGATATTTGCTAAAACCCAACCCTAAACCTCACACAAACCAGTTTATATTAGTACTGTAGTAAAAATGTATTGCTCTTTCATATAGTTAACCACTTCAAATACCCTCATACTGTATGTCAGCTTTAACATGTTTCATTATATTTGCAACAATTTGCAGGAAATTCCATAGAATTGTATTGTTTTATATATTATATAAAGATAATTATAAAGACTACAGACTAACCCTGCCTGTAAAGGGAAACAAAAAAATTATTTTACTTTTTTAAACAAATTTATTCCAAACAAAGGCACATGTTAAACTATTTTATATAAGCCAGAACTTTTAAATATGTAACAAATTGTTGGAAGTGAAAGTAAAATTCTTTGGTTGATTTTTGGAAAACACTGGCCAGGTTTCACAGACAGAACTTTGATTAAGCCAGGATTAGGCCTTAGTTTAGTTAGGACATTTTAATAGCTTTTATAAACGTGCCTTCGAAAAAAATATTACTGGTGTGCATCTTTACACAAAACAATGCCAGTGACATATTTTACTTTTTTTTTTTTTTCAACTGCTTACACACATTTCCAAAACTTTGCCTCTTTTTTTCAAAACTTTACACACAAATCCAAAAACTGCACACACAAAATGCAAAATGCCTCACATCTCTTGCAAAATGAAGCACTGCATTCAAAATATCACAAACATCTCAAAAGCAAACGTTACGTTGCAAACACCTTTGCCATAATATTCTATTTTTGTATATATCATATACACAGTTATTCAAAACCTAAAGCTCTTCATGAGCTCATATGTACATTTCTGTACAAGACTAAAAGTAATTGGCAGAGAGATGTTGAAAAATTAACGGTAAACATGAAACCAAGACTGAAACCAAACTATTTTTTTTTTTTTTTTTACTGTAAGTATTTGTGGTTGTGAATACACTATAACACAATATGAAAGAAAAGAAATACATCAACCATATGTAGTTGGACACAATGGTTGTGTTTGAAAAAGGAAATCAAGATACTTCCCGTTAGATTTTTGTTTAGATTACATAGATAATTGTGTGTTGTGTTTTGCAAAAAGTGTTTTATGAAATTGAAAACTGAGTCGAAGGCTGAGAATTAGTATATGGTTTTGCAGTTTTGGTGTGTGGTTCTGACATTTGAGAGTCAGGTTTTAGAAATTGTGACAAGTAAGGATTTTGTGTGTAAGCAGTTGAAAAAAAACTGCATGTCAGTACAAGTGCTTTCAGTTAAAACAGCATAAACATGCATTTTAGTCTGGGATTAGGCTTAAGCCTTGTCTGTGAGACCGGGGGACTATATATATATATATATTATATATACCATTCTATATATATATATATATATATATATATATACATATATATATATATATATGTATATATATATAAATATATATATATATATATATATATATTTTTTTTTTTTTTTTTTTTTTTTTTTAAAGTAGTATAAATAATATTAATAATAATAATAATTTGCATGAAAACAAAAGTCAAATCCTGACATGCTTCTGGTGTTCTCTATGGTATAATACTTCACAGAGTTCAATGTGACTGGATTTCTGAGCCTGTCCATGAGTGGCTGCACATCTGATTGCAGCAACAACAGTGGAACCATCTTAAGTGCGGGATACACAGTGACCAAATTCTGCTGTACCACAGATCTGTGCAATGGAGCAAGTGCTGTCCAGCTGTCCATGGCTGGGGCTCTCAGCACCGCCCTATTGGCCTCCATCTGGAGCAGTTACATTCTGTAGATGTAACACCTCCTTATCTGTAACACATTATGTTCACAATAACTCTGTAATCCAGAATCAATATAAATGTAATCTAGAGTGCATAGATCCCATAACGTTCTGTAACTTTAATTGTTGTTTAACTCTGTTTACTTATGATGCAGTGATAATGTTTTTATTAACATTTACATAGTGTAAAACACATTAAATTTTCAACACTCTTGCTTATGTTTTTTTTTAATGAAACCTGCATGTAATCTTTGGAATGAGGTGATGATTTAAGCTGAATATTTTTGAAGGTTGAATAAACAGAAACATTACAGCAATGACCTTGTGTGCACTTGCTTGGGGTATTTGTTAGTTGCATAAATTAAAATTATGTAATAAGAGAAAAAATAATTAAAAATAAACAATAGTATATATTTAGAAAATTACATTAGTCTATTTTACTAAATTCCTTTTAAAAAACTTATTTGTTAGTTCATGATCCCTTGCATTATTCAACCTTATTGTAAAGTGTTAACATTATTTCGTATCTATAATTCCTCATCTATAATCTACTTATTAATTATAATGCAATAATGATCTCATTCTTTCTTGATGTTTTCTTTAACGTTATTTGAGATTTTAACTATACAAAGCAAACCACAAGGATCTCATAACATACAAAAAATACCTAAAGTCTTTGCTGAGACATATCATCATCATCAACAACAATTAAAATCTCGGTTGAAGGGTGATTAATTCACTGAATTTAACAATGTGTGAACTGCCATTTGAACTTCGACGCGAACGCTAGTCCCAGGTACAAATAAAGTATACTTGAATGCACTAAACATACTTAAATACAAGCAAATACATTTGTAGTACGTTCTTTTTTCTTTTCTTTTTTTTTTTTTTTGCTAAATAAAATTGTAAAAGTTATACACTGAATACACTAATTAAATGTACAGTTGCAAGAAAAAGTATGTGAACCACTTGCAGAATCTGTGAAAATGTCAATAATTTTAACAAAATAAGGGAGATAATACAAAATGCATATTATTTTTTATTTAGTACTGTCCTAAGATATTTTACATAAAAGATGTTTACATATAATCCACAAGACAAAAAAAAATAGCTGCATTTATTAAAATAACCCCATTCATAAGTATGTGAACCATTGATTCTTAATACTGTGTGGTTACCTGGATGATCTACGACTGTTTTTTTTTGTTTTGTGATGGTTGTTCATGAGTCCCTTGTTTGTCCTGAGCAGTTAAACTGAGCTCTGTTCTTCAGAAAAAATCTCCAGGTCCTGCAGATTCTTCAGTTGTCCAGCATTTTTTGCATATTTTAACCCTTTACAGCAGTGACTGAATGATTTTGAGATCCGTCTTTTCACAGGACAACTGAGGGACTCAAACACAACTTTTAAAAAAGGTTCAAACATTCACTGATGCTCCAGAAAAAAACATGATGCATTAATAGATGGGGGGGGGGGGGGGGGGGGTCGCGACATATGGCACCCAGCCAAACCTCAACGTGGATACGGAGATTTGGCCTGGCATCGGACACTTCGCAATGTCCGAGCCGCAAGGGGAGGCGGAGGAACTCGACAGGGTTCGCCAAGCAGGGAACTCGACTGGAGCAAATGGATGCACTTATCCAGCCCAGGGGGCGGGAATGGCATTGCAAGCCGACACTAGAACGGGTTCCTCACGTTTACCGGCTAGTGGAAGAAAGTACACGGGAAGATACCGGTTCTACACGAAGGCTATTGAATCTAGCGAACGTGTTGGGTGTCGCCCAGCCTGCAGCTCTACAGATATCTGTCAGCGAGGTGCCATGAGCCAGCGCCCAGGATGAGGCCACCGCTCTCATGGAGTGGGCTCTCAACCCGAACGGGCAAGGCACGCCTTGGGACTGATAAGCCAAGGCGATGGCGTCCACTATCCAGTGGGCCATCCTCTGCTTGGAGACAGCCTTTCCCTTCTGCTGGCCTCCGTAACAGACAAAGAGCTGATCTGAGGTCCTGAAGCTTCGCGTTCTATCCACGTACAGGCGCAGAGCGCGGACGGGACAGAGCAAAGCCAGGGCTGGATCTCCGAAGGTAGCGCTTGCAGGTTCACTACCTGATCTCTGAAGGGAGTGGTAGGAACCTTGGGCATGTATCCAGGCCAGGGTCTCAGGATAACGTGAGAGTCACCAGGCCCGAATTCCAGGCAAGATTCGTCGACCAAAAATGCGTGCAGGTCCCCTACCCTCTTAACTGAGGCCAATGCAACCAGGAGGACGGTCTTAAGGGACAGTGCTTTTAACTCAACTGATTGCAAAGGCTCGAAGGGATGTCCCCAGAGAGATGTTAACACCAGGGAGAGATCCCAAGAGGGTATGGAGGGAGGGCGAGGCGGATTCAGTCTCCTCGCCCCCCTCAGGAACCTGACGATCAGGTCATGCTTCCCCAACGACTTACCTTCAACTGCATCATGATAGCGGCAACATACACTTTGAGGGTGGAGGGAGACAGCCTTCGCTCCAAGCCCTCTTGCAGGAAAGAGAGCACAGATCTGATCGAACATGATCGGGGGTCCTCTCAGCGAGAGGAACACCATTCGACGAACAGGTTCCACTTCAACGCACAGAGGTTCCTTGTAGAAGGAGCTCTAGCGGAAGTGATAGTGTCTACGACCGACTGAGGGAGATCACTTAGAATTTCCGCATCCTGTCCAGGGACCACACATGGAGTTTCCACAGGTTGGGACGCGGTTGCCAGAGGGTGCCCCGTCTCTGAGTCAGAAGGTCCTTCCTCAGAGGAATGGGCCAGGGATGTGCTGCCACGAGAAGCGTGAGGTCCGAGAACCATGGCCTAATGGGCCAATATGGAGCTACTAGCAAGACCTGCTCCTCGTCCTCCCGGACTTTGCACAGGAGTTGTGCGAGAAGGCTCACTGGGGGAAACACATATTTGCGTAGGCCCTGGGGCCAGTGCATCTGTGCCGAGCGTGCCGCCGGTCAGGGAATAACAGCTGGCAGTGGGCAGTGTCCGGGGAGGCAAACAGATCTATCTGTGTGGCCTCGAAGCGCTGGCAGATCAGCTGGACCACCTGGGGATGGAGTCTCCATTCGCCCAGAAGTGGAGGCTGCCGTGAGAGCTCGTCGGCTGCACGGTTGAGCATGCCTGGGACATGAATGGCACGAAGCGACCTCAGATGTTTCTGACTCCATAGTAAGAGATGGCAGGCGAGTTGCGACATGCGACGGGAGCGTAGAACACCCTGATGGTTGATGTACGCAATGGCCGCAGTGCTGTCCGAGCGGACCAGTACGTGCTTGTCTGTCAGCGGCTCCTTGAAGCGGCTCAGTGCAAGACGTACTGCTAGCAACTCGAGGCATTTGATATGCCAGTGCAGTTGAGGCCCCATCCACAGACCTGATACTGCATGCCCGTAGTACGTGGCTCCCCACCCGAGTTTGCTCTTGTCCCAGTTGACCAAAAGACCCAACCGGCTGAGGTGAGCTAACACCATGTCCCTGTGTTCGCACAACTGCTCTCACGAGCTGGCCAGGATGAGCCAGTTGTCAAGGTAGTTGAGGATGCGAACGCCCTGTTCCTTGAGTGGAACAATGGCCACCTCCGCAACCTTGGTAAAGACGCGGGGCGACAGGGCCAGCCCGAAGGGTAGGACTTTGTACTTATATGCCCGACCCTCGAACGCAAACCATAGGAAGGGTCTGTGTCGAGGCAGAATCGAGACATGAAAGTACGTGTCCTTCAGGTCGATCGCTGCAAACCAATCCTGGGGATGGATGCATTTGAAAATGCGCTTCTGCGTAAGCATTGTAGCAAATTAGCTCAAAAGAAATATGAATGATTAATCATAACTAGTTATAATTAATTATAAATATTTGGATCAGTTAATAAAATAAAAAAATAATAAAACTTAATGTAATAAAATTAATATTACAATCAATTAACCTGTTGTCCAATGAACACACAGTGTTAATTGTTTATTAATTCTAAGAAATGTTCATTTCCAGGTTATGGGAAATAACAATCTTATGTACAGTACTACTCAGAGCATGTAGTAAGGATCTGCATGAATAGGGACTCCAGTATGAGCATGAAACACAGAAAACTTTGTGTGACATGAACAAGACTTTATTAACTAGACTAAACACTTAACTACTCTAACATTCACACACATACCTGCATACAGTTTACCAAGAGAAAGAGTCCAGTAGCGAGCAGTCCAGTAGCGAGCAGTTCCAGTAGCGAGCTGACAGTGGGTAACGAGCTGACAGTGGTGACGGCAGGAACGCGTGAGTGCTTTGCAGAATATTTTTTCTGGGTCAGTTGCTTTGTTTATTATTTGCTGCTAGGAAGGATTAATTTCGAATCTGTGCTTGTCCTATTTCTTTATTATTAGCTATCAATCCCTGCTCTCATCCTTTTCGGCTGAAATTCATGCTGCTAAATCTTCCTATTTCCACAACAAAATCAACAATGCTTCAAACACACGCTCACTTTTCAAAACATTCAACTCTCTCCTCTGTCCCCCTCCACCACCACCCACCTCCTCCCTAACTGCTGATAATTTTGCTAATTTTTTCACTACCAAAACCACTACAATCAGCAGTCAGTTCTCCGCTCCACACACACAGGAACTCAGACCATCCACATACACAGCCACACACCTCTCTTCATTCTCTCCCCTCACAGAGACAGAAGTATCCAAACTCCTTCTCTCCAGCCATCCCACCACCTGCCCTCTTGATCCCATCCCCTCACACCTTCTACAAGCCATCGCTCCTACAATTGCACCAGCACTTACACACATTATCAACACATCTCTCCACACTGGCACTGTCCCTAACACATTCAAGCAGGCTCGGGTAACCCCACTGCTTAAAAAACCCACATTAAACACGTCACTTGTAGACAGCTACAGACCTGTTTCTCTCCTACCATTCATAGCAAAAACACTTGAACGAGTTGTTTTCAACCAGGTGTCATCTTTCCTCTCACAGAGCAATCAATTAGATGCCAATCAATCTGGTTTCAAGAGTGGCCACTCAACCGAGACTGCACTACTGGCGGTCACTGAATCCTTGCGGATTGCAAAGGCTGATTCCAAATCATCAGTTCTCATTCTGCTCGATCTATCTGCTGCCTTTGACACAGTGAATCATCAGATCCTCCTGTCCACCCTCTCATCACTGGGCATCACAGGTACTCCTCTTCACTGGTTTGAATCCTATCTCACAGGAAGGTCTTTCAGGGTTGCCTGGAGAGGGGAGGTATCCGAAACTCATCAACTGACCACGGGGGTTCCTCAGGGTTCAGTTCTTGGACTCCTCCTCTTCTCCATTTACACTACATCACTTGGTCCCATCATACAGGCACATGGTTTCTCCTACCATTGCTATGCTGATGACACACAACTCTTCCTTTCATTCCAACCAGATGATCCCACAGTACCTACACGAATCTCAAGCCTGGCGGACATCTCGGCATGGATGAAAGAACATCATCTGCAGCTCAACCTGGCTAAGACTGAGCTTTTCGTCTTCCCTGCCAATTCGACTCTTAATCATGATTTCAGCATCCAGCTAGGTACATCCTCAATTACCCCATCAAATTCGGCCAGAAATCTTGGAGTAATCCTTGATGACCAACTGACCTTCAAAGACCACATTGCAAAGACAGCTCGGTCATGCAGATTTGCACTATACAACATCAGGAAAATCAGGCCCTTTCTAACAGAACATGCAACACAACTCCTTGTCCAGGCCCTGGTCATTTCTAGGCTTGATTACTGCTGGACTGCCATCATGCACAATCAAGCCTCTTCAAATGATTCAGAACGCTGCAGCACGTCTTGTCTTTAACAAGCCCAAAAGAGCCCACGTCACGCCTCTCTTCATCTCTCTGCACTGGCTACCACTTGCTGCTCGCATCAAATTCAAGGCGTTGACGCTTGCTTACAGATCTACCACAGGCTCAGCACCCTCCTACTTCCACTCACTCTTACGAGTCTACACTCCGACCAGAAGCCTACGCTCACTAAAGAAGCGAAGGCTCGTGGTACCATCACAGAGAGGCACGAAATCACTCTCCAGGACATTCTCGTTCACTGTCCCTCGCTGGTGGAATGATCTTCCTGCCTTCATCCGCAATGCAGAATCCCTGGCAATATTCAAAAGACAGCTGAAAACTCATCTCTTTCGTGAGCACTTATCCTCATCTTAAAAAAAAATAATAATAAATTCTATACCTTTCTATCCTACCTTTCTTTGCTTCCTTCACTTCCTTTAATCTCTCTCTATTGTAGCTTATGATACTCTGAGCACTGCCTAAAACTTGTATTGTGAGCACTTCTTGTCCCTATTTGCCTCGTCATGATGACTCGCTTACTGTATTCCTCACTTGTAAGTCGCTTTGGATAAAAGCGTCTGCCAAATGAATAAATGTAAATGTAAATGTAGAAAGAGAGAGCTGAAGCAGAATACAGGAAAGCAAGAAGTTACAGCATTGTTTGAAATTCAGCAGATCAACAGCCTTGAGCAAACCATCAGTTTAGTTCTAACACGCCCTTCTTTAAAAGGGCTAAGGATACTCAATGTATCAAATAATGAGACTAAGTTTGATACTTGCATGTCTTGCCCATTTGAATTAAACTGCCCTGATGCAATTTGTGGAGGCTCCAGTTGAATCTTTGCTGATATTGTCATGATGAAAGAGAACCAGTTGGATTCAGAGGATCTTTGGTGAATGGAAGGTCTAGGCCGAAGCCTGGCACAAGCTTGGGGTTCCTTAGAAGCTTCTAGCTTCTTAGCATCATCTTCACATCAGCATTTCTCAGTAAAAGAGAAGAAGAGAGAGCTTGATCTTGTCAAGATGTCGCACCCACTTGAGGTGTCTGAGCCAATAAGGAGTTGTCCCCTCAGAGGGAACTTTATGAGTCTTTGTGCCTTTGGCAAGATATTAGCATAAGACACTGGATTGGATGAATGAGAGAAGAACCTTCTAGATTCTTATAATACTAATGTGTCACAGAGTTAGTAACATGTAACATAAATTACCAAATAGTAAACAAAAGTTGGAGTCCGTAGATACCAAACATGCTACCCATGTGATTTCAGTTAAATTTGCAACTCTGGAACATTAATACCAAAATAGTTCAAAAGAGAGAATATAATACATAGAATAAAGCCTATAAAAGGAAAGTCGTGAGATTGGAAAATTGGATACATGTTTACACAATTCCCAAGTGGTTAGATAGAGAATATATAGGATTAAGAGAGTTTATTTGTCCTTCTCAGAAAGAATGAAGTCAGAGTCAATAGTCTCTGCAAAATTCTTTCTGATCGTAAAAGTTCTTATCAGTTTTTCTGTGTCCTGTAACAGGACACCTAGTTCTTCCTGTGTGTTAGCTATGTTTGGGATGCTAGTTGCAGTTTTAGGGGGATGGGTTCACAGAACTTTGATAAAGTGAGTTTATGGGTAATTCATTAAATATAATGAATAATTGTGTGTCTGATTGGTCCAGACGCTACAGCATCTTGAACAGCAGCCTGTGAAGGGACCGATTCAGGACATGCAGATCCAGGATTGGCCGTAGCCCACCGCCCTTCTTGGGTAAAATGAAGTAGGAGCTGTAAAACCCTGACTTCATATCGGCTGGAGGGACTGGCTTGATTGCATCCTTCGCCAGGAGGACAGCAATCTCCGCGCGGAGAACAGGTGCGTTGTCCAGGGACACGCGAGTGTAATGGACACCCCTGAACACCGTTGGATGCCGGGCGAACTGAATCGCATAGCCGAGTCTGATGGTATGGATGAGCTAGCGGGACGGGCTGGGAAGCTCTAGCCAGGCCTCCAGACTCCGAGCCAGCGGGACCAAGAGCACCACA
The DNA here is from genome assembly GCA_037950675.1 of Hypophthalmichthys molitrix. Classification (NCBI taxonomy): domain Eukaryota; kingdom Metazoa; phylum Chordata; class Actinopteri; order Cypriniformes; family Xenocyprididae; genus Hypophthalmichthys; species Hypophthalmichthys molitrix. The sequence goes on from CM075510.1 coordinate 12,043,583, forward strand.
GACGTACCGGGGGTGGGGCAGCGAGGCAGAATGCTGGGACCCGACTCGGACGGCATAGCGGCCCGAAGTGGGGTCGGACTCTGCGAGGTGACAGTGTGAGTGGGAGACGGCACATGGGAGGCAGCCTCGACCAACACACTGGGACCTGCTGGCGAAGTGAGAGGGGGCTGAGAGTGGCGAGGCGGGAGCTCGCGCACTGCCAGCCGTGCCCTCTTGGGACCTGGAGGTCTGGAAATCAGCTCTTTTTGTGAGGAAGTGGTGGGACGAGACAAAACACAAATTCCCCCCGGCCCTCCTCCAGGGGAGGGAGAGAAGCTGGCATCCTCTCCCGAAGAGCTGGAATCCTCCCCTCCAGGTTGCCTGTCTCAGGACCGCTTCCTAGTTTGTTTGCCATCTGGCTTGGCTGGGGTCTGAGCGGGCTGGGCACCGCGTCCACGACCGGCTCCCGGAGGAGGAACCGGGTCTGGCACGAACGCTGTAAGGCATTCCCCAAGCCTTGGTCACCTCCTCATGCACCTCCGGGAAGAAAGGTACCGAACCCTCTTGGCTGGATGATTGGTATCTCGGGGCGGCTCGCACTGGTCCTCAGCGCCCTGCCCCGAGATACCAATCATCCAGCCAAGAGGGTTCGGGACGTGGAGCTACAGGCGGCACGGGCAAGCATAGCTGTCAGCTCGGGATCGGGCTCGGGCATCGCTACGGTCCCGGAGGGAGGCAGCGCAGCCGAGTCTTCATCTCCCGAGGACTCAAGCTCACCTTCCAATGCCGCGATCAACATCTGTTACTCCGCAGGAGTGCCGAAGGAAACAACTGGTCGCTCCGTGGAGGGACCAGGACGCTCCTCCGGCAGCACCACAGGCTGCAGTGAAGTGGAGGGGAAAGGGGCCCGCAGAGTCACCCTGCCTAGACACCGCCGTGCCGCTGCCCTGGGCGGAGCCAGAGAAAACAGCCGTGCGGGGCATAGGGGAGGGGACCCCCGCTCCCTGGAAACCAAGGAACGAGAGTCTAGACTGCAACACTGCGATAGTCATGTTCCCACAATGAGAACATGAGCTATCCACAAATGCTGCTTCAGCATGCTGAACACCCAGGCATGTGACACAACGATTGTGACCGTCAGCGGGGACCAGGGAACGACCGCAACCAGTAACTTCGTGTGAAGCTCTTTTAGAGGGATTTCAGCTCTGTTCTGTGTGCTGAGGCACGCAGGGAACAGCCGCGACGTGACTGCAGGTACATGACTGATCGCCTGACAGTACACGCGCAAGGAACCGGCCCAAATCGCAAACCAGCAGGGGCAACAGAAACAGTGCTGTGAAAACAGCAATTGAGAGCAGAAATGCTCAGGCTCCTCAGGAAGTTGCGGCCTCGCTGTAGTGTGCCGTAACACCAACACAGTAGGACAGACGCTCTTCACAGAAGGCTCGAAACACTCTTAAACAGTCTTGAGCAGGAACACAAGTGTGGCTCCGAAGCGAAAGACAGAGTGCGATTGCATCCGCTTCCGTATTTATACCCTCCTAACGGGGGCGGTGCGCATTATGTAAACATCGCACTGCAATAATTCCATTGGCTCGTTTTTATACACTCGAAGCAGATAGGGCTCTCTAGCGATATCCCAATTCGTCGGTCACTACTGACGTACGTCGAACATGACTGACTGAAAGGGAACTGAAGAATTTTTGGGACCTGGTGATTTTTTCTGAAGAACAGAGCTCAGTTTAACTGCTCAGAATAAACAAGGGACTCATGAACAACCATCACACAACAACAAAAAACAGTCGTAGATCATCCAGGTAATGACACAGTATTAAGAATCAATGGTTCACAAACTTTCACTAAGTTCTATTTTAATGGATTTTCATGAAAAATACAGTAAAAAATCCCTGGTGAAAAAAAACGTATGCTAAGTTTACTTGCAGCCAGACTAATTATCAATATAGCCCAGTTTCAGAGACAGGGCTTAACCTAAGCCAAGATTAGGCCAAGTTAGGCCAAGTGTGTTAATGATTAGTTAACTTAAAGTGTGCTATTTTTAAACAACTAATTTTGTACTAAGTATATTTTAACTGTAATTAAGTTGTATTAAAGCATAACTTTAAGTATATTTAGTGTACTTTTGTGTGCTAAATTGGAACAACTTAAAGTATACATAGTACACTTTAAGTATGACTGTGTAGGGACTAATTACATGCTTGATTAGTGATATTACAGTATACTTTATTTGTGCTATAAATATACTTTGTGTTATAAGTATTTAGTTGTGATTTAAGTACTTTACAAATGAATTGCAAGTGTCTTCCGAACACACAAGCAATATACTATGAATATATTATTTTACAGGTAATAGTATACTGTATGCTCAGTACCTTTGGCTTAATCCAAATACTAAAAATTACACACCTTGTAGTAAATAACAATATACTTTTTTATTACTTAGCTATACTTTGTACAATATAGTAAACATCTGAAGTGGATCAAAACCTTTCGTCAAAGTTGTCCTAAAACCTTCTTCTTAGGACAGCTTTGATGAACTATTTTGATCCACTTCAAATGTTGACTACTGTACTTTGAATTACATAATCTCACACAATACAGTATTATAATTGTGTTACAATTTAACTACCGTTTAATGAATTACTTAGGAGACATTTTCCCAATGTTGAATGCATTTGTTTTCAAGGCCATTAAAATAAATAAAATGTAACAACTTAATCGGTGTATCATTCGTTCAGTTGTTTTTGGATTTAATATTGAAAGTAGAAAAATGAGAAATTAGCGAAAAACAAGAATTCAGCTTGATTTTTCGTTCATAGGTAGAAAAACGTATAAACAGCTTGAATATTCAATTTCTACACATGGGCGGGAATTAAATGCCCCTTTCTGCTGATTGGTCAGCAGAAGATCAAACTGTGCTGTCATCAGTTCTTCCTCAGTTCAAACAAACAACCAGGGTTGCATTTCCCGTACAACGACATAACTCGCTGCTTAACTACCATAGAACGATGCATCGTTGAACAAATCAACTAGCTAGTCACGACTGTTTCCTGAAACTGTATTGTTGTAAACCTGTCTTCAACCACGTTGGTGAATGATGTCACGCAGGTGGTGGAGTAATAACTTCTTTAAATTAATCTGTTGGAGATAGAAATTAATGCTAGATTTTTTGCTATAAATTACGGACATGGCATCTGAGAACTAATTCTTACCTTTCTCAGTTATTTTGCTTTATTTCCAGATTCAATCATAGGCTCGTTTTTACATACCAGAGCACGTACACACATGCAAACTCTTCAAAAACGGTGCTTAAAATCTCTTGACAAACTAAAATATTTAAATGACATTTGTATATATTCGAAATAAAAGATATACATTGTACTTAATGTCAGCTTGCTTATTTTGCTCAAGATAACAATTTATCAAGTCCACATGTCATAAAAACAAGAAACTATGCTTCTAACCACAGCTCGAGAGCTGTCCTTCCCACCACACAAGTTTGCAATGCAGTTCGTTTGAACTAGGGTTTCAGGAAACACCAAATCGTTGAACTATGTTAGTAACGATGGAACTTGCGATGTTAGTTGGCTAATGCCAAGTTTACACTACAGGACTTTAAACGTCGGCAGATTGCTGTGCTGTTCAGACTACATGACTTGCTGTGGAGTCTTTAAGTCGTTGAGGTGTTCACACTATGTAAATGATCTGCAACAGGGGGTTACACACTACATGAGCTGACAATAACTTTGTCACCCAACAACTTTATTTGAAAATGGACATTGGGAAGAAATTAGATTAAGTTTTGAATTAAATTCAATTAAAATTAAATGAACCCCACATAAGTTTAAAATATTCTGGCTGACCTCCCAGAGTTAAGGCCACCATTAGAATGTATCCTTTATTGTTTCCATGACGAAGCGTCATGATTGTCAGTCGGATTTATAGGCTACAGCACGTGAATTTATCCATTTGTACCAAAATACTGGATAAAATGGCCGATGAACTGGTATAAGAATAGCTTTATAGTTACTTACACAATGTGTATCTAAAATGAATAAACGTCGACAAATTATAGGCTATTTGAATGGATTGTGCTGCTTCCATAGACATCAGTGTATATTTCATTGGCTGTTGCGTCGTGACACATGACACCACAGAATATTGAGTCGGCCGACAGCTCTAGATATTTAGCATGCTAGATATTTGTCTGGCGTCAGTGAGGTGTCTGCGACTTGTCAGCGAGCCTCTCTGATGCGTCATTAAGCAGTTCACACAAAGATTGGTGAGCGCCGATCACTGATTTTCCTCCGAACACAGCCCGACCTGTCGGCGAGCGCGTTAACTTGCAAATCGGGCTTAAATCTGGCTTAAAATCCTGTAGTGTAAACTTGCCATAACAATGCATTTGGGAAACGCACCCCAGACTAACGATAAAATTAAATATAAATTAAATATAATTAGTTGTAAATGAAATATTTTTACACACTTATGCCAAGATTACACTACAGGATTTTAAGCCCAAGCTCGCCAACAGGTCGGGCTGTGATTGTGGGAAAATCAGCAAGTGATCAGTGCTCACCAATCTTTATGTGTGAACTACTCAACAACGCATCAAAGAGGCTCGATGACGCGTCGCCGACACCTTGCTGACACCAGACAAATATCTAGCATGCTAAATATCTGGAGCTGTCAGCCGACTCAATATCCTGTGGTGTCACGTGTCGCGACGCAACAGCCAATGAAATATATACTGATGTCTATGGAAGCAGCAATAACTATCCATTCAAATAGCCTATAATTTGCTGACGTTTATTCATATCAGATACACATTGTGTAAGTAACTATAAAGCTCACTGTATTCTTCTCCCAGTTCACAGGCCACATGTATTTCGATACAAATGGATGAATTCGCATGCTGTAGCCTATAAATCCGACTGACAGGACTCTCTGAACTAAAGCGCAAACAAACAAGAGGCGCCCATCTCGCCCATCAAGATCATGATGTAGGGTAAACGTACCTATTAAGCTCACCAAAATCTATATTGAGACATTTTTAGTGCACAGGATATTGATTTCAGAACAAGAAGTTATGTTAAAATAAAATATTATTCTCTCACACAATAATATTTAATTTAATTTTAAACATGACAAAAGCATTATAATTAAGATGTAGATCATTAAATGCAAAAAGTCTGGCTGTGCTTAATGGGTACATTTTTGTACCCTTTAAGCACACCCCTGTTGCCATTAAGCTCACAACATGTTTTAATAAAAATTCTTGTTTATTTTAAACAACCTTTTTAAAGAATTTAATTTTTTTTCTATTATTATTTGAAGGTACAGAGTCAATCATAAAAAAAAAAAAAACAGAACACTAAAATCAAGCAACAAGGCATTCAATTTGATCAGTTATATATTCTAATTCATGACCAGTGTTTTGCTTTGCTTTATCCTCTGCGCTTCTGCATTTGTCATTACGTCATGCGTCAAGTCAAGAGTTCACTCTTTTGCCATAAATCGATGTGTATGGCCGTCTGTCGGAAGCTAGTTATTTAAGTTTTAAATATGGATATTTTTCTTACACAAATGAATCGCTTTGCTTCAGAAGGCCCTTATTAACCCCCCGGAGCCAAGTGGATATATTTTATTATGGATGGTTGTACTTTTTTGGGCTTCAAAATCTCATCCTCTATTTACTGTCATTATAAAGCTTGGAAGAGCCAGGACATTATTTAATACCAAAAATGTTAATATAACTCCGATTGTAGTCTGAGGATACACCTAGGACAGCTTGATGGTGAGTAAATCATGGGATAATTTTTATTTTTGGGTGAACCAACCCTTTAAGGCTGTGAAAATAAGTTATTAATCATTTTATAAAGATTATCTTAAAGTGACAACCATCAGTTAAAAAAGTCTGTTTATGAAGTATTTACATAGATGTTTAATGTGGATGAGCTTGAAGGGAGCACACTGAGATTAAATTGGAGCAGCAACAATTTTCAATTAATAAATATTACATTAAATTTAAAGGACACGATTTTGATAAATAAATAATCTAGGTCATGTATTAAGTTTATACGTATTTTAATATGAACAACTACTATTGACAATATCTATGAAATTATACTTTTTCTTATTCATTTTCATAGTAGTGTGCCCTTTAAGCTCACCTAAAAATAATATGAAGTCTTTAAAAATTGCAGCAGTTTAAAACCACAGACCATCAATAAACTGTAAATGTATAATATTATAGATTTAAAAGTACAAGCCAGTAATGCCTGAAAAGTAATATATTAGTGTAGCAAACAATCTTATACAGCTAGTAGGCTAACTATGTTCTGTAGCATCTGCGCTATGTTGCTAAAACTATCTTTTGGACCTACCTGTAATAATTTTCCACATGCAGGTTCCAGGTTATACTATGCAAAAGTCTAAACATTAATCTCTTAATTTTGCTGTAAGTAGTTATAACTACCCCAAAAAAAGGCTTAACTACCTTAAAAATGCACATTTAAGAGGCTCCTCTTTTGGTGAAAGTTTTCAGACAGCTTTCAAAATGGCCGCCAGACAGTGTGAACACATGGATACCCATATCTCAGTGTGCAATGGTCTGATTTTCTTGAAATTACAGGAGGTATGTAGTAACAAACACATCAATTGGTAAAGACATCAAGTAGGATAATACATTATTTTTTCTTTTTATAATCTGAGCTCAAAGATGGTAGTGTGCTTAATGGGTACTTGAGCTTAATAGGTACGTTTACCCTAGGTTTTTAAATGACAAAACACTCACTTGCAAATATATGAGAATCTGAATATCACATAGTTGATGACATGGTGAGAAAAGCGATTCATCTGTCATACAGTGTGGCCGCGGTGTGTCACGTGACAATCATGACGCGTCGTCATGGAAACAATATAGGAAATGTTTCTAATGGTGGCCTTCACTCTGGGAGGTCAGCCAGAATATTTTAAACATGTGTGAATGGGTTCATTTAATTTTAATTAAATTTAATTAAATATTTAATAAAATTTCTTCCCAATGTCCATTTTCAAATAAAGTCGTTGGGTGACAGAGTTGTTGTCAGCTCATGTAGTGTGTAACCCCCGCTGCGGATCATTTACCTAGTGTCACGTAGTGTGAACACCACAACGACTTAAAGACTCCACAGCAAGTCATGTAGTCTGAACAGTACAACGATCTGCCTACGTTTAAAGTCCTGTAGTGTAAACTTGGAATAAATACAAAAGGGAAAGAATAATGCATTGACTTGGGTTTGGGTATGTAATAGGCCTATTAACGTTCACGCAACAACTGACATCCAGAGAACAACAGAGAGATTAAAATATATAGTGTTCTGAGATAATGTTGGCCTGAGATAATGTTGGCCTGTTTTATTAAAATGTATTATAATTGATATCTTCAAAGGATGCACTGCAAACTCGCACACAGGACTGATTTTATGATTTTTATAAATGTAATAACTTGCCATTTCAGTTTGTTTCTCACCAAACACTACAGTTTACCTTCAGAATGCTTGGAAAATATGGCACGAGTTGCATAGGATTATTTTACAACAGATTTGCATCCATGTGAAAAAAGTGAAAGTCACCAGTCTCTGACATTAAAGTGCCCCTATTATGCCTTTTTTAAGGTTCCTAATATTGTTTTGGGAGTCTCCTACAACAGGTTTACATGCATGCAAAGCATGGAAGGTCAAAAAACACGTTCGTTTTCTCATAATATAAATTTAATTTCACCTTAGTTTGTAAACGATTCGTTAGAAGCAGTTTGAAAAATCAGTCTCTCTAAACCCCTCCTTTCTGTGAGCCTACACAGCTCTGATTGGTCAGATGGCCCAATCCTTTGTGATTGGTCTACTGCGCGCAACCAACCACCCATTGCCATAATTGAATCACAGCTATCAAATCGCAAGACAATGTATACAATGTATGGACAGAAAAGATAGCATCAATTATACCATATCAATTCGAGCCCGAGTCCGACGATGAAACGTCCGAAGTAGTCGATCAACCAGAAACTGATTCGTAATCATGACTGGAGCAGGTCGTTTCTCTAAGGTAAGTGTCAACTTAGTTTGCGTTATAGACATGATAGCAGCGTCAATGTAATACTTTATGTAGGTGCACCTGTGGGAACTGTATCAGAATGCCAAACGAAGCTGAAAACTTATAAACATAAGAAAAACATTTAGGCCAGATGTGTTCACGGACTTTTTCATCATAACTATTAACAAAGTAAAAAATGGCTAACGTTATATCATTGTTTGACATTACAATGGGTGTTTACTGTTTACAGAGAGAATACTTCAAGTAGTTTGCGCGGACTAGGATCTTAACATCCTATTACAATACACTCTACTGTAATAATAAAAACACAGAGGAAAAAAACTGTTTGTTTTGCAGTTATGTAAACGAACCGTGCCCACAACTATGTTGCAAACTCCCACGTTAGCTGAGCAAACGTGAATAGCTGATAATGCATTGCACTTTGTAAACAAAAGTCGTGCTCCATTACTCCAAGTAATAGTAGTAATAGTAATAATAACAGACAAGCTGCATTAATCAACACATTTTAGACAATATTATACCCACATCTGAATAGCAGAACTACAGAAACATCAGTAGCAGGAGACATGCAGAACTAGGGTGTACATTACACAACATAACGTACAAAACTACGAATTTTGAACGATCGCTAGAAAATATAAACATCAATTATTAATCATACTTACAGGTTGAGATTCAGAGGAGCAAGCTGGTCCAAATAAACTGGTCATTGATCCATATTTTAAGACCAAGCGTTTTGTGAATCCTGCGTTTAACTCCCCGAGGTTTGAGAAGCAGTCATCAGTAAAATTACGGGAACACAACAAAAGATTGTACTGCTGTGGTATTGTTGAAAAAAAAAAAGAATTTTCCCTGGCCTCTGCGTGCGTAATAAGTGGGCAGGCAATATGCTAATGTTTCGTTGTGACGTCACAACGAAACAGCTTGGGATTCGTTTTACAAATGACTCGTGTAATTGACTCAGAGTCGACTCTTACTTTTGATAGACAATAACTTTATATACGGTGCATTTTCAGATTTAAAACTTTGCAGGATGTTTTCATTCACTTAGAGCTACATGAAAGGTAATTTTCAAAAGTCCATAATAGGGGCACTTTAAATAGGCAAGTGCGAGCAGGACTTTGTGTGTGTGTGTGTGTGTTCCGAAAAAAGAAAGTAATAAGCCTTTAGAACAAGATCAATGTGAGTAGGCTAGTTAGTTCACATAGTTTCAATAAGTTGTGATGGGTTAATCCCTAAGCCAATAAATGCACCTACAGTCAAGCGCAGACCAGTATAGAAGTGTACAGGAAATATGCAGCAGTCATAACTTTGTTTTTGCTGAGTTCATTTAATTAATATTGAGTATTAATTGATGTCAAACAAAATGGTGTGTGTTATTTTCTCTGACAACTAAACTTCCAAAGCAAAGTTATTGTGCGTTCTCTCCGTGCTGCCCAGTTCGCCCCGCAACTTTCCCACACAGATTTTGAGAGTTGGCCAGCTAAACAAAACAGGCCTAAGAAATAGACTAGACTAATGGACAGTGTACGGGAGAAGATGCGAGGTATATTCATTTTTTTTTTTTTTTTCAATCGATTTGACACATTTCTCCAGACTCAGGTCACTGTTCTCAAAACAGTTAACACAGTAATCTGAACACTTTGTAATTGTCCTAAAGAGGTTGTAAATTTTCCTTAATTTCATGCAAATTTTAAATCATGCATAATTTTCTCAAAACACTGTGCATAAAATTCCCAAATGTTTTCACAGTAGTTCATACATCTAGCCAAAACTTTAATATATCAGGTGAAAACAATTGCAGCTCTTTTTATTGGCTTTACAAAATTCACAATCATCTGTGCACCATTTTTCCAAACATTCTCAGTTGTAATTAATTTGTTAAAATCTCAGTTGTACTTGTTCTCAATTAGCCCCAAATATCTGCTGAGTTAGTAATACACACAACACAGGAAATGCAAATTTCCTAATTGTTTACACAGCTATCTCAATTACAAAAACTATAAAAGGGGAAAGAAAAACAACAACAACAAAAAAGAAGAAGAATGGGAAAAGGAAGAGGTGTAAGAGTGAGAGGTTTTGGAGGGAATAAAGGAAGGGTAATACTGAGAGGGAGAGGAACAGTGGAAGAGGTAGAAAGAGATGAGGGGAAAGGAATAGATATAGGAAGAGGAGATGGAGCAAGAAGAGTTGAGGATGTAGGTGAAGCAAGAAGAGCTGAGGATGTAGGAGAAGCAAGAAGAGCTGAGGATGTAGGAAGAGGAGAAGAGGCCAGAGTAGAGGGAGAAAATATGGTAGAATGGAAGGCAATGGTATTAGTGGAAAGTGCAAGAGAAGAAAATGTAAGAAGACATGGAAAGAAAAGAGCAAGGTGTAAGAGGAGGGAGGAGAGGTAGAAGAATAGGGTACAGACGAGTTTCAAATGAAATGAGAGCCAACCTAATTGCCCATGTCATAAATTATGTTTTTTCCTTGAAAAAAGCTGGACAGATAGTTCAGCCCAATATAAACATTGTGCAACAGTCAATGTCCATGTGCAAACAAGTGCAATCCACTGGTGGTGTTGCAAAACAGAAAGGCTTCTAGATTGTTTAAACTCCCTCAATGAAATCAGCTTTCCACAGGGTGATCAGAAGCAAACTGAGCAAAATTGTGTAGTTGTGGGACAATGTCCACTTTCACCATTCAGCACTGGTACAAGAGTGGTTTGAGCATCACTCACATTTCAGGATGGTGTTCCTTCCAGCGTATTCTTCTTTTGGAGATGGAAAGCATATGATCACAACCCTTACAACCAAGCAAGTCTTCTTCAAGTGATGGAAGAGGCTTGTGGAAGTTAAGGCACAAGGATGGATCCAACATTCACTGCTTTTTTTCCAACGATACATGACTCGTGAAAATATATGCTGAGATGTTGATTTGCCAAATTCTTTGGCCAGATGTAAATGAGAGGCAAGATCTATAAAAGTTCATTGATTACAGTACATTTATTTATTTATTTATTTATTTATATACTCATTTATTTTTTTATTTTATTTTTTTTTTGCTAAAACTCATCGTTATACAACTAAACTTTTCATTAAAGAACTTTGAAGAACACGATTAAAGAACAAGAAATATAAAAATAGCCTATATATAGTGCCAGAATTACTAAAGAACTAATAGGTAATTCTTCATTAACACTTAAGTCACAACTGTTTACTACTAAGGAAGATATGTTACTAATCAGTATGTAATAGAATTTTATGATTTTGTTAAGTAACAGTTAGTTAATCAATAACTAATGAATTCTGTCTTACCTCCTGAAGAACTATTATTAATTATAATGTTCAAGAAAAAAACGCACTCGGTTACTAACGTAACCTCAGTTCCCTTAGATACGGAACGAGTACTAGGGAAAACTCCTTTTCTCCGATTTCTGAAGCCTTTTTCAATCACGCAGTGAAACTGCACAGCCATGGTTCATGGAGTTGAATAAAACGAACCAATGACGGCGTGGCAGAGCCGCGCGAGCCTATGGTGAGCGAGCCCGCCCGCCCAAGCCCGCCAAAAGGGGCGGGATATCAGGCTATATAAGCAGGCGTCTCACCTAGGCAGACTGATTTCATTCGACTGAAGCGACCACATGAGGCGTCCTGTGAATAGCATGGCAAAGTACGCAGTACTCATTCCGTATCTAAGGGAACCGATGTTACGTTAGTAACCGAGTACGTTCCCTTTCGATACTACACTCGTACTGTGTCGTATTGTGGGGGCAATACAGTCGCGCCGTGCTACGAAGGAGGGACGACCGAGTATTCGCCCAGAGCACTAAAAGGGGCTTGTAACGAATATGTTAGGACAAAAATGACCCGGACCAATTCTGATTTGAAACAAATGATTTGTAAAGCTTCGAAGCTTTATGAAGCAGTGTTTTGAAATCGCCCATCACTAGATATTGTGGAATAAAGTCACTATTTTGTTATTTTTGGCGCATAAAAAGTATACTCGTTGCTTTGTAATATTAAGGTTGAACCACTGTAGTCACATGAACTGTTTAAAATATGTTTTTAGTAGCTTTATGGGCACTGAAAAAGGGAGTGTTATTGCTGGCGATGCAGGCCTCACTGAGCCATCAGATTTTATCAAAAATATCTTAATTTGTGTTCCAAAGATGAACAAAGGTCTTACGGGTGTGGAACGACATGAGGGTGAGTAATTAATGACATAATTTTCATTTTTGGGTGAACTATCCCTTTAATATTGCATTTTCATAATGCTACTGATAACATTAGTAAGAAAGGGCCACAACTTGAACCTTAATTAGTAGATAATTATTGCTCATTGCCTAGGATGGTGCCTAGGATTGTTGCTCCAACCTGTAGCGTTCCGGTGAGTATGACACTTTTTCCTCAGAAAAGTGCCTCTGGACTGCGACGCTTCTGCCTGGATGAATGCTCTTTCAGGAGCAGTGCTGCATGAGTCTGTCTGCCCTCAATAACAGCGGTGGACCTCATGGACCCTGGTGATGAGCTTATGCCGACTAGCATCCGCATTCCTCTCACCCAATCCTTCAGGAACAATACTGCGTTACTTGCCCTGCCTCAGAGCAGCGTGGAGCCGCAGTCTGTACCTGTTATATCACCTCCCAGTGTCAAAGGGATGTCGGCATTCCCCCGCCGCCCATGACACCGAGCAGCAGTAAGCAAAACAGCTTATCATCATAAGCCCGGCTCGTCATGCTCTCCCCCATGGGAGAGCTGCGAACCGAGTGCGGAAACTGCAGCTAGGGTTCTCATATCGGCACAGGACCCGCATGGCCCTTCATCATCTATACGTGCATCATTCACATGATAAGCAGCCCCTCACCTCAGAGGTGTGGCCTACTGTGTACAGAAAGCACCACTCACACAATAAACAGCCCCCAGTCTCAGTACAGCGGTCTGTCGTGTACGGAGGACAAAATTCCGTGCACTCACGATAAACAGCCTAGTCTCAGTGCAGCGGTCTGTCGTGTATGGAAGATAAAATTCCCAGCACTCACACCATATGTATAGCTCCTGTATCAGTGCAGTGATCTCTCGTGAATGGAGGACAAAATTTCCCTGCACTCAAACAATATGTATAGCCCATGTATTAGTACAGCGGTCTGCCGTGTACAGCAGACAAAATGCCCGGCACTTACACGATGCAGCCCCCTGTCTCAGTGTAATGGTCGGTCATGTACAGAAGACAAAATAACCCTGTGCTCAGCTCACACGTTATAAACAGCCTGTCTCAGTGCAGTGGTCAGTCGTGTACAAAAAGCAGATGGCCGGCTATCTGGCTGAGACTAGGCTGAGTGCTTTAGTCACTTTCTATTTCCTTCAGAGCAGGTCATTTCCCCGCTCGCTTTGTCTTCCGAGCCGTCAATCTCACATGATGCTGACGCTCTGAATGCAGAGGCTCTCTCACTGATAGTGGACGTTATCGCTTGGGCTTATGTGAGCCAGAGCTCACTCGATGAAGGCTATCGCCTCTTCATGGGCCTTGTCTATAGCACATCTATTCGGGTTACATTTTGCAAGCCGGCTGGTCTTCACAAAACACCTTCTCCAGGTTTTGCAAGTTGGATGTGCCGTCCTACCGTCTCAAGTGGTTTCGATGAGTGATTAACCTCACTTATCTCCTAGTCTACAGTTGTTACTGCTTTGGTTGTTAACGCTGTGCTTTTCCACATACTGATATGTGATTTCTGTTATTATGGTGCCCTGTATTCATCGCAACCTGCTATTCTGTTTATTGACTACGTCTGTACACAGGTGTTACTGCTTTGGCTGTTAACGCTGTGCTTATGCGCACACTGATATGTGATTTCTGTTGTATGCTGCCCTGTATTATTCAGCGCAGCCTGCTATTCTAGCTGATATGCAAATTTTGGTGGACTTGAGCTGGCAGCTCATTGGCCTGGCTCTGCCTATCAGTTGTGAACACTTCTAGCAGCGACGCTATTCGCAGTTGTTCTACTCTATGATTAGTAACCTTAGCCCAGTATCTTTGGTCTGATCTTCACCTCTTGCTCAGCGGGATGTAATGGAATACTTGCACAACTACTTCCGCGTTCTACTTATTACGGCTCGAGCATTTCCGGTCAGCGTTCAGTGCACTATACAGAGAGCTTCTCATGAAAACGCAGATTATTACTACGTTTTAGGGCTGCCAAATGTTTTTTTAAAACAATTAATCATATTCTCTGCATTAACATTAATTATCTTTAACCTGCTGAAATGTTTATTAATATATTTCCCTTCCAAATGCGCATTCTGAATAATAAATATATCGCCGTCAAGTGCTCGTCTTCTCATTAGCAGTGTTTTTCTCTTAGTCATCATATTTCATACCTTTTAAATTTACATTTAAATGAATTCGACTGATAAAACACCCTTAAGAAAGCGCATGGTTTTACTATGGTAAGTGTAGTAACTATGGGTGACAACGCATTATCATGATAGCTAGACTATTTTACGTTACAGTTGCACTGGAAACAAAAACCAGTTAAAACTGTCAAGCATCGCTGATTCCCTCTGACAATCGGTTAACAGATTGACACCCTCATGAAAAAATACTATAGTAATTTATAGTAAATTCTATAGTGTTTTTGAGTAGTATACTGTATATATTATAGTATTTACAACACTTTGGTAATGAATGCTACAGCATACTGTAGTATTAACTATAGTGAAGTGATAAACTGTAATAAATACTGTAGTATACTTTAGTTTTTACTACAGTAAACTGTAGTGTATTGTAGTATAATATACGACCCTATAGTTGTAGAAATGTTACAGTATTGGGTAAAGTAATTTGTTTATATTACTATAGTTGTTTACCACAACAACTATATAATTACCACAACAAATTAATTCAAGTACCTTACTATAGTATGGTTCAAAAACACAACACTATAATATTTACTATAAATTACTATTTTTCATGTGGGCAGTCACTGTAAATCCGTTAGCGTAGTTAGCATCGTGTGCTAGCTGCTTTATGACTGTAAACGAGCAGAAGAGCATAAAGACATGCACAAAGAAACCAAGCTGAGGATTAAACAGCAGTATAATTTACCTTTCATATAATAGTTATAATTAATCAAATACTTACGAAGATGAACCATGGTTTTACTGTAGTAAGAGTGTAGTAACTATGGTTAATTTTCGTACGAGCAGTATTGCTTGCGTTGGTGTTCTTTTATTCCAGTGTTTGAAATAGTTGAATGAACATGTTAACTGCCTTAACGATGTTAAATATTTAATTAATCTTAAACAATAACGCAGTGACAGCGCAACTACTTTGAATATTAGGATTTCTGGCATAAATGTGTGAATTACATACAAATGATTGTCAGTGAAAAAATGGCACAGAATAGTGACTAAAATATTTTCATTCTGATCTTATTCATCACATCTCGCACTAGAGCATTGTGATCACTAGTAGAGCGCTGACACCCTGTGGTGAAAGAACCACGGCTTATGTTGGATTAAAACTTAAAGTTCCGTTGAGTTTGGAAAAGTCAGTACATGGAAATCATCAGAATATCTCTTCTCCTGTCTCTGAATATGTCTGGAATTTAAAATCATCCCGAGGACTCTCATTTAAAGAGGCGTTTAGTCAGCTATGTGATAACGGCGCTTTGAAAATATATATATAACCGGAAACAACTGAGCCATATTATTTCAAACCGGATATGCGTCATGAGGCTCAGTGCAAGTAGTCCATTCTGTTCTCGTAGCGTTGCTGTCGCAATATTGAAGTGACCGTGGCGTGGCTGCCGTTTGTCGTTTCTATACTATTGGCTTTGTGAGGAAGTGTGTTGCATACGCTACCGCTACTTACGCTGGTGCTGCGTTATTCTTTGGCTTCTATGTTAAACACCAGCTGGTCATTGTTTTCATAAGGAGCGTAGTGTTGCTTACACTCGTCACTATTCACTTCACACTGGCCATAGCGCTCATGATGCACTAGAAAAGGCTATACCTCTGTTTCCAATGCCAAGTCTCTCTGCAAATAACGCTCTATGCGACTGTTATCTAGCCACCCCTCAGCCCCTTGCATAGGGCCTGAGACAGCTATTAATCCAGAGAACGATCGTGGCCGTAATGCCGCCTTTTGTAATCAGAACTAGTTGCCTTTGAGCAATGACTGTTCCGTTGTGCAGCGTGACAGCTGTAGACAGGTTTTACAATTCCCTTTTTCGCACCGCATGTCTGTCTACCTTTAAGTATTCTCAGGAAGCTCTCAGGCTGATGGCTGCAGCTTGGCAGAATGTTTTGCTATGCTCCCACTAACATGATGAAGATAACGAGACTACCAGCTCTCTTATGTCTGTTCTCATGATGGCATGAAGGCATGATGCCTTCATGTTCATAGTCGCCAGGCATAAGAGCACTGTCAATGAGAATCTTGAGTGGCACATAAAGGCTGATCGCCCCTCGCCTTTCTACATGATCATCTCGTGCAGGGTACTTTGATCAGTTCTGTGATTTTTAAGTTTCCTCACTCGCACCGCGATGTGGCCTTGCGAGACATTGAGACATTGAGAGTGTTGTCAGATAGGTCATGTGACTATTACGACAGTTGTTGATGCCCCTGCTAAGCGGTGTTCAACTAGGTTGTGTAGCCATTCGCAGTCTGACGTTACAGGCGCAGACACTGCTGCCTTTCTGTACGAATGTCACCCTTGTGGGTTATTTTATGCTTATTGCTGTTGTACACATTCATGGTGTAAAAGCACAGACATGGGATCCGTCATAATTTCTGTTTTCTCCCATACAAGTAATAACCTTTGTGGAAAATCTATGCCAGGTTGGCTATGAGGCAACTATGCATGTTGCTATATCCAAAACGGTAAAATTTATTACATGGATGTTCCTTGCAACACATGTATTGTTCATGTGGGAATCGGGCTAACTGAATCAATGTTCAGCAGTCGTCTTTTTCTGTTGCAGCCGCCGAGCTGGAAGTGTTTGACTAAATCGTGTAATGACTGACTGGGTGATTGGCACCAGTACTACTGCTGCCTTCGTGATTTGTCTACACGGTGTTTACCATGCTTGTATTATGTTCATGCCAGCACCGGTGTTCGAACATAAGCCCAAGTGATCACGTCCACTATCAGTGAGAGAGCCTCTGCATTCAGAACGTCAGCGTCATTTGAGATTGACGGCTCGGAAGACAAAACGAGCGGGGAAATGACCTGCTCTGAAGGAAATAGAACTAGCCGTTGGCATGACCTCCACCATTAACTGACGCAGTGTTGAGAGACCGACTCGAAAGGGAACGTCTCCGGTTACCTAACCGGAGTAACCTTAACTAACGGTAACCTAGGTTCCCTGAGAAGAGGGAACGAGAAACTGCGTACGCTGCCCTGTTACTTAGCTCTGAGTCTTTGTCGACGGCACTCTGGTTCAGTTTAAGATTCTGAGGCAATGGTGTTCAGCGCCACCCTGTAATGCAGGGGAGCCCGCCTTTATTTCGTGTGTTTGAACGCCATTTGTGGGTGATTTCTCGCCTGCGAAATTTCATAAGGGTTCAATAGATTCGACCCCATAGCACCACCTTCGGTGACGCAGTGTCTCATTCCCTCTTCTCAGGGAACCAAGGTTATGTTAGGTAACCGGAGATGTTCTTCAGTAATTTCTTATTAGTCATGCAGTAAGTAAGAAACAGTATTCTAAAGTGTTACCTAATTGTAAAGAAATTAAAAATCCATCTTTGTCAAACAAATTCCAGGTGCAGTTCACTCTCAGCCAATAAGATTCCATGTAGCATTTTCATCTATCAGTCGTCTATTCTGATTAGAGAGCACGGAGAGATGCACAGGACACAGTTTGAGCGAGATATTTGAGCGAGAGGAGGGGCAGTTCGTAAATGAGCACTTTATATTTGAGAGCACACGTCCAGTTTTGTGCGAGAGCAAAGGAAATTGCGTGTGTGATGGTCTTGCTTGGGCGGTCTTTCTGCCGAGTGGAGCTGCACAATGGAGAATAAATCAGTTCCACAGCATGTCTCATTATCTCTGCTTCTGTTTATTTAAAAACAGCATTCTTTCTTTATAATCTTTTTAAATGTATGACATTTTTTAGCGTTGTGATCATAGTGAGTACAGTTTTGCAGATTGACAATTATAATACATTTTCAATGAATTAATTAACACAACTCAATGAAAACTGAACAATTCAATTAAATTCAATGTGAAGGGAAACATCCCCATCTAGTGGTAAAAAATGTGCAATTCAATTCAAAGAAATAATTAATCCATTAAACACATTAAAACAACATATCTTACAACATACCTACGCAATGGAGATACAAATGTGGATGCACAAATTAATTACAATTGGGCCTTATAATACAAAGTCAAAATAACTCGATTTAAAATATTCGACACCAAACACATATCAACAGTTCCCTAACAAGTCATTGCAGGATATATCGACAATAAAGCAGTTATTTATGTGTTTTCAAAACATTTAATTGCTCAAAACGTGCAACTGACCCACAGCATGTCTTATTATATAATTATAAATAAGTATCAAACCGGGTTTATGGCTGGCCGACATAAGTTGGAACATTAGACTGATTTTGGATTTATTAGACTATTCAAATTTGGAGGAATCAGAGGGTTTAATTGTTTTCCTCGATTTCCACAAAGCTTTTGACTCTATTGAACATCAGTTCATGTATAGGGCACAAAAATCTTTTGGTTTTGGGGAAAAATTTGTTTCTATAATTGAAATGTTTCATAGAGGTATTAATAGTTCAGTAACATATTGGACACATCCTGGGTCAATTAACCATAAATCAATCCTTGACTGCAGGGATCTAGAGGAGTTACTCCAAGAATAACTCTTTTCATTAAAATTCAAGAATCTCCAAATATCCACTATAGAAAGATGGGTACATAGAAAGGTAGTAAATTTAAATTTCGAAGAAGGCATCGTATGTGGAGGGAAACAATCCAAGAAATCATCTGGGGCATCATTAAAATCACCTCCCATTATCAAAAAGGCACCTTGATATTTCCCCATCAGTACTGATATAGAGTGTGTGACCTCTTTAGACATATTTTTAGCTTGGACTGAAGAATTGTGACCATAAAAATTTCCTAAAACAAATACAGAGTTATCCAGTTTAACAACTGTAAGTAACCATCTACCTTCTTTTGAGGTAACCAATTCCAATATGT
Source organism: Hypophthalmichthys molitrix (assembly GCA_037950675.1). Lineage (NCBI taxonomy): Eukaryota > Metazoa > Chordata > Actinopteri > Cypriniformes > Xenocyprididae > Hypophthalmichthys > Hypophthalmichthys molitrix. The sequence continues at coordinate 12,062,880 of CM075510.1, forward strand.
CACCTTTAAACGTATTCAGTAGAATAGCGACACCTGCCGAATGATTAGAAGCATGACAATAGAAGATTTGATCTCCCCACTGGGAACGCCACCATTTAACATCAGATTCGCATGAATGAGTCTATTGTAAAAAAATTATATTTGCATTTGTACGCCTAACAAAAATAAACATGGACTTCCTTTTAGTGCTGTCACGTAAACCCCTAACGTTAAGAGAAATAATCTTTAAACAACTAAAAACAAAATCAGACATAAATAATCTTATTTGGATGTCAGAACAATGCTATATAAAGAACCCTGAAACAATGAAATTGACAAAACCAGTCGGTATTGATCCACTGATCCAAACTTCGAAGAGTTACATCACCTGGACGAAAGTTTCATGACTCGAAGACTGAGCACATTATTTCAGTTTGACTGCACAGTCAATAATAACACCTACTCTTTTCTCCATCAATAAAAGCATCTGCTCCACGAAAGTAAGCTCTCTTCCCCTCTTCTCTCGCCGCTTTTACCCTTGGCCAAAGCAACTTCCTCTGTTGTCTTTCTGCAAATGTCAGGTCCTCTGCCAAGTGAACACCTCTTTCCTTGAGTGCAGGATGATCCCGCGCAGCTTTCCAGACTTTCTCTCTGTAGGTCCGGAGCGTGAACTGGATAATGACCGGCCTAGGATGGTTACCACCCGTCCCAGGACATCCAATCCTGTGGATTGTGTCAACACAAAATCAGATGTCATCTACCTCGTCCGGAGTCAGAATTTTTAGGATTTCGAGCACTTTGGTTCTGATATTTTCTCCTTCTGTTTCTCTGAGGTTATTTAGCCTCAAATTCCATCTCCTACTGTAGATCTCTGCTTGATCACACTTGCCTTGAATCATCCGGACCACCTGTTCAATTTGCAACACCTTGTTCTCCTTAGTCTTGACCCTTGCAGATAGCGACTTCATTTCTTCCGCCACGAAATCAGCCGTTTTTGAAAGATTTACTATGGCGACCGAGTTCTGGGTGATTTGTTGTTCCATCGCTGAAAAGCGATCCGTGAGGGCATTAACAGCACAAAGTATATCGGCATTAGAGACTTTGGGTTCTTCTGACAGGGTTTTTTTGAAAGAGGACTGCCTGTTAGAGTATGTGGGGATGAATCAAAGTCTCCAGATGAAGCTTCGAGAAGCAAAGAAAGTAACTTTCTGTCTTTGTTTTTTGGCATTTTAAAAATTTTGCACGTGGGCTGGCAGCTGTTGAGGTATTTATTCATAAAGTAATTAAAACATACTCCTTTTAAACAGAATTCTCACTGCCCACCTTGTATATACAAAACATATTCACCCAGAAAATGCAAACTCCTCAAAAACGCCTCAAAACTGGTACCAACACAACCGTTCAGGTCGCCATCTTGCGCGCCCCCGTCAAGTTCAAAATAGTTCAACTATCGCCGCTGTGCTCTGTCAAGTCAAGTCACCTTTATTTATATAGCGCTTTTTACAATGCAGATTGTGTCAAAGCAGCTTTACATTGATAACTGGTATATAATTTTGGCTGCACAGCAGCTCTTAAAGAATAGTGTCAATGTCGGCAGATCAAAGCACTGTTGAATATCAAATGTCAAGTGTCCCCAACTAAGCAAGCCAATCGTCTGTGACGATTACCCGCACGGCCAATAGAAACGGGGCATCAAATGACTAGACGCATAGAACTCCGCCTACTTTGCTCTTGCCAGCGTAGTGCAAATTGGATGCGGAATAAAATATATAATAAAATATATGTAACAGAAATAATGAGACGGTCAAAGTTGCGTTGCTGTTCAGAGTTGAGCCGCTCTAGTAGTGACTTTATTACAGTCATTTAATCACAGTGTCTTGTAACTTCATGAATATTCTATTCAGCAATAATAATTCTTGAAGTCTTTACATGTGATCCAGCCAAATCAATAAACAGTGTATTCTGCATAACCAAACCCTTGTATTGGCTTTCTTCATGCTTTACCTTTTATAGAGTACATTCATATAACATATTACTGGAATCAATGTAATACTTAGTCCACATAAACTGACATATCATACTGTTTCTATATGCTTCATAAGAATTTAGCATTTTACCAAGCGTCCATATAAGCATTAAACCTTTTAAGCAATTTAAGCAAACTTGAATACTTGAGCTAATGTAACTCTCTGTAATACAAAAATAAACAATTGCATGTGATGAGTATAACAGACATTCCCTTTCATGGGAACTGTCAACGCTGTGTCATACGCATTGGGAACACCTCTGCGTGATTGCGTCGTGAAGCACTCGTGAATCTAACCAATAACATGACGAGACGTCAGAAGCGGGTGACGTCACGGACCAGGAAACTATAAAGCATACCCAGAACAAAGAACGCTAGCTTCTGTGTCTTCACAAGCACTCAGTGTTATCTTGTGTGTCTTATTTGGTGTTGTTTGTCTCTCTACATATATACATATATATATATATATCACAATCTCTTCATCCGAGGACAAGAGTGTCAGTGCACCACACCATATATTTATATATACAAAGACACGATATTATGGCGGATAAACAGCAGTTTGTCAAGTGTGTTCATCCCTGCCCTCGCTACATCATGGGTGGGGATACACACAAGCTGTGTGTTATATGTCTGGGAGTTGAGCATGCCCAGGCAGCTCTCGAGGGAGCTGTCTGTGTGCATTGCCAGAAGCTCACTCTCAGGACACTGAGATCGCGCCGGGCACTCTTTGATAAAGAGGGTGCCGCGGCCAGTGTTCCACGCGGATCGGGTCCTGCGTCTGCTGAGGCAGAACGCCGGCTCCATTCGTGGGGTTCACAAATGGATCTGGTAGCGGGGTTAGAGACTGGGCTCAGACCCAGTGTCTCTCCTCTGGCGGCGGAAGCATGAGCTGCGGTTTCTTCCCCCCGGAGAGAGGCACAGGCGCTTCATTTATCCAGCTCTGAGGAGATGGATGTGATGAGCGTCGAGGCTGGAGAAGAGAGCTCGCCATCCTCATCTCCAGCCTACGAGGAGCTGTTAGAGGTAGTGACCAGGGCTGTGGATAAGTTAAAAATTGAATGGCCCGCAGAGAAAAGTGAAGTAAAATCAAAAAGCAAACTCGATGAACGCTTTCTCCCCGCTCGGTCGCTACCTCAGCGTCGGGAGCTGCCGTTCTTTCCCGACCTCCACACCGAGGTGTCGAGGTCGTGGCAGAGACCTGTGCAGTATCGTGTTTTCAACCCCCAAACGTCAACATATAGTAACATCATGGGGTTGAAGCAACACGGCTATGGGGCGATGCCTCGGGTAGAAGAGACGCTTGCGAGCTATCTCTCACCCGAGTCCGCATCGTCCCTAAAATCCCCGACGCTGCCCACCAGACCATTAAAAACAACATCAAAGCTGGTGGGCAAAGCTTATACGGCGGCAGGTCAGGCAGCGGCTTGTTTACATACGATGTCCATATTACAAGCTTACCAAGCCGACCTGCTGGGGGAAATTGATGATAGTGGGGAAGCTACATTTGAAACCATCCAAGAGCTCAGGAAAGCGACCGACCTGGCTCTCCGTGCCACCAAGGAGACGGCCAAGTCAATAGGCCGTTCTATGGCAGCCCTGGTGGCCACGGAGAGGCACTTATGGCTCAACCTCTCGGATATCAAGGAAAAAGATAAGAGCATCCTGATGGATGCGCCGCTGTCTCCTGTGGGCCTCTTCGGCGACTCTGTTACATCGGTCATTGAGAGGTTCCAGGAGACACGTAAGCAATCAGCGGCATTCCAGAGGTTCCTTCCCCACCGTTCTTATCCCCCCGAGACTGCTGAGTGGGAGCAGTCTCAGCCGTCGACCAGCTCCTCGGCGCACAGAGCGCAGCAGAAAGCCAGTGTTGCCACCCGTGCTCCCCCGCAGAGATCTTGGGGTCCGGGGAGGTCAACACAGCCGAAGCCTTCGAGGGGTAGGGCGGATCTGCGGACCGTCATTATCGCCAGAGGGCAGCCCCTGGCTCCGTTAAGACTCCAGGGCATCCGCGTACTGAACTATATCGACGACTGGCTGATTATAGCTCAAACTAAACATCTGGCAGCTCAACATCGAGATGTTGTTCTGTCCCATATGAAGAGGCTTGGGCTGAGGCTCAATGCCAAGAAGAGTGTGCTTGTTCCAGCTCAAAGTACCAACTACTTAGGAGTAATTTGGGACTCCACCACGATGCAGGCACAGTTGTCCCCTGCTCGTGTGAGTTCCATTCTCAGGGACGTGAATGGGGTGAAATTAGGCCAGTCACTCACTGTAAAGCAGTTTCAGAGACTGTTGGGTCTTATGGCAGCTGCGTCCAACGTGATACCTTTTGGCCTGCTGTACATGAGACCCTTACAGTGGTGGGTCAGGACCAAGGGGTTTTCTCCAAGGGGAAATCCTTTTCGCATGATCAAGGTCACGCGGTGATGCCTTCGTGCTCTGGTCTTGTGGAAGAAGCCCTGGTTCCTGTCCCAAGGTCCGGTGTTGGGGGCTCCTTGTCGTCGTGTAATGCTAACGACGGATGCTTCCCTCACGGGTTGGGGGGCGATCATGAGTGGTCGCTCAGCTCAGGGTCTCTGGGAGGATCATCAACTTCTTTGGCACATAAATCGGCTATAAATAATGGCGGTATTCCAAGCATTGAAATACTTTCTCCCAGACCTGAGAGGCCACCATTTGTTGGTCCGTACAGACAACATGTCGGTGGTCGCATATATCAACCATCAGGGGGGTCTGCGGTCTTGCCAACTATACAACTTGGCCCGTCGGATCCTCCTGTGGTCCCAGGGGAAGCTCCTCTCACTGAGAGCAGCTTATATCCCAGGGCATCAAAATATGGGAGCAGACGCCCTGTCGAGGCAGGGGCCGAGGCCCGGGGAATGGAGACTCCACCCCGAGGTGGTGGGGCTCGTTTGGAAAAATGTCGGTCGAGCAGAAGTCGACCTGTTTGCTTCAGAGGAGTCAACCCAGTGTCCACTATGGTTCTCTCTGTCACATCCAGCACCATTGGGCCTGGATGCCATGGTACAGACGTGGCAGAGGCTGCGTCTGTACGCATTTCCCCCGTTCGCTCTGTTCCCGGGAGTTCTGGAGAGGGTGACCTTCTGTCTCAAGCGGGCGGCACGATACTTCATCCTCGCCCAGAACTATGGAGACTGTGGGCCTGGCCTCTGAGGGGGCCAGGCTCATAGATGCTGGTCTCCCAACCAGAGACCATACTCCACTCCAGAGCTCCCTCCACGAAGAAGCTTTATGCCTATAAATGGAAGCTATTTGCTACTTGGTGTAGACAACGTCATGTGGACCCTGTCCATTCTTCTACCAGCTTAGTGCTGCAATTTCTCCAAGACAAGTTCTCGGATGGTCAACTTTCAACCTTCAACTCTGAAGGTTTATTTTGCGGCCATATCGGCCTATCATGCCCCTCTGGGGGATTCCTCGGTGGGTCGAGACCCCCTTGTTATAAGCTTCCTTCGTGGTACTCAGAGGCTGAGGCCTGCTGTTCGTACGAGAACTCCGGCCTGGGACTTGGCCGTGGTACTGGAAGGGTTAGCTGAGGCTCCCTTCGAACCACTGGAGGAGGTTTCTGAGAAGTTTCTCACTTTGAAAACAGTATTTCTATTGGCTATCTCATCTCTGAAGAGAATAGGAGATCTTCAAGCACTATCAGTTGCTCCTTCGTGCCTAGACTTTGCGCCTGGTATGGTTAAGGCTTTTCTTCACACTAGACCTGGCTATGTGCCAAAGGTCCCCACCAATGTCCCAGGGCCCATTGTGCTTCAGGCCTTCTGTCCTCCTCCCTTTGCTAATTCGGATCAGGAAAAACTCAATCTGCTGTGCCCAGTAAGGGCTTTAGACACGTATGTCCACAGAGCTGCCCTGTGGCGTAAAACAGTCCAGCTGTTTGTATGCTATGGGTCTCCTAAGAAAGGAGGCCCAGCGTCTAAGCAGAGGATGAGCAAGTGGGTGGTTGAGGCCATCTCACTCGCTTACGAAGCGGCCGGGCAGCCATCTCCCTTAGCTGTCCGTGCCCATTCGACTAGGGGTATGGCGGCCTCCAAGGCGTTAATGTCAGGAGTTTCCATCCACGACATATATGATGCGGCTGGGTGGTCCTCCCAGCATACATTTATTAGGTTTTATAACCTCGATGTCGGCTCCACTCCGGGGTCAGTTGTGCTGTCTCAAGATAACAGACAGGTACTTGGCACTACGGTGTAGTTGGGATAGCAATATGATCAATTGTGAGGAAATGTACATATACATTTAAACACATGTGACCAAACATTCAGGGTGTCACACCAGCGGAGCGCAAATCGCTTTGAATCTGAAGGGCTGTGCTGAACTCGGCGGTGAGCACAGCACATTCTGCGTCCTGTGTGAAAGGGCCATTACACGTGCGAGCGAAGAGATTTGCGCATTACATGGATGTGCTCTCGCATTACAATAATGCACTCTCGCTACATTTGTCATTAAAATAATGCCATACGTATGCAGTTATCACCCTGTAGTCCAGGACTGGTTGCCCACTGAAGCTAAGCAGGGTTGAGCCTGGTCAGTACCTGGATGGGATAATACTTATCCAGTCCTATCCCAAAAGAGTTTGGCCACTCCAGCTCACCCCAATTCTGCAACCAAATCCTCCACATCCCTTAACATCGGGACCATCATGGCCACTCCAGATTTCACTCCAGCCCCAGAATCCATTCCAGAGCCTTGTCGCAAGATGGCCGCCATTCCAGAGCCTTGTCGCAAGATGGCCGCCGCCACGCCTGAGCCCTCGGTCAAGATGGCCGCCACCGAAAATGAGCCCTCAGCCAAAATGGCCACCATGCCTAAGTCCTCTCCAGAGCTAATGAAGGACTTATGGCTGATCAACTTCTGGTCAGAGCCAAAAACCGTCCCAGACCAGACTCCAGTGTCTTCTCCAGCCCCTGAGTCCGCTCCAGTGTCTGCTTCAGCCCCTGACCAGAGTCCAGTGATGGCTTCAGCCCCTGACCAGAGTCCAGAGATGGCTCCAGTCCCAGAATCCATCCCTACCCCTGAGTCTTCAGAGAGTGCAGCGCTGGTTATTATGGCCACAGCACTTTTGTGTGTGTGGGCGGCACACACGTTGACTCCAACTGATGTGCCCGCTCCAGTCCCCGAGTCAGCTCCAGTCCCCGAATCAGCTCCAGACTCCGCTTCAGTCCCAGAGTCAGCTCCAGACTCCGCTCCAGTCCTTGGGGTCAAGGCCAAGGCCACGGAGGCTGCACCGCCATGGCCCCTTGAACTGCCGATCCGCCATGGTCCCCTGAACTGCCCGATCCGCCATGGCGCCCTGAACTACAGGTACTGCCCTGGAGGCTTCCTGTCCTGTCTAAGACTGTCCTAGTCAGCATTCAGCAGGGTGGCCGCGGGTCCTTAAAAAGTCTTAAAAAGTCTTAAATATGTTTTTTTTCCAAATAAAAGGCCTTAAAAAGTCTTAAATGTCTTAAATTCAGATTCAATAGGTCTTAAATATTTTTTGTCGCATTACCGCAAAAATATCTATAGTCTGACAGACCCAATGACTGATCATTGGACAGAAGATATTTTTCCTCGCGTGGCGCCATCTGCAGGACAAAGCTCAGCCAAGATGTAGGAATATCTGTTTGTCTCCTTGGTTACTGATCTGATTAGTGTCTTCAGTTCAGGTGTTTCTTGTTAATTAGTCTTGTTTACTCAGTTCTCTGTGTGTGTGTGTGTGTGTGTGTATATATATATATATATATATATATATATATGCCCTTAGTTTCAGTCTGTCCTTTGTCTAACTTTGATTATGTAAGGTGGTGTTTGTAGTTATTTCCTGGTGATTTTCATGTTCCTTGTTCCTAGTGTTCCATTAAATGTTATTTGAAGATATCGCCTTCGTTGTGCATTCATATCTACAACCCATCGTGACAATTGTATTATGTTGAATATTGAAGTTTTTGTGTTTATTTGTCAGTGAGGGATTTGTTAACACATTACTGTTTTTAGATTTGTGGTGTAAAAGTTATAGTTTTTTTTTTTTTTTAATAAAAAGTTAAAATTAGACCCTCAGAATTGGCACAAAAGGCTGCAAGTGGCATGTTATTAGTGCTATTATTTTTAAATTTAATGCTTATTTTAATTAATGACATCTTCAGACATTTCAGACATCTTTGCTTTCATTAAATCCTATAGGTAAGTTGAGTGTAATCATTAAATTTGCATCATAGTGTTGCTATTATGGCATATCTTCAATTTTAATATGGGCAATTAAATATGTAAATATTCATATGCCTGTAGGTTATATAAGTTATAGAATAATTTTTACTTTTACTGGGATTCTGCTTTGTCTGTCAGTGCTTATTCGATTATTCAACTAAATTGTCAAAATAAAATTTTAAATACAATAGCTTATTTTGTGTTTTACATTAGTGACACTTTATATAAATGGTAAGTATTATCTCAAAAGTCATACGCATTCTGTAAATGTTTTTTTTTTTTTTTTGGGGGGGGGGGGGGGTCTTCTTAACCCAGGTAGGGGGCCAACTTACACCGGTAGGGGCCATTTCTCTTTTTTATATATAATAATTATATATAATCTCTCTTTTATATAAAATAATATTTGACATTTTATGCTGTAACAACTAAATTAGCAAATGTTTATATTTATTTTCTATTATAACTCATTGGCTGATGCATCAATCATCATCATCATCATCATCCTGCACATGCTTAACTTGTATCTAAATATGTTACCATTTAAAAGTAAATCCACATTTTTCTTAAGGTGGATATTTTCTCCCATACTCTACTTATTAGATACCATTCATTAGATAATATAACTTGTACAAAATTCATGTTTCAGTTATCTACCACTAGGTGTCAGAAGGCACGCTGTAAAAGTCACACTTCCCCTTTAAACACTTAAAGGAATATTCATATTATAACCTAATATAAACACTACCTATGCAAAAGTGTTATTTTAGTACCTAAAAAGTTCGGGATACCATTTGCTCTACCTAGTCATTAAGTTGAATTTGTTAATGTATTTGGACTAGTAAATATACTAGTAAAAGGTATATGTAAAAATACTACTTTAGACTACTTTATAAATAGACTAGTAACGAAAATATGCAGTACTTACAAAATATACAATACACAATTGACTGTCAGCATGTTTATTGATCAATAAATGTTTTCAAATGTTTAGTCAGTTACGCGTCCATTTGTGCGCATATGTTGTAGCATCACAGTAATACGGCAGTTAGAGGAAGTTCAAAGCTCGTCAAAATCAGGAAACGAGAGAGAGAGAGAGAGAGAGAGAGAGAGGAAGAGAGGAAGTATGGCTGATCTTGCTGTAGGCGTTATTGATTTCGAAACTAAACACGAACAGTAAACCGTTTATACGTTTTAAGTTACACGGAATTTAGACACTTTGGTGGCCTTTGTTTGGGCTTTGGTCTAAATTTTCCACCCACTATCATATTCGTAGCTCAAAGCGGAGAAGTTGCATACAGTTGTAAATTGACCTAGGCACAGCGGAAGTGAGCTCAGAAAAAAGGTCGACAGGAATACAAGACATTAATTTATTGAACTATAAGCTCGCTGTTATTTGGCCTTTGCTAGAGGACTGTTGTTTGGACTTCAGCATGAGTGAGGAGAAACTTGAGGTTGAGCTCTTTGTGAAGGTGAGTTTACCTGCAGCCCATTATTCATGATTAAACTTAGAACTAATGCAGTTTTAGCAACTTACAATTTAATAACTGCACAATGTAATAAACGTTCTATAATAAATGTATTTAAATGTTTATAATGTAATTGGCTCAAAATATAATAAAATATTGAATTCATAATGTAAGGTTTACATTATGAGAAATCTATCTATTACATTATGAAGTCAACAAAAACATTGTCATATTGTAGAAATTTCCAAAACAAATAAATAGTATCCTTTCAAGGCATACAAAACAGTATTCTTTTAATCTTAATCCTACCAATGTGGCAGTCTTAAACTACCTATGAAATGCACAAGATTTAAATATTCATGTATTCATTATTATTACTATTATTATTGTTATCGATAGTGTTATTATTACTGGTAATAATGTTATTGTACATTACTTATACTAGATAGGTGATAATTTAAAGGAAAGAAACAACATAAAGTGTCCAGCACACCAGCACAACTTCAATGCCCCAATTCTACTGGAGGAAAGGAACACCATTCCTCCAAAACAATTATTACATATTGAACATTTCATTACATTAGTAATGTAATATTTATTACATTATGCTGTTATTACATTATGCTTTGTTATAAAATATAAAAAAAAGACCTAGTAGAACTATGCCCAAACAACATTTAATGTATTACTATGTATGCAAAATGACAAAATATATATATATATATATATATATATATATATATTCACTCTGTGCTATATCGAAAGTATAACCCCTCTGGTTCTACTCGCACCCCTCCGAGCGGGATTTGAACTGCGTTTCCGGCATGGGAGGCGAGCATGCTAACAAGGACGCTAAAGACCGCAACCTCTAGTCAGTTGCTAGTGCACCTCTTGAGACCTGAGGAGTGAGGTTTACCTGCACAGTTCTTTACTAGCTGGCCTCCATTATAAAAGCATTGTAACAAGACATTATTTGATTAAGTGTTCCTGACTTGTGTTCCACGACTCAAAAAAAAAGTTGGGACAGTGAACAGATGGTAAAATTAGAATACACAAATTAAAACATAGATAAATACTATAGAACAGTTACAGATAAAGTTAGGTCTAACAGTATTATGTACAGTATTCATGTACAGAAATGTAATAATATTAATATAATTGTAATTACACTGCATGCATAGTGTTCACTGTATAAATTAAATATAGATTAATCATTGTTTAAGTTGTTTTGTTGTTTGACCATTAATGACAGTTATTTTTAGGCTGCTGTACGGTGGCCAAGATTTGTGTTGTGGACTTTTGCAGCGCTTTTCTCTATTTGCATGTGTTGTGGACTTTTGCAGCATGTTTCTCTATTTGCATGTGTTGTGGACTTTTGCAGCGCGTTTCTCTATTTGCATGTGTTGTAGACTTTTGCAGCGCGTTTCTCTATTTGCATGTGTTGTAGACTTTTGCAGCGCGTTTCTGTATTTGCATGTGTTGTGAACTTTTGCAGTGCATGTGTTGTCAAACTGATGAAGATGTTTTCTTTGTTTGCTGGTGTTTTTTCTATTTGCATGTGTTTTCTTCATTTGCAGCGCGTTGAGCTCTCTTGGCCACCGTACTGCTGTCATTAAATGCATGGAAACAATGTAGGAATGCACGACCGAATGCATGGAACCAATATGATGAAACACATCCGATTTCTTTCTCACGTTATCTCAACTGTTTAGGTTCACTTAAGACTTTATAACCGACTGTATACAACAATACTTGTCAAGACTGGGATTTTGAGATCATTTTGTGTGTGAGAGTTTTCGTGAGCCTGCATAACTCAGCACTGAATAAAAACTCTGGCGTTTTGAGCAGTTTTGAGTGGATTCTGAGTAACTTAAATACCTCTGATTGGCCATTGTGTTCAAGAGATCAACAGCTATGTCTGCGATTGGCTACATTGCACACCGCTGCAAAAAAACACATTGTAAATAGATACATTTGACATTCTCCAGAGTGCAAACTCAAATATGCACATTTTAAGTTAGTCAGAATCCACTCACCGCTCAAAACGCCAAAATATAACTTGTTGTGCATTAAAACTTTTTTTTTCATCCAAAAGTTTATTTGACAAAGTCTAGATTTTTGATTACCTGTTTTGTGTATTTAATATTTAACATATACATTATTTTTTATTTAAATTATACAAGTGCACGGAGAGGCTTGAAAATCGGCCAAACATATCGGCCAAAATAATCTGCATCATATATCGGCCATCGGCTGCCCTGATATCTAAATATCGGCATCGGCCAGAGAAAAACCCATATCGGTCGACCTCTAATCATGATCTCTGTTTGAAACAAACAAACAAAAAAAGATTCTCAATTTATCCAGAATCGTGCAGCTCTATAATGCATCACACATTCTCAAATGAAGATGGGTTAGGACTGCAGGCAGGTCACTCTATTCTTATGCAGTCATGCACTTGTAATCCGGGCAGTATGTGGCTTGCTATTGTCCTGTTGGAAAAATGCAGGGACGTCCCTGGAAAAGACGGTGTCTAGATGGCTGCATGTTGCACCACAGTTGTGTGTGGAAGCCCACTGTTCATCGAGTTATACTGTTTAATGACACTTCTTAGGCGCTTCTTTCTCTGAGCAGGTCTGGTTTAAAGTAAAAGAAGGAAAACTAATGCAAACTAATACATATATTATTAACTATATAAACTAAGTTCACAACTTTCACTTTCACCGATATAGCAAGATGTTTTCTCGTAGTTCCCGCTTTCATGGACAACCGTTTTGCTGTGTAAATGCATTTAAATTATTCCTATTTTTCTCTCTTAATCACTTAATCTTTGATTGGCTGCTCGCTAATGTCACACTTTCATGTGCATGTGCACCATAGTTATTTATGACTCAGAATCAAAGTCTTGAGTTGACAGAGAAAGTTGATGATCAGCATCTTGGTACCAACAAAACTTGATTGGACCTGTTTGGTTTTGTCAACTTGAAATGAATCCTGTAAGTCAAGTCATCTTCATTTATATAGCGCTTTTTACAATACAGATTGTTTCAAAGCAGCTTCGCAGTGATAATAGGAAAATTAATGGACAGATTGTTTTGGCTTTACAGCAGCTCTAGGAAAAAGTTATTATTGAGCTAAATTAAATTTTTGATTGAATCACTTCCATTGTAAAAATGGTTAATTATTAACTTAGGGGCCACTTAAATGACACAGTTTTAACTGAAAACAGAAGACTTTTAATGCATTCTTGCTATTCATTTACGTGTTTAGTCTGTATGCTTGTTTAAATGTGTATGTGTGCAGATGCTCAGTCTTTCTTTACAAAGTCACATCACCAAATTACTTGTCTGGTCTGCATAATACAGAATTATTAGTCATTTAACATTTAATGTTTTATCTATAGGGAAAGGAAAGGGAAGGAGGCCTTTGCAGGGGATAGTTTAGTTGACACTTCAGGGCTGTGAGGAAAAGGATCTACTGCCAGCAGTCAATTTTGATATTCTAAGTATTATCAACTGGCCAGAATTTTGAGATCGCAATAGACATGAAGGACTATAATGTGTTAAGAGCTCGCTCAAGTACTGGGGAGCTAAACGATTTAGTGCTTTGTAAGTAATTAGCAAGATTTTAAAATTTATACAATTTTTAATAGGGAGCCAATGCAGTGTTGACAGAATCGGGCTAATATGATCATACTTCCTGGTTCTGTCCTGGTTCTAGTAAGAACTCTAGCTGCTGCGTTTTGGACCAGCTGGAGTTTTTTATTATTAGGCATGCAGGGCAACCACCGAGTAAAGCATTACAATAATCTAGCCTTGATATCATGAATGCATGAACTGTTCCGCATTTGTCAATAAGAGCATATGTCGTAATTTCGATATATTTTTAAGATGGAAGAATACGGTTTTACAGATGCTAGAAATGTGGCTTTCAAATGAAAGATTTGTATCAAAGAGCACACAGGATCTATGACCTCTGGAAGCATCTCTTTCAGTAGCTTAGTCGGAATAGGGTCTAACATACATGTTGTTGATTTAGTGATTTAATGAATTTAGACAATTCTTCCTCTCCTATAGCAATTAATGAATGGAGTTTTTTCTCAGGGACACTACAATACACTGTCTGATGTGATACTGTAGTAGATGGTTGCATAGTTATAATTTTCTCTAATAATATCAATCATCTAGGTAAAGAAGTTCATAAAGTCATTACTGCTGTGCTGTTTGGAAACGTCTGGGGTTGAAGCTTTATTTATTTTTCATTAATTTAGCCACTGTATTAAATAAATACTTAGGGTTGTATTTTTTTTTTCTTCTAAGAGGGTTGAAAAATAATGAGATCTAGCCATTTTTGGCCTTTTTGTAAGCAGTCATGCTGCTCTCCACGAGATGCGAAAAACCTCTAATTTTGTTTTCTTATTCAATTTTGTAATTTATTCCTGTGATGGCAAAGCTGAATTTTCAGCATCATTACTCCAGTCTTCAGTGTCACATGATCCTTCAGAAATCATTCTAATATGCTGATTTGCTGCTCAAGAAACATTTATGATTATTATCAATGATTATCAATCAACTTTTTTTCAGGATTCCTTGATGAATAGAAAGTTCAACAGCATTTATCTGAAATACAAAGCTTTTGTAACATTATACACTACCGTTCAAAAGTTTGGGGTCAGTAAGATTTTTTTTTTTTTTTTAAAGAAATTAATTAACTTTTTATTAATTATAAATTAACTTTTATTCAGCAAGGATGCATTAAATCGATCAAAAGTGACAGTAAAGACCTTTATAATGTTACAAAAGATTATGTTTCAAATAAATGCTGTTGTTTTGAACTTTCTATTCATCAAAGAAAACTGAAAAAAAAAATATTGTACACAAATATTTGTACAATAAATGTTTCTTGAGCAGCAGATCAGCATATTAGAATGATTTCTGAAGGATCATGTGACACTGAAGACTGGAGTAATGATGCTGAAAATTCAGCTTTGATCACAGGAATAAATTACTTTATAAAATATATTAAAACAGAAAACAGTTATTTTAAATTATAATAATAATATTTCACAATATTAGTTTTTACTGTATTTTTAATTAAATAAATGCAGCCTTGGTGAGCAGACGAAACTTCTTTTAAAAACATTAAAAATCTTACAGATTCCAAACTTTTGACTTAATTTGACTTGATTTAATACAAATTTATTAAAAAAAACCCCTTATTTAAGTAAACATCACATGATTTTATAAAAGTGGCTGTTTAAAATAAACTTGTACAAGTGAGCAGAAAAATCAAGACATGTACCTTACTGTTACCTGAGACTGATATTTTTTATTTTTTAACCTTTCCAGGTTCTGTGATTTGACTCTATTTATTAATTTTATAATTTTATTTTTTCATTGTATACCACACATATTGAAATTAAATGAAAGCATGTTTTTGGTGCATAAGATTGGTGCACAAATGATAGCTCAGGGAGGTCAAAAAACACATCAATAGAAGTGTTAGAATAATACAACATCAGCAATCACAGACATTCGCATTACATTCGGATTACATTTCTCAAAGTACTGTTGAGTTTGCGTAAATAACAGTATGTAATTTGCTCTGGAATTTTTATAGAGGCTGTCTGAGAAAAACAGACATGGCAGATTAGGATGATATTCTGCACTCATTTGAAATTGACCTATGACATTCTGTGACATTAAATTTATCAAAATTTAAACGATCTCATGGATGTGGCTGTTGTGGTTTGTGATCATATGGGCACCAACTGCTGCAGTAAATGTGGTGTATTCAAATGACTTTGACATAGTTCTTTTATGTTTACTTATTTTAAATGCCACCGGGTTATCACCTTGTTATTTCAACTCCTGAAGTCATGTTCTTATATGTTCTAAATTGTCCTAAATCTTATAAGTCTCAACTTTTTTGGAATGTGTTGCAGGCATCAAGTAAAGGATAATGTTCATCCATCCGACTCTTATCGCAGAATAAATCCTGACAGGGTGATAGAAGACTGATCACCTTGTATGGTCTTGTATTACCATGAAAGGGTGTATTTTGCGATAACAACCAGCTGGATGTACATTATCCCACTTGGTACATGGCTGCTTCTCACATAAGTAAATAATTGGACAAAAAAAAAATAGATTTTTGTTGAAATTTTATATTAATTTTATTAGCTCACTTAGCACAAAGCTTCCGCAAAGAAAACAGTTGCTAGTAAGCGGCTTTTAGCCAAGATGACAGAACAAGTTCAAAACAGACAAACATTTATGGGATAAAGTACAGTCATTCCAGTTATTACATGTCTCTTCACCACATAAATATGGGGACAAGATTACTTGATATTAAACTGTTATCCCTTATTATTATCTTATAATCCATTACAGTGTACAAAGCAATCATCCTGGCAAGAAGATGAACACAGCAAACAACATTACAGTAATACTGAAGTCCTCTGATTTCATTGTTAATATATTCAATAAATATAACAGACGCAAGATGGCAGCAGCTGCGTTTGAAAGAAACAAGCGAGAGCAGATAACCTGATGGGTGGTATGTTGTTCAGTGTAGCTATTAATAACGGTTGTTATTGGGAAATAACACACCTTGGAATGTTGTGACTGACCAATCAGAATCAAGCATTCCAGTGAGCCGTTTAATAATTTACAATAATGTACATCTTTAAAAAGCAATGCAGTTGATTAGCCAAAAAATGAAGTATGCTGTCTTTATACTCTTTTTGTTTGAATGCATAGGATTATATATTAAATAGGCTATCCATGTGCTCTTGGAAGAATTAACTTGCTGTCGCAAAGAAAGCTTGACCAAAAAAAATTAAGTACTAATTATTCTGACTGCAAACTCACATTCATAATTTGGTTACAATATGATTCCATGCCATGCCTCTGTACAATTTGCAAAAACAAAAATCAAGTACTTTTTTGTGATTATGTGTAAGCATAATTTGGGGCTACACAGTCATTCAGAAACCTGTAGTGATTCTCTGTGTTTGTATATGTGTGTAGGCAGGAAGTGATGGTCAGAGTATTGGGAACTGTCCATTCTCTCAGCGGCTCTTCATGGTCTTGTGGCTGAAAGGCGTGACCTTTAATGTGACTACTGTTGACATGAAGAGGTTAGTGATTCTGTGCAACCCATGCAAACATTCACAAACCTAAAACAGTTGAATAAAGTTATCATTTCAAATATGCTGTGAAAGCTAGCATATAACTGTTTCAATCCAGTAGTAACTGGATTGTGACGATGCCATCATGAAATAAATAAATAAATTGCAATGAATTGTTCATCTGTCTTGCACTTATCAGTCATCATTCATCTGTGAAATAAATCTGTGATCATTATCCACAAATATCAAAAATATGTCACTATTCTTTGGATGTACAGACATTGTTCTATAATGTCCGAATCAAGATGGCGGCGTCTTTAGTCCAGCCCCTAGGCTGCGTTTACACTGGCACAAAAATCAGATTTTTGGCTCACATCTGACACAGATCGGAATTTGTTGCACACATGTAAACAAAAAAATCTGCACAAGATTGCACTCTCTCGCGTGTGCTCTCTCCCTCGCTCTGTGGAGGACCACCAGGACTCTTACTAGAGTGGGGCATCCAGCTAAACTGAGCGATCGGGGGAGAAGGGCCTTAGTCAGGGAGGTGACCAAGAACCCGATGGTCACTCTGACAGAGCTCCAGTGTTTCTCTGTGGAGAAAGGAGAGCCTTCCAGAAGAACAACTATCTCTGCAGCACTCCACCAATCAGGCCTGTATGGTAGAGTGGCCAGACAGAAGCCACTCCTCAGTAAAAGGCACATGACAGCCCGCCTGGAGGACTCTCAGACCATGCGAAACAAAATTCTCTGGTCTGATGAACCAAGATTGAATTGATCTGGAGGAAACCAGGCACCACTCATCTCCTGGCCAATTCCATCCCTACAGTGAAGCATGGTGGTGGCAGCATCATGCTGTGGGGATGCTTTTCAGCGACAGGAACTGGGAGAC
Source organism: Hypophthalmichthys molitrix (assembly GCA_037950675.1). Taxonomy (NCBI): domain Eukaryota; kingdom Metazoa; phylum Chordata; class Actinopteri; order Cypriniformes; family Xenocyprididae; genus Hypophthalmichthys; species Hypophthalmichthys molitrix. The sequence continues at coordinate 12,080,591 of CM075510.1, forward strand.
TAGTCAGGATCGAGGGAAAGATGAATGCAGCAATGTATAGATACATCCTTGATGAGAACCTGGTCCAGAGTGCTCTGGACCTCAGATTGGCTTGAAGGTTCATCTTCCAACAGGATAGCGACCCTAAGCACACAGCCAAGATAACAAAGGAGTGGCTACAGGACAACTCTGTGAATGTCCTTGAGTGGTCCAGCCAGAGCCCAGACTTGAACCCGAATGAACATCTCTGGAGAGATCTGACAATGGCTGTGCACCAATGCTCTGTATCTAACCTGATGGAGCTTGAGAGGTCCTGCAAAAAAGACCTCTTTTTTGTAGCCTATTTTGTGGCTGGACAATTTTGAACTGATTTTTGTTTTTGTTTTTCTTTCTTTTTTTTTTCTTTCCTCTCTAACTAAAAGTCAGTTTTGGGACACTTGAAATTGTTGAATTTTGAATACAGATTTGAATACAATTCCACATCTGAGTCCTGTTGTGCTGAACGTTTTGTGTTTTCTATTTAAGAGTGATTATTGTTGGTATTATTGCATTGATTGCTGGTGTAACATCCTCATCTCATTAAGTTATGAGTTTTGTGTAAGACAAATTAGACTACATGATACCTTTGTATGTTTTTTTTTTCTTTACTTGAGACTTAAACAATGACCTCAAACTTAAGCCCGGGATACACTGCATGATTTTTGGCTGTCCCAGACGAAAGATTGCCATCGTGAAACAATCGTGGCGATTTCTGTGATCGTGGCTCTTAATCGGTGGTCTTATGTCGTACAATGAGAGAAGTTCAAAGAAGGCCGTTTTCCCGGACTTGTGACCAAAGACAGCCTACGATAGTTTTCTGATAATGTCAGAAATTCAGCATGATCAACGCATAGTGTGTTTGCTGCTATGACCTATGTCTACTGACCAGCCAATAAAAATGCAACATGAAATCAAAGCGACATGGCGCTAAAACTTAAAACTGCTTACCTCAAGCTCTTTGCCCTTCTTCTTTCACCGCTTCCTCTTTATTTTCAGCACATATAAAAACTACCAAAAGTGTGCCAAAGTGTGATTCAACATGGTGTTTTGTTTACCACTAGCGCATGCTGATGATGTTTTATTCTTCTATAGAAACTTGCATCGTAGCCTACAATTCAATAGGTGTCATCATTGTACAGTCTACATGCATGTCGTACCAAAGTTTAGTAGATCCATGTCGCACAGTGTGATAAAGTAATGATCTTATAGGGTTGCTAAAATCGTGCAGTGTATCCCGGGCTTTAAACTAATGACAGAAATCCTGTCTGGCGCCCCAGCATATAAAAAAAAACCCAAACTAAGCATGTGGAAAATGTTACATAAAAAGTGGCACCCCAGATGGGACTCAAATATTAAACTTGTGAGGAGGAAAATACACTCAAATAAAACCACACTTCATCATTTATCATTCATTTCATAATTGATCTCAGACCCCCATTATCACCTTCATTTCAGCCCTCATTAGGAGTAACTGGATTCACGGACACTCTGACACTTCAGCAATTGAGTGAAATAACCAGAACACAATACCAGAGTCTGAAAGACACATTTTTCACTGAAATTGGACAGTTGAAACATGCTGTAGATACTTCCACTCTGAATGTGGATACTGCATCTGCAAAACAAACAACAGAATAAAACAGCTTATGAGTAATCAGTTTGAACACTTTAGGAAGGAGTTTAATAACTACTGCATTGGTGTCTAAAGAATCTTCATACAGAGGAATTGAAGGATTTCAATGCAGTCATAGAACCACTGGCTAATACTCTGGATCTCATTCAAAAGGCCACTGATCAATGTACTCAACAAATAAACACTTTTATTGCTCAGACAAGTTCAAATAGCAATTTAGAGGATTAACTCCACCAGTGCACGCAACATTTTAATAAATTATCTCTGGACCTAGAAGCTCTCAAGTCATCACAGCAGAGTTCAGTGAAAGCAAATGCTTCTGCGCAAACAAGTACGTCACCATCCCCTTCTGCTATGGTGGAAACTCTGGTGGTGAATACCAGATTACAGTGACTCAATTTAACATTTCATTATGGACTGGGTGATTCTGAGTTTAATTCCACAAATGAATATGTTATCGCTGAAGGTAGAGGACGTTTTTTGGGGAAACAGCCCATTAAAATCCAGTTTCCTTGCTTTGGTTGACTAGAAGACCCTTTGATCTTTTTGGAGAAATGTTATGATTTCATGGCTCTTCACCCCCTTTCAGATGAAGAATTAATAGCAACCCTCAGGAATGTGCTCCATGGAACAGACTGGTGGGATGTTGCTTGACTTGAAACAACCACTTGGCAGCAGGGCCTGCTCTAGGCATGGGCAGGGGTGGGCTGAGCCCACCAAATGTCTGCCTTGCCCACCCAATCAGAATTTTGGTACAGATAGCATACATTTTTTATGATTTGTGCATTTATTAAAAACACTAAAGTGGGCGGTGTGTTGAGAAGTTTGACGAAGGGCTGTAGAATACCCAACCAATAAAAAAAATAACAAGAAAATTGCAGTAGGCTATTTTTCTTTTCTTAGCTGAAAGTATACAGCGAGGCGCATTATACACTCACACGCCTCAGTGTGTAGCTGAAAAGCAGATGCTGAAAATCACACAAGCCAAAACGGGCAGAAAAATGTGTGTGCTAAGATGCGAATTACGGGGTTTTGTTGCCTAAATCACTTGTAAATATTAATATATATACGTTTATATCTCTGATTGATTTTAAAGTGTCATTTGGCCGCTGGCGCATAATACTATGGGTCATATGAGCAGTTAAAATTAATTCAAGAATGTGCATTTATTGCATGGACGTAGCAAGAACATAATGTAAGTGTTTAAAATGCATATACATTGTTTATTTGAAACCTCTTTTGCTTGCTGTTAATTCTGTTAAACTGAATGTATGAGGCAAACTGTCTGCTTAAATAACACTGAAGTGAGAATTCAGTGTTTATCTTTTGACTAGTCACACAGAACGTGTTTTTGTGGTTAAAATTGCGAGACGCAAGTCAGTGCAGGCATAGACGCCTTTTTTAAAAGTTGAACTTATATTAACTCAGAACACCGCGTCATGCACAAGACGGTCCAAAGGATGCGAGACATGAGCGCAAATGTCAAAGTCCGTCTACAGCGTGTTTAAACAATGAAAAACAATGGTAAAGTAGCGCGATGGAATTGATAAACGTGTTCTGTGTGAACGGCCCCATTCTGCATAATTCAAAAGTTGTGTTCATTACTAAAACAGTAGGCTTCCATCTCATTTACTTTCTAAATTGTCACTGGACAGTAGAAAAGTGAAAATGGTAGCATTTTATGGAAAGTGAAAATAAGATAAAAACTTCCATATCATGGAGAGGCATGTTATAAAAGTGTTCAGTTTAAATAATTAACAATAATTAAGAATCTATCTATCTATCTATCTAGTGTATTACACCTTCCTGTGTACAGCAGGAAGGTGAGGGCATTAGAGTTTTTGCTTACATGTACAAAGCTCTACATGTGCAAATGTTGGAAGCCACAAATTGAAGAGGATGAAGTCATTAAGCTGATCTTGAAGAACATCAATCCTCAGATGGCAAGTCAACTTCGAAGTAATGGAGTTACTTCTGTTGATGGTTTAGTCCGTCTTGGGCAACAGCTGGAAAAAGACAAGGAAAACCAGCTACAGTATAAACAACGGAAAAAAACCTTGGAAACACAGAGTAACTAGTCCTGCTGTTGTTCAGTTTAATAACCCAGTAAAAGCTCCAGTACCACAGGACTCTAAAACTCCCTTCTGTTGGTGGTGTAAGGGCCCCTCATTCTCCAACTTCTTGTCCTCAGAGTGGTTCTGGTAAGAACAGGAACTAAAAATGTCAGCAAAGTTCAATCCATTCTACTGTTAGCACTGTCATTCAAATGGAGTCCATATACTCCTTATACCTACTCATCCTTTCTTTTCATCTCCACCACAGCAGTTGATTGTACCTGTAAACATTGACTCTTGGCAAGGCCAAGCTTTGGTTAATACAGGATTTTCATATAGACTGTTAAATGAGAAATTGTGGTTAACTATGGGTTATCCACTCAACAGCTCATACCCTGGACTGAGGGTCCCTTTTATCTGGCTGATGGAGGAGCCCATCAACCATTTTTCCACCCTGGACCTGAACAGTGGATATTGGCAGGTTTGAATGGAAGAGGACAGTCAAGATAAAACTGCCTTCATATGCAGTCAGGGGCTATTCCATTTCAAGGTCATGGCTTTTGGCCTCAAAAATGCATGGAGAGAGTCCTTGGAGAGCTACAGAGAAAGAACTGTTTAGTCTATTTGGACGATATAATTATCTACTCTCCATCAATGGAACAGCATTTCCAGGAAATTCAGGCTGTTTTGGATAAATTGAAAGAGGCCCAAATGACTGTTAATATGAAGAAAACACATTTCTTCCGTACCTCTCTGTGACTGTGCCTGCTACAGTAATTAAGGCAGATCCAGAAAAAAACTGAGCAGTTAAGGTATTAACTAACATGAACTAACCATGAGCAATGCATTTGTTGCTGTATTTACTAATCTTTGTTAACGTTAGTTAATGAATACATTTGTTCATTGTTTGTTCATGTTAGTTTACAGTGCATTAACTAATGTTAACAAGATTTTAATAATGTATTAGTAAATGTTGAAATTAACATTAACAAAGATTTAAAAATGCTGTATATGTGCAGTTCATTATTAGTTCATGTTAACTAAAGTAGTTAACTAATGTTAACTAATGAACCTTATTGTAAAGTGTTACCGATTAATTGATTGCCTTCTGGACGGGACTAATTTTCTTTCTTTTTTTGTAGCCCATTTTGTGGCTGGACAATTTTGAACTGATTTTTGTTTTTCTTTTTCTTTTTTTTTCTTTCCTCTTTAACTAAAAGTCAATTTTGGGACACTTGAATTTGTTGGATTTTGAATATCAGTTTGACGGCTTGGGTTGAAAACGCTTAAACCACTCCCCTCCAACCGTTAGTCTGCTATGAGGGAGAGATGGAGAGGAGGAGTGCTAAAGTAAAACCCTGCCCTCTACTGAATATTCCATTTCACTTGGAAATATTCACAACACTGGAGAAAAGTCGTTTGAAACTTCAGGTTCACGGGGACTTTAAGAGTGATTATTGTTGGTATTATTGCATTGATTGCTGGTGTAAAATCCTCATCTCATAAAGTTACTGGTTTTGTGTAAGACAAATTAGACTACACAATATCTTTGTACGTTTTCTTTACTTGAGACTTAAACAATGACCTCAAACTTGAACTAATGACAGAAATCCTGACTGGCACCCCAGCATAAAAATAATAATAATAATAATAATTCACACTGGAAATGGAAGGTCAGTTTAAGTGCATTGTGGAATCTCGAGCAGTGTGCTTTTGGCAAATTAAATAGGTCATCCGGGTGTTCCATCCATGCAGATTGCCAAACTGTGCATAGTGTGCATACAGCATTTTACAAAAGTAGTGCTATTCCTCTTTCTCTGTTTTGTGACTAGGAAGCCAGACATTCTTAAAGATCTGGCCCCTGGTGCTCAGCCCCCTTTCCTGTTGTACGGCACAGAGGTGAAGACGGACACCAACAAGATAGAAGAGTTTCTGGAAGAAACCCTCTGCCCTCCTAAGTAACTGTCTTCATTAATGCATTCTTTATTTCCCTTCATTCTGTGGCTGCATATATCACTGTGCTTGTATTTGTATTCCATTTCATTATGTTCACTCTGTCCTCCTCTTCTTCATCTTTCTCTACAACACAGATACCCACGGCTGGCAGCTTGCAATCCTGAATCTAACACTGCAGGTGTTGATGTGTTCTCAAAGTTTTCAGCCTACATTAAGAATTCAAACCCTCAGATGAATGACAGTGAGTGCAAGAATGCTGCTATTTGTTTTCATTTATTTGTTAAAAAGATGCCCATTATTAAGTTTCAGATATGAGATTCACAACCAACTGACTAGCTGTAAACAGACAGTATTGTTTCATTTTGTCTGTCAAACTTAATCCAAATCCATTGTTCCTGGATTATAGAAAACATTGTTTTGTTAGCATTGTTTCCATGTAAACATGCGCTAGACCAGTGGTTTTCAAACCTGTCCTGGAGGCACACCATCCCTGCACATTTTGTGTGTCTCCCTCATTTATCACACCTGATTCAACTCATCAGCTCGTTAGAAGAGACTGCAAGAACTAAATTGGGTGTGTCTGATAAGGGAGACATACAAAATGTGTCCACTGCGCCAGACAGATGTGTATGACCGTTGCACTCGCGTCTTGCTTCTTTTGCAGAGTCTTGCACGAGTGCCGCGTTTTTAAAATGCCATGTCAAGTTAAAAGAATTTTAACTTTTACACGCAGTGCCACTCATCAATGTCAGTTCCAAAACAGTGGACCAATCAGATAACCGCGGAGGCAGGGCAAGCGTTGCGAGCTTTCATTTACAGTAGCAAGTTGACATGGCAACTGTTTTATTTGAAAACTACATGGCAAAGGAAGCACTCATAGTGGGTGTGTCCGGATAGCCATTGTGATTATTTTCTTTTTCCATGTCAAAAAATAGTAGCTATCTATTCTGCTGTTTGGCTATTTCTGTTATTTCCGTTATTGCATCACATCTCAAAAGCACGTCTCTAGACCCTCACACCGTGTCGTAACTACACGCTAGGGCTGCAACAACCGATTATTTTTATAATCGATTAATCTACTGATTGGAAAGATTAATTGACTAATCGTCGATTATTATACTGGTTTATCAGTATGCTTTGTTCAATTATTCCACTAGCAATTAGTTAAAATACTGAGTTATACTTTAACTAATAACTAAAACAAGGAAATCACTTCAGCTTTTGAAAGTGTATTTTAACTGAATTTGTTAAAAAATACTGTTAAAATGTGTTTAAAAAGTCTTGGAGTTGTCATAACTTTTTAATAAAAGTAAAAATATGAATATGTAATATTGTGTAAAAATTTCTGAAAAAAGCTCTAGATTTCTTCTTTTTACTAACTATCGAGTTTATGGTCACTGAATGGCTTTTTTATTTTTTATACAAGCTGTTTTATTGTGGTCTTTCTGCATTGAAACTCTGATTAAGTGATACATTAGAGATGGAGTCATTTCAGTAAATTGTACTGTATCTTTCAACATACTTTTTAATATACATTCATGTTTATTTCGTGCTGTAATAGCAGAAAAGAGGAAGAGATAATACGTTCACGTGCCACTTGACTTGAGGTGCTACAGCGATATGTCACTCCACATTAAAGAGCACCAAAACCACATGTATTGTTTGAATCCCGTAGTAAAACAGAATTTAAAAGTTAAGACTTTGTTTTATATCAAAAGTAACCTTATCTGTCGGCGCGTTGTCTGTGTCCTCTGTGCTCTGCGATGCATCTTTCACTGCGTGAGAAAATGGACATGTGGTGAACAGTGAGTTTGAATGAGAGTTGGTGGCCCTGCATGACAGCATTTTTTTGTAGTTATGCTAAACGTTATGTTTTATGCTATGTTAAACTCCCACATTTTACGGGTTCGACTTTGTTTGCACTATGCACTCCGAAGCATCGTGTCTTCTTCTATTGGATTCGATCCTGGAGTGCTGCATTACAGGATTGCGCTACAGCGCCCCACTGGTCAAACCACATTATTGCAGGCCCTTCAAATAAGTCATATGAGATCAAAAGACTATTTGACAACAAAAATATTTGTCGACAATTTTTTATTGTCGACATTGTCGATAATGTCGACTAATCATTTCAGCATTTCAAGCAGTTTGTCTGTCCACACCAGACATGACAAAATCAATCAAAAACCACAGCCAATCAGAAGAGTGTGAGGGTGGGCTCTCTTGGGAAGCGCACAGCAGACACAGTGAAATAGGTACATTACATAGTAAAATCCATAAATATTACACCATTTAAAAATTATTTAAAGTACATACGGTGTGACTAAAACAATCTTTGTCAATCTATTTAAGAAAAGTAACCATAATAAAATGTATTGTTATTCCTCTTGAGGTGTAAAATACTGTAATTTTATTCTTACTTTGCAATATAACGGTTACTTTTCTTAAATGAGACCACCTCAATGACGTATGCAGCCTTCAAATGCGACCTCTGGAGGACGCAGCCTTCGAAATGAGACGCAGCGATAGAAACCTTTTCTAAAATAGAATCGTCATGTGTTGCCATAGTGGCTGATTAGGACAAAAACTCTGATTAACATGGAAAAGATAGCTTTTATCGCGTGTCGCGGCGTTAAGTCACGTGTAGCTTGGACACAGTGTCACGTTCTGCTTTGCACTTTTTTTAAAACATTCCTGATTACTGCGTCTCACGTTTTTAGACACTTAGGGGTCAGATTTACTAACAGCTTGCATCAGCACAAACCCTCTTTTGGTGTTAAAAACTACTGTCGGGATTTACTAAAGATGCGCAAATTAGTGCTGAAAATGCGTGGACTGAGTTGTTTTTGCAGCTGAACTTATTGGGGTTTTTTGACTGATTGTGTTTCATCATGCCCCATTTTTGTGTTTAATGTGGACAAACAAATTAGGGATGCACCGATACCAATTTTTAAGGACTGAGTACGAGTACCTTTATACATATAAAGTATACTTTATACTTTATAAAGTATACTTTTTTTCTATTACTCACCGATACCGATGCCTATACATTTATTAATTTCTCTCTCTCTCTCTTTGTTTTTGGTGATGTTGCAGTTTTCCAAGCACAACACAGTGAGACTAATGAATGTAGGACAGCTTCTTTAGTATTACTCTAATGAAAAAAGTAATCATTTTTATGTGCTTGTCACAAACTTAAAGAACAAAAATTTCAGTGTCCAATAACCTTCAAAGGGCATATTTACCAATATATATAATTGTTATATAAAAAGAAATTTACAAACAAATTACAAACAATACAACAAATACTATGGAGATAAAAATTAAATAAACTTATTTTTCAGATACAGTAGGTTTATTTACCATGTATACATTTATTTAACATCTTTTGTTGTTTTATTAACATTAATGACAAATATAGGCTACAGTCCCTTTAAGACCGAATCCATGGATACTGACACATATGTTTTCACCCAAATGTTTACGTCCACTTAAGCCATAACCGACTGTATTTACGTGAGATACTCCACACGATGAACATTTAGACAACTATGTGTGCATTTGACCATTCAGGCGCAAGGAGAACCAATTGCGTGCTGTCTGAGAGAACTGGGATCGCGCGCAAGAAAGAGTAAGAGCGCGTGCGAGAGAGAAAGCGCTTCTGGTCTGTGTCATTCAGCACGATTCTGCCTTCACTAATCGATAATGAATTGTGATTGAAAGCATGCAGTTCGCAATGTGTGTGTTGTCATTAATTTTGAAGTATTTCCACACCTCTGTGCACAGAAAAATTCTGTCAGTTATGTCACGTGAGGTATCGGTCTTTGGTATCGGGGTATTTTTACGAGCACGAGTACAAGTACACGAGCTTGGTATCGGTGCATCTCTAAAACAAATTGCTTGGTCACTGGAACCATGTCATGTTTCACCTTGTTAAGGCCTGTTCACACCAAAATGATTGTTTGGTGCGACATTTCAATGTGATAAACATTTTAACTTGCGTTAACTTGCGTGACACTGCCAATTCGACTCTAAATCATGATTTCAGCATCCAGCTAGGTACATCCTCAATTACCCCATCAAATTCGGCCAGAAATCTTGGAGTAATCCTTGATGACCAACTGACCTTCAAAGACCACATTGCAAAGACAGCTCGGTCATGCAGATTTGCACTATACAACATCAGGAAAATCAGGCCCTTTCTAACAGAACATGCAACACAACTCCTTGTCCAGGCCCTGGTCATTTCTAGGCTTGATTACTGCAATGCTCTTCTGGCTGGACTGCCATCATGCACAATCAAGCCTCTTCAAATGATTCAGAACGCTGCAGCACGTCTCGTCTTTAACGAGCCCAAAAGAGCCCACGTCACGCCTCTCTTTATCTCTCTGCACTGGCTACCACTTGCTGCTCGCATCAAATTCAAGGTGTTGACGCTTGCTTACAGATCTACCACAGGCTCAGCACCCTCCTACTTCCACTCACTCTTACAAGTCTACACTCCGACCAGAAGCCTACGCTCACTAAAGGAGCGAAGGCTCGTGGTACCATCACAGAGAGGCACGAAATCACTCTCTAGGACATTCTCGTTCACTGTGCCTCGCTGGTGGAATGATCTTCCTGCCTTCATCCGCAATGCAGAATCCCTGGCAATATTCAAAAGACAGCTGAAAACTCATCTCTTTCGTGAGCACTTATCCTCATCTTAAAAAAAAAAAAAAAAAAAAAAAATCTATACCTTTCTATCCTACCTTTCTTTGCTTACTTCACTTCCTTTAATCTCTCTCTATTGTAGCTTATGATACTCTGAGCACTGCCTAAAACTTGTATTGTGAGCACTTCTTGTCCCTATTTGCCTCGTCATGATGACTCGCTTACTGTATTCCTCACTTGTAAGTCGCTTTGGATAAAAGCGTCTGCCAAATGAATAAATGTAAATGTAAATGTAACTTGAATTAAAGCTGCAAACAGCCTTCGCACCCGTGCTACCACCACCCGGTAGCTTTAGGAAAATTGCATTGAACTATATAAATATAAGAGGACTACATCAGTCATTTGTATTTGCCACACTTTCTGCTACCAGTTGGTGGCGCTATGACTATAACTACATTTTGGAATGTAGATGTCTTCAGGCCAGGGCACTTATCAAACATGTGAAGTTTGAGGCAGATTGGACATTGTATGCTTGAGTTACAACTAGAGGTCGACCAATATGGGTTTTTCTCTGGCCAATGCCGATATTTAGAAATCAGGGCAGCCAATGGCCGATATATGATGCAGATATGTTTGGCCTTTCCAATCAGTGCACTAAAAATAATTTATACGTTAAAAATTAAATACACAAAACAGGTAATCAAAAATCTAGATTGTAAAATTAACTTAGTAGTAGCCTACTAAGATAATAATACATAGTAAAAATAATACATGGCTCAACTTTTTAAGCACCTTCTCAAAACTATTCTGAAGCATGCTTCTATACTGTAAGTCAAATAGCCATAATCTAAGTGATAACAAAAATAAGGGCATTTTACACAGCCTACTGCTCATAACTGCATAGACTGCACTCGCCACGAGCGATGACGTCATGGAGGCTGTGTCTGACCCACAGACACATTTAATGCGGAAAAATAATATGCACGTTTTAGTCAGAAGTTTCATCTGAATTGCACGTTTCTACTTTCACATGCAAATGACTTGTTGCACATAAACATGGTTGGCATCAATTCTAGTAGGCTACAACGTAATTACTCTTCAAAATGGTCTGTTTTCCCCTGCCATTGTTAGTTGAAGCTGTGTGTCAACAAGGCACGACTGCAGAGTGTGAGTTGCTCTGTCTCACACGCAGCCTCAGAGGGAGAGAAATTATCCAGTAACGTACAGAAACAGAATTGATAACGTTAGAGTTTATCTATACCACGTAGGCTTGTATAATAATTTAGTCGCTGGGCTCGTTACCAGGTTCTGGTACCCGCGCCTACCTGTAGCCTAAATTTGCAGCACAACCGGCCGATGCTGATTAATTAAAAAATGCCAAAAATCGTCCCGATATATCGGCCGGCCGATCAATCTGTCGACCTCTAGTTACAACAACTTCCTGTTTCATGATGATAATAGCATGCTTTAGCACTCAGCTAAGTGTTGCTAGCATGTTTTAGAATGTTTGTAGCATGTTTAGCACTCAATTGCATATTTTAGTATGTTGCTAGTAGTGCATCACAGTGTTAAACACGTAACTTCCTGTTGCCAGTGGGTGGCGCTATTACTATAACTGAATTTTGTCATGTAGATGTGTTCAGGGCAGGAGTCTTCTCAAATATGTGAAGTTTGGAGCAGATCGGACATTCTATGCCTGAGTTACAACAACTTCCTGTTTTGTGGCGTTAATTGCATACATTAGCACTTAGCTAAGTGTTGCATGATTTAACGTGTTTCTTGCATGTTTGGTACTTCATGGCATATTTAAATGTGTTTCAGGGAGTGAATTACAGTGTAAAGCATACCATTTCCTGTTGCCAGGTGACACTATGACTAACATTGGCATGTAGATGTCTTCAGGCCAGGACTGAGTTGCCCGAGTTACAACAACTTCCTGTTTCATGGAGAAACACTGAATATTGTCAGGCAATATTGTCAGCGCTTTTCATATCACAAATATGCAGTGTTTTCAACCACATGTTTATTTTTTGTTTCAGACATTTAAATACACGAGTACTAACAAAACAATACATTTAGAGTTTGTAAAATACACACTGATGTCTATAGAAATGGCAATAACAATCCTTTCCATTATAATTAGATGACACGTTTTATCAGATACACATAGTGTAAGTAACTTTAAAGTTTACTCTATTCTTCCCCAGTTCACTGGCTTACTTTCATGTATTTCAGGAGAAGTGGATGAATTCATGTTGTAAATCCAACAGATCCGATTCTCTGTGCGGCGCAAACTAACATGGCGGCGCCCATCGCGCGAATAGCTCAGCTAACATGATCATTATAAAGGTGTTTAAACAGCAAAACACATCCACTTGCACAAATTTGACAATCGGAATATCAAATATTTCATGCTATAGTTAACAAATTTGTGAATATTTTGAATAAAAAAAAAAAAATGAAATAAATGCAAGTCATCAGTCATACAGCGCTAGGGTGTGTTCAACATGTTCTCCAACCAATACGCCTATATAGGTCATTTGTCACTTCCCTGAAATACGACCCATAGGAGTGTTTGCTAAAGTTGCGCCTCTATCGACAACAGGACGCTTTCATTTTAATGCACTGTTTCCTTTTATCTGCGTCATATTTTGGGTTATGGAATCATGTGATCATGCAATCGTGGGTTCGATCCCAGGGAACGCATGTGCTCATAAAGTGTATATGCACTATAAATCACTAAGGGTAGGTTTAGGGGTAGGGTGGGTGTAGTCGTTAATAAAAAATAAAAGTTTTGCTAAATGGAAATAGGACAAATGGTGTAAAAAGTCCACACATTGCATTTAAATGAACATGCATTTTGATTGGTAACGACAGTCATACGTCATTTAATGATGACAGACGTAACACGAAACTGTCATTTTTTTTACGGCAGCTAGAGGGCGCATGACTTTAAAATGTAAATATAGGTCGCAAGAAGGTGCTTGAAAAACGACCTATAGTGTTATTTTTTTGGAGGACAGTCTGGGAGTGTTACATGACAAGGAATGATGCGTCACCATGAAAACAATAAAGTGATACATTCTAAATAACGGTCGCCTTGAAAAACTCACACTGGGGGATCAGCCAGAAGATTTTAAATTTACATGTGAAAGGTTAATGTTGCAAAGGCCTTTATATTAAACTGACCAAATATGATGTTTATCTGATTAAATCTCTAGGAGGAGTTCGTTAAAGTACGAAAGTAACATAATAAAAATATACGTAATAAAATAACGTCTGGAAATGGCAAAAACTGCAAAAATTTTGTAAAATACCTCACTTTCCCTTTTGCACCCAGGGAATTTTTTTGTAGGTATTGGGCTGTTACATCTGTCTACCGAAATTCACAATTGTACTTGAAACGTAGTGCGAAGGGATCTTAATTGAAATTTTGTAGGTGGCGCTATCGAGCCATTTTGCGACACCTAATTCTGAAACCCATTTTTGAGGCCCCTTAAAAATGCGATTCATTTTGGAGATTGATAATTGACTGAGCAATTACAATAGGGTCCTCACACCATCGGCGCTTTGACCCAAATGAACAGCAGCTTATGCGTCTGTTCAGACCAATACAAACATTCACATGCTGTCAGCGCGGCAATGTACAAATCTCATTTTTTCATCATACTGTGAAGAAAACTGGCCAACCAATAAGAATCAACTTGGTGGTACTTACAAACAGACTATTTTAATAAGTGACAGTGAATACCAGAGAAAGTATCCAGACCCAGCTCTCTTTCGCTGTACTCTTGTACTTGGTGTTGTTCGATAAACATCATAGCGAGAAAAAAAAAAATCTGAAAAGCTGTTTGAAAACATGTAAATGCTGTTTGATTTTGTTTTCTTCTCTGTGACAAGCAGGTGTAAGAAATGTATAGTTGCGCAGCATTTTTTTATTGCAACATTATTCCTGCTTTTCCTTAAGCGCTACCTACTGTCAAGGGGGTCGCACACTGGACGTGAAGCTTAGCACCGCGCCACGTCTTTAAAATTCGAACACATTGTTTTCAATGAGTGTACGCACACCGGCGGTGACATTCAGCACCTGTCCGCGGCGCACAGCTACGACTCAGGAAGTTGTTCAAAATCCTGCCGCGCCACTGAGTGCCATGTACATTGTTTTACATTAAATTTATATTATATTTATCTCAAATCGTCGTTAATGTACATACTGACTTCACCCTGTGCTGCAAGATGCATCAGTTTTACATTCTTAGTTTAACAGCTTGAATAAAGTCTAAAAATGTATAATAAACGTAGCCTTTTCTTTCATTTTGCCTTGTTGTGTCATTTTTCCATGTACACTAACCTCAGTGCGAAATATTAAAGCATAGGCATATGTAACGTTTCCCTGTCGACTTAAAACTCACCCATCGTGCAGCTCTTCTATCAGGAGTCAATTCAAAATTGAGCTTGCGCGTATATAATGTGCGCGACGCTGAGCTTCGCATCCAGTGTGCGACCCCCTTCAGAGACTGAAATTGCATTTTCCACATTGGTCTGAACAGACAAATCGCATGTGAAAAATCGGGTCAAACTTTCGCGCCGAACATTCTTGCTGGTGTGAACAGGCCACTGTGGGCAAAGAAAATTGTGGTTTTATAAGTTTTTGTGTGTATTGGCTATTTAAAATTGGACAATCCCCCTTTCAATAGGAAATACATCAATGCAGAAAAGGAAAATGTTTTTAAATAAAGTTTCTTTGTGCAGATCTGGAGAAGGGTTTACTGAAGGCCCTGAAGAAGTTGGATGACTATCTGAGCTCTCCTCTACCGGATGAGATCGATGAGAACAGTGCTGATGATGTCACTTCCTCCACTCGCCCCTTCCTGGATGGTCAGGAGCTTACTCTGGCTGACTGCAACTTACTGCCCAAGCTACACATCGTCAAAGTGAGACAGACACCCAATGGACTGATCCTTAAGCAAAAGAGTTTGCAAATCAAATGCTTAGCTTTTCTTTTCCTTCCTTTAGGTTGTGTGTCAGAAGTTTCGAGGTTTCTCCATCCCTCGCTCTCTGACATCTCTGTGGCGATATCTGGATGCGGCGTATGCCCGAGAGGAATACTCCTCCACTTGCCCCAGCGATGAGGAGATACATGTAGCCTACTCCTCTGTTGTGAAGGCGCTCAAATAGAAGGATACACACACACACAGTCACACACTCATATGTGTTATAACCAATTCTCTTTCCAGATTATTTCAAGTGTTTCCTTTAGGTCTCAAGCTCCTAAGGTTGTTTGCACCAGCAGGGTTCTTAGTTCTCACTTTTAAACTAAATGTGGTCTTATAATTCATATTTTATTCAAAATCATCTGAACTGCAGAGGTCAAGGTCCTTTCAGTAGAGGTTAGCAGTAGTGGTTCTTTTTCAGTATTTTTCACGTTGGTTGGACAAGTGCTTTGCGGGCAGTTAAACAGGACGTTGTTGCCTCATTCCCCCATTACCTCCCCCTGCTTGCTGTCATTATCTAGATTATGTAATACAAAGTATTTAATGGCACACCTGCAACATCACAGCTTTTCACTGACAGCTTCTTGAGTTGCATTGCATTTCATAAACTGGTTTCCAAGTTGTCCAAACTCCTCTTTACTTTCCATAGATTGATATGTTACAAAATCATTGAAGTATCCTAAAAGTATTCCTAATCATTTCAACTAATCATTTCATTAGTATAGACTGCAAGACTTGAATTGGGTGTGTGAGGAAGACAGGACAGGTTTGAGGAGCACTGCACTAGAAAATGCTTCCATCCAAATATCAGTCAATGTCCACATTGAAGACACTGTTGTTTAATGTGTGTAAATATAATGCATGTTTGTTGCTTTCTGCAAAAGAGAAAACCATTAACGGCAGCAAGCAAAAAGTTTGTGGGCATGTATTTTTTATATATATTTCAAGGAAATACAAAAGGATTTTACACTTACTGGCCATTTTATTAGATACACCTTGCTAGTACCAGGTTGGACCACATTTTGCCTTGAAACTGCCTAATTTGTCAAGGCATAGATTTAAAAAGGTGCTGGAATATTTTGGTCCAAATTGACATGATAGCATCACACAGTACTGCAGATTTTCCATCCGTGGTGCGAATCTCCCGTTCTTTTGGATTGATATCTGGTGACTGTGGAGGCCATTTGAGTATAGTGAACTCATCGGCATGTTCAAGAAACCAGTTTGAGATGATATGAGCTTTGTGACTTGGCTCGTTATCCTGCTAGAAATAGCCGTCAGAAGATGGGTATGCTGTGAGCATGAAGGGATGGACATGGTCAGCAACAATACTCAGGTAGGGTATGGCATTTAAACGATGGTCAGTTGGGTGGGGCTCATAGTGTGCCTCAGTATATTGTAGTCTCAGTCTTCTGTTCTTAGCTGACAAGAGTGGCACCTGGTGTGATCTGCTGCTGTAGCCCATCAAGGTTCAACGTGTTTTGCATTCAGAGATGCTCTTCTTCATACCTCGGTTGTGACATGTTTGAGTTACTGTTGCCTTTCTATCAGCTCAATTTCATCACTGAAATCACCTTTCTTCCCCATTCTGATGCTCAGTTTGAACTTCAGCATATAATTTTACCATGTCTACATGCCTAAATGCATTGAGTTGCTGCCATGTGATTGGTTGATATTTGCGTTATATATTATATAGATATTTGCGTTAACAAGCAGTTGAGCAGGTGCACCTAATAAAGTGGCCAGTAAGTGTATAAATGGGTGACTTTTTATTGTTCAATTTGAGTTTCAGTTTGAGTTTAGTCACAGGACTTGATGAAATTATCTTTCAAGGGACCATCGTTAACAGGTTCAGTGCCGTTTTGTGTTTTAGTCTAGTCTGCCTTCAAGTTGATGTAATTTCCATGAGAACCTTAAATATATTTTTATATATATGTAGTATCTGTATACCCAGCCCTCTTCCTGTGCACTTCTGCTTTCACTTCCTCTTAACCGCTTCATGCTCATTTCCAAACATCTTACTTTGCACTCAAATGGACTTAAATGGACAACACAACATCAAATATTGATTAGTGAGGATTTTATTGATTAGATTAATTGTTAAAAACATATGAAAGAGATTTGTTTCCCTGCATTTCTAAAATTGTTACTCAGCAGATTATAATAAAGATTAAGTAAAACAGTGAATGTGGAGTAGATTTGTTCTTGATCCTTCATGTTAAGATATTTCAGGTTGAAAAACTTATATTAAAAGAAAAGGTTTACTTAAAAGAACAAGATATTTAAAATATATTTAATTCAAAGATTAAAACAGATTTATTTAAAAATGTTTTTTTAAAAATGTTTTATTTAAAAACAGAACAGAAAACTTATGTTGTGCTCTATAGAAAAGGAACAGGCTCTAGAATATGACCTGTTCATATGAAAATAAGTATTTGTTTTTTCTAGAATTAAAAAAAAAAATGTTACCTTATTGTTATTTTACTATTGTTAGTTTTTACAGCAGAAAACAAGGCAAAGCAAATAAACGTAAACTCAGTTTAACTGTTTATAATTAAAAGAACAAGTTGTGTGCGTTTTAAATTTAAGTGTGTGTGTGTGTGTGTGTGTGTGACACACATCAGGACACAAATTTGTATAATGACATAGGTATGACACAGGTATTACAAGGAGAGGGTGACTTATGAGGAGGACATTACCCCATGTCCCCATTTTTTAAAAGGCTTATAAATCAAACAGAATGAGTTTTTTTGAGAAAGTAAAAATGTGCAGTTTCCTGTGATGGGTAGGTTTAGGTGTAGGGCCATAGAAAATATGGTTTGTACAGTATAAAAACCATTACGCCTACGGAATGTCCCCACAATTCACAAAAACAAACGTGTGTGTGTGAGAGAGAGAGAACAAATGAGCATTGAGTAACTACATGACTCATTCTTATAAGCCTTAACTTGCTCTCTGTCTGTGTGTGTGTGTGGTTGCAGACACTTCCGTTCAAGCATGCTGTGTGCATGAAGGTGTGTATTTGGACTTATAGTTTCAGTCGTGTGTGTATTTAAAATTTAAGCTTTATAGATGCATTGGTTTTAAACCGATTAACAAGTCTTGGTATGTAGTTGTGTTTGTAAATATAAGTCTTTGTTGATAATGTAATTGGCACCTCCTGTAAGATTAGACCTCACTCATCCCAGCTGGAGCAAGAGGGCCAGACTGCAGAAGCCCAGTACTGCTACTGTCCAGAAGATGGGGCTGATGGTGGCAGCAGCGTTGCAGAGATCCGTGTCACAGCACTCATTAGTGTAACTGAAGTTAAGCCCTGCTGCATGCTTCTCTCCACTCAGGTTACACTGTGATGGCAGGGCACAGCTCCGCTCGTACAGAACAATGCACACTGACCCTGGACACACACAAACATGACATCTCGTTGCTGATGCAGGGGATGATATATTTTAATATACTTATGTTGGTTCATTTTAAAAGTACATTCCTGTTATTCATTATAGTTTCAGCACCTGATTGCATTTAAAATCTGTGATGGTGGATGGTGTGCACATTAATTGAGAGTTAAAAAAAAGAGCTTAGAGCAGTGGTCTCAAACTCAATTCCTGGAGGGCCACAGCCCTGCACAATTTTGCTCCAACCCTAATTAAACCAACTTGATCTTCAGGATTACTAGAAAATTCCAAGCAGGTGTGAATTTTAGCTGGTTGGAGCTAAACTCCCTCCAGGAACCACTGGCGTAGAGAATAAAGAATTGAATGCAAAAAAAAAAAAAAAAAAAAAGGTTAAGTGTCATGCAAACATATTTGAGCAAACATGAAGGTCACAATTCCATCACATCTCCATATGTGACCACATCTCTGACCTTACAGAGGTGAAAGTGGAATTTATTAAAGTTTATACTGAATCTATAAATTGTACACAGTCCCAGTCTACACTGCAGACTACACTCCTATTGTTATCAACTGTCTAACTCAGGGTTTCCAAAACAGGTTTTCACAAACCTACTGTATCTACTCAGACAGCCCATGTTGTGATGATATAACCAGACCAGAACAAGTCTTTCGGACCCCCCAAATCAAACTCTTACTGCCACCACACACACATCACATGAGTAGGAGTACGATATGGCTCTATATCTTAACTTTGTCCTTAGCCAAACTGATTTGCTCTTGTAGTAATAGATTAAAAAGACCAAAGATTGCCTGTTTTATATACACAAAATGAACAGCCTGGAGCTCACATCTCCAAAAAGGTCTAAACAATTTTTCAAAAAGGCGCTGTGTTTAAATAACTACATTATCATCTAAAAAAAAAAAAAACTCTTAAAACTGCATTCTGTGACACAATAACAGTTGTATTTTTAAAATTATAGTCGGTTTTTCTCTTCTGCCATTGACGCTCGATGTGAGAAATGCTGCCTGTATAGAGATCCGGCAGAAACATGCAAAGTGATTCAAATTGTGAAACGGTTACCATGTTATATTGGTAGAATATCCCATGGCTGAAATAGGCTCTCAGCCAATCAAATTCTGTATATATATATACACACATAACAGTTCATTCTGGTTCTCGAATCTGATTGGCTTAGAGCCTTTTCCAGCCATGCGATAGTCTACCAGTATCACCCAATAATCACAGGAACTGTTTCACCGTTTGTATCACTCCTCTTGCAGCATTTATCACAGCAAGTGTCATGGTGGACGAGCAAACCCACCATAATTTTACAAATACTACTGTTGTGTCACGGAATGTAGTTTTAAGAGTTTTTCTTAGGCGGGAATGTAGTTATTTAGACCTCAATATGCAACTTATAAATATCGCTCATTTGACAATTTGTTTTGATGTTTTCGGAAATGTGACCTCCAGGCCGTCAGCGGCCATTCAGTTCTCAAGTATCCACCCTGTTTACACCTGGTATTAAAATGCATTTTAGTCGAACGGATCATTTTGGTGAACGACACTAAATACAGGTGTAAATGGGATCTAAAATGCTTTGAGCTTGTCCACTTTCAACCACTTCCAGAGGTATGGAAAAATTATATAGGAGAATTAAGGACATAAGTGGTTGAAAGTGGACAAAAGAGACGGATTAAAACACCAGGTGTAAACGTGAATGTGTCGGCCTCATCTACTTGTGATGCCAGAAAGGCATCTTACTAGGTGTAAAGAGTCTTTATCTCGGCCAGTCCTTCGGGAATTTGCCACTGGCTCTTGTGTAGAGAGTGCTTAAACATAAGACATAATTCATTTTAGGTATATCAAACAGGCAATCTTTGGTATTATTAATCTATTACTTGTTCATAACTGAAATCCTGTAACTAGAGCGTTGCTTTTGTACTTTTCACTGAACTGTTTGCTTGTGTTTATTTCTTATACTCATAATGGTTAATATTGTTTATTTAAATATTATTTTGTAAATTAATAATATTTTATATAAATAACATGCCGTATTTGGTATTGAGAAAGGGTCCATTATTGATTTCAGTAGCAAAGACTTTGATATTGAAAGGGACTGAAAAAAGGTTGTAAACAAGGACTTTGTTTTTACTTTAAACAACACCTTATAAGACACTTTTACTTTAAACAACACCTTATAAGACGCAACTTACAAATGCATTGACTATAGTGCCGACTATAGCGTATAAAATCACCTTACCTGTTAAAAGGGCAAAGACAAAGATATCGCTTTCCTCAGTGGACATTCAAACTGATTTTGTGATTATGAATATAAGATTGACCTGCAGTATATCAGCTAGAGGCAGGTAATGCACTTGCATAGTCAATCTCTCTCTCATAATATTCTACATAATACTAATAATACATAATACTAGATTCTTGGAAGTAGAATATGGATATGCAAATGTTAATGTATTTGGTCTTGGCGGAGTAGATCTGCTACGCTGCTGCTGCTGTAGATTGTTGCTGTTGTTGTAAATTATTGCTGCTGCTGATTATTGCTGCCGCTGCAGAGCAAGTACAGGAACCTGCTACTGCCAATACATAAGCCAATGCGCTGCGAGTAAGACATAGTGCTGCTGCACAAATAACATATATCAATAACCCCCCCAACAAAGCTAGAATGAGAGATGACAATACAGCCAAATGTGATGCTGCTGCAGCATGAAAACATACTGCTGCTATACATTAAATATGCTTGAATGATCCCCCATCAAAGCAGAAGAAAGATGAAATTATTATTGCCCCCAAAACATGCAGATCTATCGCCAAGACGCATGTACTGCTGCTGCTCCAGAGAGCCATGAGAACCACATGTTTGCTATCTATGTGTGCCTGGGCCTAGGCTTTGCCGAATGGCTTAGCGCTAGTGGACTATTGCTGTGTGTACCGGGTCGCTTTACCAGATAGCTTAAAACTAGTGATGTGTCTGGGCTAGTGAAGCCCAGAGAAAGTAGTGGCTAGCAATGTGAGAGCCCTCAGGTGGCTAACCAGGGCACTCCAATTGGTGATCATGACAATGTATGCCTGAGCCAATAGCTCAAACTTACCTACGTAGAAACATGGACTATGTGTGTCGTTAAACGAGATTGCGTTGCAAGCTGATAGAAATGAAGAAAAATAACCCCCAGCAACCACCTGAGCATTTAGTTTTAATTCTTTGCCATTGATAGTGTCATTGTCATTATCCTCTTACCAATTATCATCAACATAACTGCAGTGAGAAATACTTACCTTTAACATACTAATAAGGTAACAAAAGTATATGGCGATAGCATCAATTCCTGTTCACCCAGTAGTTGTGGTATAATATGCCCAGAAATAATTCTCCCGGAATATGCAGCTGCTCGCTTATATCGTATAGTTATAATACATTAATACTGCATATTAGAAAATAATGTTAGCATTGCATAAGCAACTAATAACTCATACCAATTATGATCTTGACATGATGCTACAGTAACTTTAATCACTGGAATGTCTGCTTGCATGCTACTGATGTTAATAATAATAATAATATACTGCATACCGTGAATTTACTATACATGCTGCTGAAGTTTAATTATTTGGCCAAATTAATATTCGCTACATAATCGTAAAGAACGGCTATGCATGCATGCTGCTGATAATAATCTCAATCATTACGATCTGATTTGTATGCTGCTGATAATAATTTGCAAACAATGCAATCTGAATAGCTATGGATGCTGCTACTGCTGCTGCGCAAAATAAGAATTGCTGTAGGCCCATTGAATAGCGATAATGTAAGCAAAGCCTATTTCACTTTACTCTGTCTACACCAGGCACGGGTGACACAACGCGACGAATCGATAACACATAATAGGTGAAACTGTACAATGAACAGGGCGTGATGCGAGCAACACGACAAATTTCTACTTCGAATGATACAAAATGCAAATGCACTATCGCTTGTGTTCAGTGTGAACAGCCTCTAGCTGTCACAGCGTGCATTAGTGCAGAAACCGTGAAACAAGATACTATCACAACACTTTCCACTGTACACTTACACCCTACATAGATTGCCACTTCTGCCACTGCTGCTATTAATGATATCATGCAATAGCCACTGAATTGTAACTGTTAATACAATATTCAATGTTGGAGTATGATTTTGCTATGCATGCTACTACTGTTAATACTATTGACCACATTACGATCTGAATTTGCTAGCATAGCATGCTGCTGCACAGTCAGTTAAGTTTTTTTTCTCCAAATAGCCTATTGTCTAATTGCTGCCGCTGCTAATATTATTTGCAACATTATAAATAGTTATGCATGCTGCTGCTTGTTAGCAAATCTCTAACATTACCATCTAAATTTGTTATGTATGCTGCTGCTGTTATATTTTCGCCACATGCAATCTGAATTGCTACTGCTGCACTAAAGTATTTATGATGTGGTCCCAAAGTAAATCTGATAACACTGATGTTATGAATGATGTCACTTCAATGACCAACGTTGTCCTCACAGCAGCATAACTTATTCAGTGATTACATAGAAGAGTCCCAGGTTTCTAAGGGAACCGGAGCTTCTAACGCAGCTGCAGTGATGCAAAGATCAGCGATTAGCTAAGGTGGGACTAATTCCGCCATATTGCGCGTTGCAGTTTATCCCAATCAGAAGTAAAAAGAGTGAAGTGAACTTCTATATCTATAGTCTAAAGACTCCCTTACAAACACAGAACTGTCAGTCATCTCAACCTGTAGCGATCTCAGAAACCGCTGCTACATCAATGAGCTGTCCATGCTGCACAATGATCTCCCATTCACGTCTGTTGTTAAGGCAAATACTCCAGCGTTATGAGCAGTGAGTGATTCTGACTGACATAAACTCCTCGGATGGCCACACTCAGGATCAACTTCATGTCCGTGATCGACCACACTGCCCACCGCTGCAAAACGCGCCGCAAACGGAAATTATATCCAGAGCCCAAATTTAGTATGAGAAATACCTGGAAAACTGCCTTGACAACTTTAGGCAAGTTGAAATGATGTTATAATTCTTATGTGACAGCAGTGATTTCACTTACCTTAAACCTACTAATAGGTGACGATAAGATATCCGATTAGCACGAATAGCTGTTCATCATGTAGTTATGAAAATAGTTATTCCCAAATAGTTCTCTGCCTGAATGCAGCTGCTTGCTTGCTTCGTATGTCAATAGGTTAATACATTATTTGTATTTAATCATGTCATTGCATGATCGATTCTTTAGCCAACACATGACTCTTAACTCATTTAGTGTCTAGCGCAGGGGTGGGCAAACTCGGTCCTGGAGGGCCGCTGTCCCTGCAGAGTTTTGCTCCAACCCTAATCAAACACACCTGAACCAGCTAATCAATGTCTTACACGCAGGTGAGTTTTATCAGGGTTGCAGCTAAACTCTGCAGGGACAGCGGCCCTCCAGGACCGAGTTTACTGCTGCAGCATAAATGCAATAGCACATTCGCTAGCTGCTAACAATTCACTCTGAACATTAAACAGGACTGTTAATATAACACAAAAATTAACCTTGTGTGGCTACTTAATAAGAAACCGATAAAGCAGACAACGCAAAACGCACAGTGATATAGCTCAAGAAAACCGTTCACTTATCTATAGATGTTGAATCCAGAGGAACTCTGAAGCACGCTGCAAACTGTCTGCTATAGTGAATATAACCAGCCATTTAAATGTGTGAGCAACAAGATGTGTCATTGGCTGCAGATGTGACATGGACCAATCAGCTTGTGCCAGTAGTTAACGCTGTAATTATCATCAGCTTGCGTTAAGGTCCCATCAGCCTGCGCCTTCTAGAGTTTCATGACTGAACTATGTGCGTATATATACATACATATGCAGTGCACAGCATAAATGAGTACACCCCCTCTGAACAAATACAAAAGATGTATTTTCTTTATGATCACTAATACAATTCATGGAAAGATGGCAAAACTAAAATGTATTAAACAAGTACATAATAAAAACTATATATATATATGAAAATATATGTCATTAATAGCCATAAAATAAGTAAATTAGCCGATTTTGTTTAAAATTAAGGATTGCAGAAATGAGTACACCCTAGATTTAATTCAACAAATGTATAATATTCTAGTACTTAGTATGCCCTCCGTAATTTTGAATATACTGCTCTGACCCTTCTTGGCACGGAGTGTACAAGTTCATGACAAATTGTCACATCTGTCCTGTTTAACTCCTGGATGATGAGCTCCTTAAATGCCCTGATCTTTAATGGGGAGTGTTGCTCAACTCGTCTCTACAGAATCCCCCACAGGTGTTCAAGAGTGTTAAGAATGAGTGCAATACATGTCCACGGAAGGTTTTTCACCTTGGGAGAATGCATATCCTCATTGTCATGTTGAAAAAATGCCCAACAATGCAGGGAATGAGGAAAGGGTAACATCTTCTGTTTTGTGTATTAAATTACACAGTGGTGTGGGAATTCATGACAGCATTGATAAAACACAACTCCCTCACACCTTCATCACTCATACATCCCCATATAAGAGCTTTACTACCACTGAACTTTACTGTGGGAACCAGGCACTTCTCACTGTACTCCTCCTCTAGCAACACCATAACATTTTGGATGCTGTTAAATCCAAAATGATTGATTTGGTCTCATGAGACCAGAGTATTGATTCCCAGAATCTATATTTTGTAAATATGGGCTTTGGAAATGGCTAACTGACTTTATTGTGCTTTGGCTACAGTAGGTAGTTCCAGTGAGAACAACAACCATGCATGTCATTTCTGCAGGCTGCATCTTACTCTGTGATAAACAGTCACTCTTTTCATAGCTTTTGCTGGCTCTGAGACACTCGCTTGCTATTTCTCCTGCTCTTTATAGTAAAAAAATCCCTCATCACTAAATGAAAGCTTAAAATGAAGGTCTGATTATTTTAGGGCCCTTGTCACAAGTCCATTGTTTTTGAATTTCTGTGTTACTTTTGCCATATTTTCACACTTAAAACAATGATTTGGTAATCCTCTTGTACCAATGTCCTCTTTTGTGCTAAGTAATAAGTCTCCTGACAGTTCTCTCCCAAGTGGTTCCATTGTTGTCAGCATGAAGTCTGAGAATGACTGTATAACACTTTTAATTGTCACCTTTTGATCAAACATTGCCTTAAACTTACACCAGAAATTTTTTATTTCATTTTATTTAGTAACTTTTAGGAGGATGTACTCATTTTTGCTACACAACATTTTATCACCTTGATAAGAAAATCTTATTTTCCTGAATAATTTTGACATGCTTCTTTGGTAATTGATTAAGCAGACTTGCTGGAACATAACTCTAAAGAACCCTAACATGTCTTATAAGTATTTGAGTAATTGCTGACTTTCAGAAGTTTCAGAGGGGGTGTACTAGTGTTGTCAAAAGTACTGGTACTTCGGTACTGAAATTTTGAAAATGTGATGATACCAGCATTTCTGTACCGGTAGTACCGAGAATCCGGGTATATTCTGTACCCACTGATAGGGCTGTGCCAGTATTTACTTGAATATGACACGAGTGAAGGACAAATTAAGCTTTGTTTACAAAATAAATAATAGGTTAGCAATTAAATGTGACATTGCAGCCATGGAAACATTTTGGTTCATGCCGAATGAGAGAGGTACATGAGTCCATGAATTTAAGCTTTGTATTCTGTTTTGCGAATCCTGATCTGGTCACCTGATTAGCAGAGAATTTAACAATATTCCATTAGTTATTCCACTGAACATGGAATCTCTGTTTCTTTTCCCAAATCTTCACTCACGCAGGGGATTATAAACGTTTCTTTCTTTCGTTCGCATTTAGGCCTATTATAGGCTGTTCGCATTCTTTACTCTGGTAAAGTAGAAAAAACACAGTAGGACAGAAATCTTTTTGCTTGCACGTCAATTTCTATTTAACACAGTTTGTGCTTGTTATTAGACTTTATAAGGCGTGTCAAGTTTTATGTACCCACAATGAATTATGTCTCATGTTTAACTACTATAAGAGTCAGCGGCAAATCCCCGAAGCACTGGCCGAGATGAAGCTGTTCTCGGCAGTTACACAACCCCTGAACGGCCGCTGATGGCCTGGAGTGTGCATCTCCGAAAACTTCTAAATTAACTGTAAAATAGGCGCTATGATTAAATATGAGTCACATATTTCAGGTCTATGCAAATACATTCTCGCCTAAAAATCGTGGTACAACAAATGTAGTATTCGAAAAAATATGGTGGATTTGCTCGGCTGCCATGACAGTCGCTTCAAACGGAGTGATACAAACGATGAAAAGGTAGGAGTGCTGTTATCACTAGAATATCGCACGGCTATCAGCCAATCAGATTCGAGAACCAGAAAGAACTGGTGTGTATATATATATATATATATATATATACACACACACAACAGTTCTTTCTGGTTCTACTTCCTAGAATCTACTAGGAAATATCACTGAAGCTATTGTATTATGTAAAATAGAGTATTATGAGAGATTCATTTACTAAGCAAGTGCATTACTGTATCTGATATAGCATTCATTCTTCAGGTCAATCTTATATCCATAATAAAAAAATCTGTTTGAATGTCTGCTGAGGAAAGCGATATTTTTGTCTTAGATTCCTTTTAACAGTTAAGAGGATTTCCCATGGGTGCTTCTCAATACTCAAATTGATGCTTCCTTGTTTCCTCTCTCCTATGTCCTCCAGCCCATGACCCGGAAACTGATCGAACGCCATTTTGAAGTACATCTCAATTCTCTAATTGCACCATGAGGAGGCGAGGAACAAACAGTGAGATCGAAGCTTCCTGAGGAGTCATGAGCGAGGATACACAGGTGTGTCCTTCCCTCGCATTCTAATGGGGTGGAGCTAGATGTGAGGAAAGGAAGTGAGGAAAGGAAACGAGGATGCACAAAGAAATGAGAAGCACCCCAGTACCTTTTAATATAAAAGACTTTGCTACTGAATTACTCGAAAAGACAGTTTTTGCAGCCAACTAATGGCGTAATAATGTAACTTTCACTAAAGTCGCACTAAATCCACAAACTATATTCCTGCAATAACGGTCATGAACAGGTGAAGGCAGACAAGGCGAGTATAATATAAACAGTCTTTATTTAGGTAAGCAGATTGAGATGAGTGGGAGTGCAAACAGGTAAGGAGAACAGTCACGGATAAATGTGCTGGTGGACTTAGCTGGTAGTAATACAGTCTTTGTCCATGGTGGCGCGGGCAGCTCAGGGGGCCATGGCGGTGCAGGCGGCTCAGGGGCCCATGGCGGTGCAGGCAGCTTAGAGGACAAGGGAGGCTTTGTGCCCTTGCCTGCTGATGCAGCCAGTCTCAGGCACTATGGCCGAGGACAGATAGAAAATTTTTTCTTGGGGGTTTCTTGGGTGAATACAGGCATAGGGCTGAGCTCAGGAGCTGAAACTTATGGGTTGACGGGAACTCAAAGGCGGGTTCATGAGCTGGAGTCATAGTGTGTGTGGCCCAGAAACACACCAATGCTAGTGCCAGTAAGGGCACTGCAATGTTCTCTGAGATAGGAGCGAGCACTGGGCTGAGTTCTAGGACTAGGACAAGCTCAGGAACTGGAGCGGACTCAGGGACTGGAGCTATCATTAGACTCTGGTTATTAGAGGCTGGAGCCATCACTAGACTCGGATCAGGGGCTGGAGCCATCACTAGACTCTGGTCAGGAGCTGGAGACTGCACTGGATGCTGTTCAGGGGCTGGAGACTGCACTGGATGCTGGTCAGGGCCTGGAGTTATATCTAGACTCTGGGCGAAGATGGGAGTCATCTCTGGACTCTAGACGAGGAAGGGAGTCACCTTTGGACTCTGGACGAGAAAGGGAGTCACCTCTGGACTCTGGACGAGGAAGGGAATCACCTCTGGATCTGGGACAAGAACTATAATCATAGGCGCAGTGGTGGCCATTTTGGCTGAGGGCTCAGATTTGGTGCCATCTTGGCTGAGGGCTCAGGTGCGGCGGCCATGACGGGAAGAGACTCTGGATTTGCAGCCATGATGGGACGAGACTCTGGAATGGCAGCCATGATGGGACGAGACTTTGGAATGGCGGCCATGACGGGCCGAGACTCTGGAATGGCGGCCAAGATGGGACGAGACTCTGGAATGGCGGCCATGATGGGACAAGACCCAGGAACGACCACCATCTTAGGATGAGACACTGGGATGGTGGTCATGACAGGTCAAGGCTCTGTAAAGGCGGCAATCTAAGGACAGGACTTTGGACCGGCGGCCATCTTAGGATGAGACTCTGGGGCTGGCTGTAATACATACTGGGGAATGAAGCTCTCCAGACATCGGTAGATGGCCTGTCTCCAGTCCAATCCGGCGAGATCACTCCATGTATTCAAACAGATCATGGCTATTCTGTGCCACCGCTCATGTTTCCTCTTTTGTGGTCTGGTCTTCTGTCATGAACAGACGAAAGCAGACAAGGTGAGTACAATATAAACAGTCTTTATTTAGGTAAGTAGGTTGAGCTGAGTGGGAGTGCAAACAGGTAAGGAGAAAAGTCAGATAAACTTGAATGTGCATGGCTTTCGGTGTCAGCTGTCTCCAGTTATTTAGCTGTGCAAAAACAGTAAACAGTTGTGCTGCTGGATGTTGTAAACGGGTAGGTCTATTTGTTTTCAAATTAGTAATAAACACAGTACTTTGTAGAGCAATTGTTTTTTGGGGGTTAGAACTGTTGCGTTATTCCATGCCATAGACTATAATAGACTGAGATTCACAAATAAATGTCACAAAAAAATAATCAAATTCACAAATAAATAAAATGAGATTTGCAAATAAAAAGTATTTACAAATGTGTTTTATGTCACAAACACAACTTCATTTGTCATTCATTTGTGAATCACTTCCTGTGCATTTATGAATCGTTTACTGTGCATTTGTGGATGATGCTTCTGTGTATGTATCTACAATGCATGGCAAATCTCACTAGCTGCGTTTACATGTGCACCTTTTGTTTGATTTAATCCCGAATAATTTCAATTGATGACTTGTGATTAATCAGTAGGCTAAGAGCAGAATCAATGAATGCGTTATATTTTAAGCATTTGAATTGTCAAGTTATGCATGCAAAATTAGGAAACATTAATGTAAACTGGATTTGAAGCCGCGTTTCAAACGCATTGAACAATATGCTTGCATAGACTTCAGCGAAATGTGCGCTGATTTCTCTACGCATTCTGAGCTGGCATGTGAGTCTCATCGACAATAAACGCAAGCTCTTATCAGCCCCATCCAGCGCATTTACATTAAATGTGATTACTAGTGGATATTGTCACGTGCTTCCATGTTATCTGTTATCAGATTTGTTGAAGGAAGCTGCATCTGTTCATGTGTGCCAAGACAATTAAGAAATCCCAGCCGGGCGATGCTTGCACGGGGTAGACACAATGTAAGACATGGCACAATGGCTGGTTTTGCCTTTTAAAGTAGGGTGACCAGACGTCTCTGTTTTCCATGGACAGTCCCAGTTTTTGATGGTCTGTCCCCGACTGGAACTGTCACCGGAAATGTCCCCATTTTACTGCACATTCAATCAAAACAACCTGCAAATACATGGTAAAAACCCGATCAACATAGCCTGTGGACTGAGGAGTACTAGAGCAATCATGTAGTAATTATCTTTACCAACAGAGGGGGCTGCGAACTACACTGATTACTTGGTCGCGCCCCGCTGCTTTAATAGCCATGAAGAATTTTCGACGAGAAATAAGACCGCATCAATCAAGTTTTCATCAAATATCAAAAGAGACAAAGTTAGAATTATCAAGGTACTAACTGCAAATTAACATTAAAGAGGTGTATGAACTCGCAAGTACAATGTCAGAAGAAGTAATTTGCTCTGGCCCTCTTCCTGTTCCTCGGAGTGATTAGATAGTTAGCAGATTATCATCACTCAATGGCTGGCTGTCTAAGTGGTGTCCGCAGAATAATATAGGTTTCATAGACAATTGGAAAAGTTTTTGAGGCAGACCTGACCTGTTGAAAAGAGATGGTATTCATCCCTCCCGGCATGGTGCTGCTCTTCTCTCTAGTAATATGGCACATAGTCTTAGAACTAAAACATGACAAACTGGGGTCCAGGTCAGGAAGCAGACAGACTGGCTAAACGGACCGCCTGCTAGCTGCCTCACATTACAGAAGTCAGATAATTCCCAACACATAGAAACTCTTACACCTAGATATTATCACATAGAGACTGTGTCTGTACCCCGAATTAGTAAAAACAAAACACTTCCAAACCCATTTAATGGTAAAAATTTAATTGATGTTCAACAAATAAAAAATAGAGATAATAATGATAAACAAATGATAAAGCTTGGGTTGTTAAATATTAGATCCCTTTCTTCAAATACACTTATTGTAAATGATATTATCACAGACAATAATCTAGATGTGCTGTGTTTGACAGAAACTTGGCTAAAACCAGATGATTACATTACTTTAAATGAGTCTAGCCCTCAAGGTTATGATTATCGACACAATCCTCGTCAGAAAGGCAAAGGGGGAGGTGTTGCTGTAATTTATAGTAATATTTACAGTATTAGTCAAAAGTCTTCCAAATATAATTCCTTCGAAGTGATGGTGCTTTACGTAACATTATGTAAGTTGACATTTGTGCTGGCTACTGTATACAGGCCACCAGGGCACCATACAGACTTCATCAAAGAATTTGCTGATTTTCTTTCGGAGTTAGTACTAGCTGCAGATAAAGTCCTTGTTGTTGGTGATTTTAATATCCATGTAGATAATAGAAAAGACTCATTGGAATTGGCATTTACAGACATTCTAAACTCTATTGGAGTCAGACAACACGTGTCAGGACCCACTCATTGTCGTAATCATACTTTAGATCTAATATTGTCACGTGGAATCGATATTGATGCCGTTGAAATTCTGCAGCAGAGTGACGACATCTCAGATCATTATCTAGTCTTGTGTATACTACATTTAGTCAAAGCAGCTAAACTGCCTCCCTGCCATAAATATGGTAGAACCATCACTTCTACCACTAAAGATCGCTTTGTAAATAATCTTCCTGATCAGTTTCATTGCCTTAGCATACCAGACAGCTTAGAAGACCTCGATGTTGAAACAGAAACTATTGCCTCTGTCTTTTCCAGCACATTAAACTCAGTTGCTCCATTGCGTTTAAAAAAGTTTAAGTAAATTAATCCAACGCCATGGTACAATAAGCACACTCGGGCCCTAAAGGTAGCAGCCAGAAAAATGGAGCGCAGCTGGAAGAAAACAAAACTAGAAGTTTTTCGCATTTCGTGGAGAGAGAGAATGATTGAGTACAGAAAGGCCTTAAAAAATACTAGATCTGCCTATTTTTCAAAACTTTTAGAAGAAAATAAGCACAACCCTAGGTATTTATTTGATACAGTGGCTAAATTAACAAGAAATAAAGCTTCAACTTCTGATGTTTCCAAAGAGCACAGCAGTAATGACTTTATGAACTTCTTTACTTGCAAGATTGATAATATTAGAGAAAAAATTATAACCATGCAACCGTCTACTACAGTATCGCGTCAGACAGTGCATTGTAGTGTCCCTGAGGAAAAATTAAATTCATTTACTGCTTTAGGAAAGGAAGAATTGTCTAAACTTATTAAGATCCTATACCGACTAAGCTATTGAAAGAGATGCTTCCAGAGGTCATAGATCCTCTTCTTAATATCGTCAATTCATCTTTATCACTAGGATACGTACCAAAAAGTTTTAAGCTGGCTATTATTAAACCCCTTATTAAAAAACCACAACTTGATCCTAGAGAATTAGTCAATTACAGGCCGATCTCAAATCTCACTTTTCTGTCAAAAATACTAGAAAAGGCACTATCATCGCAACTATGTTCCTTTTTAGACAGAAATAGTATCTGTGAGGATTTCCAGTCAGGATTTAGACCGTACCTTAGTACTGAGACTGCTCTCATTAGAGTTACTAATGATTTGCTCTTATCATCAGATCGTGGTTGTATCTCTCTATTAGTGTTACTGGATCTTAGTGCTGCATTTGACACTATCGATCACAACATTCTTTTAAATAGACTCGAAAATTATGTTGGCATTAGTGGAATTGCATTGTCATGGTTCAAATCATACTTATCTGACCGTTATCAGTTTGTAGTAGTAAACGAAGAGAGGTCATATCGATCACAAGTTCAATATGGAGTACCGCAAAGCTCAGTACTAGGACCATTGCTTTTCACTCTGTACATGCTACCCTTGGGAGATATCATTAGGAAGCATGGCGTTAGTTTTCACTGTTACGCTGATGATACTCAGCTCTATATTTCTTCGCGCCCTGACGAAACTTACCAATTCACAAAATTAACAGAATGCATAGCTGATATAAAAAATTGGATGACTAGTAATTTCCTACTTCTAAATTCAGAAAAAAACAGAGATTCTAATTTTTGGACCAAAAACTTCTTCACGTAATAACCTAGAATACTGTCTAACACTTGATGGCTGCTCTGTTAAGTCTTCGTCGTCAGTTAGGAACCTGGGTGTGCTCTTTGATACCAATCTTTCATTTAAAGGCCATGTTACTAGCATCTGTAAAAAAGCGCATTCTTCCATCTTAAAAATATATCTAAACTACGACATATGCTCTCAATGACAAATGCAGAACAGTTAGTTCATGCGTTCATGACCTCAAGGCTAGATTACTGTAACGCTTTACTGGGTGGTTGTTCCGCTCGCCTGATAAATAAACTACAGCTCGTACAAAATGCAGCAGCTAGAGTTCTTACTAGAACTAGGAAGTATGACCATATTAGCCCAGTTCTGTCAACACTGCATTGGCTTCCTTAACATTGTATAGATTTTAAAATCATGCTAATTACTTACAAAGCACTAAATGGTTTAGCTCCCCAGTACCGGGCTCTTAAAGCATTATAGTCCTTCACGTCTATTGCGATCTCAGAATTCAGGCCAGCTGATAATACCTAGAATATCAAAATCAACCGCAGGTGGTAGATCCTTCTCCTATTTGGCACCTAAACTCTG
Source organism: Hypophthalmichthys molitrix (assembly GCA_037950675.1). Lineage (NCBI taxonomy): Eukaryota > Metazoa > Chordata > Actinopteri > Cypriniformes > Xenocyprididae > Hypophthalmichthys > Hypophthalmichthys molitrix. The sequence continues at coordinate 12,114,420 of CM075510.1, forward strand.
GAACAATCTTCCTAGTATTGTTCGGGAAGCAGACACACTCTGTCAGTTTAAATCTAGACTAAAAACGCATCTCTTTAATCTGGCATACACATAACACATTATCAATTTATATTTTCAAATCCGTTAAAGGATTACTAGGCTGCATAAATTAGGTCAGCCGGAACCGGGAACACTTCCTATAACACCAGATGTACTCGTTACATCAGAAGAAGAATGGCATCGACGCTAATATTAGTCTTTCTGTTTATCCCTGATGTCACCTGTTGGAGTTTGGGTTCCTTGCCGCTGTCGCCTTTGGCTTGCTTAGTTGGGGACACTTGACATTTGACTTGGCATTTGATATTCAACAGTGCTTTGATCTGCCGGCATTGACATTATTCTTTAAGAGCTGCTGTGCAGCCAAAATTATATACCAGTTATTAATGTAAAGCTGCTTTGACACAATCTGCATTGTAAAAAGTGCTATATAAATAAAGGTGACTTGACTTGACTTGACTACAAATGTTAAATTAAAGTAAAGTATGTACTAACAGGGCCTGAACAGCGTGCAGGATTGTTTTGCACACAATTTTAAACTTTCCCGCTAGTTCCGTCGTCACAACACAGAATTCTCATACACATCTATCAAGTGGGTCAAAGTACAGGTGAACAAATAAAAATAATATTAATAAACAATTACACTTTCAGCTATTCCATTTGCATAAAGGACATCTGTGCTCCAAATGAGCCTAAAATGTAAAATATTAGGGGCTTTCGCACCCGAGGAACCTTTTTTATAGTTGCCAAAAGTGGAAAATGTTGGTCAAAAACGTACATTTACACACAAACTGACCAGCAAACAGAACTTTCGGACGCCATCTTTATTTTTCTAGCTCAGCTGTCACAGAATGGAAAGCACAGGATTGTGGGATATCAAGCGAAGGACACATCTATTGCCAGACACAGACAGGCACACGAGGGTAAACGTAAAACAGGAAGTTTATTGAACAACAGAGGTACAAACACAGGAATTACACAGGTAAGATGTTTGCAGATATGAGCACGTAGATGAGAGTCACTTAGCTGAACATTAACAAGAGTCCTTTCTCTTTGGCAGATGATCGATGAGGGGAGACAAGACGAGACGAAGGAGTGGAACCACGGAGACATCAAAGAAGAGGTAGGTAGTCCAGGTACGTGAAACGAGACCAGACACTGAGGTGCGGGAAGTGAGTGTTTATATAGTGCTGGTGTGATGAGGTGTAGGTGATGCTGATCAGAACTCGGGTGATTGGGAACGAGTGAGCGGAGCGTGGAGATCCGGTGACGATGCGTGCAGTGTGTTGGTGGTGGGAACTGACTCCGTGACATCTATGCTGCTTTCAAAAATCGATTAGATGAAGTTATCTCAGGAGACAGGAAGTGAAGCTAACATGGGATTCAGTACTTGCCTTGATGCCTTCCTACCTTGAAATGTGTCCTCCGAAGGCAGCATTTTCCAGTTTTTGGACGCCGCCGTTGTTTGGTTAAATGCATGTCAAACACCGGCACCCAGCATTTTTAAAAAGCGTAAACATATTTACTTCACGAGCATGGAAAACAATGACAATGGCATTTACCTGTTGTCTGCAGGGTTGTGTTCTTTTCTCCACCCCAATGATATGTAATACTGAATGTTGTCATAGGAGATTTCGTCTCTTAGCCCCACTTTTTGCTCTTTCAGTCGTGTAAATTATGAGTTTACATTCCATCTCCATTATCACGAAACCCACGACACACAACAAACACAGCTCCGATCATGGCATCTTCCATCCACAAATTTTTAGCGTTTGTAAATGCAGCGCTTAAAGACGCCGCTGTCGGCCGCTTCACAGTTCCTTTACAAGCCAATACAACCAGGAACACATGGCCCAGGGGAGAAATTAATTCTCAGGGAACTATCCTAGTGGCTAGTTCCTAGAACTAAGTTCCTAGAACAATTCGGTGCGAAAGCCCCTATTAAGCCTAATTAGGGATAGTGAAAAAAAGCACAAACATTAAAAGACATTTTTAAAGTTATAATTACTGGTTGTAATGGCTGTATACAGTAGGCTATGTTCACAGTTTGTTAAAAATGAAAATATTAAATACAATTAGAAAATGCTAAATACGGTAAAATACAATATTAATTGTCATGTTTTCATATTTGTTATATTTTTGTAATGTTTTTGTATCTTTTAATGTTATTTCATCATAATAGTGTTTTGATCATTTTGCTACTTGCGATGGTTACTAGTTGGGGTCAGTTTGACCTGAAAATATAATAATAATTATTAATCACAATAGTATTATACTAATTAATAATAACAAGTACAAAATTGTATGACTTTGTGCCCCTGCCATTCTATTTTTTATATTTGTTGCCACCCTGTATTCCCCACATTCTTTAAGAAGGTAGAGCCCTCCCAACAAGAATATGATTTAGCCATGAAGGAGGGTGTTTTTGCATACCACACTATGCATCACAATCACAGTTATAGATTAATAAAACTGCACAGCACTGCTGACACAGAAGCTCTATGAGCCAAAGTTTATATGTGCTAGGACAAAATGTGAAGTTATTGTGAGTAACGTGTTTGCACCCTGGGCAACTTCTCTGGTAACACAGGACCTAGAACAGGTTGAATATGTGTCCCTGTCCATTGATGCGTCCAACCATGGACATGTCAAGCTGCTGCCAGTGGTTGTCAGATATTGCAAGGTATATGATCATGAGCGGATTGGCCATCTGGCAATTCTGGCAAATGCCAGAGGGGCCGGACCATTTTTTTTAATGTGGGCCAGTCAGTTTTCTTTTTAATATATATAAATAAATAGTTTTTACAGGCCGACAGCGTTTAGGACAGGGTTTTGTTGCTTGCACGGTTTCACTATGGTTATAATAATATTAATAATAATAATTGTTAAGCATTTGGCCCAGTTGGCAACGGCCGGTCTGGTCCCGAGATGGGCCGACTGACCTGCCCCCTTTAGTTATTGTTGTTATTTATGTCCGACAAGCCATGCCGCTCTCACACCACACATCATGCTCTCTCAGAGTGAAAAATACATAGGAGCAAAGAGGACACTGACAGTGCGTTGACAGACAAGAGAGTGCAGGTTGCTTTTGATATGAAACAAAGTCTCAAATTTTGTAATTTTTAAAGAAATTTAAACAATAAATACCATTTTGTGGCTCTTTAATGTGTCTTGACAGATTGCTGTAGCACCTTAGTTCAAGCGGCCCGTGACGCTACACACCATTTTTCAAGTTCAAGTTCACCAACGTTAATCTACTAACTCCCCTAACTGCTCTGTTGGACATAAATGTGGATATGTCGTTATGATTGGTTAGATCGTATATCAATCAAACACCCTGCGAAGGGTCAGTTGGACTTTCAGTCAAAATCAAGCATGTCAACAGAGAGAGCGCAACACAAACAAATTGTCAGTAAAAGTTAGATAATGGACCGTAAAAAAGGAAAGGCGATGCAGAAGTTTTGAGAAAGCAAAGAAAGGGCTCTTAAGTCCGACGCTGCCAAATGCCTAAAATGAACTGAACTATTCTGAAAGAGTTTAAATTTGGCTGCTGCAGCGGAGGACAGTAGTGCCGTAGAAGTAAGAAAAAACAGAAAATACAGCTAGCTCAAGTCATTTTCATGCAATTCATGCTACCTCTGCCAGTTAGCTCCAGTGTTTTTTTTTATTTTTGTTTTTTTTTTCTTACTGTAGCCTACATTGTATTAAACAGTTGTAAGCTTAGCATACAACCCCCATATATTTTAAAATGTCATTGCTTTGTGATAATTGGTTACAAGCGTTAGCTAGCCTGTTACTGGATTACATGACTGAAATATCAGCAGATAAGGTGAGATTTAGGGTAAACAGACTGCTGTAGGCTACTTGCAATATAGTCTAACACAGTGGTCTCAAACTCAATTCCTGGAGGGCCACAGCTCTGCACAGTTTAGCTCCAACCCTAATCAAGGAATTGAGTTTCAGACCACTGGTCTAACACATCAAAAATGTATAGCAACCCAGGTGAAAAAAAGTACACTTCCATAATGTACTTAAAGTGCTCTATTTTCACGCACTAATTTTGTACTTAATATACAAAAAATTCTTCTTTAGTACTTCTTAAGATAATCTTAAGAACATCTAAGGGTTCAAGCAGTGGTCTCAAACTCAATCCCTGGAGGGCCACAGCTCTGCACAGTTTAGCTCCAACCAGCTCCAACTCACACCTGCTTGGAAGTTTCTAGTAATCCTGAAGACCTTGATTAGCTGGATCAGGTGTGCTTGATTAGGGTTGGAGCAAAACTGTGCAGAGCTGTGGCCCTCCAGGAATTGAGTTTGAGACCACTGGGTTCAAGTGTACTACAAGTGGTAACTAAATACATATTCATGGTGTCTCAAAATAGTACAGTTGAGTACACTTAGATGTTCTTAAGATTATCTTAAGATGTAATAAAAGAAGAATTTTTTGTATATTAAGTACAAAATTAGTGTGTGAAAATAGAATTATGGAAGTGTACTTTTTTCACCTGGGAATGCTTGGTGCTTGGTCCGTGGGTGGGGCTGTGTGGGTGTGGTAATGTGGGCTGGTGTGGCTACAGTGCCAGGGCTGAATTTTTGTCCCAGTCTGCCAAGTATATGATGGTAACATTTCTGTGAAAACAAAACTGCTGGATTTTATTGAACTGAAAGGAGAAACAGCAGAGGAAACTGCAGCTGAGATCTTGGTGGTTATTCAAAAATGTCATCTTGAAAACAAAGTGCTAGCATTCTCTGCAGAAAACACAAACACCAACTTTGGAGGACTGAATAGGCTTCATATAGGTAGGTAGGGTCAATGTCCATACAAAAATAAAAAATGCTCTGCAGAGGGATGTAATTGGCTTAGATTGCCCTGCCCACATCATTCATAACATAGCCAAAACAGCTTTGGATATGATTCCTGCAATTGAAAGAGTGCTGCCGTTAAGATCGTTTTTTCTTTCAGAAGACAAATGCCCTGTGTACCTATGAACAATCTCTGAAAATCCACTGACTGAACTTTGGCCTTTGTACATGGGAACTTAACTGTATTCCATGAAACAATTAAGATGCTGGAAGGACAGGACCGTTGTGCTGTTGAGTCTGCTGCAGTTCTAAGGAACTTTGGGGCCAAACTGACAGCAAGATGTGATGAAAACTTCGTTCCTGTTTTGGTGAGAGGACTACTCAGAGAGCGTGTGGAAAATGGAGCAATTTCTAAAGTGTCGAAACATCTAAATCATTTTTCACAACTGCAGTAACCTACATAAAAGCATGGGGCAAGTCAAGTCAATTCATCTTCATTTATATAGCGCTTTTCACAATACATATTATTTCAAAGCACCTTCACAGTGACAATAGGAAAATGAATTGACAGAGATTGTTTTGGATTTACAGCAGCGCTAAGAACAAAAAAATTATTATCGAGCTGAAGTTGGTTTTTGATTGAATCACTTCCGTTGTAAAAATTGTTAATTATTATTTAGGGGCCACTTAAATGACACCTTTCCCACTGAAAACTGAATACCTTTTATGCATTCTTGCCGTTCATTTAGTCTATAGGTTTGTGTGTTTGAGTGTGTATGTGCGCAGAAGCTTGGTCTTTTTTTTAAAAAAGTGTTATTGCTAAATTACTTGTCTTGTCTGCATAATAAAAAGATCTATGCGAACTAGAATAATTTTGATAACGTTTTATCTATACATAGGGAAAGGAAAGGGAAGGAGGCCTTCGCAGGGGATAGTTTAGTTGAAACGTCAGGGCTGCGTTATCGTCATGTCTAGATGCAGGTCTTTCATCCCATCTGGATATGGCCTGGATCTGGCAGGCTGCGGCAAACCTCGGGATAAACAGAGAGAGACTAATATTAGCGTAGATGCCATTCTTATGATGATATAGCGAATAAATCAGGTGTTATGGGAAGTGTTCCTGGTTCCGGCTGACCTAATCTATGCAGCCTAACAATTTACATGATTTGAATTATAGAAGTAGATAATGTATTATGTGTATGCAAGTTTAAACATATGTGTTTTTAGTCTAGATTTAAACTGACAGAGTGTGTCTGCTTCCCGAACAGTGATAGGAAGACTGTTCCAAAGTTTAGGTGCTAAATAGGAAAAGGATCTACCGCCTGCAGTTTATTTTGATATTCTAGGTATTATCAACTGTCCAGAATTCTGAGATCGCAATAGACGTGAAGGACTATAATGCATTAAGAGCTCGCTCAGGTACTGGGGAGCTAAACCATTTAGTGCTTTGTAAGTGATTAGCAAGATTTTAAAATCTATACGATGTTTAATAGGTAGCCAATGCAGTGTTGACAGAACCGGGCTAATATGGTCATACTTCCTGGTTCTAGTAAGAACTCTAGCTGCTGTGTTTTGGATCAGCTGTATTTTGTTTAACAGGTGAGCGGAACAATCACCCAGTAAAGCGTTACGGTAATCTAGCCTTGAGGTCATGAACGCATGAACTGTTCCGCATTTGTCATTGAGAGCATATGTCGCAGTTTAGATATATTTTTAAGATGGAAGAATATGGTTTTACAGATGCTAGAAACATGGCTTTCAAATGTAAGATTGGTATCAAAGAACACACCCAGGTTCCTAACTGACGACGAAGACTTAACAGAGCAGCCATCAAGTGTTAGACGGTATTCTAGGTTATTACGTGCAGAGGTTTTTGGTCCAAAAATTAGTATCTCTGTTTTTTCGGAATTTATAGTAAGAAATTATTTTTTATGTCAGCTATGCATTCCGTTAATTTTGTAAATTGGTACGTTTCGTCAGGGCTCGAAGAAATATAGAGCTGAGTATCATCAGCATAACAGTGAAAACTAATGCCATGCTTCCTAATGATATCTCCCAAGGGTAGCATGTACAGAGTGAAAAGCAACAGCCCTAGTACTGAGCTTTGCGGTACTCTGAACTTGTGATTGATATGATATCCCTTAATTTACTACTACAAACTGGTAACGGTCAGATAAGTATGATTTGAACCATGCCAATGCAATTCCACTAATGCCAACATAATTTTCAAGTCTATTCAAAAGAATATTGTGGTCGATAGTAACAAAAGCAGCACAGAGATCTAGTAACACTAATAGAGAGATACAGCCACGATCTGATGATAATCATTTGTAACTCTAATGAGAGCAGTCTCAGTACTATGGTACGGTCTAAATTCTGACTGGAAATCCTCACAGATACCATTTCTTTCCAAGATGGAACATAGTTGTGATGATACTGCCTTTTCTAGTATTTTTGACAGAAAAGGTAGATTCGAGATCGGCCTGAAATTGACTAATTCTCTAGGATCAAGTTTTTTTAATAAAAGGTTTAATAATAGCCAGCTTAAAAGTTTTGGGTACATATCCTAGTGATAAAGATGAATTAATGATATTAATAAGAGGATTTCCTGTAGCTCAGTGGTTAGAGCATGGCACTAGCAATGCCAAGGTCGTGGGTTCGATCCCAGGGATTGCATATACTCAGATACAAATGTATAGTATAATGCAATGTAAGTCGCTTTGGATAAAAGCGTCTGGCAAATGCATAAAAATGTGAAAAAAAAATGGATCTATGACCTCTGGAAGCATCTCTTTCAATAGCTTAGTTGGTATAGGGTCTAACATACATGTTGTTGATTTTGATGATTTAACAAGTTTAGAGAATTCTTCCTCTCCTATAGCAACGAATGAATGGAATTTTTCCTCAGGGACACTACAGTGCACTGTCTGACGCATTACTGTAGTACATGGTTGCATGGTTATAATTTTCTCTCTAATATTGTCAATCTTGCAAGTAAAGAAGTTCATAAAGTCATTACTGCTGTGCTGTTTAGAAACATCAGAAGTTCTATTTCTCGTTTATTTAGCCAAGCACACAGACGATCTCAAAGACCTGCAATGTCTCCTTTTGAAAAAGCAAATTCAGCGTGAAGAAATTCAGAAGCAAGGAACACTGCAAGAGAAATGCCCTAATGTGACCATCAATGAGGAAGCACTATTTGATGAGGTCACTTGCCTGCAAGAGTTCCTAAAAGGGAATCACTTAAAAAAGGGGGAAAAAAGCATTTTGTTTTGTGCATTTTCAAAACTTTCATTGTAAATATGTTTACATTTTACATTATTCCTTCCACACTCAAAAAAAAAGTCTAAATTTAAGTGTTATGTATTTGAATGAAATAAAAAAAAAAAATATCCATTTGGATTACATAGTTTCAACAAACAAACTGATAAACTTAACGTGATTAATATTTGTCAGTCATACGTAAATGAAATAGGTAAGTTTTATGTAATAGTACACAGCAAAATGCCCATGATAAATTAAAGCCAAGTTCACACTACAGGACTTATGTCCGCAGATCGCTGTGCTGTTCAGACTACATGCCTTACTGTGGAGTATTGAAGTCGTGGTGTTCACACTACGTGACACTACGTAAATGATCTCCAACAGGAGGTTACACACTACACGAGCTGACAACTCTGTCAACGACTTTATTTAAAAATGTATTGCTTTTCTCACCATGTCATCAATATATTGATATTCCGATATCCATCTGATATTCCGATTCTCAAATATTTGCAAGTGAGTGTTTTGTCATTTAAAAACCTATGTAATGACCTTGATCTTAATATACACTACCAGTCAAAAGTTTGGAATTGGTAAGATTTTTAATGTTTCTAAAAGAAGTTTCGTCTGCTCACCAAGGCTGCATTTATTTAATAAAAAATACAGTAAAAACAGTAATATTGTGAAATATTATTACAATTTAAAATAACTGTTTTCTGTTTGAATATATTTTATAAAGTAATTTATTCCTGTGATCAAAGCTGAATTTTCAGCATCATTACTCCAGTCTTCAGTGTCACATGATCCTTCAGAAATCATTATAATATGCTGATCTGCTGCTCAAGAAACATTTATTGTGTACAATTGTACAAAATATTTGTGTACAATATTTTTTTTCAGGATTCTTATGAATAGAAAGTTCAAAAGAACAGCATTTATTTGAAATATATTCTTACTGACCCCAAAACTTTTGAACGGTAGTGTATAATGTTACAAAAGCTTTGTATTTCAGATAAATGCTGTTCTTTTGAACTTTCTATTCATCAAGGAATCCTGAAAAAAAAGTACACAACTGTTTTCAACATAATTATAAATGTTTCTTCAGCAGCAAATCAGCATATTAGAATGATTTCTGAAGGATCATGTGACAGAAAGATGATGAATTGTTTTTGTAAAAATGACTCATCTTATATATCATGTACAGTCTGTATAAGTGTATGATTCAACTGTTTCCCATGGTCTAGTGTTTAAGAAACAAATAAAAATACCCTTAGTGTTACAATACAGACTGGGCAGAGGCAGAGGTAACGGTTAACAGACTTTATTATCACACACAGCAGAGCAGACGGTAGTGCAGGTAAGTGAAGATGAAGATAATAAGTTGTGTAGATGGTGATAAATAGTAATACTGTCCTTTGTGGGTTTGCAGGAGTGATGAACGATGATGAGGTGAGGAGATGGCTGACGAGGTTGACTGGAGACACTCACACACAAACTGGAACAACACGAGGAGACTTGGAGACGAAGGAGACAGGTAGGTATCTTCAATGGAGTCCAAGAGGTAAGCATATAGCATTCTATGTGCAAACAAGACCGGACAGTGAGTGAATGTGTGTGAGTGTGTTTTATGCTGGTGGTGATGAATGAGAAGATGAGGTGCAGGTGCAGATGATTAGTACTCCGGGGATTGAGTGCGCTGTGATTGGGTGATGCTGGAACCTGGCGTGTCTGTGACAGTACCCCCCCCTCCACGGCCCGCTCCTGAGGGCCGAGGACCCCGACGTCGTGGTGGTCGACCTCTTCCACGGGGGGCTGGTCTGTCAGGGTGGTTTGAATGGAAGGTTTGAAGGAGGTTGGGGTCCAAGATGTCATCCCTGGGGACCCATGAGCGTTCTTCTGGGCCGTCGCCTTCCCAGTCGACCAGATATTCCAGGATACCACCACGGCGTCGGGAGTCCAAGATCTCGTGAACCTCGTATGCGGCGCCGTCGTCCAGGATAAGTGGAAGGGGGGGTTCGGAGGCTGCCACGCCAGGTCCTGTGGAGAGAGGAACAGAAGGGTGGTGAGGTTTGAGTAGTGAAACATGGAATGTGGGGTGAATTCTATAGTGAGGAGGTAGCTGGAGTTGGTACGTGACTGGGTTGATCTGCTTGGTGATGGTAAATGGACCAATGAACCTGGGACTCAGCTTCCGGCAGGGCAGACGCAGGCGGATGTCCCTGGTTGACAGCCAGACCTTCTGACCGGGCTGGTAGGAGGGAGCTTCGGACCGGCGAAGGTCTGCTGTCATCCTGCGTCTGCGCAGGGCTCGCTGCAGTTGGTGATGTGCTGAGTCCCAGACCCTCTCGCTCTCTCGGAACCAGTAATCCACAGATGGTACATCAGAGGGTTCCCCAGACCAGGGGAACAGTGGGGGTTGGTAGCCGAGTACGCATTGGAATGGTGTGAGGCCGGTGGAAGGCTGACGGAGAGAGTTCTGGGCGTACTCGGCCCAACCCAGGTACTGGTTCCAAGAGTCCTGGTGGTCATGACAGAAGGTACGGAGGAAGCGACCGATCTCCTGGATCTTCCGTTCCGTCTGCCCGTTCGACTGTGGATGGTATCCGGATGTCAGGCTGACGGTCACACCTAGGAGCGAGAAGAAGGCCCTCCATACCTTTGAGATGAATTGCGGACCCCTGTCGGAGACGATATCTTCTGGGATACCGAAGTATCGGAAAACATGGTTGAATAGAGCCTCTGCCGTCTCCATAGCAGTGGGTAGGCCTCTTAGGGGTATTAGGCGGCAGGACTTCGAGAACCGGTCCACTACTACTAGGACACAGGTGTTGTTATTGGAGGCAGGCAGGTCGGTGATAAAGTCGACTCCTAGGTGTGACCAGGGTCGGTTGGGAACGGGCAGAGGTAGGAGCTTGCCGGATGGTAAATGGCGTGGGCTCTTAGAGATGGCGCATTCCTTACAGCCCTGCACGTACCTTCTGACATCAGCTGCCATGTTGGGCCACCAGAAGCGTTCCCTCAGCAACGAGAGGGTTTCATTGGCCCCCGGGTGACCAGTGCCAAGTGACGTGTGGGCTGAGTGGATGAGAGGAGTGCGTCGTGATCTTGGGAGGTAGCACAAGCCTGGTGGACAACCCGGCGGAGCGTTGGTGGAGGCATTGGAGGAGGGCACAGATTCCTCGGACCAGGAGATGGGGCTGATGATGAGTTCTTTGGGAATGATGGGTTCTGGATCTTCTGGAGTTTCCTCTGGAGCATGGAGTCGGGAGAGAGCATCTGCTTTAACATTTTTTGGGCCGGGACGGTAGGAGATGGTAAAATTAAATCTGGTGAAGAATAAGGCCCAGCGGGCTTGTCTGGGGTTGAGTCTTTTTGCAGATCGTAAGTATTCAAGGTTTTTATGGTCTGTGAGGACTTGAAAGGGGTGTTTGGCTCCCTCCAGCCAATGCCTCCACTCCTCCAGGGCGAGCTTAACAGCTAGGAGTTCACGGTTGCCGATGTCGTAGTTTCTCTCCGCCGGGTTGAGCTTGCGGGAGAAGAAGGCACATGGATGGAGTCGGCTGGGATTCCCCTGCTGCTGGGACGACACCGCTCCTACTCCAGTGGTGGAGGCATCCACCTCGACAACGAAGGGCAGCTCTGGGTTGGGGTGGATGAGGAGAGGAGCGGTGGTGAAGGCTGTCTTGAGCTGGTCGAATGCCTTCGTGGCCTCTGGAGTCCAGGACAGAGACTTGGGCTTGTGTCTGAGCAGGTTGGTGAGTGGACTGGCAAGGGAGCTGTAATTGTGGATGAAACGGCGGTAGAAGTTTGAGAATCCGAGAAATCTTTGCAGTTCTTTGATGGATGAGGGAGTTGGCCAGTTTTTGATGGCTTCCACCTTCCCCTCGTCCATCCGGATGCCACTGCTGTCAATGATATAACCGAGGAAATGTACTGAAGACTGATGAAATGAACATTTTTCTGCCTTGAGGAATAGATGGAACTTGCGGAGTTGTTGGAGGACCTCCGCAACGTGGTGGCGATGTTCGGCCAGGCTCCGGGAGTAGATCAAGATGTCATCAATGTAGACCAGGACAAACCGATGGAGATACTCCCGGAGCACCTCATGAATGAAATCCTGGAATACGGAGGGGGCGTTGACCAGGCCATACGGCATAACGAGGTACTCGTAGTGGCCGGTAGGTGTCACAAAGGCGGTCTTCCACTCGTCCCCCTCGCGTATCCGGATGAGGTTGTACGCGCTGCGGAGGTCCAGTTTTGTGAAGACAGTGGCACCACGGAGATGTTCTAGGGCTGAAGGGACGAGAGGAAGGGGATAACGGAATTTGACTGTGATATTATTTAAGGCGCGGTAGTCAATGCAGGGCCTCAAGCCTCCGTCCTTCTTGGCCACGAAGAAGAAGCTTGAAGCAGCAGGGGAAGTGGATGGACGGATGTAACCTTGTGAGAGAGCCTCCTTTATATACTCCTCCATGGCCTTCTCCTCCGGGATGGATAGAGGGTATATCCTTCCCCTAGGCACTGGTTCACCCGGAAGCAGATCGATGGCACAGTCCCATGGCCGGTGTGGAGGCAGCTTGGAGGCTCGTTGAGGGCAGAATACGTCGCTGAAGGGGGCGTAACACTCTGGGATGTCGATAGAGCGTTGGTCCACTGGGCTCTCGATGGTCGTGGCACAGACAGGAAGAGCTTCGGAGCGTGGAGTACGTGGAATTGGGAGCCCAGGGAAGCAGTCATGGAAACAGGTTTCGCCCCACTTCAGGACCTCGCCAGTTCTCCAGGAGAGTGTTGGGTTGTGCTGCTCCAACCAGGGGCGCCCTAGGATCACGTCAGCGGTGGATCCCTCCAGAACCAGCAGATGGAGGTGTTCGACGTGAAGCAGGCCGACTTGAATCTGGATGGCATCGGTGCAGCGACGAATGTGTTTACGGCTTAAGGATTCTCCAGTCACTGATCGTATCTGGTAGGTGGTCGGCGTGGCCGTGGTCTTGATGTGGAGCTGGCGACAGAGGGTCCCGGAGATGAAGTTGCCGGCTGACCCAGAATCGAGGAGGGCAACAACTGGAAGGGAAGTATCAGAAGCAGTAAGTGTTACAATTGTGGTGAGTGGTTTCATCTTCTTGATAGATGGTATGATGGCACTCACCATGGGTCGTGGAGGACGAATTGGGCATGTGGAGAGGATATGCCCAGGAGAGCCGCAATATAAACAAAGATTCTGGGTCAGCCGCCTCTGTCGCTCAGCCGGGGAGAGCCGAGTGCCTTCCAGTGACATGGGTTCGCTGGCTGGTTCTGGGGGGCTGACGGATTCTGGTCGGCGGGCTGAGATGGCGAACAGCGGCTGGTCCTGGTGTTCTTCAAGACACGACTGCATACGAGTGGCGAAACGAATGGAGAGTTGAATGAATCGTTCCAGGCCGATGGAATCCTTGTATGCAGCGAGATGCAACCGCACGCGAGGATCCAGTCCTTGACGATATGTTGTAATCAAAGCCTGCTCATTCCAGCCGCTGGATGCTGCGAGAGTCCGAAACTGCAAGGCATAGTCATTCACAGAAAGAGATCCTTGTTTTAAATTGTAGAGTTTCTCACCAACAGAAGAATCAGAGATGGGCTTCCCGAACACTTCGCGGAAGTGAGCCACAAAACCGGAGTATGATTGAGTGATGGGATGGTTTTGAGACCAGATTGAGTCAGCCCAACGGAGCGCTTTGCCTTGCAGTTGGGAGATGATGAACGCCACTTTCGATGTTTCGGTGGGGAAATTGTGCGGTTGCATCTCCAGGACCAGCGAGCACTGCAGAAGGAATCCGCTGCAGTCCTCCGTCGAACCAGAGTAGGGCGCCGGTTTAGCCATGGGACTGGCGTGCACAGGTGGTGAAGGAGAGGTTGCGGTGTTTGCGGAAGTGATCGCTGGAATGGGTGATGCTGGAGTGGTGGAAAGAGCTCGCCGAAGGACATCGACGAGCTCTTGAATGGGATCCGGTTGGCTCATGCTGTGTGTGAAGACGATGTTTTCAGGTCCGGTCTTCTGTTACAATACAGACTGGGCAGAGGCAGAGGTAACGGTTAACAGACTTTATTATCACACACAGCAGAGCAGACGGTAGTGCAGGTAAGTGAAGATGAAGATAATAAGTTGTGTAGATGGTGATAAATAGTAATACTGTCCTTTGTGGGTTTGCAGGAGTGATGAACGATGATGAGGTGAGGAGATGGCTGACGAGGTTGACTGGAGACACTCACACACAAACTGGAACAACACGAGGAGACTTGGAGACGAAGGAGACAGGTAGGTATCTTCAATGGAGTCCAAGAGGTAAGCATATAGCATTCTATGTGCAAACGAGACCGGACAGTGAGTGAATGTGTGTGAGTGTGTTTTATGCTGGTGGTGATGAATGAGAAGATGAGGTGCAGGTGCAGATGATTAGTACTCCGGGGATTGAGTGCGCTGTGATTGGGTGATGCTGGAACCTGGCGTGTCTGTGACACTTAGGTGGTGGTAGCTGTTTTTTAAGCCTGATCAAAAGTTACTGCAAACCTGATACTACTACTAGTACTACTAACAACAACAACAACAACAACAACAGAACACATTACATAACTGTTGTTATTAAATTAAATATCTGGACATTTAACACTTATTTAATAACATTACAGATTGATCTGAATAAACAGGGTATGTGCAACTTTGGTGTATAAGCTAACCGGGTAGCTGTATTTTGTGCGAACGATATGAATTTTCATTTTTTTTTTTTTCATATGAATTATGATTTTCAGCATCCCTTGATGCAAGAGGTGTTTTAAAATCCACAAATGCATGCTGTTATCTACAAATGCATAAGAAGTGATCCACAAATGCACAGAAAGTGATTCACAAATGAATGCCAGAGTTGTGTTTGTGACATAAATTTGTAAATTTCATTTGTAAATACTATTTTTTTATTTGCAAATCTCATTTTATTTATTTGTGAATTTTATTCATTTTTGTGAAATACTACATTTATTTGTGGATCTCAATCTATTTATTTGGTTTCAAATATTTATTTGGTTTCTATTTATACAAATATTTCAAGAAGGTTACCAACAGGTATGTTTAGGGTTAGGGGTTGGTTAGGACAATAATTATATAAATTAAATGTATACAAATAAACAACTAAATAATTCCTGAAAAATAATTAAAATAAATACAAAATTGAATAGTAAATGCTAAAAGGTCCAAGAAATGCAGCCCTGAAACTGCAGCCTCCAGTATTGCAGGAATACCCTAGTCAAATCAATTACTAACAGAGCCTCTCTCAAAACAAAATATGGCATATTATTTATATAAAATAAAATATTATTTATTATTATTATTATATTATTATTTATTAGTTTGTACAACAGGAAATAAACACAATCAGGAAATAAACACAAGTTCAGTTAAAAGTATAAAAGCAGCACTGTAGTTATAGAACAGGATTTAAGTTAAATAAAAATAGAAATTTATGAAACTTAACTTTGCCCTTAGCCAAATCGATTTTCAGTCACAGTAACCGGCAACATGTGAGAAGTGCCGGTACGCAAGAAAAACTAATTTGTACACTACAAATTAAAATATAGACATATGGCACTTTGAGCACTGTGTGTAAATATATATGACAAATTTGTGAGCTTCATGCCATTTAATCTTGAAAAGATGTGTTTCATTTGATAGTCATGTTGATAGTCAAATGTCTGGTTTGCAAAACTAAATGTGTTACTCAGTGTGAAATCAAGTCAAGACAGCTTATTAGGGAACTCCCTGTTATTCACTCACATATGCAGACCTCACCTTAAAAACATGACAGTCCTCTAATTCATACTCTGAGAAAACCTTCACTACTTTTTTCCCACACCATCACACACACAAGATACCGTGTACATTAAACAATCAGCATAACAGAAGCACATTCAGTAGCACATTCACACAGACACACACATTAATATTCATCTGATTCATTCTTTTGTACTAATTGTTAATCAACCATATAATACAGTGACTGTCTAATCAGTAGATGGTTCAATTGACCTTTAACTCCTACAGCTGTGCTGGAAAGACATCGCTGACCCATGGGACATTCTTGGGGGAACGTCAAACAGTCCACTGGAGAGATTGCTGGAAACACACACGTGTAGCATGTCAAGGAAAACACTGCAAGAGAGGGGGAGTGTAGTTAGTTGAGTATTTTAGAATCAGCTGGTGTTAAAGCTGTGTGCCCACTCAGGACATGTAAGAGCTGTTGAGTGTACGAGTCTGATCAAAGTTATATCCTGATCCCATTCACCTTCTCTCACCCTTTCTTTTGTGTCTACACATTTTAGCTAAAATCAAAGGTTTCTTCTGACGCTGAGTTTAGAGCCAAAGTAGAGGAGACATAAATATGTTGTTTTTTAAGCATTAGAATGGCCACACACAATTAAGGAACTGAAATCTTAAGCTGTGGTCATGGATAGAGTTGTGCTTGATTCAGCCCTAAGCAGACGCCCTTCTCAACATGTGATCCTGTAATTCCTCTTCAGGCAAATCAGAAAAATCGCAAAATGCTGATGTTAGGAAAACATCTGAATCTTGTATTTTGTCTGTATTTTATTCATTAGACCCTGAACGGCAAAAACGGAAAGTGCTGCTTTATATACAGTGGATATAAAAAGTCTACGCACCCCTGTTAAAACAGCTGTTTTTTTTTTGTTTTTTTTTGTTTTGTTGTTTTGTGATGTAAAAAATAAAATAAATATAAATCATATTAGAACGTTTGCAAATTTAATGTAAAAATTACAACTTATGCAATGCCACTGAAAAGCAAAATGATACATTTCAGAAAAAAATTAAAAACTTCCCAAATATTCCCAAGTCAAGATGTTCCAAATTCCAAACAGACTGAGTATTAAAATCAAAAGGAGTGTGCACACGTGTGAGGCAGTTAGTTATTCCAAATCTATCAGCTTGGATCATCTTGACTTGAGAAGACTGCAAGTTTCTCTCTCTCTCTAAAATTTGCCACTCTCAGTACATTGCATAGGTTGTCATTTTTTCTTTTTTTCTTTTTTTTGTTAAACATGCAAAAGTTCTGATATGATTTACTTTTTATAATAATATTATTTACATCACAAAAAAAAGCTGTTTTACCAAGGGTATGTAGACTGCCAAGATATTACCTACGCAGGTCTAGATATTCAGTATGGGTGACAGAAAAGTTTTTACATGCGCCTTACCGGCTAAAGGCAGACAGCCGACGGTGATGAGGAAGGATCCTTTAAGTTTCATCATGATGGTGTGTCTCCCTCTGATCAGCTTTGACTACTGAAGTGAACCTTTCCTATTCTTCCAGCTCAATCACATCAGCAGTTTGCTTTTCCTAATTCCTGGAATATAACCTCAATTATGATGGAGTCAGCAAGTAATCTAAATGATTGCCACTATAAAACTCCAAAAGCTTGTGGTTTGCTGTTGTCAAGCTGAAAACACAATAAGACTGTGGTGAGCTTTGAGTAGACTTGCACTCCACCCTGTAGGTTTAATTTGATTTAATGTGGTGAACACTTAAGAACTGAACTGGAGAGCCTAAACTAGGATAACACAGAATGTCTGCCTTTTTAATACAGGCAAATAGTGTATTTCCATAATTGTTTTAATTAGGTGGTGCTACTACTATTATAGTTTTAATAGGTATGTGTGTGAAAGAGAGAGCACAATGGTGCTGAAAAAAATTTACAGCCTGTTTGCTCCAAATTACAGGCATGCAGAGCAGCAGGGAAATCAAATGACAGAGATCTTGTGACACAAGCATGACACAGTCACGATAAACCGTTTACTAGTGATTATGCCACAGACACACAAACAAACACTAATGCAAATCTCAGACACACCACGAACGTGTGTTTACCACCTATACAGGATTGATACTGCTCACTCACACATTAAATCAATAATACACATACATGTGGAAGAGGATATGAATGTCGCTTATGTGACTGTTTGGTGTTTTTGTGTGAGAAAAGGAGGGATGGACAGATGGTCTGTCCTTTAATCCTGTCTGTCCTCTGCTAGTCTCTGTCTCTCTCTTTGTCTCAATCTCTTGCTCCATCCCCCTGTTGTCACATATGTTTTGTTTTATTGTGTTTTGTTTTGGTTGTGTAGGTCATTGTAAGTTGACCTAGTTTCCTAGTGTGTGCCAGTTTGTTTCCATTATAACTGATTAGTTTTACCTGCATTTCATTTAGCTCCCTTTGTTTGTCCTGTGTATTAAAGCCCCCAGTTCCATTGGTTCTTTGTCAATGACCAATGCATCAGACATTAATTTGGATTTTGAAGAATTAAAAATTAAAAATGTAAAAAAAAAAAAAATAAATAAATTTTTTTAAAAATGACAGGGGATTATGATTGCAATAAATCACCTGTAACACTCATGGACTTTCGTTATGTTTGCATTTAGTTCTGACATATCTTGTTGTGTTCATTTGCCCTCATTGTGTGTTCCTGATTAGTTAACCATCTACACTGTTTCTGTTCTCCCTGATTAAGTTCTCCCTCATTAGTTCCCTTATATAATCTCCCTGTTCTCTTCCGTGCTTGGTCGAATCTCGTCAGTGTGTTATATTGCCTGTCTTGTGGATCAAACTAACCTGTTATCTGATCTTCTTCTTCGTCGTGTTCTTATTGTAAACGCGTGACAGAAGAACCGACCATATAAGTGTAAAGTTTGGCAGCGTTTTTTCCGCGTTTTGTTTCGTTTTGTTTTATCACTTTTTCCCGTCATGGATATCGTACTCGGTTACTAACGTAACCTCGGTTCCCTGAGATACGGAACGAGTACTGCGTATGGGGAAAGGTCTCCTTTTTCCCCGTTACTGAAGTCTTTTTCAATAACGCAGTGTAACTGCATCGTCATTGGTTCACTCATGGAAAGTTGTTGAACCAATGACTGCGCGGCCTATGGCGACAAAGCACGTGAAGAAGCCCTCCAAAAAGGGCGGGGCTTACGGCTATATAAGCAGGCATTTCGCCATAGGATTTCAGGTCATACGACTGAAGCGACGACACTGAAGCCGCAGCCTCGTGGCACGGCATGTAGCGCAGTACTCGTTCTGTATCTCAGGGAACCGAGGTTACGTTAGTAACCGAGTACGTTCCCTTTCGATACTTCACTTGTACTGCGTATGGGGAACGAAGTCAACCGCGCCGTGCCACGGCAGGGAACGACTGAACTTGTCATGGACACCGCGAGGGAACCAGCGGACAATTGAGAGGGCCGGAGCCGTCGAACCCAATTGTTACACTTGCAAAAGGGGAGCTAACTCCCGAAGTGGCATAAGGCGGAGCTCGATAGAGGCCGCTGAGTCATACCGAGAGGACCCGAGCTTGTAAGGTCGGGATATCCAAGTTATAAAATCTGACAAAAGTGGACGGCGAGGACCAGCCGGCCGCCTCACAGATGTCTTTAATAGAAACTCCACTGTACCATGCCCAAGAGGAAGCCATTCCTCTAGTGGAGTGAGCTCTAACTCCTATGGGGCAGTTCAGGCCCAAAGAGGAGTAGCAAAGAGCAATAGCGTTGACTATCCAACACGAAAGATGTTGCTTTGAGACCGAAGACCCTTTGGTGTGGCCGCCAAAGCAGATAAAGAGCTGATCGGATTGCCGGAAAGGCTGTGATTGCTCGACATAGGTCCTCAATGCCTTGACAGGGCAGAGTAATTCCAGCTCTCGCTCGTCCGACGAGGGAGGAAGCGCTGAGAGGGAAATGACCTGTGCTCTGAAAGGAGTCGAGAGCACCTTAGGAACGTAGCCATGCCTAGGTTTCAGAATGACTTTGGAGTCGTTAGGCCCGAACTCAAGGCATGCAGGGCTCACAGAGAGGGCCTGCAAGTCGCCAACACGCTTGACCGATGCTAGTGCAAGTAGCAGAGCGTCAGGGGCCTGAGGTCAGCTGAACGCAGTGGCTCAAAGGGGGGCCCTTTGAGAGCTCTGAGGACCAAAGAGAGGTCCCAGGTGGGAACGGTGAGAGGTCGAGGTGGATTCAATCGCCTAGAACCTCTCATGAAACGCGTAACAAGGCCGTTTCGTCCCACTGACTGGCCAGCGATAGGAGCGTGAAACGCTGCAATGGCTGCTACGTAAACCTTGAGCGTTGAAGGGGTGCGACCCATATCTAAACGCCCCTGGAGGAAAGACAGTATCGGTGATACGTCACACTCCACTGGGTCTATGTTGCGTGCAGAGCACCAGTCAACAAAGACCGACCATTTCTGGGCGTAGAGGCGTCTCGTGGACGGGGCTCTTGCCTGAGAGATGGTATTTAGCACGTTCCCTGGGAGGTTATCAGGCTCCCATCGAGGGACCAGAGGTGCAGAGCCCAGAGTTCTGGCTGGGGATCGTCCCATTCGCCTGAGAGAGGAGATCCTGTCTCAGGGGGATCGGCCACGGGGCTTCCATGGAAAGCCTGAACAGCTCTGAGGACCAGACTTGGCTCCTCCAGAGCAGGGCCACTAGGAGGACTCTGTGTTTGTCTTCCCTGAGTCGCCTGATAACCTGAGGGATCAGGGCGATCGGGGGAAAAGCGTAAAGAAGGGTGCAGGGCCAGTTGTGGGCCAGAGCATCTTCCTCCTTTGAGAAATAAATTGGGCAGTGAGAGTTGTCTTCTGAGGCGAAGAGGTCTATCTCTGCCCTCCCGAAGAGCTCCCAGATCGCGAGAACCGTCTGGGGGTGGAGCATCCACTCGTCTGAGGGGACGTTGCTCCGAGATAGCATATCTGCTCCCAAGTTTGTTCTCCCGGGTATGTGAGTCGCTTTGAGCGACTGTAACCTCGGTAACGCCCACTCCAGAAGACGCTTTGCCAGTGCACATAAGCGGCTGGACGAAAGGCCGCCCTGGTGATTTATGTATGACACCACTGTCATGCTGTCCAAATGGACTAGGACGTAGCATCCCGTCAGGTGTGTCTGAAACGCCTGAAGGGCTCGGACCACTGCCAGCATCTCGAGGCAGTTGATGTGCAGATGGCTTTCCTCGCGAGACCATGAGCCGAAGGCCGGTCTGCGCTCGCAAAGAGTGCCCCAACCCGTGTTGGACTTATTCGTCGAGAGCACCGTCCTTCTGGACACCGCCTGAAGGGGTACTCCATGACTGAACCATACAGGGTTTGTCCAAGGTTTCAGAGCTGCCAAACAGGCCTGATTGACCCTGAGACTCAGGCGGCCGTGCCGCCAGGCGTGAGGAGGGACCCGAAACTTCAACCAGTATTGGAGAGGCCGCATCCGAAGGAGGCCGAGCTGCAAGACCGGGGAGGCGGAAGCCATCAGCCCTAGCATCCTCTGGAAGAACTTCAGAGGGAGGTAGGCTTTGTTCCTGACCGAAGCTGCGAGCTGCTGAATGGCCAGGGCGCACTCTGGCGAGACTACTGCCGTCATACGGACTGAGTCGAAAACTGCACCCAGGAACGTAATACTTTGGCTGGGAAACAGTGAGCTCTTGGCAAATTTGAGTCCCAGGCATTCCAGGTGGCTGAGGAGCACGGATCTGTGATGTTCCAGCTCGGCTCGCGACTGGGCCAGAATGAGCCAGTCGTCGAGATAATTCAGAACCCAGATTCCCATCTGCCTCAGTGGGGAAAGCGCCGCGTTCATGCACTTGGTAAAAGTGCGAGGAGCTAGAGACAGCACGAAGGGAAGGACTGTATATTGGTAAGCCACACCCTCGAATGCGAATCTCAAGAATCGCCTGTGATGGGGGGCTATCTGGATGTGAAAGTAAGCATCTTTCAGGTCCAGAGAGCAGAACCAGTCCTCGGGGCAAATCTGTGCGAGGATCTGCTTCAGCGTTAACATCTTGAACTTCCGTCTCATGAGGGAGAGGTTCAAGAGTCTGAGATCTAAGATGGGTCTGAGACCGCCATCTTTCTTGGGGACCAGGAAATAACGGCTGTAGAATCCCGACTCACTCTCTGAGGGGGAGACTATTTCTATAGCTCCTTTCCTCAGTAGAGTCGTGACTTCGGCTCGGAGGACATGAACGTCGTCCGTGTTTACTGAAGTCTGAAGCACCCCGCTGAAGCGTGGGGGCCTTCGGGCAAACTGAAGCGAGTAGCCCCACTTATGGTCCCCAGGACCCAACTTGACACCCCGGGGATGGCCTGCCAGGCCTTGGCCCGCGTGACAAGGGGTTGAATGGCATCGGATGACGGACCGCCGGTCGGGGGCCCGTACACCGGAGAGAGTGGAAGAGGAAGTTTGCTCTTTCTTTGAGGAGGTAAAATATTTATAGTGTTCTTTTTTAGTGTTCGTTTTGCATGGACGCAAATTTGGGCCCAGTTAGCGCAACACTGAACATATCTCCCACACCCGGAACTAAACGGGGCGGAGGGGAGACTGAACGAAGGAGCTTTTGGGGGTGGCGAGACTTTGCCCCATCCTCTTCCTTCCTGGTAGATCAGGAAGACTTAGGAGGCGTCGGGTCCAGCGAAATCTTAGGCCGTGGTCCCTGACGTCTCGGGAAGGAGGAGCGCTTTGCGGGGCGTGAACACTGGCGCTGTTCCTTGGGAGGCGCTGCTTGAGAGGTAGAGGGTGCAGGCTTGCTCTGCTGAGCCGGCCCAGGCCTGGGGCGGCTGGAAGCAGAAGCAGAACTGGAGCGCTTGGGCAGGAAGTGTCGCATGGCTTGGGACGACTTCTGTGCTGCGGTGAAGCGTTCTGTGAAGCCCTCTACCGCTGGCCCGAAGAGACCGGAGGGAGAGACCGGGGCGTCCAAGAAGGCCGTCTTGTCCAGGTCCTTAATCTCGGTCAGGTTGAGCCACAAATGGCGCTCGAGCACGACCAGGCTGGCCATGGATCATCCAATGGCCTGGGCTGTGGCCTTTGTGGCACGCAGGGCTAAGTCAGTGGCGCTGCGGAGGTCACGAAAGGCAGGTGCATCAAGTGCGTAGGCGGGCCGAATAGGGAGCGCGCCACGACTTTGTCAGCTCGTCATGCACCTCTGGGAAAAACGGGGCGGAGCGTTGACGAGGGGTCTGGCGACGACCCGGCAGGAACCACTCGTCAAGCCTGGCTCTTCTGGCGGGGCCCATTCGAGGTCCAGTTCCTCCACTGCCTTGGAGAGGACGCGGAAAAGCTCGGCGTCCATACCCGGCTTGCAGTCAATGGCCTCCAGCGAGGGTAGGTGGGCGGGGTCCTCCGAGTCACCGGCCCATCCTTCCGTCTCGGAGGCCCCGACATAGAGTCATCAAGCGGCTCTTCGTCTGGTCCGCCGAATGAGACGAGGTCGCTCGCATCTGCAGAGGGACGCAGCTCAGGGCGGGAGAACAGGACGGGGGACTGCTCTCTAGTGGGAGAGGGCGAGGCACGCGGGGGCTGAGCCGACGTGAGTTCGCACAACTCCGGGAGCTGATCCGCTTTACCCCGCTGTCTCTTCCTTGCCGGCTCGCGGGAGGAAGAAGATGGGAGGGCGCGAGTGGCGGGACCGCTTTCAGTGAAGAAAGCGATCCGTGAGCGCAGAGAGGCTAGACTCATGCTCTCACAGTGAGAGCATGAAGTCCCGGTGAGCGCGGCCTCCGTGTGGGACTTGCCCAGGCAGCTGACGCACTCATCGTGCCCATCGTTGTCATGCGCTGTCTTCGTCCGGCGAGCTCAGCTCAATCCGCTGCGGGAGCCTCTTCGACGGCGACGAGAGCTTGTTCCAGGCGGCGAAGGCTTCAGCTCGGAGATCAGCGAAGAGATGCGTTGTCGTCGCTGAAGGAGAGAGAACTGAAATCCTATGGCGAAATGCCTGCTTATATAGCCGTAAGCCCAGCCCTTTTTGGCGGGCTTCTTCACGCGTTTTGTCGCCATAGGCCGCGCAGCTATGCCGCGTCGTTATTGGTTCAACAACTTTCCATGAGTGAACCAATGACGATGCAGTTACACTGCGTTATTAAAAAAGGCTTCAGTAACAGGGAAAAAGGAGACCTTTCCCCATGCGCAGTACGAGTGAAGTATCGAAAGGGAACCCCGCTGTTCATCTTTTGTGCTTGGAGCAGTGGGAACAAACATTGGATGACAACACGCGGACCTTTCTAGAGACTCCTTATTCAATTCACTATCACTATCTCTGTAGTCTCTGATCCAATCCAAAATAGAGACTACTCAAAGTCTCCGATCCAATCATTATTCCTAACAAAGTACAAAGACATAATCCAAATAAATTATTCAGACTCATCTAACCAAAGATAATAAACATGTACAATAATATGCAAAATCAAAAAAAAGATTTTCACCCTCCAATCATTCCCAGTCCCAACACGATTAAGGGTACCAAAATGAGAGAAAGGAAGAAAACCAAATAGGTGACTTTATGCATCATCTTCAATAGAACTTGACATACACCATATATCGTCAACTCCTCGAATGTGTCTGATTTCCAGACTATACGGTTGTAAAAACAACGCCCAAAGTATAAGATGCTGACTCAAAGAACAAAGAGAACACAATAAAGAGAGAGGATTACACATCAGAGCATCGAGATTGCCGGCGATTACCATCATTATCGTATCTATGAGTTAAATCGTCCACTAGAACAGCTGTTTCTGCTGCAGAAGTCACTTTCTGCTTGTTAATATACGTCACAATTTGGTCCGGAACTATGTTTTTCAACTGTTCCAGCACCATTAAGTTACATGACTTCTCAAAGGTGTTTAATCCAACAGACACACACCAACGATTAAAATGACTGGTTAATTCCCTTGCAACTTCTACATGGGTTTGTTTTTCCCTTTTCCACGACCTAAATCGCCATCTATACGCTTCGGGGACGAGCTCATATGCTTTAAGCACCGCTTAATCTCTTCTTTCAGATTTTGATAAGGCAATATAAGCTTCTTGAGCCTTGCCCACCAAACACTCTGCAACAGAAATGTGCGGTCCGCATCATTCCACGCTTCTTCGGCAATGTTCTCAAATAGAGAGAAAAACACGTCTGGATCTTTTTTGTTAAAGTTAGGTAGAAATTTAACCATATTTACAAAATTACAGGGCTGAAAATTCAAACCTTGATGATCATTAGTCGAACTTTCGGAACGGTCACCAGATATTTTCCCTTTCGGAATCAATCTGAAGCACTCTCGTTCTTTAGACAATTTTTCCTCCTCTATTCTTTGTTGAGCCTTAAATTTCTCACGTTCTTGATCACGTTCTTTAAAGTTTTCCTTTTCCCACTCTAGTTGACAATCTAATTCTCTAATTCATGTTCTCTAATTTTCATTTGTACCAATTCCTTTTTCTGCTCAAACGTTAAAGGGTTAGTTCACCCAAAAATGAAAATTCTGTCATTATTTACTCACCCTCAAGTTATTCCAAACCTGTATACATTTCTTTCTTCTGATGAACATAAAGGAAGATATTTTGAAGATTAGGGGAAACTGAACAGTTCTGGGGCACCATTGACTTCCATAGTTTTTTTTTTCCTACTATGGAAGTCAATGGTGCCCCAAAGCAGCCTGGTAACAAACTTTCATCCAAATATCTTTCTTTGTGTTCAGCAGAAGAAGGAAACTCATACAGGTTTGGAATAACTTGAGGGTGAATAAATGATGACAGAATTTTCATTTTTGGGTGAACTATCTCTTTAAACTGCTATTTGCTAACTCGCTTACCTTAGTAATATGCGGTGTTGACATTCCTTTTGAGGACAACTCCTCCACATCTGATTGCGTATCCAGGGTTAGCACCAACCTTTCAACTAATTTATCTTTAACCCCTTTACGAAGTTGTTTTAATTCAACACTCTTAGGTAAATCTAATTCAATATTAAAGTGCTCATTCACTTTACGCAACTGATCTTTGGTAAGACACTCGAGTTTCTCTTCCGTAGGAGCAGCTAAGAAATCTTCCAAATTATCCATCATACAAAACAAAAAATTAGGAACTAATAATTAAAATTAATTGAGCCAACTGCTTCCCAATCTTCCTTACTGGTGTTTGATTGGTGGAATACTGCAAGGTTGCAAACGCAAGACCAAGAATTAGTCCAGAACATTTAAGAGCTACCCCGTCAAATAAACAAAAGGAAAAAAACGCCCCTAACCTCTTCAGTGCTCCCACATGCAGCTCAACTGCAAAGCAGTCTACCTGCATCCGACACACCAAACAAAACAAACTAAAATAACAAACTAAACAACAAACCGCGTTAATCGCTCTAACATAACACAGGGGTTGACTCAGCTCTATGAAGCAGTCTAAACCACATTATTTTCATTTTTCTTAGTCAAGCAAATGCAACACAATGCCTTACTTACCCCAAATCAAACATCACCAATTCAAGCAAAAATCCACACATAAAATTAAGTTAATTCAAAAATACATGTTTATTAAAGTAAGAAGAAAAAAGGTATAAAGTCAACAATTATCAGAAATCAAAACTTAAAAGAATTACAAAAAAAAAAAAAAAAAAAAAAAAAAAAGAATCTCTGGTGGAGGAGAGGCCACAAGTCTAAGCCAAAGCCCCACACTGGAAAAAGGACCGTCGACTTATCCATTTGTTAATCACCAGTAATCCATAGCACCTGTCACTCAATTCCACCCTACAAACATACAAAGAGACACACACAAAACAGGACAAGAACACCACCTAACGGCAGACAAATACAATTACAGGAGCAAGAGCCACGCCAGGTCGTAACACTGATTAGTTCACCATCTACACCTGTTTCTGTTCTCCCTGATTACGTTCTCCCTGATTAGTTCCCTTATATAATCTCCCTGTTCTGTTCCGTGCTTGGTCAGATCTTATCAGTGTATGTTGTGCTATATTGCCTATTGGTGTTGGACCACATTTTGTGGATTAAACTTACCTTATCTGATCTTCTTCTTCGTCGTGTTCTTGTATCTTAAGGCAGGAACACACCAAGCCAACACCGACAAACTAGTGGCGAAGAAAGCAGACTGCGGGGTTGGCTCACATCGGCAGCATCTGGGTCCAAAGTTGCCCTGACACACCAAACCAACGCTCGACAGCCGATGGCCAAGTAGCACGTCCGTTCTGCGCCTGCGTAAGATGAAAGGTGGCAGTAGCTGAACAGCCAATCAGAATAATCAGTTGGCCCGACGAACCGACGAGCTCCGACGCCGATTCAACATGTCGAATCGGCCAAAAAAAAGCCGATGAGGACCAACTTCAGCCGACAGTGTGGAACACGCTGAGAAAACTTAGTCGGCCGACTAACAAAAACTTCCCAATGACCGACCGTCAGCTTGGTGTGTTCCAGGCTTTATACACAACACGTGATATCACTACAGGAACCCAACCTCCTCCCATATAAATGTCAAAGCACTGAAGCACTAAAACCAGTGCCAAAGCCTCTTTTTCGATCACCAAATAGTTTAACCCTGTGGCCTGTTGCATGAAGCTAGTTGAACAAACTCTGAGTTTCCGAGTAGGTTTGGAGTTGACAAATCCAGATAAATCCAACCTGGTTTAGATCAGGATCAACTGTTGCACAACGCTCGGTATAAACTTTCTCTGTCAACTCAGGTTTAATCCAGAGTTTGCAAAGCGCGTGCAACTGAAAGTGTGACACGTGCAGCGGAGAACGTCAGTTTGATTCACTTCTCGTGAGAGAGCCGTGCAATTCATGTCTTTTGATGGTCAGATATTATAGTCAGATATTTTCTTTCAGTTGCCTTCTCAAACTTTCACTGCAGCAGCAGTGTTTATTACTGCTTTGTAAATGCATTAAATTTCATTATATTTTTCACAAGGATCTCTTAATCTTCAGCAGATAAGTGAATCGCACGGCTCTCTCGCAAGAAGTGAAACAAACGGATGCTCTCCATGTTCCGTGTGATTGGCTGTTTACCGCAGGTGTCACACTTTCAGGTGCACACGCTTCAGAGTTAATCGCAAACTCTGATTATACCTGAGTTGACAGAGAACGTTTATACCAAGCGTTGTGAGTCTGTTGAACCTGATCTAAAACAGGTTGGATTTATATTGATTTGTCAACTCCAAACCTACTCTGAAACTCAGAGTTTGTTTAACTAGCTTCATGCAACAGGCCTCTGGTGTTTTAATCCGTCTCTTTTGTTCACTTTCAACCTGATTCCTTCGAGGGGAGTGTCTGTGGGTGGCTAAATATATGGGCTTTTTCAGATCTTTCGAAATAAGCTCCAGTGATTTACATATAAATGCAATCAGAGACAATGGAAAAAACATATATGGAGAGCAGCAGCTTTCGTTTCTGCTCTGATAGCCACAAGACCATGCCGAACGCGGAAATCACTAACTACAAAAAGAATAATATCCAGACTTTATAAACTTATATCAAATACCAATACAGCAATGACAACATTACCAATTGCTAAATGGGAAAATGACTTGCCTCACTCCCCACACTTCTGGACAGAAATCTGTAGTAACATTTTTTCTATGACTAACAATACAAATCTACAACTCATACAGTACAAGATAATTCACAGGACTCATGTCACTCAAAAGAATAAGTATAAAATGGGTCTAAGCGACAGATGTTTGTTCACAATGCACTTTGGGTAGCACTGATGACTATTTGCATGCCACACGGATCTGCCAACCTGTTTATTCATTTTGGATATCAGTGACCGATACACTTTCTATCATTATGGGCTGTAGGATTCCTCCATCTCCATCACTTTGTTTATTAGGTAATACCAGAGAAATTGATAATCTTCCAATTAAATACAAAAATCCACTCCTCATTTCTCTAACTATCGCCAAAAAAAATTATTCTGTTAAACTGGAAATCAAAAAAAAAAAAAAAATGCATACATATTAATCACTGGACTAACCTTTGTAACGACTGAGACAAATCAGACACAGTTATGTGTTATATTTAACAAATAATGTTAAAAACACTCTGGAGTCTGTAGACCCATCCCCTGAGAAGACCAACTGGGGCAAGGGCCTCAGTAACCATGGACACCATTTGATAAGGTGGTTTATTGCCCTCCCAGCTATGTGAAAGAGCAATAGCCATAGAAAAATCCATAGCCCTCAAAACAGACTTTCCTGCAGTAATTTATAGATGAACTGATCTATAAATGAACATGCATCCCAGGACATTGTGTTTATGATTATAACTTTTTTTTGTGTAGTGTCTTTTGTATGGTATTTTTCTTTTATGCATATTTTATGATAAGAACCAATGGTTAAAGTATCCTCTCCTACACCAAGTTTGGAGTCTATGAGTTGGTATTTTGAAGATTTAAATGATCGTGTATATGATATGTCTAAACCTGTGCAACATATCAGTATTACAAGAATCTTTAATAGTTTCTTCTCCACCTGTAACCAATCCAGTTACATATGCAAACAATCTGCTCAAGACAAAGGATCGTAAACTTTCCTTTTGGAAGCTCGAGTATGATTGGCCCACTGACCCAGAGGAGGAGAGGCCAGCACCAGAGGTTAAAAGCCAGCGCACAGTGCTCCTCCCTCTTGCCTGCTCCAACCGAAACTGCATCTGTGGGGTGCTGCCTGTTGGTCTGCCAGGCCGGCAAGCCTCGACCTGGCTCCCACAATGTGCTTCACCTAGGAGAGAAAAGGACTCTTTCCCCACTAAGAGTCCAATTAACAGCGCAAGCTGTTTCATAATACTTCATCCAACGCAGAAGATATTGATTACAACTTCGGACCGAACCATCAAGAATTTCTCCTCAGCCTGCAGATCCGGATGCTCCTCAACAGCTAAGCCATTTTGCAAGTACTGTACATTTGAACACTAAACAGCGATTTAGTATTAATTTGTGAACCCCTTTGTTAGCAAAGGTGCTTTATTACTGAGAAAACTGATGGTCCTTCCAGCTTGTTTAATTGACTCTTCTCATCGCTTCATTCCCCTGTTATGATACGGTTCCAATTAATTTCCACTCTCTCATCTCCTATGTATGCGTGAATTGTATGTTTGTGTTTGTTTAGTCTAGTTATGTGTTCGTAATTTAGTTAATAAAACTTGTGCACAATACATATTTGGTTCTGACTCCCTACCTGCGAATAACTGTCACTTACTTCTTACGATTTTGTTACAAGCTCTAAGCGCTGTAAATGCTAAGAAATAATTATTTTTCTGTGGTCATGAAAAATACCCTTCTCTTAGAATTAATTAATAATCAATACTGAGTGTTCACAGGATGAAATGATTGATTGATTGTAATGTTAATGTAGCTACATCAAGTTAATCATCATCAGGTTAATAATATAACTTAGATTACACATTTTTCAGTTTTACTCAAATTAGGGTGATGCAAAAATGAGTACATCCCGCAACAAAAACTATTACATCTAGTACTTTGTATGCCCTCCCTGATTTTTAATGACAGCACCAAGTCTTCTAGGCATGGAATGAAGAAGTTGCAACATTTTGCAATATTTATCTTTTTCCATTCTTCAAGAATGACCTCTTTTAGAGACTGGGTGCATCACTGGAGAGTGATGTTCAACTTGTCTCTTCAGAATTCCCCATAGGTGTTCGATTGGGCTCAGATTAGGAGCCACTGAATCACTTTCACCCTGTTCTTCAGAAATCCAACATATAAGGACACTGCCACCACCATTTTTCACTGTAGGTACCATGCATTTTTCTTTGTATTCCTCACCTTTGCAACGCCATACAGTTTTAAAGCCATCAGTTCCAATAACATTTATCTTTGTCTCATCACTCAAGAGTATAGAGTCCCAGTAGTCTTCATCTTTGTCAGCATGGGCCCTGGCAAACTCTAGGCGGGCTTTTTGGTGCCTGTGCTTTAGGAAAGGCTTCTTTCGTGGACGGCACCCATGCATGCCATTCCTCTGCAGAGTACGCCTTATTGTGTCACGGGAAATAGTCACCCCAGTTTGGCTTTCTACTTCTTTAGATAACTGCAGTGAACTTGCATGCCAATTTTCTTCAACCCTTCTCATCAGAAGACACTCCTGTCGAGGTGTTAACTTCCGTGGACGACCTGGACGTCTCTGTGAGATGGTTGCAGAGACTTTCAGTGGGGTGTACTCATTTTTGCATCACCCTAATTTGAATATTATTAACCTTACTTTCATGTTATAAGTTAAACAGATGTAATATAAAACTTAGTCTTGTCAGCATTTTGGAAATTGTTTTTGTGTTCATTGAGATATTGTTTAAAATGTTACTTTTCAAAGGGGGTGTATTCATTTACGCTGAGCACTGTATGTGTATTGTTGTATTGTATTGTATTGTATATATGTGTAAATGTTTATGTATGTGTGAATGTGTATACTTGTATTGATCTACATTACTGACATAATGTATATTTTCATTATATATTCTGTTTCTGCTATTATAATACCACCACTGAAGGTATATATGTAATCTACACATCTATTTTCTTTCTACCCCTCCCTTTCTTTTAGTTATTTATTTATTTTTCTTCCTTTTTTCCTTTCTTTCCTTCTCTTTCTTTCTTTCTTTCTTTTCCCTATTTTATTTATTTATGCATTTAATTATTTATAGCTTTTTTTCTGTTGTTGTTGTTGTTGTTGTTGTTTTGTTGGCGCACAGGCCAAAACATTCTCAAGGTCACCTATGGCTGTCAGAGCCCTGGTCCCTTAGAAATCGCCCTGTTTTACCAAACTTCATTTGGGTTGAGTCGAAGACTGCTCCCAGGAATGGAATCCAATTGCCAAAACGGGGTGCAGCGGCCGGCTGGTCCTCCCCGTCCACCTCACCAGATTTTGTAACCTGGAAATCCCTGCTCTTCAAGCACAGGTGTTGTCAGTCTAAGATGCTTATGGACTATGTATATTGTCTGCTCGCTACTATAATTGTAGCTCGTCAGCTCGCTGCTATAATTGTATTTTTAATTGTACTCGTTTAGAATAACAGCCGCGTTTGCAGAGTTTTATTGGTGTTATTGCTCGTAGTCGCACTTAGTTTCAATTCTTAGCCATTCACGGCCTTTAGGCTTTTGCTGTGCTAATTTTCAAGGCGGGCTTGGCGAGGGAAAGCATATTTAAACTCGTGTAATCTAGAAGTGAGCAGGAGTAGCGAGCTGACAGTGGTGACGGCAGGAACGAGTAAGTGGTTTGCTGAATATCTGTTCTGGGTCAGTTGCTTTGTTTATTATTTGCTGCTAGGAAGGATTAATTTCGAATCTGTGCTTGTCCTATTTTCTACCTTGACTACAATTGTATTTTAATTGTACTCATTTAGAATAACAGCCGTGTTTGCAGAGTTTTATTGGTGTTATTGCTCGTAGTCGCACTTAGTTTCGATTCTTAGCCATTCACGGCCTTTAGGCTTTTGCTGTGCTAATTTTCAAGGCGGACTTAGCTGTTTTCAATCACGTGTTAATAAGCAGCATATTTATTGTGCGTGCGTGCGCGCTGTCGCGGAAGCGTCAGCGGGAGCGTTCAGCCGTTGTGTTCAGCCTCTTCGTGTGAAGACCGACTCGGGTAAAGACCTGCGACTCTACCTGCGCGACTCCACCGAGCAACGACACCGATAGGCACTTGAATATATTCCTTTCCCTTTCTTTCACTCTTTTCCGTTCCTTCTTCCTCAGCATGTGCTTTCAATACATTCCTGTTGTTTCTCGGCAACGCTCCACTAACCCACGTAAAAGGCAACGCAATGCTTTTAACCTGCGTCCTATCTACTCATCTTCTAACACTAATACTCCTCTCTCTGTCTCTGTGGGGCTATGGAATTGTCAGTCTGCAGTTAACAAAGCTGACTTCATTCCAGCCTTTGCTACTAATTCTACTCTCAATATCTTGGGCTTGACTGAGACCTGGATTCGTCCAGAGGACTCAGCAACCCCTGCTGCTCTCTCTAACAACTTCACTTTCTCTCATACCCCTCGCCAGTCTGGGAGGGGTGGGGGCACAGGTCTTCTCATTTCTGACAATTGGAAATACTCGACTCATTCCTCTCTTTGCAACTACAATTCATTTGAGTTTCATGCTATTACAATCTCAATTCCTGTCAAAATTCATATCGTGGTGATTTATCGCCCTCCAGGCCAACTGGGTACCTTTGTAGAGGAACTGGACATGCTGCTGTCCTCATTCCCAGAGGATGGTAGCCCACTTTTAGTTTTTGGTGATTTCAACATTCATCTAGAGAAGCCTTATGCTTCAGACTTCCTTTCTCTTATAGCCTCATTTGATCTCAATCGGCTCATCACCACAAATACACACAAATCTGGCAACCAACTTGACCCCATTTACACACGCAACTGCATCACTGACAACATTTTGGTAAAACCTTTGCACATTTCCGATCATTTCTTCATCACTTTTAGTCTACAACTCCCTATTTGTTCACCACCAACACCTCTACCAGTTACCTTTAGACGAAACCTGCGCTCTCTTTCTTCTTCTCATCTCTCCTCTGCTGTATCCTCCTCCCTTCCCTCACCCACACAATTCTCATCTCTGGATGTGAATACAGCAACTGACACTTTATGTTCCACCTTAACTTCATCTCTAGATAGCATTTGTCATCCAGACCTGCACGTGCCACTCCCTCTAATCCCTGGTTATCTGATGTTCTTTGTGAACACCGGACCAAACTTAGGGTTGCAGAGAGGAAATGGCACAAATCAAAAGACCAATCTGACCTAGATAGCTATCAATCCCTGCTCTCATCCTTTTCGGCTGAAATTCATGCTGCTAAATCTTCCTATTTCCACAACAAAATCAACAGCGCTTCAAACACACGCTCACTTTTCAAAACATTCAACTCTCTCCTCTGTCCCCCTCCACCACCACCCACCTCCCCCCTAACTGCTGATAATTTTGCTAATTTTTTCACTAACAAAACCGCTACCATCAGCAGTCAATTCTCCGCTCCACACACACAGGAACTCAGACCATCCACATACACAGCCACACACCTCTCTTCGTTCTCTCCCCTCACAGAGACAGAAGTATCCAAACTCCTTCTCTCTAGCCATCCCACCACCTGCCCTCTTGATCCCATCCCCTCACACCTTCTACAAGCCATCACTCCTACAATTGCACCAGCACTTACACACATTATCAACACATCTCTCCACACTGGCACTTTTCCTAACACATTCAAGCAGGCTCGGGTAACCCCACTGCTGAAAAAACCCACATTAAACACGTCACTTGTAGACAGCTACAGACCGGTTTCTCTCCTACCATTCATAGCAAAAACACTTGAACGAGTTGTTTTCAACCAGGTGTCATCTTTCCTCTCACAGAACAATCAATTGGATGTCAGTCAGTCTGGTTTCAAGAGTGGTCACTCAACCGAGACTGCACTACTGTCGGTCACTGAATCCTTGCGGATTGCAAAGGCTGATTCCAAATCATCAGTTCTCATTCTGCTCGATCTATCTGCTGCCTTTGACACTGTGAATCATCAGATCCTCCTGTCCACCCTCTCATCACTGGGCATCACAGGTACTCCGCTTCACTGGTTTGAATCCTATCTCACAGGAAGGTCTTTCAGTGTTGCCTGGAGAGGGGAGGTATCCGAAGCTCATCAACTGACCACGGGGGTTCCTCAGGGTTCAGTTCTTGGACCCCTCCTCTTCTCCATTTACACTACATCACTTGGTCCCATCATACAGGCACATGGTTTCTCCTACCATTGCTATGCTGATGACACACAACTCTTTCTTTCATTCCAACCAGATGATCCCACAGTACCTACACGAATCTCAAGCTGTCTGGCGGACATCTCGGCATGGATGAAAGAACATCATCTGCAGCTCAACCTGGCTAAGACTGAGCTTCTCGTCTTCCCTGCCAAATCGACTCTAAATCATGATTTCAGCATTCAGCTAGGTACATCCTCAATTACCCCATCTAATTTGGCCAGAAATCTTGGAGTAATCCTTGATGACCAACTG
Source organism: Hypophthalmichthys molitrix (assembly GCA_037950675.1). Classification (NCBI taxonomy): domain Eukaryota; kingdom Metazoa; phylum Chordata; class Actinopteri; order Cypriniformes; family Xenocyprididae; genus Hypophthalmichthys; species Hypophthalmichthys molitrix. The sequence goes on from CM075510.1 coordinate 12,149,383, forward strand.
ACCTTCAAAGACCACATTGCAAAGACAGCTCGGTCATGCAGATTTGCACTATACAACATCAGGAAAATCAGGCCCTTTCTAACAGAACATGCAACACAACTCCTTGTCCAGGCCCTGGTCATTTCTAGGCTTGATTACTGCAATGCTCTTCTGGCTGGACTGCCATCATGCACAATCAAGCCTCTTCAAATGATTCAGAACGCTGCAGCACGTCTTGTCTTTAACGAGCCCAAAAGAGCCCACGTCACGCCTCTCTTCATCTCTCTGCACTGGCTACCACTTGCTGCTCGCATCAAATTCAAGGCGTTGACGCTTGCTTACAGATCTACCACGGGCTCGGCACCCTCCTACTTCCACTCACTCTTACGAGTCTACACTCCAACCAGAAGCCTACGCTCATTAAAGGAGCGAAGGCTCGTGGTACCATCACAGAGAGGCACGAAATCACTCTCCAGGACATTCTCGTTCACTGTCCCTCGCTGGTGGAATGATCTTCCTGCCTTCATCCGCAATGCAGAATCCCTGGCAATATTCAAAAGACAGCTGAAAACTCATCTCTTTCGTGAGCACTTATCCTCATCCTAAAAAAAAAAAAAAAAAAAAAAAACTTTTCTATACGTATTCCTTCTCTTCCTTTAATCCCTCTCTATTATAGCTTATGATACTCTGAGCACTGCCTAAAACTTGTATTGTAAGCACTTCTTGTCCCTATTTGCCTCGTCATGACGACTCGCTTACTGTATTCCTCACTTGTAAGTCGCTTTGGATAAAAGCGTCTGCCAAATGAATAAATGTAAATGTAAATGTATGTAGCAGGCTTCGACTATGGTCTGAGCGTTTAATGAGCAGCAGGTGCAATGCATTCCTTAGGTTTTTGCTGAGGAGCTGAGCAGGTGACCCGGCCACACAGCGAGGTACAGCGTACCTAACCGCATAGGCCTGTACTACATATGGAAGTACTGGGGTGACTCCAACCTGATAAGAGGTGGGTTCTCCCAAAGGGAAAGACACAGGCTTTGTTTAGGAGCAACTGTGGAAATTACACATATGTCATATGTGTGATCCCAGCCAAAATCAGTTCTCAGGGATACAGCGGAGCATAGGCCTGGTGCCGGACGCTCCACCACGTTTGGCTGCCAAGGGTGATGGAGGACTCAACAGGGTCTGCCCGAAGGGACTCTTCTGGAGCAATCAGCACATGAATGTTGCAGCAAGTCAACACTGAGCCAGGCCTCACGGTGCTTCTTCCCATTTGAGGTAAGAACACAGGAGGAGACCAACTCCACACATAGGCTATAGACCCTAGTGAACGTGTTGGGTGTTGTCCAGCCCGCAGCTCTACAAATATCTGTCAGCGAGGCGCCACGAGCCAGCGCCCAGGAGGATGCAACGACTCTCATAGAGTGAGCATGCAACTTGAGCAGGCAGGGCACGCCTTGTGCTTGGTAACCCACTTGGTAAGCCACTATCCAGTGGGCCATCCTCTGCTTGGAGATAGCCTTTACCTTCTGCTGGCCTCTGTAACAGACAAAGAGCTGATTTGAGGTCCTAAGGCTTGAGTACTGTCTATGTTCAGTCGCAGAGCACGGACCGGACAGAGCAAAGCCAGGGCTGGGTCTGCCTCCTCCGGGGGCAGCGATTGCAAGTTCACTACATGGTCCCTGAAGGGAGTGGTAGGAACCTTGGGCACATAGCCAGGCTGGGGTCTCAGTCACCCAGCCTGAACTCTAGGCATGATTCATCGACCGAAAATGATGGAGGTCAATGCGATCAGCAGCAAAGTCTTCATAGACAGAATCTTTAAGTCTGCTGAGTGCAAAGGCTCAAAGGGAGCATTCTGAAGTGCTCGAAGCACCAGAGCAAGGTCCCAAGAGGGTATGGAGGGAGGTCAAGGAGGATTTAACCGTCTCGCCCCTCTAAGTAACTTGACGACCAGATCATGATTCCCAACTGACTTGCTATCTATGTGGTCATGATACGCAGATATTGCAGCAGCATGAACTTTGAGGGTGGAGGGAGACAGCCTTTGCTCCAACCCATGCTGCAGGAAGGAAAGCACTGCTCTGATTGAACATCTTCACTGGCCTTCTCTGTGAGAAGGACACTATTCGACAAACAGGTTCCACTTCAAGGCATAAGTGCATCTCGTAGCTGAGCCTCCCCAAAATCTCTCTAAATCAGCTGGACCACCTGGGGGTGGAGTCGCCACTCTCCCGGGAGCGCAGCTCGTGAAAGCTTGTCGCCTGAAGCGACGTCAGATGCTTCTGACTCCATAGGAGGAGATGGCGGGCGAGTTGCGACATGCGACGGGAGTGTAGACCACCTTGACGGTTGATGTACGCAACGGTCGCAGTGTTGTCCGTATGGACCAGCACGTCCTTGCCCTGTAACGGCCTCTTCAAGCAGCTCAGTGCAAGACGTACTGCTAGCAACTCAAAGCCTGTGTCAATGAAGAATCGAGACATGAAAGTATGCATCCTTCAGGTTGATCGCTGCAAAAAATCTCGGGGACGGATGCACTTGAAAATGTATTTCTGCATGAGCATCTTGAATGGTAGCTTGTGAAGGCTCCGATTCAAAACTCGCAGGTCCAAGATCAGTCATAACCCACCGCTTTTCTTGGGTACAATGAAGTAGGGGCTGTAGAACTAGGGCTGCAACAAACGATTATTTTAATAATCGATTAATCTACCGATTATTGGAACGATTAATCGACTAATCATCAATTATTATACTGGTTAATCAGTACGCTTTGTTCAATTATTCCACTAGCAATTACTTAAAATACTGAGTTATACTTTAACTAATAATTAAAACAAGGAAATCACTTCAGCTTTTGAAAGTGTATTTTTAACGAATTTGTTAAAAATACTGTGAAAATGACATACTGTGTTTTTATTAAGCCTGGGAATTGTAATAACTTTTTAATAAGAGTAAAAATATGAATATGTAACATTGTGCAAAAATTTCTGAAAAATGCTCCTCTCTAGATTTCTTCTTTTTTTTCTTTTTACTAACTATAGAGTTTATGGTCACTGAATGGCTTTCCTGAGGTAAATTGCAAGCTGTTTTATTGCAGTCTTTCTGCGGTTGAAACTCTGATTAAGTGATTACATTAGAGCTGGATTCATTTCAGTAAATTGTACTGTATCTTTACACCATAGCGTGTAAGGCAGAAGCGGCTTCCCCACAGGCCTGGTAAGCCTTGCCGGTAAGATCCAACAAATGCTTACAGGCCCAGAAAGGGAGACACGGGTTCTCCCGCAAGGTGGAGTGAGGGCACAGTTGCATAGCAATGGCCTGCTCCACAGGAGGAATCTGCGTGTAACCCTTCGCCACCCCGCCATCAAGGGTGGTTAGTGAGGAGGAGCCACTGGAACGATTTTGGGCAGTAAAAGGTAACGTCCAAGAACCTGTGAGCTCCTCATGCACCTATGGGAAGAAAGGAACTGGGGTGGGTGGCTGAGAACCAGCATGTGCCACCCTGAGATACCAGTCGTCCAGCCTCAAGTGCTCGGGACACGGTGGAGGATTCCATTTCCAAAGTAGGCAACGCAGCTGAATCGTCATCTCTAGAAAAGTCTGGCTCACCCTCTGATGCAGCGATCGACATCCTGTGGAGGACTGGATCACGGCAGCGGCATCTTCCCGCAACGGGTACATGACTCATCCATGAATGCTGCCTCAGCGTGCTCGATGCCCAGACACGCGAGACAGCGATTGTGACCATCCCTCAGCGCCAAGTAATGACCGCATCCAGAAACGCACAAGTAGAATGTCATCTTTAAAAAGATGCAAGCTCTACTTGTGTAAGCTCTTTCAGGGAACTGCTCTCTCTCAATGCTGAAGTACGCAGGGGAATGGTTCCAGCAACACAGACAAGGATACTGTGCAGCCTGTCGTGTGCCCACACTTTCTCATAGAAGGCGCCCTCTTACCAGCCGTGAGAACGACTATTCAGCGTTCTCCGCAAAGCACGGTATCAGCTCTGAGAACAGCTGTTCAGCACCCCCGACAGCACACCACCGCAGCTGCGAGAGTGGCTATTCAGCGCTCCCAACAGTGCACAGTTCCAGCTGTGAGAAACAGCTATTTAGTGCTCCCAACAACGCACCGTACCAGCTATGAGAACAGCCTTTGTTTGCTCAAACAGGTAAAAACTCAAAAAAAGAGAAAAGAGAAAGAATATTGACCCCGTTGCAGTGCCGTACACCAACACCAAACTCTGGAGAGATTCTTCTGAAGAGCTGCTCGTTCTTTTAGAAACACTCTTTTTGAAAGACAGCATTCGTGAACGCTTGGCGCTGAAGTGAAAAGCTAAGGAATGCATTGCACCTGCTGCTCATTATATACCCGTGCTGCGAGGCAGAGCAGCTGCTGCAAATAATTGCATGCCAATGTGCATTGGCTCGTTTTAGTTACACTCAAAGTAGATTGGCCTCTCTAGCGAGATTCCTATTCGGCAGTCTGTCTGACGTGCATCGAACGTGACAGACTGAATGGAAACCATGGTTACGTGAGTAACCTTAAATGATTACACTCATCCTTAAAGTAACCTGCACGGAAACACGTTTTTGTGTATTAATTCGTATTCATCTGCTAAAGATAAATTTATCAGCTTCAACCGCAGTGGACACGTTACGCTCCACAATGTAAAAAGCTATTTGGCTTGGCAGTATGTTTTTAAATTGCTCCAGAACAACAAAATCAAAAAGCTTCTCATATCAATAAGCCTCTGGAACCAATTTGTATGCTTTTTGTATGCACTTTTGACTTCATCATAATCCTGATTATTAGTCAGAATACACATTTTTAATCCTGTTTCCAGAGGTGTAAAGAGTACGCTGAAAACCATACTTGAGTAAACATACAGATACCTTGCAGCGAAAATGACTCCATTACAAGTTACAAGTCACCAATTCTAATATGACTTGAGTAAAAGTCGTAAAAGTATCTGATTTTAACAGTACTTAAGTATTTTACTCGTATTGAATGTAGGCTCAGAGATGCACTAGTCCTGAACACCTAAGAGACATGCCAGTGAAAAACAAGAATCAGTTGGTTTGTGAGGAGAGCAATCACATTTATTTTCTAAAATCAATATAAAAAAGAACACCTCAAAACTGCATTAAATCAAGGTCAACACAACAGCCTCTTAAACATCTACAAACTTTCAAGTCCCAGTTAAGCTCAAGTGCACAAAAAGGCTATAAGTAAACCAATATCCTTCAAAAAGGTCTTGTCAGTATAGCGGAAATAAAATAATGTTCAGTTAAATTAAATAGTCAAAGTCTACTTGCACTGGATGTGTTGGTTTCTTCCTAATCACCGGCTGCAGTCATGACCTCATCTCAACTACCTGCTAGTGTACTCGCATTCATGTAAAGTAGCCTTGTTGACAAGTTTGGGTGAGTAAAGGCAACACGTACAAGATATAGTACCTTTAGTGCCCTTACCCAGCTAGAAATTTTTTGTTTTAAAAATGTTCATTACCATGTATTGTTCTAGTAATGTTTTCAGTGGGTAGTTTTATTTTTGTTTCCAGAATGTTCTCCTAAAAGGTAGGATATCATTCTTTAAAAACATTCTAAAAATGTTTAGTAATAACATTTTTAGAACATTATTCCCTAACGTTCTTATAATATTTTCAGCGGGTAATTTTATTTTTGTTCCCAGAATGTTCTCCTAAAGGGTAGGATAATATTCTCTAAAACATTCTAAAAATGTTTAGTGATAACATTGTTAGAACAATATTCCCTAACATTCTTATAATGTTTTTAGCGGGTAGTTTTATTTCCCTTTCGAAAGGGAACTCGCACTGCGTCTTAACGCATTTGGGGAACGCCTCTGCGGGAACCGGTGTCTAAAACGCTTTCAAATCACGGCAATCATATTGGCCGGCGACAACCTATGACGTCACTACTAGTGCGACCTGAACCCACATTAAGAGCGCCTAGAGAACAAGTCATCCTCTTTCGTCTTTCAGGGACTGTTTAGTTTGAAGCGCTATTCAAAGATAAGAACGGCTGTTTATACAGACGTTTTAGTCAGTGTGCACATCCATGTATAGTTACCGGGTAACACACTTGACTCGTGCATCAAGTGTGTTACCCGAGTTCAAGAGTTCTGTTTGCATGCGTTGTGAGCGTTTTCCGCTGAGGAAGCTCCACTCTCGTTTGTCTGTCTCTTCTCGAGGGAAGCAGGACAGGTTTTTGTTATGAGAGTGTTTTGCTGATTTAGGATGAGTTGTCTCTTGCGTCCTCAATATCAGTAAGCAGTGCTCTATTTACATTTGGACGAGCGATGTGTAGGTTTGTGTGCAAGCTTTTACATCCATCACACACATTACTTGTGCATTGTTTGTTTGGACTAGGAGCACACGCATTCACCTTTTATAAGGCTGTTTTCTCGCAATATAAGTGTTTCCCTTTGGCAACCCTAGTTGCATGTTTCCTTTCTGCACCTGCGTTTATGTGATATGAAGCTGGTGCTGTCTGTATATGGCAGGACATAAGCGGTGGCAGATTATGCTGTGCTCCAACTTGGTATTGAGTGCATCCTTTCAGTCTACAGCAGTATGGCAGGCCTCATCTACATTAAGGCCATTCACTGTAGTTACAGGTTGAGCTTTGCAGATTGCCTTTTCTGGCATGAGAACCATTTTACATTTAGTGACCTTAGCTCCCTATAGAAAGGAATAATAGGGGGCTTTTATTCTTTTATGTCTCAGGCGCTTCACACCAGGCCTGAAGTTGGACCAATGATGTGTTTGTTCCATCTTTTTGGACCCATCTGTGGATCCGGCACAGAGCTTGTTAGTGAGCGCATCCTTTCAGACTGCAGAGTATGGCAGGCCACTTTTACATTTAGGCCTCTGCTCTTTAAAGTCTCAGGTTGAACTTTTAGGTTACCTCTCCCTCTGTGAGAGCCATTCCAAATTTAGTGACCTCAGCTCACTGTAGAAAGGAATAAAAGGGATGTTTATTCTATGTTAGATTACAAAAGTATATATATACTTTATGTATTGGGGCATTTAAACTGGGGCCCTGGAGCTCCAATTATTAGGGAAGGTTATCGTAGCACCCTTACTATGTGCCTCTTCTCTTTGTGAGGTCTTAATAGCGGGTAGCATTAAGAACGAAATATCACCTGTAGTGAATGGCATGGCCTCCTCTCGATCTGAGAGTTGCTTTTCTAGGCCGCCGCTCAACTGAGCTTCAGGTAATTGATATGTCAGGTGTTCGGCCCTCCGGGGCCACCCTGATAATCCTTCTGGGTTGAGTGGGCTGGCTTCCTCTCGTTAAAGAGAGTCATTTGTTGAAGCCACCGCTCTGCTGAGCTCCAGGTAGTATCACGATTTGAGGTGTTTGGCCTTTGTCTCCCTTGATACCTTCCCTAGGTCAAGTGAAGCGGTTTCCTCTCGCTTAGAGAGTAGAAGGCGATATGCTGAAGCCTCCGCTCCCCCGAGCTCCAGATAGATCATAACTGTAGGTGTCGGTCCTCTCTGGGCCACCCTTGACATCACCCTGTGATAAGTGAGCTGGCTTCCTCTTGTTTGAGAGTCTCTATTCGAGGCTGCCGCTCCATTTGAGCTCTAAGTAGTTGAAGTCTTTGACGTTGGCCTACTGCAAGGCCACCTTGACAATCACCCTATGATGAGTGTGTTGGCTTCCTCTCATTTAGAGTGTCTTTATTGAAGCCTCTGCTCCACTGAGCTCCAGGTAGTTGATGTCTTCAATTGATGGCCTGTTAAGGCCACCTTGAACATTCCCTGTGGTGAGTGTGTTGGTTTCCTCTCACTTGGAGAGTCATTTTGTTGAAGCCACCGCTCCATTGAGCTTCAGGTGGTCAGTTCCCCTGAGTGTTGTGTGAGCCGGCCTCCTTTCTTTAGGGTTGTTATGCTGAAGTCTCCGCTTCATTGAGCTCCGGGAAGGTCATAAGTGCATGTGTGCTGGCCCTTCTGGCCGGGCCGCCCCGATATCCGGCCTAGGCTTGTACTCAGGAATACGTCTTTTTTGACAGAAGCGGTTCAGCTGTAGCTTTCCGCCTCCTAGCATGCAGTAGCCCTGAGTAGGCTACTCCTAGGAGAGCCTCTCCAGCTTAAGACTGGCAGCTAGTGATCCTAGTACACCTCCTCTCTTTGTAAGAGTCGTCCCCGGCTGGGGCCTGCCTTCTGCATTAGGCTATTAATGCAAGTGGCAGGCCTTACGGCCTCCTCTATGTAACTAGTTTGAGCTGAAACTCCTCTTGATATTAGAGTACAAGCTGTAAGGAAGCAAAATTAGCTCAAATGAAATAATTAATTTATAGGGAATTATAAAGAGTCATTTAGTTTACGACCAAGCAACTGAATCGTCCAGCGTTCATCTGCTCTGAACGTAATAAGCTCTTGTACCGGATGTAAATATATCCAACTATTGTGAAAACACTTATTAGTAGCTAAGTAACAGGATCGACAGTTTAAGACATTAAATTTTACAAGCACATAATACAAGACACTTTCTTTTAAAATCTACAGGAGACTTATTCTAACACAAACTAATCTAACACAAACAAACACACACGCACAAACATTCATACACGTTGCAGAAAGAAAGGAAATGAGAAAGAAAGAGTTTTAAGAGAGAGAGATATGATGAGCATTTATAGCAGAATATGCACTTCAAAAGACCTGACCTGAACGAACCATGAATCATTAATTTAATGCACCAGTTCAGCTTTAGAATCTGGAGGTACTTGCTTGTCGAGTCGACTTTAAATGGGAAACTCCTCGTTGGCATCCTTAGTTAGGACAGAATGGCTTTTTCGAGTCAATGATTTGTTGCAGAGTCTTTTCAGGTCCAGATTGTGTTAGGTAAGAACCAATCACGTTTGAGCGTACTGGCAAAATGAAAGGAAGTCTCTTGTCGTGGCTGGAGTTAAAGATGAGGCGGCAAAAGTCGTTGGCTAAACTTTGCGGCAAAACTTAGAACACGAGGCTCTCAACGGAAAAGAAAGTTAAGCAAAAGAAATGAAAAGTGAGTGAAAGTTGGATGGTTTGAATGAGCTGCTTGTGTGTCCTTTGTCAGCTTGGTCTTGTCTTTGTTTTGTTCTTCTTGTTACTCCATGGTTACTTGTTACGTTACTCTGCTTACTAGTTACTTTTTACTTCTCCTTGTTCTTTGTCTTGTGATATGAATATTTGACTTAGGTGTTTGTCCCACCTCTGTGAGGAGTTCTGACCAATCAGATATCGTCTTGTTTCAAAGGTGGCTTTTCTCTGCCCCCTGTCATAAAATAAGCGTTATCTCCGGTCTCTGGAATTGCCTGCTTCGGCAGAGAGTACCGTTTAAAAATAATTTCTGTTAAATGGAATATGATACATTTTACACAGATTTCATTCAAGCGATGATTTAGATGAGATGAAGAGATTAAAATATATATCAAACACGAAATACTTTCATTCAACCATTCAATAGTTATACAGTTTACATGAGTTGTGGGTGTTCTAAAACATAACTGGTTACAGGTAGTATGTGTGGACATGATATAAAATGTATGCAGTTGAAAGATGTTTGATAAGTCCATTTCAAATTGTTTGGAACAATTCGATGCAGTTTTAGTTGTGGAAACCATCTTTGTGGGTTTTTCTGTAAAGTTAGGTCACTCATAGAAACAGGCCTGCATTTGTCTTTCTGTCTCTTTTGATCTGGAGATCAAAGACTCTTTATCTTCTGGCGATCATTTGGTTGCTACATTTTTGGTTTAAAGGTTTGTCACCTCTCCTTCAGTCAGGAAGCACGGGTGCCATAAAAAAGCACCTAGCAAAGGTTGTTCTGTAGACGGACTGGAGCCGAAAATTAGATTCTCTGAGTTTGGTTTTCTGGAATTATGTTTTGAAAGAATCATCTGAACGATTCATTTGTCTGGTTCGTCCATGGTTCCTACAAAGCGATATGCTAAACTTCAGTTCCCTAGTGGTGTTAGGCACAGACAAATAGCCAGGTGTTGTAGGCTTTCGTTGAAAGCCTCCCCTGTGGTTGTCCTTGAGCATTAGACTTCCTCTTGTTTAGAGAGTGGAAAGCACTATGCTGAAGTCTCTGCTCTCTAGAACTTTGGTAGTAGCTTTGTGTAGTTTGAGCTTGCAGCATCTCTCCACCAAAAGCTCCTTGATTATTAACAAATCGTGGGGTCGAGTGTTGCAGGCCCCTCCTGTGGAATTTCTTCCTGTTGGGGCCTCCATTCCTCCAGAGCTAAGCTCAGACGGCCTTTCTCGTCTTGGAGCAAGAGTTTTTGCTCAGGTTTTCACCTTTGAGCCTTTCTTGGGTTAGCTCACTTTGCTCCCAGAGCTCTGTGCCCCATATGTGCCCAACACCAGTGATGCTCAGGTCGAGCATGTCGAGTACTCCCTCCTTTCAGGGCGAGTTGAGCATGCTCCCTTAGAGTTCAAGCATTAGCCTGGGGCCTGTGGCCGTGTTATGCTAGAATAGTAGGCCCTGACTGAGGCCTCTTCGTCAGCCCGGTCGCATAGTTTTGTACTCCCCTTGTTTTAAGGGTATAAAGCGATATGCTGAGTACACGGCTCGTGATGGCAATGCGAACGAGTATTCCAAGCCTGCATACCTCTAGTGGCTATCTCTGCTGGAGTTAGATTTGCAACCAAGTAGTTGGCCCTCCTGGGGTCACCTTAAAATCCTCTGGGTTGAGCTAGGTTCCTGAGTGTCCTAGTTCCCTAGAATTGAGCAGACGGTTATCAGGTAGCTCAGGCTCCATTGGAGCCTCCCTGATACTAGCCCTGGAGTTCTAGATCTTTTACCAAGTAGTTGGCCCTCGAGCAGGCCACCTTGAAGGAGATCCTCTGGGTCGAGTAGGTCCTTAGCACTTCCAGCTAAGATAGTATTCTGACTCCTTAGAGTTATATCAGAGTGTAGGCTCTTTAGGTACTTGCATTGAGCTTGGTCAATACTTGTCTCGGTTGAGTCCAGTGGGTACTCCCCTCACATTGAGGGTCGTTCTTTAGAGTACTGCACTCCTGAGGTCTGATCGGAAGGTTGAAGGTCTCTCGTGAGACCTCCCTGGGAGGTCAGTATTTAAGGCTGAGGACCTCGCCCCCTGAGTTGGTCTTTAAGGTTTAAGAGGTTCTTTTTAGTAAGAACTCCCTTGATAGATCAGCTCCTTTTGGAGCTGGAGGTACGTCTCTCATTAGGGACCCTATGTAGAGTACTCAGCCTCCAGAGTGCTTATTAAGAAGCGCTCTGTAGATCCTAGGTTGAGCAGAGTAACTCCCCTCGATTGCAAGGGTTCAAAGCGCTATACCGAGTCCTGCTCCCCAGGATGCCCGTCTCTACGTTCTGGTCTAAGTTGGTTACTGCCAGTTTGCAGTCCCTCTTTCTGGACCCCTCCTCTGGAGGCTAGTGCTTTAGAGATTCTGTTTTGGTAACAGACGAGTTGCTGGCCAGACTAGGTTACTACTAAAGTAGGACCAGGTCGGCCTCCCTGGTGGCAGTCAGGGTAGACTTGCTCCCCTGAGAAGTGACTGGCCGGGGCTCCTTTCAGCTCCCTGGCCACATTCACTTAAAGGGACCCCTTCTGTTAGAAGTTGTTGGTTCCAAGCTTTTGAGCGGCCTTGGTAGGCCTCTAGATGTTTCTGGAGGTCTCTTTGAAGCTTATAGCTTGGGTGGTGGCCATAGGGAATGCTAACAGCCTTTGCGACCCTTAGGAGGAGTGTTTTTTGTATTCCAGTTGAAATTGTTTTCTGATATTTGTCACAGCCATTCTTTGGCATGCACTCCCCTCAGCATGGCGGCGTGGGTGTTTCGTTCCCCAAATGCGTTAAGACGCAGTGCGAGTTCCCTTTCGAAAGGGAACGTCTCAGGTTACGCATGTAACCATGGTTCCCTGAGAACAGGGAACGAGACACTGTGTCTTCCTGCCATGCCTCGGGGCCGCCTGCTGAACAGTCCCTTCAGAGAATAAGTGGATGACTTGTTCTCTAGGCGCTCATTATGTGCGTTCGGGTCGCACTAGTAGTGACGTCATAGGCTGTCCTAAAAATGTTGCGGGTAAAATGTTCTATCTTTGTTAAACCATCACATACAAGAACGTTTTATAAAAACATTCCATCACCTCAAACCTCAATGATGTTCTTATAGCATTTTCCTAATGTGGCTGAGAAAACGTTCTTCCTTTGCTTTATTGAAACATTGTGTGAATGTTTTATTGACAACATTATATAATCTGTTACCTCAGCAACATCCTCAAAACATCCTCAAAATGTTGCAGGTAGAATGTTCTAGATTTGTTTACACTTAACATTATGGGAACATTTTCTGAAATTCTAAACATTCTTAAAACATTTTTTGAACATTACATTCAAATGTTTTCTTTAAAACATTAAAAAAAAAACTTTTATGGAATGTTAGCCAAAGTTCTGAGAACATTCCCTGCTAGCTGGGTAGATGGCAATATCACTTCCTTATAGCAGAAACAAACTGCCGCAGAAAAAGTAAGGTCCCATGCAAAATATAATTGCTTTACTCATCACAAATTTACTGGAGTAAAAGCCTATATCTTTGATACTCAGTAAAACTACTAAGTAGCTGAAAAGATATACAGTAACATTGTACATTTTCAGGTCTACATTTCAACAAAAATATTTACAAATTCAAATATAATTACAAAGAAATCTACAAAGAAATGTACAAAAGTTTTGTACCGGGGAGCAATATCCTGACCCCCTATCCACCACAGTCTCACAAAATCTAAAATGACCCCATAATAGCATAACAACAAATCTACTCTCTGACATGCAGGCCTACATTTCACAAATAATCTGCTATTTGATGAGACAGCTGAACTCGAGTCCCGACCTACATATTAAAGAGCGGATTAGCGAACAGCTGAAAATAACAGAACACAAACCAGGGCTGGTTATTGGTGTCAGCTCAAAATTCACTAAACACACATTGTTTAGTCCGGATAAGAACAGACTGCAGCTTTGTTATCTTTTTTCTTTTCTTTTTTTTTTTTTTTTCCTTCTTTCTTGTTTTTTTTTCTTTCTTTCTTTTTCAAGTTGGAAGTGAGGAAATAGAGCGATGGAGGTGTGGCACTGTAAACAACCGGACGGGTAAGTGGAAAATCCTGAAAGATGGTCAGGGATGTTTTTCATACGGATTTAGGCCAAATTAAGGAACTGCTGTCTTTGTCTCAGAGGTTCTAGTTATCGGGTCTGTGTTCCTTGTTTAAGTCGTTATAAGTAAACCCCCCTTATAGTCACGCAGGAGAAAAGGGATTCCAGCAGGATGGATGAATTGAGGGGGAAGGGAAAGAGTGGACGTTATGAGTAGTGAACGGTATGGTGTTTGTGTATGGCCGAGTGCGAGTCGATCAAAACAATTCAGCGCTTTACGCGGAAAGGAAATTGAGTTAACTTGTTTCAGCGTATGACAAGGTAGGATATTTGTTTTAAGATTTGTCGTATTTTATCAGGGCGTCAACTTTGGCAGCCGAGACACTGTTGAACAAACTGTGTAACCGTTTTGTGTATCAACGGTGACTTTACAAAAACATTTCTTCTAATCTTCTTCTAATTCATCTAAAGTGGAATGCATTTATCTTTTAACTTACTGGATTTTGTCTAGTTTTATATTCGTTAAAGTGGGTGTGTGCGCTGTTTGTTTGTAAAGACCGCTGCAGTATGTTGAATGTGTCTACCCCAAAACAGCCATTGATCCATCCGTAAGATAATTTTTTTAATAGAGGCACAAGTTAACCGGTATCATTATCTATGTTCAGAAGCTACCTGTTACATTTTGATCGTTCTTATTAAGTTGTACACTACACTTGCTGTTGGGTATGATAACTGAAAGAATACCATGGTATTACTCTTCTGCAAAAACATGGTAACGTTAGTACCAAAGTTATTTTTGCTACTTTTTTTTATGCTATAGGTTACATAACACGTGTGTAAGTTATGGCACTGAAATGCACCATAACGTTTAAATGATAAAGTTCAAAGTATTTGAAAACAGATAATGTGCGTTACTCGCATGGACTTTAAATTGGACTCAAACAAGCATGCACAGGCATTTTTTATTCTGTTCAATTTAGTCACTGAAAAGAGTCTGCGCTAAATTATGCTCTCAGACATTCACAGATTAGTTTGGTTGATAGCTCTTCACAATATGATTTTTTTTTTCTCTCCATCTCAGGCAATATAAGAGGGAAAAACGCATTCCTTGAGCTTTCTGCCCAGGGGATTCAGGGATGTCAAGAATGATTTGTTGATCCAGTTGTTGTTAGGAGATTCCAATCACTTTCACTCAAAGACTGTCCTTCATAGACTTAAATTTGCTCAGTTTGCACGGTTTGTGAATCAGAGTTACTCACAGACACACACCCATATACAGTCAAGCCCATACAAACATTCAGCCGATACCTGTCATACACGTACACCTCATACACACTATCATGGCCAATATTTATCCATATGGCTGCTTCACTCATGCTGTCGTCAGATGTATCCCAGAGTCCTTTGGGAAGTTGGCAGAGGGTGGAGACGGGTTTCAGACTGACCTCGCCAAGGCCCAGCGTCAAATGGGGGTGCTGACAGGTGCGCTGAGGCAAAAGGTGGGGCTGCAGTTGATCGAAATTCCAGCAGACTCTGAGCTGCCTGAGAGCTGGCGGATCGAAGACATTGCTGTGATCCAAGGCGACACGGTGCTCATCACACGACCCTTCAAACAGCAGAGACGCCTTGAGGTAAGGGGCACACGCATGGCTGTAGGAGATGTAGATGTTACTTGGGCTCATAAGTGTTTTTTTCTATAGGCAGAAGCTGTGCGGCGAGTCCTAAATGAATTGAACCTGACGGTGGTGGAGATGGGCGATGAGGAGGGAGGGTCTGGTGGAGCCACTCTAGAAGGAAGTGATGTCCTCTTTACTGGAAAAGAGTTCTTTGTGGGCATTTCGAAACACACCAATCACAGAGGGGCGGAAGTTCTGGCCAACACCTTCAAGGTGTGTTTCAGTTGAACTGATTCTGTTAGCATTGGCTGATTAGAATACTGTATATGTAAGAATCATGCACATTAACATATTGAATGCAAACAGATAGATTTTAATAATGAATTTCATTTATCAAATGGTTTGAACTGAATTCTTGCTGTTTTTTCAGATAATCACAAGGTGCTACTCTTTTTGATATCACTGTAAAATCTTTGCCTGTGTAATTGCCAGCAAAAAAAGAAAATAACAACAGTTTGATGCTGTTTGGTGCTGTGTGTTCAGGACTTTGCTGTGTCCACTGTGCCCGTTTGTGGAGGATCTCGTCTGAAGAGCATCTGCTCCATGGGCGGCCCCAATACCATCATCATCAGTAATGGCGACGGGGCCAAAAAAACACTCAGAGTGAGTGTGTGTGCAAGTAAAATACATAATCTCTACATAAATGTACATAGATGTATGCAGTTTTTCTGAGGAGATAATCACATACAACAAGTACATCATCATCCGTAAAGGCCCGTTCACACCAACGAATGATAACGGTCTGTTTATTCTAAGCTCGCGCTCTGTGGTTTCAAAGTGTGTACAACATGTTTTTGTGGTTCTTGTTGCATTTTCACGGCTTTAACCAGCAGATGTCCTCAGCATGCCATTTTTCGAGTGAATAGCTAGTGTAATCGATCTAATCTAACAGTGAATTTAGCTGACAATGTCAATATAGTATAATAAAAACAATGCCTAGTCTTTTTCACTGCAACTTCAAAGGAAGCAAGACAATGTTGTTGAAACTAGCACTGGATACCTGAGGTAATTTTATGTTACACTGTTTGCTAGCCTGGCGTAATGATCTCATCGTTAGTACTTCTCGCCATTTATTCTGAGGGTATGACTGATTGTTTTCCATATATTCATTTTCTTTAAAGTATTCTTGAAAAGGGGTTTGACAAACAGTAGTGGATTATTTTGTACCTTGGCGATTAACTTTTCCACAATGTCGTCTGCTTTTTAAATGCGTGAGCCCTTAAATTAGAATGGGTTCAGTGTTTTATCATTCAACAGCTGGAAAAAATCATTCTACAAGTGATCCCAATGATGTCATTTGTCTATATCATTATCGTTATAGCTGTGGTGCAGACAGTGCTATTCTTTTATATTTAGAATGATTTTTAAACCATATCTTTATCATTAAAGATAACGATAAAGATATAGTTCTAAAAATCATTCTAAATATAAAAAAAATCACGATAACTATAAAGATATAGTTATCGTTCTTGGTGTGAACAGGCCTTAAGTGCTCATTGTTTTTGTGTTACAGGTAATGGAGCAGCTGACTGACCATCACTATGAGATCTTGTCAGTACCTGAGGAGGTTGCTGCTAACTGCATATACATTAGAGGTCCTGCAAAAGTGGACTACCTCCTGCACCCCACAGCGGAGGAGTGTCCCAACAGTATTCCTGTGAGTGAAGGAGGATGTACAGTAAAAGCTTTTACATCACAGAGAATAATCAACAACACAAGCCTAATTAACCAGCAGTTTCTTAAGTCTAAAAAGAACCCAACAAACTGTTTTTAGGTCATTTTTGCATGTATCACTAAGGATTTACATCAAGTTGGTCTTTGTAATTAATGGGAAAAATAACAGCATTATTCTAAATATTTTGTTAAAATTTCAGTGTAACTTTGCATTTTTCCACATCTTTGATTCAGAGTAAAAGCACTTATAGTGACAGTGGCATCTGTGCATCTGGGTCTACTCAGTGAGGAAATAACAATAATCAAGTACAGATTATGAACTGTTAGGGCCTTTACCTGAGACATCCACTGTGGCCACTTGTAAGCAAGATACTGCAGGTGTAGGTCTGATGTAGACAGACAGACAAGCAACAATTGAATGTCCAGTGACATTTGCCACAAATGAAATATTGAAATAATGGAATATTCCAGGTACCAACAGTGCCTTCAGAACTCCTTATTGCAGCTTTGATGTTGTATACTATTTATTTTGTAGTACATTTGTCTCATTTGCAGTACTTTACACTGCATTACACCTAGGGCTGGGTGATGCATCGATTATTAGTGATTATATTGCAATATCTTTGCTAACGATATAAGATTAGGGAATATTGTGTATATAGCGATAATGTTAAAAGTTTTGCTTATGAAGACATTACTCCAGTTTCACTCCCCTTTTTTGTCCAATGACTGTGACAGCTGATAGGTGCTGCTTTCAAATGCTACCGTGCATATTTATGCAAGCTTTAAGAAAGCTTTTGCAGTGTTAAGCATTGTAGACAGTCACAGACATGTCTGTTGAGCATGTGAAAAAAATGGCCAATCAGAGCTGTTTAGATTAGTTGGTGGCGCATCCACTCAATACCACTCAAAAGACAGGAGTTTTCCTTTAGCGCACTCACTGTGTTCTATGTGCTTGCGAATCCTTTCATTATAACCAATAAAGTGTAAACACAATGTAAATAAGAGATTTATTGCATATTGTAGACAACTTCACTGATTATAACAGGTGTGTTTGCAAGAGTGCAGAGCTCAGTGCCCTCACACTGATGAGATTGACGGCTTCAGTGGTTATAAAGGGAGCATTCTTTGCTCACTGTATGTTTTTAACCTATTCATAATTTGATTACAGGTGCTGTTCATATAATTAGAATATCATCAAAAAGTTGATTTATTTCACTAATTCCATTCAAAAAGTGAAACTTGTATATTATATTCATTCATTACACACAGACTGATATATTTCAAATGTTTATTTCTTTTAGTTTTGATGATTATAACTGACAACTTAGCAAAATCCCAAATTCAGTATCTCAGAAAATTAGAATATTGTGAAAAGGTTCAATATTGAAGACACCTGGTGCCACACTCTAATGAGCTAATTAACTCAAAACACCTGCAAAGGCCTTTAAATGGTCTCTCAGTCTAGTTCTTTAGGCTACACAATCATGGGGAATCAGTTGTCCAAACGACGACCATTGACACCTTGCACAAGGAGGGCAAGACACAAAAGGTCATTGCAAAAGAGGCTGGCTGTTCACAGAGCTCTGTCCAAGCACATTAATAGAGAGGCAAAGGGATGGAAAAGATGTGGTAGAAAAAACTGTACAAGCAATAGGGATAACCACACCCTGGAGAGGATTGTGAAACAAAACCCATTCAAAAATGTGGGGGAGTTTCACAAAGAGTGGACTGCAGCTGGAGTCAGTGCTTCAAGAACCACTACGCACAGATGTATGCAAGACATGGGTTTCAGCTGTCGCATTCCTTGTGTCAAGCCACTCTTGAACAACAGACAGCGTCAGAAGCATCTCGCCTGGGCTAAAGACAAAAAGGACTGGACTGCTGCTGAGTGGTCTAAAGTTATGTTCTCTGATGAAAGTAAATTTTGCATTTCCTTTGGAAATCAGGGTGACCAACTTTATGGAGATGCAGATTTCATTTTCCAACAGGACTTGGCACCTGCACACAGTGCCAAAGCTACCAGTACCTGGTTTAAGGACCATGGTATCCCTGTTCTTAATTGGCCAGCAAACTCGCCTGACCTTAACCCCATAGAAAATCTATGGGATATTGTGAAGAGGAAGATGCGATATGCCAGACCCAACAATGCAGAAGAGCTGAAGGCCACTATCAGAGCAACCTGGGCTCTTATAACACCTGAGCAGTGCCACAGACTGATCGACTCTATGCCACGCCGCATTGCTACAGTAATTCAGGCAAAAGGAGCCCCAACTAAGTATTGAGTGCTGTACATGTTCATACTTTTCATGTTCATACTTTTCATTTGGCCAAGATTTCTAAAAATTCTTTCTTTGTATTGGTCTTAAGTAATATTCTAATTTTCTGAGATACTGAATTTGGGATTTTCCTTAGTTGTCAGTTATAATCATCAAAATTAAAAGAAATAAACATTTGAAATATATCAGTCTGTGTGTAATGAATGAATATAATATACAAGTTTCACTTTTTGAATGGAATTGGTGAAATAAATAAACTTTTAGATGATATTCTAATTATATGACCAGCACCTGTAAGTTTGATTTCTCATGCTACTAACTTCACAATGCAAAGTTTCTGGATTGATAACCTTATTTGAATGTGGAATTGATCAGAAAATGCGATGGTTGACAGTAATAACCATGGCAACGGACAGGACAAAAAAACTGATATGTCAAAATAGATATGTGAATTATGTCTTGAAGTTTAAATGCAAACTAATAGACCTGCCACTTGTTCTTTGTAATGTTTCCTTTTTTTTTTTTTTTTCATTGACATTCAAAGACATTGCTTTATTGTTGGAACAACCACAACTTTTTGTTTAATTTTGCTGCTGGGCATCACAGGATCATAATGCATCCTTGGGACTGGTGATTATTTTGGTTGCTTGATTTTCAGTGTAATATTTAAGTCCTGAATCAGTTTAAATTCTTCTGGATGTTTTGAATGTCCCAAAGTCAAAATGTTAGTGAATTACTGAGTAAATTCAAATCTTTAGTCTAGCATTTGCATCAGCTGACAGTTTTGTCTGCTAGCAGGTAATAGAAGTAACGGATAAAGTAGAAACAGCTTTTTTCATATCTGATTATATGAAAGTATGGAAGAAGCCATGTTTGCTATATTTCCTTATTCTCTGTTTCAGGCCTTCCAGCGTTTGACAGACTACACCCTACTGCCCACAGCCTGCAGTGAAGCCTCCAAACTTGGGGGAGCACTGTCCTCCTACTGCCTTCTCATCAACAAGAAATCCAACTATTAAAACACTCCAGTACAATCTCTGCATAATCAGATTTTCATTTACTTTCTTTACATAATTTCTTATAGAGTCAGTTCAGTGTGTGGTTTTAGGCACATAGTATATCTGGTATAGTCAAGCTAGAACTGGTTTGCTGTAGTCTGCAGCTATCCAGTTGTTTTCATATGTTTGTTATGTATTCATCCTGCTTAGATCCTTAGAATGGGCACATATTATAAGAGTAATATAATAAATGGCTTTGAAATAAACAACAGATGAACTGCTCACTCACAATGGAACTGAGCAATTAAAGTGATGGTTCACCTAAAAAAAAAAAAGAAAAAAAAAAAAAGAAAGTTGTTTCATTATTTACTCACCCTCGTGTCATTCTAAACCTGTTTTTTGTTCTAATTCAGGGGTTCTTAATTCTGGCCCTCAAGGTCCACTTTTTTGCACAATTTAGTTCCAACCTTAATCAAACCTACCTGTAACTCTGTAGTAATCCTGAACACATTGATTAGTTTGTTCAGGGGCCCATAGCAGGAAGGTAGTTGAACAAACTCTGGGTTACAGGATTTATTTCAAGTTGATAAAACCAAACCAGTCCAATCAGGCTTAGATGGTACTGTAAAACTTGTCACCAACTTTTTGTCAATTCAGACTTTAATCCTGAGTTCTTGATTAACTGTGCTGCGCGTGCACATGAAAGTGTGGCATTAGTAGCAAACAGCCGATCACAGACCTTCAAAACACAAACTGATTCACTTCTCACAGAGAGAGTCAGGGTAATTAATTTCTTTCTTCAGGCAAAGATTAAGAGATTGAAAAATAGGGAAAATGTAATCGTATTTACACAGAAAGAAGAAGATTTGTCCATAAAAGAACACAATTAAAAGAAAACATCTTGCTATCAGTGCAAGTGAAAGTTAATTTTATATAGGTTTACAGAGCTCACAAAACTGTAAGTGCACACACAGTCATTTTAAAGCTTTATTGATTCTAAATCTTATTAATATTACATATTATCTGCATATATTTATATTAATTTAAACAATGCTTAATTGTTAAATAGGAATTGCTTATGTGTAATGGATTAAGGGTATATAATTATACAAATATTATATAAATCATATAAAATAATAATCTTTACTAAAAGCTTGACAAATTTTGTTTTTAAAAAACTTTTACTATGTTGTGACCTTTAATTTGAAGCAAGAGAAACTAGGAGAGTGACATTATTGCTTCAGAGATTTTACTTTGCTTACAGCTGATTGGTCCAATTTCAGTTCAGATCTTTTACCTAAAACATAACCTGCACTGGAGCTGGTTAGCCACTATAGTGATGAACACCACTACAAGCATGGTGTCAAAAGCCCAGGGTTGGCACAAACTAAACTGAAACACTATTATAAGCCACCTTAAACATGGTATACAAGCCTGTGATGTGTATAGTTAGTGTTGGAGCTAAACGCTGCAGGAAAGTGAACCTTGAGGAGAGAGTTATAAGAACTACTGTTCTAGCTTACAAGATATGGATTCTGTAGGTATATTCCACTATTAAAGGTTATCATAAACAATGATTTACTTGCTTTTATTCCCAATTAAGATCAGCATGTCAGTGGATAAATCCAATTATATATACATAACTGTAATGTAGCAACTCAAAACAAGCATAGAATAATTTCTTGTTCATTAAGGTACCTGGAAGGGATGGGTTTGGTTTGTTTGTTTTTGCAGTGCCCACTTGTGGGAATGTGATAACATGGTGGTGATGTGTTATTTTGAGACCACAAGATTATTTTGTCAAGGTAACAGCATTCTAATACTATTAAAAATATCTAGGAAAAATACTTCTTTAAAAATCATTAGATTAACTTACCTTCTGTTAAAGCAGTACAGTGTATGAGAATCATCTGGGGCCTTTTTATAATCTATAGATTGGCCGAAATATTGGAACCAAAGTATACATATTAAGTTATTAAACTTTAATGTTGTGTAATTATGCTAACAGGTTTTATTATTATAATTGCTTATAATTAATCGGTGAGAGAATGAAATAAGCAAATTGTGGCAAATTTGTCCCATTATTTTCCCTTTATTACTTCTCTCAGTTGAATCATGCCATTTGCAGTGCTGCATGTTGTTATAGTTCTTTCCTTTATTAAAGCCATTAAATGCTCAATCTTGTATATTTGTCTTTTTGTCCGAAGACTTTTTAAAAGTCCAAATGGAAAAAAATTAATGGTGCTAAAATACATTGAAAACTCTTTTGAAACTCTTAGTAGCGAAACACAATGAATCAAACAAATCAATAAAATGCAGACCTACAGGGTAATTATAGCAACAAAACCTAAACCTAGCCATACTCATTCAATAAAAATTAAAAATGGCAAGAGAGCCTAATAATCAATGGCCTGGTTTTACAGACAGGGCTTAGATTAAGCCAGGATTCGGCCTTAGTTCCAATAGGACATTTAAGTAGCTTTTATAAATGTGCCAAAAAAAACCTTGCTGGTGTGCATCTTGAGACAAAACAATTGGAACTGACATATTTTAAGATGTCAGTTCAAGTAGCTTTCAGTTAAAACAACTCATACATGCATTTTAATTTGGGATTAGGCTAAAGCTTTGTCTGTGAAACCAGGGGAACATACTTTAAAAACTAGGAAAAAGAAACAGGAGAGTACCCCATGGAATTGGTGCTATACCACATTTTGGCTTTATTTATTATCCTGAAGATGAAAGTTCTTTTAATTAATTTACTTGTTCTTACTTTGTTGACTAAAGTAAAGCTGTACATAGACCATATTAGAGATACAATAGTTATACAGACCTTAAAAGTTTGAGTTTTACAAAGTATTTATTTATGTATTTATTTATTCGGTCATACCCTTATTTTGATTTATATATATATATATGGGTCATATGCAAGCATCAAAAAATAAATGTGTAATAGATCTTTAAATTTATTTATTTTTTCCTATACATTAGAACGTGTCCTGTTTAATATTTTTCTGAGGAAAAAATAATGACAATCATACATTTTTTTATTTTATTTATTTATTTTTTTTTTACCATGATTTAATATCATTCAGTGTAACAATATTTATCAGAAAATCTTATTAGGCATATTTAAAACAGGAATCCTTTCATGACATATTAAGATTATTTAAGGATGTGATAAAATTCAGTATGATCACATTCTTTTATATGTTTTAATAATTACAGGTCAGAATAAGTATATTGTTTCATATTTACATAAATTATATATTTACAAATTTTGCCAACATAAATGATGTTATCAGGATATTTTGGGTGGAGAATCCCCTCAATTATGGTCTCTCTTGAACTTGTATAATACACCACACCAAGTATAATAATAAAGATATACATTAAAAAAAAAAAAAAATTTAAAAAAATTCTAAGATATAGTTCAAAAATAATTCTTAATAAAAAAGAATAGCAGAGTCCACACTACAACAATAATGTAACGGTACAGAGAAACAATATCGTGGAATCAGTTTCAGAGCAATTTTTACTAGGTAATGAATAATAAATTACATTGACAGCCATTCACAATCCATTCCACTTTAAAGAGCTCCCTCCAGCATTTAAATTGGCAGACAACAAAACTGCAGAATATGCTTAGAATGAAGAGTGATGGTGTGGACACTAACATAGTCATTTTTATAGTTATCTTTATAGTTATTGTTCTTGGTATGAATGGGCTTTAAGAGTGCCATCCAAGCTACTGGGTCTGCATTTATTTTTTGACATTCTTTTATGTTTTTTTAAAACTTCTGCAGCTCTTCCACTGTAAAAAGCGTTAACAATCAACAGCCTTAACATCAATGAATCACTGTCAGTGTTTTATGACTGTCAGTCACTGTGTGCCCACTCTGCCTTTTATAAAAAAAAATTTCCTCAAAACAATAAGTTCAGATCTATGAACAATTAGTTTCTTGTTCACATCATATTTGAATTTCTTTATGATTTAAGTAAATTGCATGTGTTTTGGCACATGTGCCAAAGAGTAAGTAAATGTTTCTACACTAAATGCACATGGCTTGTTGATCAAAACTGATGAGTTGATTCTCAGTGAAATTGTCAAATTCTTCACAAATTTTAAACATTCTTTCATCGTGTGAGCAATCATGCAATATGATGCATTTAGTTATGAAAATCTGTCAGACAAACACGTATATTCCATAAATATGACGTGGAATGTTTGTAATGTTTTTTAAATAGGAAAATAGCCTGGCATTGTATTGAAATAGTAATCATAATATTACCAGTCAAATTTGGAAGCATAAATATCGAATTTGCCCAGCACAATCACTACTATTTCTGAACATGGAGGAACATCATAATCGTAAAATGCAGATTGTGTCAAAGCAGCTTTACAGTGATAACTGGTATATAATTTTGGCTACACAGCAGCTCTGTGTGTCATTGTCCATCTTAAGTCAATTCAGAATTGATTCATTCCATTGTAAGAATCAACAGTTATTAACTTAGTTAATATATCTATATCAGCACTGGAGTAAACAATGATGTCATCATCCAGCTCATTTCAGTTCGCATACAAGGGTGTCGATGCAGGCAGATCAAAGCATTGTTGAATATCAAATGTCAAGTGTCCCCAGCTAAGCAAGCCAAAGGCGACAGCGGCAAGGAACCCAAACTCCAACAGGTGACATCAGGTAGCCAACAGGCGTTAAAATGGAGAAGAAAAAAAAAACCTTGGGAGAAACCAGGCTCAGTCGGGGGGCCAGTTCTCCTCTGGCCAATAGCGAACAGTGCATGATTATGATTCGGGCAGCTTTCATAAGTCCGATTGAGATTGCAACAGTCAAAGTATTTATTCCAGTTCCATCTAGCTGAAGATTGTATTAATCACATCAGTATGGGATGGTTTGTTGAGGATCTGTGCCACTGGCTATCTTGTCGATGAGGCCTTCACAGGGGATGATCTAGTCGACACAATCTCTGCTGACACTTCAGGGCTGCATTGTCTTCGTGTCTAGGCGCAGGTCCTTGATCTCACCTGGATACGGCCCGGATCCGCCTGACTACGGTAAACCTTGAGATAAACAGACTAATATTAGCGTAGATGTCATTCTTCTTCTGATGTAACGAGTACATCTGGTGTTATAGGAAGTGTTCCCCATTATGGCTGACCTAATTTATGCAGCATAACAATCGGATTTGAAAACATAAATTGATAATGTGTTATGTGTATGCCAGGTCAAAGAGATGCGTTTTTAGTCTAGATTTAAACTGACAGAGTGTGTCTGTTTCCTGAACAATGCTAGGAAGATTGTTCCAGAGTTTAGGTGCCAAATAGGAGAAGGATCTACTGCCTGCAGTTGATTTTGATATTCTAGGTATTATCAACTGAGATCGCAATAGATGTGAAGGACTATAATGCGTTAAGAGCTTGCTCAGGCACTGGGGAGCTAAACCATTTAGTGCTTTGTAAGTAATTAGCAAGATTTTAAAATTTATACAATGTTTAATAGGGAGCCAATGCAGTGTTGACAGAACCGGGCTAATATGGTCATACTTCCTGGTTCTAGTAAGAACTCTAGCTGCTGCATTTTGTACAAGCTGTAGTTTATCAAATGAGCAGGGCAACCACCCAGTAGAGCGTTACAGTAATCTAACCTTGAGGTCATGAACGCATGAACTGTTCTGCATTTGTCTTCGAGAGCATATGTCATAGTTTAGATATATTTTTAACATATAGATATATTTTTAACATGGAAGAATGCGGTTTTACAAATGCTTGATGTGGCTTTCAAATGAAAGATTGGTATCAAAGAGCACACCCAGGTTCCTAACTGACGACAAAGACTTAACAGAGCAGCCATCAAGTGTTAGACAGTATTCTAGGTTATTACGTGCAGAAGTTATTGGTCCAATAATTAGAATCTCAGTTTTTTTCTGAATTTAGTAGTAGGAAATTACTGGTTATCCAATTTTTTACATCAGCTATGCATTCCGTTAATTTTGTGAATTTGTAAGTTTCGTCAGGATGTGAAGAAATATAGAGCTGAGTATCGTCAGCGTAACAGTGAAAGCTAACACCATGCTTCCTAATGATATCTCCCAAGGGTAGTTAATTAATATTTAATTAACTACCGCACGAATTAGTAAATCGTGCGCACGATTTAATTTTTTTTTTTGCATGCCATGTGCGGGGCTCCGTACAATTCCACTAATGCCATCATAATTTTTGAGTCTATTTAAGAGAATCTTGTGATCGATAGTATCGAATGCAGCACTAAGATCCAG
Source organism: Hypophthalmichthys molitrix (assembly GCA_037950675.1). NCBI lineage: Eukaryota > Metazoa > Chordata > Actinopteri > Cypriniformes > Xenocyprididae > Hypophthalmichthys > Hypophthalmichthys molitrix. The sequence goes on from CM075510.1 coordinate 12,175,412, forward strand.
TAACACTAATAGAGAGACACAACCACGATCCGATGATAAGAGCAAATCATTTGTAACTTGTCGCCTATGTAGGTAAGACTTCTAGATCATTATGCACACGTATAAGTGAACATCGTAGTAATATTAGGACGGGAGATGATCGTTGCCCTATAGCATTACATTTCAGACAAGCGTGTCATAATGTTAGTGCATTACAATATATTGGCATAGAGAGGGTACAAAAACCGTCAAGAAGAGGAGATTTTGAGAGGAAATTATTACAACATAAATGTTTTTAATTTATACTTTAAATACTTTTGTCGCCTTTTGGGTTAAATGAAGAATTTGATGTTAAACTTTTTTTATAGGATTGTGTAATTTTCTTTTTCCATTTTTCATTTTTTCAGTATTTTGTATAACTATGTTAATCAGTTTGGTTTGGATATTTTGTACTTTATGATTGACAATTGTTCTGCATTTTGAGATTTTTTTTTGTATTGTATTCTTAATTAATTATTATTTATTATTATTATTTTTTTTTTTTTTGTATTGTATTCTTTAATTTTTTTTTTTTTTGGGATTACACTTGTACACGTGTACCCATGCAGGCGGGGAGGAGCTGAAAACGGAGACATGAAGTCGGACACTTTCTGCTTCCCGTAGTTACGTTTGCATACTTTATCACAGCTGAAGTGAAATAAATGCAATATTTGACTAATACACTGATGTTTCAGAGCCATTTTCATTCAATACTTTATGTACTGCTTACAGCGTCTGTTTGTACAAGAATAAAGTTCAACATAAGCATATATTAGCCTATATAAATACCAATGTAGTGGGGTCTATGTTTTTTTGTTTTATTTTGATAAAGATGACACAATATAACATCACGACTACATGAAAAGAACTTTAATGCTCACAAATCTGTATTTTTACAACAGTTAGTGGAACTGAAGGTATCAGAATAAACACGAAACACACGTGATCGTTGTCATGCGGTGAATCCGGCCAATCGTGAAACAGCTATGTCGTCATCAGAGCTTGTGCAGCTGCTCTTGAGATGCTGCGCTGGCTGACTCATCCGACTGCTCTCGAAACGTTTAATGCCATGGTCACAGTCACATGGCGTCTGCGCGGTCTCAAGTCGGACAAAATGTCTTACTGGCATGTACTTTAAGTCAGCCGCCGATCGGTCTGTGCAGTGCTGCTTCAAGTCGAACAAGCAGATCACCTGTTGTCTATAAAGAGTTGTGTCCTTGTTCACCAAGTTTGTGCCTGACGAAAACCAGTTGGTCGAAACCAAGCGGCAACCTCCCCCAGTTTCTCGTTAAGCCAATACGGAAGTGACTTAAACTGCAATTCATCGACTGGCCGATAGGGACAGGCTGCAAAAGAGAGCAGAATCTCATTGACCCCCATGTTAAAATGGCAAAGTTTACAGCAGAAAAAAATCATGTTTACAGCCTGGTTAAAATTGTGGTTTTGGTCTATACTATAATTTTGCCCTTCATGACAACTCTGAGGGCGTGAATTTTTTTAAAACTCATCCATTTAAATTATATTAAGCCTTAAAGTTCTGCATAATTAAGGGCGTGGTCAATTGACAGGTAGATTGCCACTGCTGTCTGTGAGCCGTCACCTCAGCTAATTCCAGCCACTGAATTTGGCATCTCTGCCGTGTTTGTGCTTTTTTTCGGGATTATTTTATACAATTATAAAATAATATGGCTTGCTGCGTTAATGGTCGAGACTCGAGACAGATGTGCGTCTGCGTACATGTGCTCGCAAGCGGAAGATATATAGAACACATGTTGTTGGATCGTGGCATTGGCTTAAAGTTTTTTTTGTGAGATTTAAGTTACTACAATGACAATGGCTGGAGAATATTAAACTACGACAGCACTGCTTGGATATTATAACTAAAACTGCTCCACTATTTTGAAAAATTATATTTTGCATCATTTCTTGAAGAACGACGATAGAGAGCAGATCATTCCGAAGAAATATGATGCAAACAATGGATAATATATCAATAATTCATGGATTTAACCTTTTGTGGACAAAAAGTACTTTTTTTTTTTGTTTGTTTGTTTTTCAATGGACACTCATGGACATTTTACCCAAATGCCACACAAGATTGATCTCGCGATCGCTATATAAAGGTATGAAGTCCCGTTTAATTTTTCATGTTTTTGCACACCCAACACAAATTAATTAATTACTGATGCTGGACCATCTCTTGTAAAAAAGACACCATATATTGACAGTACACCTTTAGAACTTTCTAATGATATAACTTATCTTTATTAATATTTTATTTAGATAGTATCTAAGATAGATAGGTAGCTCCTTTGCCTGCTAGTGTGATCACGTCGAGCTAGGCGGGCTGGTTTTAGCAACAAGTCACAATATTATCACGTCCCGCCTCTTTGCCCATTTTCAGTTATCCGGGAGTGACGCGCTGCTAAGATGGCAGCGGCCTCATTTTCGCTTCAAAAACGCTCTTCAGAAATCTACGGGTGACGTCACGGACACTACGTCCATATTTTTTTACAGTCTATGGTCGAAACATTGCAACTTATGTAATAAATATTTTAGGAGCAGTTACTGTGCGGATAATTTTTTTTTTTTTTTTTTGGCTTCAGTGTACCTTCGTCGTCTGATCCCTGTTGATTAACAGCCTTAAATAGCACGATTTACCCTACTATTTTTTTTCCTGCATGTCATGTCCAGGGCTCTGAAGAAAACCCCCAAGAATTTTAAGGCGCGCATTTCTCATTCAAACCAAATCCCGGCATGTCGCAAATCTGTGACGAAGCAGACGAGAGCCAATGAGAGTTTGATATCACTGCCGTAAAATGTGTCGTAAAGCTTCTTGACACGGAAATTCAAAGCGAGCGCGGGATTTTTTTTTATGTTTACGGCCGCTATTTAGCACGGATATAAGGATCGCCGGAGAAAAAGCCTGAAATTGGATTGGTTCTCGTAATCTTATGGATTCTAAAGACTTGGATTACAGCGAATGAATGAATGTCTTTTGTGAATTAATGTAACGTTTTGGTGTATTTTATGGTTGTACAAAGAAAATAAATATTACATGATAATGTTTAAGCGATTACAGAAATGTTGCTTAGTTAAGGTTTTAAAGTGTATGCTTGTTTAACATGTAATCCTTCAAAACAAGTGCAGCACAAGTCACGAACAGATTGAATCCCATTTCATATTAGCAGAATGAGTAAACTGCATTTAATAAATGCTACTGGAAATACGTTTATGGCTTCAATAGAATGAAAACATTTGCCACGAGTTTAATATTCGTAAATAAAAAATGTCTAACGTTACACATTTGTACATCTGTAAAGTTGTTCATTTGTAAGTAGTGTACATTTTAACGCTATCAATATTTAAATTAGTGAAATGAGTGTGGTGGTAGAACACTATCTAAAAACAATTGATAGGCTATTTATAAGTGTTTTAACTCAAGTAAGTTCACGTGCAGTATTGTTTTGTTAATTTTATTTAAGAAGTATCACAACAAAAATAAAAGGTCAAAGCATTCATATCTTATGGATGTTTATAAGAATACCTAACTTTTGTTTAAAGAAGACAAAGACCACATATAAATATTATTAGTACATTATAAAGCTTTTTAGATGTTTATAAGAAGACTTTGTTTTTTGTCACGTTAAGCAGTAAAATCCCACTCATAAGATGTAGAATGATACTATGGAGATCGTCAGTAAACAATGTGAAGATATGAGACTTGAGGACTTGAGAAATTACAATATTAAACTATGAGATATATAATCAGAGCTGGGTAATTACTTATGAATTGTAATCAGTTACTGATTACAAATTACATGACCAAATTTGTTTTTGTATTTCTCGTCGATGACACATTTTTTGTAACATAATCTGACTACTTTTGGATTACATTTATATAACTTTTGTGCTAACCCTTATTTGAAGTCACATATATTGTAGGATAATCTTGTACTATTTTGACAGATACAGAGAAAAAATATATTCTATTCACCAACAAGAGCCTCAAAAGATTCTTTTTAAAGTGCAATGTATGGACAGTTAATAGTTCAAAATACTAACACTAATGTACCTGTTAGTGTTTGCTGATAGTAACACTGAATAAAACAAAATCACATATTATGCTTTTAAAACATTTACTTAAAATTAAGTAAATTTAGAAAAGAGCAACATTACAAAAACAAATATTGAATAATTCACAGTAATATCACTGCTACATCAAATATTTCATCTAAAAACACTATAAGTGCATATGACAGTATCAAACAATAGCAACATTGCAAACATGAATTTTGAAAAATATTTCTAGGTCAAATATTCATCTCAAAACATTTTAAGTGCATAGTGAAGAAATGAAGAAAAAACAGACAATAGCAACATTACAAAAAATGAATATTAAAAAAACATGGAACTCACAGCAATAACATTGCTAGGTCAAATATTTCATCTCAAAACATTTTAATTGCATATGATAATAACAAAATCAAATAATTGCAACATTACAAAAAATTAATAATAAAGAACATGAAATTCACAGCAATAACGATGTACGTCTGTACATCCAGTGGTTTAAGGCTGTTCCCCTCCATTTTCCATCTTTGCTTGTTGTTGCTGATTTCTGTGCACGATTCCACACCCCTCCCCGCCGGAAAAAACAAAGAATCACAAACATATATAAGCGGCAGGTTTATTATGAAAAAAAATATATAAAAATTAAAAAATGAAAAATTAGGAGAATCAATGAATTGTGAACACTACCATTGTGTAAATAATATGTAATCCCTAAAAAAAGTAACTGTAGTCTGATTACAAGTATTTTAAAAAGTAGTTTACTCTAATTACAAGTACTTGATTTTTGGAATCTGATTACGTAATCCAGATTACATGTAATCCGTTACTATTACTAAGTGGATAAAATTGTTCATTTTGTGTTATACATATTTTTTAATAATCACAACTACAAATAGGCAAGTATTATTACTGCTGTTATGATTAGTCATGAGATAATACAATTAATTAATAAGGCATTATGTGTGCATTATAAGAAAACTCTTAAGATGCATTATAAATGCATGCTTCATCTGGTGCTATAATGCATCATACTCTTAAAAAGGTATAACCACAAATAGATACGCATTATAATGTATTATAACTACTGTTATGATTATTTATAAGATGGTACATCATGTTATAAAGTTGTTTATAATGCATTAAGAATACCCTTATAAATGCATTTATAAATACAGGCTTCATAGAAAATGTTACTGAATTTTGTTTCTAGGCCTTTTGTATATTAAGTTATTAGCATTAATGTGAGTGAAACTTTGGACAGGTGGTGGCACTAGAGGGATTGAGCTAGAGACTCAATTTGCTCTGGTGACAGTTTAGACTGTCCTCTGTGTGCCAAACTTTCCCACAAGCAGTTCTATGGGCTGCCATAGACTCCCAGAGCAGAAGAAACAGAATAAGAAGACCAACTGATACAACAGGTGCCTGGCCCATAATAATAATAATAAAAAAAAAAAAAAGAAACCTTAATGCTATGACTGGCCTGTCTGACGACTCAAACAAAAAGTGAAAAAAAAATTACTGCATTAGGGAAACACGCTTAAACACAAACTTAAGTGTATACATTTGGTTTTAATATAACGTACATTCACTTAATGTAATCCAAGTTTCTTTTTTGATCATGCAAGAAGTGTTTTTTTTTTTTTTTTTTTTTTACCTAGACAATGTCTCAAGTTAAAATTACAACATATGCATATAAACACATTTGTCATACAACAGGGTTTGAAAATGGATGTTTCCTCTTCAGATATACAATTATTTTTGATATCTATAATGACACATTGACAATCATAAGTTTCAAATTTTGTTTTCATGAAAGCAAACGATTTGAAAAAAAAAAAAAAAAAAAAAAAAAAAAAAAAAAGGGTGGGCATCACAACGTTTTCTCAGGTCATCTTTCTTGATGGCGTTTGATGATCCCTAAGACAACACAGAACAGGTTACAGATCATCTGATGCCATACAATCTAAAAGTCAAACACAAGCTGATGACATGTTTCTGAGCTGGTGATTGGCTGAGCAATTGAAAGCAGCAGCCAACGAATAAGCAAAGAGTTACTCTGCGAGTACTATAGCACACCAAAACAACAAACAATATCAGGATGTGACTCTAGTCTCGCTTTGCATCAAAACAAAGTATGATCGCAAACATACAAATTACAATCAGCTGAAGACAAGCAATTTTCTTAAAACTGCTTAACTGTGTAGTCTAGGGTTTTATTAAACTGTGGGTCATAGATTGGGAAACGTGGGTCGCCTAAAGTCACCTGGCTGCAGCTGAATTTGTGTTTCAGAGAATGACACACAGTTTAGTGTAGGGCTGCACAATATACCAACATTAAACAAAGTGATATTGCTTTGTGAGATTTTTTTGAGTCATAAAGGCTGTGATTTAATTATATTGGGAAAAAAAAAAAAAAAAAAAAAAAAAAAAAGTCATAGATCATCCCGGTAACCACACACAGTATTAAGAATCAATGGTTCACAAACTTTTGAAAGGGGCCAATTCTTTTTTTTCCTTTCTTGTCAGCTATGTATAAACATTTATGTAAAACATCTTACTCAGGACAGTACTAAATAAAGACACATTTTGTATGATCTCTATATTTTGTTAAAATTAAAACATTTTCACAGATTCTGCGAGTGGTTCACATACTTTTTCTTGCAACTGTACTCTTTACCGTCTGTAAATGACGTAAATAAAATGTAAATATCAGTATTTAGTTTTTACGGTTGTACTATAAAAGAAATTATGAAATACTCCATTTCTGTCATGTAAAACGTTTGATTAACATTATGCTTACAGTAATCTACATTTTTTATAAGCTTAAATATTTTGGTGGGTCTTGAGACAGATTACACTTGTCTATGTGGGTCCTGGAATGGAAAAGTTTGGGAACCCCTGGTCTAGGCAACACAGGGATGTGCCTCGATCGGGATTTCTGTATTGGGAATTCACCTTGGCGGCACGGATGAGCTCATGGGCCAGACACTCTGCACACCCAATGTTCCAGAAAACAGCTTCTCTCTCACCAGTACACAGCAACTGAAAAACACATTTTCTTAAAAATAAAATAATATATCAGATTGCCTCAGGGGTCTGTATAATTCAGAGTGGCTTAACACTTGAATAGAACTACAAAACAACAACACCTACATATTTAAATTCACTCTCCACCTATAATCACATTTTATTAGTTTCGCTTTAATGACTGCATTGTGCTTTCATTTAGCATTGAACCACCTGATACTGGTGACAGAATTAAACACTGAGAATTCCCTGTATTTCTGTATTCTTTTTCAAAGTGAAAAGGTACTCCATTTCTATGTAATAGTTGTTTATACCTGGTTGATTCTGCAAAGGGAAGACACATCTACAGCCTGCCTCCTGACCGATACAGGGGATGCTATTAATGACCGCATTCACCAGCATCTGCAGGAGGTTGAGAGAGACAACAAGACATTACACTTGATCAACCAGTAAACTAGCACACAACAGCAACAAGGTTTAAAAAAAGTTGGTGGATTTGTATCTGAGCTGGTGATTGGCTGGGCAATTGAAAACAGCAGCCAATGAATAAGCAGAGAGTTACTATGCGAGTACAATAGCACACCAGGACAATGAGCAACATCAGGATGTGACTCTAGACTCGCTCTTTAGACATAGTTTTTTCTAAAAGCAACTTTAATTTAAAACTGAAATTAACATGCAGCACTACCTTCAGTCTGTCAACATACCCACCTCTCCTGTAAGGAGTTGGATGATCTAGAATCCATGCTTGAGGTTTATGGTCAAGAGCTACCATTATTAGTGTCATGCATCATCCAAGTTTGTCACGTGCCCCACAGTGGGGCACTAGGCCTTATGGAAATGGTTTGGTAGAGTAGTGACATCCAGAATGGGGAAGGTACTTGGCATACTTTTAACAGTGACGTAATCCTAAACGAGAAGAAATAACCATTTGATCCAAGAAGAAGTGAGTTGAGACAAAACAAACAAAGCAAGGCTCAGGAAAATAACCAGGTGTGACATGACAAAAGGTAATAAAAAAAAATTAAAAAAAAATCTGTTAAGAGTATTTTTATGCCAACACTGTTTAAAAAAAAAAAAAAAAAAAAAAAAAAAAAATATTACTTGCCATTTCTTGTAATTATTTGAAAATTACTTAAAAGCCAATATTTTTCAGTGTAATCAGCCAAAACTAAGGGTGGGAATAATAGGGTACCTCACGATACGATCACGATATATGGCTCAAAATAAGGCTCTGTGATAATTGATATATTGCTAGACAATCCTATAATGATTCATCACAATATCAGTCTATGAAAACAAAATGCCAGTGAAAAGGTTAAGTGCAGGTTCGCATGAAGTGACTAGGTGAAAACAGACTGACGTTCTTCACCGAGTGCTTACACAGATACACACGGGAGCGTTTGAAAGCAGGCATCTATCAGCGGATATACGCTGATAGACGCCTGCTTTCAAATGCTCCTGTGAGAATCTAACGTCACCAGCGTATCGATTCTCGTATCGCACAGAGAAGGATGACGATATATCGGCCTATCAATGTTTTGTCCCACCCCTAGCCAAAACTGCAACAGGCTGCTGCTAAAAACTTAGAGAACCACACCTGTGGTTGTGTGTTCAATTCCTTTTCAAAACTCTTATCTGAGAAACTTCATACAAAAACAGAAAAATGCCTCAATATTAAGCATGTTTCTGAGCTGGTGATTGGCTGGGCAATGGAAAGCAGCAGCCAACGAATAAGCAGAGAGTTACTCTGCGAGTACTATAGCACACCAAGACAATGAACAATATCAGGATGTGACTCTAGTCTCGCTTATCATATGAAAACAGAACCAAAGAGAGACATTACCGGCATTGAAGAAAAACATTGAGTGGAGACATGGCAAATGTCTCCTGAACTGGAGACAGATCAATGAACCAAACAATGTCAGTGCAAAAAGCTTGAGCTCGGTGATCTCTGCCACAACTGGAGCAGATCTACCAGTTCATGCTGTGGGGGGGAAAAAAAGAGAAAATTTAACAAAGACATGAACAAAACCAGCTCCAAACACATTCTTTAAATCTTTCTTGGGGGGAGGGAAAAAAAAAAAAAAAAAAATAGTTCTAAATGGTGTGACATTTGCCTGTGTCGGCAGGTAAAGCATACTCCGATCAAATGTAATCCCTAAACTCCTTGTATCCCAAAGTCATCATAGGCGCTTTTCCACTGTAGGGCCAGTGCGAGGCAGGGCTAACAACATGCCGGGCGGGGCCAACAGCCTCGGACCTAAAGGCCAAAATCTAGCTGCATTTCCAATGTTGGGCCAGTAGCCCTGCAACACTACCCTAAACTCACCCTTAACATGCCTCTGTAGAACATTACACAACCCCACCATTTCACCAGCACAGGGAAGTTACAGTAGCTGACTGAAAACTAGATTGGAAAAAGAACATGAGAAGTAGATGTTTGGTCTTTACTTTAAGAATTAAGACTCCAGCACTGATATCTTACCAATAATTTTAAAAAAAAAAAAAAAAAAAAAAAAAAAGTTACAGTAACTTGTGTGTCAGAAGTGCACATCAATCATGCTGAATCAAACCTTATTTCACATAAGCGAGCATGCACATTTGAGTCGCCATTCTGACAGAGAACCTGGAAGCGCTGAATGTAAGCAGCATAAAAAATAAATCATGAAATCATATATAGTAGTCAACATTTTAAGTGGATCAAAACCTTCTTCTTAGTTCATAGGACAACTCTGATAAACTTTTTTTGATCCACTTCAAATGTTGACTACTGTAAATATACAATAATAATCAAGCAGTCTCCAGTATTTTCCATAATCTTATTGTGCATTTATTATGGTAATCGTTAGCATAAGTAGGTAACCTTTAGGAATGCATATAAATACACTTCTGCCTCATACGGTGATCAGAATCCAAATCGGATTGCAATCGTAAGTTCTCATACACTTGCTTGTTTCTGAAATTGAGTTTTAGCTGAAATTTTTTTAAAAGTCTTTAATGTTGACGTTAGCAGGTAGCTTCATATGAAACATGAGAAACAAACAGCTGTGTTGACTCTCTCTTAAACTCCGCCTGTTCATAGCCACCCCTTAAGCCTCAGTTGGTCCGTTTGGAGCAAGGTATTCTGCCGCGTTTCTACTAGGATGTACACATTACTCACATTGTACGCATTATTGTAACAAGCACATCGAATGCGCGAGCAGAATTCTCTCAGCTCACAGGTATCGCAAGCCAAAAGGGTCAGAATTACGCTATGGATTAATCGCGTTTACAGTAAAACGCGTCAAACACAGTTTGCGCTGCAAAATACGCTGTTGTGATCCCAGGTGAAAAAAAAGTACATTTCAACAATGTACTTAAAGTGCTCTATTTTCGCACACTAATTTTGTACTTAATATACTAAAAGTTCGTCTTTAGTACTTAAGATAACCTTAACATCTAAGTGTACTTAACTGTGCCATTTTGACACACCATGAAATATGAACTAAAATGTACTTTTAATATACCATCTCTGTATTTAAAAAAAAAAAAAAAAAAAATGTATTTAGATACCACTTGTAGTACACTGTTGGTTCAAATGTAACATAAGTGGTATCTAAATACATTTTTTAAATACAGATGCTTTCTAATTTTGCTGCTTGTTTACACCTTAAGGTGTCTTTTTCCTGATTAATCTGCTTGCTTGACTGCCCCATTATCATCAATCGTTTGGGATGCTTCCCTCATTTTCTCTATTAGTCAAAAATATAAAATTAGGCTATTTCACATATTTGGATAATTTAAAACCCAGCAGATCTTCCATTTGACACTGGTCTCTCAAAGCCTCGAATTCAACATAAATTCACAACTTTGTCTGAATTTCATGTCGTGGGATTAGCCTATTAATTTATACATCGATCAACGCCATTTTAATGCAGGAGGATGCTTGCCTTACTTGTGAGCCCCACAGTGTCAATTTTCAGTTTCCCGTTGTGACAGTGGAACACTCAAGTTTACTTTAATATTCTATCGAATCACAACTATAGGCTATATCGTTGAAACGGTATTTAACGGCGTTTAACAGTAAACGCGATTAATCTATAGCGTAATTCTGACCCTTTTGGCTTGCTATTCACAGGCGGATTCCAGACGCGCGCGCGCTCTCGCTCAGACATTACATGTGCGTGCTCAAACTTTGTCCTCCTGCATGTGCAGCCACGAATCTAGAATGGTCTCCTCTCCAGGATTCAATGTTGCCAGAAGCGCAACATTATGTGGGCACCCGACCCACCGCCAGAAACATTAATTGGCGCATATGCCAAGTTTACCAACAAATGTAAGTCAATATTTACATAGCGTAGTAATTGTAAATGTATCCGTCTCACACGTGTCCCGCAAAATCACATCTACTGTCCTGCAACAAATCAATAGCCAGGTGGTCACCCTACCCTAGTTACGCAGTTCATATTTAGCAGACTGAAGGGTCCTTTAAAATATCAATCGAATGCAGCCCCGTTAAAATTAACAAAGGTTACTGGCCAATTAAAAGTGATGTTTTCATCTAACGTAATGGTAAATAGGCTTTCCAACTAATGTAAATCAATATTTACATAGTATAACAGTAGCAAATATATCCTCACGTGTCCCACAAACTCTTGCAACAAAGCAATAACCAGGTGGTCACCCTAATAAATGTGTGGTATTAGGCCATTTATTGACTGTAAACTGCTCTGAAAACTTGAAAGCTCACATTTAATTAAATCATATCTTTAAGAAGTTTTTAATAAACTCATCGGTCGTATCGCGATTCGTATTCCGAAATGTAAGACCTTTTGAAACGCTAATTAAGACCTTTGAACATATCCCAACATTTAATCCATCAAACAGATTGCAGATGTGTGCGAAATACTGTTAGACAAGTATATTAAGCATGGAATGATCATTTAGACCAAAATTTTTAAAAACCAAGCGTTACTTCTCACTTACATCTCTCGGAAAGCCCGAACACCACACCGCTCCGAGACAAAAAGAACTTCCAGTCTGCGAACCTCCCTAATGTCTTCTACTACTTCTTCTTCTTTAGATGAACCAGCTTAAATGGCGCATTTACCGCCACCAACTGGACAGGAGTGAGATGCGTTGACTGGGAATGAGCAAAAAAAAAAAAATAATAATAATAATAAAAAAACTTCCTAGACTATTATTCTGTTGAACAATCCTGTTTCCCTTAGATACCACATTAAATTATTATAAACCCTTGACTCCTTTTGTGCTTTTCGAAATATACACCAATGTCATTAATTCCTACATAATCATTCTTTAAAATGAATTCTGTCTCTGTCATATTTAGTACATTGAATCAACACATGTTCAACTGTTTCTGGCAGGCCACACTGTGCACAGTTTTCAGATTCTCTTTTTCCTTTGATGAACAGTGAGTAATTAAGGGATGTATGCCCTATTCAAAGCCTAGATATTGCAGAGTCATCCTTTCTGCTTAATATAGCTCTTTGCCAAATGATCTTCCTCCTCATTACCTTCTACCCCCACATGTGCTGGAACCCAAAAAGGAAATATTCACTCCTATTTTGCATATCCTGTAAAGATATTGTAGTAATTCACACAAGATATCCTGCCTGTATGTTGATTTCCCACTGTTTAAAGCAGGGCTCTTCAAGTAGTTTAATTCGAGGGCCGGATTATCAAATCAAAAAGTTGAGGAGGGCCGGAAGGGTTCTTATTGGTAAAAATTATTTTATTAATTATTAGGCTTAAATGAAAATATCATCACAATGAGACTTGGTAACCACAGGTAAAACCATACATCACTACCACTGTCAAATGATATTATATTATTATATGTTATATAGGTCTATAAAAAACACCTAAACACAGGTAAAATACACCTTAACAAAAACATGAATTATATACTATTCCCCTACCCACCTAATAAATATATTGTAAATATATATTATAAATGGCTATAACATAGTTTTCAATATAAATATTCCACATTTCCACAAACCATGGTAATTTACTAGTTTATTCACGGTAAAAGTTAGTGTGTTAGTGTGGTGATTTTGGGATTTAAAAGTCTTATTTTCATTCATGGCACAATGTTTCCCGTTTCCCGTTTTCCTCATCTGTCTTGTTGGGAATGTTTAGGCTGTTTCATCCGATTTAAAACTAGTTTAATCATCGAGTGATTTGTAGTTTGTAAACGAGAGGTGTGTGTCGAACTGAAACGCTTCTCACTAGATGTCGCAACGCTGTTTAATAATGGCAACCGGGAATAAACGCAGCTCCTATAAGCTTCCGTTCCGTTATCCACTGGGCCGTGCTGCGTAGTGCAAAGTAAACTAGTGAAACGCCTGAAAACAGTGCTATTTGTTCTGTATTTGTCGTTACTGACCGAGAAATCACCTCAGATGATTCAGAGACAGAGGGGTCCGAATGAATCCAAATCGTTTCAGATCGTTATGCAAGCGCGTTTGGCCAATTCACGGAAAAGAATCGAGACAAAAGAATGATTAATTCACGAATGACTGATATCGCTGGTTCCGTCGACAGAAACCGTTTCTCAGGTCAGTCGGAGGAGCGTGCATGGTACGAACAGTGTGTATATAGCCGTACAGCTGCATGCGCCACTGCGGCCACGATATCTAATCAAATTTAGCGCACCGCCAGGAAAAGAGGAGGAGGGAGATGATTGGCGGACCGAACTTGGCCCGCGGGCCGCCAGTTGACGAGCCCTGGTTTAAAGTCATTAAAGCTGAATATGAATCTGAACAAATCACTACATGCACAGGATTAACTTCTTTCACCACTCTGAAGTGCCATTAAAATTCCAATCATTTCTGCCTACTGAAACATGATCTGTAATTCTCCTTTCAATTGTGTATTTGAAATTAAGAATGTAAACTGCTGCTGCTGTATGTCTGGGGTCTGGGCTCTTTGATCCATCAGTGAATATTGTAATATTCCTGATTTAAATGCTGCTTTACTACTATATCCTTTAATATGATGGTTTCCTTTCTTTTCAACTTATTTTGCAATGTCAGATCTATATCTGGTTTAGGGAAAAACCAAGGAGGAGTTAATGGTAATGCCACTGTAGGACTAATATTTATATTATTTATTGTTCCGGGCTTCTTTTCCTACATTCCATCCAAAGCTATTAATTTCTTTTTCTTTTTCATGTTCCCAGCATTTCTCTAGGACATTTTTCACATGACTAAGACAACCAATGGGCAAATGACACAAGGAACAAGGGAACCAATGAACAAACAGAACTCAGAAACACATGACCATAAACAACCAATCAGCACATGATATATTGACTAAGGGAGCACACGAGGAGCAAAGGAAACAAGACAAAAACAAGCAACATGAATCAAACTACAAAATAAAAGACATGAAACATTACAGATCCCCCTCTATGGGCAGCTCCTGATGCCAAAAAACAAAACAAAACTAGACATGACTAGAAAGTTCAGGAGGGTGGAGCAGAGGCGATCTTGGGGGGAGGGATGGAGGGCCAGACCGTGCAAAGGGAACAGGACCTGGACCACGGCATGGCAATGGTGGGCCTGAGCCGTGGAGCATGGGCAGACTTGGACCTTAGAACATGAGTGGACCATGGTCGTGGAGCAGGGGCGGACCTGGTCCGTAAAGCAGTGGTGGGCCTGGATCATGGTGCAGTGACAGACATGGGTCGTGGTGCAGTGGCAGGCTGTGGAGCATTGGCGGGCCTGGACCATGGAGCAGTGGTGGGACTGGATCATGATGCAGTGACAGACATGGGTCGTGGTGCAGTGGCAGGCTGTGGAGCATTGGCGGGCCTGGACCATGGAGCAGTGGTGGGCATCCGCTGGAGCTTGGTACCCATAGTCACCCCCAAAAAATCTTTAGGGAAAAAATGAGCGGTCATGGCTTGACTTGACTCTGGCATAACATTTATGACGTGGAGAGGCTTTGGCGTGGTGGCCATGACGTGGAGAGGCTCTGGTGTAGCAGCCATGATGTGGAGAGGCTCTGGCGTGGATGCGTGTGTGGCCCATACATATAGGATAGTGTTGGCCACAATTGTAAGTGCTGCACAATTTTAGAGACTCTGGCGTGGCGGCCATCTTGGCTGAGGGCTCAGACGTGGCAGCTATCTTGTGAAGAGACTCTGGCGTGGTAAGCATGACGTGAACAGGCACAGACTTGGCAGACATGACATGAAGAGCCTCTGGCTGGGCAGCAGGGACATGCAGAGAGCTCCTCAGGGACCTTTCTCTGGTATTTTATCCTCATCAAAGTGTAACATCACTGAGAGACTGTCCACTCTTTCCTTATTATTAGTGTACTTCAGTCGTTTATCTTCAATCATTGAGCTGCCTGTTATGCCATTTTTAATTGCTTCTTCAGAGACATTAGTGGGTATTCCTTTGATTACACCTCTCATCCATTTTTTTATCTCCCACTGTTGAGTAAGTGACTTTTTGTCCCATTAAAGATTTTGGGCCCTATCATTCACTCTGTGCAATACGCAATGTGTTTTTTGCTAGTTTCAGCCCGACGCAGTTATCATTTTCACATCTAGTGATGTTGTTTAAATTGCAAATGCATTTGTGGCCATTTGCATTTGCGGCCATCTGGTCTGAAAATGAGGTGTGTTCAGGCACATTGTTGGCACATTGCTATTATGAGGCAACTGAAATAGACTGAGCCATTGACCAACTGAAACCTGGTCTAAAGTCAGTGGCGCAATATATATATATATATATATATATATATATATACACTATATTGCCCAAAGTTTTGGGATGCCTGCCTTTGCGTGCACATGAACTTTAATGACATCCCATTCTTAATCCTTAGTGTTTAATATGGAGGTGGCCTACCCTTTGCAGCTATAACAGCTTCAACTCTTCTGGAAAGGCTTTCCACAAGGTTTAGGAATGTGTTTATGGGAATTTTTGACCATTCTTCAAGAAGCGCATTTGTGAGGTCAGGCAGTGATGTTGGCGAGAAGGCCTGACAGAGAAGCGTGATTCATCACTCCAGAGAACACGTCTCCACCGCTCTAGAGTCCAGTGGTGGCTGCTTTACACCACTGCATCCGACGCTTTGCATTGCACTTGGTGATGTAAGGCTTGGATGCACCTGCTTGGCCATGGAAACCCATTCCATGAAGCTTTCAACGCACTGTTCTTAAGCTAATCTGAAGGCCACACAAAGTTTGGAGGTCTGTAGCTATTGACTCTGCAGAAAGTTGGCGACTCAGTGTACGCTGACCCTGTTCTGTGATTTTACGTGGCCAACCACTTCGTGGTTGAGTTGCTGTTGTTCCCAATTGCTTCCACTTTGTAATGATACCAGTAACAGTTGATCGTGGAATATTTAGTAGTGAGGAAATTTCACAAATGGATTTATTGCACAGGTGGCAACCTATGACGGTACCACGCTTGAATTCACTGAGCTCCTGAGAATGACCCATTCTTTCACAAATGTTTGTAGAAGCAGTCTGCATGCCTAGGTGCTTTATTTTATACACCCATGGCCATGGAAGTGATTGGAACACCTGAATTCAGTGAATTGTAGGGCTGTCCCAATACTTTTGGCAATATAGTGTATATATATCTTTTTTTATTATTTATTTATTTTTATTTAAAGAGCGTGTTAGTAATATGCGCCTATAGGCGGGTGCACAACGTGCGTACACTCTGATTTTTACACACACAGGGATGCGCAGCAGCACATAAACATGCCAAATATTAAAAATAAAAGGATTACAATGTAAAAGATTACCAAGGCCAATTGCGGCTGAGTGTCAGCTCACTCTGCTGTGTTCTGGCAGCGGCTCAGCAAAACTGAGCCTGCTCTGGTCCAGTAATGGTTGCCAGATTTGGCTAGGCTTTGGATGTGCAGATTTTGTCTGATTTGCACTGAGACATGGCACATTAAGCCACATTTGGCCCAATTATGGACCATAAGTGCTGGTCTGATTTTGGGTGAGATATGGCCACACAGACCCGGACCAGTTAAGGTTGAATGCTGGGGGTGGGTCTCCTTTTACAGTGTGGTAAATTGTATGTAGCAGTGACCCTTAAGCTTAATCGTAATATCCTTTTCCTGTCAATGTTTTTTATTAGTGTATTTTTTTTAAATTCCTATTTATATAATACTTTTTCCTTTTCCCCCACATTCTCTTTTTTCTTAACTAGCTAAATTTGTAAATTAATTATTTAATTCATACAATGAAACAAGCTTAAAGTGGTTAAAGGGAACTTTAACATTATTTCTGCTATATGAGTTTCAAGGCATGTGCTCTAGCTTTGACATCTAATGACGACACCTGGCGGGCTTTTTGTGCTGCTAATTGCCAGAAGAACAGGGGCCTGTACCAAGATGGTAGTTAAACCAACTCAGGGTTGTAGAATTAGTTTCGAGTTGACAAAACCACTCCAATCTGGCTTTGTTGGTACCATGATGATGATCATCAACTTTTTCTCTCAATTCAGGCTTTGATCCTGAGTTTGTGGTGCGCGTGCACATGAATGGATGACATCACTGGTGAACAGCCAATCACATGCCACATTGCAACAGAGATAAACTGTGATTCACTTCTCACGAGAGAGCCAGCGCGATTCAAAACTCTTTTGCTAATTGCTCTATCAGTGCAAGTGAAACTTGTGAAGTTAGTTTATATAGTTGATAATATATATAGTGATAGAGAATCAAACATGTAAGGTCACATGTAGTCATATTTAAAGTTTATTTACAGCTTATTTATATTACATGTGATCTGTATATATTAATATTCATTGAAACTAAATGCTTAATAATATCTTAAACTAAAATTGCTTTTGTGTAATGGATTAGTAATAATATATATCATATAATAATTATATAAATCATAAAATAATTCTGAGTAATTATCATTTAAGCCAGACAATTAGTATATTTTTTTTTTTTACTATATAGTGACCTTTAATTTGGAGGAAGATAAACTGGGGGAGTGACTTTATTGCGTTGGATGTGTCAGTGTCACTTTGCTCACATCTGATTGGCCCAGTTTCGGTTTGAGACGGTTTGTACCAGAAAATAACCTTCCCTGGAGCAGGTTAGCCGTGGAGTGTAAGTTACTATGGTGATGAACACAGCTAAAAGCCAAGTCACTTTCATGGTACCTAAAACCCAGGATTGGCACAAACTAATCTGAAACTTACCTGGCTAACCAGCTAATCCGGCTTCATGGTACAGGCCCCAGAGGAACTTGCTACCATGGTGAATAAACCTTTGATAATATAACATATAATATCATTTTAATAAACTGTTCTACACATATAATATCAAAGTAATGTTTATTTATAATGAAGCTATAATTGTGAGTTGGCTGACATAGTGCTAGAGTTGAGCTCCAACCCTAATTAAACACACCTGTGGCCTGTTGCACAAAGCCGGTTTCAGTTTCTGCCCAGGTAAGTTCAAGATTAGTTTGAGCAAACTCTACCATTTTTCGGGCTCATTAAGGTTTTTAGCGGGTTTCATTGCTATGGTAACTTAAGCGACACGGCTAACCAGCTCTGGAGCAGGTTTTATTCTGAGTTAAAAATCGCAAACCAAAACTGGACCAATCAGCTGTGAGTAAAGTGACATGTATCTGATGCAATAAAGCCACTTCCCCTGTATCTCTCAGTCCAAATTAAATCAGTTTATAGTGAAAACATTTTAGAGACAAAATTGCTCATCTTATGCTGCTAATTATTCATTATATTTATATTAAATAAATTAAAACTATGAATAATTCATATGACATTCATATGATTAGGCCTATTATATTAATTGACAATATTAAACTTTGCTTTTAAATTAAAATAAATATAATGCATAATATATAAAGCTTTCAAACAGATTAAGCTTACATGTATTCTTTTAAGCTCTTTGTGAAATTATATTAATTATTTGGCCTTTTTGATTCACATGCATTGATATAGTCAGATATTTTCTTTCAGCTGCCTTCTCAAACTTTCAATGCAGCAGTGTTTATTTCTGCTTTGTAAATGTGTTTAATTTCATATTTTTCATAACGATCTCTTAATCTTCAGAAGAGACATGAATCGTGCGGCTCTCTTGCGAGAAGTGAATCAAACTGACATTCTCCTTGTTCCGTGTGATTGGCTGTTTGCCGCACGTGTCACAATTTCCAGGTGCATGCGCTTTGCAAATTCTGGATTAAACCTGAGTTGACAGAGAAAGTTTATACCGAGCATTGTGCAACAGTTGATCCTGATCTAAACCAGGTTGGATTTATCTGGATTTGTCAACTCCAAACCTACTCTGAAACTCAGAGTTTGTTCAACTAGCTTCATGCAACAGGCCACTGAAGCTAATCAAAGTCTCCAGGATTACTAAAAACTTCCAGGCAGGTGTTTTGGAGTTGGTTTGAGCTACAATCTGCAGGACACCAGCTACTAAACTGTAGAACAGACCATCCCGTAGATGGTCTGTTCGTGCAGTTTAACCTCGCACACGGCAAGATCCATTTCCTCACCATTAAAGATGCTTTTAATGGATGTCAATAGAGGAAAGGCTTTAGAACTCTGAATAAAATGCTTTTGTGAAGAAATAGCTTATCAAAAATCGACAGCATATTAACTCTTTTCCATGACAGCCCATTTAACATGTTTTCCATTAAACATTTGTATTTATTTACTTTTGGAAAAAGTGTTATTTATAAGAGAAGTCATATGCTGCATTCCAATTCACCTACTTATACTACGCCACAAAAGTATGTACTGTTTTTGTGAAGAAAAAGTACATGCTTTTGAGTGTGTAGCAGAAAAGTATGCAAGCATTGGGACATACTACTTTGTCATAATTGCGTCTTTAATGGATGTTCTGTCGCTTAGTTACACAACCTGTAACCATTTAAACTGCCCTGTCAATCACAGTTAAATTCCTCCACATACAATTCAATTTAATTTCCTACCATTTCAGAGAGAAATGTAGTCACACGTTGATCTCCCAGTCATGGGTCTTTCATGCAGAGCACTCTCCTCATGTTTACATAATGATGCATTTAAAAGTTAATGATCAAATGCATCGTTATAAAAGTTCACAATGCTGTTGCAGATAAAATATAATGTGGATTTAATAAATATTTTTTTGTCAGGTTAGATACTGATTATTAATCACTCAAACCTCTTTATGTTAACTGCTTTGCTTAACCGTCGGTCTCGCACATCCGACATGTTTGTAGTTTTTTTTAAACACTTTTTATTCAAATTTGTAGTTCTAATCAAATTCTCGTCCACAGCGCAATGTGTTATGGCCAATATTAGCCGTTAGAGTGTGCACTTGGCTGCGTTCCACTCCAATTTTAGACACGCACTCGCGAACTTCCCTAAGCACTTCCCCTCGGGGGAAATCCCTGCCGCCATTTTTAAGTGCAATCCACTTCGTGAAATGGACAAGGGAAGTTTATATGGACAGATCCTCGTCCCCTCGATTTTGACCGAGGGAGCGAGTCACTTCAAGCAGCTCTATATCCCACAATTCAACTTGATTGTGACGTCACAGCAGATCGTGCTTAACTGTATATTAACGTTAATTATTTTTAAGAATTAATCGCATAATTGTCCCCAAGACGGAGGGAAGTTAGCGAGTGAAGGGCATAAAAATTTGAAGTGGACCGCAGCCCAGATCTACACTTCAGATTCTAACCGGAAAAAGTAGACCATCTGGGTATCTTTGGAATACTCATTTCAACATACTACGATTTGGGACACACTAATTCTAATTTTGAATACTATTTAGGACGGACAGTATGCGAATTGGGACACAGCAATACACAATTTTGCGCTTCTCCATTTTTATCAGACATTTAGATGCTTAAGTTGCATCTGAAGTACAGGTGCTGGTCATATAATTAGAATATCATCAAAAAGTTGATTTATTTCACCAATTCCATTCAAAAAGTGAAACTTGTATATTATATTCATTCATTACACACAGACTGATATATTTCAAATGTTTATTTCTTTTAATTTTGATGATTATAACTGACAACTAAGGAAAATCCCAAATTCAGTATCTTAGAAAATTAGAATATTACTTAAGACCAGTACAAAGAAAGGATTTTTAGAAATCTTGGCCAACTGAAAAGTATGAACATGAAAAGTATGAGCATGTACAGCACTCAATACTTAGTTGGGGCTCCTTTTGCCTGAATTACTGTAGCAATCCGGCGTGGCATGGAGTCGATCAGTCTGTGGCACTGCTCAGGTGTTATAAGAGCCCAGGTTGCTCTGATAGTGGCCTTCAGCTCTTCTGCATTGTTGGGTCTGGCATATCGCATCTTCCTCTTCACAATACCCCATAGATTTTCTATGGGGTTAAGATCAGGCGAGTTTGCTGGCCAATTAAGAACAGGGATACCATGGTCCTTAAACCAGGTACTGGTAGCTTTGGCACTGTGTGCAGGTGCCAAGTCCTGTTGGAAAATGAAATCTGCATCTCCATAAAGTTGGTCAGCAGCAGGAAGCATGAAGTGCTCTAAAACTTCCTGGTATACGGCTGCGTTGACCTTGGACCTCAGAAAACACAGTGGATCAGCAGATGACATGGCACCCCGAACCATCACTGACTGTGGAAACTTTACACTGGACCTCAAGCAACGTGGATTGTGTGCCTCTCCTCTCTTCCTCCAGACTCTGGGACCCTGATTTCCAAAGGAAATGCAAAATTTACTTTCATCAGAGAACATAACTTTGGACCACTCAGCAGCAGTCCAGTCCTTTTTGTCTTTAGCCCCGGCGAGACGCTTCTGACGCTGTCTGTTGTTCAAGAGTGGCTTGACACAAGGAATGCGACAGCTGAAACCCATGTCTTGCATACGTCTGTGCGTAGTGGATCTTGAAGCACTGACTCCAGCTGCAGTCCACTCTTTGTGAATCTCCCCCACATTTTTGAATGGGTTTTGTTTCACAATCCTCTCCAGGGTGCGGTTATCCCTATTGCTTGTACGCTTTTTTCTACCACATCTTTTCCTTCCCTTCACCTCTCTATTAATGTGCTTGGACACAGAGCTCTGTGAACAGCCAGCCTCTTTTGCAATGACCTTTTGTGTCTTGCCCTCCTTGTGCAAGGTGTCAATGGTCGTCTTTTGGACAACTGTCAAGTCAGCAGTCTTCCCCATGATTGTGTAGCCTACAGAACTAGACTGAGAGACCATTTAAAGGCCTTTGCAGGTGTTTTGAGTTAATTAGCTGATTAGAGTGTGGCACCAGGTGTCTTCAATATTGAACCTTTACACAATATTCTAATTTTCTGAGATACTGAATTTGGGATTTTCCTTAGTTTTCAGTTATAATCATCAAAATTAAAAGAAATAAACATTTGAAATATATCAGTCTGTGTGTAATGAACGAATATAATATACAAGTTTAACTTTTTGAATGGAATTAGTGAAATAAATCAACTTTTTGATGATATTCTAATTATATGACCAGCACCTGTATTGTATGTAAGTATGATGCCTTCAAATGCGACCTCCGGGATAAATTGTTTCTGGAAAAGATTTGAAGCAGTAAGAGTATTGAAAACAGTGCCATCTTGTGGCAGAAAAATAGCGGTAACAAGGAAAACTCATTTTCTACCACCACAAAATAGGACTATACCAACAGTTGTTTGAGGCAAGTAAATGGTGCTCTAATTATTTTATTCTTTTTATACTGTTAATAATATATGATAATGTACTAGGCAATAGGCCTATATATATATATATATATATATATATATATATATATGTATGTATATAATTTTTTTTTTTTTAAATAGTAAATGGATTTAAACTTCCATAAACCCATAAAATAGTGGTCTGGATTCAAACATTATGACATACAATGAAGCATTCATGTGTTTCTCTGAAAACAGAGAAATTGAGCTGTAAACTTAATACGCTTTGAAGCTTCAGTGTCATTTGTAACATCACTACCTGTCAGGTGTTTCAGGTGTATTTTTGTAAACAGTTTAATCAAACTCAATCTTGTGTCATTACACTTTCAAGATAATTAATGAGCTATTGGAGTTGCTCTGTTGACTGCTGCTTGCAGCTTTATTTTAAATGATTTTATTTTCCAAACTAAAATAGCTTATTCAGGGCAGTAATAAAAATAATAATAATAATAATCAGGGGTCTCTTATTTTGTTAAAATTAACATTTTGTAGATTCTGCAAGGTGTGTGTAAATTTATGACCACAACTGTATATCCCCACTCAGATAAACAACGCATACATGTGATTGATTGCTTTATGTCATTCATATGGCTTTTTCACAACACTTACTATTTATGCCATATAAAGATAAGGGCAGATTACCCAAAAATGTACACAACATTTACATAGGGAGAAATGTAATGTCACACACTAGGACTTAGATAGCAAAGTTATATTTATTAGGGGGTCACACCTTAGAAATCTTTTCACATGAAATTTCATTCAATGTTACAAACCACTTTTATTTAAAAAACTGTATTAATAACTGCATGGGCATCTTTCATCAAATGACAACACTGTTGACAAAAAAAAGAAAAAAAAAAAGAAAGAAAAAGTTTTATTCTGAAGGTTAACTCAAGTAAAAACAGTAAAGCACACTGGTATCCAGCTTAAGTCACTTACAAAATTTACATCTGCAGATGCTTCATGGTGCCAAGTGTGAAATATTGAACAAAATCAGTTTTAGCAGAAAAGTGTTCTTCAGTGGTCAAGACTTCTCTACTTCAGACAATATACTTTTGTTAAACTATCCATTAACCCCCAATGGCAAGCATTTAATTAAAAACAAAAAACAAAAACAAAAAAAACAGTTAAAACAGTCTAAAACATAAAAAATATACATAACACTGCTAAGATATCAATAAATATGGCAAAATATGTTTTGTACAGTACTCATCTGTATAGCACACCTTTAAATGCATTATAATCAAATTGTGCTTAAAAATATCAAACCCTTTTAGTAATCATTCTAAAATGAATCATTCTAAGTGAATACTATGTGAATAGAACACCTTGTTAAAGCAAGGTTATCTTCAAGCATGAAATAACAGTAAAATATCCTAACAAAGACATTTAATATGAATTAAATATTCAGAGACAAATCCCTTTATGGTGAACAAGGGATGGGAAGTGAGAGGTAATGTTATATACAGCAAAAGCAACAACATTACCATGAGTTCCCTTTCATATTACCTTTAATTATTCCCTTTTTTCCTCCTCTTCCCTCCTTTCTCATTGCACTTACTACTATGTGCAGAAAGAGCAAAACATGTCCAATGAATTAAATGTAAGGCTTGAATGTTACTGCAGCAGCACAGGCCACATCAAACACATTACAAAAATAAAAAGAGGAATTAAAAAAAAAATGATCTACACACATCGAAAAATAGTGATTAAGATCCAAACCCTTTAGCAAAATGAGAAATGTATCCCTCAGGCACTGATGGTTATTCCTTATATTTAGTGTTTACCTTTCTACATGTATATTTTAACATATAATCAAAACTGAGTTTGTGTCTTATTGTAGAGGCATTCAATGGGCACAGTAACAAATGTATGTTCTGATGCAATGCATTAGCATACTGTAACAATATGTGTAAGACTGTGTGTGCAAATTAATAATAGAGAATGATCTGTAGTGATCATGTATGGTTCTTTGTGTGTGTCAGTATCTACGTAAGCCATTTCTCAATGCAGGTTTTATACACAGTTTCATTGGAGTGCCAAAAGACATGTGCAACACCTGCCATCGAACAAAGAGCCAGATCCCCTCGAGCATACAGCGTCTTCAGCCCAAATAAGTCCATCAAAAACACCTGGAAAACATGCCATAATCATGAGGAAAAGCTGATAAATATGACCTAAGCTGTGGGTACAAGAAGCTGTTCTATATTGTGAATACAGGCACGGATAAAGATAAAGTAAATCTATGGCTAGCTGTGCATTAAACGGTTTTGTTGCACACCTTCCAGCCAATAAGAATCGAGTATTCAGGTATATAAAGATTATTGTTAAACAACATGTACTTATATTCACAATGCAGCACAGCCTTGAGTGTCTTACTGCTGCTACTACCTAATAAAAATATTAAAGGACACACATTTCAATTAAAGCATTATTTTATTATGTGAATTCATTAGGTGTTATCACTTTTGCAAATATACAGTGCGTTCAGACCCCTTCATTTTTTCTGCATTTTTCTTATGTTGCAGCCTTATGCTAAAATAAGTTACACTTTATTTTATGGTGTCCCTGTTGCAGTGTAATTATACATTTAAGTATTGAGTAATATAAATTAACTACATGTACTTAGGATAGGGTTGGGGTAGAATTAGGGTTTGGTTTAGGGTTAGTTGCATATAATTATGCACAATTTATAGTTATTACTATAGTAACTACAGGTAATGTGTAACAAGGGCACTGTAAAAGTGTTACCCTAAAATTCTGTAAATCATTCCCCCTGCTCTCTTCTCTGTACTGTCCAACCATTTTGCCCTGTTATCTCTCACTGGATCTAATCATGCTCACCTGTCTGACCTCCCCTCTTGCTGACAATTTGGATTTTGTTTCTGTCCAGACTAATTTCTGGTTTGGCCCTTACCTGGCTGATTATTCTGTCTATGCTCTTGAGTTGGCCCAGAGCCAGGAGGCTCATGTTGTTTCAGTTTCTGAAATTTTTAATAAAGTCTAATTAAGCATCTGTCTGCTCTTGGGTCCTTCCTTCCAGAAAACCTGACAGGAACTGCCTGCAGAGCTCAGACACAGGATTGTGTCAAGGCAGATCTTGGAAAGACTACAAAAACAAAGAGCATCTTCTGCATTAAAGTTTTCCAAAAGCATAGTGGCCTCCATAATTCCTACATGGAAGAAGTTTGGAACAACCAGGACTAGAACTGGCCTCCCAGCCAAACTGAGAAATTGGGGCTTAATGGCAGAGTGATCAGCCAAAAGACACATAAAAGCCTGTTTGGAATTTGAAAAAAAAGAAAAAGACTCTCAGACTATAACATACAATATTCTCTGGTCTTGTGAAATGAAAATTGAACTGTTTGACCCCAATTCCAAGCATAGTGTCTTGAAGAAACCACGTACTGCTCATCACCAGCGCAATACTATCCAAACAGTGGGGGGACTGTCTAGGACTGCAATCATGTTTGAAAGAAAGAAAGAAAGAAAGACATATCACTCCAGAATTACAAAAAAAGCTATATGAAATTTTGCTTACTTTCTGGTTTTTCATCTCAACGACCGTCTCATTATCATCATAGAAACCAAACTGACTGAAAAGCAAGAAAATTAGACATCATAAAAATCCTTTGAGAATAAAAAGTATAAAATGACCATCATGTTTCAAACTTCTGAAATTCTGACTTACAAGATATAAAAAAAAAAAAAAAAAAAAAAAAAAAAAAACTGATTTAAACAACCTTGATTGCCAAGGTGTGATGACCCCATCATCAGGACCACCAATCAGCACCAGCTTCTTAATGCGCAGAAAATTTTGTTTCCAAGCTGTGCAAAGAGAATATTTCATCACAAACCAGTAATGAACACTGCAAACAATAAAAGTCTTTGAAAAAAGGAAACAAGCTCTGTCACTCAAAACCACAGAAATCACAATTATCATCCTTGTACAGAAGATTTATAAAAAAAAAATAAAAATAAAAAAAAAGCTAGAACTGTGATCTGGTGTCTTACCAGTAGAGTTGGGATTTGGTCTTTCATTGTTTAGTAATGCCAGATAGTCACTGCTGTTGATGTACATGTCTCTGTGATGAGGGTCTGAAGAAAAAAAAAAAAAAAAAAAAAAAAAAAAACACACAAACATCACCGCATGTCCTAAAGGGATAGTTCACCTAAAAATAAAAACTCTGTCATCATTTACTCACCCTGAGGTTGTTCCAAACCTGTATAAATTTCTTTGTACTGCTGAACACAAAGGAACATATTTTGAAAAAGGCTGCATTGGGAAGTCAATGGTGGCCCAAAGCGGCTGGGTTACAAACTTTCTTAAAAATATCTTCCTTTGTTTTCAACAGAACAGAAAGAAATTTATACAGGTTTGGAACAAACTGAGGGTGAGTAAATGATGACAGAATTTTCATTTTTGGGTGAACTATCCCTTTAAAGAGATACTTTTTCAACATTATATCATTGCTGTAATTGAGAATAACCACTCAGTGAATGATCAGGTCGTTGCTAGTTAGTATGGTGCTCCAATGCTGAGTGCTTTCAGTGTGTGGCTATTCAGCTGATAGGGTGTTCTGGTTGGTTGCTTACTGGCCCAAGTCAAAAGAGCCCACTCATTGTCTCTGTGATATTATAGATTCTAGATATGCCCCAGGTCCCTAGTTCACCTAAAACAGAAAATTATATCACAAATTACTCATCTTCATGTCGTTCTAAACATGTATGACTTCAGGGATTTGAACAATTGGAAATAAATATAAATACATGGTTATTTATTTAAATGTTGGAGACCAATAGTATTTTAAGGGAAGAAGATACTTTAGAACATCTTATCTATTGCCAGTTTGCATAATTTCAAAGTCTTTTTCAATCTATGAAATAAAACTGACACTTTTTGCAATGCTTGACACACTTTAGTCGTAATAATCAACCATCTACATAACTTTTCAGTGCATTTTTTTTTCTTGTAACAGCAAACAATGTTTTAAGGGAATATTTTATAACTTAAAGAAACTGTTGTGCAATTGTTGTGCAAAAGTCTCTAAAGCAGGGGTCGAAGCACCGCTTCATTTAAAGTACCTTGCACCTGCATACGGATCTACATTTTGAGGTAATCATTCCTCATAGTATCACAGCTTGTTTTTATCAAAGGTGCACTATGTAAATTTTAGGAATTTTTTGGTTAATAAACTAAACTGCATGCATCTTATGAAAGGACATTGTAGCCAGAACTACTTCTCTCTGTTTATGTTTATGACGAGTCACACAGGTACTGGGCTACTCTGCAGTAGTTGGCATCCTGCCCTGTCTGAAATAGTCCAAATATTAAAACTTATTATACACATACTGTAGTCATTCAGGATAAAATAAAGTTTAGAAGATGGATTCATGATGTACTCGCTCATTAAATAAATTGAGTTAAGTCAAGAGCTATAAATACTATTAAAGTGTGAGAATTAAAAATCATTGATGGCGCACAGCTTTGACAAACCATAAGCGTGACCGCTGTACATCACGAGCAGCTTACAGTTTGTTCTGCTGTATTTGATGCACTTAGCTTTGAGAAAAAAAGTTAATGCTATACATTTCTGAGATATTTAATATAGTCCTAATAAACATTCCACACACATCACAATAACAGTGATGTGCAAACTCTGTTTACACGTAGTGAGGTTCAATAAGGTAACATTGGACATTTGGCACAGTAATTAACTAGGAAACTTAAAATGGAATGGTTGCTGCTCTAGAGTGATTTTCTTTTTCTTTTTCTCAGTTTTTTTGGCAATAAAAACCATATTCCTGAACCTTGGTTACACCTAATTGAGGTTTTTAATCATTGTTCGTTATTGCCCTTTATATTGCAATGATGAATATTAATGCTGGCTAATATAATAACTAAAAAATGTCATATTCTTGTAGACTACACAAGCAGACACAAACAGTTTGTTTATGAATTAGTTTGTTGCATTTTTATGCATTACAAAATCAAGACTTCACACTGGCTATATATTATTTATATACAGAAAGCTACCGAAGTACATTCCCCATCACTGAAGTAGTCAATAACTTCAGTTCAACTCAAGTTCTGTACAATCACAAAAACTCCTGTTATGATCAATGAAGTGGTCTACACTACAAAATTAATCCCTTACTTAGCATCTGTGATGATAGAATTTGCAAGAGTACAGAATTCAGTCAGTGAGTGTGCACTAAAACAAACTCTGGTGCTTTCAGCAGATTTGTTCTTCAAAGTTGCCCTGACACACCAAACCGACGCTGGACACCTGACGGCCATGTAGCACGTCCGTTCTGTGCCTGCGTAAGAAGAAATGCCTTTCCATACCAGCAGGTGGTAGTAGCTAAACAGCCAATCAGAATGATCAGATGGCCCGACTGACCGACAAGCTCCGACGCCGATTCAAAATGTCAAATCGGTCGGAAAAAGCTGATGAGGACCAACTTCAGCCGACGGTGCGGAACACCGCAATACGTAAGAATTTTGCAGTAAAATATCCAAAAACCACTAGGCCAGTATTATATATTTTGTTCACTTGAGTACTTACAACATCCCAAATGTTTGCAACTATTTGTAAATCATGAGAAAATTGTAATTTTAACCAAAGCTCCGGGACATGTGAGGAGTCGCTTGTCAATTGCATCATACCCGCGTTACCCTCGGTTTCTGGTTTTATTTTGTAGAAACCATGGAAACACCAAAGACGTTTAAATATATTACGTTTTAATAGACAATGGAACAACTGTTGATATATTTATAGACAGAAAACTAATGTTATATAGCTCAACACGCTTAGCCTTATTGTTTAAATCTTATTTTCTTGATTTTTTGCGAGTACTATGCTTTACCATGCTTCAGAGAAAAACACTATTTTGTGAAGTAGCAAACATAGCATAATCAGATGCAGCTTTATTTTTAGTAACAGTAATACAGAATTTTCTCCATCATACAATACGTTTTAAAATTAATTGCATGCCATCTATCAACACAAGCCATCCAGCATTTAATATGATATTCTAAAATCGATCTAGCTTACTGCAGTGTGTAACGTGTTTCACAGCAGCCTCCGAGCGAACGCACAGAGTAACATTATAACATAATTTTCAGCGCACGCACTCAAATGTATCTAAAATGATAAATAGAGCTGCGTTACCTCATACTCATGACCAAAGCCACTGGAAGGCAAGCCTGCAACCTTTAGCCAAAAAAGCGTAACAGCTAATGCTAACGCTCTGCCTTTGGCGGCACACAGAGAAGGAGACCAGAGGCCGTTTTTTGAATGGATGTCAATGGATGAGAGGCTTCACTATGCTGATTAAACAGCTTTTGTGGGGAAATAGCTAATCATTTAATTAATCGACAGCCTGTTTGCCAATCTTCAGCATGTCTTACACTAAACAATACTTTTGTTGGGAACTATATGTAGATTTTAGCTTGATAAAAAAATTTTAAGAGAAGGCAGACTAGGGAATGTTGCGACTGATGTCACT
Source organism: Hypophthalmichthys molitrix (assembly GCA_037950675.1). Lineage (NCBI taxonomy): Eukaryota > Metazoa > Chordata > Actinopteri > Cypriniformes > Xenocyprididae > Hypophthalmichthys > Hypophthalmichthys molitrix. Next base: position 12,205,754 of record CM075510.1, read on the forward strand.
GCCATTACACGATAGGCTGAGAGGTGCCGCACATGATTAAGATAGCTGTTACGCTTTCTCCAATTGTAAGAGATACAGACCCTCTCATCTCCCTATTATATACAATCTCTGCTCATGACTGGAAAAGCGGAAGGAGCGCCGGCGACTGTGGCATAATTAAAGTTCCGCTGCTCGTGAGACATGTTGCGCAATCGCTCCAGCAGCCTCGTTCAGCTCCCACAACACTCGGTCCTGCTCTGCTTCATACTACAGTAACGTTAATAATCACATCCATGAACATGATTTCTTCCCGACTCCTATCCCAATTCTTTTCCACCGACCGTTGAGGTGAAGATCACATGTCCCAAGATTCCGCGCTTAAACTTGGCGTCATCAAACTATGCCTTTGCTTTGAATAGACCTTTAGCGACCTCTAGACGACAGAATATTACATAGTGCACCTTTAATTCAATTTTCACATTTCACCTTAATCTCAACATTCCTCAACTCATTTATTTCCAACCCTGATCAGCATTGACATCATACATGGCCTCATTGCAATGCAATTGACAGATATCCAATCATAATGACAGAGAATTTAAATCCCTGTGACTTTCTTTCTGTGGGTTTTTTGTATATAAAATAGAAGGCAAAGGTCACCAAAACAGTTACCAATATTCCTAAAAATATTTTTTGTGTTCCAAAGATGAAAGAAAGTCATGCAAGCATTAGGGCCAGACAACATGAGGATGAGTAAATGATGACAAAATTTAAGTTTTTTTTTTTTTTTTTTATCTTTTTAAATTTGACCTCAACATGCATGATTTGAGGGATCATTCATGTCCATAGTACAAACGATGCAAGTTAGGTATGTACTGGAGTTTACAGTTTTTGCTTAAATCACTATTGTAGGAGCAATAGTAACATTGAAACAAGCACCAATGTAAAATAATGGTGAATTGTCATTAACTTCGCTCTTTAAGATCATAGATCAGACATTTGACAAGGCAATATGTAGCACCCTCATTTTTTTTCCCAATTTAAACTGATACATGGTTTATGTATCTATCTTTTGATCCTTCCATTCACTCACCATTCCAGTAGTTACAGATTGATATTTTCTGGCCCACTGCAGTATAGCATACATGATACAAATTGGATTTGACAAACTGGGGGAAGAGGTACTTCAGATAGTCAGTGTCTACAAAAAAAGAGCAAATATCAAACTTATAACATGAGCAAAACCAGAAACATTTCTCACAAAAGAAGTCAAAAGTTCCAATTATGGAATGGTTTCACATGACACTCAGTGAGTCGAAGTTCCTTAACAGAACTAAAGAAAGTGTGTTACCTCCATACTGCCCTGCCTGCGGAGAAGACAGAGATATGAAAGAGTGCACATTATGGTCTGGAAGAGTGGACAGGATTCCTCGACATACAAGGCCACCTGCAGCAGATTTAGAGATGCGCTTGCTTTAATGTTTATATAAGTCAAGGTGACACACAAAAGAAAACTCAAGAGAAAGAGTTAAAAAGAGAACAATGTTATTAGGAAGAAATACACAGCAGAACTGATTGCATAGACTCTGTAACCTACAAATTTCTACCTTTGCAGATGAAAACAGAAGCCGAAACCAAGTTTCAAAATCAAAATCCACATTTTTGGAGGTCAAAAGTCGAGGAGCAATAACAACAATATTAAAAACCATTTTAAAACCATTACAATTTTTTTTTTTTTTTTTTTTTTTGCATTGTGACATTGCTTTCCTAACAATTTAGCACAATTATCTAAATTCTCATTACTTTAATGCAAAATTTATTTAGTATTTATACACTGTGGTATTAGTATTTATACATATATTTATACTTTTATTTAATCTGATTCAAATATAAAACTGTTTTATCAATTATTAACTCTTTTATTTATGTGATAATGTGTACATGGACGCAGTAGATGGATCACACAAGGTAAGTCTGTTTTACTGACAGCTTACAGTTTGTTCTGCTGTATTTGTTGCACTTAGCTTTAAGAAAAAAAAAAAAAGATATTTAATATAGTCCTATTAAACATTCTACACACATCACAATAACGGTGATGTGCAAACATACACGTAGCGAGGTTCAATAGGCTCACGTTGAAATCTGACACAGTGATAAAGAGATCCAAAATGAAAATTCTGTCATCATTTACTCACCCTCAAGTTGTTCCAAACCTGTAGAAATTTCTTTGTTCTGCTGAACACAAAGAAAGATATTTTGAAGAAAGTTTGTAACCAGGACGCGTTGGGGCACCATTGACTTCCATAGTAGGAAAAAAGAATACTATGGAAGTCAATGGTGCCCCAGAACTGTTCAATTTCCCACATTCTTTAAAATATCGTCCTTTGATTTTATTAGTAATGACAATCTACTGAAAAACATTGTCATGATTAATGAAAATTACAAAACTAAAGAAACAAGGTTGCTGCACATTTTTTAAATTTTAAAGCTTTTTTTTTTTTTAAGACTAGAAGAAATAAAAATTAATACTGTAGATTAGGGGAGTGCAACACTAACAAAAAATTATGATCAAATTATAATATAATTGTTGATAATAATTAGATGATATTTTTCGGAGTGTTTTTGTGCTCTTACCATGGCTGGTTTAGGCCTGTTGTGGAAAGCTGACACACAAAGACCTTCATATTATTTATATTCTATACGGTGGTCAGTTCACACCAGTGACAGAAATGATCTTTCTTTATTAAGGGACTGTATTTGCCAGGGGCATTTTTACATATATAAGAGCATTTTTTTTCTAAACTTATTAGCTGTATGCATCACCTTTTATGTCAAATTCTCACATTCAAATTAATTTTTTATTTATTTATTATTTAAATATGAAATGATTTCTAATTTTTACTTTTTAATTAAAAGGTACTTTAAATATAAAAACTAAAACCACCAGTAGGTGGCGGCAAGTAACTGTCTTAATGAGTGAGTCATTCATTTGACCGATTTGTTCAAACGGCTGATTGATTCAGGAATGAAGCAAGTGACTGTCTTTACTGAACGGGTCATTGAATAATTAATTAAACCAAGTCATTCAAAATGCGGATTCATTCATTAACAAATCACTGCTGTGTAGTGCTCGAAGACTTGGTTCGGCTGTGGTTTCATTTCGAAATTTTCTTTGGTGAAAAAGAAAAAATGTTGTGTCTAAAATGTAACTCAAAATCTTAACTTATTGTTTACTAAACTAGTGTATAAAATAAATATCACATTTGCAATCGTGCTGATATTTGGGAAAAACAGCATTGCTTGTGTGATAGAATATCTACAACCACTGCAGTCACATGGACTATTTTAACAATGCCTTTACTGCCTTTCTGGGCCTTGAAATTTGTTATCACATTGCTGTGTATAGGGAGATTAGAAACCTCTCGGATTTCATCAAAAATATCTTAATTTCTGTTCTGAAGATGAACGAAGGTCTTATGGGTTTGGAACGACATGAGGGTGAGTAATTAATGATAGAAATTTCATTATTGGGTGAACTAACCCTTTCATTTAAGGCTTAACACACTATTGTTTTGGTAACAGACCTTGTGAGTAGCAAATGAGGTGGATGCCATCAGCTGCATTCTGCATGATGGGATAAATGGCTTCTGCGAAGCCCTGCACTTGCTTCCAGAGTGGCTGCAGGCTGGCACTGTGGTCAAACAGGTCTAGGACAGTCACATTAGTGCCTGGGTGTGACTGTAACCAGATAAACACATAAATCAATTACATATGAACAGACAACAATCTGACCTCTACAACAACTAACTAATGCTGCCTTCACGTGCATTTGGAATTATTGTAAATATGAGTTACCTAGTTAAGAAAATTGGACATGAATGCCTTCTCAAGTTGTATTTAAAAGCTCGGATCATTTTGATACCCAATTTCCTGAGTTGGGCATTCCATAAACTTTAAACATGGTGGAGGGGAACGATTGTTGCCTGTGACTGGTATTTTTTTCCACAACAGTTACATCGTCTTATTAAAGTAGTCCATATTTACATATATAGCGCAGTAAATATTTATATGGTTGTCAATAAATGGGATGCTGAATATCATTTTTGCTTTAATAAGATTTTCCCAATAAACAGGCAAGAATAAACCTGGTGTTCTCCACGATCCTGTAATTTCTGACAACAAAGCACTTGAATGCAACAAGTTCGTAATCACGACTTTAGAAATGGAAATTTCCGACAGCATGTAAAGGCAGCATAACTACAGCAATAAACAATAAAGCATCTCTCTATTAATGCCTCATATTATTTTATTTCAGTAAATACACCTAGCACATGACAGCAGACAGTGCTATACATATATATACACATTATATATATATATATATATATATATATATATATATATATATTCATATTCTCCAATTAAATGTGCTTGTTTGTTTGTTTTTGGGCATATCTTAGAGTTTGGAACGTTGTGGAATGTATGGAACGTTAAATATGGCAATTATTCAAAACGATTGTTATACCATTATATATTTTCACTGTAGCCTACCATTGTACCACCACAAAACTTTTTGTCCTTATTATAATTTTTTGTTATAGAGTTATTGTGTGTATATTGACTCTGTGCAAATTTACAGACTTGATACTCTTCAGCGGTTCTTAACAGTTAAAACAGAGTAAACGATACGTAACACATAGATCACATTAATGGTTTACCAGGTTGATGAATCGGTGTAGGTTGATAAAGTCAGCAGCGCTGTCGAAAAGCCCGTGAACGATGATCACCGGTTTATACGCGACACACACACACAACACACATACAGCAACCAGCGACCACACACACACGCTCTTCATCATAACAATAACAATAAAGATAAAACACAACGTTTAATATAGGTAAAATAACGTCTAAAACGCTACAATAAAATTAAAACTACAAAAATCAAAAATAATTCCATAGGAAGCTGTATTTGAGTTACTGCAAACGCAGTTGCTATATGCATTCGCCTCTATCTATCATATTTAGGCCTACAGTACATTTATCTATTTGTGTTGCTTCCGGTTAGTGCATCAACGCAAGCATTAGCTGCGTCACTTCCGGGCTTAGTTGCCTTTCCAGACATAGAGCTGAATTAGAAATAACATAGGCTACTTGCTATTCTGCTGTGCCAATAATTTTTTAAAAAACCGTGGGCAATACAATATGCAAAAGTAACCATTTCAAACAGTATTAAGCTATTTTAATCACATGACCGATATGCGTATTTAATTTCGTGCCATCCTACGGTGAAACTTGTGGGAACGTGATAATATGTCGTGGCCTCGAGATCATATGGTGAGGGAACGATATTTTTTTCTCGTGGCCACGACTTCATTATATTGATGGAACGACATCTATTTCTCATGGCCACGAGTTAAATGTGTAAACAACCTGTGCAACCTGGAATTATCAGAAATGGATAAGACCATAATAATATTTATTTTTAATTAAGAATGAAAAATAAGGGTGGAATTAAGGAATGATTATTAACCTATATATATATATATATATATATATATATATATATATATATATAGGTTAATAATCATATATACAGATGCTGGTCATATAATTAGAATATCATCAAAAAGTTTCACTAATTCCATTCAAAAAGTGAAACTTGTATATTATATTCATTCATTACACACAGACTGATATATTTCAAATGTTTATTTCTTTTAATTTTGATGATTATAACTGACAACTAAGGAAAATCCCAAATTCAGTATCTCAGAAAATTAGAATATTGTGTAAAGGTTCAATATTGAAGACACCTGGTGCCACACTCTAATCAGCTAATTAACTCAAAACACCTGCAAAGGCCTTTAAATGGTCTTTCAGTCTAGTTCTGTAGGCTACACAATCATGGGGAAGACTGCTGACTTGACAGTTGTCCAAAAGACAACCATTGACACCTTGCACAAGGAGGGCAAGACACAAAAGGTCATTGTAAAAGAGGCTGGCTATTCACGGAGCTCTGTGTCCAAGCACATTAATAGAGAGGCGAAGGGAAGGAAAAGATGTGGTAGAAAAAAGTGTACAAGCAATAGGGATAACCGCACCCTGGAGAGGATTGTGAAACAAAACCCATTCAAAAATGTGGGGGAGATTCACAAAGAGTGGACTGCAGCTGGAGTCAGTGCTTCAAGAACCACTACGCACAGACGTATGCAAGACATGGGTTTCAGCTGTCGCATTCCTTGTGTCAAGCCACTCTTGAACAACAGACAGCGTCAGAAGCGTCTTACCTGGGCTAAAGACAAAAAGGACTGGACTGCTGCTGAGTAGTCCAAAGTTATGTTCTCTGATGAAAGTAAATTTTGCATTTCCTTTGGAAATCAGGGTCCCAGACTCTGAAGGAAGAGAGGAGAGGCACACAATCCACGTTGCTTGAGGTCCAGTGTAAAGTTTCCACAGTCAGTGATGGTTTAGGGTGCCATGTCATCTGCTGGTGTTGGTCCACTGTGTTTTCTGAGGTCCAAGGTCAACGCAGCCGTGTACCAGGAAGTTTTAGAGCACTTCATGCTTCCTGCTGCTGACCAACTTTATGGAGATGCAGATTTCATTTTCCAACAGGACTTGGCACCTGCACACAGTGCCAAAGCTACCAGTACCTGGTTTAAGGACCATGGTATCCCTGTTCTTAATTGGCCAGCAAACTCGCCTGATCTTAACCCCATAGAAAATCTATGGGGTATTGTGAAGAGGAAGATGCGATATGCCAGACCCAACAATGCAGAAGAGCTGAAGGCCACTATCAGAGCAACCTGGGCTCTTATAACACCCGAGCAGTGCCACAGACTGATTGCATTGCTGCAGGCAAAAGGAGCCCCAACTAAGTATTGAGTGCTGTACATGCTCATACTTTTCATGTTCATACTTTTCAGTTGGTCAAGATTTCTAAAAATCCTTTCTTTGTACTGGTCTTAAGTAATATTCTAATTTTCTGAGATACTGAATTTGGGATTTTCCTTAGTTGTCAGTTATAATCATCAAAATTAAAAGAAATAAACATTTGAAATATATCAGTCTGTGTGTAATGAATGAATATAATATACAAGTTTCACTTTTTGAATGGAATTAATTATATGACCAGCACCTGTATAATATATAGAATATATTTTATAAAGTAATTTATTCCTGTCAAGTCAAGTCACCTTTATTTATATAGCGCTTTTTACAATGCAGATTGTGTCAAAGCAGCTTTACATTGATAACTGGTATATAATTTTGGCTGCACAGCAGCTCTTAAAGAATAGTGTCAATGCAAAGCACTGTTGAATATCAAATGTCAAGTGTCCCCAACTAAGCAAGCCAAAGGCGAAAGCGGCAAGGAAACCAAACTCCAACAGGTGACAGATGGCAAATAGGTGGCAAATAGACTTCTGTGTTAAAATGGAGAAAAAAACCTTGGGAGAAACCAGGCTTAGTCGGGGGGCCAGTTCTCCTCTGGCGAACAGTGCTTTGTTACGATTCAGGTTGCTATCATATGTCCGATAGGATTGCAACATTCAAGTATTTATTCCAGTTCAATCCAGTTGAGGATTGTATTCATCACACCGGTATGGATGGTTTGTTGAGGAGCTGTGCCACTGGATGTCGTGTTGATGAGGCCTTCACAATGGATGATCTAGTTGACTCAATCTCTGCTGATACTTCAGGGCTGCGTTGTGGTCGTGTCAAGGTGCCGGTCCTCGGTCTCACCTGGATATATATATATATGTTAAATTCCCGTAAATGAAAATTCCCGTGCGCCTACACGAGAAAAATATATAGTTCCCTCACCATATGATCTAGAGGCCATGACTTTACATCGCGTGACCACGGCATAAGGATGTCGTTACCTCGAAAAAATGATCTCGTGGCCACGAGTTATCACGTTCCCACAAATTAATATCTTGTGACCACGACATATTACGTTCCCACGAGTTTGTATGTCGTGGCCACGACAAAACTAACTGAACCGAACATGTCCCCTCCCAGTCACCGTAATTTCTCATGGCCACGAGTTAAATGTACAAAAAACCTACGCAACCATAGCAACCTGGAATTATCAGAAATGGATAAGATTATAATAATATTTCTTTTTAATTAAGAAAAAGTGCGATATTAACATATTGCGGCTTATTGTATTGCGCGCGATGTTGCCTAGACAGCATTCGAATGAAGTTTATCAATAAATGTTAAAAGAATAGGCCTATGCCTTGTACATTTTTATCTCATCCAACAGTCTTTTTTATTTAATATTTTTATATTATTATTAGTTACATTTAGCTATTCATTATAAATATTTGCTTTATTTTCCCCTTCGTTTCCCATAGCCTATCTTTTTATCCCTGTAGGCTACCTTATGTTACTTAAAGTTTGTATTTTGTAAATATTGTAAATGCCCGATCATGCCAATAAAGTTTTGACTTTATGACTGTATTTCTGTACACTACAGTAGCTTAAATGAGCGTCTGTTTTCACTTGTAGCCCCTTGTGCCTGTGGCAGCTTTCTAATGAAGTTCAAAAAATGTGTTACTATTAATAGGCTATAGCCTATGTTAAAAGAATATTTTGTTTATTATTTGTATATAACCTATATAAAACCTTTTATTTTATTTCTGTAGGTGCACGGGAATTGTACAGGAAGTTCATTTACGGGAATTTAACATATTAGGCTATATATTTCATTTTATTAGGTTTAATAGGCATAAGAAAGAAAGAACAATAGGGGTAAAATCTTTGCGTGGCAGGGGCAGCTGCTACTCGACCTGTCACAGATATATGCGCCTGTCACTCGACCTGTCACCGCTGCCACTCGACCTGTCACATATATACGCGCCTGTCAGTCGACCTGTCACGGATAAACGCGCCTGTCACTCGACCTGTCACGGCTATACCCGCCTGCCCCGCGACCTGCCACAGATATATGCGCCTGTCACTCGACCTGCCACGGATAAACGCGCCTGTCAGTCGACCTGCCACGGCTATACCCACCTGCCCCGCGACCTGTCAGGATAAACGCACCTGTCACTCGACCTGTCACGGATAAACGCGCCTATCTGTCGACCTGCCACGGCTATACCCGCCTGCCCCGCGACCTGTCACTGATAAAACCGCCTGTCACTCGACCTGCCACGGATAAACGCGCCTATCAGTCGACCTGTCACGGATACCCAGGTGAAAAAAAGTACACTTCTATAACGTACTTAAAGTGCTCTATTTTCGCGCACTAATTTCGTACTTAACATAGGCTACTAAAAATTCTTCTTTAGTACTTAATCTTAATAATCTTAAGAGCATCTAAGTGTACTCAACTGTGCTATTTTGAGACACCATTAAAATATACACTAAAATGTGCTTTTAATATACTATCTCTGTATTTAAAAAATGTATTTAGTTACCACTTGTAGCATTTTTAGTATATTAAGTTAGAAATTAGTGCACGAAAATAGAGCACTTTAAGTAAATTATAGAAATGTACTTTTTTTTCACCTGGGTATACTCACCTGTCACTCGACCCGTCAAAGCTTCTGTCACAGTGGCTTACCTTCAGCTTTGAATATGTATGCTAGTAGTAGGCTATTGCCAATAGGCCTTACTGTTATGTTTGGACATTTTTTATTGTAGCAAATTCCTTAAGTATTTATACACAATAGCAGATCGAAGTAGTAGCCTAGTAGTAGTAGTATAGTAATAATAATAATAAGGCCTACCTCTTGCTCATGCTATCTTAAGGTAAACTTGCCTACTGTTCGGACTAAGGCAAGTCAGTCACACACATTTGTAGTCATTGTTTTTTGCTAAGTTTTGTTTTTCTGTGGAAATTAATGTTGTTTTTAGCTTTTGTCTGTACAGTATGTCATTGTTTACACGCAGGACAGAAATGAAAATAAAACCACTTGAACTGAAATCGAAGACCAAATAAGTCCATTGTTACATAGGCTATATAACATAAGAAACAGTTAGCCTATGATTAATTGTAATTAACATAAAAAAAAACTCAGAGTGTATTGACCAAAGTTTATTGACTGTGAGTGCCGAAGGACTAGTAAGTGGACCTTCCAACGTTCAAAACACTAGTCCGAATGGACACAGGAATCGGGCGTTTATTTTGTGACAAAGAAAGTTTATTTTCAGCAGTCTTTCAAAAAAGACCATTTTTGATAATTATTTTGATTATTATAGCCTACATTGTCAATGTAAGCTATAATAATCATGGGGGGTGCGGTCATAGACATAATAAATACATAGACGCCCTATTGGCCGCTGGATCGCACGTCAACGGCGCCGCCATATTGTGCGGGGCAACATGCCGTAACTCTGATAAGTGGACTGAAGAAAAGATGCCTGACTATTTTGAGGTTTTACAAATCGTCGCACAATCCAAACCACATATCGGGGAGCTACCTTTCACATTTAAGTCTGAACAGTTGTTTCTGGTTGTATTTGGTCATTATAACATTATTTTGACAGCTAGATGACCACCAAAGTCAGACTATTAAAAGCTAACGACAATGCTAGTTATCTATGAAAACTGAGACTTTATAAGAAATAATATAAAGTTTACATGATTCTTATGAAGTCTGAGATTATATTGTAGTTTATATCATTAACTAATCAAAATCGCAAGTGGGTCTTCCGTGCAATGAAGCCAGAGGACTTTGACAGGACAACTCAGGCTGTCAGAATTACAGATAGACCTAAACCGACTCATCTCTGAAGAGCAGGTGATTTGATTGATCTAATCGTGGCTCATTTATATTTTTTCCCCAGTTTAGCCAGTGAAACCAGGACAACACAAACCTCAAGAAAGGCTGCAGAAAGCCTGTCAGTGGACTGTTCGGTTATTTTCCAAGAGACCTTGTCTGCCTATTATTATGATATTATTATACAACTTATATTATTATATGATTGTACTATTCACTACTCACTATTTTTATTTTATTGACTATATTTTTTTACAATTTATGATATACTATCTGCTATTTTATTCATAGTTATTATATTACTACTACATTATACTTGTCATGTTCCCTGTCTGTGTTCCTCTGTATATCCTCTGTTTGTGCACCTCATGTCACCCCCTGCTGCTCCCCTTGTTTGTTGCCATGGACACTCATTGGACCACGCCCCCTCGTTATCTTGTTTATGCCTGTGTTTAAATAGTCCCTGTGTTTCACTCATGCCCTGCTGAGTATTGTTTAGCCTTTGTTTACCCTAGTGCCTCGCCTCGCCTCACCTCGCCTCGCCTCTGTTTTGACCCTGGACTGTTTCCTTGTTTTATGATCGTTTGCTCCCGCCTTCACCCTTGCCTGTGTTTTTGGATTACCCTTTTGCCTTGCCTTCTTGTATCTGTTTGCAGGTGATCGACCTTCTGCCTGTTTGACTACGCTTTTCTGCTTAATAAAGCCTGCACTTGGATCTCCCACTCCGTTGTCATGTCCCATATGTTACAGAATACTCAGCCATACCAAGATCCAGCGGCTTCTATGAGCGTTTCCAGTTCAACTATGGATCTAGCAGGAGACCCGGTGAGCATTCTTTGTCACATTCACCAAAATGGCCACCCCATGGAAGAATATGTGGAGGACTTTATAACTTACTGCCACCTTGCGCTATTAGATGAGGTAATGCTTATTGAATGTTTTTGGAGTGGACTGGATTATGACATTGCTCATCTGATGCCAGATGGAGGTCCCGGCTGGACCCTGGTACAGTACTTGGACTTTGCCCTGCTACTGTGTGGTTCTCCCTTCACTGTGGGTGAGGTGGAGGACCTGTTGCCTAAACTTTTTGGGGAGGGGCAACACTCACCAAGCTCCAGTGGCCATGGCGCTTGGCCCATTGCAGTCACCAGCATGGCCAGTTTGGAGGAGCGCTAGCCCTGTGTTATATGTACCTTCCCATCCTGTAGTTCCTGCATCAGAGCCTCGTCACAACATGGCTGCCATGTCAGAGTCTCCAATCAAGATGGCTGCCATTCCTGAACCAAACCAAGTCACAGTTGATCTTCGTGAGCCAAGTCAAGTCACAGTTGATCTTCGTGAGCCAAGTCAAGTCACAGTTGATCTTCGTGAATTCTGTCAAGTCACAGCTGATCTTCGCGAATCCACTCACGTCTCCGCAGATCACCCAGAGTCACGTCACGTCTCTAGACCTGTCCGAGAGCGGAGAGGATTGTTGTCCAGTGTGGTGGACTCGAGCCCCACTGGCCGCTTCGCCCTCAAGTCCGCCAGTGTCTACGGACAAGATGGCCGCTCCGCCAGTGTCTACGGACAAGATGGCCGCTCCGCCAGTGTCTACGGACAAGATGGCCGCTCCGCCAGTGTCTACGGACAAGATGGCCGCTCCCCCCAAGCCTTCCAACGAGATGGCTACCATGCCTGAGCCCCCAGAGATTGCAGCGCTGGCCATTATGGCCACAGCCATCTGGTGTGTGTGGGCTGCACACACATCGGCTCCAGTCCCTGAATCCGCTCCAGAGCCCACTCCAGTCCATGAATCTGCCCCAGAGACAGCTCCAGCCCATGAGACTGCTCCAGAGTCTGCTCCAGCCCATGAGTCCGCTCCAGTCCGTGAATCCCCCCCAGAGCCCACTCCAGTCCTCGAATCCGCTCCAGTCGCTGAGCCCGCGCCAGACTACGCTCCAGTCGACGAGACCACGCTAGACCCGCTCCGCTCCACGAGCCCGCTCCACTCCACGACTCTGCTCCAATCCACGAGCCTGCTCCATTCCTCTATCCGGCTTCAGAAACCGCTCCAGCCCAAAGAAGCACGGACCCGCCGCGGCTCTCTGAGGCACCTGACCCGCCGCGGCCCTTCGAGGCTCCCAACCCGCCATGGCGCCTAGAGTCCCTGGACCCGGCCTGGAGACCTCCTACCCTGCCGGCGCCACCCTGGCCAACTACCCAGCCTGCGCCACCCTGGCCACCTATCCAGCCTGCGCCACCCTGGCTGCTTGCTCCTCCCTGGCACCCTGTTAAGCTTCTGTTGGCACGCCCTCTTCTACTCCATGGACCTGGCCCTACCCTTTTGCCTTGCCTTCTTGTATCTGTTTGCTGGTGATCGACCTTCTGCCTGTTTGACTACGCTCTTCTGCTTGATAAAGCCTGCACTTGGATCTGCCACTCCATTGTCATGTCCCATATGTTACAATACTATATTTTACTGTTTTTATACTCAATTGTATGTTTAGGCTATTTATAATAATAATAATAATATAGGCTAATAACAATATGCTATAGAATAAAAGCACATACAATTAATACAGTACTGTAATTGTACTAAAAATATTCTACCGCTGTATCTCAAATGTTTTACTGGATCTATTAAGGATTGTCTTATAATAATTAGTACAAGCTGTGCTTTTAATGTTGTCCACTAGAGCGAGCCACAGGATAAGAAATCTTTTAAGCCCAGTCCTTTTATATTTTGTTGCAATCCATTTGAATCAAAATAAATTCATTTAGTACATTAACTATGGTGTACTGACATTAAATCTGTGAAATGCTTAGGCCTATAGATAATTAAACGATTAATAAGGTTTTGACATGCAAATTATCTTCATATTCATTTGAAATTGTTCTGTGATGTGATTCAAGAGGAAAAGCTAAAGGCACGAGGGAAAAAGCTAAAATGCTGTTGTTGGAGACAGAAAAGCATTTCCACAATTAAAATCTATGTGCACATTTCATGTATATTAAATTATATTACATTAGGAACATCTCCACAATTATTAACCTTGAAAAATAAACCAAATCTATGCTTGAGAAGTGTGAGTTTTCACAATTCTTTATGACAATGAATAATTTTCAAGTTCAAACTAGTGAGATTCTGAGTAACTGGAGACAAAACCTTTTTCGTACTCCAAGCAGATCATTAACCGTTGAGAAATATGAACTTTATTGCGCTTTTTGTCCAGAAAAGCCGCAGCTCCTCATTTACTTGCATTTGTTTAATGAGGAGTCTTGCCCCGCACAATATGGCGGACTCGTTGACGTATCGCAGCAACAGTCCAAAGCAGCCAATAGGGCTTCTATGTATTTATTATGTCTATGGGTGCTGTTGTTTGGTGTGGATGTGAGAATAGGATTTTCGAAATTGTAGTAAAACACATTCTGTGCAGTTGATTTGCTGATGATTGTCCCAACTGTCCAAATATTACAAATAGCAATGTGTTCAAAGTTTTGACCAATACTGTAAATATTCATACATATTTATAGCAATATATTTATAAAATGTATGTAAATAACACTTATTTCTAATCTTAGAAATGCATGCAAAGTGCAATAGGGGACTTTTTGGAAGTTTTATCACAACAAATTGTTGGTGAAATACTGAAACACTAATAAACATTCTTTTTATATACATGTATTGCATATACATGTGTCATTTTTTTATTTATTTATTTATTTTTAGGTTAGCCTACTGTTGTATAACGTGGTTGCAAAGCTACATCAGTGTGTATTTGAGATTAATGTACCTGGCCTCATTAACGCAAAATAGGTAACAGTGTCATAATTTACATTGAAATGTATTGTCAAATCTTGCCTAAGCATTGTTAGACTTTAATAACAAAACAGACCTTTAAAATAATAATAGAATTTGTTTTCCTATTCATCTTTTATTACTTAATAGTTACTTATATAACTGTAAAATATAACTGTATTTCACATGACAGGTATACGGTGGTAGGCTATACGAGTGAGAGGCGCAAGGCAGATGCATACAGCTGTGACGGTTCGAGTGACAGGCGCGTTTATCCGTGACAGGTCGAGTGGCAGGCGGGTATAGCCATGACAGAACGGGGGCAGGCAGCCATGACAGGTCGAGTGACAGGCGCGTTTATCTGTGACAGGTTGAGCGGTAGGCGCGTATTTCTGTGACAGGTCGAGTGACAGGTGCGTCTATCTGTCACAGGTCGAGTGGTAGGCGTGTTTATCCGTGGCAGGTCGCGGGGCAGGCGGGTATAGCCGTGGCAGGTCGAGTGACAGACGCATATATCTGTGACAGATCGAGTGACAGGTGTGTATATCTGTGACAGGTCACGGGGCAGGCGGGTATAGCCGTGGCAGGTCGAGTGACAGGCACGTTTATCCGTGACAGGTCAAGTGACAGGTGCGCATTTATGTGACAGGTTGAGTGGCAGCGTTGTCAGGTCGAGTGACAGGCGCATATATCTGTGACAGGTCGAGTGGCAGCTGCCACTAGCGGCGACGGGTCGAGTGACAGGTCTCAGTGGCAGCTGCCCCTGCCACGCAAAGATTTTACTCCCTCTCAGAAAGAAAGAATCAGTGAATGGATTAAAAAGACTGTGAGATTGAATGGATAAAAATGTTTTCTTGCAGGCCTAGAATAGAATATATTATTTATGTTCTTACATAGGTTATTCTTTTGTCATTGTTATTATTTAATAATAACAAACTTCATTCGAATGCTGTTTAGGCAACATCGCGCACAATACAATATAATGCAACATGTTAATTGACATGGAGACACCACCATCCCATACACCAATCAGCCCATCATCACCAGATCTGCCGACTCGTTCACTCTCCCCGGAATTTAGATCCACCACACCTGCACCTCCTCATTAACGCACCCTACTTAAAACTGCAACTCCGCGTATCCAGTCTCCCGTCATTTGTCGTCTGCTCCGAGCCCTCTGTGTTTCTGTCCAGTCTGCCCGTGTCTCACCCGCAAGAGAAAGCCCAGTTATTCCTCAGTCTTCATATGACTCTGTCGAACTGCCTTACTCACCATTGCAACATCCAGATCCTGTTGTACAATACCATCTGTGAAATAAACTCCATTTACGTTTCTACTTACCTGTCTGTTGCCTTCTGTTCTGTGATAGAAGACCAGACCTCAAATTGCAGAGTGCAACAAGCCCTGAAAGCGATCGTTCATCTGATCCATTTGCAGACATCGTCCAAGCAGTTTGTCAGTCTCTCACTCCATCCACTCCCGCTGCTTCTCCTACTGCCTCTGCTAGTCCCATGGCCCGACCAGCGACATTCACCGGTGAGGCGGAGGATTGCAACGGGTTCATTCTCCAATGCTCGCTGTACTTTGCGATGCAGTCTCAACAATTCTCTAATGGCTGAGCTCGAGTGGCGTTTGTTATCTCCTTGCTGTCTGGTAAAGCACTTCAGTGGGCACAATCCCTGTGGAATTCCAACGCCCAGGTAACCACATCACTCAAAGCATTTATTAGTCATTTCAAGGAGGTATTTGGTCAAACTGCATCTGAACTTTCTGTGCATAATCAACTATATAATTTACGTCATGGAAATCAATCTGTCAGCGCTTATGCTCTACAATTCCGCACTCTGGCGGCATCAAGTGGCTGGAACGAGACTGCACTGATTACAGTGTTCAGACAAGGACTGAACAATGACATACGTCAACTCATGGTAATTTACGACGATTCTATGGGATTAGAAAACTTCATTCTGAAGAATATTCGTGTTGCCCAACGCTTGTCGGCTTGCTCACTACCTTTACCCGTTGCAAATCCTCCGTCCTCCATTCCACCTGTCGCCCTTCCAGCACCAGAACCTATGCATGTCGACTTGTATCATCTTACTCATGTGGAGCATCAAAGAAGGATCCTCAACCAGCTGTGCTTGTATTCTGGGGGAGAAGGACACATTCTCACCACCTCCTAGGAATTAACCATTCACACCATCCAAGGAAAGCCGCTGGGCCATGGTCGCATCAGTCACTTCTCCCCCACATTGATGTCGAGAAGATCACGTTCATGGTGCTGGAAGCTTCCACTGCTGACATCATCCTGGGACGCCCTTGGATGTCACAACACCAACCCCAAGTTCACTGGAACATGGGGGAGATTTTGAAGTGGCGTGAATCCTGTTTCCTGAACTGCCTATCTCCTGTCACCAAGGTTCCAGTTCTCCCCAAGTCCAGTCCAGTTTAACCTGACGTTTCTCTCTGTTCCACCTCCATCGAAAGTCCAAAAACTGAGAGCAAAGTAACGATCCTTTCCGAGTACCGGGCGTTCCAGGATGTGTTCAGCAAACGATTGGCTATTAAACTACCTCCTCATCGGCCATGGGATTGCGCCATTAACCTGCTACCTGGGGCTACTCTGCCCAAGGACAGAGTTTACCCACTGTCCATCCCAGAGCAGCCATGGAGAAATACATCCAAGAGTTGGTACAACAACAGTTCCAGCTTTTTCTTCATGGCCAAGAAGGACAAAGGCTTGCGGCTGTGCATTGATTATCGTCATCTCAACTCTCAGACAGTAAAGTATAGCTATCCTCGTCATCTGGTCCCAGCAGCTCTGGAACAGCTGCGCGGAGCTCGCATTTTCTCGAAGCTAGACCTGCGGAGCACATTTAATCTGATTCTCATCCGCCGAGGAGATGAGTGGAAGACTGCCTTTATCACTCCATCTGGGCACTACGAATACCGGGTTGTGCTGTATGGCCTGTTCAACTCACCTTCAATCTTCCAAGGATACATGAATGAAGTGTACAGGGAGTTCCTCCAAAGATTTGTCATAATGTATATCGACAATATCCTCATCTATTCTCGGAATCTGACGGAGCATTGACATCACGTTAAGCAGGTCATCACCAAGTTGAGAGAACACCACCTGTACTTTAAAGCTAGTGAAATGTGAGTTCCACACCACCTCTGTGCACTTTCTGGGCTACGTCATTGACCATCACGGCATCCAGATGGACCAGAGGAAGGAAGCTATTCAGAACTGGCCACAACCCAGTAGTGTCAAAGAACTACAACGTTTCCTGTGTTTCGCAAACTTCTATAGGAGATTCATTCACAACTACAGTCTGATCAGCTCACCCCTCACATTACTTCTCAAGGGCCAGCCCAAGTCTCTGTCCTGAACCCCTGCAGCCATCGAAGCATTCCACCACCTGAAAGAAGCCTTCCAGTCCTGACCCAGATCTTCCATTCCTCGTTGAGGTGGATGCTTCCACCACCAGGGTCGGAGCGGTACTCTCACAGCGGCAGGGGGGATCCTCCACGCCTCCATCCATGCGCCTTCTTCTCTAAGAAGCTATCCCCGGCGGAGCAGAATTGCGACATCGGCAATCGTGAGCTCCTAGCCATCAAGGTAGCTTTAGAAGAATGGAGACACTGGCTGGAGGGAGCTAAGTTTCATTTCCAAGTCATCACCAATCATCGAAACCTGGAATATCTATGTGAAGCTAAACGCCTTAATCCACGTCAAGCCAGATGCGCTCTTTTCTTCACTAGATTCGACTTTACAGTCACTTATCGTCCTGGTTAGAAGAATGGCAGAGCTGATGCCCTATCTCGTCTTCATCAACCTGATCCTGATTCTCCAGAGCTGATTCTCCCTCCAGCTATGATCATCAGTCCCATCCAGTGGTCCATCGATGATCAGATCGCTCAAGCTACCCGCTCCGAACCTGCTCCGCCGGGAGGTCCTGAGGGGCTTCTCTACATTCCTTTTGCTCTTCGCCAGCCCCTCATGGACTTAGCTCATTCCTCTCTGGGCTCTGGACACCCAGGTAGTAATCGTACCCTCTTGCTCCTATGTCAACATTACTAGTGGCCCTCTATGACCCAGGACATCTCCCGATTCGTCAAGGGTTGCTCAGTCTGCACCATTCACCAACACTCCATGGAAGCTTCCCGAAGGAAAGCTGGTTCCACTCCCTGTTCCTTATCGACCATGGTCTCATTTGGGCATAGACTTTATGACCGATCTCCCTCCTTCAGATCCAAATACCTGAGTGTTCGTCATTGTGGATCGCTTTTCCAAAGCCTGTAAATTGATCCCTCTGAAAGGACTGCCAACTGCCTTTGAGGCTGCTGAAGCCCAATCCCGCATGTTTCGCCATTTCGGTCTGCCTGAAGACATTGTATCAGACCGAGGCCCCCAGTTCATCTCCCGAGTGTGGAAGGCCTTCTTCAAGCTACTTGGCGTGACTGTCAGCCTTTCTTCAGACTATCACCCTCAAACCAACGGCCAGACTGAGCGCAAGATCCAGGAGATCGGGAGGTACCTGCGGTCCTATTGCCACCAGAACCAAGACAGCTGGAGCCGATTCCTCCCCTGGGTGGAATATGCCCAGAATTCCCTCAGGCAATCCACCACCGGACTCACACCACTCCAATGTATCCTCGGCTATCAACCTCCTCTGTTCCCTTGGTTTGGTGAACCATCGGAGGTTCCAGCTGTCAATCATTGGTTCCAACAGAGCTAGAGGGTGTGGGACTCAGCACACGTGCTTTTCCAGCAGGCAGTGCGGAGACACAAAAGACATACTGACACCCGCCGAGCACCCACTCCGCAGTTCCAACCCAGTCAGAAAGTGTGGCTATTTACTCGGGACATCCGTCTCCGCCTGCCTTGCCGTAAGCTGAGTACCCGTTTTGTAGGTCCCTTTACGATGCAGAGGCACATCAATGAAGTCACCTACAGGATCATCTTACCACCACAGTACAGAATTTCTCCTTCATTTCACGTCTCCCTGATAAAACCCTTCACTGACCCTTTGTCTTCTCCCCTCACAGGATCTGGTGGTACCTCCTCCTCCCGAGCTGGCGGACGAAGTGGTCATCGGTCCGCTCCATCCTTGACTCGCGGGGACAGGGCAACCAACTAGAATATCTCATCGACTGGGAGGACTACGGCCCTAATGAACGATCATGGGTTGCTCGAGATGATGTTCTGGATCCATCTCTCCTCACACAATTCCATGCAGATCATCCAAACCGTCCAGCACCTAGAGGTCGAGGTAGGCCCCGTCGCCGCACATTCTGGGCGTGGGAACACCACCATCCTGTACACCAATCAGCCCATCATCACCAGATATGCCCACTTGTTCACTCTCCTCGGAATTCTGATCCACCCCACCTGCACCTCCTCATCAACGCATCCTACTTAAACCTGCATAACCTTCACTCCAGCGTCTGGTCTCATCTTACACGTACAGACTTACCTACCAGTCACTTACCTGTGGACTTACCTGACTCCGTGTATCCAGTCTCCCGTCATCTGTCGCCTACTCCGAGCCCTCTGTGTTCCTGTCCAGTCTGCCCGTGTCTCACCTGCAAGAGAAAGCACAGTTATTCCTCAGCTAAGTCTTCATATGATTCTGTCGAACTGCCTTACTCACCATTGCAACATCCAGATCCTGTTGTACGATACCATTTCTGTTCTGTGACATCAATATAATAATTTCTTAATTCCTCGCTTTTTCTTAATTAAAAATAAATATTAGCTATTATAATCTTATCTATAATCTTACAGCAGCTCTATAATCTTATAATCCATTTCTGATAATTACAGGTTGCTATGGTTGCGCAGGTTGTTTACACAGGTTGTTTACACATTTACCTCGTGGCCATGAGAAATAGATGTCGTTCCCTCAACATATGATCTCGAGGACATGACTTATCACGTTCCCACGAATTAATCTTGTGTGGCCACAACATATTATCACGTTCTCACGAGTTTATATGTCGTGGCCACGACAAAACTAAGTGAACAGAACATGTCCCCTCCCCGTCACCGTAATATGGAGCATTTTCATTCGGATTGGACTTTTAAACCAATTACAGTGCTCCATGTAAACGCACTGAGTGACATGTTACCTGGTATAATCAGTCTGCTTGTGTGTGAAGTTTTGAACCTGGTGAAAAGGTATTGGCGATGCTGCCCAGTCAGAAAAGTAAATTGTTGGTGAAATGGCAGGATCCGTTTGAAGTTAAAGGGGTGGTATAATGCCATTTTTACAAGATGTAAAATAAGTCTCTGATGTCCCCAGAGTGTGTATGTGAAGTTTTAGCTCAAAATAACCCACAGATCATTTTTTTATAGCATGTTAAATTTGTCTTTTTTTGAGGGTGAGCAAAAACACTGTTTTTGTGTCTCTTTAAATGCAAATGAGCTTCTGCTTCTAAGCAGAGGGCGGGGTTTCAAGAGCTCATGTTAGCACATAGTGTTAGCAGCACCAATTACTGAATATGTCAGAAACTGTTCAGCCTTTTATGTTCAAAATGGAGTCGGACAGTGATGGACTCAGGAAGAAGTGACAACATGTAGAATGCAACAGGACATTTCTGAATGGTTAGTTGCTTAATTTATGTAGCTGATGTGGGATATCTTAAAGCCATTGATTAGCATATTTTGTCATGATAATCTATAAATCGCTCATGTGGGAACTGTTGTAAGATCCTACTGAGCCAGACAATATATGCTGCACGAAGATAGAACAGGTATAGTTTAGTTTAATTACGGTTATAACTTATGTCGTCATCTTGCTTTTATGACATGCTATTGCATTTGTGTTACATACTGTTTTGCAATAACATGGCCTAACCCCTTTGTTGCGTATTCTCGGGGGCAGGGTTTATGTAAATTTTAGGATTAGTGATGTCACCAGCCCGGGAAGAAGCTCGTTGTAGTCCCTACCAGCCATTTGTTGTAGTTTTTAAAAAGAGAATTCTGTAAAAGAAGTGTTGTTTGTGCTCTAACAGCAACATTACACACTAACTAAAGTTTAAAAAGTTAAATCATAATGAACCACCCCTTTAAAAGGAAACTTGACCTATTACATATGAAATTTCAATGTCCGGCCAAGGCCGTCCTTCCCGAATTCTGCACATTAATCTTATTAAGCAATGAGCAATAAGTTTCTCATCCTGACAAGACCAGATCTTAATGGTTAAGCAAGTGAAGGAAGAAAAGGAATCGGATGACCAATATTTACCTCAGCCCGCTCTAGGGGATGTCAGTCATTTGTCACCACACCACAGATGGGTGCCATTTTTTGGACTTCAAATTTTGGGCCACCATCCAATCCCATTATGAAACATGGATTAGCCTGGACATTATTTGAAAGAAGAATGTCATATTCACCTAAGATGTGTGAGTAAATCATGGGGTAATTTAAATTTTTGGGTGAACTATCCCTGTAACTAATGATTTTACATCAGAAAATGGATCAACACTGGACTTACTTAAGCTGGACAATGATACTATTTTCTTCTAGAGCTGCTGTACAGCGAAAACAAACTGTTGCATTATTTTCCTGTTATCACTGCTTTGAAACAATCTGCATTGTAAAAAAACGCTATATAAATAAAAGTGACTTGACTTGTTTTCTGTGCTTACTAATCCTGAAAAACAATTTTTAATTTGTGTCTTTGTTCTATTGTATTTATTTGTGGTACTTCTTGTAATTTGATGTATCTGTTGAAAAGATTTTTAGCACTGAGCCCTGCATGTCTGCATGTGCCCCAGATTGCAATGTAACTGGCGTTGTAAAATAGGCATATAATATAATAAAATTAATATATTGATCGATATACCCCTGAATCGAATCATAATCGTATCACTTAATTTTTTGAGATATCGGCAAATGGCTATGAGAATCTATATCAGATCGTATTGTGATTAACCATCCGATTTACAGCCCTAATGTACAGTGATATGTGTTAAAGTCCTTACTTTAAATATAGAAACTTAAAGGGACAGTTCACACAAAAATGAAAAAAAAAAAAAAAACTGTATGAATTTCTTTCTTTTGCTGAACACAAACTATATTTTGAAGAATGTCGGTAACCAAACAGTTGATGGGCCTCATTGACTTCCATAGTATTATTTTCCATACTATGGAAGTCAATGGGGAGGTTCAACAAACTTTGGTTACCCATATTCTTCAAAATAGCTTGTTTCTTTAAGTGGCCCTGATTTACAAAGGGGCTCCACTTAAGCTATGATCTATTCCCTCATTGAGGGCAAAGGGTATTTGTCTCTGACAAGCTTCTATTGTGTTGATAATCAAGGATGTTACATTCAATTCAGTTTTGAAATCACTGATCTATGTGGCCAGTGTTATGATGGATCCGCTAAGATAGATGTTTTTAGTCAAGCACAGCAGGAGTTGACAAAGGACAAAGCAAATAATTGTGCTCCCTCTGGAAAACCATGGGTTATTTCACCACCAAACGAAACTGATGCAGCATTTAAGAGTCCACAGGTTCAGTACAGCTAAGGAGTTTTACAGATAGAACTGTAAAGAAATCACTGATGCACTGATCATTAAAATTGAGGTAAAGTTTGATCAGAATACATTCAAGCCATCTCATACTTTTAGACTAAAGACATTCAATCCACTATCAAAGCCGAGCAGTTGAATATTGCATTGCATTGGTATCCTCCACACACACCATCTGACCATATAGTGCAGGCACTGATCTTAGAAAGTGGTCAATATTTTCATACTAAAAAGCATCAAACATTTTTCAGTAAAGCACTAACTTAAATAAAAAAAAAAAAAAATTAAAAAAAAAAGCTCATTGCTATTTTATTTGTATAAAGATATATTTTGACAAATTAAATTTTGTGTTCTATAATCAATTTTATCTGTTCAATAGAACTAGAATGTGATTTTTGTTGACCATATTGCATATGGTATACAAGACATTTTATTGGTCTCCTTAATTTTTTTCCCCCGTTATGTAATTTAATATAATAAGTTATTGTTTCCATGTGATTCAAACTTTCTAAAGAAAAAAATAACTAACTACTTTGTGGTCAAACATGGAGAACATTTGTTAACTTGAATGAGAGGAAATGTGGAGATCTCTGGAAAAAGTTTCTAAAAGAAAACACATACTGTACGTTACCAATGTACTCAATTTATTACCAGATAACAAACATGTTTTATTAAGGACATAATGAGTAACATCTTCTATGTGCTTTAACAGTACTGATAACACAACTTTTGTAACAGTCAATGATTTCACACAAATCTAATTGTGTTACTTTTAAATATTTGGCCAATTGCTGACAAAGCACACATTTTACAAGCAAGAAATGTATATCAAATATAACTGCTGGTATGTAGCATGTCACATGAAATCAGATTTTATTTTAAACTCCATGATCTTTGACAAAGCTGCAGAGGGACCCACAGCATTAGATTACTAGCTAAAGCTTTTATGGCTGTTCTTATAATATCAATAATGGCAATCATGCATTTCTTATTAGCAAATGGTCCATCATACACATACACCTGCATCCCAGTGCTCAAATGCAATATATTTCATGCAAACTTCCATCAACACCACTTGCACTTGCTCAAAGTCATTTAACAAAGCTTCGCACTTTCAGGAGTACATTCTGTTAATCGCATGTTCCTGAAGCTGCCGCAATGCTGGATCAGAGTTTTAAAACTGACTTTTAGTCTCTGGATGTCTAGACTGTGCTATACAGAGGGCTGAAATAACTCCTGGAGATCACAGAGCGATCGTTCCAGTGTGAGAGCCAGTTTCTCTGCGTTAGTTTCCTCGCAGCAGTTGAAAGCAGTTATGGAGAAGTGGACATGATCTTGTTGTGGATTGTAACACACTGCATAGCCATCTGGAACCAGTGGTCCAAAACACATCACACTGTCTGTAATGGTGGGTACCTGCAAGGAGGATGATGCATGGTAAATTCACATGACAAGATACACATAAAACAATGCTATAGGCCTAGATTTTTTTTTTAGGTAGGTCTAATAGTAAAAAGTAAAAATACCAGAGAAATTGAATATTCAAATATAAACAAAATATGCATAGTCATAACTGTAGAAATTAAATATAGATTAATCCTTATTTAAGCTTTTCTTTTGTTGTCAACATTTTCATTATGGTTTTCTCACCGTTTAGGCCTGCTGTGTAAATCAAACAATTTAAATGGGCATGGAAAGCTTTGAAAAGTTAAAGAATGGTAAAAGGGTAGAGTGTCATTCTCAACAATCCAAAACACAACTTACTTCTAAAAGTGTGTGCACACCAAAAGCGGATTTAATTATTTCCGCGAGTAGATTTACATACAAAGTAAATGCAAAGATGCGAATAGATGCAAATTTGCGGGGGACGACGTGAATGACATGAATTGGGCGGCGCGATTGCCACGAACGTACAATATTCGCCTCAATTGCGTCTTCCGTGCAAGTTGAAAAATTTCAACTTGAGTAGTAAATTCACATGACACGCTGTCACGCAAGCCAATCAGCGAAGAACTTGACACGTCTGGTTTGACACATCCGGATGTATCAGGAAATGGAGGAGAGCATTATTGTAGCCATCTGTGGGCACCCCGAAATTTATGACACAACTTCTTGGAAAAAAGCAAGCAAGGAAGTTGGACTACCTGGTAAGCAGTGTTGGGTAAGTTACTTCAAAAAAGTAATTAATTACTAATTACATCATCACTATTGTATTTCAAAATACTTTTCTAATTACTCTGTCTGAAAAGTAATTTAATTACTCAAGAAGTAATTCAACTCGTTACTAATTAATTCTTAAAATCCCTATAAACCTTAACCGGATAGACAATAGAAAGGAAACTCTTAATAATTTAAATATGAGTCAAACATGGAATAGTTTAGCCTTTTATAGCTTTTTAAAACATTTTAGCTTTATTAAAACATACTATAATACTTCATTTTTTAGTAACAAATAGGGATGTCAGGATACCAAAAATCTATTAGTTTGTACCGATACCACCAAAAGTGCACAACCATGGTAAAAATATTTTAAGATACAAATAAAACAATGCTATAGGCCTATATTTTTTTTCAGGTAGGTCTAATAGTAGTAAGTAAAAATACCACAGAAATTGAATAATCAAATATAAAATAAATCTGCATAGTCATAACTGTATAAATTAAATATAGATTAATCCTTATTTAAGCTTTTCTTTTGTTGTTTGATAATGGATGGAGACAATATGCTGTTACACATACTGTTCACATTCACATAACCAACGTGAATATACGCCAAGACGGGCATTTTGACATAACTGTGTGTGTATTTGAACGTTTATGTGTAATAAACCGCGAAAATCTGACACTCGCGAGAGGCGGCTATGTGTGTGCGCTTTGGCTGAGAGCGCACTGACTGAAGACCGTCTCTCAGAGAGCGTGCTCAGTTTTTTCTCCCTAGGACATAGCTTACATTTTACCATAATGTTCTTGCCTACCTGTGTCAAAAAAGTGAAGTGATTAGAATATATTTTCCATTCTGCAAAACAGCCACTCGCTTCTGCCGAGTTCAGTCAACTCGTGCGAAGTTGCGAACTCGCGCAACTGCACTACATAATGATTTTAAAGAGGCAGCATTCACTTTTACCTTTAGACGACAAATTTAGATTTTAAATTCAATATTGATTTATACAGAACTGTTGAACTAATTTACAGTATGTAACGCGAGTACATTATAAGTAACTGTAATTAAATTACCTAAAAATTAACAGTAATCCCTTACTTTACTTTTTCAGTGGATAAGTAATTTAGTTACTTAGTAACGCTTTACACCGAACACTGCTGGTAAGTAATGAAAATATGCATCTGTTACTTGATTCTACCTATGAGTTTTACATTACTATGAACTGGATGAATGTTGTTGTTAATGTGTATGAAGATACTCCTCATCGCGCAGTTTTTATTCATGCAAGTAATGCGAAAAACAAGTCATAATCCCGTGAGTAATCTGTGTAATTTGGTGTGCACACACGATAACACTCTCAATATTGGGATGAATGAACATTAAGAGTATAGACGAAAGTAAAAGAGAGAGGGGCATTTTGTTGTATTTAGTTCCCTGCCTATGACCCAAGACACTGGGATAAACTAACTCCCCCCAAGCCCCCTTTTTTTGTGGGACGTTGCTTCAATTTTGTTTTTGTTTTTTTTTAAACCAGAAGAATGAAATGGCTCAACCTTATACACCCCCTCACCCCTCTTAAAGAGATAGGGCACAAAAATTTTTAAATTCTGTTATTTATACACTGATCTTGAAGTGGCATCAATACAAATCCAGTCTAGGCCAGGTTAGCTTTTGATTAATGACACATGGAAGTTCCACATCATCACAATAAATGGTCACAATAAAGATATATCATGTCCCTGTCATGTGATCAAATCTATCTATCAGTTTGCATTGCACTGTTTCTGTTCAAAATATAATTTGTGCCATTAATGCTAAATCTTACTGTATTGTTTGGCATAAAGCGTTAACATTTATGATCTGAAAACAATTTAAGGCATTTTATGTTTGAATGTAATTAAAACCAACATTTACCTGTCCTGTTCGGAGTTTCCAGTGAGTCGCAAGTCCATAGGCGGTGTCCATGAAAATTCTGGGCACGCTCAATCCCTCCTCAATGGCTTGAAGTTTAAGACCCAACAGGTGGCGGTCTATACCCTGCCCCATCAGTGACTGATCAAAAATAGCACATTATGCAGTCAACATAAATTAGGATCTTACACATGCAAACCTGTTTGTTATTCACCTGCTCTGTGAGGATGCTGTATGCATCAACAGCCTCTCTCAGCAGCTGCACCTTGGCTTCTCTCTAAAACCCATGCAAACAGACACACATTTAATGAATAGTGTTACCCATTAACGTGACATTTCATTTGATCTCCTCTACACCATCCTAATTACTCACAGAAACTGCATCATCATCAAAGGCCTGTATGAAGCTCAGCATCTGATTGGTCGGAGAACGGATGTAGTCTGTTCGCCCTCCCCTGAACATCCTCAGAGAGGCGATGTCACAGGCCGCACACACTTCATTGTGAACTCTAGCAAAAAAAAAAAAAAAAGGGACCAAACGTGCACTTTATTAATTAATTTAATTATCTGTCATTACTGGATGACAGAACAGCTTAAGTCTCTGAAAGCCTTACCGGTAGTAGGCCAGCTGAATCGCCACCTGGATGAATGAGTTTGGACTCAGCTTGAGATGTTTGGCAAACTCTTTTCCAAAGCGCTGGAAGTTAAAACATTTGATGTCCAAATCGTTGATGAGACTAAGGGGAGAATTTAGTTTTAAAAATTCAGATTAGCTTCTTATTGTATCTTTTCTACTTCCTAATATACACAACATCACTAAAATGATTATAAAGGTACAGCTTTTCCTACCACCACTACACAGACAATACACAGCTGTATCAGTTGTTCAACCTGAGGACCCCACCATCTCTACTCATATTTCTGCGCTGTGGTTTCCAAGCCTCAAAATACCAGCGATACCAAAGTATTTCCCAAACTGCAAATATTTACACATACTCATGTAGAGTGGTACCTGCAGCTCAGACTTGGCAATGGCATTTATTATTCAAACCCATCTAAGAATTCATAATAGCAACCTGTTTGTGTGTGCGTATGTGGCTTCAATAGAGCAAATGTACATCTGTTTTGTACTTAATTTATGCTATTTAATATCTTTTTTCATATTACTAAATCTATTTTATATTAAATTCTATGTATATACTATTTTCAATTTTATATTGTTTTTATATTGCAATTTTAGGTGTTGTGCTGTGTTGTCATCACAAGTAAATTATAGTTAAGGGGGGATGAGTCAAATGCTATTTAATGCATTCTGAGAGTTGGATTCTCTTGCTAAACATGGCCAAAGTTTCAAAAAACAAGTTGGACATATGATGGAGTATTACGTAATAAAGGGTGGAATTCCTTGTATGGGCACTTCTCCCAAAAGAGCACGGGCACACATCAACCAGAGCGAGAGCAAGAGCACGCCCATCAACGTGCTTCGTTTGGGTTATGGAAGTGTTGGCAGCACTGCAAAGGACTTGCTCAAGAAAGATTTATCACTTTGTTTTTAGACCACGAAATCAACAATGTCACCAAAGGAGTGTGTTTTTGGTTATGAGGGAAAGATTCGGTACAGTTCGGTATGTGCTATGTTAAAAATTAGGACAATTGTCAAATAAAGATAAAGAAAATATAAACAAATAATCTAACTGCAAGAAACAGCACAAATAAATACATGAGAGCTAAGATACAAATAAAAACAATGCTTTACAGTTTTTTCAGGTATCTAACAGCTTTCAGGTACAGAAATTGAATAAAGTTATCAAATATAAAATAACACTGCATATATAATTCTTTGAATAGTTAAATAAAGATGAAACTTTACTGAAGTTACAAAAGCTATTCAGTCAAGAGTGATTTCTTCGTCTTTTGTCGTTTGATTAACATTAAAACACATAGGCCCAGTTTCACAGACAGGGCTTAGGCTAAACCAGGGTTAGGCTTTATTTCAATTAAGGTATTTAAGTAGCTTATATAAACATACCCTAGAAAAAAACATTACTGGTGTGCATCTTGACAAAACAACAGCTCTGACATTTTTTAAGATAGGTCAGTGCAAGTTACTTTCAGTTAAAAGAGCTCAAACATGCATTTTAGTCTAGGACTAGCTTAAGCCTTGTCTGTGAAACTGGGGGGATAGAGCAGGAATATTAGACTGCTGTCCCTTTAAGACATAATTCAAAGATCCAGTACACTGATACTGATACACATGCGTTGTCTGTCTCGTTTTTCTCTTAAGACATAACCTACTATGGATACTAAGATGGGCATGTTGACATAATTTTTGTGTGAATTTGTCCGTTTAGGTGCAAGACTTGAAAGAGAATTTGCACAAGAGTATTTGCACGCTGTGACTTGGCTCTCCTTGTACGCGCTTCGGCTGAGTACACACACACACACACACACACACCTCACAGCACGCGAGAGTTCTATTTCGCGTCTTACGGATGAATGTTTAAATTGGCAAATTTTAAATGAGTTTAGTTTAAACACAGATAGCAACGCGAGATGTTCAGGTCTCACCTGCGCTCGCGTCGCGCACTATCAGCACCCGGGTGATGACGGTGTAAATGACTGGTCATAGAGCTTTCAGCACGTCATTGAACATATGTTTACAACGAGTGACTGTTTTGTCCAGGTTCTTTTGATCATCGCTGTTGTAACAGATTGGGGAAACTAGAATGCATATCCATCGACTGAAACATACGTTAGCCGAATCCGTCTGTCTGTTTTACATGTTGTTGTTTTTAACAAACCATATTATAGATGTGCCGTCAGATTTAAGATGAACCGCGGTGCAAGCGCATGCCGAACCGTGGGTGGAGAACCAAACGTTTTGATTTTTTACAGCGAACTGTCCCACCCCTACAAAGAACCCAGCGTTAAGTGGAGCTGAGAGATTTATGCTCACGCATTACATTGATGCACTCTCGACATTTGTCATTAAAATAACCATAGAAACTGCCTTACTATCAAAATAAGGATAAAGTTTATTATCACTTTTTTAATGGTTAAAATGAATGGAGAATATCTTGTGTTTTTCTGTGGCTGCTCGAGCCCTCAGGATCGGCGCTTATGGTTTTATAAACAAGGCCCAGTTTGACGCTGGATTTGCAGATCGTTTGAAACTGAAAGGTGGAGCAGTCCCAGCAATAAAAGATCCTGGTCATGCTGACCATCGATAGCTTCGCTAAACAAAAGGTGCGTGTGCTCGTGACTCTTTAGCTTCGCCCACGGCACGCCTCCAGGAGCTAGGCTGTTTTCGGAAATACTCAATACAGCGTATATGTCTTTTAAAAATCTGACTCTTCGGACATATGAAAGATGCTATACAACTCTATAGGTACTCAAGATTAACATGAGATCGGCCGAAACTGTGTGTGTTATGTACCCATTAAGTAAATATCTCCATGTTGTGTAGCAGAAATTTTCCATTGCATTTGCATTGCTTTGGTATAATAACTGGTCAGAAGTCCAACATTAAACCAGACACAACTAAGATTATTCAATAAACTCATTCTCATTTTTACCATCACTTCATCTCCTGCTCCTTGCTCTTCCCCTGCCTCTTGGCTGATGGAAGACGCTTAATGACAGTTTTGGAGACAAAACTGTTAAATATCTGGTATCCAAAACCAGTTAACACAACTTTGGGATCTGGTAAAGAGAGTGGATCCAACATTCTTGGCTTTCCTGACATGTTGGAATGATCTGACACAGCGCTATGAATTTTTCAAAATTTTTAACTTGACATGCCGCAATATCCAAAAACGTCCATCATTTAATACAGAGGTTCTCAACCACGTTCCTGGAGCCCCCCCCGTAGTCAATACACGATCACCATTTTTATTTTATGCTATATATATATATATATATATATATATATATATATATATATATATATATATATATATATATATATATATATATATATACACACACACACACACACACACACACACACACACACACACACACACACACACACATATAGTGCTCAGCATAAATGAGTGCACCCCCTTTGAAAAGTAACATTTTAAACAATATCTCAATGAACACAACAATTTCAAAAAATGTTGACAAGACTGAGTTTAATATAACATCTGTTTAACTTATAACATGAAAGTAAAGTTAATAATAGAACTTAGATTACACATTTTTTAGTTTTACTCAAATTAGGGTGATGCAAAAATGAGTACACCCCACAACAAAAACTACTACATCTAGTAGTTTGTCTGGCCTCCTTGATGAGGCATGGAATGAACAAGTTGGTGACATTTTGCAACATTTATCTTTTTCCATTCTTCAAGAATGACCTCTTTTAGAGACTGTATGCTGGATAGAGAGAGTGATGCTCAACTTGTCTCTTCAGAATTCCCCATAGGTGTTCGATTGGGTTCAGATCAGGAGCCACTGAATCACTTTCACCCTGTTCTTCTTCAGAAATCCAACAGTGGCCTTAGATGTATGTTTAGGATCATTGTCATGTTGGAAGAGTGCACGACAACCAAGGGCACGGAGTGGTGGTAGCATCTTCTTTTTGAGTATAGAGCAGTGCATCTGTGAATTCATGATGCCATCAATGAAATGCAGCTCCCCGACACCAGCAGCTTTTCTTCAACCTTTCTCATCAGAAGACACTCCTGTTGAGGTGTTAACTTCCGTGGACGACCTGGACGTCTCTGTGAGATGGTTGCAGTTCCATCTTTTTTAAGTTTTTGTACCACTTTTGCTACAGTATTCTGACTGATAAGTAAAGCTTTGCTGATCTTCTTGTAGCATTCACCTTTCTGGTGTAAAGAAATTATTTTCTTTCTCAGGTCTTGTTACATTTCTCTTCCATGTGGTGCCATTGCTGACAGCATGAAATGGGAAGGGGTTTTAACACCCTTGTATAGTCAACTGTCTGCTGGACACCTGTGTAATGAATAATTAGACTCACCTGTGGTTGAATTCTTGTTAATTTAGACATTTGTAGTCTAAAATTTGGCTTTGCTCCAAAGGCTTTCAGTGGGGTGTACTCATTATTGCATCACCCTAATTTGAGTAAAACTGAAAATTTTGTTCTCCAAGTTATATTATTAACCTTACTTTCATGAGATAAGTTTTATATAACGTGTTTAACTTATGTCTTGTCAACATTTTGGAAATTGTTTTTGTGTTCATTGAGATTTTGTTTAAAATGTTACTTTTCAAAGGTTTAAAATGTTAGTTTTCATTTACACTGAGCACTGTGTATACACAACAAAAAAAAAAAAACGGTAAGATTTTTAAAAGAAGTTTTGTCTGCTCACCAAGGCTGCATTTATTTAATTAAAAATACAGTAAAAACAGTAATATTGTGAAATATTATTACAATTTAAAATAACTGTTTTCTGTTTGAATATATTTTATAAAGTAATTCACTCCTGTGATCAAAGCTGAATTTTCAGCATCATTACTCCAGTCTTCAGTGTCACATGATCCTTCAGAAATCATTCTAATATGCTGATCTGCTGCTCAAGAAACATCAATTGTGTACAATTGTACAAAATATTTGTGTACAATATTTCTTTTTTCAGGATTCTTTGATTAATAGAAAGTTCAAAAGAACAGCATTTATTTGAAATATAATCTTTTGTAACATTATAAATGTCTTTACTGTCACTTTTGATCGATTTAATGCATCCTTGCTGAATAAAAGTACTAATTTCTTTAATTTCTTTAAAAAAAAAATAAAAATAAAATTATATATATATATATATATATATATATATATATATCACATTACGAAATACCAAATTGTTTTTCTCCAAAATTTCCACAATTATTGGCACCCCTAGAATTTTTTTTATGAGTAAAATATCTCTGAAGTATATTCCCATTCATATTTACATTTTTTTTTAGCACACTAGGGTGATCATGAATATGAAGCTGTCCAGCCATGACTTCCTGTTCCAAAGGAGTATAAACATGAGGAAACACAAAGGCCAAATTCCCTTAATCATTCATCACAATGAGTAAAACCAAAGAATATAGTTCTGATGTGCAGCAAAAGATTGTTGAGCTTAACAAAATAGAAAGTGGTTGTAAGAAAATAGCTAAAACATTGAAAATCCACATTTCCACAATCAGGGCAATAATTAAGAAGTTCCAATCAGCCTGGAAGGTTTTTGGCAGCAAACCCACCAGATGGGCTTGGTGCACACATGGATAAAAAGTACCCCATACCCACAGTTAAATATACTGCTGGATCTTTAATGTCGTGGGCCTATTTTTCTGCTGGAGGTCCTAGACATCTTGTTCAGATACTTGGTATCATGGATTCTATCAAATACCAAAATACAAATGAAAATCTGAATATATGGAATGAAAGTCTGAATACATGGAATGAAACTTGAATATATGGAATAAAAGTCTGAATACGTGGAATGAAAGTCTGAATATGTGGAATGAAACTTGAATATATTGAATGAAAGTCTGAATGTATGGAATGAAAGTCTGAATGTATGGAATGAAAGTCTGAATATATGGAATGAAAGTTTGAATATATGCAATGAACATCTGAATATATGGAATGAAAGTTTGAATATATGGAAAGAAGATTTGAATACATTGGATGAAACTTGAAAGAGCGCTTCTCAGGTGGATTGACATCACAGTTTACACAGAGTTTTGGAACTGATGTGTAAATTGTATCTCACCAATAAAAAGATGGAACACCATTGTTTAAATTTATTTGTAAAGTTTTGCTGGTAATTTTACAGCAATTTACCGGGATTATTGTGTGAAAGTTGCTAATGGAAATGTGATCCTCAAAATGACAGGATATAGACTTCAAAAATCTTTGTGTTGTTTGGAATATGACCTGCTGTTGCTAAAATTTGTCTAGTTCAACAAAGTATTGGAAAATATCATGGAATGCTATTTTTAAAGTCATGGAATTCGTGGAAGGCTACTGGAAAGTCATGGAAGGCTACTGCTCTGATCTCAGGGATGGGCAACTGGCGATCCCAGTATTAATAACAGCGTAGGATGTGCACGCTAATGTGAAAGTTTACTAAAATTAGCAAACATAAATGAAAAATTGACAATAAAAATCGTGTTTTCACCATCCAATCAGGATGGTTAATGGATTATCTTCTTAAATTCAAGGGGTCACCCATATGTTTGATTTGTTTGGAAACGAAATCTGTAATGAAAGATTTTATTGTAAACTGCCATTACACCACTGCACTGCTCATAATATCCGCTTTCCACCGTCAGGCCGAACGGATGATTGGTAAGGAAAGGTTAATAATAATAATAATAAGTTTTATTTATATAGCGCCTTTCCAGGGCTCAAGGACACTTTACAATATACAATTATCAAGGAAGAGATAATACAAGTAGACAATGATGAAAAACAATAATGGACAGGGAAGCATACAGAAGAATAGCGTCAAGTACAAAAATACAAAACAGGACTTAAAAGGACATAACATAACATTCAGAAAACTATTAGTAATAATGCAGAGCAATCAATTAATCAAATCAGAGGTATAACATTCAGAAAACAGGTGAGTTTTGAGTAATGATTTAAATTCAGAGATATTATTAACACAACAGAGTGAGCAGGGGAGAGAATTCCAGAGTTTGGGTGCAATAACACTAAATGATCTGCCCCCCCATTGAAGAGAGGCGATGCTGAGGGACAACGAGAAGGCCAGAGTCAGAGGAATGTAGTGAGCGAGTCGGGGTGTAGGGGACGAGCATATTACAAAGATAAGGGGGAGCCAAGCCATGCAAAGATTTGAAAGTGAGCAGGAGAATTTTGAATTTAATACGGTAGGCAACAGGAAGCCAGTGGAGATCATATAAAATTGGGGTGATGTGAGCAGAACGCTTGGTATGGGTGAGTATTCTAACAGCAGAGTTTTGAATGTATTGTAATCTGGAAATGGAGCTGGCAGGTAGACCAATGAAAAGGGCATTACAGTAATCAAGGCATGATGAGACAAATGCACGGATGACAGTTTCAGCATCTTTGGTACTGATGAAGGGACGGAGTTAGGCAATGCGACGTAGATGAAAGAATGCAGATTTGGTAATAGAGGTAATATGAGACTGAAATGAAAGGGTGGAGTCAATGATTACACCTAAATTTTTAACAGTATTGGATGTTTTGATGTGAGAACCAGCAATCTCACAGGTGAAATTGGTAGAAATATTGCTGGTAAGTGAGGGAGTTCCAATGAAAATAATCTCAGTTTTGTCCATGTTGAGTTTCAGAAAATTTGAATTGAGCCAATCTTTTATGTCCTTCACACAAGCAGAGATTATGTCTGTTTGGGGAGGTAGAGTTGGTGAGTGGCATTATGTAAATTATGAATAATAAAGGCCCGAGAACGGATCCCTGGGGAACACCTGGCTTCAGGGGGACAGTAGGTGATCGAAAATCTTTAACTGAAATGTAGAATTGTCTGTCAGAGAGATAGGAAGAGAACCAAGGAAGAGAACCAAGAAAGAGCAGTACCAGAAATACCCAAATCAGAGAGACGAGAAACAAGTAATTCATGGGAGACGGTATCAAAGGCAGACCTGAGGTCAAGTAGCAAAAGTATAGACAGAGAACCAGAGTCACCAGAAAGCAGTAGATCATTCACTACCTTTACAAGTGCAGTTTCAGTACTATGGAGGGGGCGAAAACCAGATTGAAAGGGATCAAAGAGATTATTTTCAACTAGAAAAGACTGAAGTTGGGAGGCAACAGTACTTTCCAGTAATTTAGCTATGAAGGGTAAATTTGAAATAGGACGGTAATTAGATAGAACTGAGGGGGCGAGGTTGGGTTTCTTGAGAACAGGGGTAACTGCAGCAGTTTTGAGTGGCAGAGGGAATGAAGCAGAGGTAAGAGATGTACTGATGAAGTGAGAAATAGGTGCAGAGATAAAAGAATGGCAAAGTTTCAGGAGAGAAGTAGGAGCAGGATCAAGTTGACAGGATGAAGAGTTGGATTTCAAGAATAACTTAGAGACAGAAGATGGGGTCGTCAAAAAAAAAACAAGACAGAGTTTGACTGGATAGATTTGGTGGAGAGTTGAGCTTTGTATCAGTAGAGAAGCATTGGTGGACGGCATCGGTCTTTTCAAGCAAATAATCCAGAAAAGAACAGCAAAGCTCATTAGAAGCAAGGGCGTCTTGGGGTGGAGGTTTAGTAAGCTTATTTATTGTATTGAATAATGCTTTTGGCCTGTTACTTGATTTATTAATTGTGGCAGAGACAAAACTAGAGCGAGCCGAGATGAGAGCAGATTTGTATATTTTGAGATGATCAAGAAAAGCTAAACAATGTACAGTAATACCAGTTTTTCTGTAGAGACGCTCAAGCCGTCTACCAGTAACCTTGAGAATACGGAGCTCAGGGGTATACCAAGGAGAAGAGTGGGAAGAAGGGACACTTCTGGTCTTAATAGGAGCATGCTGCTGTAAGATTTCAGAAATTACGGAGTGATAGTTAGATAATATCATGGAGGGAGAAGATATATCAAGGACATCAGAGAGGTTCGAAGAAACAATAGAGGTACAAAATGATGCAGTATCAATAACTTTCAGATTGCGGTATGAAATAACGGTTTTAAGGCATTTCTTACGCATAGGCAGACTTAAGCTAAAATCAAGAAGTTTGTGATCAGAGATACCAGTGTCAGAAGAAGAGATGGAACAGATATCAACCCTTGATGTACATATCAGATCAAGGATATGACCACGAGTATGGGTAGGAAAATGAACATGCTGAGTCAGATTAAAACATTCAAAAACGGACATTAATTGATTAGTATTAGAGCAAACAGTATCAACATGAATATTGAAGTCACCAAGCAGGAGAATGGGAAATGACAATGAACAGGCAAGGGTTAACAGTTCACTGAGTTCAGAAAAAAAGTTGGACAGGGCTTTAGGAGGACGATAGAGCAAGATAATTATAAGAGAGTCAGCCTTCAATACCATATATTCAAATGAATTGGTATCATGAAAATTAAGTTGCGTGAGTCGGAGATTGTCCCGATAAATGACAGCGAAACCACCCCCTTTACCATGCAGTCGAGGTCGGGACAGATACTTATATCCTTCAGGTGCGAGAAGATTTAACTGCAGAAAATCACCCGGAACTTGCCAAGTTTCAGTGAGAAGAAAAATGTTAAGCTTATTGTCAGTGATAATTTCATTGATTTCATTGGCTTTGTCCGATATTGATCGACAGTTCAGAAGCGCAAAATTACGATGCAGGGAACGTTGCTGGTACGTTGCTGGGCATCAGTGAGATAAATTAAAGAGCGATGTATAGTATTGCCGGAGGGTAATTGTCTGGGCATGGACGACAATCTATGGTTAGTCCAGATGCAAGGAAGGGTGTCAGGCTTAGAGCAAAAGGTAATCCTGAAGACACGCTGTGAGCAGTGTATGTATCGTGGGCGCCGGAGAATCCCTAGACTCCGGCAGCATTCATACGTCACAGAATCAAGACGCGGGTGGCAATTCAAGGCCCTAAGCTGCGATGGTGAATATCCAATATCCATTATGGAAGTGAGATAAAAAATGAGGCAGATAAGAGAAGAAAAAAGAAAAACTTTTGCCCGAGGCATGTTAGTACATGTTAGCGGCAGCACAGACTCACAGCGTTCTCGACCCGGAAGTAGACCATCTACTCAATTAACATCCATAACCGTTCCAGTTGTATTTCCAAATGAGCCAGGTACTGCACTGCACGATTACAAACTGTTCTCCATCCGGAATTAGCCAACCGTGCCGAACCGTGCTGCTAGAATGCGAGTAGTGACCAGTAGTGACGTAACGTCGTCACTCAAGATCGGTCACTTGTCTGTTGCCTGGCTGCCAGTTTCTCCGTAGCTTGCTAAACATGCTCTCTGAGCAACGTGAACAGAAATTAATCATACAATTAAAAGAAATAACTAATCACCCTACATAACGCAGTCACTATTTACATCGCATATTGTCTGTAAACTCTTGCGTTACTAAGGCAACAATTGAAGAGCTCCATTATCAGCCCCACAGTGTAAAATGAAACCATATCCGTACCGGCCGGCTCGGATCAGATTGGCACGGAATAGAACAGAGAAGCAAAGAGAACGGTTTGGCCCGACGGTGGAAAAGTGGCTAACGAGAAGTATGAAAGATACACGTGACACCAGAGTTGCATTTGTCTTAGACTTCAAAGGTAAAATGCGTAGTCAACAAAACCATTTTTTGCCTAATGGATGACAGAAATGTATGTACTTAATTATGTTCTTATACATTTTTTTAAAAATTATATTTTTCGTGGTAATGCCATATGGAACAACTATTTTTTAAATAAGCACTTTTTAACGAGGCTGAGTTGAAATGTTCTCTAGGCTTGTAATCAAAAATAGGACTTCTGTACATTTTTTTGTTGCAAATTTATAGAATGCAATTGAGATGTTTACATTTGCTTGTTGGAGTAATATTGCTTGTCAACATGTTTCCCATTTATATTAGCAAAATTGCACAAGTTTAACAGTTCATAAAATCTTAAAAAAACAACAACAAAAAAAAACATTAATTGTACATTGATTTCCCTTAATTAAAAGTTAATTGAGTAAGACGCTACCTTTTACTCAAAAAATTGAGTCACTATCGAAGTTGCCCATCCCTGATATATATATATATATATATATATATATATATATATATATATATATATATATATATATATATATATATATATATATTCTGTATACTCACCCACAGGAAGAAAGACTAAGAACATAATTTGACACACATTAATCAATATATAGATTTGACTAGTATTAGTAAAATATATGACAAAGCAAGGAGAACTCTACCATTTAAATTTAATTTTGCATAATTTACAATGCATAATGCATAATATTAGTATGTAATTAAATGTAATAGTAGCCTATGTAGTTAAAATTAATTTCAATATATAAAAACATTGTTAAAAATCACACCTTATTTGTTGTTTGTCACATGTAGTAGTAGTAGTAGTATGTTTTTGTGCCATGGGTAATAGGAGGAATTTCAACCCAGCTACCACTGCAAGTATATTTCAAACCCGTGGTAAGCACTGCACCCGTTTAAAAAAAAATAAAAAATAAAAAATAAAAACCCAAAAAGAGAAGAGTCTGCTGGTCAGCTTGAGATCCTTTCCATCTAACTGGGCAAAATGAGGCAGAGTCGAAGCACTACCAAAACAATGTTCTTCAGCAAAACCACTAAACACTAGAAGGCCAAAAGTTACAATGTACCATTAAAGAGAACCTATTATGCTTTTTTGCAGTTCAACTGTCTTTAGTGTGTCATGTTGCTGTTCAAGCTCAAAAAAGTTTTGCATAAATGCAAAGCACAAAGTCCAATCCTAATGCCTCGAATAGGGGCCCTTTAAATTAACCATAAAAAAATGCCCAAAAGAATAATAGGCAGTTGAACTCACATATCCAGATTCTGCTTGGCCATCTCTAGATCCCATTTGATCTCAGAATTGATGTAGAAGTACAGTTTCTTGGGCATGGGCAGTGGAATCAACGGAGCTCGCACTCTGTCCGGTTTCTTACTAACAGAGAAACACATGTCAATTATGTTACACAAATGACTTTTTAGGCCGGCATCTTACTAGCCGATTTTTCAGTCAATTTAAAATTGTCAGCCTTATTTAAATATTCACGGAAGAGAGTGCACATGGGACATGGCCATAGGGGTGGGTGATATACCAGTAGACACAATAAACCTGTAGAAATTTGTCAACTGGTAGAGATTTTGGATTACCGTCTCTATCGAGGTCATGTGTCAGTGCTTTCACAAAAACGTATCATTTTAACATATTATAAGCCTTGCGATTAAACAAGTGATTTTAAACTGTTCAAGAGCAATAAGCAGCTTCTTTCTGAGAGAAAAACCTCTGATCGGCCATTGTGTTCACGCGCTCAACAGATATGTCTGTGATTGGCTACAATGATCAACGTTGCAAAAACATATTGTAAATGGACACTACTGAGCGCTTACATAGATTCACACGGGAGCGTTTGAAAGCAGTCATATATATATATATATATATATATATATATATATATATATATATATATATATATAGTGTGTGTGTGTGTGTGTGTGTGTGTGTGTATATATATATATATATATATATATATATATATATATATATATATATATATATATATATATATATATATATATATATACACACACACACACACAGGTGCTGGTCATATAATTAGAATATCATCAAAAAGTTGATTTATTTCACTAATTCCATTCAAAAAGTGAAACTTGTATATTATATACATTCATTACACACAGACTGATATATTTCAAATGTTTATTTCTTTTAATTTTGATGATTATAACTGACAACTAAGGAAAATCCCAAATTTAGTATCTCAGAAAATTAGAATATTACTTAAGACCAATACAAAGAAAGGATTTTTAGAAATCTTGGCCAACTGAAAAGTATGAACATGAAAAGTATGAGCATGTACAGAACTCAATACTTAGTTGGGGCTCCTTTTGCCTGAATTACTGCAGCAATGCGGCGTGGCATGGAGCCGATCAGTCTGTGGCACTGCTCAGGTGTTATAAGAGCCCAGGTTGCTCTGATAGTGGCCTTCAGCTCTTCTGCATTGTTGGGTCTGGCATATCGCATCTTCCTCTTCACAATACCCCATAGATTTTCTATGGGGTTAAGGTCAGGCGAGTTTGCTGGCCAATTAAGAACAGGGATACCATGGTCCTTAAACCAGGTACTGGTAGCTTTGGCACTGTGTGCAGGTGCCAAGTCCTGTTGGAAAATGAAATCTGCATCTCCATAAAGTTGGTCAGCAGCAGGAAGCATGAAGTGCTCTAAAACTTCCTGGTATACGGCTGCGTTGACCTTGGACCTCAGAAAACACAGTGGACCAACACCAGCAGATGACATGACACCCCAAACCATCACTGACTGTGGAAACTTTACACTGGACCTCAAGCAACGTGGATTGTGTGCCTCTCCTCTCTTCCTCCAGACTCTGGGACCCTGATTTCCAAAGGAAATGCAAATTCTACTTTCATCAGAGAACATAACTTTGGACCACTCAGCAGCAGTCCAGTCCTTTTTGTCTTTAACGCTTCTGACGCTGTCTGTTGTTCAAGAGTGGCTTGACACAAGGAATGCGACAGCTGAAACCCATGTCTTGCATAGGTCTGTGCGTAGTGGTTCTTGAAGCACTGACTCCAGCTGCAGTCCACTCTTTGTGAATCTCCCCCACATTTTTGAATGGGTTTTGTTTCACAGGGTGCGGTTATCCCTATTGCTTGTACACTTTTTTCTACCACATCTTTTCCTTCCCTTCGCCTCTCTATTAATGTGCTTGGACACAGAGCTCTGTGAACAGCCAGCATCTTTTGCAATGACCTTTTGTGTCTTGCCCTCCTTGTGCAAGGTGTCAATGGTCGTCTTTTGGACAACTGTCAAGTCAGCAGTCTTCCCCATGATTGTGTAGCCTACAGAACTAGACTGAGAGACCATTTAAAGGCCTTTGCAGGTGTTTTGAGTTAATTAGCTGATTAGAGTGTGGCACCAGGTGTCTTCAATATTGAACCTTTTTACAATATTCTAATTTTCTGAGATACTGAATTTGGGATTTTCCTTAGTTGTCAGTTATAATCATCAAAATTAAAAGAAATAAACATTTGAAATATATCAGTCTGTGTGTAATGAATGAATATAATATACAAGTTTCACTTTTTGAATGGAATTAGTGAAATAAATCAACTTTTTGATGATATTCTAATTATATGACCAGCACCTGTATATATATATATATATATATATATATATATATATATATAGTGTGTGTGTGTGTATATACGGTAAGATTTTTAATGTTTTAATGTTTTTTTTTTGTAAGTTTCGTCTGCTCACCAAGGCTGCATTTATTTAATTAATAATTAATAATAATAATATTGTGAAATATTATTACAATTTAAAATAACTGTTTTCTGTTTGAATATATTTTATAAAGTCATTTATTCCTGTGATGGCAAAGTTGAATTTTCAGCATCATTACTCCAGTCTTCAGTGTCACATGATCCTTCAGAAATCATTCTAATATGCTGATCTGCTGCTCAAGAAACAGTTATTGTGTACAATTGTACAAAATATTTGTGTACAATATTTTTTTTTTTTTTTTTTCAGGATTCTTTGATGAATAGAAAGTTCAAATGAACAGCATTTATTTGAAATATAATTTTTAGTAACATTATAAATGTCTTTACTCTCACTTTTGATCGATTTAATGCATCCATGCTGAATAAAAGTATTAATTTCTTTTCAAAAAAATAAAAATAAAAATTATTACTGACCCCAAAGTTTTGAACGGTAGTGTATAATGTTTCAAAAGCTTTGTATTTCAGATAAATGCTGTTCTTTTGAACTTTCTATTCATCAAGGAATCCTGAAAAAAAAAGTACACAACTGTTTTCAACATTGATAATAATCATAAATGTTTCTTGAGCAGCAAATCAGCATATTAGAATAATTTCTGAAGGATCA
The DNA here is from genome assembly GCA_037950675.1 of Hypophthalmichthys molitrix. NCBI lineage: Eukaryota > Metazoa > Chordata > Actinopteri > Cypriniformes > Xenocyprididae > Hypophthalmichthys > Hypophthalmichthys molitrix. Next base: position 12,248,472 of record CM075510.1, read on the forward strand.
TGTGACACTGAAGACTGGAGTAATGATGCTGAAAATTCAGCTTTGCCATCAAAGGAATAAATTAGTTTGTAAAATATATTCAAACAGAAAACAGTTATTTTAAATTGTAATAATATTTCACAATATTACCGTTTTTACTGTATTTTTAATTAAATAAATGCAGCCTTGGTGAGCAGATGAAACTTCTTTTAAAAACATTAAAAATCGTACCGTTTCCAAACTTTTGACTGGTAGTGTGTGTGTGTGTGTGTGTGTGTGTGTAGATATATATATATATATATATATACAGACACACACACAGACACACACTGCCAGTCAAAAGTAACGGTAAGATTTTTTAATGTTTTTAAGTTATATAAAATATACATGTATAACTTATGTTCAGGCAAGTATTAGTCTTCTTGTGATATTGAAATTGGTGATGAGAATAATTAAATTTCAATAGTATCAAAAATGCTGATATCATAAAAACCTTATTTAAAAGCAAAAATATTGTGATATATATCGTTATTGTGAAATGAAATTACTCATATCGTGATACAAGATTTTGGTAATATCACCCATTTCTATGTGGCCGATGCCCAATAAGATTCATTTCACACTGAAGAGGTGGTTAATATGCCACCACTCCTCACAGACCTCAGACAAAAAAGGGCATGAATTCATGAAAAACGGTAGTAGATGTGACAACCAAATTGGCTAGTGAGATGTCGCCTTTAACACTACTAATAATACAATACAGAGATAATAAATGATAGAAAAGTTTTTATCTGTGTTTTTGTCTTTCTTAAAGGCATGCATTTGTAAAGTTTTTGTAAATACCAGTATTCTAGTACATGATCCAACAATGTGGCTATAGGCGGACCCTCGGCTGTTGCATGTTCGTACAAGAGACCCCATGACCCATCCTCACCCACAACAAACTGAACATATAAAACAGAGAAAGAAACATCCACTTTATGGATCTTACATGTGTAAAGATGCAGTTACCTGAAAAATTACCTGAAAAAGGCTCATTCTCCATCATTTACTCATGAACACAAACTCTATTATAGCAACTTCTGTGTATGTGTGTAAAAGGGATACAACTGAGCTGCCGCTCTAAAGCCTCTAATTAATTAAAAACAAAAAATACACAACAGAATTATCCAGGCATCATGTCAAGATAAGCAATTTAATATATATATATATTTTTTTTTTTTTATTAATTGGAGGATTTAGAGTGGCAGCTCAAGTTACTTAAATTAAACATAATCAATTGTATACATCAACTCTGACAGTCCTAGTTTAAATTAGAGAACATTAAGAACAGGCCTCTGACATATAGGTCACCTGTAGTGTCTTGTCAAACCAGCGATTGCCACTGTTTGAATAAGTCCCACCGCCATGCAAAATCTGTGCTGCCATTCGACTAGAATACCTGCCAATCGATGAACATTCTTAGCATAACATCAAAACATCACCAATAAATATGTAAACGATATTGTTAAAAATCATTTAAAAGAAAATACACTGCTTAGCTCTAGTAACTGTTCAATCACAATCAATGTATACACAATTCTTACTTCTCATCTGAAATCCTCATAATTGGAGAGTCCAAACACAATGTAAAGATCGATTTCTCGATCAGCCTCACAGATTCTTTATTGATTTTATCTGAAGATGGGGAAAAAAAAGTAAAAACATACAAAAAAGTGTAAAATTAAGCATTAAACTCTCAACAGTGGAACTACGCAGCTAAATGGTAAAGAGTGAAATTAACTCTACCTGTAAGCCACAATGGGCTATATGAACGAAGGGCAAAGACTGACCTCATATATACAGTAACAATTGTTATTGTGCATCACTCTTGCTAATGGATCATTAGAACACTATCATTTTTAACACTATTCTTAAGCAGTAAAAATCCACAACTTTTGTTGTGTTCTCAACATTTTTCTAATGAATGCTTTATGAAACATGCATTTGATGAAAGTCAGATCACAACAAATCTTCTGTTGTGTTAAACAGTAGTTCAGTGCGCAGGACAGATATACCTTTGAGCAAGCGAGTGTAAGCCTGACCCCATGTGTGACGATGCTCGCTGGTCAAAATTCCCATTGGTTCCTTATCGGTTTTCCACGACTGAGAGCGGATCCGCAACAGCTGAGCATAGATCTGACTTTCTGTCAATGGTGTTCCATCACTGTTGTAAACATCCAACTGAAAAAACTACAAACACACACACTACCAATCACATGTTTGTAATCACTAAGATTTGTTTTTTTTTTAAAGAAACGGTATACTTTTAAATTATAATGTGTGAGTTATTACATGAAACTAAAATGAATCAAGTGATACAACAGTGTTTTTAATATCTCCTCAGTATATAAATTGTAAACTTACTGTAATGGAAAATAATTTCGAAATAATGGTTGAAATTATTTAACACTTTAGCATTAAGATTAGTGTTATAAGTGTTACTAATGGTATGTTGCAAGGCTAAAACCAGTAAGCATTATTCCATAAGTATTATTTCATTAATCCAAAAGAATCGATGGCCAATGAGGAGCTAAGAGCCTGTAACTGAAGTCCAATTACTAGTTTTGACCACTGAATTTTTACCTTTCTAGTCTTTCATGATTGTAAAAACATTTTACTGAGATTTCCTTATTAGGTCAGGTAGCAGGTCCCAAAACGAGTTTTGAATGTTGCACAGAGGATGTATTGATGCCCTGGCACATTTATGCCCACCCAACAAGTGACACAGGTGACAGAAAAACAGAAAAATGCCTCACAGTGACATGTTTACATAGACAAAACAACAACATACAACATATGGTGAAAGAATCGGTGCTCTGTAAAAGGGCCATAATGTGCCGTAGCTGGCCAAAATGAGTTGGTCTGACTGTCAAGGCAAGCCAATCATTGCAGCTGCAGAATAAGATGTGGTGCTAAAACGAGGAAGCACCAGTATTTTGGTTACTAAATCTGGGAGCATTTCCAACACAACATGAAGAACTGAGTTCTGGCATTTAGAATACATTCAAATCAGTTGGCAAAGATTTCTATAATGAGGGAGGTGCCACAAAACCGTGAGTACAGTTTGTAAACCCATGGGAACGGATTGAAAAAGCATGGTCACGGTTTGAGCGGACAGACTAGGTACAGTTTACTAATCCATGGGCACGATTTGTTAAACCAAGGAAAAAAAAAAAAAAAGAATCTGTGAGCACGGTCTATAAACTAAGAGGACAAATTGTAAACAGTGGCCACAGATTTGAGAGTTTCATTTTTGTTTTTTCTCCTACAGCCGACTTTCTAGGCTCCGTGCAAAGTAGAAACTCCAAACAGATCTTAATTATTCCTCATCAATACCCCTCTATATGCCTCTACTGGTGAAAACTAAGTACTATTACTCTTCTAATAATCCAGTTACCAATAATTCACCAGGATCACGTGACAAACACATTAATTCATTCATGTCTACTACAAACGTTATGAGCACATTTCTTTAGAAATTATATGTAAAACATGTAGATCACAGGCGGGTACTCAGAAATACAGCTAACCTCAGCCAGTCCATTGCACAAACTACATGAGCCAAAACATCCTTAAGCATGGTTATATAATATTAGATGTCATTATTGACTACTTACACATTGATCTTAGGCTTATTGCACAGCATATTGTCATCACATATTTTATTAATGCAATCTCATTATTGGTCAAATCCATGCATTACAGTAATACAAACAAAAAAAAGCTTAATTTTATTCATTGTCAAATGAAGTTGGTAGTAACTACACTTAATTGCAGTGTATTTGCAGGTATTTGCATTCTTCTACAATATAAATCACTGGCTTACGCGACAAATTTCGACCCAAGTGACAAGTGATTGAGTTAGAGGCAAAGAATATGTTTATAACAGATTTATTTTCACTGCATGTTATGTCCTACGAGTGCTTTGGACTGCCAACACAGGGAAGACAGGGAAGAATGTATATTATGTAAGCTTATTTATCAACGAATGGAACTAGCCTTTACCAAAGGTAAATAATCTGATGCAGTCACTAATGCTGGACGTGTGTCTGTAAGCTCTGGGTGTGCCTAATCATTGGCTACTACACTAGTCAACATTTAAAGTGGATCAAAACATTTCATCAAAGTTGCCCTAAAACTAAAATGTGTTTCTTTCACAATTCATGCCTAACATGTAAGTCTGTTATTAGCAGTGGTGGAAAGAGTACTGAAAATTTGTACTCAAGTACAAGTACTGTTACATTTCTGAAATAGTACCCAATTACAAGTAAAAGTACTGGTGTCAAAAATGTACTTGAGTAAAAGTACAAATTACTCTTCTCAAAAACTACTCAAATTACAAATTACTTTTTAGCCGGCGATATTTAATGAATTACCAAACAATGTTCAATCAAATCATAGACCCAAGTAGAAAATAGCTACTTTCAACAAAGCACTTTCACCTTATTTATGAAGTGCACAAATTAGTGGTCACAATACTAGAATTTCTAACTTAAATACAATACCTTGAAAATTATCAATAGTCAGTATAATTTTAAATACAATGGGGAAAACTACCACATACTGTATACTGCTATATAGATATTTTAATATCTAATTTTTATGTCCATCCATTTTGTCAAGACAATCATTATTTCCAAGCTTCAAAAAGCACAAGGCTCGTGACAGTAATCAGTTTGAATGGAACGGTTTAATTCAAGCCTTCTGAAGAGACGAACAGATGAACAGATTTTAATTTAGGCTTTTGTTTACATATTTAAACATTGATCAATTACCATTACAATAATCTCACTTAAACATTTGCTCACTCTGTGTATGTGTCTTTACAATAGGGTAACTTTATTGCAATAGCTTACACACAGCACAAGAAGCTTGATTTCAAACTGAATTTAATATTTTTTTCAAAAAAGACAAGTTAACAGTCATTAATAAAATAAGAACAAATAAAACTAATTACCTCAATTCAGTTGAGGTATACGAAATGTAATAACACTCAATTTTTTATGCCAAGTATGTTAAAGGGGCTATATGTAAGATTTTTCTTTAATAAAGCATAAAAATACCCCAATATGTTTGCAAATATTTAGGAAACGTGCTAAGTTCACCTACTTGTTTCTCAGAAAAACAATGCAACAGCCAGATATTCTACTTTGAAATGCGCGTTCCGTGTCGGAATGTCTGTCTTTGTTTTGGTCTGTGCGAAACCGTGTGCTGCCAGTTTATCAAATAGTATTTCGACATCACAGGTTGCCAGTTGGCGGAAAACACTCCGTATTGCAGCCATGGAAACCAGCAAACAAACCGGGCCAGAGAATCGCAGATTCTACCTGACCTAAAAAGCCTCTGCATCCATCTAAAAATCTCTATGAAGGACAGCATATTAAAACACCGATAAATCAACTCATCAGCTAACAGTGTGTAAGTCTCCTCAGCTTTCATTGTCAATTGCGCTCCCTCTTGATGCGTGTCCTCAAGCTGGCCACCCACGTCTTTGGAGGGGGCGGGGCTAACAATATTTTGAATTTGGACTGCAGTACCTATTTCGACCACTGGGTGTCATTCCTACATAGAGCCCCTTTAAAGGGTTAGTTCACCCAAAAATAAAAATTCTGTCATTAATTACTCACCCTCATTTTGTTCCAAACTCATAAGACCTTCGTTCATCTTCAGAACACAAATTAAGATATTTTTGATGAAATCCGAGTGTTTTCTGACCCTCCATTGACTGCAACATTGCCACATTTTATGGACCAGAAAGGAAGTAAAAACATTGTTAAAATACTCCATGTGACTACAGTGGTTCAGTCTCTGACACTGTTCACATAGTAAACATAGTGCAGCGCTTCCAGGTTATTCGTCTGAACTTCAGCTCATTATTGGCCGGCTTCTGCATCAGCATCACATGCATGCGTCGTGGTGCTCACATGAACAGCATCATGAACCAGGCAGTTCACTTGTATATTGAGCTCACTTCGTTTTCTGCCATTACATGAATGTGCTCTCATGTTAGAATAATGCGCTCTCGACATTTGTAATTAAAATACGCCAGTGAAACCCTGCGGGTATGATTAAAATTATGTGCAATACCTGCAATCTTGCACTGTAACTGAAACGAGTGACAGCAGGAGGAGGCGGGTGTGTGTCAAACTCGCTGTCGGAGGAGAGAATGAGAACGTGCCGCTGGTAAAATATCAGGGTTTTCATTGGTCCGTTTACGATAGGATATATTTGGCTACCGATATGCCGGTCAAAGGTTTCAATATTAATTCAGATTGTATGCGTACACAGTAACGGAATTTGATTTTACAAGTAGCGAAGTAGATTACTTAGCTTAACTTGTACTTAAGTACAAGTAAAATTACAGATTTAAAAATGTACTCAAAGAAGTACAAAACCCAAAAAAACTACTTAATTACAGTAATGTGAGTAGTTGTAATTTGTTACTTCCACCTCTGGTTATTAGTCAATGTTGTCATTAATGAAATGTCATCCTTCATGGCTTTTGATGGTCTCCAGACATGATTGTTTGTCATTAGGTACCAATTGATCTGTCACAGGTGTCCGTAATTGGGAACTGGTCATCATTTAAACTCTGAAAGCTTCACTTGAGGCCAGAAAGCATTGAAAATGCCACATTTAGTGAGATTGCAGGATTCTGACCTCAACAGGGCCATTGGGATGCTGCAAAGATGAGAAGTTGCAGACCAGAGATGCAAACAGGTAAGGGGAAGAAAAGGTGAGAACATTGCGTGGGCTGGGGGCATTCTCCGCACTTAATTTTTGCTTTACATGCTCCTTTGTAGTTACTTTAAAGGATTTTTTAAATGTATTTTTTTTTACCTTATATGTCCAAAACTGTAATTTTTTTACATAAAAATAACTATATTGTTGCATTTGACCAAAATCAACATTTGGTCAAAATCTCATGTTATAAAAGATAAAGTGCTATGCGGGCTATTTTAAACAAAATTGGCTGATTAGAAAGCAATACTGAGCTAAACTGCAAAACTGTTTACCCTCTGTCTCGTCACCGTTCCCACAGCACAGACCTCAAATACATAAAATATTACCCTTTATAGACCTAGTACAGTACTTATTGAAACAACCAGTTCTTCTTTGTAAGTTCATAAGTAATAAATCCACCATCATAAATCAGGCAAATTAGGTCGTATAGTAAGACAAAGAAAACGTTCTCCCTGCTCAAAATGCACACTCGCTATTGGCCAGTTCATCCAAGGAGGCGTTTTGTCTTGTTTGTCCTTAAAAGACAACAACATGCCTGGTCTATTGTCTCTCGATTGTCTCTCTCCATCTCACGTACGTACCTCCTTAAATTCCGCTCATTTCCTCTTCGAGACGACCACCTTTGGCAAAACCTACTTTCAAGTTACCTCCGTTCAAAACTTCCCGCAGAGACACGGAAGAAGCCAACGAACGCCAGCCACAGACGCAATGAATCTGAAACTCAGCACTCAAATTCATGCAATTACCGTTTCTATCGATCTTAGATGCGCTAAGTTTATACGCCCTATACAGTTTGACACACCAATTGAGATCTCCATCATAGCAAAGATAATGGCTGACCAAGGAGAGCCAACACTTAAATCTCTCATGAAAGCATTTAAACTTCTCTGACCAAAATCAAGCTATCACTCTCAACTTTAGCTGAGCAGGTTGATGATGAGTTGCAGACCAGGCTAGGTGCCAACGACAATAATTTGAGAGACACCTGCACACAAATTGAAAAGATGGAAAAGGAGATTGCTTTTCTGAAAGACAATCTCAAAAACCAAAGCAGAAGATCAAATATAAAAATCACATCCAAGGGAAATCTGAGGACAATAACATGGTTGGATACTTGGAACATCTCATCCCACAACGGGGAATGATAACTATATATATCCACCTTACTGTGTTAGTTCATATTGGCCAAGACTGTACGAGTTTCGGAGAGAGAGAGAGTGAAGACCTTACTTCTTCGTGATCGGTTTTATTTGTGCAGTATTGTGTCCATTAATTAATTAACTTAACTAATATTAAATGCTTGAATATAACTAATTTGCTTGAAAGTGTATTTGTTATTATGTTCTAACAGCTAGATGCATGACTCATCACAGTTTCACTACCGCAATAGCGTTCGGTGTGATCCTAAACTTATTGCTTATTAAAACTAATTTTGATGTCACTGTATAGTATTCTGTTTGCACCTTATTGTGTATCTTTAAGACACCATTTTAATCATTGCAGTTTCAATGTTAGTTTACGTCACTGTGTCACTCAATGTATATTGATAAGAAATATGAATTATAGCCCATGTAAAGATGTGTAGCAGCCTATCATTTAATTCAGTGATGGTGTGTAACCTATTGTATTTTCTACATTTCTTTGTAGGAAACCATACACATACACATAAACACTCTTCTCAAACAGCACCCCAAGATTGTACTTATAGCCTCTATCAACTGGATTAAAGTTTTGTTTTTTGGAAATCTGGAGTATTGCACCTCTTTTTAATGAAAAAGCATGGCTAGGAGGAGGAAGCCAGTGTAATGCACAGACTGATATCACAGTCTATCCTACATGACGAATAAAAATAAATTATGTAATAGCCAATCATTTTAATTCAAAAGAATGAGGAAAATAAAATGGGTTGAATCCAAGCAGCTCTAAAAGATTTTAGAATAGTTATAGAATAATCATAGCAAAGATAACAGCTGACCAAGGAGAGCCAACACTTAAATCTCTCATGAAAGCATTTAAACTGTATTAATTGGTCGAAATTCTTACTGTTGGTTAAGTTAATTATGAGCATCCCTAAATAAAACTTTCCAGTGCAGATGCTGTGCTTTTTCTCCACGATTCTCTCCAAGAGATTACTGTTCTGGTTGTAGCCATGTTGTCTCATTTATCGTTTGGAAATAAGAATGGCCATGTTCTGTGGTGAAGCCTTGATTTTTGATGCCTGGGTGGTAAGGTAAGCCAGAATTTTTAGGGGTTCAAGCATGTAGTGCTGAAACCCTATTGTAATTGTAAAGATTTTTATTATTTTTCTTCCTCCGTAAAAAAAATCGTGCAGACCAAACCAAAAGGCCTAGAGACTTGAAACTTGGAAAGATGATAGGTCTCAATTTGGACAGAGTATGACCCCAATCGGCCAATGGGTGGCGCTTACAGCAATCAAAAGTTCATAAAGTTCGCTCATAACTCATAGACCGTTTATCATAGATTTAAGTGTTATATCATTGTAATCCATGACTCAAGACAATCTCCGATTTCATTTCCGCCTGGAAAAATTTTCCGCCATTTTGAATTTTGTCCAAAACCTACTTTTGCAAACTAGTCCTAGGTTTTTCACCCGATTGAAACCAAACCAGTGCAGAAAGATTCTCTGGAGTCTGAATATCAATAATGATCAAAAAAAAAAAGTTGAAATTTCGATTCACGGTTGCTAAGGGGTGCCAAAACCTACGCTGTGGGCGGAGCCACTTTTACTAAAATGGCTATAACTCAAGAACAAAAATCTTTACCAAACTCGGTACAGGTGTATGGGCTCAATCTTTGGTCACAGTAAAAAGAATTGTGACGACTGGACACTAGGTGGCGCTATAACTTGAAAAAAAAAAAAAAAACACGTAAACAGCTGTAACTATGCAACCATTAGTCCGATCGACTTGAAATTTGGCATGCACTGTCTTGGTCCAAGGGGGCATGACAGTCTATGAGGACACTGGCGTATTTAAAAAAAAATGGCCGCCATTGGCCAATGAATTTTGAACACCTATTAGACAAGGTTAACGGAGGCCGATCAGAACAAAACTCATTGTGCATGATCGACTCATGGGCCTAGAGGTCTGTAAGAATTTTGAAAGAAATCGGCCACTAGTTGGCCCTAACGAGGTTTTACGTCTCTGTAATCACTTGGTGTTTCACAGATCCACACAATATGCATATCATTTGATAGATCTCCTCATTCTGAACAACCTCAAGAACCAATGCTGTCAATCAAATCGTTCATTAATTATTCGCAAATATCTGAAAAACCTACTTTTGCTAACTAGACCTAGCTTTTTCGCCCGCTCGGAACATAGACTGTAAAAAAATATGGACGTAGTGTCCGTGACGTCACCCGTTGATTTCTGAGGAGCACTTTTGAAGTGAAAATGAGGCCACTTGTTATCTTAGCAGCACGTCACCACACGTTACTCCCGGATAACTGAAAATGGGCAAAGAGGTGGGACGTGGTTGGAACTGAGGTGCCTGGTTACTGAAACCATGCCCACCTAGCTCGACGTGATCAAGTTAGCAGGCTAAGGAGCTATCTATCTATCTTAGATACTATCTAAAATATTAATAAAGATACCAAGTTATATCATTTGAAAGTTAAAAATGTTCACTGTCAATATACGGTGTCTTTTTTACAATTTAGATGCTCCAGCGCCAGTAATTGTAATTCGTGTTCGTTGTTATAGCCAACAGCACAGCAGCTCCAGACAATCAAAACCCAGTGTTACTCACATGAGCGGGATCAAAGCAGCCTCCGCGTCTGTTTTCATGCCTTCCCACTTATTGCATTGTCCCATTTCTCGTTCTGCAGTTTTTTTTTTCCTTATTTTCAAATCTCCCTCTTGCCCGTTCTCTCTCCTCGACCGTCATGAGCCCCCTAATGCTGATTGGTTAGACATTTGTTGTTGGTATCGGCCCGACTAACTTCCAAACAGTGTATCTGAAATACTACTGAGACCCCCTTTAAACTAACAGTGTGATATTGCTTATATTAGTGTTTTATTTTTATGGATTTTATTATAGGCAAGTCAAGTAACATGGACTGTGATATGGGGAGGATTTAAAAAAAAAAAAAAAACCCCACACAGGCTCCAGTCAGGCTCGGGCCGAGAATTCTGATAAGCTGTTGGCCACGGGCCAGGCTCAGAACTGAGCATCTCTGCCCATGGCCGGGCTAGGGCCTAGATTTGAGGCCCGTGCAGAGCTCTACCAGGTGGGACATGTTTTTTATCCTTCATTTTTGCCCAAGGCGAGAGAAGTAGCATTGCTTACCAGAGTTGGGTAAGTTACTTCCAAAATGTAATACATTATATATTACTAGTTACTGTCATTTGAAAGTAATTAGTCACATGACAATATTACGGTCTCTGAATTGTAATGCGTTACACTACTTTTGCGTTACTTTCACCAAAATAACCACAGAAGTATGACAGCATTAAAGACTAAAATGTAGTTTATTGCTGCACATTATACATCCAGTGGAGGGCAATGTGGTAGCATAATGTAGGCCAGTGAACCTCCAAAAGGGGCTTGGAGATAAATTTTTTTTAGAGCACTTAAAATTAATTTAAATATATTAATATAATTCATTAATTGTATTAATAATACGTTAAAATAAATATTAAACACCACCTCTCTTTGAGGATCAACTTGATTTAAGCCAATGATTGTGAATGATAGGTTTTTTTATTCTTAAAGAAGGGGTATCACACAGTTTCTGCCAATCTCATGTTAATCTTGAGTACCTATAGAGTAGTAGTGCATCCTTCATATCTCCGAAAAGTCTTTAGTTTTATAATATTTATAAAAGATACATAAACTGTACCGAGTCTTTCCGAAAACAGCCGAGCACCTGGAGGAGTGCCGTGTGAATGGAGCTAAAGAGTAACGAGCATGCGCAGCTTTTGCGTAGCGATCGTCTGCAAGCTATCAATGGTCAGCTAAACAAATGTATTCAAACACACAATACACCATCGCATTATCCCTGGATAACTTTTGAATCACTATAATGAATATAGCGTATAGTGAATAATGAATAATACATTTTTTTGCGGGTCGGACGCGCAGTAGGCACAAGTAGACTGCGGGTCCAATAGCCACTATTCCAACTCAATTCAGTGCATTTGACAGCTGCTTTCAAATGGTCCCATGCTTATTTGTGTTCACGCACTGACTGAAGACCGTTAAAGGCTTAATTACAGCAGGATTTGCAGCGCTGAGCATTGTAGCCAATCGCGCTGCATCTGATTGAAAGCTACAGTGATTATTAAAGGAGCGCGCTTTGCTTGCCGAGTGAATCTGATAAAATATTTACTAGCTTTAAGCTTATATAGCCCTACTAAAACATTCTTTGTTCTATTATTTTACTTGTGTTGTTTGATGCAATGATCAATTAGATGCAGCGACATATAATGCCTAATGTTGGTTTTATTGCTTGTGTTGGGCTACATGATAAAAATATTTTTGTCTACCTGATGTAGGAGATTTAATGCGGTTGCAGGTCAGGTTGCAGTTTTTATGTCAAATGGGTCAGGTCGGGTGCGGGCTAAAACGAGTGTTTCTGTCAGATATCGGGTTGGGTGTGCTGTTAATAACTGCGGGTGCGGGTTTATTAAACAGGACCCGTGCAGGACTCTGCACTGTTATACAAGCTGTACACTCACTACTTTACATTGTAGCAAAGTGTCATTTCTTCAGTGTTGTCACATGAAAAGATATAATAAAATATTTACAAAAATGTGAGGGGTATACTCACTTCTGTGAGATACTGTATATAAAAATCAACAAAACAATACTGCACGTAAACTTACTTGAGTTATAACACTTATAATTCTCAAATGTTTATACATAAAGTGTTGTTCTACCAAACGCACATTTAATTTCACTAATTGTTTACGTATTGACAGTGTTAAAATGTACACTACTTACGAATTAACAATTTTACAGATGTACAAATGTGTAGACATTTTTTATTTACGAATATTAAACTCGTGGCAATAATGTTTTCATTCCATTGAAGGTATATACGTACTTTCAGTCGCATTTATTAAATGCAGTTTACTCATTCTAATATGAAATAGCATTCACTCCGTTCATGACTTTTGCTGCGCTTGTTTTGAAGGATTACATGTTAAACAAGCCTACACTTTAATACCTTAACATGAGTAACACTTCTGTAATCACTTAAACATTATCATGTAATATTTATTTTTGTTTGTACAACCATAAAATACACCAAAACATTACATTAATTCACAAAAGACATTCATTCGTTCGATGTAATCCAAGTCTTTAGAATCCTTAAGATTATGAGAACAAATCCAATTTCAGGCTTTTTTTTCCGGCGATCCTTATCTCCGTCCTAAACAGCGGCCGTAAACATCAAAAATCCCACGCTAGCTTTGGATTTCCGCATCAAGAAGCTTTACGACACATTTTATGACTGTGAAATCAAACGCTCATTGGCTGTCGTCTACTTTGTCACAGATTGCGACATGCCGTGATTTGGTTTGAATGAGAAATGCGTGCCTTCATCGAGTGGTTGGAAATAAGATTTTCATGGAATAATAACTTAAATTCTGCTCTGTACCTCATACAAAACTATTATATACGCCCAGAGAGGACTGCGGCTGCAACACATTGTCATTTGAACTACTTTTGGTACCGCTGAAATTTTTGCAATAAACAAATTATCATGATTACAACTATTTGTCTATTATGCTTTTCTTTATTTTGCTACACATTTCTATCCATTACGTCGTACTCTTATATTCTCTATAAAATGGTTTAGGGATCTAAAATATGTCTATAAATGGTAAAAGGGAAAATTATTCAGTTGACTTTAAGATACAAAAGATTCATAAATAGGTTTTAGGTGCAAAAATGTAATAATGCTACGTTCAAATGTTGTCAACACATTCATATTGTACGTTTCAGTATCTATCCAAGCGTACAAAAAAGTATGTTTTGCGTTTTCCACACCTTTTACCATAAGGGAAATGTCTTATAACCACTTCATGATATCTTATGGATGTTTATATGAATACCTAACTTTTGTTACTTAACTTTTGTTACTTAAAGCAGATAAAGACCGCTTATAAATTTTACCACATTATAAAGCTTTTAAGATGTTTATAAGAAGTCACTTTAAGCTCATAAGATGTAGTATTATACTGTGCAGATCTTAAGTAAACAATGTCAATATATATTACTCTATAACGTAAGTGGATAAAATTATATTCATTGTGTGTTATAGATCATCATACTCTTAATATTTATAAACACAGAGGGGCAAGTATTATTACTGTTGTTACAATTATTCATGAGATGATACAACACATTTTACTGGTAGTCCACTGTTTGAAGAATTTTTGGGTATAATATGTCACAGTTTACTTTATTTTGCTATCCTCACTTACATAAATGAACTATAGTGTCCTGCACCCACTCATAAAAATATATCAAAAATATAAAAATGTCTGAATAATTTTTGGTTTGACTGTATGTTTGTTGTATGTATTTGTTGTTGTATATTGTTGTATGTCGGCATGATCAGTCTTAAGTATCAAATTACATTCATAATCCTACTTTCAATCGTTAGGTGTGTCCCCGGCTTTAATGGTCATCAATGCAGTATTGTCAACATGTCTAAATGTAATGTTTGCTAATATTTTTATTCAAAAATCGAGATTTCTTTGATTTAAAAAATAATAAAAATCGAGGCAAAACATTACATTTGAATTCATTGAAAAAAATCTGAAAAATTGCCCAGCCCTATGATAAATTATGGTGGTATGAAGATAGAAACAAGCCAGATTTAGGATCACTCCCTTAGCAGTCCCTTCACGTCATGTAGCCATGGTTATTTGCCAGCATGTACAAGTTAAAAGCCGTCATGGATGTTTGCAGCACAAAATCTGAGTGAACAGATATAGATCGGACAATATCAGTAATTTCCATTTGCTATTTTAGTAGCGAGGTAAGATTTCTCTTATTTTTATGAATTCGAATGAATTAAAAAGAGAGAGAGAGAGAGAGAGAGAGAAATTATGAGCGTGGATTACTCGCATGAGCAGTCAGCTCCGCTACAATTTGGAGCAGTAGGCCCCGGTATACTTAATTTTACTTTCATTTATAAAATGAAAGCACTCAAGTCTGAGTCGCACATGCACTGTTTTACACCATCTGCTTGGTCACTAAAATTGGGCTGCACGCGGATGGGGTGTGCAGACGTCCACGGACCCTCCTAATGACGAAAAATGTATTACAAGGAAAGTGCACGGACCACTGTGGAAAGCGTATGGCTGAAGTATAGCTACTTTGGGCTTTAGTCAGGCCTCCACAGAGCCACCTGAGTGACATCCAAATCCACATGAAGTTAAGAGCACAAGCAAGAAAAACCCGCTGTTCAGGGAGAGTCAAAGCTAGTTCATTCATGTGGATTGGATAAAAAAGTAAATCGCATTGATGCAGTGCCTGGTGGACACCGTTTAGCCCTTCGGGCACGCAGGGCATATTAAATTATTATTATTATTATTATTATTTAGGCTACTTTTATTATTTAATTAATATTACAATTATTTGCCCTGCAATAATTTCATAGCGAATCACTGCATAACTGATCGATGCACTGCGAGAATAATAAAATATTAGTTAGATAGCTTACTCCTCATTTCGAAAACAACTTGTTTAATACAAAATACTTCTCGATTCATGAAAATAATCATTTTTTGACTAAGGGCCACAAGAGAAATATTGAGAAAATTAGTTAGTTTCATCTCTCATCATCTCTAAGAGAATATATGCTGTTAATGCAGCGACAGGTACCTAAAGCTTGATCAGTTTTTACTTTAAGTTTCTGTAGTGAATAATTGGCTGCCGTTTGAGGCTTTTTCACCAGCATAACTCTCATGCAAAGTTTGCACATTGCTTGTGATATCCACTGGCTCGCCTTCATGGTTTAAAATGGAAATATTTTAAATATTGCGATGTGGCATTTTTCTTTATCAACAATTGCTAGAAAAATGAAGAACACATGATTCACATTTTGTGCCCGTTTTTCTCATTTTAACAAAATTAAGTACATTATTAAATAAATGAGTAAATAAACAAGTAACCTTAAACTATTCCGAATTTAAGGGATGCAGTTTAATTTTTTCGTCTGCAGAACAAAATGAATAGCATACATTTAAAAAAAAAAAAAAAAACATTTAACTTGCAACATTAACTTAGGAATAATAAAATACATTAAATTAAGATGTGTAATCAAGAAATAATGTTTGACAAAATTACAAAAATAGAGATAAACTATGTCTGACATCTTTTACCACAGCAGTCGCATACATTTTTTGAACCATTTTAATTAAAAATTAAATAGGCTGTAGGCTAACTACTATAGAAAATATTTCATTCATGCTCTTGCGTGTGTGTGTGTGTAATGAAAACAGACACAATCTGCGTCTTATCCATAATACCTTTAGAGTTTTCCTTTAACTAACATTAAAATAAATAAAGATGTGTATTGTAACTTTGGGGCTATGCAAAATATATCTGGCAACTTCCTAGATTTATCATTTGCCATTTTTTCTGGATATTGTCAATAATCTGACTGTTGAAATCAACATCGGGAACCTTTTGAGATATTTTTGATATCCTATTGCCCCTGCCCTGTCCAGATATGTGACAAAAACAAAGACACATGGAAGTTGTAGAATCATGACTATATATTTGGATCATATCATCTCATGAAATTTAGGTTACCTGGTAGTTCCTGACCACAGTAATGTGAGCTGGGCCACGCCGTGGACGTCCGTAGTGAACCACATAGTCATGTTTGGGTCCTGGGATTCGACAGGAGGAGAACAACTGAGGAAACAATTCCATACATAGTGGCTTTCCACGCATATACTCTACCGCTAGCTTCCCACTGGATGATGGAAGAAAGACAGCAAGAGAGAGCAAGAGTGGACAAGCGGATAGAAATCAAGAAAAAAAAGATAAAGAAAATCATATGGAGGTACTGTACAGACAGCAACAGTTTGATATATTCAAAAATAATAGCATGATATTAATCTCTGGTGTTTGGCACTACTAGACTGAAACATGCAGACAAGCATGAGTTCAAAGTTAGCGATTAAATTAGCACAGGTACTTGGACATTAATGTGTAAATGCCACTGTACTGTAATGTTGTCCATAGACGCCAGACATAAATTAATGAGACAAACCTGTCCACCTTAGCTTTGAAGTCCAACACTCCTGCAATTAACTTTGATGCAAACCTGCACAAAAAACAATATAGAGATACAGATATAAAGCATATATTAATTAAATATGCAACCCTAATAATATATATATATATATAATATAATATATAACCCTAATGTAAGTCTTTACATTTATGTATTTTGCAGGCACTTTTATCCAAAGCGACTTACAAAAGAGGAACAAAGCAATTTGGCAAAGAGCCAACAATATTTGTAATATATACAATGCCAGGTTTATAAGACCACTGGATTAGGAAGCAAGCTGGAGAAAAGAAGAAATAAAGAAGAGAAGACAACAGGTTTTTTTTTTTTTTTTTTTTTTTTTTTGTGTAAGCGCATTGGTTTAAAAGTGTGGGGTGGTTAAATGATGTCTTCGACATATCAGATAAAACAACTTAAATGCTTTGAACTTACTGTCCAATAAAATATTTTAGCACAATTTGATATTTACATGGTTCTGTAAGGGTGTTTATTTGAGTGAGTGTGTGTGTGTAGATTCTGGCTGTCACATACACTAGTTGACCTCTCCAGTCTGTGAAGTCACGTTTAGGCAGAGAGATGGCTGGATTTGAATGCACTGCCAAAGGCTGCCTGCACTCCAGGTATGCCCACTGCACCCACCAATCAGAGATCTGCATAAAGTGAAGACACACAAAACACACCAGATCAAACCAAACAAACCAGCCTGCTAGTTCAGAACTGCTGCAAAAGGCTATGATGCCAAAAATTGGGAAGTTCAATAGATTTTGAGACACTGCCAGTGGGTACTTAAACCCATGATTTAATTGATTCTTGGTTCATTTACAACTACTCTTACAATTCCTCAATTCTTGCATCCTTTCATCGCCTACTAAGATGGAAAAGTTAAGACAAAGAAATAAAATGAGGATTCACAATTAATGAAATTAAAGGCCCACATTATGTTTTATGACAATTAAAAGTTACGTTATAAACACCGCCAACATGACCCTTACATAAAGTGCAGTTGCAGTACCACCGTACTATATTGTCCTAAAATCATGATATTACTATGATATTTTGTTATATAGTCATGAATAATCAGAATAATGCCCCGTGGTATTTCCATAGTACTTTAAGAATACCATGTGTCCATTGTTAATGTCTAAAAAAAAAACTTGCCACTAATAGATGAAGATACAATTACTATTTTTGTGCGCCAACGTATGAAAAGGGTAAATTTAAACTGTGTCGCTGGTATTTAGTGGTATTCTCACCCAGTTGTGTGAATGATTTGCTCGTTTGATCAGCTC
Organism: Hypophthalmichthys molitrix; assembly: GCA_037950675.1. Lineage (NCBI taxonomy): Eukaryota > Metazoa > Chordata > Actinopteri > Cypriniformes > Xenocyprididae > Hypophthalmichthys > Hypophthalmichthys molitrix. The sequence goes on from CM075510.1 coordinate 12,266,811, forward strand.
CCTCTGCAGTTTTTCGCCTAGACCTCCAGAGCAGCCAAACTTCTGCACGATCCTGCGGGTGTGCTCGAGCTCATCTGCCGGTAAGAGCGGCTCCAGAGCCCTTAGGTAGCGCTGCAGCGTCTGGCCGAGCGGAGGCACCGGCTGTGGCGGAACCGACGAGTGGGCCTGTCTGAGCACGGCCTGACGAACGTGACACATGATGACTAAAAGTGAGGAGCTTAAGTTTTCACTTAAAATATATTTAAGAGTCACTTCTCTTATACGTTTTGTAAACCCCCTCTACTCTGGAGAAAGAGAAGTTTACATCTGTATATTGATAAATACATGTTTTATACTTCATAACGTCAAACGTGCATGTGCTAACCCACAAAACTTAAAAAACAAATACTTAGAATTATATGCACAATACTACACAAAACTTACCCTGTGCATTAATAAAGAGCATATTCTTGGAGGTATTCTCTCTAAAATCATTGTTCTACGCTGTTCGTTGCTCACGATGAAATAGCAAACTAGTAATTAAAGCACGAACGTCACGAAGACTCTGAATCGTCATCAATGATATTACAAGATAACTAACTAGTTATTCTTCGGCCCAAAAGAAAACGGCAGTAAACTATTGTGACAGTTGAAGTGTTTAGTCTGTTAAGAGTCGTCAAAGTTCGGCTGAAGTTCGTGATCTCCAGCACGCACTTCGGGTGTGGACGCTAGAACACGTGTGCAGTGTTTAGTGTGTACTGCCGTATCCTTTCGTATATGTGCGCAAAAACAACTAGCCAAGGCATATTCAGATTCTTTTTTTAAGGCGTTTGTAGATGGCCTACTTTGGTCGGAAACAGGGACTTAATTTGTTACAATGTTGCATTTTCTTCTTGGTTCGATTGGCTTTAACATACCTAAATGTTTATGTAAGTCACATGAGAGTGAAACTGTCCTCTTATTGGTCAGAGTTTCCTCTGCGTCATCATTCAAGAAGGAATAGGCTTGGGCTGCGTTCCATTCCAATTTTAGACACGCACTCGTGAATTTCCCTAAACACTAGGAATTACTGTTGCCATTTGTGCGTTCCACTTCGTGTAGTGGATGAGGAAAGTTTATATGGACAGACCCTCCCCTCGATTTTGACCGAGGGAGCGATCGAGTCTACTCCGATGAACACTTCAAGCAGCTCTATATCCCACAATTCAACTTGATTGTGACATCACAGCAGATCACGCTTAACTTAAATGTATGATATATTAACTATTTTGAGAATTAATCGCATAATAGCGTATAATATTATGTTGAGATTCAATCGCATAATACTTGTAGCTACCTTATGTTCACAGTCAAAGTGTATACTATTTATTGGCTATTTTGTTTCATTTGTGGAATTTTATTTTTCTCCAACAGCTCATATACCTATCGGATTTTATATATTTTCTCCAACAACTTATAAGCATATAGAATGGTACATAAAACAAATGCAGATAGTACAAAAGTTGTTTGAATAATAAATCAGCTCCATTGTGAATTTCAAGTGATCAAGGGTTTGGTGCGTTTCATTTAAACCTTATGCACGAGTTCCTTCAGTAGTGGGCGCTCGTGCAACGTAAGCGAGCGAGCGACGCTGCGCGAGAGAGACCGATGCCCTGTCCAAATACTAACACTTGCGGGCTTTGCACTTGACCATTTGTCTACCTACCTATTTCCTGTATTTGGCTCAAGTGTTCAAGTGGGCGTTAAGACTGCAAGTGTGTGTAGAACTTTTGATTACCTGATGGGACGCACTTAGTCTTGCAAAATACGCAAGCGTTTACAGAGCTTTTTTTTTTTTTTTTTTTTTAATTATTATTTTCAACACTGCATTCAAAAGTACACTTCTAAATGTCTGTTCAGTGGTCGCTATGTAACAAACAGAAAGCAGAATTTTAAAATTGTCGTGCTTCTTTATAAAAGCAGTTTCAGATGTTGTACAAAATACACATAACCTACTCATCTTTGCATCAATAAAATGTGCAACACTTTATGTTTTACTACCAAATTATATGTAATATATAATTAATTTAACTTGCAGTCAAATGTTTTCCTTGACATCTCGCGATTTCGGGGCATGAGAGTTCCCGAACATAATGCATGATGGGATACGCTTAGCCTCGAATACCGCTCCGAAGCGGTATCAAAGAATATACACTAACAAGAAGCGACACTCAATAGAACGTTCCATTGCAACACTGGCGCCCAGCAGCAGCCCTGCGTTTCCGCCATTTTGGGGTGAAAGCGACTCGGCAGTCCATTAGTTTCTATGGCAATATCAGCTGCTTTGTTAAAAAAAAAAAAAAAAAACGTACATTAAAGCTGAAATCCAACCTGAATGATGACAACACAGAATAAAATACTATCACTAGTGATCATCAAATCCTTTTAACAGTTTATTTTACAGACTTTGTGTAAGCCTTCCACTTTTTTCACAAAACCTTTTTGCTCTCTAGAAACCGTCAGTTTAGGTTAAAATTCTTTAAAAGATCTAGTATTAGCATTAGGCTTATAAACACTGAATTAATACCAACATATGAAATTAAATTAAGGACATGCATCAGAAAAATTGGGAATGTTGGACAATAAATATATGAATATAACAGCTTGATTTTGCAGTGTTGTAATGTCTGTTAAAGCAAAAGTGTCCAAAAGTGGGAATTATGCGATAACGGACACAGCAATGCATCATATATTATAAGATCGTTATGTTTGTAGCGTGATCCATTAAAACGTACAATAGCCTATTTCAGTTCAGTGGAGTGATTATTACTATTACTCCACTAGGTCTGAAATGTATTGTTCGCTGCAAACATGATGATCTTAAATTTATTAATTATTAATTTACTATTAATAAATGTGTAAAGTTGCATAAAATGGAAATACTCAATAAAGTAGGCTAACTACGTTACCTCAGATGGTTGAATGGTACAACTGGTAAAAAAAAAAACATATATAAGACAATACAACATTTACTGTAGGGGCCATAAAATTGACTGATGATTTCGTTTTAAAAATGTTATTTTGCGCTTCTGATTTGGCAGTGAAATTCGCCCATTTTGGGTGCGTAAGATGTGAAGGATTCTATGGTCCAGTTAGTATTTTCACCCCATAATGGCGGCCGCGCCACCGGAACGCCATCTAGTGGTTGTTGCCCAAAAAGTATCAGTGTCGCCTTTTGGGTTCTATACTCTTTGGCGGTATTCAAGATAGTGTGGGTTTAGTGTGCAATAGGGCACTGCACCTGGGCATTTTTAAGACATTGGACAGTCTTGCGCACTTACTTCCTGTCGCGTGCACGCGCTCTCAAGTGGCCAAGGCCGCAATGTGGGTATTTGGAAAGGGCACGATGTGCGATGTGCGCGCGAGAGATCAAGTGTGTCCGAAAGCGAGCGACATGCGTGAGAGAGACAGACAGAGGGTGTCATTAGTAAATTAGTATATTAGTAAACATGTGTCGGAAACGCAAAAACGTTTCTTGTCTCGTCACATTCAAAACAGTGACATTTTTTAAAAAGTTGAGTTGTTTGCATCCCTTGATATTACTCTCGGACGTTCAGCATTTCTCTGTCAAATGGTTAAATATTAATGTTTAGCTGCTACTTTCCATCCACTCTTTCAGAGGTAAAACTAAAGTATTGCACTGGAATTCATACTCGTCTGCTGTAAGACCCGCCTTTCTTTGATTTGATTGGCCATATCACTAATTTTGACATTGACAAGCACTGTTAGACTATTGAGACAGTTTTGATTCCTTATCTCACATTAAACAAATTAATAATGAAGATTTTAGTCTGTGTGATGCACCCATTACTCTTTCAGAAATTCTTGATTCAATAAATAATTTAAAAAGTAACAAATCCCCAGGTACTGATGGGCTATCTGCAGAGCTTTATAAAGCATTTAGTCACAAATTAGCACCTTTTTTTTTTTTTACATAAAATGTTTTCAGAAAGTATTGAGAAAACATATTGCTTCCTCACTCTTTATGTCAGGGACTAATAACATTGATTCCCAAGCCCAGTGGAGATCCCCTTTTAATAGAAAATTGTTCCCAGTTTCCTTATTGAATACTGATTATAAAATTATTGCCTAAGTCTTAGCAAAGAGGCTAAAACTTATTCTTAATAATGTAATAGATGAGTGCCAATCAGGTTTTATACATCAGAGACATATTTCTAATAATATGCTTGATTTTTGACTTGTTGGATTATTCAGATCTTATTTCCACTGATAGTTTTATCCTCTTTCTTGACTATTACAAAGCATTTGATGTTTAGAACATGAATTTATGTTACAAGCCCTGCACAGAATGGGTTTCAGTAATTTTTTTTTTTTTTTTTTTTTTTGCAAATGTATTAAAATGCTTTACTGTAATGGGAATAGCTCTCTCCGACTCAATAATGGCACTTCTCCTAGATTTTTTTTAAAACTTGGTGTAAGACAAGGTTGCCCCATTTCCCTATATCTTTTTCTAATAGCTACACAATTTTTAAATTTACATATTAAAGAGAGCCCTGTGAAGGGAATTTCTATTGCTGGTACTGCCAACTGGCAGATGATACAGCGTTGTTTCTAAAAGATGTCTCTCAGATCCCTATTGCTTTAACCTCTCTTCAAACTTTTTCTAATACGTCTGGCCTTTGGTTAATATTAATAAATGCGAGTTACTCCCCATAAAAAAATGTGCTGCACCCTCCATCTGTAACATTCCCAAAGAAAGTGTCATATATTTAGGAATCAAAATAATAAAAGATACTAAACTAACATGTCAGATGAATTTTAGTCCAGTTGTGGAGAAAACACAGAAAAAATGTATCCTTTGGTTGTTAAGAGATCTATCTTTGAAAGGCAGAACTCTGCTTACTAAAGCAGAAGTATTTCCTGGTTATCCTATGCTGCTCAGTCTTTATTTGTGGATAAATCTACTTGCAAGTTGATTGATGTAATATTTCTTAAATTTCTTTGGAAAAATAAAACTCATTATATTAGAAAATAAGTTATTTTGAATTCTTATAACAAAGGCGGCTTAAATTTCATTGATTTTGATTCTCCTAACAATACCTTAAAAATTAATTGGCTTAAACATTTCCTTCACAATCAATCTTCTATTTGGAGTATAATCCCAAGATATGTCTTTTCTCAATTAGGAGGTATACATTTCCTTTTAATGTGCAATTATTCTGTTAGAAAACTTCCTATCAAACTTTCCAATTATCATCAGCAAATGCTTCTGGCTTGGAGACTTATTTACAAGCATAATTTCTCACCACACATTTTTTTTATTATTATTTGGAACAACTGTAATATTCTACATAAGAGGAAATCTTTGTTTCTTGAAAACTGGTTCACTAATGGAGTGATGTTAGTAAACCAGCTGTTTGATAGTGATTTAGTTATTCCGATTTTATTTCAAGATATCAATTCCCAGTATCTAGTAAAGAATTTAATATAGTTTTCAAGGCCATCTGTTTGGAAATCTGTATGCTGTTTTGAAACAATAATAGTGCCACAGTGATTTCTGTTTGTCCCCCTAGCCCTGAATCCACTGTGGTTGGTTCTATATGTTTCTCAGTGCATAAATCCAACTACAAAATCAGGTCGTTATTTATAGGACCTTGTTACTTCAATTCCTTCCTCCATTTCTTATTGGAATAACCTTTTTGATGATATTAAGTGGTCGTATGTTTGGTCACTCCCTCAGAAATTCTTCTTAACAAGTAAAGTTAAAGAAATATCCTATAAAATTATTCAAAGATTTTATCCAGTTAAGTACTTTTTACAGAAATTTAGAAGTGACATTGATACATCCTGCTCTTTTTGTGAAGCCTCTTCTGAAACTGTTGATCATTTGTTTTGGGAATGTCCTTTTGCTTGGTCTTTCTGGAATAATATTGATGCTCTGATTGTCCAAAATGTTTTTTGTAACTTTTGCTTATCATATAGACACATTCTTTTTGGGTTTTATGTTAAAGACAAGAATCGTACACGGTTACGAACGTAACCTCGGTTCCCTGAGATACGGAACGAGTACTGCGTATGGGGAAAAACTCCTTTTTTCCTCGATGCTGAAGCCTTTTTTAATAACGCAGTGTAACTGCACGGCCATTGGTTCAAACTGGAAAACTTTTTGAACCAATGACGGCGCGGCGTAGCTGCGCGAGCCTATGGCGATGCGGCGCGCCGAAGCCCGCCAAATTGGGCGGGCGACGGGCTATATAAGCAAGCGTTTCGCCATAGGATTTCAGGTCATTCGACTGAAGCGACGACACTGAAGCCGCAGCCTCGTGGCACGGCATAGAACGCAGTACTCGTTCCGTATCTCAGGGAACCGAGGTTACGTTCGTAACCGAGTACGTTCCCTTTCGATACTTCACTCGTACTGCGTATGGGGAACGAATTCAACCGCGCCGTGCCACGGAAGGGAACAACTGGCTTATCTTGGACACCGGAGGGGTCCAGGGGACAAGTGAGGAGGCCGAAGCCTTCGAACCCTAAGTTACACTAGCTAGGGGGGAGTTGGCTACCTAAGAGTAGCATGATGACGGAGCTCGACTGAGGCCGTCGCATCATACTGAGAGGACCCGAGCATGCAAGGTCGGAACGTCCAGGTTATAAAATCTGACAAAAGTGGACGGCGAGGACCAGCCGGCCGCCTCACAAATGTCTTTGATGGAGACACCACTAGACCAGGCCCACGAAGAGGCCATCCCTCATCCCTCTAGGCTCTTACTCCTATGGGGCAATGAAGGCCCATAGAAGAGTAGCACAGAGCGATAGCATCGACTATCCAACAGGAGAGTCGTTGCTTTGAGACCGGGGACCCTTTGGTGCGGCCACCAAAGCAGACAAAAAGCTGGTCAGATAGCCGAAACGGCTGTGACCGCTCAATGTAGATCCTCAATGCCCTTACCGGGCAGAGTAATTCCAACTCTTGCTCATCCAACGAGTGAGGCAGTGCTGAGAGGGAAATGACTTGTGCTCTGAACGGGGTCGAGAGCACTTTGGGAAGGGGTGAGGCCCTTATCCAGACGCTCCTGGAGAAATGACAGTATCGGAGATACGTCACACTCAACAGGATCCTCATTTTGTGCAGAGCACCAATCAACGAAGACCGACCACTTCTGGGCGTAGAGGCGTCTCGTAGATGGGGCTCTCGCCTGAGAAATGGTGTTTAGCACGTCCCCGGGGAGGTTTAAAGGCTCCCATCGAGGGACCATAGGTGCAGAGCCCAGAGTTCCGGCTGTGGATGCCAGATTGTCCTGTTCGCCTGAGAGAGGAGGTCCCGTCTCAGGGGGATCGGCCATGGGGCTTTTGTGGAAAGCCTGAATAGCCCCGAGGACCAAACTTGGCTCCTCCAGAGCGGGGCCACCAAGAGGACTCTGTTCTTGTCTTCCCTGATTCGTCTGATGACTTGAAGGATCAGAGCGATCGGGGGGAAAGCATAAAGGAGGAGGCTGGGCCAGTTGCGGGCCAGCGCATCTGTTTCCTTCGAAAAATAGGTAGGGCAGTGAGAATTGTCTTCTGAGACAAAGAGGTCGACCTGCGCCTTCCCGAAGATTTCCCAGATTATGAGAACCGTCTGGGGGTGGAGCATCCACTCGCCCGAGGGGACATTGCTCCAAGATAGCATATCTGCTCCCAGATTCGTTCTGCCTGGTATGTGTGTCGCTTTGAGCGACCGCAGCCTGGGTAATGCCCATTCCAAGAGGGACTTTGCCAGTGCGCAGAGGCGGCTGGACGAAAGGCCGCCTTGGTGATTTATGTAGGACACCACTGTCATGCTGTCCGATTGGACTAAGACGTGGCGCCCCTTCAGGATGGCCTGGAAGAAGTGAAGGGCCCGACATACTGCCAGCATCTCGAGGCAATTTATGTGGAGATGGCTCTCCTCGTGAGACCACGAGCCGAAGGCTGGTCTGCCCTCGCACAGAGCGCCCCAACCCCAGTTGGACGCATCTGTCGAGAGCACCATCCTTCTGGAAACCGCCTCTAGGGGTACCCCGCGACTGAACCAAATAGGGTTCGTCCAAGGTTTCAGGGCTGTTAAACAGGCCTGATTGATCCTGACACGAAAGTGGCCATGCCGCCAAGCGTGAGGTGGGACCCGGAGTTTCAGCCAGTATTGCAGGGGCCGCATCCGTAGAAGGCCGAGCTGCAAAACCGGGGAGGTGGAAGCCATCAGCCCTAACATCCTCTGGAAAAACTTCAGAGGGAGACAGGCTTTGTTCTTGACGGAAGCCACGAGCTGCTGAATTGTCAGGGCGCGCTCTGGTGAGACTATAGCCCTCATTCTGACTAAGTCGAAAACTGCACCCAGGAACGTAATCCGTTGGCTGGGGAGCAGTGAGCTCTTGGCAAAGTTGACCCTGAGTCCCAGGCACTCCAAGTGGCTGAGGAGCACGGATCTGTGATGGTCTAGCTCGGTACGCGACTGGGCCAGAATGAGCCAGTCGTCGAGGTAATTCAGAACCCGGATTCCCATCTGTCTCAGAGGGGAAAGCGCCACGTCCATGCACTTTGTAAATGTGCGAGGAGCTAGGGACAGCCCGAAGGGAAGGACTGTATATTGGTAAGCCACGCCCTTGAATGTGAATCTCAAGAATCGTCTGTGATGGGGGGCTATCTGGATGTGAAAGTAAGCATCCTTCAGATCCAGCGAGAAGAACCAGTCCTCGAGGCAAATCTGCGTGAGGATCTGTTTCAACGTTAACATCTTGAACTTCCGTCTCATGAGGGAGAGGTTCAGGAGTCTGAGATCTAAGATGGGTCTGAGACCGCCATCTTTCTTGGGGACAAGGAAATAACGGCTGTAGAACCCCGATTCGCTCTCTGAGGGGGGAACTATTTCTATGGCTCCCTTCCCTAGCAGAGTCATCACTTCGGCACGGAGGACATGAGTGTCTTCCGAATTTACCAAAGTGGGAATCACCCCGCTGAAACGCGGGGGTCTTCGGGCGAACTGCAGTGAATAGCCTTGGTTTATTATCCCCAGAACCCATTTTGACACCCCGGGGATGGCCTGCCAGGCCTCGGCCAGCGTGACAAGGGGTTGAATGGCGTCGGATGACAGACCGCTGTGTAGGGGCCTGTGCACCGACGAATGTGGAAGAGGAAAATTGCTCTCTTTTTGAGAATGTAAATTTTTTATCGTGTTCGCCATAACAACGACGTTTTGCGTGGGCACAACAGCAGTGGGCCCAGGGCGCAGAACAAACACTTTTTCCCCAACACCCGGAACTGAACGGGGTGGTGGGGGACGTAGTCGTGAGAGCTTTTGGGGCGGTCTGGCCGCAGCGGGACTTTGCCCCTTCCTCTTTCCTGTGTGATCAGGAAGACTTTGGAGGCGTCGGGTCCAGCACAATCTTTGGTTGGGGGCCCTGGCGTCTCGGGAAGGTAGAACGTTTAGCGGGACGAGCTCGCTGTCGCTGCTCCTTAGGGGCCGCTGCTTGGGAGGTAGAAGGAGCAGGCTTGCTCTGGTGCTGAGTCGGCGCAGTCCTGGGGCGACTCGAGGCAGAGGCTGATCTGGAGTGCTTGGGCAGGAAGTGTCGCATGGCCTGGGACGACTTCTGCGCCGCAGTGAAGCGCTCAGTAAATCCTTCTACGGCTGGCCCGAAGAGACCGGCTGGAGAGACTGGGGCGTCGAGAAAGGCCACCTTGTCGCACTCTTTGATCTCTGTCAAATTGAGCCAGAGGTGGCACTCTAGCACGACCAGGTTGGCCATGGAACGTCCAATGGCCTGGGCTGTGGCTTTCGTGGCGCGCAGGGCTAAATCTGACCCATTCCTCCGTTTCAGAAGCCGCCAGTGACATGGAGTCATCAAGCGGCTCGTCCTCTGATCCGCCAAAAGAGACGAGGTCGCTCGCTTCAGCCGAGGGACGCAGCTCAGGGCGGGAGAACAAGAAAGGGGACGGCTCTCTCGTGGGAGAGGGTGAGGCACGCGGGAGCTGAGCCGGCGTGAGCTCACACGACTCTGGGCGCTGAGCCCCTCTGCCCCGCTGTCTCTTCTTCGCGGGTTCGCAAGAAGAAGACGGGAGGGCGCGAGGGGCGGGACCGCTTTCATTGAAGAAAGCGATCCGCGAGCGCAGAGAGGCGAGACTCATACTCTCGCAGTGAGAGCATGAAGTCTCGGTGAGCGCCGCCTCAGCGTGGGACTTGCCCAGGCAAAAGACGCACTCACCGTGCCCGTCGTCATCATGCAGAGGGGCTCTGCATGTGCCACAGTTGTGGCACGGCATTTGCAGCAACGCCGCCGCCGTGAAAACGGCGATTGTGGGGCTCTTTTAGAGCGGCGAGAACCGCTGGGAAAGCTCTTTTAGCAAGGAAATGTGCTCTTTAGACGCGCCGGATGGCGGCAGGAGACGCGCTGAGAAGGCGTCCGGAAGCGGGAAGCGGGCGGCTCGAGAGAGCGCTCGAGGGCGGCAGTCTGCGAGGGCGCCGGCGCTGCAAGCGTTCGGCGATCTCAGCTGGTCCGCTGCAGTGCCTCTTCGACGGCAGAGAGCTCGTTCCAGCAGGCGAAGGCGTTCAGCTCGACGATCCAGCGAAGACATGCGTTGTCGTCGCTGAAGGAGAGAGAACTGAAATCCTATGGCGAAACGCTCACTTATATAGCCCGTCGCCCCGCCCATTTTGGCGGGCTTCGGAGCTTCGGGCTTTGGCTTCGCCATAGGCTCGCGCAGCTACGCCGCACCGTCATTGGTTCAAAAAGTTTTCCAGTTTGAACCAATGGCCGTGCAGTTACACTGCGTTATTGAAAAAGGCTTCAGCATCGAGGAAAAAAGGAGTTTTTCCCCATACGCAGTACGAGTGAAGTATTGAAAGGGAACTACTTAATGCAAGTTTTTGGATAAACCTTCTTTTATTTATTGGAAAGTTTTATATCCATAAATGTAAATATATGAAAAGTAAACCCCACTTTAACTTTTTCAAACAAGAATTGAAGATGTATTTAAATACAATTTCAACTTCTGTTAACAAGAAAGCAGTGAAAACATCCAGAATTTGAAAAAAAAAAAGAAAAAAAAAAAGACTATTGAGACAGAGTAGCCTAACCTAAAAACTTTTAAAACTTTTTTAAAACACAGCTGCACGTAATGAAGTGCAGCAGAGCAGCATCGAGAATATCAAATATTGAGGGACAATTTGGCTATTTCTAACTTTTGGGGATACTTTGGGGAGTCCCTCTAAATGTCTATGGTGGCTATATATCTAACATATACTCTACATTTCATACATATGTATCATCTTCTACATTTAAAATTTAGAAAGAACAACTGCTATACAAAGAGTCAAATGCACATCTTAGGCCTAACTAATGCAGAGGAAGCCACCCTTTTTTCCAAGTTGTGCCTCTGAGGCGTCAGAGTTAGAGCCCCCTCTCCTTTAGTTGTGGATTTATTTTTAAAAAAAAACAATGAATAAATATCCATTTAGTTTAGTTAGCCTGCTATTTAGCATGAGCTTAAAGGTGCAATATGTAAAATTCTGTCCGCTAGAGGTCGCTAAAGGCCTATTCAAAACAAAGGTGTAGCTTGATGACGCCAAGTTTGAGCCCTGAATCTTGGGACATGTGGTCTTCACCTCACAGCCGGTGGAAAATAATCGGGATAGGACTCGGACAGAAATCATGTTCATGGATGTGATTATTAATGTTACTGTAGCATGAAGCAGAGCAGGACCAAGTGTTGTGGGAGCTGAACGAGGCAGCTGGAGCGAGTGCGCAACACAAGCTGCGAGCAGCGGAACTATTAGTATGCCGCAGTCGCCAGTGCCACTTTGGCTTTTCCGGTCATGAGTATGAGGTAACACAGCTCTGTTTATCATATTAGATACATTTGAGTGTGTTGAAAATTATATTATAACATTACATTTACATTTATGCATTTGGCAGACGCTTTTATCCAAAGCGACTTACATTGCATTATACTATACATTTGTATCTGAGTATGTGCAATCCCTGGGATCAACCCCATGACCTTGGCATTGCTAGTGCCATGCTCTAACCACTGAGCTACAGGAAAGCCTGTCTTTGCTCTGTGCTGCATTACTCTGTGCGTTTGCTTGGCGGCTGCTGTGAGACACTGTTGCACACTGCGGTAAGCTAGATCAATTTTAGAATATCATATTAAATGCTGGATGGCTTGTGTTGATAAATGGCATGGAATTAATTTTAAAACATATTGTATGATGGAGAAAATGCTGTATTTGTCACGGGTTGCTCCAATGAAGATGAAGATGAACACTAAATCCAACAAGGTTTATTTCAAAAGACACAAAGATAATCCAAAAAGCGTAACAGTGTGTGTCTTAACACAGGCAATACCAGACAACTAAAGAGTGCAAAGACAGCAACTTAAATACATGGGAAATGAGGGAACTAATAATGAACACCTGTGATGATCAAATGAATGACCATGACAACTAAAAGGTGGCGGGAAAACTGAACAAAGGAAGACTAATGAAAACAAACTGAATGTCCATGAAAACTAAAACGAACTGAACCTAACTGTGACAGTATTACTGTAACTAAAAATAAAGCTGCATCTGATTATACTATGTTAGCTAAGTTACTTGACAAAATAGTGTTTTTTTCTGAGGCATGGTAAAGCATGGTACTCGCAAAAAATCAAGAAAATTAGATTTAAACAATAAGACTAAACGTGTTATAACAATACTAAAAGCTATATAACAATAATTAGTTTTCTGTCTATAAATATATCAAAACAGTTGTTCCCTTGTCTATTATAACATGTAATATAGTGTATTTGGTGTTTCCATGGTTTCTTCAAAATAAAACCGGAAACCGAGGATAACGCGGGTATGACGCAATTGACAGGCGACTCCTCACACGTGTACAGTGTACATTATAGGACTTCCTCACACCTCAGTCATCCAACGAAAAAGCTTCATGCCTCAGACTAAAAGGCTTCAGTCATCGGACAAAACGGCATCGCACCTCAGACTGAAGGGCTTCAGGTCTCAGGAAAAACAACGTCAGGTGTCAGGTCTCGTATAAACAGGCATCGAACGAAACAGCCTCAGACCAAAAGGCATTAGACGAAACGGACTCATAAAAAGGCATCAGACAAAACGGCCTCAGACTAAAAGGCATCAGATGAAACGGACTTAGAAAGAAGCGAATTGCCCCGCCTCAGTGTGATGTCACGTGCACGCAGTTTTCTGTTAAATGTTACACTAAATTGTATAAAACATATCCCACTGAAATTATTTTGTAAATTTGTATTATTCACTAGTTTTATTTGCATGTATAAAAAGTTAGCAAAATAACACATTGCAACTAGCTTGCATTGCAAACTATCATGAACACATACGAAAATTAAACCATGGTTAAAAGTGTGTTAACTATGATTTTTTTTTTTTTTTTTTTAAACCATGGTTAATTTGTGGATACCATACAATAACCATTTTGTTTTATTTGTAGTAAAACCATGGTTCATTTTTATAAGCGAGGTAAAAAAAAATATTTGAACTATCTGAATGCATTGTTATAAGCACAGCTGCTTTGTGTACAGAGGTTACCAAGGAAACGGCTTTATTTCTGCTGTTCCAGCGCCACCTACTGTCAGAGAGTCGATTAGGCAAGGCAAGGCAATTGTATTTATTTAGCACATTTCATACACAATGGTAATTCAAAGTGCTTTAAATTAAAAGGAAACAAATACATAAGAATAAAAATGGAATGCATAATACCACTATCTGGATGGAAGAGTCACATTTTACATTTTCATTCAGCACGTTGCTGTTTTTCTGCAGACCAACGTGAAAATCGGTATGTTCTTTTCTGTTCTGTTCTTTTCTTATTCGCCAAGGGATTACATAAAGTTTGTCCAGTGACTGAAGCCTTTGTCTGAGGCATGATGCCTTTTCGTTGTATGACTGAGGTGTGAGCAAGTCCTAAAATGTACACCGTACACGTGGAGTCCGGTCTTGCCAGGCGATCTTGAAAGAACGAACTCGGAAGGACGCGAGGATACAGAATGCATCCTTGTGAGAATTGAGATGTGCTGCGATCTTGTTGATCAACTGACCGTCCCAGCATATTATAAGTAGCAGCTAATACACAATAAATGCAACATAACATCACAAACAAATTTCATAACCTATTAAAAGATTTCTTTCATATTATTATAGACATTGTTTTCATATAATTTTATATATTTTTATTTTACCGCGTGTATTTATGAAAATGAGTAGGCTAGCCTTTGTGTTACGCTTTGTCAATGTTAAGATTATTTTTTATATTCCAATAAAAATACTGCAGGCTTTCTTCAGGTTATCACTTTATTAAAATTAAGCAAAACAAATGGGCAGATGTTTACTTTCACGAGCCGTCACGTATATGCGAGCTTGTAACGGGAATCTCATAAGTGAGAACGAGAACTTTAAAGTTTACAGGCTTCCATACGTCGACCGCCCGCAGCGTCTTCTGGGATTTTTAACGGTTCGATTCTCTCAAGTCTGCGGCTGAATGCACTTACATGTCTGCGATCCGCCGTAAAGCAAGAAAAAGAAGAAGAAGAAGTCTGCGGCTGCATCCGAAAACCTAGGTAGCTGTCTTGCTGCCTGACTTGTAGCCTACGGCAGCGTTTGTGCATGAAGGCACCTCGCGAAACTGATTTCAGACAGACTTCTGAGGCAGTGTAACAGTTTAATGATCTACAGCAAAATAGCATGAGCTTTGGTGAGAACTAAACAAATATTTAATTACTACAGTAGTAATTTTTCACTAGAAATGACATCAAAATTTGAAAACGTTGGTCAAAATCGTACGTTTATACACAAACTGACCAGCAAACACAACTTTCTGACACCATCTTTATTTTTCTAGCTGAACTGTCACAGAATGGAAAGCACAGGATTGTGGGATATCAAAGGCAGCTAAGGATACATCTACAGGTGCTGGTCATATAATTAGAATATCATCAAAAAGTTGATTTATTTCACTAATTCCATTCAAAAAGTGAAACTTGTATATTATATACATTCATTACACACAGACTGATATATTTCAAATGTTTATTTCTTTTAATTTTGATGATTATAACTGACAACTAAGGAAAATCCCAAATTTAGTATCTCAGAAAATTAGAATATTACTTAAGACCAATACAAAGAAAGGATTTTTAGAAATCTTGGCCAACTGAAAAGTATGAACATGAAAAGTATGAGCATGTACAGAACTCAATACTTAGTTGGGGCTCCTTTTGCCTGAATTACTGCAGCAATGCGGCGTGGCATGGAGCCGATCAGTCTGTGGCACTGCTCAGGTGTTATAAGAGCCCAGGTTGCTCTGATAGTGGCCTTCAGCTCTTCTGCATTGTTGGGTCTGGCATATCGCATCTTCCTCTTCACAATACCCCATAGATTTTCTATGGGGTTAAGGTCAGGCGAGTTTGCTGGCCAATTAAGAACAGGGATACCATGGTCCTTAAACCAGGTACTGGTAGCTTTGGCACTGTGTGCAGGTGCCAAGTCCTGTTGGAAAATGAAATCTGCATCTCCATAAAGTTGGTCAGCAGCAGGAAGCATGAAGTGCTCTAAAACTTCCTGGTATACGGCTGCGTTGACCTTGGACCTCAGAAAACACAGTGGACCAACACCAGCAGATGACATGGCACCCCAAACCATCACTGACTGTGGAAACTTTACACTGGACCTCAAGCAACGTGGATTGTGTGCCTCTCCTCTCTTCCTCCAGACTCTGGGACCCTGATTTCCAAAGGAAATGCAAAATCTACTTTCATCAGAGAACATAACTTTGGACCACTCAGCAGCAGTCCAGTCCTTTTTGTCTTTAGCCCAGGCGAGACGCTTCTGACGCTGTCTGTTGTTCAAGAGTGGCTTGACACAAGGAATGCGACAGCTGAAACCCATGTCTTGCATACGTCTGTGCGTAGTGGTTCTTGAAGCACTGACTCCAGCTGCAGTCCACTCTTTGTGAATCTCCCCCACATTTTTTAATGGGTTTTGTTTCACAATCCTCTCCAGGGTGCGGTTATCCCTATTGCTTGTATACTTTTTTCTACCACATCTTTTCCTTCCCTTCGCCTCTCTATTGATGTGCTTGGACACAGAGCTCTGTGAACAGCCAGCCTCTTTTGCAATGACCTTTTGTGTCTTGCCCTCCTTGTGCAAGGTGTCAATGGTCGTCTTTTGGACAACTGTCAAGTCAGCAGTCTTCCCCATGATTGTGTAGCCTACAGAACTAGACTGAGAGACCATTTAAAGGCCTTTGCAGGTGTTTTGAGTTAATTAGCTGATTAGAGTGTGGCACCAGGTGTCTTCAATATTGAACCTTTTCACAATATTCTAATTTTCTGAGATACTGAATTTGGGATTTTCCTTAGTTGTCAGTTATAATCATTGAAATTAAAAGAATTAAACATTTGAAATATATCAGTATGTGTGTAATGAATGAATATAATATACAAGTTACACTTTTTGAATGGAATTAGTGAAATAAATCAACTTTTTGATGATATTCTAATTATATGACCAGCACCTGTATACTGCCTTCTAATCGATCAGATGAAGGTATCTTATGAGACAGGAAGTGAAGCTAACATTGGATTTGGATGTGCCTTGATGCCTTCCTACCTTGAAATGTGTCCTCAGAAGGCAGCATTTTCCAGTTTTCGGACGCAGCCTGCATTCGATCAGAGATTGTATATAGGTAGATGAGAGGGTCTGTATCTCTTGCCACTGGAGAAAGCGTAATGGCTAACTTAATCACGTGTGGCACCTCTCAGCCTATTGTGCAATGGCAGTGACATCAGTGCCCGTCGTTCAAAACTCCTTCCCTGCGTACCGCCACAGCTGGAGCATTAGCATTAGCGTTTTTTTGGCTAAAGGTTGCAGGCTGGCCTTCCAGTGGCTTTTACACAACATCTATTGTTCTATCTGTTAAACAGTAATGCGGCACATTTGCTGTTGGTAATGCCATAAATGAGTCCTACCTGTTGCAACATTCCCTAGTCTTCCTTCTCTTAAAAAAATACATTTTTATCAAGCTAAAATCTACATATAGTTCCCAAAGAAAGTATTGTTTAGTGTAAAACATGCTGAAGATTAGCGAACAGGCTGTCGATTAATTAAATGATTAGCTATTTCCCCACAAAAGCTGTTTAATCAGCATAGTGAAGCCTCTCATCCATTGATATCCATTCAAAAAACGGCCTCTGGACTCCTTCCCTGTTAGCTTTGGCCGTTATGCTTTTTTGGCTAAAGGTTGCAGGCTTGCCTTCCAGTGGCTTTGATTCGATGCATCCTCGATATCAAGAACACATCAGAGTACTTTCATGCATTCTCTGTTCTTGCGTGCATCTCAATCAGCTCCCTAGTTTAGTAGTCAGGGCACTGATCAGGGAGTCGGCCACATTCATTTACATGATATACTGATTCACGACCTAGGAAGCTAGGGAGCTGATTGAGACACAGGGCTTGCGTTCTTGAGTACTGGAATTGAACTTCGACGGTTGATGATGACATAGAGCAAGAACACAAGGACGAAAGATCACTTAAGAACGCATATTGAGAAACAGCCTTGGTCACCTCCCGGCTCTTAATGCATCGTGTTTCCTTCTGGAGCATCAGTGAATGTTTGAGGGGCCTGGAAAGTACTTTAAAACAAATATTGGTCCTTGAAAATGCTTGAATTAAATTTGAAATAAATTTTGGGAAAATTATAACGTTCCCCTTAGTCCTACTATATTTGTTTTGGAATATTATTTTACAATCAGTGTCCGAGTGTTTTCCATTTCAGTACTTCCCCTTGCTTTGTTATTAGGCGGGGTTTGGACATTTGAGCTGTGACACTTGCTGTGTCTGAAATGAACATTCTTAGGGGTGTGCGATTTTGATCGTGGACGATTAAAAGATCTCCACAATCTGCTTTTGAAGAAATATCGCTGTATCGTGCTATAGTGCTTTCTGTCCTGGCGCCTCTGTCTCAACATACTGTCAAGTACAAAGTGACATACATACACATGTTAACAAAGCAGTAGAGTTATACTCACAGTCCACGGAACACTGCAGTTATTCAATCACAAAAGTTTATTATTTGCATGCATTTTAAAGCCTTTCCGGTTAAACGTTTTATCCGCGTGCTGGTGACACGTGCTTTTCTGAGCGGGTACACCCGAAGCGCTCACACTCTAAGCCTGTCAAACACTGCATTTACTGGACAAAGTTATCATTTGCATCTTACTCTGCTTATACAGTCAAATGCACACAAGGTTTACACCATCGGTTAAAACAGTAGATTGAAAATCGGATGCATGCATGAGCCTAAAGGGACAGACAGCACATGCTGTGACTTGTCCTTAAAGGTTGGCCTATAGTTCAACCAAAAATGAAAATTGTCTTTATTTATTCACTCTACAGTTGTTCCAAACCGGAATTAATTTCTGTCTTGTGCTGAACACAAAAGAACATATTTTGAAGAATGTGGGTAACCAAACATTTGCTGCTACCCATTGACATCCATAGTATTTTCTTTCCTACTATGGAACTCACTGGGGACCAGCAACTGTTTGGTTACCCACATTCTTCATAAAAATCTTGTATGTTCAACAGAAGAAAGAAATTTATTTAGGTATAAAACAACTTCTAAGGTGAGTAAATGAAAACAGAATTAATGGTGGAATGAAAAACTGGTTTTATTTTAAAAACATGAAAGGCGGGGTGAATTCTCCTGTATGCCAGAGGAAGTTTGAGGCGGACTGCCACTGGACTAAGAATTTTAGTGACAGTAAATGGGCCGATGAATTTGGGAGGTAGTTTTTTACAAACGGAGCGGAGAGGAATATTCTTAGAAGAAAGCCACACTTTTTTGACCCACGACGTAGATGGGAGGCTTCGACCGGTGGCGATTGGCCTGAGCCTTAGTGCGCGCTCCCACTCAGAGGAGAGTCTCTCGGGCTCTTCTCCAAGTGTGATGGCACCTCTGGACGAAGGCGTGAGCAGAGGGGACCTATTTTTTAGGAAAAATAGGTGGCTGGTAAGCTAAGCTACACTCAAATGGAGAGAGGCCCGTGGATGACACTGGTAGCGAGTTATGTGCGTACTCTACCCATGCTGGCTCCAGGAGGAAGGATTCTGTGACACCAAACATCGCAACACTCTCTCAAGGTCCTGGTTGGCCCGCTGAGTTTGGCCATTGCTCTGAGGATGAAAACCAGAAGACAGACTGACACTCGCACCCAGTAAACGACAAAACTCTCCAAAATTTGGATACAAATTGGGGTCCCCTGTCAGAGACCATCGGGAGGCCATGAATGCGAAAGACGTGATCAATAACAGTAACCGAAATCGAGCACGATGTGGGACCAGGGTCTCGAAGGGACAGACAGTGGTTGAAGTAACCCCTCCGGAGTGTGATTGGAAGTCTTAAACCGCGCACAAACTGAGCAGGCCAAAACAAAATCTCGGATATCAAAAGCCATGGAACGCCACCAAAATTGCTGTTTAACAAGGGAACTGGTACGATTCACTCCTGGATGACACACCACGTTGG
The DNA here is from genome assembly GCA_037950675.1 of Hypophthalmichthys molitrix. Classification (NCBI taxonomy): domain Eukaryota; kingdom Metazoa; phylum Chordata; class Actinopteri; order Cypriniformes; family Xenocyprididae; genus Hypophthalmichthys; species Hypophthalmichthys molitrix. The sequence goes on from CM075510.1 coordinate 12,286,361, forward strand.
AACAATGACCCCATCGGATAACGTCAGACTGTAACCCCTCCGGCACAAATAAACGACTCGGTGGTAACTCTGTTACCAATGTCATAATTACGTTCAGCGGACGACAGCCGATGAGAAAAAAATGCGCAGGGGTGCATCTTGTCGTCAGAGGAAGAGCGCCGGGAGAGAACCGCGCCTACCCCCACCTCTGACGCATCGACCTCCACCACAAACTGACGTGTAGGATCAGGGGCAATGAGAATGGGAGCTGAAACAAAACGGCTCTTGAGTTTGGCAAATGCAGCTTCAGCTGCACTGGACCACCTGAACGTCACTTTGGTGGAGGTCAAGGCGGTCAGAGGAGCGGCTAGTTGGCTGTAATTGCGAATAAAACGCCGGTAGAAATTAGCAAACCCCAGAAACCTCAGCACGGCCTTGCGGGAATCTGGGGTTGGCCAATGCACCACAGCTCTAACCTTATCGGGATCCATGCGCATTCCCTCGGACGAGATGATGTATCCCAAAAACGGAACCGACTGTGCATAGAACGTGCACTTCTCCGCCTTGACAAAAAGCCCATTCTCGAGCAGCCTCTGACACCCGCCTGACGTGCTGAACGTGTTCCTGGAGAGAAGAGGAAAATATCAAATACCGAGTTCAGAATTCGATGGAATAGTCCGTAACAGTCCTCTCTCCTTGACGGAGGTCCACCAACGCTCGTGCCGCCTCTCTCCCAGAGACCGAGCGATCAAACACCTTCTTGAGCTCTGCATTAAAAGACTGAAACGATGCGCAACACGGATGACCTTGTTCCCAAACCGCCGTTCCCCACAGCGCTGCTCGTCCCAGACAGAGTGAGAATGAGTCGGTGAACCCATGAACCGTGACAATTTATATCTCTCAATTCTGACTTTTTTTCTCAGAATTGCAAGTATATATCTATATCATATTGTATACTGACTTTATGAGCCACAGTTACGATCCATATAATCCTACTGCAAAATGTATTTTTATAATATTCTCTCTGTTATTACTCAAGTAATGATGCATAAAAAATGAAAACCAAAACTAGTGTGGAATAATTGTTAACAGTAGGGATAAAAAAAAGCTGCAAACGGTTTTAATATATTTCCAAAATTAATGTACAAATGATTCTCTTCCAGGTTAAAATGGAATAGCAAATGCAATAGGAGGGTTAAAATGTTAAGTACTGTAAGACATCTTTCTTGACGCTCCATATGTTGGGATGTGAATCTGAGGTGCTTGATATAAAATAAACGGTGCTTTAAAAAGTCCTTGAAAGTCCTTGAATCTGGTGTTCATGAGTGGGAACCCTGATTTGAGCCACTGCCCCTGGGGAACTCCTGATGTAAAAGCATTTATGTAACCAGTAAGTGCATTGTATCAAATGATTAAAAAAAGAGAAAAAGACACTTAATATAAAGTGGGACCAAATATATTAATATCTTACTGACTTATTTTTTTTCTATTACAGATAGCTGAGAATAGATGTTGGTCATGGCTTCAGCCGAAATAAATATAGCTAGGAGGAGTGGTCTAAAGAAAACTGGATCATTTGCTTAAAAGGCGACTGCAAGCTTACTCTAGTCCTTATTAGGTACATGACATGAAGCGCCCAGAAGACAGAAAACCTCTTTTTATTGATACATTTTAAATTAATGCTTTCCGTCGTCCTTTCTAAAAATAAAGTGAGACAAATATTAAGCTGAGGAGTCAAAAGGAAGAAAACAAATATTAAGCTGAGGAGTCAAAAGGAAGAAAACAAATATTAAGCTGAGGAGTCAGCCGCCCATTTCTTACTCGGCAGAAGTGTTGATAGAGGATCGTGGATGAGTTTCAGTAGCTGCACGGACCGCGAGCTGCGGATCCACGAGCGTATCGCAGACTCCAACGGAACTCCCGCAGAGAAGGTAAGCCGCATTCATACAGAAGTTATCTCCTATTAATCTTTATATAGTTTCTTTCTTCAAATGTGTGTCTAGAGTTGTGATTATTAAGAATAACTATTAGCTTAATATCATTTTAAACTAATAACTTTTCTGATGACATCTGCAATGACAAGTTCACTTGTAGAAATCTTAAAATAAATTGCTATTACAATTGTATAATTTTTCTTTTATAATCAAAATGTAATTACATATATATTTAACTTCCATTTGATTAGTTACATTGACATCAAATGGAAGTTAATATGTAATTACATTTTGATTCATTTTGAAGATTTGACTATAGCGTTAACTAGTGGAAAGTCTATTAAATTCCAAAATTTCATTAAAAGTGTATTGATCATCAATATAGCCTACTTTTAATGGAATTTTGGAATTTAATGGAATTTCCATTAGTCAATATAATCAAATCTTTCAAATGAATTATTAGTAGTACAGCAATAGGTAAAGCTGGGAGCATTAAAAGCTAAATCAGCTTCCCAGACGTTGTTTACACACTTTAGGGAAGACCCTTGAATCATCAAAGGCCTTTTTATGCCTGGTTAGATTTTGGAAAAGCTAAAGAAAAGTTCATGTTTCATGTTTTCATTTAATTCATGTTCTCCCTGTTGTCATGTGTTTCCATGTGCTCATGTGATCATGTCATGTGTTTCCATTAGGCTCCTTTGAGATGAGCCAAAGCCACTGGAAGGCAAGCCTGCAACCTTTAGCCAAAAAAGCGTAACTGCTAATGTTAACGTTCCTCCTCTGGCGGTACGCAGGGAAGGAGACCAGAGGCTGTTTTTTGAATGGATGTCAATGGATGAGAGGCTTCACTATGCTGATTAAACAGCTTTCGTGGGGAAATAGCTAATCATTTAATTAATCGACAGCCTGTTTGCTAATCCTCAGCATGTTTTACACTATACAATACTTTCGTTGGGAACTATATGTAGATTTTAGCTTGATAATTTTTTTTTTTTTTTTAAGAGAAGGCAGACTAGGGAATGTTGCGACTGATGTCACTGCCATTGCACGATAGGCTGAGAGGTGCCGCACGCTTTCTCCAATTGTAAGAGATACAGACCCTCTCATCTCCCAATAATATAAAATCTCTGGATGAGCAAAATCTGCGCAGAACCGTTCACCGGTGATCAACGCGAGATGCATGCCGATTAGAAATGTGTGTCCAAGGGTGAGCCGCCTTGCTCTGATGTCATGCCGACGTGTGTTAAAAAAGTCTCGCGACGGCGAGGCGACCTCATCGGATTCTGCAGTTGGACGCAGTTGCATCGCATTCTGAGGGGCTCAGTAGAAAGACTTTGCTAAGCACTTGTCTCAATGAACATCTCACTGACATCTTGATGTTTTTTTAGACAAGGTGTAAGATGTGTTCGAGATCGGCGGCGGCTGGATGCAACCGATCGGCGAGAGTAGCCGCGTGCAGGCGGGGAGGAGCTGAAAACGGAGACGCAAAGTCGGACACTTTCTGCTTCTCGAAGTGACGCTCGTGCTGCGTTTGCATACTTTATCACAGCTGAAGTGAAATAAATGCAATATTTGACTAAATACACTGATGTTTCAGAGACATTTTAATTCATTACTTTATGTACTGCTTACAGCGTCTGTTTTTACAAGAATAAAGTTCAACATAAGCATATATTATTTAAATACCAATGTAGTGGGGTCTACGTTTTTTTATCAGTTTTATTTGGATAAACATGACACAATACAACATCGCGAATACATGAAAAGAGCTTTAACTGTTATTAAAATACAGATTTGTCAGCATTAGTGAAACTGAAGGCGTGAAAATAAACATGAAATACATGTGATCGTTGTCATGCGGTGAATCCGGCCAATCGTGGAACAGCTGTGTCGTCATCAGAGCTCGTGCAGCTCCTCTTCAGAAACTGCACTGGCTGAGTCAGGCGGCTGATCTAGAATCGCTCTCGCGGTACTTTGAAGCCATATGTCACAGTCACATGGTGTCGGCGCTGTCTCAAGTCGGACAAAATTTCTTACCGGCATGCACTGCTTCAAGTCAGCCGCCGATCGCTGCATCAAGCCGAACAAGCCTGTACACGTGACGCAGACGTCACGTAAATCATGTGTGGCAGTGAAGCGTCAGGTTTGTTCGACATCGGCTGCGGCTGGATGCAACCGATCGGTGAGAGTAGCCGTGTGCAGGTGGGGAGGAGCTCAAAAATGGAGACGAGAAGTCGGATACTTTCTGCTTCTGGTAGTGACGCTCACGTGGTGTTAGCATACTTTATCACAGCTGAAGTGAAATAAATGCAATATTTGATGTTTCAGAGCCATTTTCATTCAATACTTTATGTACTGCTTACAGCGTCTGTTTTTACAAGAATAAAGTTCAACATAAGCATATATTATTTAAATACCAATGTAGTGGGGTCTACGTTTTTTATCAGTTTTATTTGGATAAACATGACACAACACAACATTGCGACTACATGAAAAGAGCTTTAACTGTTATTAAAATACAGATTTGTCAGCATTAGTGAAACTGAAGGCGTGAAAGTAAACATGAAATACACGTGATCGTTGTCCTGCGGTGAATCCGGCCATCGTGGAACAGCTGTGTCGTCATCAGAGCTCGTGCAGCTCCTCTTCAGAAACTGCACTGGCTGACTCAGGCGACATCGAATCTTGCGGTACTTTCACAGTCACATGGCGTCGGCGCTGTCACAAGTACAAAATTTCTTACCGGCATTTCAAGTCAGCCGCCGATCGGTCTGTACGGTGCTGCATCAAGTCTAACAAGCCTGTCGACTCAGACGTTACGCGTCATTCACATGTAGCAGTGAAGTTGTTGTTGTTGTTTTTTTTTTTTTCTAACCCGTATCATAACACGCTACTCACTTGGCTCAGTGCAGTGTGTGAGCGAATGCACAATTTTATGGCGTTCCTCCGGGTTCTTTAATATTACGCTGTTACATGCACTCATCTCACTGAATGTGACGTCTGCGTCTGCTGCAAGGGTTTCACATTCCATACACTTATTCGTGCTTTATTATACCTGTTCATTCTGTAGTATTGTTTTCTTATCCTCAATTATGTTTAATTAGCAATTAAGTGCTTTTTACCTTTCTTATGTATAGATTTTTATTCTAAATGGTAAATATTTATACATATGATATAAAAAAAAATATGTATGCCATTGCTTCTTGTCCACATATCCACAGATACCCACATGAAAAAATACTATAGTAATTTATAGTAAATACTGTAGTGTTTTTGAACCATACTATAGTAAAGTGTATTATAGTATTTTGTTAATGAATGCTACTGCATACTGTAGTATTAACTATAGTGAACTGATAAACTGTAATAAATACTGTAGTATAGCCTACTTTAGTTTTTACTACAGTAAACTGTAGTGTATTGTAGTATAATATACACTATAGTTGTAGAAAACTTATTGGATAAGTATTGGATAAAGTAATTTTATTTTACTATAGTTGTTCTATTATCACAGCAACTATAGAATTACCACAACAAATTAATTCAAGTACTTCAATTCAAGTATGGTTCAAAAACACAACACTTCTATAACACAAAAGAAAGCATTTTTTAACATTGCTATAAACATTTGGGCTAATTTAACTAACATAAACAATATTTGTAATTTTTAATTTTAGAGTTGTAATATTTAGATTTAGAGTTTCACCAAAGTTTAATTGATAGGCGATCTGACAGAATTATACTAAAAAAACATTTACACCTCAAAAGACAAAGGCGAGCACACTTTATTATTAGGGGTTCAAGCACAAAGTGCTGAAACTCTATTGTAATTGCTCAGATTTTTATAATTTTTCTTCCTCCCTAAAACTGATCGGGCAGCCCAAACTGTAAGGCAGAGAGACTTGAAACTTTGTCAGATGATAGTAGTCTTGCTTGCTACTCAGATACCCAGAATCGTCCAAATCGGCCAATAGGTGGCGCTACAGCGATCAAAAGTTGAAAATCGCTTATAACTCCTAGACCTTTTGTCCTAGAATCAAGTGTCGGACGGACAAAACGTATATCTCCGATTTCATTTCCGCCTGGAAAAATTTTCCGCTATTTTGAATTTTGTCCAAAACCTACTTTTGCGAACTAGTCCTAGGTTTTTTGCCCGATCGGAACCAAACCAGTGCAGAAATGTTCTCTGGAGTCTGAATATCAAAAGTTATCAAAAAAAGTTTAAATTTTGATTCACGGTTGCTAAGGGGCACCAAAATGTACAATGAGGGTGGAGCCACTTTTACTAAAATGGCTATAACTCGAGAACGAAATTAGATATTTGCATCACACTCAGTACATATGTGTATGGGCTCAATCTTTGGTCACGATAAAAAAAAAATGTGTCGATTGGACACTAGGTGGTGCTATAACTTGAAAAAAAACATGAAAACAGCTATAACTTTACAACCATTAGTCCGATCGACTTGAAATTTGCCATGCAGTGTCTTGGTCCAAGGGCGCATGATAGTCTATGAGGACACTGGCGTATCTAAAAAAAACATGGCCGCCAACTCGGTGGGCATGTTCAACTCATGGGCCTAGAGGTCTGTAAGAATTTTAAAAGAAATCGGCCACTAGTTGACACTAACAAGTTTTTACACCTCTGTAATCATGTGGTGTTTCACAGATCCACACAATATGCATATCATTGGATCGATATCCACATTCTGAACAACTTTGCCTCAAGAATGTGTCAATCAAATCGTTCATTAAATATTCATGATTATGTGAAAAACCTACTTTTGCGAACTAGTCCTAGGTTTTTCGCCCGATCGGAACGAAACCAGTGCAGGACAATTCTCTGGACTCTCTAGATCAATAATTATCAAAAAAAAAAAAAAGTTGAACTTTACCTATACCTTCGCTATAACAGGGCCATTCAGGAAATGGGCGTGGCTAAATATACCCAAAAGCCTATAAAGCCTAAACAAAAACTTCACAAAAATAGGTGAGCACATGCAGCATATGACTCTAAGGAAGCATGCTAATTTTTATAGAGGTCGGACCATAGGTGGCGCTATAACTATTAAAAAACTTTAAAAAACATTTATTTTTAATGGTTTTGGCTGAAAATGTATATAACTTTGGGTGTGGTCGAATTATTTTCACAGGAGCGACGTCGTTAGACTCACCTCATGGTTTGTGCTACGTTGTGATTTAGCGCTTAAAAAACTTTTGCGAATATCTTCGAAACCGTTAGTCCGATCGACATGAAACCAGCGTAGGAAACACGGAACCTAAGTTAGTTTAATAAACGTCACAACCCAAATGTCACAATTTTGATAGGAAGTGGCAAAAAAAAAGTCATTCATGGGTCATTTTTTATGCTCTCATATATATGTGTCTATAACTTTAACATGAAATTAGATATTTTCACCAAAATTGGCACACATATGTATGGACACCCTCTGAGGACACGCCAAAAAAGTGGTGGAGATCAGGAAATAGGTGGTGCTATAACTGTCAAAAAACCTTTAAAACCATATTTTTTCTATAGTAAATTGGCTGACACTGTCATTTTGTGCAACCAGATGGCAGCAGAAGGCCACTAATGTAGTTCAAGGTTTCAAGATTTTGTCATTTAAAATCCCTTTTAAACTATATAAATCCTTATAATAACATTACAAATCACATTTTTTTATCAAGGTTTTCCACTTCATTTGTTCATTTGTTGTATGTTTTTGCAATAATATAACATTACAATTACATTGAGACCTGAAAATTATGATTTTTAAAAGGCAAACCTGGAATCTGCATTTTCTTACCTCATTATTGATTTCAAATATCCATATCTGCAACAAAATGTGTGTGTAAGCACATTTAATTAATGGAGTTAACATGCAAAATAAACTTAACACAAAACAGACACTTTTAAAATGAAAGTTAATGAAAGTGAGCCAATAAGAGGTCCTCTGCTGCCACCTGCTGTTTAAAATAGTAATTTTGTCATACTACTCACTAATATTGTTCTATAATTCATATTTAGACTTAATAAAATCACTATTTTAACATATACTATCACTTTTTTGTCAAAATTCATCACTACCTTTTCATTAGAATATTAGTTGTAACAGTTGTGCCACAACTCATTCAGGTAAAATTAAACCTGAAAAGGATGTTTTATTGAGATTTGCAGAAAACATCTTTACCCATCATGTATTTCAAATACTGAATCTCCAAGAAAATATATGTGTGTGTGTTTATGTGTGTGTGTGTTTGTAAGCATGCTTAGTGTTTATCAAGTATTATTGTTTAAGCCTTTTCTTTCTCTGTGTATGTTTTAGCATATATCATTAGTTGTTACATACTTGCTTAATAAAACTTAAAATCTTTTTATGCATATGTGCTCAAAGGCCTTAAAGAAGCTGCATCTGAAGAGGCATTTAGATGCATTTACACACTTTAATGCAGGACATAAATGCTTTAACCTGCGGTTACAAATGCAGAATAATGTTTTGATATTTTAAACCTAAAACATTGAATAGCCTACTGATATTTGAAATTATTTTAAAAAAAAAAAGAAAAAGCAAAAAGAAAATGTACTTTAAATGTAAAATTAAAACCGCCAGTAGGTGGCAGCAAGTCACTATTAATAAGTGAGTGATTGCTTATTTAAATGGTTGATTCATTCGGGGACGAAACACCATCATGTTGCCCAGAGCCACAAAACAGCGTTGGGGCTGTTTGGAATTAGCTATTTTTATTGGCGAAATAGGGCAAAAATAGGCAATAATATGGTGTCTAAAACGTAAGTCTATTAATATTAACTTCTTGTTTATTTAACTGTTGTATAAAATCAATATCACATTTTGTGTGATATTATGAAATAAGCATGTAGGCTTACATTTTCTGTCCACATATCTTGAATTTTGGGAGCATTCTAAATGGATTTTATTAGACTGAACCATGCAGTGAAAGAACACACTCTAAATGAGCACAGTCAGTAAAAACGCATAAAAATAAAATACGATAACACAAGCAGTTTTAAATTTAATACAGCAATCGAATCTTTTCATTTAATTTTCTTTTTCACTAGTTTCATGTTTCAAGTATATTTGACAGTATAGTATATTCAAAGCATTTTTGGGGTGCTTAATCATTATGGGAGTTCCGGGAAAATGTAAAGTAGGCCTACTGCAGTTTTTCTGATCCGTTATCTAGGCCCGTTGTTTCTATTCCTTCTTTAAAAATATATAATATAGATCTCTTCAATAGTAAGTGTATATTAACCAACTTATTTATAAATAATTTATACACAGGAGATTATCAGTGCTATTTTCTGGGAGATGTTGAACCCTCAGTAAGATATAAAGCTTTTACCTTTTATCTTACAGTTGCTCCAAAGGTTAAGGAGACACTGCAAAAGCATTTAGGTTAAAAAATAAAATAAAATAAAATAAATGAATAAGTAATAATAATAATAATAATAAAGTGTACTCGCCTTTGTCTTTTGAGGTGTAAATGTTTTTTATAATTCTGTCAGATCGCCTGTCAATTAAATTTGCCGAAACTCTAAAACTAAATATTACAACTCTAAAATTAAAAAATTACAAATATTGTTTATTTTAGTTAAATTAGCCCAAATGTTTATAGTAATGTAAAAAAAAAAAATGTGTTCTTTTGTGTTATAGAGACTCCTAGTGGTGAATACATGCTAGAACAGCTTTTTTATGAGAAAAAAATACTATAATAATTTATAGTAAATAGTGTTTTTGAACCATACTATACTTGAATTGAAGTACTTGAATTAATTTGTTGTGGTAATTCTGTAATTGCTGTGATAATAGATGTGGGTTTCTGTGGATATGTGGACAAAAAGCAATGGCATACATAATTTTTTATATCATTTGTATAAATATTTACTATTTTGAATAAAAATCTATATGTAAGAAAGGTAAAAAGCACTTAATTGCTAATTAAACATAATTTAGGATAAGAGAAAACAATAATAGAAAATGAATAGGTATAATAAAGCACGAATAGCTGTATGGAATGTGTCGGAAACCCTTCTATCTGTTTAACTTATAACATGAAAGTAAGGTTAATAATATAACTTAGATTACACATTTTTCAGTTTAATTAGGAATGGGTGATGCAAAAATGAGTATACCCCACAACAAAAACTACTACATCTAGTACTTTGTATGCCCTCCATGATTTTTAATGACAGCACCAAGTCTTCTAGGCATGGAATGAACAAGTTGGCGACATTTTGCAACATCTATCTTTTTCCATTCTTCAAGAATGACCTCTTTTAGAGTCTGGATTCTGGATGGAGAGTGATGATCAACTTGTCTCTTCAGAATTCCCTATAGGTGTTCGATTGGGTTCAGATCAGGAGCCACTGAATCACTTTCACCCTGTTGTTCTTTAGAAATCCAGCAGTGGCCTTAGATATGTGTTTAGGATTATTGTCATGTTGGAAAAGTGCATGACGACCAAGAGCACGGAGTGATGGTAGCATCTTCTCTTTCAGTATAGAGCAGTACATCTGTGAATTCATGATGCCATCAATGAAATGCAGCTCCCCGATACCAGCAGCACTCATGCAGCCCCACATAAGGACACTGCCACCACCATGTTTCACTGTAGGCACCATGAATTTTTCGTTGTATTCCTCACCTTTGCGACGCCATACAGTTTTGAAGCCATCAGTTCCAAAAATATTTATCTTGGTCTCATCACTCCAGAGTATAGAGTCCCAGTAGTCTTCATCTTTGTCAGCATGGGCCCTGGCAAACTCTAGGTGGGCTTTTTTGTGCCTGGGCTTTAGGAGAGGGTTCTTTTGTGGACGGCACCCATGCATGCCATTCCTCTGCAGTGCATATTGTGTGTGTATATATATATATATATATATATATATACAAAATAATATAACAACATGATAGTAAGACAAACAAATAGTAAAAAAAAAAAAAAAAAAAAAACATAAAGCTTGGTCATCAAAAAAAAAATAAAATAAATAAATAAAATAATAATAAAAATAAATAATTCTTTACAAAATAAAATCACAGGTACAAAAAGGTGCTAAACATACTAAGCACAGCCGACATATCTCTAAAGTAGGGTACCAGTCTATATAGTGGGGGAGGAAAATAAATACTTCCAGAGGAGATGTATAGTCAGGTGAATGAGGGCCTTTCATTTTCCTACATATCCTAGGAAAGGTCTCCAAATTCTATTGAAATTATCAGAGGATCCCTTTATTGTGTGTATAATTTTTTCTAGTTTAATAAAATGGAAAATATTTTTAATCCATAAAGAATGAGTAGGAGGTTTAGGCAATTTCCAGTTTAATAAAATTAAACGCCTTGCCAGCAGTGTGACAAAGGCTATGAATTCAGACTTATATTTGGGTATATCAAGAGAAGGGGAAAGAGTACCAAATAAAGCAGTGAAAGCCAGAGGTTCGATATGATTTTTAAGAACTTCAGATAATGTTTTAAAGATTTTGGACCAATAATTCAGTAGAGAGGGACAGGACCAAAACGTGTGCAGTAGTTGTATGGGCCTGGTGACAACGGTCACATGTGGGATCCACTTCAGAATATATTTTTGAAAGTCTAACCTTGGTTCAATGGGTACGGTGAAACTAAATCAGAGCATGTCTGGCACAAAAAGATGAAGAGTGCACATGCCGTAGAATCTTTTCCCACTGTTCTTCTGAAATATTTTCTCCTATGTCCTCCTCCCACTGAGATTTAATAGTTGCAAGTGGGCATTCACGCAAAGTGCAAATTGCATTATAAAGGTATGAGATCATACCCATCATAATATGGGTGGGCTTGAAAAAAAAGTCAATAGGAGTAACTCTAGGGAGATTAGGAAATTGAGGGTGCATGTCCCAAACAAAACTGCGATCCTACAAATACTTAAAAAAGTGCTGTCTAGGCAATGTAAATTTTTCTGCTATTTGCTGGAAAGATGCAAAGACATTATCTATATATAGATCATTAAATGTTATAATGCCCAGTACTGACCACTGTGAGAAAGAACTATCGATCAGTGATGGTGGGAAAGCAAAATTTGCTGCTATAGGTGCGAAGATAGAATAGGTTTGTAATCCAAAGTGGTGTCTGAATTGCCTCCAGATTCTCAGCGTAGTTTTAACTATGACATTTTTGGTATAGGGAGATGAAGAGAATTTAATGGGGGCATGTAATAAGGCTGTCAGCGAAGTGGGCATGCATGAAGTAGCCTCCATATTAAACCATCCAAATCTTGAGATTGATCCTGATTTAACCAGTATTGCATGACTCTGAGATTTGTAGCCCAATAATAAAATTGTAAATTAGGTAGAGCCATACCCCCAAGTATTTTGGGTCTCTGAAGGACTATCTTACAAATTTGGGGTATCTTTTTATTCCAGATAAATCCTAGGATAAGGGTATCAATTTTACAAAAAAAGCGTTGAGGTAGGAAAATAGGTATACACTGAAAATAATAGGAGAATTTTGGAAGGAGATTCATTTTAACTGAATTAATTCTTCCAACCAAAGATAGGGGAAGCAGAGACCAGCGCTCAAAATCTTTCTTCATCTGGAGTAGCAAATTAACAAAGTTAAATTTAAAAAGATCTTTGAATTTATCCGTGATGCAGACTCTAAGATAAGTAAATCTATGGTGTGCAATCATAAATGGAAAATTATGTAAAAGATAGTCCCTAGCTGCATAATTCAGTGGAAAAATTTTGCTCTTGCTCAGATTTAATCTGTAACCAGAAATTATTCAGAATGATTTCAAATTATTAAGAGCTGCAGGTATCGACCTAGCCAAATCAGAAATATAAAGGAGGAGATCATCCGCATACAAAGACACTTTTTGCTCTTTACCCATTCTTTATAGATGCCCTTTATAGATGAATCAAACCACAGTGCAATAGCAAAGAGCTCGATAGCAATGGCGAAGAGAAGTGGACTCAAGGGACATCCCTGGTGAGTGGACCGGTGGAGGGAAAAATAGTCAGAACGGGTATTGTTGGTTCTGACAGAAGCTTGGGGGGCAGAATATAGTAACCTCACACAAGAAATAAATTTATCACAAAAGCCAAATTTCTCTATAGTGTAAAAGAGACATTTCCACTCCACCCGGTCAAATGCTTTCTCTGCATCTAATAAAAAATTACCGCCTCTGGGACAGCAGAAGAAGAGGGATTATATACAATGTTAAACAGTTTTCTAATATTAAAAAAAGAATATTATTTTTAATAAACCCAGTCTGGTCTGGAGAAATTATAGTTGGTAACACGGATTCTAGCCGTAAAGCCAGCAACTTAGACAAGAGTTTAAAGTCAACATAAAGAAGGCTGATCAGGCAATAAGAAGTGCAATGCAAGGGATCTTTATTTTTCTTTAAAATTAGAGAAATAGAGGTCTGATTATGTGTTTGAGGAAGCTTGAGCAAAACAAATGAATCAAAATACATTTCAATCAAAATGGGGCCAACTTATCAAAAAATGTTTTATAAAACTGGGTACCCATCCGGCCCAGGGCATTTACCAGACTGCATAGAGGTAACAGCCCGAGTAAGTTCTTCTATAGTGATGGGTTCTTCTAACTAAACAGCAGAATCAACAGTGGGTAAGTTAAGTTCATTAAAAAAGACATCAAAAGCCCTGGGGTCATCAATTTGTTCAGATGCATATAGGGAAATAAAATATTCTTTAAAATTATCATTAATTAGCTGGGGGTTTGTTGTTACCCCTGATAGGGTTTGAATCTGAGGTATGTGATGAGAGGATGAGTCTTGTCGTAACTGATGGGCCAGTAGCTTACTTGCCTTGTTGTCCTCTTCATAATACCTGTATCTGGATCTAAGCATTAAGTTCTCTGCATGACTTGATGAAAGGATGTCAAATTCTGCCTGTAGAGCAAGACGCTCCTTGTATATATCTGGAAGTGTAGAGACTGTGTATTTACTATCTATTTGGGCAATTTTCAGAACAATTTCGGATAATTTCCGTTTCCTCATTTTTCCCTGTATGCAGTGTATGAAATTATTTGCCCCCTTAAGTAAGCCTTTATAGTTTCCCAGAAAAGGGATGGTGAAACATCTGAAGTCTTGTTTGCTGATATAAAGACATCTATTTGATTAGACACAAATTCCACAAAATGTTCATCTGACAGCATACGGGTGTTTAGATGCCAAGGTGGGCATGTACCATCAAGCTCCTTAATACACACCTTCAAACTAACTGGCGCATGGTCTGAAATAACGATAGCACTATATGAGCATGATTCAACAGAAGAAATCAACCTGATATCTATCAGAAAAAAGTCAATCCAAGTGAAAGTATGATGTACCTGAGAAAAGAATGAGTATTCTTTTCCTGATGGGTTGAAAAACCGCCAAGGATCTAAAACATTGAACTCTTCCATAAAAGACTTAATTACCTGTGCAGACTTTGAAGGTGTATTATGTCTAACAGAGGAGCGATCAAGTTTAGGATTAATCCAGCAGTTAAAATCACCTCCCAGAATAACTTGATGCGAAGATGTATCAGGCAGTACAGAGAATAAATGTCTAAAAAAATTATCATTGTCCCAGTTAGGTGCATAAACGTTAGCAAGAAGAACTGGAAAATTACTGATTTTACCTGAAACAATAACAAATCTCCCATTAGAATCTGCTATAACATCAGAACACAAAAGGGAACAGACCTGTGTATCAGGATTGCCACACCCCTGGCTTTACCCTGAAATTTAGAGTGGAATACTTGACCGACCCATCTTCTTCTCAACAGTAGGTGGTCATGAATTCTAAGATGGGTTTCTTGAAGCTATACAATGTGGGCTCCTAAATGTTGGAGGTGTTGTAATATCTACGTTTAATTGATTCATTCACTCCGTTACAATTCCAGCTAATGAATGTGAAACTCCTCCCGCCTAGCAGATGAGTCGTTCTAGGCTGTGTCATATCCAAAATGTATCAAATTGTAAGTCAGCGAAATCATAACCTTTACAATGTGATTGACTGATTACTGATACTGATACGGAGACCAAGAAAAAAAAAACAACAAAAAAAAAACACAACTTGCAAAAGCGAACAGTAAAGCAACACTTTTATCCAGCCCAACCCATCCCAGCAGAAGCATCTCTCCAAATGAGACGCATGCATTTCCCTTTTAACACAACTACAATTCACTTTATGCTGCGTCGGAGAAAGTGACTAATATAAACACATGATTAAAGTCCGTCCACGGTGCCGTTAACCCATAGACGTGTACAAACTTATCTTAAACTAACATAGCTATAATATTAGAAAATAACCCTTGGAGCAGACAAGTTATCTAGCAAGATGATTGCATTATTCATATTCTTTCCGTTTTCATTGACCGAATGGCAAAAGCCATATTAACTGTTTACCTCAAGTGTTTTTGGGCAAGACAGTTTTTTTAATTAAATCCGATGCGGTGACGGGGTCCTCACAGTGCATAGCTCCATTGGGAAGAGTGATGCACAGCACAGCAGGAAACAGAAGGCCAAATTTAACCCCGGAGTGTAGAAGACGTTTCGTGTCCCTGAAGGCAGCCCTTTTCTTAACAACTGCCGTTGTGTAGTCCGCGAAGATAGACAGTTTATTCCCATCATGAGTCAGAGGAGACATTTGCGCAGCGCGTCGTAGGATCTCACTGCGGGCCTGAAAGTAGTGGACTCTGATGACAAGGGGACGGGGGGTTCCCCTTTCCTTGGCCTCTCACGAAGTGTGCGATGCGCCTGGTCTAGCAGAGGCTTTTCCTGGAGATGTAGTAAGCTCTGCAGAAGATGAGCAACAAACTCTGTTGGATGCGTACCCTCAGCTCCCTCAGGTAATCCAACAAGACGAATATTATTTCGTCTGGATCTTCCTTCCAGATCTTCACATTTAGCATCCAGATGTCCCACTTGTTTTTGGAGCATGGAGATTGCGGATTCTAGTTCGGTTATGCGATCACTGTGGTCAGATGCTGAGCATTCCAGTTCTCTGATAGTGTCAGCATTGGAATCCACTTTCTGCTGCATAGGCCCAAGCCAGTCTTTGACTTCCTGTCTAACTGTGGCGATCTCTGAACACAGATCAGTTGACAGGGAATTGATTTTCTTGCATATGTCATTTTTGACTGACTCCAGCATGCCCCGAAGGAGAGTTATATTTGCAGATGAACTGTCAGCAGAACTTGTGTTCGCTGAGGCCACATCAGTATCATCCAATGACACTGCAGTTTTGCCGCGGCCACTCTTAGGCGCATTTGTTTTCGCTGGAGATGACGACATATTAGTGACTTACAGTCTATATAAGTGGACTAACTAATGATAATAAACTAGTTTTATAACTCGTCCAAAGTAAATGTACAAAACTGTGCGAAAAAAATGAATAAATGCATCACTTTCTCACAGAGCAGCGGGGAAACACGTCTTACATCTTACGCAAGGAATAGCACCCCCTCCGGCTTTCTACTTCTTTAGATAACTGCAGTGAACTTGCATGCCAATTTTCTTCAACCCTTCTCATCAGAAGACACTCCTGTCGAGGTGTTAACTTCCGTGGACGACCTGGACATCTCTGTGAGATGGTTGCAGTTCCATCTTTTTAAAATTTTTGTACCACATTTGCTACAGTATTCTGATAAGTCTGCTTTTGAACACTTTTCAAAAAAGTGTTTAAATGTTTTAGATTGCTTGGCGCATGGAAAGTAACAATTACAATAATTACAAATGCTTTCATTACAGTACTCAAGTACATTTTTCAATTTTTTCTACTTTCTTGAGTACAATCTAATTTCGTAGTGTCTATTCACACTAAGTGCAAATAGCGTCCCATGTTGGCAAATGCTATTTACACTAGCTCTGCCCCCCAATGTCTGGTTGGGCCACTCAAGTGTTAAAAAAGGCAAGCAGAACTTAACGTCTTTAGTGGCACAAGACAGTAGCATGTGAGACTTGTAAATCTGTTTTTTAACACGATCGACGCGGGTTTGAATCCGCCTTTTGCCAAGTTGCCATTTATTTTTTAATAAAAATTAAAATAAAAGTGTAAAAAAATAAACTGCGAATGAGTGTTTAATAATATTAAAAGTGTTTATTTGGTAGGGTTTGGGGAAGGTGTACGGAGGGTTTTTATTCTCTCAATAAGGCAGCATCCCTTTAAAAATATTAATAAATATATTAATTTACACTTTATGATATTATTGCATCCTGTTAATGTACAAAATAATGCAAATAGTATCTGCCAATTTACTCTTATTGAAAAGAACTGATAGCCTACTTTTACATGGTGTAAATAGATTATATCACTATATATTTTCACCTAGTGTAAATAGAATGTATTGCTATTTGCACAGTGCAAATCCGCTGCCATTAAATTGTGGTACTTTTACTTGAGTTGAATAAAAATAATGTAGACCTATTCAACTTCGCTACATTTATTTTTCACCAGAAGTACAAAGTACCTTGAAAAAGGTGCCGACGTCACGGAGCAACAGGGTGATCCAGCATTTGACAGGCACTTTTCAAACTCCTGTGGAGCTCTCCGTGTGCTTCAGGCAATGACAGGCAGATCTGACTCAGGTGCGCAACCAATCAAAACTTCCAGTTCGGCTGGGGGGCGGGACGTTCAAACTGCTCTTATAGTAAACCGCTGGTGTTATTGACGTTTTAAATCCGCTTCGCTAACGTTTCAGTATTTTAATTAATGTACGTGAGCTATGCTCATATTTTGGTTTTAAATTGACCGCTCATTAAAAAGGGTCATACCAGTGATATTACCAGAGCACTGAGCGTTTGAAAACTAGAAAATTCGGCTCATACAAGACACGTTATTTGCATGGATGGAGAACACGAAGTAAGTGTCTAAAACGCAAGCACACAGTTCAGTTGAATGGTAAAGCTTGCCCTCTTTAACAATGCAGTTAAAGTAGCAAGTGTACGAAGAACACTTAAGAGGCTGAAATAACTTCAACAGTAACAACAACATTGAAATAAAAGCGCATGGTTTATCTGTAAAATCAAATACAGGTAAAACTTCATTACTATAGCAGCAACAGCTGACTCCTGGCACATGTTCGGTAGAAAAAAAGAACATTTTATAAAATGTTACCCGTACTCCACTTTTTATTATTTTTACTGGCACTTTTTTATTCAGACTGCTTTAGTACCTCATTTCTTACTTTACTTATTACATTTTTGATCTTATTTAGACTTACGTTTTAAAATTAGTAATAAAACAATCGCTTCTGACAACAGGGATTGCTAGTATATTTGCTTAGCATAGCATCAAACGTGACAATTATGAGATTAATTTACTCCAAAATATACAAAATCACAGTATGCTCCAAAATCACTATCAGTCGTATTTGAAATAACGTGCTTCTGTGGTCCCATGTTGCTTCTTAACACAGAGTAAGGCAGAAAATATGTTATTTTATAAAATTTTATACTGTGATACAGGCTATGTCGATTAATATTGCATTAGGCTACATCATTCTTATGAAAATACCTTGAAGAACACAAATCAACACAGATAGGCTATATCATCGCAATCATGTGTTTATTGTCTATGTTTCACCAGCCAAAAAAACGACTCTATCATGTTATTCAGCTGTAGAGATAGTTGATGTTCATAAGGGATTTACTGGAACATCACCTACTATGAATTAGTGATGGGCGCTTTCGAAACACTGCTTCATGAAGCTTCGAAACCTTTACAAATCTTTTGTTTCGAATCAGTGGTTCGAAGCGTGTTTCAAACTGCCAAAGTCAAGTGATTTCAGTAAACGAGGCATCGTTACATCATCAAAGCCACTGGAAGACAAGCCTGCAACCTTTAGCCAAAAAAGCGTAACGGCTAATGCTAACGCCTCGCCCCCGGTGGTACGCTGGGAAGGAGACCAGAGGCTGGTCTCAATGGATGTCAATGGATGAGAGGCTTCACTATGCTGATTAATCAGCTTTTGTGGGGAAATAGCTAATCGTTTAATTAATTCTTGTCTATTACCTGAGTATTAAGTGTCTAAAAGTGTCTATTACCTGATCTCTGATGAGTTTTACACAATTGTAGATGTCTTAATGAGGTATTTGTATAATTTAAAGGAATAATAGTAGTTAATAGTCTCTGTTTAGCTGACCCATCCATAGAATAAACAAATTGATAAAAGAATACATATTATACAGACACTTAATACTTAATAGTATTAGATGATTCCATCTTATAGATTATACTTTCAATAAAACATTTGCAATGGTTTTGTAAAAGCAGTTTTTATGCATGTTTGGCATGAGTTCTTGTTGCATTTACACGGTTTTGACCAGCAGGGGTCACCAGCGTGTGGTGTTTTGAACGCTTCGAAACTGAATGATTTTGCGAAGCAATTGGTTCAGTTGATTCGAAGCTTTGAAAAGCTTTGTTTCTCCCATCACTACTGTGAATCTCACTTGTGGACTTTCAGCACGAGAGTGCCCTCCGGCTTCCCGTATGAATGAAACATTACAGAGTTTAGTGCTCATGTGGCGGTTATAAAAGAGGAAAAAATAAATAAATTAAAAAGGGTAAAACATATTAAATTTAATATATCTCCTGAACATATTTTATAGTGTGTATTATTTTATATCTTGTCTATGATGATTGATTTTGACTACCTTATAGATCACTTGATCATTTGATTGCTTTTGCCTTTTCTATGAGCATTTACCTGGGGGGGAGGGGGCGCACTGCTCAGTCAAGACATGGCTTCGGATGAAGACACAGCAGCTCTGTCTCCTGTGTTTTTTTTTTTTCTTAACTGTTTATTTCCCATCATCAGGTATGAACTGTACATAAATGCACTTTGAGTTATTTTAAACATGTTAAAAGTAGTATGCGATGTGGATGTTTTTGTTTAGAGTGTTGTATGAGTTGTTTTCGAGTGTTTGAGTTACATCATTTAGATGAGTTATGCTAATAAGGCAGGCCATGCGGTTCTTTTCTTTTCTTTACCCTTTATTAAACCAGATAAAACTTTGAGATTAAAAATCTCTTTTACAGAAGTGACCTGGCCAAGATGAGCAGAACAGCATTCTTAAAAAAACACATAAAACACAATAAAGAAACATCATCAGTACAAATCAAACGGTTGCAATGATAATTTTGATAATGAAGTAATTAAATATCTTATCAGCGAATTAGTGTGATGAATAATGTCACAGCAATAAGTTGTACATTATATATGTGTTTTGGACTGTTCTTGGAGAATTTTTTCCATATTCATGTATAAAATGTGAGGATTTAAAGTGTTTGAATGAAAGCTGAATGGGATACATTTTCCTTTTTTTTTATATCTATATATATAATTTGACTGGAATAAGTTCATGTTCTGGTATGGTCACTTAAGTGTCACGGACCGTGATTTGTGATATGTTAGAAGTAAAAAAAAAAAAAAAAAAAAAATACTTGAACATTTTTCTTTATTTGTTTATTCAGTCAGTCAATACATGGCTTCGGATGAAGACACAGCAGCTCCGTCGCTGTGGTTTTTTTCTTCTTTATTTCCCCTCATCAGGTGGTAAAGGTACTACACTCACGTCACTTCATTTTGGGTAAAAATAATAATAATAATGATAATAAGTACACTGTAATGCAGTAACGAGTAGTTTTTCAGCAAACTGCTTATTTCTAAAGTAGCAATACTTTTACATAAGTACAATTTTTTAGCACTCTTTCCTAGGGTTGGGAACCAAGAACCAACGGTAGTGTTTTTATTTAAATGAACCGGAACCGTGCAAGATTTCTAAGTTCCGAAAACGATTCTGGTGTGATGGGTGGGCGAAGCGCGAGGAGGGTATCCTTTAATAGAGACGTCTCACCTCATGAATATTAGTATAGCAATGAATGCACTGAAAAGCCCTCGCACTACTCATATATGTCAGATATCAATAGAGAGAGAGAGAGAGAGAGAGAGAGAGGTGCACAAAGCTGCACAATTAATCTTTAAAAGATCGATTTTAAAGATTATTTGATTTCATCACCCACATGATCTAATTCCTAAATGACAACCATTCGCCCGTGTATATTAAACCTTTGACAAAAATAAAATCACGACATTCAAATCTGCGTTCGCGTTGCCGCTGATTTAGAAAGCAGTTGTCATGTTTAGATATAAACGGCTTCATAAACAATCTTTTCAAACACACAGTATCATTTTTTCTGTTATAAATATTCCACTTATTATCACAGAAGTATACAAGCGTTTATTATTCAGATAGAAACGCTGATGTTACGATCAAAATAGAATAAATCACCTTTTAAAAGTAACTGGACTCCAAATAACGAATGTGTCGATTGCATTGTTAGGCCACTAGGTGGCAACAAATTACTGTTAAAAATGTGTCTGTCACTGAATCATTCTTTCAGAAACAAGTGAAGTCTTTATGAATCCAACTTACAAAAATATTCTGTTTCACCTTTCTGGATCTTACATGTGTGTTCAAGCATCTTATTTGTGTTGAATTTGTGGTAACACTTTACAGTAAGGTTCATTTGTTAACATTAGTTAATGTATTAACTAACATGAACTAACCTTGAGCAATACATTTGTTGCTGTATTTGTTAATCTTTGTTAACGTTAGTTAATAAAAATACAGCTGTTCATAGTTTGTTCATTTTACTTCACAGTGCATTAACTAATGTTAACAAATACAACTCTTGATTTTAATAATGTATTTGTAAATGTTAAAATTAACAAAGATTAATAAAGGCTGTAGAAATGCAGTTCATTTATTAGGGGCCAAGCACCGAAGGTGCGTAGGCACCGATTGTATCTGTTGGCGTTCTTTTTTTTTTCTTTCTTCTTCTTCTTCTTCTTCTTCTTCCGCTCTTTAGTCTATGGCAGCCCATAGAATCGCTTGCGGGAAAGTTGTGAAATTTGGCACACAGTTAGAGGACCGTCTGAACTTTGTCCATAGCAAATTTGGAGTCTCTAACTCAATCCCTCCAGCGCCACCAGCTGTCCAAAGTTGCACTCATGTTTATGTTAATAACTTTTTAATAAACAAAATTCTTTTTTCCTCTGTTTCCTTGGGTCATTCGAATCAAAGGCACCCTATGACGTCATTTTCCGTCATGAACATTTTGAATTTTCTGAAAAAACTACTTTTTCAAACTCCTCCTAGGCCGTTACTCAAATTTTCACGAAAATTGAACCAGATCATCTTCAGACCATGCCGACAAAAAGTTATGGAATTCAAGTTGATTTCTCAAACGAATTTTACGTAGTGCTTGCGAAAATAGACATAATGTAGTATCTTTGCAATGCTTTATTGTATTCAGACCAAACTTGGTACATATCATCACAAGCATGACTTGAGGCAACATGCAGCGGTTTGGCGCAGCGCTACCTAAAATCATAACTTTGGTCTCGTTGGATTCGGGGCATCATGCTGAGTCAATTGATATCCCATATTGGCCATTTTGGCCGTTGGCCATTTTGAATTTTGTGCTAAAATGCTGTATTTTATGAACGCTTTAGCGTATCATTACGAAACTCGGAATGGGTCATCAGCACAATGCCCTGAAGGAGCCTGAGAAGTTTCAGATCAGCGGCACCTAGTGGAGAATTTTTTTTTCCATATGCTTATAACTTTTGATCTGGTTGACTTATTTTCACAGGAATCATATCCTTAAGGTGATGATACACGGGGCAACTTTCTGAGCAATGTTGCTGGGCAATGTTGCCGTCAACGGGCAACCTGGTGAAACACAGGGCAACTAATTAGGGCAACGGACAGTTGGCAGCAACCAATCAGAGAGGAGCAAATCTATTGCCAATCCAATAAATACTTTATTATAAACACTTGTTAGGCACTTTATTTCAACTTTTAAAATAATTTCTTAGTTTTTATTAAATATAAATGCCTTTCTGATCTGATTTGTGATAGGAAAAGGGAGAAGAGTGAGTTTGGCAAAAGGCGGATTCGAACCGAGTCGATCGAAATCTACTTGCATGTGCCATACGCCCAACAGCCTACGCCACTACAGATGTTAAACAGAGCGCGTTACTTTAGTATTTAACTGAAAACATTCGATGGCTAAATTACAGTCTGCGCACATTAAATTGGACACTTGGTATTTTAAACATTAAATGAGGTAAATTTCCTGTTTTGAGTTGACACATGACAACTTATATCTTTTTGTGCTGGTAAGTTCACTCTCCTTTTCTTCACTCCATTGCCGCTGAGAGGCCGCCATCTTGTTTGATTTTTTTTTTTCTGAAATCTCCAAGCCGGTCACATGATCGGCTGCTGGCATTCTGTTTGGAGGATCTCAGAAAATTGCCAACAACCGATCTAAAGTATCCAGATAGAAATTTGTTGCTCAATCTCAATGGGATAGTGCCCAAGCAACATTGCTCGGCAATATTGCCCAGCAACACTGCTCAAAAAGTTGGCCTGTGTATCATCACCTTAAGACTCCTGAATGCCGAGTCCAACGATACCAAACATGCTAGGTTTCGACTTACGGTCTGTGCTGCTTGGTGATTTAGCGTTCAAAAAACGATTGCGAATATCTTCGAAACCGTTAGTCAGATCGAGACGAAACCAGTGTAGGAAACACGAAACCTAAGCTGGTTAACTATATGACATTGCCCAAATGTCAAAATTTTGATAGGAAGTGGCAAAAAAATCAAAAAGTCGTCCATGAATAATTTTTTATGATCTTATACATATAAATGTCTATAACTCCAAAACGAAATGAAATATTTGCACCAAATTTGACACCCTGAGGGCACATAAAAAATGGGTGGGATTGTGCCTCTTGGTGGGGCTATAATTGAACAAAACATGAAATTTCCATTAACTACAATACAGTATTATGATATAAAATGCTATATTATATGAATGCATTGATGTACCATTATGAAGCTCAGGATGTGCCATCGGCACCATGCTCTGAAGGCACACAATAGGTCTTAAGATAGCGCCTCCTTGTGGTCAAATGTTATAATGAAATTTTAAAAAATTCTAATAGATTTATATAAATGTGTCCTATTGTAATGAGACTGATCTTAATTGATTCCGTGGGTCATGCTGAGAACATTGATGCCAATTTTGCCATGGTCAGCCAAACTTCCTGTCTGCCAATTTGTTTTTCTTTAAAAACTTACTTTTTTGAACTATTCCTAGAAGGTTGGTCCAATTTTCACCAAAATCGAATTGTATCATTTTCAGACCATGTTGGTAAAAAGTTTTGGATTTCGTGTTGATAGACGAAACCATATTCACATAACAAAGCAACGAATTAGAGGCTTGATGCCAAAATGACTGTTGAGTCTGTATCTCTGCAATGCTTTGACATATTGACACCAAACTTTGCGAATGTCATTGTCACCTCACTCTGACCATACCACATTAATTTGGTCACAGCACCACCTATTGGTCGAAAGTGATAAACCAGTAAATCTTTATTATTGATTGTATACATAATTTTTCAGCTCTTTTGCCTAAAATGATCTTAATAGGTCTTTAGTTGCTCACTGTTGCAGTTGGTCTGATGCTCACAGCCATGTTGGCTGGCTTGTTGTGCCGCTTTTGTGCTTGGCCCTGTAATTGCTGCTTGCAGCTATATTTAGTTCATGTTATTGTTGTTAACTAATGTTAACTAACGAACCTCATTGTAAACCGTATTGTGAACCTTTTCATGCAAATAATTATCAATTATGCATACTTACTTTGTCTAAGCAGATGGCTTAGCAACATAATGGCATAATGACAGACACTGAAGGAATTGCTCGGTGATCGTCTGAAGAGTAGCTACTGTACACAGTAGCTACTCTGCTGAACACAGGTGTGCTGCTGGTGTCGTACGCAGACAGACAATAGCCTAATGATTACCCCATTCGTGGTCTTCCCAATATTATGAAAAACGCCATTGTATTTGAAGGATAGATTTTGAAGGAAACGGTAAGATATGCACGTTTTATTTTTAAAATGATTTGTCAGTGACACGCTGAGTCAGACAGTAATTTACAATGCAAAAATAAGGCCTATCTGTTTCCATTAAAATATATACACATCTTAAAATATAGTAGTCAACATTTGAAGTGGATCAAAACCTTCTTCTTAGGACTACTTAGTTCTTAGGACAACTTTTATGAACTTTTTTTGATCCACTTCAAATGTTGACTACTATATATGTTTACCTTTTAGGCAAAATAGCATACATTTGAAACAATTAAAAATACTATTTGGCCAGTGGAAAAGAATGAGAATAACTCTGATCAGTATTTTGTACAATTTTGGTTTATTTTTTCTAAAACAAGACAAGGATACTGAATGATTTTTAGCAATGTAATGTGACTGCATTTATAGTCATATTTTCCAATGTCTTTTACTGTTAAACACAGTATCACATGGATGGGAATATGCATGGAAATTATATGCTGATGACATAATGCATGGTAAAGCTAGTGGTTGTAAGCTCCATATTTGGTTATTTCAGGGTGGAGACAGGGTGGAGATGCATATACATGCACGATTTTCCGCTGACTGGGTTTATAAAGGGAATTTTGCACAGGTTCTGGCATATGCATGGTTTTATAAATCTGAAAACTTTTGTGCGTACACACACTTTTAGGATGAAATCTACGGAAAGTTTTATACATGAGGCCCCTGGTCTCATTGTTTATAGGTAGGTACATAACGTTTACAGGTACAAATGTACATTTTTGTTCATTTGGATAGATACTGAAACTACTATTTGGATAGATGCTAATCCCAATCCTACCACCAAACCTACCCATAACCATTTCTTTAAAATATGTACAGCTATAAAGAAAAACATAAGATAAGAGTAATCGCAATTATTTATTTATTGCAAAAATGTCAAAAGTAGTCCAAATGATGATGTGTCGCAGTCCTTTTGCGGTATATAATAGTTTTTTTGTGAAGTACAGAGCAGAATTTAAGTTATTAATCGCTGAAATTTACTAATCTTATCCTGATCCACTCCACGAAAGTGCACATTTCTCATTCAGACGAACATCACCCAAAACACAACATGTCGCAATTAGTGATGAAGCAGGCGAGAGCCAATGGCTGTTTCTCAGTTCTAAGAATGCAAAGAAAGGATTTGCGTTCTCATGGAGACCACCCTTGCCAGGCGACATTGAAAGAACGAACTCGAAAGGACACAAGGACACAGAACGCATCTTTGTGAGAATTGAGATGTGCTGTGATCTTGTAGCTCAACTGACCGTTAAGCACATATTAGGCAGTGGGTCAGCACCATCCAATTCTCAATAAATAAAACATAACATCACAGATGTCATAATCTATTAAGATATTTACTTACATTATTGTTATTATTTGAAATCTAGGTAACACTTTACAATAAGGTTCATGAGTTAACATTAGTTAACTATATTAGTTAACATGAATTAATAAAGAACTGCACCTATACAGCATTTATTAATTTATTTTGACATTTACTAATACATTATTTAAAAAAAATCTTGTTAACATTAGTTAATGCACTGTAAACTAACATGAACAAACAATGAACAATTGTATTTTCATTAACGTTAACAAAGATTAGTAAATACAGTAGGAAATGTATTGCTCATGGTTAGTTCATGTTAGGTAATACATTAACTAATGTTTAACTAATGAACCTTATTGTAAAGTGTTACCGAAATCTTTTTATCTTGCATGAGTACTTGTGTAAATGAGTGTATATTTAATATTATGCTTTGTCAACATTAAGATTATTTTAAATAGGGCAATTAAAAAGTTATGCAGGCTTTCTCCAGGTATTTATAACTTTATTAAAATTATGCCAAACAGAGCGACAAATATTTTCTTTCACAAGCCATCAAATATTTGCAAGCTTTCAGTGAGAATTTCTTGAGTGAGAACAAGAGAAGTTTAAAGCTTACAGGCTTCTTTACGCCATCTGCCCACAATGACTTCTGGGATTTTCGATTCTCTCAAATCTGCACTCAATGCATCATCAATGATGAGAACACATTTTTTAAACACAATTTTTGTCACAGTCTCCGTCTGTCCTGGCTTCCTTAAACTCCATTTCCCATCATCCTCCCTGGCTTTCACCTGCACTCACTCCACCATCAGCCAATCACACGCACCTGCTTCCCATCAGCTCACTAATCACCAGCCTTCTTAAGCACTCTACACTCCTCACTCAGTTGTCTGGTCTCGTTGATGCGTTCATGCGTTAAGGACTACTCCATGATTGTCTCCAAGCCTTCCTAAATACTCATCAGTACTACTCCTGCGTGTTTCCTCGATCTCCGTGCTTCTACGTCTGTGTGTGTCAACTTAGACATGATATTTTGACACTTTAAATAACAGACAATTACAAATAACTAATGTTTTTTGAAAAGTTAAAGTGAGTACATGCACGGGAGAAGTACTACATATTTATGGTATCTTTTTATGCATTTAAACCAAATTTTAACTGAAAAAAATGCAACCGGACAGAAAATTTAGGCATCATGTCATTGACCCACTTGCATTCTTGAGGATTGGAACTGGACTTTGATGGTTGATGATAATGTAGTATAAGAACACAAATACTCTGTCCCAGTTTACACATACTTCCTAGTACTCGAAATTAGAATTTAGTGTGTTCCAAATCGTAGTACTGTTTGTATCGGATATAAGATTATGTTTTTTTTTTTCTTAGAAATACATCTGAAAAAATGAGTTCATCTTATATTCAGGGTCTAGACCAGGGGTGGCAAATTCCGGTCTTGAAGAGCCACAGTCCAGCAGAGTTCAGCTCCAATCCTGATGATAACTCAACTGCCTGTAGCTTCCTAGTAACCCTTCAGACCTTGATTAGCATGTTCAGGTGTGTTTGATTAGGGTTTAAGCAAAACTTGGCAGGACTGTGGCTCTCCAGGTCTGAGGTTTGACACCCCTGGTCTAAACGTTTACATGTCAACAATACAGCCGCAACAATAGGTGGCACCCAATACATGTAAAATGAGTGTGCCAAGAAATACCGTTTCAGAATAAAATGTTAGAAGATCGCGAGCACAAAAAGACTTAATTAGCGTTTTGTTATTGTTAGCGTTTTAGTCTTAAAAACACTAACAAAGAAAAGCTTACCATCTAAGAGCGGCTTTCCCCGAACATGAATTTAAAACGTAAGATGGTACCCAGATTTATAAACTACAAAAACATTTCACTTCTACTCTTAATTCAATTTTGGTAGGTTTCATGATTTTCCCAATGAGATGGATAGCCTAATTGTTATATAATTCAGATGGGCTACATGTTATTTTTATAAGTTGCGTCTCATTTTGGAGGCTGTGTCCTCCGGAGGTCGCATTTGAAGGCTGCATATTATGTCATCAAGGATGTCTTATTTAAGTGTTAAAAACTAAAAAAAACATTGCGAATGTGCAAGCCCAGCGGTTAAGTAGAGATGTTTAGATAAAGAGGTTTGAGTGATTAATAATCAGTATATAACCTGACGAAAAGACATTTATTTTATGTTATTTCACCTGCAACAGCATTGTGAACTGAAAGATACATTTGGTCATTGACTTTTAAATGCAATTCTCCACATAAAATACCCACGACTGGCAGATGATCGTGCTACTACATTTCTCTCCAAAATGGTAGGAAATTAAATTAATTGCATGTGAAAGATTTTAACTGTTACAAGATGATTGACAGGGCAGTTTAAAAGAACAGGATGCACATAAATAAGCGTCAAAACTGTCCGTCAAAGACATAATTATGACAAAGTAGTGTGTCCCAAAGCTTGTCTGCTACACACTCAAAAGTATGTACATATTCTTCACAAAAACAGTACATACTTTTAAGTCATAGTATATGTAGGTGAATTGGGATGCAGCAAAGGACACAAGTAGGGCTGCAGCTATCAGTTATTTTAGTAATTGTGTATTCTACAGATTATTCCATTGATTAATCGAGTAATCGGATAAGAAGTACTTTTTTCTTTATTAAAGAACAATACTAAATATATAAGAGAAAATAAGGCAGGTCTCTTAAAATGAACAACTAATTTGTTTCCTTTTTAGAAAAATTAACATTTGCATTGCTGAAATTGCATTCATTAACATATGTGTAAACTAAATCAATTTAGTGCATTTAATTGCCATATTAGCTACATTTAAAATGCAAATACAAATATATAAATTAAAAAATCATAAATAAAAATATATTTTAAATTACTTTAAAGAAAGTTAATAAAACTAAGGCATAAATCGAAATAATAGCAGGAGGAGATAGGTAAGACAGTATTTCTAATGAAATCTGCACAACTTCGAATTAAACAGTATTTTGATGGAAGTGTCTTATAAACTTAGCAAGTTCCCAAGACAGGCTAATGTACATTAATTTACTATATTTACCTGACATTTTGTTTTCTGTGGTATTTGTATGCATTACTGTGAGAGGAGTAGGTGTGTGTGTTCTTGTATATATGGTTATGTCCATATATATGTCACTTCCTGTGTCCCCGTAAACCTAATGGCTTAAAAAAACATACTAAATGGTGTGTTTTTTTTTTTTAAATTAAAAAAATGCAGACAGTTTCCTGTGATGGGTAGGTTTAGGGGTAGGGGTAGTGTAGGGGGATAGAATATACAGTTTGTACAGTATAAAAACCATTACGCCTATGTAGAGTCCCCGTAAACCACATATACTAGTGTGTGTGTGTGTGTGTGACAGAGAGAGAGTGAGACTATCAACATGAATGACTAATGGGACATCATAACATCATATTGATTCAGATTAAATGCAAACATTAATGTTACCTGGTGTAGACTCTGCAGAAAGTGGGATGAAAAGGCATGGTATTACAGAGACAGCGGACAGCGTGGCACAAACTAATCTTGCTGTCCAGTTAACAGTGCAGCGCGAACCACATTACCTACTGTTCCGCAGAAATTCTGGGGGTTTTCCCTGCACATTAAATAATGAAGATCAGCCTGAAGTTATTACATTTCTTAAATTACGTTACTAGTACATTAGTTGTGTTTGACAGGCTACTTTGAAGAATTGCACGTATATGTAGCCACGTCCTCACTGTGCAGTCGAGTTAGTCGAGTTGGTCGCGCGGCTCGGGCCATTGAGCCGCTCAGATGACATGTCAGCGCGAGCTCTGTAACACCATGTCGTTTCGTCCCACTTTCGGTGTGAATGACTTCCCATCTTCTGTGTTTACATCACGCTCATAGTTTAGTGGGTTGTGCGTCAGTTACAATGGTCCATGGGAAAACAGTGCTCC
Organism: Hypophthalmichthys molitrix; assembly: GCA_037950675.1. NCBI lineage: Eukaryota > Metazoa > Chordata > Actinopteri > Cypriniformes > Xenocyprididae > Hypophthalmichthys > Hypophthalmichthys molitrix. Next base: position 12,316,546 of record CM075510.1, read on the forward strand.
GCGTGTAGTTAAATAGACTAAACGAAGCTTCGAGGCAAAAAGCTTCGTAAGGGGCCGTTTTACATATAGCGTCTTTTGCGTGCTCAAATTCATTATTTCAAATGTAGGCGCGTGGGAGGCACGCTCATAATGGAAGTGACACGGTCGCGACACACATGCGGTGCATTTTCCAGGCGCACCGAGATGAAAAATTCTCAACATTTCAGAATGCCGCAAGCGCACATGTGACAAGAACCAACTGATCAGCTTTAGCCTTTCAGTAACAAAACATCAAAAGCTCAGCTGAACGGCTGATCATAGCTGTACAAAGTGGTTTTTATATCTCTTCTCCATAAATATATCGAGTAGTAAAGCTAATGCAACTCAGACTCCTTTGCTGAAACTTCCTCGTCGTCTTGGAGAGTGCAGATCATGGTTGCATTGCAATGACAGACGCCACGGGAGTGCTACCTCTTTGGAAAGAAGGAGAAAGCGCCGCGGCCACGCTTTCCCTGCATTTTTAGACGCGATATGTGAATGGTCCCTAAAGCTTCTTGAGGCGGCAGGGTTGCCAAGTATGCGGTTTTCCTGTGAATTTTTTTAAATGCTGCTGTGGGTTAATTTATTTTTTCCTACTGGTTAAAGGTTTATTTGAATGAAATGCTTGTATTGAGATATTTTACCCATTTTACATTCTAACAATGATACAACTATGGTAGATTATGAGTTTTGTTAGGAAGCGCACTGGTAGGGAGCTCCTTTATGAAAACAGTGTTTATGATTACTACTATGATTTTCAAGTTGAATTGTGTATAGCGCATAGAGCGACTGTAGAAATGTATTTTAGGTATTTAGGCCATTGTTTTGTTATGCAGACCTGGCAACCCTGTGAGGTGGCAAGTTTTGAATTTATAACGAGTGCAGGATTTGATGTTTCATGCATGTAACTGTGGTTCCCAGAGAATGCTATGGGAAACGCCTCCACGTAAACCAGTGTCTGAAATGCTTATCAAATCACGGCAATCGTATTGACTGGCGACAGCCCATGATGTCATCAAGGTGCGACCCGAAAGTATATAAGAGGCGCTTAGAGAAAATGTCATCCACTTATCATCTGAAAGGACTGTTCGGCAGGCGGCCCCGAGGCATGGCAGGGAAACGCAGTGTCTCGTTCACTTTCATGGAACCATGGTTACATGCGTAACCTGAGACATTCCCTTTCGAAAGGAAACTCACACAGCGTTGAATGCTATGGAGAACAATATACCCACGTATATACAATATACATGCTGAGGGGAGTGCATGCCAAAGGATGGCAGTGTATGACAACTGTCAGAACAAACAGTTTTAACTGAAATGCCAGAACCACTCTCCCAATGGGTCACAACTGGGCTGTCAGTGACAGCACTCCCTACGGTCATAGCCCAAGCTACAAGCCTCAAAGAGGCCTCCAAACATGAAGGCCTGCCAAGGCTGCTCAAAGGCTTGGGACCAACAGCTTCACATAGATGGGGTCCCTTTAAGGAAATGTGGCTAGGGAGCCCGAGGGAACCCCAGCCAGTCACTTCTCAGGGAACATAGTTGACCCTGAATGCCACCAGGGAGGCTGACCTGGTTTCTTTCTTACTTTACTAGTAACCTAGTCTGGACAGCAACCTGTCTGTTTCCTAGAAACAGAGTCTCTAGATTACACTTGCCTCTCGAAGAGACATCCAGAAAGAGGGACTGCAAAATGGCAATAAACCAACTCAGACCAAAACATAGAGACAGGCATCCTGGAGAGCAGGACTCAGCATAGCGCTTTTCAAACCTAGGGGAGTCATTCTGGTCGATCCTAGGATCTACAGAGCATTTATTTTTCAAAGCACTGAGGAGGCTGTGCACTCTAGAGACCGTCTTAAACCGTCAAAACCCAGTATTGTTGGGATGTTGCCCTCAGGGAGGCCTGCTAAGGCTAGCTACCTGATAGCAAGCATCCACTAACTGCCAAAACCCAGTATGCTGGGAGGTCGCCCTCAGGGAGGCCTGCCAAGGTTAAGTACCTGATAGCAAAATTTTGCTGGCTGACACATTCCCACATTGTTGGGAGCCCACCTTCAGGGTGACCTGCTGAGGCCAGCTAGCTGATAGTGAGTCTGAAAGGTAACCATATTAATGGGGAGTCAACCTTCAGGGAGGCCCAGCTACCTGAAAGCTAGACTTACTGTTGAGAAATATCCACTCTGTTGGGAATCACCCTCAGAGGCCTATTGGGGCCTGCATAACTGGTAGCGAGTAATTACTAGCTGCCACATATCCTATTGTTATAGGGAGGCCTGCTAAGGTCAGCCACCTGATAGCGAGTCTGCTAAACACCCAAGTGTTGGAGACTCACTCACAGGGAGGCCTGCTAAATCCAGCAACCTGATAGCAAGTCTTTACTAGCAAAAATAGACTGTCTATGCAGCGCCTAAGCCTGGAACCTAAACACATTGTCAACAAGCAGTGTAATCAATAAAAAAGCACTATTCTACCCTTTGAGCAAGGGGAGTACAGTCTTACGCCACCATGCTCTGGAGGAGGCCTGACCAAGGGCCTACCACTCCAGATGAACACGGGCGTCAACATGTGGCAATGCTTAGGCTTCAAGGGAGTGTACTCAATAACCAGACTGACTGTTAAGTAAAGGTTAAATATTCCACTAGACCAAAGCCAAGATGGTGCAGGGCAGAAGAGTACACTGCTAATAGCGAAGTACTCAAAATAAGACTATCAGCATGACCATGAGAATACTACAGGGTGGAGGCCTACCAGTGTGCTCTTACCATGACAGAAATGGTATCTGCACTCAGCCCTAGGGGAATGGAGGCCTTTCCTTAAAAAGCCAACCACATTCGACCCAGCGCTTGAACATCAGTTCAGTGGGCTTGAGGGAGAGCCTAGACTAGAGGCCTAGCTATTAGCTAGCTTCTGAAGATCAGGGTCACAGCAAAAATGCACTATTCAGAAAGGGGCCTAACACCGCCCAGGAGACGACTGCACCGGAGAGGCCTAAGTTAATGGCCTGCGACCTTAGCCGTTATCTATTCTGCCTCTACACCAACATGCATTTACGCAAATGCAGAAAGGGGGCGGGCCTTGGCCAGACGACTCTCGCAATGAGAGGAGGACAACACTAGGAATGCTAAATGGAACCTACACTCAGATAGTGAGGTGTCAGGGGCGAGAATGCTAGTGGACCGCCTCCACTAACCCTTGTATTAGCCTAGGCACAGCTCCTCCACTGCTTCAGGGGAAAGACCCTGCTCCTGATCAAGATCCTTCAGCAGGTCTGCCTGGTATGCCTGCAACACTGCCATCATGTGCAGGATAGCCTGCCCCTATGCGAGATAGTTTGCGAACGTCTTATCAATTGGTGGCATCGACACATATCTATATTCGACACAATACCTTGACATCAGCGAAATTAGCCCACTGATGTCGATGAATGCGAGCTGAATATGGGTTCTTCCATGCCTTCTCGATCTCAGTGTGAAGATCAGGAAGGAATGGAAGGCTCACTGGAGCTGGAGGATTATGGACAGAGAGAAACCGATCGTAGAGCCAGCCGCGCACGGTCTCTCTCTTAATGCACTCCCATGGCAACTGTAACCTGCCAACAGCACGTTCCATAATCTTCATGAACTCTGCATACGCAGGGCAGGGTGGCTGTAAGGATTCAGGAAACTCACCCTCTATCGTCATCAGCCATCTCCTGCTCTGCTGGAAGAGCACACAGATTGTGTGTCATCAGGTGTAAAACATCTAGGACACGGATCCACACACTTCTGAAAATGTTTAGTTTTCTCTGTGCACTTCATACTTTACTTTGCCATCGATCGTGCTTTACACAAACCGTCCCTGAAGACGAAAAGAGGATGACATGTTTTCTAGGTGCCCTTATATACTTTTGGGTCACGCCTTGATGATGTACGATGACGTACGACAAACCAATACGATTGCCGTGATTTGATAAGCATTTCAAACACTGGTTCACGCGGAGGCATTTCCCATAGAGTTCAAAGCAGTGCGAGTTCCCTTTTAAAAGCAAACAAGTTTGCAGCAGGAGTCACACAGAACAGAGCCAAAATAAGGATTTGTACACATTTGTATGTCTGCAAAGTTGTTCATACATAAACGTATGCTTTAGTGCTGTCAATACATGAATCTTGTACGTTTCAGTGTCTATGGAAACGTAAGTAAATGTGGTGGAACCATACTTTGCGTAAAAATGCATACGAATACTCATGAGATCACGTTGGAATAAAGACAAATAAAAAGCAAGCATAGTAATAAGTAATGTGCATGCTGAAGAACATTTGAATGTCTACATACCATTCAGTTTTATATGAATGCTTTTTCTTGTTTTTGGGAATTCAGTGTTCTCTCTCTCTCTCTCTCTCTCTCTCTAGCTTCTGCGTCTGAAACGCTCGCTCACATTTATGCGGAGTAAAAGCGTGGAGAATTTCTTCCAGCGTTCTCAGAGCGATGCTTATCTACCAACAGCCCTGTTTCCATCCCCTCTCCTGTCTACTGGGCCTGCAAATGGTAGAAACAGTGTTGCTTTGCCCTCCCCCAGCATCAGCTCCAGTGCTCCCTCAGGGCCTGCCCCATTTGGCGTGCAGCCACGGCCAGTACAAACACACTGCTTTCTGGAGCATGTGTTCCGTCGACCAACCAGCTGCAATCTGTGCAAACACAATATTGCAGGTAAGCAAGGAATGGGAAGTTTTTGAATTTTTGCAGTTCTATCTTCTTTTTAGGGACGCTCCTTTTCTCTGCCCTCTCTTAGAGACTCTCATTTACTTCTGTCATTTGTTCCTTTAGCAGAAGCTTTTATCCAAAGTGTCTTGCAAATAGGAACTACTAAGTGATTTATTCACTAAAAAATAAATATTTACACAAATATTTATATAAAAATATTTATAATATTTATTTTTGTCCCCCCCAAAGACAAAAATATTTATACAGAACAAAAAGATTATTAATTGTAAAGACCATGCACTGAAAAAAGTGTGTTGGATTCACATAATTTAATCAGGTACATCAGTTCCACATGAATCAATAAAGTAACACAAACATAATTTATTCATGTAACTTGCCCATCACCACATTAAGTTATTTAAAGTGACCAAATCAAGTAGTCTCAAAGTGATTTTTCTATGGTCACATGACAGGATTTAATTTTTTTAATTTTATATATTTTTTGTCACATCACTGCATTGTAAGATAGAACTAGCCAGTGCTCAAACTGAATCAAACTGAGTCTTACACATTTTTGTTTTTGGTGGTGGTAGGGTGGTGACAGGCTTATAATTTATTTATAATGCTTATAATGCATTTGATTTGTGGTGATCATATATATATGTGTGTGTGTGTGTGTGTGTGTATATATATATATATATATATACACACACACACACACACACATATATATATATATATATATATATATATATATATGATCACCACAAATCAAATGCATTATAAGCATTATAAATAAATTATAATATATATATTAGGGGTGTAACGGTACATTTATTCATCCCAAAGCGTCACAGTTCGGTGCATACAGTTAGACCATGAATACAGTCAGTCACAGGTGATCCACACTACAGTCCAAAGGGGGGCGTGCACGATAATGCTGTTTGCTAATTGGCAAACAGGAAAAAGAGCAGAAGAACACTGAAAAAAAAGTTTATTGGATTTACTTGATTTTGTCGGTCCCACATGGATCAGTTAACTTCCTGGGGTCGGCAGTCACGCCGGGGATATTACCTTATTTTTTCTTACCAGTGTGAAAGACACTCAAAATAATCTGTCAATTTTCGACATACAAATAAGTGTTATACATCATTCAAAACTGTGAAATGTACGTTTATTTGTGTACACTCACAGTAAAAACAAAATGTTGTGCTTTTTGCAAAATATAGAAAACTAACATGATGCAGATCTGCCGTCTCTTTCTCAATGAAGACCATTCTGATACTCGTTAGAAAATGAACTGTAACTTGGTGAATACTTATCACACAAATAAATACTTTGAATGTTGCAATCCTATCAGACTTCTGATAGCTACCTGAATTGTAACAAAGCACTGTTCGCCAGAGGAGAACTGGCCCCCCGACTAAGCCTGGTTTTCTCCATTTTAACACCTATTTGCCACCTGTTTGCCACCTGATGTCACCTGTTGGAGTTTGGGTTCCTTGCTGCTGTCGCCTTTGGCTTGCTTAGTTGGGGACACTTGACATTTGATATTCAACAGTGATATGCATCAGCCTGCATTGACACCATTTTCTTTAAGAGCTGCTGTGCAACCAAAATTATATACCAGTTATCACTGTAAAGCTGCTTTGACACAATCTGCATTATAAAAAGTGCTATATAAATAAAGGTGACTTGACTTGACGAGACATGTCTAAAGGTCAGGTGTATGTTAGGTTTAAAGGTGACCTATTATGCTAAATCCACTTTTACAAGGTATTTGGATATAAATGTGTGTTGGCAGTGTGTGAACACAACCACCCTACAATGATAAAAATCTATATTTTTTTAAAATCCCCATTTAACCAAAGCAGTCTCATTAGACAAGCCGTTTTGATTCTCTGAGTAATGTGATGTCACATTCCTCATGTCCCGCCCACGGCCACTGACTGACAGTCCTGTATTACCATAATTTCTACCCTCAGCGAGCTGTACGCTGTCCGCCATTTTCTCCGCACTCGAGCAGCTTTAGCGACAACAATGTCTGGTAAGTAATTGAGATGTTTTGTTGTTGGATGTAAGAGTGAACATAACAGTCTTCATTTACTCCTGACATCTGAGCCGCTGAACGCAGTGGTTTAGATTTATTTTTGAAGGGAATGCGCCACAGATCTAATATACACATACGATTTCTGTAACATTGCCTGCTATTTACGTTCACAGACATAACTGACTGTGTTTATGTGAACTGTGTGTGTTCTTGACAGAACCTTGTCTGTATTTGACAGTTTAAACAAAACAAAAAATGTGAAAGAGAAGTTACTCACGAGACTTGAGGTCTGACAGCCAGCTGTCTGTGTATGTGTTCTTCAGATAAGTGCGCTCAGAAAACGATCCATTAGAAGTTTAAACTGATATAGCTTTAAAACTCGTGGAAATAATAAACTTTAATGATGAAAGAAGAGCTATGCTATCCGTGAGAGTGTTCGTGACATAGATGATAATCAAAACCAAGCAGATGTCTTGTTTGTATTTGGAAGAGAATCCGATTGAGGCAGAAACTGTGATCGTAGAGAGGGGTGGGGCACAGTAGCTCATTTGCATTTAAAAGGCACATGCACAAAAACAGCCTGTTTTTGACTGTAGTCTGAAATGGGCATTTACAACATGGATTTATAAATGATCTGTGAGGTATTTTAAGCTGAAACTTCACAGACACATTCTGGGGACAACTGAGACTTAAAGGGGACCTATTATGCCCCTTTTACAAGATGGAAAAATAAGTTTCTGATGTCCCCAGAGTGTGTGTGTGTGTGTGTGTGTGTGTGTGTGTGTGTGTGTGTGTGTGTGTGTGTGTGTGAAGTTTCAGCTCAAAATACCCCAAAGAAAATTTTTTATAACCTGTTAAAATTGTCACTTTTTAAGGGTGAGCAAAAATGTGCCGTTTCATTGTGTACCCTTTAAATGCAAATGAGCTGCTGTGCTCAGTCTAAGAGATCAGTCAGGACGCACTATAATGTCAGAAACTGCGAATATATGCTGCATGGAGATAAAACAGGTATTGTACTTTACACAAAATGTATTTATTGTACTTCACACAAAATATGAAGCGTCCGTTTTTACTCTAGAAAATCACTGTAAGAGCTTAATAAAACACAGTACAAGTGTGCATTAAAATATTATCAATAAACTCTCTCTCTCACCCTTACACTGTCATCAACAGACATAGCGAAGTACACAGATACACTTGTTACAACTAACAGTAAACAAATACACTACCAGTCAAAAGTTTGGTAAGGTTTTTAATGTTTTTAAAAGAAGTTTCGTCTGCTCACCGAGGCTGCATTTATTTAATTGAATATACAGTAAAAACAGTAATATTATGAAATATTATTACAATTTATAATAACTGTTTTCTGTTTGAATATATTTTATAAAGTAATTTATTCTTGTGATCAAAGCTGAATTTTCAGCATCATTACTCCAGTCTTAAGTGTCACATGATCCTTCAGAATTAATTCTAATATGCTGATCTGCTGCTCAAGAAACATTTATTGTGTACAATTGTACAAAATATTTGTGTACAATATTTTTTTTTCAGGATTCTTTGATGAATAGAAAGTTCAAAAGAACAGCATTTATTTGAAATACAATCTTTTGTAACATTATAAATGTCTCTACTGTCACTTGATCGATTTAATGCATCCTTGCTGAATAAAAGTATTAATTTCTTTCATTTCTTTAAAAAAAATAAAAATAAAAATTCTTACTGACCCCAAACTTTTGAACAGTAGTGTATAATGTTAAAAAAGCTTTGTATTTCAGATAAATGCTGTTCTTTTGAACTTTCTATTCATCAAGGAATCCTGAAAAAAAAAAAAAAAAAAAAAAGTACACAACTGTTTTCAACACTGATAATAATCATAAATGTTTCTTGAGCAGCAAATCAGCATATTAGAATGATTTCTGAAGGATCATGTGACACTGAAGACTGGAGTAATGATGCTGAAAATTCAGCTTTGCCATCACAGGAATAAATTACTTTATAAAATATATTCAAACAGAAAACTGTTATTTTGAATTGTAATAATATTTCACAATATTACTGTTTTTACTGTATTTTTAATTAAATAAGTGCAGCCTTGGTGAGCAGACGAAACTTCTTTTAAAAACATAAAAAAATATTACTGATTCCAAATTTTTGACTAGTAGTGTACATACATACAGACCTTATGCCTTTTCTGGTGGTGCTTAATAAGTGGTAAACTTTATGTTCGTAAATTAGCTCAGATGAACTGTAATAAAGTGCTCTCATTCGTTCACAAAGCATTCCGGTGCAATGATTCGTGTGTACATAAATGATTTTCGGTAGAGTTGAGGGAGCATTTTCTTTGAAAACATAATTAATCCACCTCATCTTCAGCGGCTCAGATTTCGGGAGTAAATGGAGAGAGCTTTGTGGATTAATCCATCCAGCTACAGAACACCTAAAACCTTTGGGAGACGTTCTCGTCAGTGCAGCAATGGCGGACTGTGTACAACTCGCTGTGAACTCGCTCAGGGTGGTTCTATGTTAAAACGGCAGTGTCTGTCAACATTCGTGGGCGGTGCCTGTGGCTAATGTGATGTCACACTGCCAGGAACCTGCAAACGGCTTGTTCAGAGACTCTGCTTATGATTTATGTGGATTAAAAAAAAAAAGGAGTGGGTGGATTTTTATCACTATAGGGTGGTTGTGTACACACACTGCCACATTTATGTCCAAACACCATGCAAAAGTGAATTTTGCAAAATAGGCCCCCTTTAAATTACATCTTGTAAAATTAGCATAATAGGTGACCTTTAATAATGTAAGTGAAATCGAAAACAAATATTCTCTGTTTATGTAATCTGTTTGAAAAGAGAGAGAGTTTGCGAGTCACCTCATTAAACGCTAATGCGGCCATGCCACGGAGAGCGCACACTATTCAAAGGCAAATTCTGAGGTGATCCATGCAACAGAGTCCACGCCCGCATCAATGCGAAAAAACGCATCAAGCTAGTCAGATTCATGTACATTGTTTTGAGATGCGGTGAGGAATAATTCTGGAAGAATTTACTTTAGAGGAAGAGCGTGACTAAGGTTCTCCCTCAGTTTTAATCAGACATAGTTTTATGATGATTAATATGTACATAGCCATTGCAGTCACATGAGATTATATCTGTTGTAAAGTTTAATCAATAATAAATATTAAATAAGAATTGTGTTTAATGTGACAAATGTTTCTATCAGATAATATATTTTCCATGCATACCTCCAGTGTAAATAAAAGTTCTTTTATCAAAGATTTAGTATGCGGCCCTTCACTTGGTTTGCAAAACTTGATGTGGCCCTCTGGTCTAAAAAGTTTGCCCACCTCTGTTCTATAATATAACAAATATGATGCATAAAGGCACATCCTCATGCCGTAGAAGAGTGCAGATGATTGAGAGATGGTAGTGGTTCTGGAGGAGGACGAAGACGTGGTGAAGGGCTGGTGAAAGGGGCAGGCAGACCAACAAAGGAAGACGACCAGGGAGGGGTAGAAGGAGGTAGCATCCATGGAGGAGAAGGTGGGAGTGGCCCGGTGGATGCGACCCATAGCTCAGCCATGCCGATAGCCCAAGGTGGAGTTGACGTCGGTAGGAGCCATGATGTTGATGCACTCTGGGGGACGACCAGCGGCGACGGAGCCTTGGGAAATGGAGCCCACCGCGCAGACGGAAGTCCAAGGCAGTGATGGTATGCCCATGATCTGGGAGGCCACGACTGAGCTGCAGCGATGACCCCCTGAGGTGGAAATGGATATCCGGAGAGCAGAGGGTGAGCTGGTGTGACCGAGGACAGAGGTGAAGCCTGAGGGAGGGCGGAGCTTGCCAAAGGTGAAGGGGTGGAGGGCCAGAGAGCAGCAGACATACTGCAGGTCTGCGGCTGAGGCTTGGCGAAGTACGACCCAGGCAGAGCCGACGGTTTGAGGGAGCCCAGCGAGACAGAATGGTCGACACTGGAGTCAAGGGAGGAAGGAATGTAGGTGCAGGAGCCAGGTCGAAGGGTCGTGGTGGGACATAACGCAGTGGCTCCCAGGAGGAGTAGGCTCCCAGCAGGTCCACTGTGTAACCTCGCCACTGAGAGGAGGATGTGGTGACATGGCGGGACTGATGGGAGACGATGATGAGTGGGTGGCAGGCTTGGCGGAGGTCTGAAAATGGAGTGGTGCAAATAATATATCAGAATAAATAGTGTTCTTGATGGCAGTAAGTAGAGGTGGTGGGAGAGGGAGGCTGGGTGCAGATAACAGGACTGACAAAGAAGATTCAGATTCAGATGAGTTTTAGGGATACAGGGAATTACACTCACCACACTCAAATAAACTGTCCAACAAGTCCAGCCGGTGCTCACTCTCAGTGGCGGGAGGGTGGGCAGGCCTCAATTCCATTTCCTCGAATTCCGTGAGGATTCCCATGGCAAATAAATACCTAGGATTGTGTTTGTTTTCTTCTGAGAGGGTTGAAAAATAATCAGATCTAGCCATTTTTAAGGCCTTTCTGTATGCAATCATGCTCTCTCTCCACTAAATGCAAAACACGTCTAGTTTTGTTTTCTTCCAGCTGCGCTCCATTTTTCTGGCTGCTCTTTTAAGGGCTCATCTTTAGTGGTAGAAAGGATAACTGGGAGTCGGCTTTGCAGCCTTGGCTAAATGATGTATACAATGAACTAGATAATGATCTGAGATGTCATCGCTCTGCTGCAGAATTTCAACAGCATCAATATCAATTCCATGTAACAATATTAGATCTAAAGTATGATTACGACAATGAATGGGTCCTGACACGTGTTGTCTAACTCCAATAGAGTTTAAAATGTCTGTAAATGCCAATCCCAGTGTGTCTTTTTCATTATCTACATGGATATTAAAATCACTTACACTCTAAAAAAATGCTGGGTTAAAAAGAACCCAATTTGGGTTATTTTGGCAACCCAACGCTGGGTCAAAAAGGGATGAACCCAGCACTGGGTTGTTTTGGTTGTTTCAAGTTGGGTTAAATATTTGACCCTGCTGGGTTGTTTTTTGTAACCTAAATTTTGGTGTAAAATGACTATATTGCTGTATTTAAATTAACCCAAATGGGTTTTTAATTAAACCCAGAAATCTTACACATTATAAAATCACTTTCTATACACACAGAATGACTATCAAAAGGTAAAAATTTATTAAAAACAAGAACAAGGGTAAACATGGTCAAAAGTAACAACATGCATGTGAGATGAAAATCAGAAAAGAATTGCAAATCAGCAGCCACACAGTTTATACAGATAAATGAAGTTGTTTTTCACATTTCAGTGAACATTGATGAATATAACTGGCATTTAAGACCAAATAAGGCTTTTTTTTTTGCATATTATCCACCGCCAACGAAAACACTACACTATAAAATTATTTACTGGTTTCAATTTTAAGTACTTGTATTAAAGGGTTAGTTCACCCAAAAATGAAAATAATGTCATTTATTACTCATCCTCATGCCGTTCCACACCCGTAAGACCTTTGTTAATCTTCGGAACACAAATTAAGATATTTTTGTTGAAATCCGATGACTCAGTAAGGCCTTCATAGCCAGCAATGACATTTCCTCTCTCAAGATCCATTAATGTACTAAAAACATATTTAAATCAGTTCATGTGAATACGGTTGTAGCGTCTGTGGTGGATCAAAAATTATCAATACAACTATAAATTAAAGAAAGCTTTTAACGTTTGACCTCCTTCAGATAACCCATAGACCATGGCTCCGGCAGGTCTAGATGCTATTACCCTGGTGGCATCTTTGTTACCTTCAGTGAGGAGAAGCAGGAGGCTTTCTCCCCAGCTCTGGGGACTTCAAAGAGTCACCCATGCTCCCCCTCCACATGGCACTAAGGGCCATGTGGCATACCCAAGACGCTGCGAAAACCCAATACACATCACACACACACATACAGAGACACAAACATACGTTTGGAAACTGTATCTACATTTAGCCTCAAAATATGACTATACCAAAGTGTACCCGTTGCTGTATTCAAGTGAATGTGCATGTATCCCTAGTATATAAGATTAGTTATGATTGTAGCAGTGTTAGTTTTATTCTAAGCGGTATATTCAAGTATAAACTGTATCCCTCACTTTTTATGTGTTGATGTCCGACGAGTTTGGTCTCATTGTAAAGCTCTCTTTATGCCCTAAATAACAATGTATGTCACATCACTGTAAAATGCATTGTTCTATTTTAATGGTATTTTGAAGAGAATGTACTCAGTTCTGACACTTCATAAATTATGCAAATGAGGCCATAAATGGAGACAAAGAAAAAGTTTGCCCGCCAAAGTTGCACCCGCACCATTGGCTGACGCATCCGAGAAGGCGTTTGACTTGTTTGTCCTTAAAAGACATTCACACGCGTCTCTCGATTGTCTCTCGATTATCTCTCAATCGTCTTTCGATTGTCCGTCGCCACCTCACGTACGTCTCTCCCGGACGTCTCGGCGACCGCGCTTCCATCACGCGCTCCTCTGCATCTTCGGGACGACCATCTGTTTGGCACAAGTTCGCTTCTGTCAAGCCTCCGTCATCCTCCATCACCTCGGAGACGGACTCTCTCTTCTTTATTTTCCGGTTATCTTACTCTCAAGTTAAAACCTTGTTTGAAAACCCCGCCGAGAACCCAGTCTCGGAAAAGGACCAATCGCTCCAGCCGCACGCATTGAAACTCCTCCAGAAAGACACGCAACTCCAGCACCTAAAACACTATGCAAGTATAAAACTATTCTTTTCGAAGCGTTTTAAGCTCCATGCATAAGCTGAGTTTCCTTGTTGCCTCTCAAAGGTTTAACTGTTTGTAATTTGCCACTTTCTTTGATCACCTCTGTTTTCCTGTCTTTACTTTCGCTTTTGTATATATGTGTATTTCTTTGTGTATATCTAGTTATATAACGTTAGCACATGTAGTTGTAGTTTCGTATATTAAATACATTATATTCATGCTTGATTGCCTCTGTTGCTCATTCACGAACCAGGTCCCTTCTACGTTTGATTCTGCAAAACTGCTTTACGCTTTAATGCTATAATAGGAAGTTATTCTCGTGGCCAGAGACCAACTTCCTTTTATAAATAGTTTATGAGAAAACTGACGGTTTGCTGGACAAACTAGGATAGTCTTTCTCAAATCACTATTGAACTAGACCTAATCATATATGTAATTAATTATAATCCGTTGTAATTAATTCACAATATATGTGCATAATTCCCTTTTTGGTCGATCTATATTATAATTAATCATAACGCGTTATGACTTAATTATATATATATTTCACCCATAATTTGAGCTAATTGATTGAATACATGTAAATTCGCTACATATATATTTATTTTTTTTTGGTGGAGATACGCGAGCAATGTTTTAAACTTGGTTCTGTGCTTGAGCAACTCAGAATAAATCTGTATGTTTATTAATGTTTATGCGCGCTTTATACAGTGAGACCAGACGCAACGCGTTCCTCACATGGAAACGTTAACAAACTGCTATTTGTGTCCAAACATTTTAGCCAATTGTTAACCGTTTAAAATAAACTGCAGTTTCATTAATATTAAACTCGTTCCTGCAAAAGGGAGACAATCTTTTGCAGAACAGCTTTAATATTAATTTCCGCTTGAATAAAACGAAGAAATCGTTTTTCAGCGTGATTAAAGACCGTTAGGGACGAGTCTCTCCCTCTCCGTCTAGAAGGCCTCATAAATCGTAGCGCTATAAAATTTGAATTATTGCATTGTCCGATAATACAAAATAGCGCCTCACTCCCTCACTCTTGGTAAACCATTGGCGTAGCTAACCAACGTTACCTAGGGCAAATCTAATCTGGAAAACAGTTTATCTGGCTTATCCGATTGATGTGTGAAATGGGGAGTTATTAACACCCTGATCCAGTGTTAATTTGTAACGCAGCGAAGAAATCCTGCTAAAGTTACATGTTCGTGTCCAGTGAACTGGCACAAGAGAATCCGCCGAGATTCTGAATATTATAAGTGATAAGTTGCAGTTAAATCGGCCGTGCGCTAGATTTAAAAGTCACGATTTTTAAAGTAGGTGGACGCAGTACCTCTGACTAAACGCCAGAGGGCAGTCTGTTCAGGTGTGTAGCACACCTCCCTACGTCATTGTTGTGTGGACCCATTAACGCCATCTTGTGGGCGTTCTGGGTTAGGTCTGCTTTCCTCGTGTTTGATCTGAATTATTTCCAACTTTCCTTTGGCTATTTTAATTTGCTGGCTGTTATAATTCTTTTGTTTTACTGTTTTGACGGTTATCCTGTCTATTTGTATTTGGAATGCGGTTTACTGATTTAAATTTAGTTTAAACACGTTTAATTTTAATTAAGTCCCCTTTCCAACAAGAGAATTCACTTTCTGGAAGTGCTCCCCCTTGTGGACACTCCCCAGATAAGTCAATTCACTCCCTTGGAGTTTTTCTTTTCCTTTTTCCTGTGTGTACATTTCTACTTTATTCTATTTTAATTATTTCCCTCTTGAATTAATTTTTCACTCTGGGAATTCCTTCCTTTCGTTTCTCTTTTTGTTTTGTTTTTGTTTGTTCTTTTCTCATATTTATTTCTTTACTTCTTTTTCTGTCGATAGCATCCTTATACCCAAGCCTCCCTTATTTTATACACTTATTTAAATTTAATTAAACAACGTTTAATTGAGATTTAAATTCAAGTTTTGGTGTCACCGATTGACATTTGCTCATCAAGGAGCAGCCCCCCCCCCAAAAAGGGGGCACTCTCAAATAGGGAAGGCTTTCTCCTCTCTCCTCCTCCCACTCTCTTATTCTGTGCACTTATTTAAAATTTAATTAAACCAAGTTTAATTTAAGTTTGAATCGAGCGCCACTGAACTGTTTTTTTTTTTCTTCTTCTTTGCTTTATTGTTTGTTTCTGTTCTGCTTCTTAGCTAATTCTTTCTGATTGTCATTTTAGACCCCAATTCTCTTGCCCTACACATTTAATTATTTAAATTTGGTTTAAGCAAGACTTAAATTTAGATTTAAATTTACAATTAAATTGTGTTTACTTGACCATTGGTGTACTTGCAGATAGTGCCCCCTCTAGTGCTCGGTGGTGAGTTGGCGGTTGTTTCAGTGAGTTCCAGTGAGTGGAGTCACCTGGCCTGGCGGATCCGGCACTGGCTGTGCGTGAATCGTGGACATTTCTGACCTCGTACCACCGGCAACACGCGGGACATCAGCAATTGGGTACATCAGGTGCAGGGAGGCAACGAGTCCAGGCTGACAACAAGGGCAATTTTGTTTAATTTCCCTGTTTAGGCTTCTGCATGACAGAACCGCCCGTTGAGAGTAACTGCCTGCGGGGTCAGACTCTTGGCTCAGGGAAAACTCAATTTTGATCTGTCAGTCTGGCCGTTGGCAAAACACCTCGCCTAAGTACAGTTGCAAAGCTACCAATTGTGCAAAAAGTCACCGTTTGTGTGGTTGCATCGTGGTACGAAGGGGACAGGGTGCCCACGGACACCGCAGTCGAGTGGTGGAACGTCAAGGAAAGGCTGCCTCTGCCATTGAGTCCTTATCTGAGCAATCACAATTCACCCCAGGCCTAGAGCAATGATATACAGTCCACTCACTTATTAAAAGCCACAGAATAGTAGATATTCTCTGATCATTTAAGTGTTTGGCCAACCCCTTCTATTCTTGAACCATACCATTTCCTTAGGTTTGATAACTCAACAGCGCCCTCATCAGGCCTGCCTTAAACCCTAACCGTGGTAATAAGTTTAAGCTCCTTAACTCCTCTCTCTCCCTCTCTGATTGTATCTCACTTTCATTTTACTTACTCGAAATTGTCTCTATTTTGTCTTGGTCTATTTGCTTCTCTGTTGTGTTTTTTGTTTCTTTCAGTTCATGTAAAAGCAGTACCTGTGAGAGCCATCACGGAAGCTGAATAATAGATAAACGACCCGAGCAGCCAGAGTCATTAGAGGACCAACTGAGCTACCGCCTGTCAAAATCCTTATTCAGATTTGGCACTCACCCACACAAATTGGCCCACGTGGTCATTCCCGTCCATTGACGGCGCACATTCCACTAACTGTCTGCACCAGTTAGTTGGAATCACACACAAAGTTTATCTAATTACGTGAGATCGTAACCCGCCAATCCCGCGCAAGCTTGCATTGGTTCTTTTTGTGCTGTCTTTCTCTCATCAACAGTAAGCCACTATGTCGCGAGCATCTAGACCTGACACCCACTGGGATCATCTTGAGACCTGGCTGGGCGTCATGACCAACACGTTCCTGCCCAATGCCGCCAGCAACCTCCAGCACCTGAGCAGCAAGCAGCTGGATGAGGACCTGAATCAACTGATGGCCCACGATCCGACCCAGAGCTACAGCCACAAAGAATGGGCAAAAATCGTCGGCGGCCTTGTCCACAACCTCATTGCCCAGGTGAGGCCTAGGGAGAGAAACAACGCCCTCCTGGAACAGGAAGTAGCAGCGCTCAAGCTTCAGGCCGAGGAGGCCCGGAGGAATCAGGCCCAGACTCAACGTCGCATCGATCAGCTACTCCTCGAGACCCAAGACCAGCGTGGGACAGCAGATGGATCCGACTCCGAGCTACAAGTCGAGGGGGAGAAACTTCAAAAGGCCCTTGCAGAGCTCCACCCGGAGATGGGGCGTAGAGAGCAGTTGGAAAAGAAATCCAGAGAGGAAAGAACTGGAAAACTCCAACAAGGTGAAGTTCTCCTAGCCAGAGCAGAGACTGAGCTGAAAGAAAGAGACGCTAAAGCCAGGGCCTGTGAAAATCATCCTAAACAGGCCTGGAAAGAAGTCATTGCTCTGAAACAACAAAGAAACTATTCAAAAGATGAACTCGATACTCCTTACAGAGAACTGCAAAGTGGCCTGGGAGGGGAAACATCCATCACAGAGTTTCCCCTGGCCAGTCAAGAATCCCTAGTCCAAAAGGGGGTTGAAAGTCCACTGCCCAAGACGTCCAGCGCCGAAGAACTTTTGCCAGCAGCTGTCAAATCCAACTACCAGCAGCTGCGACAGGCTTCGATCAAAGAGTTTTCTGACCCTGAATCGGACCAAGGGCTCCCTGCTGCCATGGACCTTAAACAGGGCCGACTGGAAAACCCACAAGCTTACTACAACCGACTGCGAAGGGCCTACTTCGGAGCATGTAACGAGCCAGGAATGGAGGAAGATTTCAGCTTCAAAATTCTGTTTCTCCGAAATCTGCACCCTGCGGTGAGTCATCATCTGGGAGCCTTGGCCTGCCCACGCAGTATGTCTACTCAGCAGCTGCGAGACTTAGCCCACAAGGCTTATTCTAAGCGAAAAGCTGCGTCTGAAAAGACTGTAGAAAATCCAACCATTTATCCAGTCTCTGATCACTGCCCAGAACTGACCCTAGCCATTCCTGTGGAAAATGATGTGAGAAGTGAAGCCCTGGTAGACACCAGAGCAGATCTCACTCTGACGTCATCTGACCTTTTTGAAAGACCTAGAGCCGAAGCTAAGAGACAAAATCAGACTCTTAAATCGCAAAGATGTGAGCTGAATGTGCAGTCGTACAGCCAAAATGAGGTACAACTTGAACAAATAGCTCCCATCCACCGCACAATCGGTCCAATGAGTTTGGTACCTCCTGTGTACTTATCACAAAGGGACGCGTTTTCCCCTTTCATCGGCAAAGACCTGCTAGAACGCTTTGAGCCCTTATTGGACTACAAACAGCTGAAAATCTGGACTCAAGTGCGAGAACCTCTGCCTTTCCAGTCACCCAGACCACCTGAGCCAGACTGTCAGGTCACAGAGGTCACGGGAAATCTCGCAGCTAGCCGCGGGAACCCCGTTTCAGCCCCAGAGCAAAGTTCAAGTTCGCCACTCTGCACTCTTCAACTTACCATAGACTCTGACTCCTTCTGCCTCAAGGTCATGACAGATTTACAGCTGAATGATGTAACAACAACAGACATTATTCGCACACTGTGGGCAGACCACTCAGCCTTCAGCCACACCCTGGTCAGTGCTCTCACTGAAGGAACACCGGACCTCCCATTTGCCAACAAGCACACACGCTTCCCATGGGACTCTCGTCTGTCAACCGCGACGGCTGCCAAGGACATCCGTGCTTTGAACTTGAAATGGAACGACCGGCGTCTAACCCATCACTTCCTGGTCCTTCCGGACCTCCTGATGCACCCTAAAGCTCAAGTGAACTTTATTAATGAGGTGGTGTGGGCCTCAATGACTTTACAGCCCCCTGTTGTGTTTGTCAACACTGAAAACTTCCTGTCAGGCCAGACCATTCCCGAGGTCTGCATCCTGGTCAACGAACAGGAAGCTGTAGTACCAGCTTACACCAAAGGGGTCGCTGTTTGGCTCAACATGCGACATGGTCAAACCCTAAACAACACGCTGGGTTTCTCCCAACTTTCACCCGAAGGCGTGGAACTTGGACTCACTCTGGAAGCCACACCCCTCACTGACGCATCACCCCATGTAGTCTACATGTTGTTCAACAACTGCACGGCCACAGACATCAGAATTCCCAAGGCCTACCGTCTGGGATGGCTAGTGAGTCAAGACTTCCATGACTTTGAACTCATATTACCAGTTATTGGCTCAATACCACCTGCAATAATCCCAGAAGGAAGCTCAGACAACACAGTGTTCACAGCACCCTTCAAGATCATCTCCATCACTTCCATCATGCCGGTAGCCACAGAACAGGTGTGCAGAATGGAGCTGAGGGAGGACCAACACCTCGCAGTATACGCAGTCTCTAACCAGCCTGTCTGCAAAACTCATGAAATTGCTACACCTCTGACTGCCCACTTGACAAGTGACACCACAAGGGGGGAGCCATTTCCAGGATTTGAGACTCGAGTCCAACAAATTCTGAAAGCTGCAGATGCCCTAAAGAATGATACAGACCGTCATAAACTCAGACAGGTCCTGTACAATTTCAAAGCGTCATTTGTAAAAGACTCTTTAGACTGCAGCCTCCCTAACCTTCATACGGTGCGTATTCCAACACACCCAAATGCTCCTCCCACCTTCGTCAGGCAGTACAAAATTCCCATCGCCTCACACAAACCAGTGCAGGAGATTATTCGTTCCATGGAAGAAACAGGTGTCATCCGCCCATGCAACAGCACCTACTCCGCCCCCATCTGGCCCGTTCTCAAACCAAATGGCAAGTGGCGACCCACCATTGATTACAGAAACTTGAACCAACAAGTGCCACTGTCACGAGGGCCCATGACACAGCTGGAGCAGGAACTACCCAGAATCAGAGGAGCCACCATCTTCTCTATGCTTGATGGGGCATCAGGATTCTGGACCATACCCGTGCATCCAGAAGATCAACATAAGCTGGCCTTCACCTTTGGCAACCGACAGTACACGTTCACGCGGTGCCCATTCGACTATGCCAACTCGCCAGCTGAATTCAACATCTTCCTGAACAAAGCAGGCACGGTATGGGCCATCCAAAGATTCTCCAACTACATCAGAGCGCAAAAGGTTATCATAGAAACCTGTCACCAGCCTATCACTTTCCTCAACACCCAACGCATCCAAGATGGCGTGGTCACCAACTTACGCATAACTACGTGGCTGATGGCCCTCCAGGGGCGCAACGTTGAGGCACAATATGCCCAAAATCACAAGTCTGCACTAAGCGACGGCTTGGCTGCCTGCCAAAACTGCTCTGATGACACAACAGCTTCAACACTGGAGATAGAGGTACCCCAACAACAACAACCAACCGGTCACAGATACTCTGAAGAGAATGCGTGCCAAGGTATGCCCACCGCCTACGTCGATGGATGTTCCTACAACCATGAGGGCATCCTAAAGGCAGGTGCAAGGGTGTTATGGTTAAACAACCAACCCTGCCCACCACAACACTTCAGGTTGGGTCCCCAGTCATTGCAGTATGCTGAAGTAGCAGCTACTCTCATAACCCTTCAAGTCGTCTCAGCCCATAACATCAGAGAACTCCTCAGTTGCACAGACTCAAACTATGCCAGACTCAGTTTCACATGCCACCTACCGGGCTGGAAACAAAATAGTTTCAAGACTGAAAGCAACAAGCCGGTCAAACATCAACACCTGTTCCAAGCATGTGATGACATCACTCAAACAAACGACATGATCGTTTACTGGGAAAAGGTGAAAGGACACTCAAAGCAACCAGGGTGTGACAAAGACTCAAATGACCAAACTGATGCCCTTGCCAAGACTGGCACACTACATGGCAATCTACGGTCATCCCCACCCCAGTCGCCCACCCTTAGTCTGGCAGCAATAACCCACAGCCAACGAACTGTTCCTGCAACAGTTCCCACCTCCCAGCCACTTTCACTGGCTCCACAAATTTCCAACAATGATATAGCTGATCTCCAAGTCTCAAACATCTCCAAAAAAGCTATATTAAACCACCTCTCAGACCCCTCCAACCACCCGATCACGGCACCTGATCCCACTGCAGCCACTAGCCTCAAACGACTGCATGAGAACAAACACATGCTGCGTGTGGAGGTAAACATTCTCTGGTATGCCCCTGATGACCTCACTGCGCCAAAGCTTGTAATGCCACAGTGCCAAAAGGGGGGCACGCTAATATACGCCCACAACGCACCATGTGCCAGACACCATGGTACCAGAGCCACTTATGAGACATTAAAACAAGTGGCACATTGGCCCAGCATGCAGCATGATGGGGCAGAGTATGTCAGAGGATGTCTGGTTTGCTGTCAATTCCAACCGGCAAACCCAATTCACAGAGCTCCACTGCAACACAGAGGAATCACATTTCCATGGTCGGACCTCCAGATAGACCGGGTGGGTCTCACACCCAGATCAACAAGAGGTAACGAGTATTTCCTCACGGTCGTGTGCCAATTTACCAAGGGGGTAGAGTGTCTTCCAGCACCTAATGACACTGCCCAGACCCTGGCCTACCTCTTGATGAACCACATCTTCACCAGGCCCAGACTGCCACTTAGAGTCAACTCTGACAGAGGCACTCACCTCACGACCAATGTCAAGCACATGCTCACTCAACTGGAGAAAATGACTGTCACACAAGCTGAATTAAGTGGACACAACCGATGCACCAAACGGCTCTTGGGAGCTTTGCTCGGAGCCGCCGCTGCCGTCGGAACCCTGCTTATCCTCGGCATGTCTAGTGTCAACACAGTGAGCCTAGCCACCATAAGACAACATGTGGCTAAAATTCAGACTGAGAGTCTGCAGCTGAGAAAACAACTGGCAACACAGAGTAAAACCCTGCAAACCATCTGCAAATCCGTTAAAGGTATTGTGGTGGTTCTCAGTACTCACACTTTCCGGCTTTCCAACTTAATGAAGCAACTGTTTACTGTCTCCCAAAATGACTTTGCCCAAACTCAGCTGGTCGCAACTCTGACAGACATGCCGTGGGAGGTTAGCTCCTCCATGGACAGCCTGGCCATGGGTAGGATTCCCCCGTACCTCGTGCCTCTAAGCCTCATACAAACTGTGCTGGCATCTGCTACCGCCAGACCTACGGACCCTCTTCAAACCCACCTCGCCTACTCTCTGGGTAGCGCCATCCTACTACACGTCGACCCCGAACAGAGTGAGGTGGCCTTCCTCCTGAACCTACCCATCATTGAATCAAGCAACATCTACCGACTCAAG
Organism: Hypophthalmichthys molitrix; assembly: GCA_037950675.1. NCBI lineage: Eukaryota > Metazoa > Chordata > Actinopteri > Cypriniformes > Xenocyprididae > Hypophthalmichthys > Hypophthalmichthys molitrix. The sequence goes on from CM075510.1 coordinate 12,339,008, forward strand.
GACATAGTCAATGTCGGATTCTGGCAAGGTAACACCCATATCAATATACACACACCAAATGTGGTAGCCTACCACGACTGCAACCCACAGCTGTACCTGGCTCCCAGTTTGCACATGTGTATTTTGACCAAAGACATTCACTACCTCTGCCCCAGTAAACCTTTCCTCAGAGACAACACTGAAGGAATCTGCGGGTTGCAACCCATGATCAGCGACACACGCTGCCCTGCCGAGGCCAAGCCTCGCACCCAAGTTATCGGAACACAAGCCGAGATTGTGGCCAATCGATGGCTCATCAACACCCCCATTCGCACTGCCACCCTGACCTACGATCAGTACGACACCACCACTCGTGTCAGCCTGCCCAACCAAAGCATGTGGGTTCAGGTACCCACAGGCGCCATCCTCCTCCTCGACGATCTGGCATTGTACCATCTCTCAAGTGAAGAACACCAGTCGGAACTGGAAATCCCAGCCTTCTTCAAGGATCACAACCTCACCTTAGATCCAGAACTGGAACTTAGGATTGAGAAAGGGGGGTCCCAGTTAATCGACATTACTCCCATTGACACATCCCTCCAAGCACTGTCCCGACTGCCCATCCTGACCAGCTCACCTATAGCCCAGGCTTGGACGGCTGCCGACACGGCCCTTTGTCTCTCCATGGCAATCGGGTACATATTGATACTGGGCCTGGCCTTCATCCTGTTCAAGAGGATCAAAGGGATGCGAGAATCCCTGGACAAGTGCCTGCCTGCCCTTCCTAGAGGTTTCAAAAGGAAACCAAGGAGAGGAGGTACCACGACGGAGAATATGCCAAACCTCATCGAGATGAACTCTCCATCTGAGGAACCAAAGGCCGAGGATGAGTAGCAAACCACCTGTTGCTTGACCATCATGATCCATCTATCATCCGATTTTGTTGACGTCCCACGAGGTCCACACATGAACCCCGTCGGCCGAAAGGGGGACTGTAGCGTCTGTGGTGGATCAAAAATTATCAATACAACTATAAATTAAAGAAAGCTTTTAACGTTTGACCTCCTTCAGATAACCCATAGACCATGGCTCCGGCAGGTCTAGATGCTATTACCCTGGTGGCATCTTTGTTACCTTCAGTGAGGAGAAGCAGGAGGCTTTCTCCCCAGCTCTGGGGACTTCAAAGAGTCACCCATGCTCCCCCTCCACATGGCACTAAGGGCCATGTGGCATACCCAAGACGCTGCGAAAACCCAATACACATCACACACACACATACAGAGACACAAACATACGTTTGGAAACTGTATCTACATTTAGCCTCAAAATATGACTATACCAAAGTGTACCCGTTGCTGTATTCAAGTGAATGTGCATGTATCCCTAGTATATAAGATTAGTTATGATTGTAGCAGTGTTAGTTTTATTCTAAGCGGTATATTCAAGTATAAACTGTATCCCTCACTTTTTATGTGTTGATGTCCGACGAGTTTGGTCTCATTGTAAAGCTCTCTTTATGCCCTAAATAACAATGTATGTCACATCACTGTAAAATGCATTGTTCTATTTTAATGGTATTTTGAAGAGAATGTACTCAGTTCTGACACTTCATAAATTATGCAAATGAGGCCATAAATGGAGACAAAGAAAAAGTTTGCCCGCCAAAGTTGCACCCGCACCATTGGCTGACGCATCCGAGAAGGCGTTTGACTTGTTTGTCCTTAAAAGACATTCACACGCGTCTCTCGATTGTCTCTCGATTATCTCTCAATCGTCTTTCGATTGTCCGTCGCCACCTCACGTACGTCTCTCCCGGACGTCTCGGCGACCGCGCTTCCATCACGCGCTCCTCTGCATCTTCGGGACGACCATCTGTTTGGCACAAGTTCGCTTCTGTCAAGCCTCCGTCATCCTCCATCACCTCGGAGACGGACTCTCTCTTCTTTATTTTCCGGTTATCTTACTCTCAAGTTAAAACCTTGTTTGAAAACCCCGCCGAGAACCCAGTCTCGGAAAAGGACCAATCGCTCCAGCCGCACGCATTGAAACTCCTCCAGAAAGACACGCAACTCCAGCACCTAAAACACTATGCAAGTATAAAACTATTCTTTTCGAAGCGTTTTAAGCTCCATGCATAAGCTGAGTTTCCTTGTTGCCTCTCAAAGGTTTAACTGTTTGTAATTTGCCACTTTCTTTGATCACCTCTGTTTTCCTGTCTTTACTTTCGCTTTTGTATATATGTGTATTTCTTTGTGTATATCTAGTTATATAACGTTAGCACATGTAGTTGTAGTTTCGTATATTAAATACATTATATTCATGCTTGATTGCCTCTGTTGCTCATTCACGAACCAGGTCCCTTCTACGTTTGATTCTGCAAAACTGCTTTACGCTTTAATGCTATAATAGGAAGTTATTCTCGTGGCCAGAGACCAACTTCCTTTTATAAATAGTTTATGAGAAAACTGACGGTTTGCTGGACAAACTAGGATAGTCTTTCTCAAATCACTATTGAACTAGACCTAATCATATATGTAATTAATTATAATCCGTTGTAATTAATTCACAATATATGTGCATAATTCCCTTTTTGGTCGATCTATATTATAATTAATCATAACGCGTTATGACTTAATTATATATATATTTCACCCATAATTTGAGCTAATTGATTGAATACATGTAAATTCGCTACACGGTGGTTCAATATTAATATTATAAAGCGACGAGAATATTTTTGGTGCGCCAAAAAAACAAAATAACGACTTATTTAGTGATGGGCGATCTCAAAACACTGCTTCAGGAAGCTTCTGAGCATAATGAATCGGATCACGTGTCAAACTGCTGAAATCACGTGACTTTGGCGCTCCGAACCGCTGGTTCGACACGCTGATTCATTATGCTCCGAAGCTTCCTGAAGCTTCCTCAATTTTTGTCCATCCATCGCAAGTCTGGGAGTCCCAATATTTTTGAATTTTCTTAACAGACATGATTGCTTTATATGATATAAACAGATATAATTAGGATTTTATTCATATATAAATAATGGTATGGATTACTACAATAACTTTGCATGTGTGAAGGTTAAAAATACTGATCTAGACTGTAAATGGATAAAAATAAATAAAAAAGATGAGAATATTAAAAATATCTTCATTTGTGTTCCATAGATGGACAAAAGTCTTATGGTTTGGAAAGACATGAGGTTGGGTAAATGATGACAATTTTTACTTTTGTGTGAACTATTCCTTTAAGAAAGGAAGACCAAGAAGAAGGGCTCCTCTCCAGAGTTGGTTTGAGTTCTGCAATGAATAACACGGACATCAATTATTTAAAAAAAAAAAAAAATGTCAAGAAGTCATACTGTTGTTGCATAAACATTTTAAGTTTTAAGGCAGAAGACAACAGAAGCATTCATTTTCTAAAAATAAACTCACATAAAACTCAAAAGAATGAAGTACTCCTTAGTTCTCTAGCTTGATATACAAAAACAAACATGGTTTAATCAAAAAACAACTGATAACGACGTGGAATTTTAAACTTTACTTACCATAAATCATCTTTCCCTCTCTTCTTCTGTAGCTGAGAAGATCGCACATCCTCGCACAGCAGTCACCTGTCGTTTAACGTTACTCCCGGCACAGGCCAAATGAACACACAAAGCGCAACCAGTCTGAAATATTAGATGCAAAACATTAATATTAACAATTAACAATTACCAACAATTATAAAACATTAACAATTATCGCTTCAACACCATCAAAATAAACCAACCTTTATTACATATCGCAGTTTCATTTCCTTAAGGAAAACTTCCATCCAAGTTCTTTTCTGACTTTTTTTTGCCTTCAAATACATCTCAAAATACGCAGAAATAAGTGAGAATATCTTGAATTTTTTATCTTTACTTACCATAAACTGTCTTTCACTCGATTCCATCCGAAGATGCTGAGAAAATGGCGGCTTCTCACACCGGAGTCCTCAGTGCTGTTAACATGACGATGTGCATGCTCTCCTTCACGTTTGCGTTCCCAACCCAGCATTGCTGGGTTAAGATGAAGAAGGATCTTCAACCCAAAATTGGGTTGAATTAACCCAGCGTCCTTACCCAGCAGTCTCAACCCAGTGTTTGGGTTGAAAAAATAACCCAGCATTTTTTAGAGTGTACAATAAGGACTTTATCTGCAGCCAGTACTAACTAAAAATTCAACATATGCTTTGATAAAGTTTGCATGGTGGCCTGTATACAGTAGCCAGCACAAATGTCAAGCGGGATTTATCACGTACACTAGATAACATTACATAAAGCACCATCACTTCAAAATAATTATATTTGAAACTAGACCTCTGAGTAATACTGAAAATATTGCTATGAATTACAGCAACTTTCAGATGAGGCTTGTGTTTATAACAGTAATCTTGAGGTTTGGACTAATTTAAAGTAATGTAATCATCTGGTTTTAGCCAGGTTTCTGTCAAACATAGCACATCGAGGTTATGATCTGTAATCATATCATTTACAAAGAGTGATATTGTAGAAAGGGATATAATATAAAGGAAACCGAGCTTTATCATTTGTTCATCTGTATTATCTCTGTTTTTTATTTGTTGAACTAGGGCTGCTCGATTATGGCAAAAATCATAATCATGATTATTTTGGTCAATATTGAAATCACAATTATTTAACACGATTATTGGTGGGTGATATGATCAAAGTCTTATTTCATGATATGAGTAATTTTAAATGTCAGTGAAATTTCACAATTATCAATACTTCAACAAAAACTAATACTAGGTTAATTAAAGTAAAAAAGTCTTCAAAACAGCTACAGAAGACAATAAACAGTCAACAATTAAATAAGAACAAAGAAACTAATTACAAACAAAGCAGACAAAAAATACAACAGAACAAAAATACAAATGAAATAAACAGTGCTTATGGTTGGAAATTGAAGTCACCGGTGGAGTCTAGATGTCATCCTGATATTCTCTGTAATGTGTGAAAAGTATTGATATTAAAAGTTAATTATTTTAACACGATTGTATGTTTTTTTTTTTTTTCATAGTGTGATTTTTGGGGAACTGTATTGAATCCAATTAGGGTCAATTTGACCCAGACCATACGGGCAGTCGCCAGAAATCGAATAGTGCATGAGGGTTAATGTTAATTTTAGTGATCTCCAACTGGCGAAGTCGAACATCATTAGTGCCGACTTGAATAATAATCTTAGAGAATTTACGATTAGCATTAGCCAGCACTTTTAAATTTGCTTTGATGTCAGGCACTCTGGTTCCCGTCAAACATGTGACTAAGGTGGCTGGTGTCTCTATTTTCACGTTCCGTGTAATAGGATCACCAATAACTAGGGCACTTTCAACAGGATTCTCAGTGGGTGCATCACTGAGTGGGGAGAACCTGTTTGAAGGAATTCTTCAGGACCTGTCAGGCTTGGGTTGGGTAGCAAACCTCTGGAGTGGCATAGTATAACATGGTGACTGTGTCACGTTGAAATTCTTTTAGGCATTCCTGCGCTTTTTTTCTTCACACAATCAAAATCTGATGAAGTTTTTATGCAGGCACCATTATTGTCTTGATGATGCACTTCATTGGGCAATGAATTTCACACATGCTTCAGATAGAAGCATTCACATAGCATCAATGCCATGATGCTTTGTTCTCTAAAGAGAGTAAAAGTTGTTAGTCAAGTGTTCATGGAAGACTTATTTCTTGAGGATTGTGAGGGACTCAGCTCAGGGATAAATTTATTGTTGACAAGCCTAGGTGAAATATATAAGGAATAATTGATTCCGGGGTGTTGAATTATTAGAAAATAATGCACACCCGAGGTGGTAATGTGGCCCAGACGCAGAGAAAATAATGCTTGGTTGTGCATTATTTTCTAATAATTCAACAGCCCGGAGTCAATTATTCCACTTGTACTACGTTTACCATACCTCAAGACATTGTTCAGAACCGCATAGTTATTACCTTGTTGGTGAGAAATGTCATGTAGCTTTTAAGTTCTAAACTATTTTACTGATTAATTCATCAGAGCAGCGCAGACAACAAGTTTCTATGTGAATGTGTGTCCGTACTGTATGTGTGTGCTTTTGAGAGAGAGAGAGAGAGAGAGAGGCAAAAACCATGATAATAATTTGTCATCTTTATTCTGTTGTTAATTATATTTATTTGCTTGGTCTGTGTTGTTGTGGGTTTTGTTTATTTTGCGGTTGTAGGCTGTAAGGACCTTTTGAAATAATTTGGCGAAGTGGTATGAAACTGTAATGTGGTCAAGACCTGCCTAGAACTACTTCAGGCGAGTGTTTAAATTAAAATAATTGCACACCTTAGAATGTTTACCAACCAATCAGAGTCGAGTATTCAACAGCCCCATAGTATAAGATGAATTGAATTTGCTGGACTGTCTGGGATAACAAGAAGCTTGAGTTGGTCTTTTAACATGGCTGAGATATCTTTCAGGCAAGGTGAGTCCTGTGCAGACATTATGTGATTATTGTCATGCTGGAATTAGAATAGGATTAGCGTATTAGCGTAGCAGGAAAACGTCTTGGGTTAGGTATGTAACCCTGGTTCCCTGAATAGGGAACGATACGCTGTATCACGACGCATTGTGAACGCTTCTGCTTGATTGCGTCATGAAACACTTGTGAAATCTGTCCAATGGTGTGACGGAACGTCATAGGCGGGTGACGTCACAGACCAGGAAACTATAAAGCATACCCAGAACAAAGAACGCCAGCTTCTGATAGGCTGAAGCAATGCGCTCACAGGCACGCAGGGAGTATGGCAAAGCGACGCAGCGTCTCGTTCCCTATTCAGGGAACCAGGGTTACATATGTAACCCGAGACGTTCCCTTTCATGGGAACTTCGAGCTGTGTTTAGACGCATTGGGAACCTTATCCCAACTACGCCATAATGCCAAGTGCCTGTCTGTAACTAAGACAAAAGCACAACAGACCCCGGAGTGGAGCCAAAGTCTAGGTTATAAAACCTAATAAAAGTATGCGGTGAGGACCACCCAGCTGCATCACAGATATCATGGAGGGGAACCCCTGAAATTAGAGCTTTTGAAGCAGCCATACTCCTAGTAGAATGTGCCCGGACGGCCAAGGGAGAAGGCTGTCCGGTAGACTCATAAGCCAGTGAGAGAGCCTCAACCACCCACTTGCTCATCCTCTGCTTAGACGCAGGACCTCCCTTCTTAGGAGACCCGTAGCACACAAAAAGTTGATCTGTTTTACGCCACAAAGCAGTTCTGTGGACATAAGTGTCTAATGCCCTAACAGGGCAAAGCAGATTAAGTTTTTCCTGATCTGGATTAGAAAAAGAAGGAGGCCAGGCCTGCAGCACAATAGGCCCTGGGAAATTGGTGGGGACCTTAGGTATATAACCAGGTCTAGGATGAAGAAAAGCCTTCACCATACCAGGTGCAAATTCCAGACATGAAGGAGCAACTGACAATGCTTGAAGATCTCCAATCCTTTTGAGAGATGATATAGCCAGCAAGAAGATATAAGAAATGTTTCTGAAACTCCTTCCAGAGGTTCAAAAGGAGCAGATGATAATCCTTCCAAAACAACCGCCAAGTCCCAGGCCGGAGTCCTTGTACACTGTGAAGGCCTCAGCCTCAGAGTACCACAAAGAAAACTCTCCCCACAGATGAGCCACCTATCAGAGCGTGGTAAGCAGATATAGCCGCCACATAAACTTTTAAGGTGGAAGGAGATAATCCATCAGAGAACCTATCCTGCTGAAATTCTAGCACAGAACTGACAGGACAATGGACAGGGTCTGACTGATGTTTTCTACCACCTCAGGGTGAAGTCTATATTCCCCGGGCCTCAGCCCCTGCCTCGACAGGATGTCTGCCCCCACATCCTGATGCCCTGGGATGTAAGCCGCTCTCAGAGAGAGAAGCTTCCCTTGGGCCCATAGTAGGACCTGATGGGCCAGCTTGCAAAGATGACGCGACCTCAGACCCCCCTGATAGTTGATATAAGAGACCACCGACATGTTGTCCATGCGGACCAACACGTAATGGCCCCTCAGGTCTGGGAGAAAGTATTTGAGAGCTCGAAATACCGCCATCATTTCCACCAGATTTATGTGCCAGGAAAGTAGATGGTCCTCCCAAAGACCCTGAGCCAAGCGACCACTCAAGATTCTTCTTGGCGATAATAACAGTCCTCAGAACTGGGGTGTTGCATCTTGTAGATGTTGTGAGGGCAGATGAGGGCAGATGAGTTTTATTGCTTTATTGCAGGGCACTTTATCTCAGTTTTGCTTTAGCAGGAAAATCAAGTCTTACAGTCTCCTGAAACCTCAATACAACCGAGGTAACTGAATCGCCGAACAGGCCCTGAGGAGACAACGGCGCGTCTAGAAGGATATTCTTATCTCTATCGTTTATATCTGACAGATTTAACCAGATATGTGTCTCCGTGGCCACCAGGGCTGCAATAGACCGGCCGATTGTTTTGGCCATCTCCTTAGTGGCCCGGAGAGATAAATCTGTAGCTCGATGTAGCTCTTTAATGACATCAAAGCTTGCTTCCCCACTTTCATCAATTTCCCCCAGCAGGTCAGCCTGGTATGCTTGAAGGATAGACATTGTGTGAAGGCATGCTGCGGCCTGACCTGCTGCCAAATATGCTTTACCCACCAGCGTGGATGTAGTTCTTAGCGGCTTGGTGGGTAGCGTCTGGGATTTAAGGGACAATGCTGATTCGGGTGAGACATAGCCCGCAAGCATCCCTTCAACTCATGGCATCACCCCATAACCATGCTGTTTCAGCCCGATAATGTTGGAATAGTTGGACGTTTGGGGGATGAAAACTCTATCTTGATCCGGTCTTTTCCACGACCTCGACACCTCGGTGTGGAGATTGGGAAAGAACGGTAATCCCTGATACAGAGGTTGTGACCATGAAGGCAGAAAATGCTTGTCTAATTTACTTTTCTGATGGGTCTCATGTTTTTCAGCTGACCATTCAATATTCAGTTTTTCTATTGTTCTGGTCACAACCTCTAGCAGCTCCTCATATGCTGGAGATTGAGATGGCGAGTCCTCATCTCCAGCATCGACACCCACAACATCCAGCTCCTCAGAGCTGGACTGTTGAAGCGACTGGTGCCTCTCTCTGGGGGGAAGAAACCGCAGCACGTGCTTCCGCCACCAGAGGAGAGACGTTGGGTCTGCCAGGTGAGGGTAGAGAAAGGGCTGGGCCCAGCCTCGAGAGCTGACTGGGCATGCTCCACTCCTAAACAAACAACACACATCTCATGTGTATCCCCACCCATGATCAAATGAGGTCAGGGATGAACACACTTTGAAAACTGTTATTTGCTCGCCATAATCGTGTCTTTTTATATACTCTTGTCCTCAAACAAAGAGATTGTTTCTGTATGTGTAACTGACAGACAAAACCAAATAAGACACACGATAACACCGAGCGCTTGCTGAAGACACAGAAGCTGGTGTTCTTTGTTCTGGGTATGCTTTATAGTTTCCTGGTCTGTGACGTCACCCGCCTATGATGTTCCGTTACGCCAATGGACCGATTTCACAAGTGCTTCATGACGCAATCACGCAGAAGCGTTCCCAATGCGTCTTGACGCAGCTCGAAGTTCCCATGAAAGGGAGCTCATGTGCCTGGGTGTTAGGTCCTAGAAATGTTGTTTATATTTAAAGGGGAATGGACCAAGCACCTGATCCATAACTGCATGGATAGTAAGACTGGACAAGAGAAGAGTGACTGGTAGTATGGTAGTATTTTTAGTAGTATAGGTTTAGATTTATTTTGTAGGTTTGATAGTTTTGGTTTTCAATTATTTTCAATTATTAATTTTTTTTAAAGTGGTCATGACATGAGGAATCAAATTGTGTGGTCTTGACATATAAGAGGTCTGTTACATCTGTCAGCTGCGGTACCCTTAAGTACCAGCAGATGGCAGCCTCGTCCCTCATTGTTTCCAAAGACTCTGTTATTCCTGGACTTCATTTCCCAGAATCCTCTGCTCATTGTTAGTTAACCTGTTTCAGCTGTGTCTTGTTTTCATTTATTACCCTATTTAAAGGATTAGTTTACTTTCAAATAAAATTTTCCTAATAATTTACTTACCCCCATGTCATCCAAGAAGTTCATGTCTTTCTTTCTTCAGTCAAAAAGAAATTAAGGTTTTTGATGAAAACATTCCAGGATTATTCTCCTTATAGTGGACTTCAATGGCCTCCAAACGGTTGAAGGTCAAAATTACAGTTTCAGTGCAGCTTCAAAGGGCTTTAAACGATACCAGACAAGGAATAAGGGTCTTATCTAGCGAAACGATCGGTCATTTTCGAAAAAAAAGTAAATGTAAATGCTTTATATAAACAAATGATCGCCTTCCAAGTGGTTCCGCCAAAACCGCACTTTCGTATTCTTCAAAAAGCTTACGCTGTATGTCCTACGCCTTCCCTATTCAACTTGCAGAACGAACGCAGCACCAGTTCCATTTTTTCCGTAAGTAGAATAGAGAAGGTGTATTCACACCAAATATGTGGATGTCAAGTCTGTATGCATTGTCAGTTTTGAGAAGTCTACCTGGCCCTGGTTTGCTGCTGATCCGCCTTGGGAGATTCTGGTTCCATCTGTCCAGCGTGCTCTGCTTTCATCTTCGGCTTAGGATCTCCCTACATCCGGCTTGCTGGTCTCTGGCTCTCGGCTCTGCTTCTCCTCCTGTATCTGTTTCTGCTCCATGGTCCTGGCCCACCTTCCCGCCCCCAGATCCGCCTCTGCTCCACCTCCCTCCAGTTCTTCTGTGTTGGAGCGTCTGGAAGCTGCTCCTTCAAGGAGGGGATGTGTTACATCTGTCAGCTGTGGTACCCTTAAGTACCAGCAGATGGCAGCGTTGTTCCTCATTGTTTCCAAAGACTGTTATTCCCAGGCTTCATTTCCCAGAATCCTCTGCTCATTATTAGTTAACCTGTTTCAGCTGTGTCTTGTTTTCATTTATTACCCTGTCTAATTAAATGCCTTTTGCCCTGTATTCTTTATGAAGTCTTGTTGGTTTTAGTTGTTGTTTTCTGTTGGCATTTCGAGCAGTTCTTTTTGTTATTCCCGAGTCGTGGATTCCTTGTTCCTGTCTGCCCTTCATGGAGTGTATGTACGGACTGATTAAATGTGCTTGACCCTCTGCCTGGTATGGACTAAGGCCTTGGATTATAACTATTATTAAATTGCATTTGGATTCTCACTCTTTCTGCTGTATGCCTTCTTTCCACCTCCACCAAAACATTACAAGGTCACTGTACTATAAAAAATACTGTAAGTTTTAGACCTCAGAAATTCCTCTGCATAAAGAGCAATTGTTGAAATTAAACTGCCAAAATGACTCGTTTTTTTTTTTCCACTTCCTTTACATTATGATGTCACACTATGGTAGACATTGGCATCTGACTGGCTCTACAACAACATATTAACGGGTACTTATCACTTCCATTGCCCTCCCAGCAGTCAGGTGAAAAAGAACATTATGCAGTGACATTCTGAGAGATGGTCAGAATGAGGGTGGAAAATAATCATGTTTTGCAAATACAAACATTACTAACATTTTGTCTGTACCTCATAGAACATAGTAAAATAATAATAAAAAAGTCATGTCAAGACCCTTTTTAATTCTGAAACATTAATGAGTCTCTTTCCCATGTCTATTTTAGGCAACTCTAAACAGGGAGTGCGCTGTAAAACATGTAGGATGGGAGCTCATCTTTGGTGTGTCTCTGAAGTCTCAGAGAAACCATGCCAAGGAAAGGTATGTTTGATTTGTACTAGTAATGTAAGTAATGTAATTTTCCCTTTCCTACTGCGCTATTGTCAGTTTGGTCACTTATCCATTTTAAAAATGTACCTTTAAAAATTATATATAATTATATATACATAGATACATTATACTTGTACTGTGTGGTAGCACAGATAAGTTGCCAAAATTAAAAGAATACACAGTGGACATGGTGGAGGAAATAGTGATGGAAAAAATTTAAACAGTATATCTGAAAGTAATGCAAACAAGATGTAGTACTACTAAGATACAAGACTAGACTACAAGATACAGAATACAGAACATTTTCTGTGCTCAACTTGACAGTATACACAGGACATTATGCATCTAGAAAGTACAAGTACCATAGTATACCCATGGGACACAAAACACAGAATGAAAGTATGTTATCAAATTACAATATGTTTGTTATCGCAGTATTCATGTATCACAGATTATATTGTAAGCGAAGACTTTCCTCCAAACTGTCCTTCTAGCTCTCTTCCACCACACTGCTGACACAAACCACAGCTGTCAGGTTCTGAAAAGAGAAGTGAAAGTGAGAGATAGGTTGCAGAGCCTGGAGCAAAACTCCAACTGACTGGGAAGAACAATAAAGAAGAGTCATGGACAAGCAAGAGTCATCACCAGAGAGATCAAAGAGATCAAATCAAAAGAATTCCCTCTAAAAGTGATGAACTGGGGCCTCCAGTTAGAAACCATGTATCAAGAATACATGACCATATATGACCATTCAGGCTATCTCTCTCTGGTAGATGGGAATTTGGGAAGGAAAATGAATAGGACTTTGCATCCCTATGACGAGGATCACATTTTTACCACTAGATGGAGAGAAAAAAAAAAAATACAAGGCAATATGTGACCAGAGACCAGTTTTGGGCTTGTTACTATTTTTATTATTATTATTATTATTTATTGCTCATTGCTCATTACTACTTTCAAAAGTAGTACTATTACTTGTTACTTCCTGGCAATAGTAATTTATTACACTACTAGACTTTTCCATTACACCCCACAGAAGTGTTAATTGACCCTTTGCCAGGAGTTTGACAAGCGATCTAACCAATCATAACGCCGAATCCGCCATTTTGTCTGACAAAGCAGTCAGGAGTTAGAAGATTAACCTCGTTGGACTTGAACTTGAAAAATGGTGTGTGTACTTACGTCTTTCTGCATTTGAAACAACATTCCTTCTCAGGTTCATTCATGTTTATTTGATGCTATAAATTAACTAGTAAGAAGAGATGATCGGTTCACGAGCCGCTTGATCTGAGGCGCTACAGCGATCTGTCACGAAAGGAAGAGCCACAGAATGTTTTTTATTGTTAGAAGTTCTTAAAAAATTACACAATTTGAAAGCTGGGACTTTGTTTAATAACCTGCTCTATCTTGTCTTTCGACGTGTTGTCAGTGTCCTCTTTGCTCCGTGTTGTATTTTTCACTCTGTGGCATGACAGCGCCATGGCTTGTCGGACAAAGCAACAGTAACTAAGGGGGGGCGGGTCTTTGCGACGGGTCAATTGTGTTTTCTTTTTAAAATTCTAACTTTGCATGTGCGCCTCTTTGTGAATGAAAGGGTATGCTTAAATGATTTAGTTCACATTTCTTTAGACAGAATCATCATTTCTATTTAATTTTAATTATGCGATCTACTGAGCATATTAGCTTCCAGTGCTGCCTCCCTGTGTTTTCACTTCTGCAAGCGCTGTTATAACTCAGAGGAAGATCATTCACCCCACATATCACTCATGTCACTCATATTACGTGTTCATAGCCCACCCCATAGACATAATAAATACATAGACGCCCTATTGGCCGCTTTGGAACGTTGCTGCGTTACGTCAGCGCGTCCGCCGTATTGCTGAGGGCAAGAATGCGCTGTAAATTAATGCAAGTAAACCGGCGAACTGCGTTTATTTGGAATAAAAACAAAAATAACGTTTACATTTACATTTGTTAAACACTAATGTTGAGTACACACCACAAGATAATTGGGCTGAGATAAACGAAGATCACCACAAGATAAATTAAACAATATCCAATCAGAAAGCGAGCAGACAGAAGACAGAAGCTTAACAAACGCAGTCATGGCGCAGCAAAAAGTTAAATGGATTTGGACAGCAGAGATGGAGGATCAGCTTGTCGATTTGTGGCAACAGCACGAACGTGTCCTGTAAAACATACCAAAATTATTCCAAACACTATCAATGCAATTTCTTTCTGCCTATCGTCCTTCATGCTTATTCTGAAGTCTCGAGAGATTTTGCGAGATTTCCCGTGTTCACAGTCAAATACTTTAGGAGCAAAACGGTTAAATCTAGGATTTTTTTGTCCTCATGTTTGTGGTCTCTCACATTTTGAAAATCTTATAAGTTTTCAAAAATCTTTTAGTGTGTATCCAGCATTAAGGGAAGAAGTGCAATAACATCCCTCTCCCCTGCCATATACTATTGCACTTTGTACTGTTTTTTTTAATCTCCGTATTTAAATTCTATTTTTCATTCTATATGTGTGTGTGTATGTATGTATGTATGTGAATGTATATGCATGGATGTGTATATATACAGTGCTCAGCGTAAATGAGTACACCCCCTTTGAAAAGTAATATTTTAAACAATATCTCAATGAACACAAAAACAATTTCCAAAATGTCTTATATAACATCTGTTTAACTTATAACATGGAAGTAAGGTTAATAATATAACTTTGAGAACAAAATTTACAGTTTTACTTAAATTAGGGTGATGCAAAATTGAGTACACCCCACTGAAAGTCTCTGGAGCAAAGTTACATTTTAGACTACTGTAGTGAACAGCAGACGTGATGGCACCAGAGCTTCACAACAGACATCCCTTTTGTCCCACTTTGATTAATACAAAAGAGTCTGATAGGACCCTCAACGCCCTCAACTAAATGACTATTGTAATCAGAACTGCCAAAGGTGTGAATGACCATGGACTCCTAGGGCTGCCAAACTGGTTCTGGCTAGAGCACAGCAAAAACAAAGAAATGCTCAGAAAGAAAGACATTTTCTAAACATATTGGCTTGTAATCACCAAAAATGGACAGGAATACTGTAAGGAAGATGTCCTATACATCCTTTTACTCATCCAGGAAACTGTACACACACAGTGGAAACCACACCTGGAATAAAAGCCAATGCAACTGCACCCACTAAGACAGAAGTGTGATACCTCAACCAATTCACATCAAGTTTGGACTCTACGAGTTCAGAACACTGCTACAAGGACTTTGAGAAAGGTTTGAAAAAGAAATAAAGAATTTCCAAGGTCCTAAAGACATTGTTTTTTTAACTGTGTATTTTGGGACAATACAACAAGTTTTACACGATGAAAGGTGGGCGTGTTAAGGAACGGACACCTGGAATGCTTTGACCCAATCACATCACCACATCAGGAAAGGTGGGGATTTGTAATCCCCTCCCCAACAGGAAGGAATAAAAACTTCCCCAGTTGAACAAACCCTCGTTTCTGAGTTTCTAACCTGATGAGGGAAGAACAACAGCACGACCAAGGTGAGACTCTTGTAAGTAAACCTTTCACCGCACGGATCTACAAGCAGCCCAAGTGCTTCTGCAGAGGATTTTGACTCCCGACCTGCATAACTCAAGTACCTCCAACCTACAGAAGATCCTACGGACCGACCACCATCTGACCTACAGTTTTCTAGATTACACAAAGACCTCCAGCACTCAGTGCACTCAAGCAATCCAGTCTCCCACTGCACACGGAAGGATACCAGTTTCCCATTCCCTGACAGATCACCCGACCAAGTGAAACGTAAATATAAGCTAACAAAACCTTTTCCCAAAGGCCTTAGCATTAGGTTTTTGCCTTAATGAGATTGCTATTTGTGTAGAGACTGTTTATCTAGGGTCAGCGTACACAGATAGATACATTAGACACGTTATCTGTATTCATAATAAATGCTTATTTACTATTTTTAATACCAGCATCCAGAAAGACCACAATTGACTCCCTCATAGACTGCTAATTACCCATTCATTGCTTCATCCAATCCGTTCTTCATCTACTTGGCATTCAGTTTTGTTAACATCCATTTGTGTTGTAGTTTGTAATTTCTGTTTGATTATTGATTCAATTTTCTTAGTAGTTTAGTCATTTTTCCTTAGTAGTTTAGTCATTTTCCTTCGTAGTATTTAGTGAGTGTGATATTTTACTCTTGTATATCTTTTTGTTAATAAATTCATTTTATTACAAACTGTGTCATTCTTGTGTTGATAATCAGAGGCTCTACAAGCTCGCCTGAATCTCACTAAATCCTTCAGATTGGTCAGATGATAAACTTCCTCCAATTTATAAAATTCTAATTCAGTCAACAATCTTTCACAATTGTTCTTTATTGTCAAGGTGAGATTCCTGACTGTTGCATTGAAAGATTGGAAGGAATCATCTGACTCAATATTAATATTAATACAAAATATAAATATTAATATTTAAGACCATAAATAGATATGTTTTTGGAACTGATGGCTTCAAAACTGTATGGCATCGCAAAGGCGAGGAATACAAAGAAAAATGCATGGTGCCTACAGTGAAACATGGTGGTGGCAGTGTCTTTATGTGGGGCTGCATGAGTGCTGCTGGTGTCGGGGAGCTGCATTTCATTGATGGCATCATGTATTCACAGATGTACTGCTCTATACTGAAAGAGAACATGCTACCATCACTCCGTGCCCTTGGTCGTCGTGCACTTTTCCAACATGACAATATCCTAAACACACATCTAAGGCCACTGTTGGATTTCTAAAGAAGAACAGGGTGAAAGTGATTCATTGGCTCCTCATCTGAACCCAATCAAACACATATGGGGAATTCTGAAGAGACAAGTTGAGCATCACTCTCCATCCAGCATCCAATCTCTAAAAGAGGTCATTCTTAAAGAATGGAAAAAGATGTTGCAAAATGTCGCCAACTTGTTCATTCCATGCCTAGAAGACTTGGTGCTGTTATTAAAAATCATGGAGGCCATACAAAGTACTAGATGTAGTAGTTTTTGTTGTGGGGTGTACTCCTTTTTACATCACCCTAATTTGAGTAAAACTAAAAATGTGTAATTAAGTTATATTATTAACCTAGTTAAGCTCATGCACCACGACTATGAAAAGCCATTATCAATGGAGCTCCGATATTATGATTCACCATGACAACAGCACCTGACAAAAAGACATCTGCAGTCAATACAAGTTAAATTCTTATCACTGTTATAATATCAGAGGTGAAAACTGGCTGAACGGTAGGTTATTGAACTAATAGGCTATTCAGTTTCATGGTATCCCACGGGCATTTTTTATTTAGCAAATTATGTTCTATTTACCATGTAAAAGTAGCAGTTTTTTGCAATAAGTATAAATAGTAATTAGATGATATTTATACTTTATACTGGCAAATACATAGCCTACTATTTGCACCTCAGTATTGTTGTACATTAACAGGTTGCAAAAAAAACTAAATGATTATATTTATTAAAATTATAAATACATTTATCATTATTAAACACTCGTTAGACACCTTACTTCCACTTTTAGATCATTTTCTTCATTTTTATTGAAAATAAATGCCTTTCTAGTGTGATATGTGATGGGAAAAGGGAGAAGAGCGAGCTCGGCAAAAGGTAGATCTAACCCGGGTCAATCGCATCACAAGTTAGTTCTCCGCAGCCAACTGCCTACACCACTGAAGCTGTCAATCACTCACATAGTTTTTAACCTTGTGTGACATTGGAGGACAGCTACTGTAAATTTGCACTTAGTAATAGACACTCTGAATAATCTTGTTTTCCATTTGCATTAAGATTATTTTTATTACCACACTGTCAGATAATTTTACTTAAGTAAAATGCACTTAATATAGATTCCCCAAGGAAACAAGACTAAATATCTTATATAATTTTCTTATATAGAAAATCTTGATTTAAGAATATTTAGATATTTGTACTTGAAATAAGACAAAAATACTCAGTAAGAAAAGCATTTTTGCAGCATGAATGAATGAGTGAAGTATTTAAACACCACTTGCACTTTAAAAAGGGGGAGGAGACTGAAAGAAACTCTGGGTTTACCAAAGAAAACCTGCTCCCAACCAGGTTAGGTTCATAGAGTAAGTTAACATGCTAACTGACTCTGAGTATAATGTACCTCTCTTTCAGAAACATTCTTGACTTACTCTGCTTTCTCAGGTTTGATATACCTCCCATTCTGAAACGGAAAACCCATTTCCCTCATTTCAGGGTTAACATACTCAGAGTTTTCACTCTCCTTTCTGAAACAGGCCCCAGATGGCCCGACTGACCGACAAACTCTGACGCCGATTCAACATGTCGAATCGACTGAAAAAAAGCCGACAAGGACCAACTTCAGCCGACGGTGCGGAACACACTGAGAAAACTTAGTTGGCCAACGAACAAAAACTTGGTGTGTTCTGGGCTTAAGAGTGTTCAGTTTGGCAATGTGGTGCATCCTCAGTTTGTGAAAGACAGACACAACTAATTACAAGAGAGAAAAATGATGGTTGTCAATTCCAAACTGTGTTTCCTGAATGTGCTCCTTGAGAAAAAACACATCCTCTGAATTAATCTCAGCTTGGACAAACTGATTGATCAAAGACACACTGATGGCTTTCTTGAAGGATGACTGTCGAATAAACTGCTCCTCTGATTATACCAATTTTACTGTACCTTCAGAAGGAATCATCAGCCTTCCATTGTTTTTCAGAGTAAGTATGTGGTAGTTGAACCAGGTACAGCATCTGCCACCAAGCTAGCACAGCACACACCACAGGGAAGCTTACTCCAAATTTGATGCATCGCAAAACCAGAAATGTACACAAGGGCATTGTCCACAAGGCTACCAAAGCGGGTTGGCAGGTAGCTGTGGTCACACACAAATGCAAAAACGTTCACAAAAGGGGATAAAAGCTTCTCAGACTCGTCTACTGCTAGAGATGACATTTCAACAGCTGATAGCGACACAGTCTCGTCCTGTGGTGCCACGTTCCCTGAAGTGCTTGAAGAGACACCGCACCAGACCATGAGACGCTGGAAAATGCGTGCTCCACCGCTCTGTGTTTCCAATGCTATCTCCAACCTGGTAAAGAACAGGAGACTCAGTTATTCAAGTATCCATCATATGCAAACTCTAAATAGTCTACGTTACTTACCTGTCTGTCTCCATTTTACAAACCTGTCAATAAAACTGCTATGATTCACTAACATATGCTTTTTGAGTCTTTTATCCCATGACAAACCCAGACAAACCCACTTGAAACATGAAGCTAATAAACATATGATTACGACAGCATATGATTTGTATTTGATTTAAATGTGATTTAGGCTATTTTTATAAGAATAAAGGATGTTTACATGAGAAATAAATGCTAAGCAGGTATAGTAATCAGCTTATTCTAAAATCCTACAGCCATTTAAAGCCAGAGTAATGTACTGTCACAACTTACATTTGACAGTGGTGTTCATGTAATCTTTTCTCTAGACAAAATCAAAGTAATGTTAAAATTTCTAGCCACTGAATGTAAGATTTTCCATATTCCAAGCTAGTTTGACGTCATGTGCATTTGCGAGTCGGTTAGATAACAAAAATGAAAATAGGAATAATTGGATTGTTGGATTTCAAATCAGTAGGGGTTGAGGCAACAGAAGTAACATTGAAACGAGCCATTTTATGGATGGTATCTGTAATATTTTTACTGAAATCTTATTAGTAATTAGTTACTCTTCTAGTTACTGCAAAATGTAATATTATTTCTGTAACTCATTGCTAGTAATGCATTGCTACCTAACACTGCCAGGGAGTGGATGGGACAGCGAGAGTGTAGAACAGGCCAACAGATGGAGATTTGGATTATGTGAGCAAAGCCCTCCTGGCCATGATGACATAGTACTCAGGGAACACAGGGATGGCACTCCTGGTTGTGTCACCCAGGGAGCACAGAGATGGCACACTTGGCCGTGACAGTGCAGGCAGAAAACACAGGTAACTCGGGGATGGTCTCCATGCCTGTAACAGAACATGCAGGGATAGACTAATGGCTGTGACAGAACAGCCTCCATGGCCATGACAGGGTGAGCAAAAAGCTTGGGTGACTCTAGGGCTAGAGCGGACTTAAATGATGAGTGCCTCCCCGGCCATGGCAGAGTGCTCAGGAGCAGATGACTTTGCTGCCTCAGAGGGAGATGCAGCAGACACTGCTGCCTTGAGACTACTGGACTTGTGACCACAGGGACCACAGGGAACACTGGATTTGGGGATACTGGACTAGGGACGTATAGGACCACAAGACTTGTCTGTAGGATTCATAGAATAAAATCTGGCTGGCACGGCTCATAGTCTAGTGGACAACAGGCAAAACTTCAAACCAAGAGTCTAGCAAAAACAAAACATACAAAACCAGGGAAAATATTTTATCAGCCCAGTCTGTTAAATCTATCAATAATTTGTGCATACCTTGTTTAAATATATTTTTTTTTACTGAAAGCGTAAAACAGAGATTGAATTAATATATTGTATTTTTCTTTCTTTCTTTCTTCCTTCAAGTCTGGCATGTTCAAGAGGAATTTAAGCTCACCTATATTGACCAATGATCGATTATGTGCTATGAAGACACAGGGTATGTGTGTAAGAAAAAAAAGTCTGATTCAGTGTGTAAAATAATGAAATAGCATGATTATTAATGCAGTGATCAACTGTGTTTATTTTATATTCTACTTATTGTCAAGGGTTTACTTGGAATTTAGGTGGAGTTGTGGAAGATGCGTGTATAGTACCATTACAAAACAGTTTAATCATATGTGCTATTAGTATACTTCAAGCCAAAATTAAGAGAGAATACTTTTCACTTTTCACATGTATTTATTAGAGATATAGAATTTTAAAAATTCAAAATTAGACTATCCACCTTATTTTTCTTGAGTGTGGCCATTTGTAACTTCTGGTGTCATCTGCTTAAAGTTATTTTAGCTGTACAAAAACAGTCCATTATGTTGCTTGATATTAGTATTTGTATAGTATCAGTACTAGTACTAGTATTTGTTATCATATTATTTTAATATATTTTGATTATAAAGAGTAGCACAAAGAGTTTCATCATTTACCGCACATTGTTCTAATTTTCTAGTTATTTACCTATAGCTGCTAATATGTAATTTTGCACATTAACAGGAAATATCTCCACATTGGAAATATTGGAAAAACAGGAAATATTCCACATTGCAAAATAAAGTAGATACTTAAACTTTTGATATAGGTATACAAGAGAAAAGTATAATTAAGAAGAGACACATATTGGCTTCTTTGAGATATAGTAGATACATCTTATAAACTTACATCAATTTTGGGGTGGAGTAAGTGGAGAACAAACACACTAGTAATTAATGATTAACTTTACATATGAAATTATGCATTAGTTCAGCATAAATAAACTAGTAATTAATGATTTACTTGTTCACAATTATGCATTAGTTAAGCATGGACACAATAGTAATTAATGATTAACTTAACATATAGTAGGGCATATTAGCCATTATTTACAAATTATTAAAACATTTGAAGGATACACATTTATTTTTACAACTTAATAAGCCATATATTATTTTTGTGTAGTGATGTAATTATATTTCTGTGCCATTCTATTAAGTTAACTGAACAATAAACTTGTAATTGTTTAATTACTGCTGGTTTTGTAGTTCTAAATGGCTAAAATAGTATAATAAAGACAATTTTACCCCCTGTTTCAAAGTGAAAGGTATATCCACATTAATTATGACACTTATTGAGTGATATTTAAGTTTATTGACCAGAATAAGCCAATAATTAAGGCTAAACTGTCGTTAATACAGTACTAATCAAGACAATTTGACCCCCTATTCTAAGTTAAAATTATATCCTCATTAATTATGGCACTTATTGAGTGATATTTAAGTTTATTGACCAGAATAAGACAATAATTATTGCTAAACCGCCACTAATACAGTACTAATAAAGACAATTTGACCCCTTATTCTAAAGATAGGTTCTTATTTACACTATACACTAGACACTTTTGGTTTGTTTAGTTATTCTGCAACATGATCTCACGAGAATGTGTATTTTTACATAAAGTGTGAAAGTGTGGATTTGTTTGTTTGATTGGACCGATTTACTGTGCTCTGACCTTCTGCCTGTTTAATGAACTACATCTTTGGATTGTGCTACCAATAAACTGCATTTGGATCTTCTATTGTTGTCGCTCAGTTCTTGCTAGAACTAACACCAGCAAATAATTACAACTGCGAGTAACAGATCCAAATTCAATTCTTTATCCAGCAATCTTTATCTCCATCCTCAACAGCGACCATAAACAAATCGCGATCAATATGAATTCAAAAATTGCCGCCTCAAAAAGCTTGACACAACACATTTTAGGGCAGTGATATCAAACGTACATTGGCTCTCACCTGCTTCATCACAGTTTGCGACATGCCGTGAAGTGAAGCGGAATACCATTTCTGTGGATTAATAACTTAAATTCTGCTCTGTACCTGATACAAAACTATTATGTATCACCAGAGAGGACTGACTACAACATCGTCATTCGAACTACTATTGATACTGCTTTTGACATTTTCTAAATAAAAAAATTATTGAGATTACACTTTTCTATCTGTTATGTTTTTCTTTATAACTACATATTTTTAAAAATGGTTATGGGTAGGCTTCGAGGTTTGAGTGGCTCAATATCTTTTTAATGCTATAGTGTTACTAAAATTGTCATTTTCCTAAATATTTCTGTCCATTATGTTGTATATCATTTTATATTCTCTATAAAATGGTTACGTTTGGGTTTAGGGATATAACATTTATCTATAAAATAGTAAAAGGAAAATTATACAGATATCTTTGATCTATTATCTTTATTTACTTTAGAATGGGGTCAGATTGTCTTTATTACAGTATTTTAGCAATTACTGTAAATCCAGCAATAATTAAACTCTAATTAAACTAACTAGCTTCATATTTCTTTCACTTAACTGTTAACTTAATAGATGGTGAATCACAATATAGCTAAATACATTACTACACAAAAATAATAAAGGGTTTGCTAAATAGCTAAAAGGCATTTACTGTACATTAAGTTGATCATTAATCACTAGCTTATTTTTGCTTATTTATCACATGAATGTGGATCCTTCAATGGCTAATATGCCCTTACTTTATGTTAAGTTAATCATTAATTACTAGTGTGTTCGTGCTTAACTAATGTATAATTGTGAACAAGTTAATCATTAATTTACAGTAGCCGAGATAGCTTAACGCTCTGCAAATGAAGAAAACACATGCAAATAGAAAAAACACCAGCAAATAAAGAAAACATCTTCATCAGTTTGACAACACATGCGCTGCAAAAGTTCACAACACAAGCAAATACAAAAATGCGCTGCAAAAGTTCACAACACATGCAAATACAGAAATGCGCTGCAAAAGTTCACATGCAAATACAAAACACGCTGCAAAAATTCACAACACATGCAAATACAGAAACGAGCTGCAAAAGTTCACAACACAAGCAAATACAAAAACACGCTGCAAAAGTTCACAACACATGCAAATACAGAAACGTGCTGCAAAAGTTCACAACACATCCAAATACAGAAACGCACTGCAATTGCGGGGCAAATTAAAATATTAATTTAATTCTAAAAGTAGCCTAATCATCATCATGTGCTATTTGCAGCGCGTTTCTGTATTTGCATGTGTTGTGAACTTTTGCAGCACATTTCTGTATTTGCATGTGTTGTGAACTTTTGCAGCACATTTCTGTATTTGCATGTGTTGTGAACTTTTGCAGCGCGGTTTTGTATTTGGTTGTGTTGTGAACTTTTGCATTGCGTTTCTGTATTTGCATGTGTTGTGAACTTTTGCAAGGCGTTTCTGTATTTGCATGTGTTGTGAACTTTTGCAGCGTGTTTTTGTATTTGCTTGTGTTTTGAACTTTTGCAGCACGTTTCTGTATTTTCCATGTGTTGTGAACTTTTGCAGCACGTTTCTGTATTTGCATGTGTTGTCAAACTGATGAAGATGTTTTCTTTATTTGCTTGTGTTTTTTCTATTTGCATGTGTTTTCTTCAGTTGCAGTGCGTTGAGCTTTCTCGGTCACCGTAAGTCAAATAGCATGGAGTGTCAGTCACACTTTATATTAGACGTATTTAACTACTATGTACTTAACAGTAAAAAATAGGTACAATTTAATTATTTTGTTAATGTTGTATTTCAAAACAATTTTACTGCTATTGAAATGTGATATCTTTATCACAGGTTTGGTGGTATGTGTAGTTTAAGGTTGGGTTAAGGTGTAAGGAAAGGGTCAACACTATTATTATAGAAGTATAAGTATAGGTTACAATTATAAATTATATATAGTTAGTTTACAATTACAATTACAAATTATAAAATTAATTACAGATTTAATTACTTGCAGGTATTTTTAAAATATTAGTACAAAGTAATGTATGTACATAAGTGCATTTTATCAAATGATTAATTTAAATGTTAGTAGATAGTAGTTAGAAGTCATGACAGAAGTCAACTGTAAGTCTACTTCAAGTACGGTTAAAGATGGACAGTATTTCAAATCTAAAAAATGAATACCTACGTAAATAGAACTTTAGTAACATATTTGAAGTGCATTGTAAACAAGTGTAAATTGTAAACTATATGATGTTAAAATTTACAAGTATACTTGCAGTATAAAAATTACTAAAAATTATTAAATACTGGCAAAAGAAAAAAAAAAGATTAAACTAATTTACTGAGAGTATATTTGTGTGTATTTTCATAAACTAAAAAGCAGGCTAGATAGCTAGTAATCTATCAATATACCTATAATTTTACTATAGTTAACAGTATAGTTGCCAAAAAAATTGGATGTCAACTAGTTTGCTACTGGTACACTTAAAATACTCTTAAAACCAATGTTCTCATAAAAGAAAGTGGGTCAATTTAGTCCCAAGAAGTATTGAAAAAGTACACTTACAAGTATAATACCAGTACACTGATTTTAACCTAGCTCTTCAACCCTGCTTCTGGGCACCCACTATCCCACAGAGTTCAGCTCCAACCCTAATTCAAACACACCTAAACCAGCTAATCAAGGTCTTCAGAATTGCTTTAAAAAAAACAAATCAAAAGCCAGGTTAGCTGAAGCAGGTTGGATATAAACTTTGCAGGACAGTGGGACCCTAGGAGCAGGGTTGAAGATTTAGGGGTTTTAAAATTACATAAAGTAGATTTGGAAAAAATAATTGAACTTTACTTTACTTTATAAAATGAACTTGATGTTTACTTCTCCTTTGTAAGAGTGAGTGTGTCTGTGTACAGTGATCATTATTTTGGACATGTACTATGTTTGTGATATTATAGAGTCAAAAGCTCATCTGGATCCTGTGTATTCTACACTGCGCTTTGGAACTTCTCTGGCCAACACCAGCCGATCTAGCTTTGGCAGTTTTTGTGAATCTCCGACCCAAAGCCTGGTGGGTACCATATATAGTACCATATATATCACAAGTTTGTTTAGATCTTATAGATGTTGTGGCTTGTTGGAAATTCAGATTTAATAAAGGTGCGGTCAATCTAAATTCAAAATACATAACATTTTTTGGTCCCACTTTATATTAGGTGTCTTTAACTACTATGTACTAACATTAAAATTAAACACTATGTGTACACACAGTGTACCGTGTGTACATGTTTTTACATTGCTATTTTTAAAACAGGCAAGAGTGGAAAATGATCAGCAAAAGACATAATTTCATGTTATATCATCTAGATTTAAGTAAAACACACCCAAAGGAATTTTTTATATATTTTATGTACAGTAGTTTGAATTTATTGAGTTGTATCTCATATGTATGATATATTGCCCTTTTAGGGTATAAAAAGCCAAAGTCATCAATATTTCTATTATTTATTTGATGCAAAAAAATAAATAAATAAATAATATGCCAAATTGCATGTATGACATGTACTGCATGTATGACATGTCTATGTGTCCTAAAATTGAGGCATATATATTGTATTTTTACACTGCTGAACTATCTCGTCTTCAACCTCATGGGTGGAGAACTCTAGCCCTTGAGGCCCACTGTCCTGCAGGTTTAGCTCCATCCCTAATCAATCATATGATGTAATTTATGATACAACATATTGCCATTATGTTCTGTTCATTGACTTTCAGTTTGTTGTCACTCCTGTCTTCCCTGTTCCACATTACTGCCACTCATCAGTCACCATGGACACTAACGATCCTCACAGCTGTTTGTCATTTACCTTCAGTTCAGTTCATTGTCCGGTATCATCAATAGCAACATGTTCTCCAACCAATACGACCATATAGGTCGTTTGTCAATTCCCTGAAATACGACCCATAGGAGCATTTACTAAAGTTGCGCCCCTATTGACAACAGGACACTTTCATTTGAATTCATGAAATATGACCCATAGGAGCGTTTGCTAAAGTTGCACCCCTATCGACAACAGGACACTTTCATTTTAATGCATTGTTCCCTTTTATCTGCGTCATATTTCAGGTTTCGCATAGCTCAATTGGCAGAGCATTGCAATAACAATATGCAATAATGTGATCACGCAATCGTGGGTTTGATCCCAGGGAACGCATGTGCTCATAAAGTGTATATGCACTATAAATCACTACGGTTAGGTTTAGGGATGGGGTGGGTGTACTTGTTAATAAAAAAATGAGTTTTGTTAAATGGAAATAGGAGAAATGGTGAAAAAAACCCGAACATTGCATTTAAATGAACATGTATTTTGATTGGTAACGACAGTCATATGTCATTTCATGATGACAGACATAGCACGACAGTGTCATTATTTTTACGCCAGCTAGAGGGCGCATAACTTTAAAACGTAAATATAGGTTGTAATAAGGTGCTTGAAAAACGACCTATAGTGTCGCTTTTTTTTGGAGGACAGTCTCGTTTACATGAGATGTTATCTAATCCGATATGGCTTTTACATGTAGGCGTTTTCAATCAGAATGACTGTGTGACATGCGTACATTAGCCTATGTCCTGTTTTCCGCTTTTTATTCCTGTAAACATGGAGTTCTATTATTTCTTATGCGTGCTATTTTTATGTAAAGTGTTGCTCTTAATCAAGCAACAGCGGGAATTTGTACCGTATTACTGCTGGAAGGTATGAGGAAAAGACAGGCAGAGGAAGCTGACCTTTTTGGTGGCTGTGCTTCTCTAAGGAGCATTTCAATACTACCCCTCCCTCCTCTGA
Source organism: Hypophthalmichthys molitrix (assembly GCA_037950675.1). Classification (NCBI taxonomy): domain Eukaryota; kingdom Metazoa; phylum Chordata; class Actinopteri; order Cypriniformes; family Xenocyprididae; genus Hypophthalmichthys; species Hypophthalmichthys molitrix. The sequence continues at coordinate 12,366,167 of CM075510.1, forward strand.
AAAGCAGAAGCGTGTGGATGAAGGTCTGTAGTAATGAAACACTGAGTTCCTTCGGTGTTGTTCCAGTTTTACACCAGTTTGATTTTGCCGCCGCCATTTGGCATTCTGACGACCCCCGACCTCTTGATGTGATGACGTAGACGCAAAGTAATCAATTTAACGCGTTTACACGGCAGAGTTTTTATTTTGTTCAGTTTATAGAAAGGTTTATCCCACCCCTCTCAAACCGATTACAATTTCATTCGGTTCATTGAGGTGTTAATATGGAGCATTTCCATTCGGATCGGACTTTTAAACCGATTACAATGCTCCATGTAAACGCACCTAATGTTAAGTGTGTGTTTCTGCCTGTTCGCCTATCTGTTAGAATCTACTATTAAACCTTGTTATTTAAACTGCTTCGTCTGCCTTCCTGCAACCGACTGTGACACATATAATCATCTAAGTAATCCTGAAGACTTTGGTTAGATTTTTCAGGTGTGTTTGGTTAAGGTTGGAGCTAAACAAGGCAAGGATGGTGGCTCTCCAGGAGCTGGGTTGGACATCCCTGTTCTAACATAAAATTAGCTGTGTAAAACCCTGCAAGAAAAAATCTAGTTAAAAATGCAAAGATGTTGTCAACTAAACATAATAATATCAATTTTACATGTCAATATTAACATTTGCACACATTTTTAATTTAAAATACATAGACTGAGAAAGGGATGTACAGGGCCCCAGCCCTGGAACATGATTTCTACTGAGGGGACCCCCTATACACTCGAAGCGATTTATATTTTCTGCTTTTTTAATTCTTCTTAAGACAATGTTCACAATTAATATTAGCAGTTGTATTGCTGAAAAAAAAGGAAGATTAGGAAGAAAAATGGAAGAGCACAGAAAATTTGAACCAAGTCATGTGACCCACTTTTAACTTTCACTTCTTTATTGATCACTGTTGTGTGAAACTCTGTTTTTTGAGGATGAAGAGGAGGGTCAGGAGAGGAATGAATGCATGTCCACTGAGGGGAAAAAGGTGACTGAAAACCCAGGAAAGGGTAAGAGAATCAAAGTTCTGATAAGTATACATGGAGAAATATAGTTACAGGTCAGTGGTTCTCAAATGGTTTTGCTTTAGAACAGAAATTTTACAATGAACATCAACTGATAAATATATATTTTTTACTGAAGATTGATGGTATAACATTTTGCGTGAACATAAGTCATAAAAGTGGATTGTTTGTTAAAAAATCTTATAAATGTATGGCGTGGTAAGGTGGCTCACATAAGGTGCAAAATATTGATGCAAGTACTTTAGCTAAAATAATATTTTTAATAATGTCTAAGTTAATACTTGTTCAAAACAATCACTTTAGCAAAGTGTGTGCTATTTTCATTTTATTTTGATAAATAGAAGAATTCATTCTTATTCAATAAATATACGTCATTAAAATGTTTATTTTGAAAATACAAAACCCAAATTTATTTAAAAAAGTAAAGATTCTGAAAGCATTGAATGAGATCCTATAATAATTTAATATAGCTTTACAGTAGTAACAAATAAATATATTTATTATATTAAATGGTTTATATCATATTTTTACATATGATTGTTTCATTAAAGGTGCACTATGTAGTTTTTGCATCCGCTAGGGGGCGCCTATTCAAAACAAAGGCGTAGCTTGATGACGCCAAGTTTGAACGCGGAATCTTGGGACATGTGGTCTTCACCTCACAGTCGGTGGAAATAAATCGGAATAGGACTCGGGCAGAAATTATGTTCATGGTGCGATTGTTAACGTAACTGTTTTATGAAGCAGAGCAGGACCGAGTGTTGTGGGATCTGAACGAGGCAGCTGGAGTGATTGTTGATGAGAGACGAACGCAACACGCCTCGCGAGCAGCGGAACTTTTATTATGCCATAGTCGCCGGCACTGCTTCCGCTTTTCCAGTCATGAGTATGAGGTAATGCAGCTCTGTTTATCATATTAGATACATTTGAGTGTGTTGAAAATGATGTTATAACGTTACTCTGTGCGTTCGCTTAGTGGCTGCTATGAGACACATGTTACACACTGCAGTAAGCTAGATCGATTTTAGAATATCATATTAAATACTGGATGGCTTGTGTTGATAAATGGCATGCAATTAATTTTAAAACGTATTGTATGATGGAGAAAATGCTGTATTACTGTTACTAAAAATAAAGCTGCATCTGATTATGCTATTTTAGCTACTTCACAAAATAGTGTTTTTCTCTGAGGCATGGTAAAAGCATGGTACTCGCAAAAAATCAAGAAAATTAGATTTAAACAATAAGGCTAAACGTGTTGAGCTATATAGGCCTAACAATAGTTTTCTGTCTGTAAATGTAACCAAACAGTTGTTCCCTTGTCTATTAAAACATGTAATAAATTAAAGCGTCTTTGTTGTTTCCATGGTTTTTAAAAAATAATACTGAAACCTAGGGTAACACGGGTATGACGCAACATTTCTGATATTGTAAGTATTCAACTGAACAAAATATATAACACTGGCCTAGTGGTTTTTTGATATTTTACTGCAAAAATTTTACATATTGCAGCTTTAAATATGGTGGTTATCTCTAAGGTGAACATCCAACTTGATATATGATATTTACCATCTGAGTCTAATGTCATGTCAACAAGACAGACAGCTATTTATTATCATAATTATTGTCCCTTTAGCCCTAACAGCAGGGGCACCTTTTATCCCAAATGCCATACCTTTTACATAATCTTCCTGATGCTTTAATTACCTTGAACAAAACTGAAAATCATTAATGAGACCTTTGACTCAAAATATAGTCAATAATTTTATCGATTTTCATTTGCTACATAAATCTATAACATTACAGATCATCTATAACAACATTAGATGAAATTAGCACAGAATCACAGCATTGCTGTCCACGATTGCATCAAGAATCAGCCAAATTACCATGTTCATCGTCAAAAGCGGTTGTTAAGAAAAAGTGCATTTTTGTTCCATCTAGTGGTTTAAAAGAGAATAAAGTCAAATGTGGCTTTTTATAGCCCTTTTTATAACCTTGCTGTACCCTACGACATCTCCACAATTTAACATGGTTACAGAAAAGGCAATGTAACACTTTATTACAACGTAACACGTGAATACGATCCTCAGCTGGATTTAACTGGAATAAATACTTTGAATGTTGTGATCCTGTCAGACTTATGATAGCTACCTGAATCGTAACAAAGCACTGTTCGCCAGAGGAGGACTGGTCCCCCGACTAAGTCTGGTTTCTCCCAAGGTTTTTTTTTTCTCCATTTTAACACCTATTTGCCAACTGTTTGCCACCTGATGTCACCTGTTGGAGTTTGGGTTCCTTGCCGCTGTCGCTTTTGGCTTGCTTAGTTGGGGACACTTGACATTTGATATTCAACAGTACTATGCATCAGCCTGCATTGACACCATTTTCTTTAAGAGCTGCTGTGCAGCCAAAATTATATACCAGTTATCACTGTAAAGCTGCTTTGACATAATTTGCATTGTAAAAAGCGCTATATGAATAAAGGTGACTTGACTTGACTATTTTACAGTGTCCGTGTTACACGTAACAGTAATGTAGTAATAACTATAAATTATGCGTAATTATATGCAACTAACCCTAAATCAAACCACAACCCTAATCCTAACTCTATAGTAAGTACATCTAGTTAATTATTTATTACACAGTACTTAAAAGCATAATTACACTATAACACAGATACCTTCAAATAAAATGTAACCGGCAATGCATTTTACTTTTTGTGTCACCAAATGGTGCCACAGAGATTTCCTCTCCCTACTCAAACTAGTATTTAAGCTAGTGTCTCCCAACCATTGTGCATGTCAAACTTAGCCTATGTGTTGTGACAGTTTGCCCAGTGTGGAAAATTATCAAATTCCTAAAAATAAATAAATAGATAGATAGATAGATAGATAAATTCAAATAAAGTCATATCTTCATTGCAGGATCAAATATGTTACAAAAAAAACCTACAAATGAAAATACAGTATATGCAATATAATTGTCACTAGTCTGGTCAGTTTAGTTTCATTATCATGGACTTTTAGTTTGTTTTCATTCACATCATGTGCTCCTTTGTTCAGTTTTCCCGCTCCTCATTATTAGTTCATATGTGTCAGCTGTGTGTTAGTAATTATCCTCATTATGTTCACTACTTAAGTTATACTTTCACATTCAGTCTCTGTTCGGTCTCGTCTATGTTAAGTGTGTGTTGCTGCCTGTTAGTCTGTGATTTGGATTGTTATCATTAAACCTTCGTGTTGGAACTATAATCTTCATTTTCGTCTGCCTTCCTGCAACCACAGCCGTGACATTAACATATGTCATCACCCAATATGCACATCTTGTCCAATTGTAACAATAGTATGGAGACAGAGGTTAGTATGAATCCATTTGCAGAAGCTTTATTTGGAGCAACACAGGAAAAACAGGCTATATAGACTGGTGAGTGACAGCAGGTATACAAGCACAGTCTTTGTAACAAAGAGCTCACTAACATTGCAAGAATGCTTTCGCATGTGAGCGTTGAACACATTTCAATTCAGGTTGGTATCAGTGGCGTGCAGTGGTGTTCTGAAATGAGGCACATTTTTAAATTTTTTATGAATAAAATGTAAATTCATGTGCATTACTCTTAACGTTGACACATCTTCCTTGTTAAATGAACATTACTTTACATTACATCAAAAAAGAAAAAAAGAAACTAAATACAATTCTATTTTGTAATTTTACATTAACAATATAATGTTCTATTTATCAAAACCAAGTCACTCTCATCTACATTCATTCCAAAATAATAACTAAAGGCTGTAACAATTTAAACAATATATTTTATTTGTGTATTGATGTTTTTCTTTTTAATAGTCAACTTAGGCTATTTTGGATCATCAGCCATGCTCCGTAAACACCGTCTGTCACAGACACGAAGATTTAATTTCACCAAGCTGATTGCACTAAAAAACCCCGCAGTCATCATGTTTTCAGTCCATTTCAAGTTTGATTTTGACGTGACATAAAGCGGTGATATCTAACTGGGTGATCTGTTTACTTACTTTTCAATTAGTTTCCCATTGACGCCATCATTTGTTCATTCAAACTGATGCGCGGAACATGCACGTAAACGAGGTGGGATTGATCACACAAACCAATCATATCCAATCATAACCAATTACATCCAATCATACTGCGATGGAGACATTGCCTCCTCTCAAGTGACTTTCCCCCATTCATTCTCAATTACCCCCCACAAAACCCACCGCACGCTTTAGGGGGTCTAATGGTTTTCTATGAGTGGAAAGGGAGGCATGACTCCTGCTGTAACTTTACCTGCGGGTATCGCTGTTGGGCAGCGTTCCTTTAGAAATGCGAGTGATTTGCGCTCTTTTTAATGTCATAATTTGTAATATTTGTGTTGTTTTATATGTAATATGGATTCATTTCTCATCCTATTTTTTTTTTTTTTTTTTTTTTTTTTTATAAGGAGGCACTGCCTCCCTTGCCTCCTCGGAGGAAACACCCCTGGTGGGTAAAACACCACTCAGGTATATATTTACAGGTTTCTCACAGTCTTTGAAATGAAGCATTAAACACAACAAGGAAATAATTATCATGGAAGATTTGAATATTAATTAGAATGAAAGGAAGGAAGAAAAAAAATATTTTTGATTATTTTAACTTTAACTACACAACTGATAGAACAGCCTATTAGAATAACCCCTCATTCTACAATGAGAATAGATATATTGTTAACAAATAAACCTGAAAGAATTATAAAGCATTATAATATTTTGACAAGGCTGTCTGATCATAACGCAATTTTCTTTTCAAGAAAACTTACAAAACAATGCTTCCCTTTCGAAAGGGAAATCGCACTGTGTCTTAACGCATTTGGGGAACACCTCCGCGGGAACCAGTCTGAAACGCTATCAAATCACGGCAATCGTATTGGCCGGCAACAGCCTATGATGTCACTACTAGTGCAACCCGAACGCACATAAGGAGCGCCTAGAGAACAAGTCATCCACTCTTTCGTCTTTCAGGGACTGTTTTGTTTGAAGCGTTATTCAAAGGTAAGAACGGCTGTTTATACAGACGTTTCAGTCAGTGTGCACATCCATGTATAGTTACCTGGTAACACACTTGACTCGTGCGTCTTTGTTAGAGCATGCATGTTCAGTGCTTGAGAGTTCTGTCGGCACACGTTGTGAGAGTTTCTCACTGAGGAAGCTCCACTCTCGGCTGTCTGTCTCTTCTCGATGGAAACAGGACAGGTTTTTGTTATGAGAGTATTTTGCTGATTTAGGATGCGTTGACTCTTGCGTTCTCAATATCAGTAAGCAGTGCTCTATTTACGTTTGAACGAGCGATGTGTACGTTTGTGTGCAAGCTTTTACATCTATCACACACATTACTTGTGCATTGTTTGTTTGGACTAGGAGCACACACGTTCGCCTTTTATAAGGCTGTTTGCTCGCACTATGAGTGTTTCCCTTTGGCAAACCCTAGTTGCGTGTTTCCTATCTGCACCCGCGTTTGTGTTATGAAGCTGGTCCTGACTGTATATGGCTGGACATACGCGGTGGCAGATTATGCTGTGCTCCAACACCCCCCACCCCCCCAAGGCACTCAGGCCTGAGGCTGGGTCGATGATGAGTTTGTTCCATTATTAGAGCCCTTCTGTTGGTCCGGTGCAGGGCTTGGTAGTAAGTACATCCTTTCAGTCTACAGCAGTATGGCAGGCCTCATTTATGTTAAGGCCTCCACTTTCTGTAGTTAAGGTCACCTCACCGTTGGTGAGAATTGTTATAAATTTAGTGTCCTCAGCTCCCTATGGAGAGGAATAAAGGGGGTGTTTTTTCATATTAGGTGCTTTTTATCAGGCCTAAGAATGGACCGATGATAAGTTTGTTCCATTATTACTAACCCTTCTGTTGGTCCAGCATTAGGGCTTGGTATTGAGTGCATCCTTTCAGTCTACAGCAGTATGGCAGGCCTCATCTACATTAAGGCCTCCATTTACTGTAGTTACAGGTTGAGCTTTGCAGATTGCCTTTCCTGGCGTGAGAACCATTATACAGTTAGTGACCTCAGCTCCCTATAGAAAGGAATAAAAGGGGGCTTTTATTCATTTATGTCTCGGGTGCTTCACACCAGGCCTGAGGCTTGACCAATGATGTGTTTGTTCCATCTTTTGAACCCATCTGTGGTTCCGGCACAGAGCTTGTCAGTGAGCACATCCTTTCAGACTGCAGAGTATGGCAGGCCACTTTTACATTTAGGCCTATGCTCTTTAAAGTCTCAGGTTGAGCTTTTAGGTTACCTCTCCCTCTGTGAGAGCCATTATAAATTTAGTGACCTTAGCTCCTTGTAGAAAGGAATAAAAGGGATGTTTATTCTTATGTTAGATTAAAAGAGTATACTTTATGTATAGTGGCGCATTTAAACTGGGGCCCTGGAGCTCCCAATATTAGGGAAGGTTATCGTGGCACAATTACTATGTGCCTCCTCTCTTTGTGAGGTCTTAATAGCGGGTAGCATTAAGAACGAAATAGTCAAGTCAAGTCAATTTATCTTCATTTATATAGCGCTTTTCACAATACATATTGTTTTGAGTATTCACAGCTTCATAGTGACAATAGGAAAATTCTTATCGAGCTAAAGTTGGTTTTTGATTGAATCACTTCCGTTGTAAAAATTGTTACTTATTATTTTAGGGGCCGCTTAAATTTTGATAACGTTTTATCTATACATAGGTAAAGGAAAGAGAAATGGGCCTTTGCAGGGGATAGATTAGTTGAAACGTCAGGGCTGTGTTATTGTCATGTCTAGATGCAGGTACTTCATCTCATCTGGGTACGGCCTGGATCTGGCAGGCTGCGGCAAACCTCGGGATAAACAGAGAGAGACTAATATTAGCGTAGACGCCATTCTTCTTATGATGTAGCGAGTACATCAGGTGTTATGGGAAGTGTTCCCGGTTCCATCTGATCTAATATATGCAGCCTAACAATTTACATGATTTGAATTATAGAAGTAGATAATGGTTTATGTGTATGCAAGTTTAAACAGATGTGTTTTTAGTCTAGACTTAAACTGACAGTGTGTCTGCTTCCCGAACAGTGATAGGAAGACTGTTCCAAAGTTTAGGTGCTAAATAAGGAAAGGATCTACCACCTGCGGTTGATTTTGATATTCTAGGTATTATCAGCTGGCCTGAATTTTGAGATTGCAATAGACGTGAAGGACTATAATGCATTAAGAGCTCGCTCAGGTACTGGGGAGCTAAACCATTTAGTGCTTTGTAAGTAATTAGCAAGATTTTAAAATCTATACGATGTTTAACAGGAAGCCAATGCAGTGTTGACAGAACTGGGCTAATATGGTCATACTTCCTAGTTCTAGTAAGAACTCTAGCTGCTGCATTTTGAACGAGCTGTAGTTTATTTATCAGGCGAGCGGAGCAACCACCCAGTAGAGCGTTACTTTAATCTAGCCTTGAGGTCATGAACGCATGAACTAACTGTTCTGCATCTTTCATTGAGAGCATATGTCGTAGTTTAGATATATTTTTAAGATGGAAGAATGTGGTTTTACAGATGCTAGTAACATGGCCTTCAACTGAAAGATTGGTATCAAAGAGCACACCCAGGTTCCTAACTGACGACGAAGACTTAACAGAGCAGCCATCAAGTGTTAGACAGTATTCTAGGTTATTACGTGAAGAAGTTTTTGGTCCAAAAATTAGAATCTCTGTTTTTTCTGAATTTAGAAGTAGGAAGTTTTGTCAGGGCGCGAAGAAATATAGAGCTGAGTATCATCAGCGTAATGCTTCCTAATGATATCTCCCAAGGGTAGCATGTACAGAGTGAAAAGCAATGGTCCTAGTACTGAGCCTTGCGGTACTCCATATTGAACTTATGATCGATATGACATCTCTTTGTTTACTACTACAAACTGATAACGGTCAGATAAGTATGATTAGCACTAAGATCCAGTAACACTAATAGAGAGATAGAACCACAATCTGATGATAAGAGCAAATCATTAGTAACTCTAATGAGAGCAGTCTCAGTACTGTGGTACGGTCTAAATCCTGACTGGAAATCCTCACAGGTACTATTTCTTTCTAAAAAGGAACATAGTTGTAATGATACTGCCTTTTCTAGTATTTTTGACAGAAAAGTGAGATTTGAGATCGGCCTGTAATTGACTAAATTCTCTAGGATCAAATAGTGTTTTTTTAATAAGAGGTTTAATAATAGCCAGCTTTAAAGTTTTTGGCACGTATCCTAGTGATAAAGATGAATTGACGATATCTATGACCTCTGGAAGCATCTCTTTCAATAGCTTAGTCGGTATAGGGTCTAACATACATGTTGTTGATTTTGATGATTTAATAAGTTTAGACAATTCTTCCTTTCCTAAAGCAGTAAATGAATTGAATTTTTCCTCAGGGACACTACAATGCACTGTCTGACACAATACTGTAGTAGACGGTTGCATGGTTATAATTTTTTCTCTAATATTATCAATCTTACAGCTTTCCTGTAGCTCAGTGGTTAGAGCATGGCACTACCAATGCCAAGGTCATGGGTTCGATCCCAGGGATTGCTCATACTCAGATACAAATGTATAGTATAATGCAATGTAAGTCGCTTTGGATAAAAGCGTCTGCCAAATGCATAAATGTAAATGTAAAGAAGTTCAAAAAGTCATTACTGCTGTGCTCTTTGGAAACATCAGAAGTTGAAGCTTTATTTCTTGTTAATTTAGCCACTGTATCAAATAAATACCTAGGGTTGTGCTTATTTTCTTTTAAAAGTTTTGAAAAATAGGCAGATCTAGTAGTTTTTAAGGCCTTTCTGTACTCAATCATTCTCTCTCTCCACGAAATGCGAAAAACTTCTAGTTTTGTTTTCTTCCAGCTGCGCTCCATTTTTCTGGCTGCTACCTTTAGGGCCCGAGTGTGCTCATTGTACCATGCCGTTGGATTAATTTCCTTAATCTTTTTTAAACGCAAAGGAGCAATCGAGTCTAATGTGCTGGAAAAGTCAGGCAATAGTTTCTGTTGCAACATCGAGGTCTTCTAAGCTGTCTGGTATGCTAAGGCAATGAAACTGATCAGGAAGATTATTTATAAAGTGATCTTTAGTGGTAGAAGTGATGGTTCTACCACATTTATGGCAGGGAGGCAGTTTGCCTTGACTAAATGTAGTATACATGAGACTAGATAATGATCTGAGATGTCGTCACTCTGCTGCAGAATTTCAACGGCATCAATATCGATTCCATGTGACAATATTAGATCTAAAGTATGATTACGACAATGAGTGGGTCCTGACACGTGTTGTCTAACACCAATAGAGTTTAGAATGTCTGTAAATGCCAATCCCAATGAGTCTTTTTTATTATCTACATGGATATTAAAATCACCAACAACAAGGACTTTATCTGCAGCTAGTACTAACTCTGATAGAAAATCAGCAAATTATTTGATAAAATCTGTATGATGCCCTGGTGGCTTGTATACAGTAGCTAGCACAAATGTCAACTTACATAATGTTACGTAAAGCACCATCACTTCGAAGGAATTATATTTGGAAGACATTTGACTAATACTGTAAATATTACTATAAATTACAGCAACACCTCCCCCTTTGCCTTTCTGACGAGGATTGTGTCGATAATCATAACCTTGAGGGCTAGACTCATTTAAAGTAATGTAATCGTCCAGTTTTAGCCACGTTTCTGTCAAACACAGCACAACTAGATTATTGTCTGTGATAATATCATTTACAATAAGTGCTTTTGAAGAAAGGGATCTAATATTTAACAACCCAAGCTTTATCATTTGTTTATCATTATTATCTCTATTTTTTATTTGTTGAACATCAATAAAATTTTTACCATTAAATGGGTTTGGAAGTTTTTTGTTTCTACTTTTCCTAGTTCCCTAGAATTGAGCAGATGGTTATCAGGTAGCTCAGGCTCTATTGGAGCCTCCCTGATACTAGCCCTAGAGTTCTAGATCTTTTATCAAGTAGTTGGCCCTTGAGCAGGCTCCTTGGAGGAGATCCTCTGGGTCGAGTAGGTCCTTAACACTTCCAGCTAAGATAGAATTCTGACTCTCTAGAGTGTAGGCTCTTTAGGAGCCTCCCTGGTACTTGCATTGAGCTTGGTCAGTACTCATCTCGCTTGAGTCCTGTGGGTACTCCCCTCACTTTGAGGGTCATTCTTTAGAGTACTGTGCTCCCGAGGTCTGATCAGAAGTTTGAAGGTCTCTCGTGAGACCTCCCTGGGAGGTCAGTATTTAAAGCTGAGGACCTCGCCCTCTGATTTGGTCTTTAAGGTTTAAGAGGTTCTTTTTAGTAAGAACTCCCTTGGTAGATCAGCTCCTGTTGGAGCTGGAGGTACTTTTCTCATTCTCACTATATAGAGTACTCAGCCTCCAGAGTGCTTATTAAGAAGCGCTCTGTAGATCCTAGGTTGAGCTGAGTAACTCCCCTCGATTGCAAGGGTTCAAAGCGCTATGCCGAGTCCTGCTCCCCAGGATGCCCGTCTCTACGTTCCGGTCTGAGTTGGTTACTGCCAGTGCAGTTTGCAGTCCCTCTTTCTGGACCCCTCCTCTGGAGGCTAGTGCTTTAGAGATTCTGTTTTGGTAACAGACAGGTTGCTGGCCAGACTAGGTTACTGCTAAAGTAGGACCAGGTCGGCCTCCCTGGTGGCAGTCAGGGAAGACTATGCTCCCCTGAGAAGTGACTGGCTCCTTTTGGCTCCCTGGCCACATTCCCTTAAAGGAACCCCTTTTGTTAGAAGTTGTTGGTTCCAAGCCTTTGAGCGGCCTTGGTAGGCCTCTAGTTGTTTCTGGAGGCCTCTTTGAGGCTTATAGCTTGGCTGGTGGCCGTAGGGAATGCTGTCACTGACAGCCTTTACGACACTTAGGAGGAGTGTTTTTTGGCATTTCAGTTGAAATTGTTTTCTGATATTTGTCACAGCCATTCTTTGGCATGCACTCCCCTCAGCATGGCGGCGTGGGTATTTCGTTCAATTACACATATGGTCAATTTGTCCTTTTGGCAAGCAGTTGTTCCATCTGCTTGGAAGGTGGCTACAGTTATCCTAATATTCAAATCTGCAGAAAAATCAAATTTCAATAATTATAGGCCAATTGGTATCCTTCCGATTATATCTAAGGTTGCAGAAAAATGGGTTGCCAAGTTTCTGACTAATCATAAATAATGGCTTCTATATATCCAATGCAACTTGGTTTTTGCAGTAATTATTCAACAGAATAAGCTAATTGTTTGTTTGTTGAGAAAGTCAAATGCTTATTAGATAAGAGTGCATGTATTGGTCTTTTTAGACCTAAAGGCATTTGACATGGTTGACCGTCAGGTTCTTTTATATAAACTAACAAATTTAAAGTATATAGATAATTATATTGTATAAGTATATAATACTTTGGATAAAGTCATATCTTTTAAATAGGAAGCGATGTGTGTGTACTGATGGTACTAATTCTTCTTAATTTGCTTGCCCCAAGGGGGTTCTACAAGTCTCCATCTTGGGACCAATTTTATTTTCACTTTATATTAATGATTTACCTGGAGTATGTAAAAATATAAATGATCATATGTATGCAGATGATGTAGTCATGCAAATAACTGAAAGATGCATGCAGTAGTAGCATCAAGCATTTGAAATTTAGTTGTTGTTTTTTTTTTTTTTGGTTGGTAGATCTCACATCTCACTTAGTTGATCATTTTAAAAGTAGATCATTAGGCAAAAAAGTGTGGGCACCCCTGGTCTATGTCAATAAATTGTGAATTTATTATTGTAATGATATAAATACAATACACCCCCCCCCCCCCCCCCACCACCACACACATTCCTGTTCCACCCACTTTTTAAAACAAAGTTACGCTTACAAAAGTGTAAAATCACTTTTTACAAAAAGTTAAAATCACTTTTTGTTTTTGTCTAATAAAGGAGGAGACAAAACATTACAGACTGTTTTTACGAGCTGTCATGCTTATGGTTGCCAGATTTCAAGAATTTAAACCCCCAATAATAGCTGTTCTGTTAAAAGAACATGTTTTACTTAATCTTTTCAATCTGGCAATCATGCACACGCGTGCTTTCTACACTAAGGAACGAAAGCAGACAAGTAAGCTCAGCTGAAGTTCAGCGATCTTCATTTGAGATTTTCTATTTAAAGGTCCAATATGTAAGATTTTTGCAGTAAAAATTCCAAAAACCACTAGGCCAGTGTTATATATTTTGTTCACTTGAGTACTTACAATATCCCAAATGTTTCCTACTATTTGTAAATCATGAGAAAATTGCAATTTTAACCAAGGCTCCGGGACGCGTGAGGAGTCGCCTGCCCGCGTTACTCTCGGTTTCCGGTTTTATTTTGTAAAAACCATGGAAACAACAAAGACGCTTTAATATATTACATGTTTTAATAGACAAGGGAACAACTGTTTGGTTATGTTTATAGACAGAAAACTAATTGTTGTTAAATCTTACTTTCTTGATTTTTTGCAAGTACCATGCTTTACCATGCTTCAGAGAAAAACACTATTTTGTCAAGTAGCAAACATAGCATAATCAGATGCAGCTTTATTTTTAGTGACAGTAATACAGAATTTTCTCCATCATACAATACGTTTTAAAATTAATTGCATGCCATTTATCAACACAAGCCATCCAGTATTTAATATGATATTCTAAAATTGATCTAGCTTACTGCAGTGTGCAACAAGTGTCTCACAGGATGTGATGTGAAGACCACGTGTCCCAAGATTCCGTGCTCAAACTTGCCGTCATCAAGCTATGCCTTTGTTTTGAATAGGCCTCTAGCGGACAGAAATCTTACATAATGCACCTTTAAATGAAAGTGTCATTCAGTCAGTGTTCCATCGTGAGCCGCTTGTGCTGTTTGCTGAGTTTTGCCATTCATTTAATTCTACTCAGCCTTAAAATAACATTAAAACTGAGCATGTGTTTCTTGCAGGTAAAATGCCATAAATGACGTTCAAACAAATTACCTCATCTTCCGCGGTCAAAACTGACTGTATCCACACAAGCCAGCAAATCATGCTACATTAGTCCTGTTCTTGCCAGGTTTCAGAGAGGGAGGACCCAGACACTAATGAGCAGACAAGGGGTTTTATTAACAAAACTGAAGACTAAATATAATACATATTACTTGTACCCTGAATGTGGACGAGCACTCTAAAGTCTGAAATTACACTATTGTTAGCACGATTTAACGTTTAGCATGAATTAATTTCCTCGATTTATAAACAGTGTGCACGATTTAGCAAATCGAGGGAAAGAATTAGTAAATCATGAGCATGATTTAGCCTACTATTTTTTTTTTTCCTGCATGTCATGTGTGGGGCTCCGTAAGCTAGAACTAGCGAGGCAGCACACATACAGGATGCATTCACTCTAGAGAGAGTGCAGAAAAGATGAATGGGAAAGAATGTTGCATCTTGAGACAGGTTTTTTTTTAAAATAACGATTTTAATGGTCCATTAAAAATTAAGATCTTGCCCTAAGTTCTTAAAAATATTTCAGAACTTCCTAAGAATTTTTCAAGAATTGCACTTAGGAACATTCTTAAGAACTTCTTAGAATTTATCTTAAGAACTTTCTTAACTTCTTTCTTAAGAAGATGTTTGTGAATCTGGCCCCTAAAACTAGACTGGAGCAAAAATTATCTGGTGGAATATATTAAAGACTAGGCTTGGCAAAACACAAGACACGCAAAGAACATGCACAACAAACCAGCGACATGAGGGAAAGGAGCACAATATAAGGGACCAAAGCACATGAGGACCAGGTGAACACACTCAAGCAACCGAGGACTAGACAAGGACTAAACAAGGGGGCAGGGCAAGAGGAGCACATGGCAAGCACAAACAAAGACAGAGCCATGTGCTCAAGCACAAGACAAACAAGGACAAAACAGACAAGACTGTCAGGGCAGGACCCTGACAGTTCTTGACAATATACACCTTCTTTGTAAATGTGGGGATTTAGCACTTACTAGCATGAAGAAGAAATCTATACACAGACGGCAGAGATTTAAGATTAAAACTCTCTTCGATACAAAATCATACCCTTCTGTGAGTTATTGTTTTTTTAATGTTGATCATTATACAAGCAAGAATGCAATGCTTCCGGAATATCCACACGATTTCAAATTTACATTAATTTTATACAGCAGTTCAACAAACAAAAGGGTGATATTAAGTGACAGTAATCATTTTCTTAGCATGTAGCTGTGATCGTAATCGTTATGTGACATTGGATTTATAAGATCACAAATCAACTTGCAAGAATGTGCACAAAGTTTTTATTTAACTAAATCACGAACACATAGCTAGACTAATTCAAAATCACACATACATATAGGAAATTAGAGAGTGGAAATGAATTTGAACCATAACATAACGGGAAAGGAGCTATAAAAGGAGTCATTTAACAAGCTGGAAGAATCATTACTTTCTCACTATAAAGCACCTTTATTAACAAAGAAGTTCAAACTTAATACTAAATCACCGTTTAGTGTTCAAATGTATGATACTTGCCTGAGCTGTTGAGGAGCATCCAGATCTGCAGGCTCAGGAGAAATTCTTGATGGTTCGGTCCGATGGTGCTGAAGTTGTAATCAATATCTTCTGCGTTGAGTGAAGAAATGACGATGAATTTGCGCTGTTAATTTGAGCCTGTTGTCGTAGAAGTTGTGCTTGGCTTGAAGTGAATGAGGCCTGCCAGCCTGGCTCAGTTGAAATTCTGTGGCGGGAGTTTCTTTGTTTGAAAGTGGATTCATTTGCATGAGGGGAGTAAGCAGCTTGTGGTCTGTGTCCATTTATACTCTGATAAATATAACAAACATACAATGCATTCTATGAGATTGTGATGTCCACCAAAGTGTGAGTCATTAAACAAGGAGTAATTAGATATGAAATACCACCTAGATGGTCTACATTATCTAGTAGTTCCAAATTTCAGGCATGCATAACACTATACAATATACAAAAGAACAATATACACACAGTAATAACACACAAAATGTACTGGGGTAATGCATGGTCATTCCTTTAACCCTTTACGACCCGAAAGCATTTTTAGAGTTTTTTTTTTTTCTTTTTCCTTAGCGACATACAAAAAAGTAAACTCCATAACTCCAAAACTATAGCAAGAAGAGTGAAAAGGTAGGTATCGTTTGATAGAACACTTTTTAGATTTTTAGAAAATATAAATTACATTACATTTGGACATTTTACTGCTAAGAAACTGCTGATAAAAACAAAATAAAAATAATTTGATGTAGATCAATAACAAAAAAGATTTTTATTATAATTTTTCATATCTTTTTTATTTGACATGCAATAACTCAGGAAGGAAATAAGATTGGAGAAAAATTCTTTTTGGTGAAGCTTTTCAACAAGTGAGCTGCATCTGGTTCAAATTTTGTGGTGATAGCATAAAGTATAACTGAATAAAGCATTATTAATTTTTTCGCAGCTAGATGGCGCCCACGGGCGGGACACTCCGGTTTAGAGATACAGTCAAAAATTTATTCAGACACCTTGAACATTTCATTCATTATTACAATTTATTCACTATAGTTTAAAAAAATGGAAATAAAATATGACAAGATCTCAAAGTTAAACTGTGTCAGAAAAAAATAATCTTAATTATGAATCTTAATTATGTCAGATAACACTTCAGCGCAACATGGTCATGTCAATGTGTCTGGATAATTTTTGGTCCCAAATTTTTTATCAATTTTACTGGTAGTCCAATGTATGAAGAATTTTTGGGTATATTATGTGACAGTTTACTTTATTTTGTTGTTTTGGTTTGACTGTACTTCTCAGCATTTGTTTTGGAGTTTATCAAAATATTTAGATGCCTTGAAAAGCTGCATTGCTAAGCTTTAAAATGATACCTATTTTGTGTTATTCCACATTGGAAAACGAACATGGATGGTTCCGGGAACATTGGATACACATTGCTTGCCGGAGAAACATGTTTATAGCCAAGTATGTTACATCATTTCGTGAGTAATATCTTGTGATCAACGCAATAGATTACGTTGATTTTGGGTTCATTTCTGCTTTAAATAATGCTGTGCCATTTTCTATGATCTGTGCATTTTTCATGAATTTATGAGCAAAAACAGCATGTGAAATCTACTTATTTGCATTCAGTTAGCGGCTGTGCACTGTTTTTGTTGTAAAGGCATAATACTCATTAGAGGGTGGAAACAAAGCAACAGGAGCATGTTGGAGGCTTGATCTGAACATGTAAAGTCTCTGAGTTTGTATGCAAAAAGAATTATTGTGCTACCTACATGGGTTCAGTTTTTATTGGCTCTTAACAGAGACACGCAAATGGGAGCGCCAATGACAAAGATGCAGGAAGATCAGACACACACCTGGCATGCGGGGCTGGAGGTTGTGGTGGTTTCCCTGTCCGCTGGTGTAACTGGTAGCAAGATTCAGGTCTCTGAGCTTGCTCAGCAGGTGTCGAGGTAGCAGGTCCCTTGACAGTGTCACCTGTTGTCCTGCTGTCAGTTGGTGTGGAGCAGGTGGTTATTTGTGGTTGCAGGAAGAGGTTATGGGAGTTGTAGTGTGAAGAGGGCTTCGGACTGACCTAGGACTGATGGCAGAAGGACAGCAGGTGTTTGTAGCCTCTGCTCTCAGTCAGAAGGAGTCTGAAGTTGCAGTGTCACTCTGCTCTTGTGGCGGCGCCAACTTGAGCAGGTCTGAGTGGTGTTGTGCCAGCGGTCAGAAGCTTGCGTCAGAAGCTCCTGTAGGTCCGATGCAGGCATGTCCAGTCATCCTTCTGCAGCCTCTGGAAGGCCGCTGTGTGAAGGGCGTGGAGGAGGAGGTTGTTGCTGCCTGCTGTTGGAGATACTGCGGTGTCTGCAGGATGAGGTTGCTCCCATCCATGGCTTCTCCCTGTGGTAGGTCTAGTACCTGGGTCTGTTGCTATGGTGACAGTTCTGTCCTCGTCTGGCTAGGAGCCTTTCGGTGAAGGGTTTTGTATTGTAGCAATGTTGTGTGCCTTCTGGTGCCAGCTCTGGGTTCTGGGTTTTGCAGTTCACAGTTGCTAGTGTGTTACAAACCCTTTTTGATGAGGCCTTGTGTTTGTTAAAGGCCTTCTGTGTAAGGTCACGCAGTCGAATAGGCATTGTGCGAAGGCAGGCCGTAATGCCTAAATGGTGACTTACAATCAGATGGAGGTTTTGGAGGAAAAGGCTTTTGAAGCTGGTGTCCTCCTCCATCCTAGGCTTGTTGCGAGCTCCGGAGTACGCTCGTCTGAGTCTGTGGTATTAGACATAGGGAATTTCATGTCTGCCCTGTTTGGTGTCTAGGGCAGCAATCAGTCCGCTTTCAGACTCTGGCTCTGAGAATTCATTGACGATGGCTTGTTTCAACTGCGGGAAGTCGATGGATGTTCAGATTGGATGTTTCCTAACTGCCAAGCCAGAAAGCCTCGCAACTGTGGTCTGGAAGTGATCCAGAGATGATCTTGGTCTATCTTGGTGGGTCACACTCGTCAAAGACTGAAGGTGAGAGTCAATGTCTCGGAAATACAGGGATGTGCCTGGCTATTCATTGGAGGTCTTTGAATGTCACTTCATATGCCGTTTCAGGGTCTGTCTGAATTAATCCTTCTCCTTCTGTGGTCGCAGAGGCTCTCAGGAAACGGGCTGGTGAAGTTTTTAGCAGAAGGCTTTGGCTCCTCTCCCCTTTGTGTCTGTGCAGAGTTGGGGGAGTTTGCGCTGCTGATGTAAAGTTCAGCAGGATGCCTTTTTCTTGTGGGGTCCACTTGCAGTTGATAGGACTGTTTCAGTTCTTTTTGGACCATGTTAAGCTCTTCTTTGATGCTGCAGAATTGCTGAGTCAAGGTCTGGACTTCAGCTCTGGCTGCACACAGATGGCCTTCAAGGGCCTTAGCCTTAGCGTCTCTCTCTTTAAGTTCCACATTAGCTGTTTTTAACAGTGTCTTTGTGTGAAACAGTTCTCTTTCATGGTCTTGTTTGGTGGCATATTCCAGCTGCCCTGGGGCCCAGCACCTATCAGAGCCTTCTGAAGACCAGTGGTCTCCTTCGGTTGCTCCATTCTGTCAGCGCTCTTGCACATCCGGTGTCTCTTCTCTCGCTGAGCGGAGTGGAGCTCTGTGACTGGCAGTTTTAGTTCATTTACCTCCTGTCGGAGCCCCACAAGAGAATGGGCCAAGGAGAAGATGAAACTGGTCAGCTCTTGGTTGCTCAGGCTGGGTGTCAGAAGTCCACTTGTGTTGCTGTCTCGTTGTTCCTTTCTCTGCTGCTGCAGGTCGTTCACTGCTTCAGGTGGAAGGATGTCTATCACACTGCTCTGCCGGGTCTCCAGGCGGTACTGGTGGGGGGTAGGGCTGGATGTCTGAGGCATACTGGCACACTTGGGGAACATGGGAGAGAAATGGCAAAGGCAAATGCAAGTTCGTACAGAGGTGGTAAGCTATCTGTGTGAGGAAACAGCTATGTGGGCCATGTAAGGCATGAATAGCTGATGTGGGGCAGCTAGTCAGGGTGCTAAGCTTTTGTGTTGGTGAACGCAAAGAATTTGAGTATCTGTGTTGACAGGTCTGTAAGCAGTCAGCTAACAACAGGCTGTACGTGTATTCAAACTATTACTCAAAACTGATAGTTCTTCTCACAGGTTTGGTCACTATGAGGGTAACAAACAAAACAAGACTTCAGAAAGGAAGAAGAAACAATAAGATGAAATTGGAAACAAAGAAAGGAAGGTTTTTTTCTATTTAGTTTAAGCTAAGAGATATGGCTAAGCAGGTGTCACTTGTTTAAGTAAATGCTGCAGTAGACTCATAAAACCATAGGGGGCCTGATAGCTCAGCTAACAGGAACATATCAAACACCTAAAATTCAAAAGGAAAAGAAACAATTGGAAATGTTTCTAGTTCTCTCTGGGGGCTCACAGTGCATTTGTACGGTAACCGTACTTCATGGACTTGGCCTGGCACTGATGAGTGATGTCACAGACACGCCAGGCTCCAACACCCACCAATCACAGCGCACTCCATCTCCCGAATACTGATCACACGCACCTGCACCTCATCAGCATGCTCATCACCTCCACTACAAAAGACACTCACACACATCCAGTCACCGTCCAGTCTTGTTTGCATCTAGAACTATCTACATGCTTACCTCAAGGACTCCCAGCGATCTACTTACCTGTCTCCAGCGTCTCCTTGTATCTCCTCGTGTTCCTCGTCAGTGTGTGAGTGTCGTCAGTCTCCAGTCAAGTGTATTCACCACCGTCTTCCAGGATCTCCACCTATTCAACACAAAAGGACAGTATCATTCCATCTCATCTCACTATTCACCTGCCAAACTCACGTTATACTCACCTGCACTTCTGTTTGCTCAACTGTTGATAAATAAAGTTACCATCTACCAGAGTGGCGTCCCAGCTTATGACGTAGGACGCAGGCGCAGTGTGAGTTCCGGTGACGAACATGGAAGCGCAGAGGAGAGAGCAAAACAAAACCCAGGTCAGGCCTTTATTAAACCCCCGGAGCTTATAATGGACTTATAATGGATGGGTGCAATTTTTTTGGACTTCAAATTTTGGGCCACCATCCACTCCCATTATAAAGCATTGATTAGCCTGGACATTATTTAATATAACGCCGATTGTATTAGTCTGAAAGAAGAAAGTCATATACACCTAGGATGGCTTGAGGGTGAGTAAATCATGGGGTAATTTTTTGGGTGAACTATCCCTTTAAACTGAGTGACAAAGCAATCTCACTGCAGTATTGTTAATGGTGATATGAGCAACGCTCATTTCTCAGAATGAGTTGCGTATTATTGTTTTCATATCGATCCGCTTGTGTGAATTTGAAACAATTGCTTAGAATTAATGGTGTTAATGCTAGCCTAGCTAACTACTAATTTGCCATTGTTTGTGAAGTAAATGTACTGTTTTGATTGGTGAAAGAGTTACAGTATCTCACAAAAGTGAGTACACCCCTCACATTTCAGCAACCATTTTAGTATATCTTCTCTAGGGACAATACTATAGAAATGAAACTTGAATATATTTTTAGAAATCCTGAAGTCTTTTCCGTGCCCTCTCCTGATGACCATCTCGGTCGCGTTGTGGTTTTGCACCCACTGTTTCCCAGGAGATTTTACTCAGTCTCTCCATTGAAGCTGATGCGGCGGTGTCATCTTCTCTGATGCTGGCCGTGGTCAATCCTTTCTTTTTTAGGTCCTCCATCGCTTGGCTGGGGGTATTGTCTGGAAACGGAGACCCTTTTCTTTGAGTAGTTTCCTTACAGGAGTGTATGCCTTCCTCTTCTTTTGGGTCTCCACAGGGTAATCCTGGTCGAAGTACACTAGTCTCTCTTTCAGGTAAACTTTCCTCTTTTTTCATGTTGAATGGAGAACCAGATCTTTAATCCTATATTCAAGAAAGTAAATAACAACCGATCAGGGATTCGCATTTGGCGGTGGCTTGGGGCCAAGCACCCTGTGACAGCGCTGTATACCAAGTTCGTTGTGATCTTGCTTCAAATCTGTCAGCTTAGTTTGCATGTTTTGTTGAATGTCAAGGATTTGGAATAGCACATCTCTAGCTTCGATTTATATAAAAACTCTAGGCTACACCATACAATACTCAAAAGCCTTGTGGACACATATTTAGTATGTGTTTTGTGCCTTCTTTCAGTGAAAGAAGGCACAAAACACAAAAAATGTTTTTTCTTTAAAAACCATGCATAGATGTTATTCTCTCAAAAATACAAACATGTACATGTTGCTCACATATTATGGTAGCCCAGTTCGTGATGAATACAGAGTAAGGACACTTTTAATATTTTATAATTACAATTACATACAATTAATATGTTTATAAGCAACGGAAAAAAGCACAAATGTTAGGGCCCCAAAACCCCCTTAGAGGGTTAATATCAATCATCTCATGTTCGAGATCCACCTATGGGAAGAGCATCCGTACCTGACCTCTGCAGAAAGCATCCAACTGCACCAACCTGGCTTACAGGACCTCAGTGTTCACTGAAGAAAGGTAGCACCTGCAGGTCTGTCATATTCTCAGGTAAAGGGCAATCCCTTACCTGCTATTGGGCACACACTCCTGTGTATCAAACCAGACTTTGGATACCATTCCCATAGGTGGATCTATCAACTCAATGTTCCAGAAAACCAGAGATACAAACAGTAACATATTGTTAATAACATTTTATTCACAATTGGTATTGTTTTTTCCCTGTTTTCCACAAAGAGATTACATTTTAGGTCACAGCCTACCAGATGAGAACCACTGCCACAGAACAATACAATTCTATTATTTTGAGATCAACCTTGATAGACTCTATTTGGCTTCTTTATATATATACAGTATGTTATTTTAATTGTGCTTCCAATCTGTAGATTATTTTTGCTCTAAATGTATATGAGATTTAATGATCTAAACAAACAGACTAGACATTACAGAACTGGCACATCAAACCACAGCAAAAACAATACTCTCTCAGTTACAGATGTCTCGCTTCCTGAGAATGTTAACTCTGAACTAGATGAGATAACTAAGGTAAGGTGACATTTCTGTATCATCTGTGATGTTTTTCTAGAGATTAATCTACTCTCTTTTTATGTTTAAATTATAAACTACTGATTGGATATTGCTTTGTGTTTTCACTTCACAGGCTCCTAAAGTTCACTCCATTCACACTTATGTGGCACTTTACAAGTTCCTCCCTCAAGAGCAAAATGATTTAGAATTACAGTAAGTCCAGTATGTGTGTTTGTGCGTGACAGAAAGTCTCCCAAACACCATACCACTCTGGTTACTCACGTAACCCTGGTTCCCTGATATAACGGGAAGAGCATTGGTCAGTTAGCTGATGCTTATGGGGAAAAAACCTGCTTTATCCGAATCCTGAAGCCTGATTGGTTCACATATGTGCAAGTGCACAGACAAATAGTGTTTCAGACTGCAGGGTTGATTTCCTATATCAGTCACATTGGGATGCTGTCAGATCAGAATCTTTCGACTGACCAGTGCCTAGCATGACTCACTGGCAGCGTAGTAGCATGGCAAGCTTGCGGAATGCTGGTTCCTGTTATCTCAGGGAACCAGAGTTATGTGAGTAACTAGAGCGATCAGTCTGTGAGCCAACAGCTTGGAAGTGCTTGAATGAGGCTTGTTCATGTCATGGAGAAGCTTGGCCTAATAAACCTGAAGTGCCACCATTGTATGTAATGCAGAGGCAGCGAACCAGGCAGCGAGGCGGAACTTATGCTTTTACTGTGAGAGTGTCCACCTTTGATGAACTCGGCTTGGAATGGGCGGAGCCCGGCAAGCGACGAACTCTGAGGCTTGCCGTTTTAAAATAACACCAGTGAAAACATGCTCTTATACAGTGAATATGCTCTGTGAGTAGGGCTGAAACGATCAGTCGACATTATCGACAATACTGTAATGCAGCCCTCTCGGATCCAATTCAATAAAAGAAGACAGCGCTTTGGAGTGCATAGTGCAAACGAAGTCGAACCCGTGAAATGTGGGAGATTAACATAGCATAAACATAACAAACATAATGTTTAGCATAACTACAAAAAAACGCTGTCATGCAGGGCCACCAAGTCTCATTCAGACTACTGTTCTCATGCCACACGTCTATTTTCTCACACAGTGAAAGATACATAGCAGAGCAAAGAGGACACAGACAACGCGCCGACAGATAAGACAGATCAGGTTACTTTTCATATAAAACTAAGTCTCAGCTTTTGAATTCTGTCAATTTTACTATCTCTTCCTGTTTGCTATTACAGCGCGAAATTAACATGAATGAACATCAAAAAGTATGTTGAAATATACAGTACAACTTACTGAAATGAATCCATCTCTAATGTAATCACTTAATCAGAGTTTTAACCACAGAAAGAAGTCAATAAAAAAGCTTGCAAACAAATATGTCACAAAATGTAACATTTACCTCAGGAAACCTATTCAATGACCATAAACTCGAAAGTTAGTGTGTACATTATTTACATTATTACATACATATACATATACACTACCATTCAAAAGTTTGGGATCAGTAAGATCGTCTGCTCACCAAGCTGCATTTATTTAATTAAAAAAACAGTAAAAACAGTAATATTGTGACATATTATTTCAATTTAAAATTGAAATAAAAAACTTTTCTACTTGAATATATTTTATAAAGTAATTTATTCCTGTGATCAAAGCTGAATTTTCAGCATCATTACTCCAGTCTTCAGTGTCACATGATCCTTCAGAAATCATTCTAATATGCTAATCTGCTGCTCAAGAAACATGTATGATTATTATCAATGTTGAAAACAGTTGTGCTTTTTTTTTTTCTTTTTTTTTAGGATTCCTTGATGAATAGAAAGTTCAAAAGAACAGCATTTATCTGAAATACAAAGCTTTTGTAACATTATACACCACCATTCAAAAGTTTGGGGTCAGTAACAATTTTATTTATTTATTTTTAAAGAAATTTTTCACTTTTGAATGGTTGTGTGTGTGTGTGTGTGTGTGTGTGTGTGTGTGTATATATATATATATATATATATATACATATACACAGGTGCTGGTCATATAATTAGAATATCATCAATTAGAATATCATCATGCTTTATTTCACTAATTCCATTCAAAAAGTGAAACTTGTATATTATATTCATTCATTACACACAGACTGATATATTTCAAATGTTTATTTCTTTTAATTTTGATGATTATAACTGACAACTAAGGAAAATCCCAAATTCAGTATCTCAGAAAATTAGAATATTACTTAAAACGAATACAAAGAAAGGATTTTTAGAAATCTTGGCCAACTGAAAAGTATGAACATGAAAAGTATGAGCATGTACAGCACTCAATACTTAGTTGGGGCTCCTTTTGCCTGAATTACTGCAGCAATGCGGCGTGACATGGAGTCGATCAGTCTGTGGCACTGCTCAGGTGTTATAAGAGCCCAGGTTGCTCTGATAGTGGCCTTCAGCTCTTCTGCATTGTTGGGTCTGGCATATTGCATCTTCCTCTTCACAATACCCCATAGATTTTCTATGGGGTTAAGGTCAGGCAAGTTTGCTGGCCAATTAAGAACAGGGATACCATGGTCCTTAAACCAGGTACTGGTAGCTTTGGCACTGTGTGCAGGTGCCAAGTCCTGTTGGAAAATGAAATCTGCATCTCCATAAAGTTGGTCAGCAGCAGGAAGCATGAAGTGCTCTAAAATTTCCTGGTATACGGCTGCGTTGACCTTGGACCTCAGAAAACACAGTGGACCAACACCAGCAGATGACATGGCACTCCAAACCATCACTGACTGTGGAAACTTTACACTGGACCTCAAGCAACATGGATTGTGTGCCTTTCCTCTCTTCCTCCAGACTCTGGGACCCTGATTTCCAAAGGAAATGCAAAATTTACTTTCATCAGAGAACATAACTTTGGACCACTCAGCAGCAGTCCAGTCCTTTTTGTCTTTAGCCCAGGCGAGACGCTTCTGACGCTGTCTGTTGTTCAAGAGTGGCTTGACACAAGGAATGCAACAGCTGAAACCCATGTCTTGCATACGTCTGTGCGTAGTGGTTCTTGAAGCACTGACTCCAGCTGCAGTCCACTCTTTGTGAATCTCCCCCACATTTTTGAATGGGTTTTGTTTCACAATCCTCTCCAGGGTGCGGTTATCCCTATTGCTTGTACACTTTTTTTCTACCACATCTTTTCCTTCCCTTCACCTCTCTATTAATGTGCTTAGACACAGAGCTCTGTGAACAGCCAGCCTCTTTTGCAATGACCTTTTGTGTCTTGCCCTCCTTGTGCAAGGTGTCAATGGTCGTCTTTTGGACAACTGTCAAGTCAGCAGTCTTCCCCATGATTGTGTAGCCTACAGAACTAGACTGAGAAACCATTTAAAGGCCTTTGCAGGTGTTTTAAGTTAATTACCTGATTAGAGTGTGGCACCATGTGTCTTCAATATTGAACCTTTTCACAATATTCTAATTTTCTGAGATACTGAATTTGGGATTTTCCTTAGTTGTCAGTTATAATCATCAAAATTAAAAGAAATAAACATTTGAAATATATCAGTCTGTGTGTAATGAATGAATATAATATACAAGTTTCACTTTTTGAATGGAATTAGTGAAATAAATCAACTTTTTGATGATATTCTAATTATATGACCAGCACCTGTATATATATGTATATATATATATATATATATATATATATATATATATATATATATACAATCTAGAGAGGGGCATTTTTCCAAAAAAAAAAAGCACAATATTACATATTAATATTTTTACTGTTATTAAAACGTTATTATTACAATTCACAGACTTAAAAACACAGTACCAGTCATTGTTACAGTTGGACTATTGATGACTTCTGAGGAGGAAAGAAAACCTGAAGGAGATTGGACTATTCATTTGGCTTGAAAATCATTCAAAAAATACACTTTCTGAAGTGATTTCCATGTTTTATTTACTACTTAAAGTACAGTATAACTCAATATTTTAACTAATTGCTAAAGTGGAATAATCGAACAAAGCCTACTGATAAATCATTGTAATAATCAATGATTAGTCGATTAATCGTTCTAATAATCGTTAGATTAATCGATTATCAAAATAATTGTTTGTTGCAGCCCCACTATGAATTTCACCTGATAGTCACAGGGGAGAGCATCATTCTCATCTGATTACGTGATTATGTTCTTTATTTACTACCCCACATGATGGCACGAAACAGCACATTTTGCTATTCATTTATTCCCAAATATTTTCAGCAAATATCACAAATCATTTCTAAACACACTAAGCCAGCGAGTGCGTGACGCATCTGAAGGCACGCAAATTCATCACCCATTAGAAAAAAATGTAGCAACAAATAATAACAATATAGCCAAGCCTTACCTTGCAATAAACTTTGTCATTTAATTTGAAAAGCAATCGATTAATCTGAAGGGAAGTTGCGGCGTTGCACAGCTGCAGAGCAACAACGTCGCAGTGAAATTAGCTCTTTTAGATATCGCCGGATGGGGAGGTCTCTGAATCAGCTTGCTTGCTGAAGCGTCTTCAGTCTTCTTCGGGCAGCGAGATGTTCTTTGCGCTGAAGAAGAAAGATTCTGGTCTGACAGCATCCCAGTGTGACTGATATAGGCAGTCAACCCTGCCCCAAATAGCTGAAACAATATTTTTCTGTGCACTTACACAGACATGAAAAAATCAGGCTTCAGGATTCAGAGAAAACATGAGTTTTCCCCATTCACACAGATAGTTTTAGACACATATCACATTTGGCTTTCTCTCTGTTTTTATCTTAGTCCTGGTGACAGAGTTACGGTGATTGATGACTCTAATGAAGAATGGTGGAAGGTGGGTATTCATGTGTAAAGAGCTCTACGTTCTCAGCAGCATCACATACTAATGTTTCTTTTTAGAAATTCTATACCAGACTTTGTTTTAATGAATCATATCTGCAAACTCCAGACAGATGAAAAAATGTGTGAAGGGGTGTGCAAACTCTAAAATCATCATTCACAACTTAATACACAAAATAAACTTAGCACGAGGGCTTTTTCAGCATCAATTAAAACACTTGCTCATCAGCAGTTTAAACTCAGTCCAGCACAGCTCACTCTTGTGGCAGGTTCTCTCTTCCCACAGCCAGACATCACAGGCTTTTTATCTCCCCAACTAACAAAATACGAATGTTCTCAGAATATTTTGCTAACATTCCCATTAAGTTATGAAAATGTTATTTCTAAATGTTTTTTAAATGTTCAAAACATCAGGTTTTTTTTTTTTAATGTATAAAGAACATTTTTTTTTTCTTGGTTTATGTAAATGTTAGAGGAACATTACATTCTATCATATTAAAAATGTTATTTCTGAATGTTTTCAGACATTCAAACATTCAAAACGTCCGAGACATCCATGCTTTTAAAGGTTTTGAGAACATTTTTTTTTGGTTATGCAAAAATCATTCAAACCTTCCCCTGGGAACATTGCTTCTACTCTTCTATCCATTCTCCACACCAATTATCCTCTCTAGGATTGCGCTATTGCTCGAGCCTGCTCCACCATCTCGGGCCACAGACATGGGAAACACCCTGGACTGATGGCCAGTCCATCATAGGACTCGCACACAGACAATTTAGTATCACCAATTTACCTATGCTGCATGTCTTTGAACTGTGGTGGAAACTGGAGTGCCTGGAGGAAACCACGTATAGATACACGGCTTATGCAAGTCCTCAAGAAAGCCATAGAAGAGCTCGGATTAGACTGGTCGGCCTGAGAAGAGCCCACCTACAGCCGACTCACCAACATCCAGCCCCTTTCCTTCCAGAGAGCTGACCAGGACGTGAAGCAACCCATAATCTACATCTGTCCATTCTTCTTTTTCGGCCGCTCTCTCTACATGGTTGACGATGCCGAAGAAAAGGACTACACGAAGCTCGCCCGAGTGGAAGAAGCTGTTGCTGCTCATCTCAGAGGCTCTTCTTGACTCCCCCGTATCCCCGTCAGGCCTGTTTGGCTCCGTGGTGGACGGCTTCATGGGGCACTGTATCGTGACCCAGAATTCATTGCAAGTCATGTGTCCCTTCCTGCCAGTTCCTCTACTGCCTCCAGTCACTCCAAGGCCCAGCCGACTCAGCAGTGACCCAGGCCAGCATCAGCACCCCTCACGCCCCAGTCAAAAGTGGAGCCTGAAGTCAAGCCACGCCTCCGCTACCAAACGCTACCCATTTCTGAAGCGTCAAGCGCCTCGCCCCAAAGCTAGACCCTGTACAGCCAAAGCAGTGCTGATGCCTCAGGATGAAAGAGGAACAGGTTAAGTCCCACCAAGGCTGGACCACCCTCAAAGCGCGCCCGTCTTCCAGTCCGATTTGTTTGTTGCCTGTTCTAGGCCCGGCCCAAGAGTTTGCACAACCAAACCCCTTCTGGCTGTTAAAGCGTCCACCGGCAAGCCATCCACCAGCAAGCCATCCCCGAAGTGTCGAGCTGGATTTTGTCAATCATCTCTCTCCCACGGAACGCAGCAAGTCAGGCTTTTAAAGCCGCTACTTCCTCGCCCCCAAGAAGGATGGCGGCCTCAGGCCCATCCTCGATCTGAGATGTGTTAACTATGAAACAAATCCTTGTGTAATCTTGCCCCAGGGATTGGTTTATATCAGTGGATCTGAAAGAGTGGGTCAAGATAGTCCCCCATCATGGGGATGATTTGGCACCCCCAACTGGGGTTGTGGAACCTGCATGTTTGACTCCTCAGGCCTTCCCCAGGAGGTTATGAGAATGAACTCTGAGGCAAGGGTCCCTTCCACAAGGTGCCTCTACGCCCAGCAATGGTCTGTTTTCTCAAGCTGGTGCTTAGCTCGGAAAATAGATCCCGTTAAAGGCGAGATTGTGTCAGTTCTCATGTCCTCTTGCTGGCTTTAGCATCAGTTCAGTGAACTGGAGATCTGCAGGCTTTGTCTGTGGACCCTTCCTGCCTTGAATTCAGTCCTAACAACTGTAAAGTGGTCCTCAGGTCGAGAAAAGGTTATGTGCTGAAATTGCTTTCCACCCCGTTCAGAACGCAGGTGATAGTGCTGTCAGCTCTTCTGCTTGCAGAGAATGAGCAGGCACCTCATCCACTCTGTCCCGTCAGGGCCCTTAGAATCTATACTGAGCTCTCTAGCCTATTTCGTCAATCAGAGCAGCTGTTTGTCAGTTTCAGAGGCTGCACTAAAGGGCTGTTGGTTTTAAAGCAAAGAATTTCCAGGTGGATTGTGGATGCAATAGTGCTGGCTTACAAGTCCACTGACTTGTTGTGCCCCCTAGGGGTTAGGGCCCATATAGCCTCCTCATGGGTGTGGTCCAGGGGAATCTCTATCGCAGATATCTGTGCGGTGGCCAGCTGGTCCTTGCCATCCACTTTCATCAGAACCTGGACATCCCTGCTCTTCAAGCAAGGGTGTTGTCAATCGAAATGCTTGCGTACTGTGTAGTCAGGCCCTGACCACAGTCTGGGCCTCTCCATGTGCAACTGATTGTGGGGCCCTCAAACTGTTGGCTCGCAGAGCGGCTTCCGTTCTGTGCTTGTACCATGGCTCTTTGGGAAGTACCTCATAGCATCAGCTAAAACTGACGCAATGCAAGTAAACCATATCGAAAGGGAACATTAATGGTTACTCGCCTAACCCTTGTTCCCTGAGATAACAGGAACAAGCATTGCGTAGCTGGCCATGCTATTGTGCTGCCCAGTGAGTCATGCTAGTCGCACCTCAGTCAAATGATTCTGACGGCATTTCTACATGACTTATATAGGCAGTCAACCCGCCCATTTTGGCAGGCTGAAATGCCATTTGTCTGTGCAGTTGCACAAACGTGAACCAATCAGGCTTCAGGATTCTGAGAAAACGTCTCACGTTACTCATGTAACCATGGTTCCCCGAGAACGTAACGAGATGCTGCATCAATGACGACACTTTAGGGAACGCCTTCAGCGTGACTGTGTCTGAAGCCAGGTGGAAGTCCAATCCTGATTGGTGCAACAACATCCCGGGATGCATGCCGGCGGATCTGGATCAACTGAAGAAAGCCGCTCCCAGGCATGCAGGAAGTATGGCAAAGGGACGCAGCGTCTCGTTCCCATTTCAGGGAAACATGGTTACATGAGTAACCTGAGACGTTCCCTTTCAAGGGAACTCATACTGCGTCGATGACGACACTTTGGGGAATGAAATGCTCACTTTGCCATACTGACGAAATGCCTGCCCTAGTGTGAAATAAGGCACTACTCAGGACATGAGTGCTTGGGGCCCCAGAGTGTCTGGAAGGTTCAGGCTATAAAACCTGACAAAGGTATCTGGGGAAGACCATCCCGCCGTTACATACATCTTTGAGGGATGCCCTTAATGCCCCCAATAAAGCCTTTGAGGATGCCATACTTTGTGTGGAATGTGCTCTAATTGGCAGAGGTAAAGGCAGCCCATTCACCTCATAAGTCAAAATGTCCTTATCTGACCATTCACCTAAATAAGAGTCTGTTTAGTAGCTGGACAGCCCTTCTTAGGCCTGAAGGACTACCAGCCGGCCACATTAGTGGGTACCTTAGCTATGTAACCCAGTCTAGGATAAAGAATAGCCTTTACACCACCTGGAGCAAATTCCCAACAAGAAGGATCAATTGACAAGGCCTGTAGGTCTCCAACAATTTTGAGAGAAAAATGCCATTTTTAAGACTAGCTACTTGTCTGATGCAGAGTCCAGGGTGATAAGATGGTGCTTTCCCGGCTGCCGTCTATCAGTGGATGAGAGTCAGCCAGAGCTGCCCCACATACACCTTAACACTCAAAGGTCGGGAACCGCACTGGTGCGTTTTGCTGGATTTTTTCTCATAGCAGCAAAATCAACTTAAAATATCGTTGTCATTGTCATACAGACAAAAGTAATACATCATTTGAAACTAGAGAATGTCTTCTTTTATTTGTGTACACTCACAGTAAAAACAAAATGTTGTGCTTTTTGCAAAATAAAAAAAAAAAAACTAACATGATGTGCGAGCTGCAGTCTCTCTGAATGAAATCCATTCTGAGAGTCCTCAGAAAATGAACTGTAACTTAGTAAGTACTTATCACACAAACAAGAGACATATATCTAAAGAAACGTTGAAATGTCAGGTAAGTCAAATCGAAAACAAATATTCTGTTTATGTAATCTGTTAGAAAAGAGATGTCAATCATTCGCGAGTCAGCTCATTATCCACTAATGCGGCCATGCCCAAGGAGCACGCGGAGCTTTCAGATGTAAATTCTGAGGCGATACATGCAACAGAGAGTGAACGCCCGCATCAGCTCGGAAAAATGCATCAAGCTTAGTCAGATTCATGTACATTGTTTTGAGACGCATTCTCTGGAAGAATTTGCCTCAGAGGAAGAGCACTTTCAATTTCATTTCGATCGAGGATCAACTTGATTAAGCCGATGATTGTGAATGGTAAATTTTTTATTCTTAAGTTCTTTATTCTAATCGCGATATAGTGTCTGTGAATATTAAACCGCAAAAAGACTGTTTAAATATGAATCCTGCAAGTTTTGTGTGTCTCTGTGTGAATTAATGGGGCAGATCGATGAGCGGTTTCGTTTACTACACATAACTTACATTAGTAAACTGCCATATTGGCTATTTCCAAACTATTTTGCTTTACTGAGATGAGTGAAATCGACTGAAATACGTAATAAATACTGAAATAAAATGTGTTGCAATGTATTAAACTGCACATTCTGACACAATCTACATTGTAAAAAGCGCTATATAAATAAAGGTGACTTGACTTGACATTATCATTTAGGCTCTATAATATAACAAATATAATATATAAAATGCCATAGAGGTAATATGAATGTTTAGACGCTTTGCATCACAGAAATGCATTCGATTTTAAACTATATCAAAATAGAAAATCATTATTTAAATTGTAATAATATTTCACAGTATTTATGTTTTTTTTTCTGTATTTTTGATCAAATAAATGCAGGCTTGATGAGCATGAGACTTCTTTCAAAAACATTAAAAATAGTAATATGTGTCCAATCTTTTGACCGGTACTGACCAAAAGGTATTACATTTGACACTGCTGCCATGATCCATAACAGTCTCTGAAAGTGATACGTTGGCCTAGCTTTATTCTGGAAACCATGTCCAGAATCAACTCAAGACAGCTGTGCTCTCATCGTGATTGAGTCCCACACTACTCCTAGATATGTTGTCCGTTGAAACGGAGTGAGCATGCTGTTTTTTATATTGAGCCTGAGCCCCAAGCACTTCATGTGATGTAGCACGACATCTCGATGCTGTGCTGCCATCTCTTGAGACTGAGCCAAAATCAGCCAGTTGTCTATATAATTGAGAACTCTTATTCCCTGGAGTCTGAGTGGTGCCAGGGCTGCGTCCATACATTTCGTGAAAGTGCCCCCGAAAGCGATTCTCAGGAACTTCCTTTGTTCCAGAAGAATGGAGAAATGGAAATATGCGTGTTTCAGATTGATCGTAACAAACCAGGCCTCGGACTTGATTTGGCTCAAGATTGTCAGGATTTTGAACTTAAATATCTTCAGAGATTGATTAAGCTGATCTACACTACCAGTCAAAAGTTTGGACACGGTAAGATTTTTAATGTTTTTAAAATAAGTTTCGTCACATGATCCTTCAGAAATCATTCTAATATGCTGATTTGCTGCTCAAGAAACATTTATGATTATTATCAATGTTGAAAACAGTTGTGTACTTTTTTTTTTCAGGATTCCTTGATGAATAGAAAGTTCAAAATAACAGCATTTATCTGAAATGCAAAGCTTTTGTAACATTATACACTACCGTTCAAAAGTTTGGGGTCAGTAAGAATTTTTATTTTTATTTTTTTGAAAAGAAATTAAAGAAATTAATACTTTTATTCAGCAAGGATGCATTAAATCGATCAAAAGTGGCAGTAAAGACATTTGTAATGTTACAAAAGATTTATATATATTTCAAATAAATGCTGTTCTTTTGAACTTTCTATTCATCAAAGAATCCTGAAAAAATATTGTACACAAATATTTTGTACAATTGTACACACAATTGAGCAGCAGATCAGCATATTAGAATGATTTCTGAAGGATCATGTGACACTGAAGACTGGAGTAATGATGCTGAAAATTCAGCTTTGATCACAGGAATAAATTACTTTATAAAATATATTCAAACAGAAAAGTTATTTTAAATTGTAATGATATTTCATAATATTACTGTTTTTACTGTATTTTTAATAAATGCAGCCTTGGTGAGCAGACGAAACTTCTTTTAAAAACATTAAAAATCTTACCGTGTCCAAACTTTTGACTGGTAGTATATAATGGGATTTAACTATTTGACTTGATTTGACTTCTATCATCATTTATCTATTCATCATTGTATATTTTTTTTGTTTTTGTTTTTGTTCTGTTGAACACAAAGGAAGATATTTTGGAGAAAGTTTGTAACCAGGCCGCTTTGGGGCACCATTGACTTCCATAGTAGGAAAAAAAAAAACTACTATGGAAGTCAATGGTGCCCCAAAATTGTTCAGTTTAACACATTCTTCAAAATATCTTCCTTTGTGTTCAACAGAACAAAGAAAATTATACAGATTTTGAACAACTTGAGGGTGAATAAATGATGATAGAATTTTCATTTTTGAGTAAACTATCCCTTTAAAGTCTCCTCAAACCCCTCCCTCAGATCCATCTGCGATCCCCAAATATGAAGCCACCGGGCTGCCTCGGCTGCCGCGGGACATGCACCATGTGGAGCGCAGAGCTGGCCGCTCTGATGAAACAATGCCAGCCGGGAGCGCGGTGTTCTTTGGGGCAAACGCTCGCAATATGCTCACAATCAACCCCCTCGAGGGCTGACCGTGCATGCTCTGCTTGAATAAAACGTGGGCAAGGATGAACACACTTCCTGAATAGCTGGTGCTGTTTACTCACCATAATAAAGATATATATGAGGAATATGGGACAAAAAACACCAAATAAGATTGACAGACACAGAGTGCTTGCTGAAGATCAGAAAGCTGACAACAACTGTGATTTATAGCTTTCGCTTTAATTGGAATGAGTTGCATATGACTTCAGAGGCAGTCACGCTGAAGACATTCCCCAAAGTGTAGTCATCGATGCAGTGCGAGTTCCCTCGAAGGGGTTTCCCAAGTTTTCACCATAGTGTCAGCTAAAACTAATGCAATTCGCGTTCCCGTTATCTCAGGGAGCCAGGTTTATGTGAGTAACCATAAACGTTTTCATAATTTAATGGGAATGTTAACGAAACATTCTAAGAACATATTTTTGTTAGCTATGAAGTCAGTGTATAATTCCTGTTTCATAGTTAGATATGAAGTCAGTGTATAATTCCTGCTTGCCTGTATATGTGTAACTTGCATTCATTGTTTTTTCCTTATCCTTACATAAACCATTCCAAAAAAACATGTTCCATGAACAATATATAAATAACGTTTTTGTGGGACTTCCGGTGGCACCATGACCGAGTAAGCAACATAAAACAGAGCTCCATCAAAAAATCGAATAGTTAAGTGGCAACAATAATTTTTTAGTGCTTAAAATAAAGAAAAACAAATTCACTGGTGAAATGAGTTTGACTTTGAGACAAAAGACGAGCAATAAACAAGATAACAAGAAGGAAAAGAAAGAAAAACGGAGAACACAGAGTCCAATTAGCACAAACAGTGCTAGTAATGCACTGTCTGTGCTAATTCGATCATTAAAGATCAAGGGGTGGTGGAGGAATTAAAGAAACTCCATAAAGAAAATCAAGAAGGACACAACCACACTAAGACATCCCTGGAAAGAGTGGAGCAAACAGTCAAAGATATAAAAGATCAATTAATTAAGAATAAGCATGGAGGAAGATACAACAATGCAACACCAGAGGGCACTAAAGTACTTGCTCCACCATGATGTGAATCTTTCTGCAAAGTGCGATGAACTTGAAAACAGAATGAGGTGTAATAATATCTACCAGATGCCAGAAGGAATTGAAGAAAAGATATGACAGGATTTGTGAAGAAGTTGCCGAATGACGTGCTCATTCTACCGACTGAAATGGACATTAAGATCAAGAGGGCACATCGTTTACTAACGTCAAAACCGGTGGACCCAGCAGCAACCCCTAGGTCAATCATTGTAAGATTTTTGGATGCAGCAGTTAAAGACTTGATCATCAGACAAGCTTGGAGCCAGGGTCAGATTCACATCCAAGAATGACGAATTTTCTTTGACCAAGATTACTCTCTTGGCCTACAGAAGAAAAGAGCAAAAGTCTACGAAGTCATCAAACAGCTAAAAAAAAGAAAGGAATGTGGGCAAAATACATATACCCAGCGCAACTAAGACTGAAACTTAGCAATGGGGAGAAAATGTTCGCAATAATGAAGGACGCAACAACGCAGCTGAAAGAACTGAAAATTGAAGTATGCTGTGGTTGTTCCCCTCTTTTGCCAAAAGAACATTAAAATGTAATTGCAATTATGTTATTGTATTTCATATGTTACATCGCCATAAGTTTATATAAGTTTTCTGTTAATAGTTCTAACAGATGCCAAATTTGAATAGACCTCTTATGTGCATGTGCAAGTGTTCGAAAGCTGTGTCTAATGGGACAGATGGAAGTTCAAGTTCAAGTTCATGGTTATTGAGTGAAATTTTTTTTTGTTTTGTTTTGGTTTTTTGTACCCCCAGGTATTTATACAAAGAAGGAGGAATGTACACAGATCAGGCATAACATTATGACCACTGACAGGTGAAGTGAATAACACTGATTATCTCTTCATCACGGCACTTGTTAGTGGGTGGGATATATTAAGCAGCAAGTGAACATTTTGTCCTCAAAGTTGATGTGTTAGAAGCAGGAAAAATGGGCAAGTGTAAGGATTTGAGCGAGTTTGACTAGGGCCAAATTGTGATGGCTAGACGACCAGGTCAGAGCATCTCCAAAACTGCAGCTCTTGTGGGGTGTTCCCGGTCTGCAGTGGTCAGTATCTATCAAAAGTGGTCCAAGGAAGGGACAGTAGTGAACCGGCGACAGGGTCATGGGTGGCCAAGGCTCATTGCTGCACGTGGGGAGAGAAGGCTGGCCTGTGTGGTCCGATCCAACAGACGAGCTACTGTAGCTCAAATTGCTCAAGAAGTTAATGCTGGTTCTGATAAAAAAGGTGTCAGAATACACAGTGCATCGCAGTTTGTTGTGTACGGGGCTGCATAGCTGCAGACCAGTCAGGGTGCCTATGCTGACCCTGTCCACCGCCAAAAGGCAACAGTGGGCACATAAGCATCAGAACTGGCTCACAGACCAATGGAAGAAGGTGGCCTGGTCTGATGAATCCCGTTTTCTTTTACATAATGTGGATGGCCGTGTGCATCGCTTACCTGGGGAAACACGAGGCACCAGGATGCACTATGGGAAGAAGGCAAGCCGACGGAGGCAGTGAAATGCTTTGGGCAATGTTCTGCTGGGAAACCTTGTCCATGTAGATGTTACTTTGACACGTACCACCTACCTAAGCGTTGTTGCAGACCATGTACACCCTTTCATGGAAACTGTATTCCCTGGTAGCTGTGGCCTCTTTCAGCAGGATACGCCCTGCCACAAAGAAAAATGGTTCAGGAATGGTTTGATGATCACAACAACGAGTTTGAGGTGTTGACTTGGCCTCCAAATTTCCCCAGATCTCAATCCAATCGAGCATCTGTGGGATGTGCTGAACAAACAAGTCCGATCCATGGAGGCCCCACCTCGCAACTTAAAGAATCTGCTGCTAACATCTTGGTGCCAGATACCACAGCATACCTTCAGGGGTCTAGTGGAGTCCATGCCTCGATGTGTCAGGACTGTTTTGGCAGCAAAAGGGGGACCAACACAATATTAGGAAGGTGGTCATAATGTTATGCCTGATTGGTGTATATCATAATACTATTCAGAGAATATGGAATTTTTGAATTTCATTAGTTATAATAT
The DNA here is from genome assembly GCA_037950675.1 of Hypophthalmichthys molitrix. Classification (NCBI taxonomy): domain Eukaryota; kingdom Metazoa; phylum Chordata; class Actinopteri; order Cypriniformes; family Xenocyprididae; genus Hypophthalmichthys; species Hypophthalmichthys molitrix. The sequence continues at coordinate 12,403,850 of CM075510.1, forward strand.
AAACAAAATTAATAATCCAATAAAAAGGAAGAAAATTTGTGGACAGTTAAAAAATGGCAAACTTCTGTAGTATTACTCCAGGAAACACACTTATCTGAGATAGAACATTTAAAACTAAAAAGAGAATGGGTAGATCAAGTGTATAGTGCTTCATTTGGAAATAGAGGAGTGGCTATTTTGTTAAAACAGTTTACTATAACAATGAAAAAACCTTTCAAGACAAGGATGGCCGATATGTTATGGTGGTTGGATTAAGATAACAATTGTAAATATATATACCCCAAATGAAGATTGACCCTGTTTCTTTAAAAAAAAAAAAAAAAAATAGCAGCACTAGTGGCAGATAAAAGTGAAGGGATTTTGCTTATCAGAGGAGTTTTTAATGAGTAAGTGTCTCGTAATAACGACTTAACATCTCATAATAATGAGGAACTTTCTCGTAATAATGACTTATTTTCTCGTAATAATGAGAAACTTCTATGCATGCACAAAGCAGCGGAAATGAAGGGCGTGACACGCTAGCGACATCCGCTGGTCAAATGTGAGAACTCAGCAAACATGGCACGTTCTGCAAAAGTGTAATCTATAATATCATTAAATAACATTATTGATAAATTATCAGTATATGAGATGGGATATAGTATTTTATTCATTTGTATTTTTGTGTATGAACAAGCAGAAACACAGAATGGTGATCCGAGGTTCCCTGAGAACAGGGAACAAAACGCTGCGTTGATACGCTAGGGGAACGCCTCCACATGAACTGGTGTCTGAAACGCTTATCAAATCACGGCAATATCATATTGACCAGCGACAGCCCATGACATCAAAATGGTGCGACCCGAAAGTATATAAGGGGTGCCTAGAGAACATGTCATCCTCTTTTCGTCTTCAGGGACTATGTGTGAAGCGCTATCGCTGGCAAAATGAAATGCACAGAGAAAACCAGACGAAGGTTTAGTGTGTGGATCCGTGTCCCAGATGACACACACGAACTGTGCGTTCTTTGTCTGGGGGAACAGCACGCACGGGAAGTTCTCGAGGGAGCTGCCTGTGTGAATTGTGAGTGTTTTCCTTTGAGAACGCTCCACTCTCGTCTGGCTCTCTTCTCGAGGGATGAGAGTTCAGCATCTGGGCCTGGTAGTTTGGGTCCCTCTCGTGCCGAGGCAGAGCAGAAACTCAGATCATGGGGCTCTCAGATGGAGCTCGCTGAACAGTTTGAGAGAGGTGTGGAGCAGCTGCTGGGAGAGGATGCGTTGTCCTCTGCATCCTCAGGTCCAGCAGCGAGTACTTTACCAGCTGAGCAGGAGATGGCTGAGGAGGATAGAGAGGGTGAGTGTACTGAATCCTCCCAGCCACCCTGCCCCGCGCATGCTGAGTTACTGGAGGTTATGGAACGCACTGCTGGCAGATTACAGTTGCCATGGTAGCGCGTTAGGAGAGAGACCGCGTGTGGTCAGCTTGACGGTCGGTTTCTCTCTGACCATAATCCTCCAGCTCAAGTGAGCCTTCCATTCCTTCCTGACCTGCATATTGAGGTTGAGAAGGCATGGAAAAACCCATATTCTGCATGAATTCATCGACATCAGCGGGCTAATTTCGCTTATGTCGAGGGATTGGGGAAATATGGGTATGTGTCAATGCCACCGATTGACGAGACGTTTGCAAACTATCTTGTGTCTGGGCTGACTTCATCATTAAAGGCTCCGACTCTAAGCCCCTTAAGGTGACATCACGCTTAAATGGCAGAGCATACGTGGCAGCGAGCCAGGCTGGTACTGCTGGTACTACTGAGGGACTTAGACCAGGGGCAGGGTCTCTCCCCTGAAGCAGTCGAGGAGCTGCGCCGCACCACAGATCTTGCTCTCCGGGCCACCAAACACGGAGAGGCATCTGTGGCTGATCCTGGCCGACATCGGAAGAGAAGGGGTTTCTCCTCGATGCTCCAGTTTCACAATCAGTGGCATTCAAGACATGCATACCGCTGAGGTCTGAGTCCTCAACCAGACAGACTGGGCCTGGCCTCTCCCGAGGGCTGTAGACAGGACCAGAAGGTTAGTATTGCCTCTCATGTGCCCCCTCTGTGGAGGAGTAGGACACAAAGAAGGTGAGACTCCAGAAAGAAGAAGAATCTAAAGGGGGGGGTGATCCATCAAAAATGCGTCAGCGTTGTTGATGGATCTCCTCACTCTAAGGGTGATTAGAACTACCCTCTCCATTCTTCTTTAACCCCAGGCCTGTGGCTGGGCCGATGATGAGAAAATTATGATTCTGGTGGTCTGCCTTTGGCTTCGATAGTGAGAATGTCTTTTCAGGCTTGAAAGAGTGGTAGACCCCATGTTTTCCATGGTGGTAGGTCGCCACCCTGTGGCCGCAGGTTGAACTGTTCCAGGTCTTTTGTTACTATGTGAAATACTAAAGTATTTTTTTGTAGACCACTGTTCCCTGTGTAGAGTTTGTGGGGATTTATTAAAAAAATAAAATTATATATATATATATATATATATATATCTACTGAATGTAATCTAGGGCCCTGAAGCTCCCTGTGGGTTGGCTAGAACGATTTTTAGGAGAGAAGTACTGTTTTGGTCTTCTTATGTGAGTGTGTTGGTTTTGATTATTGTAAATCCTCTGGTGAGACCACCACTCATTTGCAACTTTTAATAAAAAATAGTATTGAGTGAGTTGGCCTCCTCCCACGATGGGAGTGGTTTTGAGGCCACTGCTCTGTTGTAGGCTGGCCCTCGTCGGGCAGCCTTGATAGTCACCTCAGTATTTTGTCTCCTCTCCTACAAGGTTTGGAGAGTTGTTGTGCAAAGAGCGCTTTGACTTCAGATAGATTAAAGGCCACCTTTTATGCCACTTTATACAAGATTTAAAATAAGTCTCTGATGTCCCCAAAAGTGTGTATGTGAAGTTTTATCTCAAATTTTTTTTATAGCATGTTAAAATTGCCACTTTTGGGGGGTGAGCAAAAACGTGCTGTTTTAGTGTGTGTCCCTTTAAAAGCTGTGCCTAAGAGGGTGGACCTTCAAGAGCTTATTCACTGGTGTCAGGAGTCAGGACATACTATAATGTCAGAAACTGAAAATATATGCTGAATGGAGATAGAAAACGTATAGATTAGTTTAATTAAGGTTATAACTTATGTTGTCATCTTGCTTTTTTCCACTATATTAGCAGAGGTGGGTAGAGTATCCAAAAACTGTACTCAAGTAAAAGTACAAGTAATTATAGAAATATTTACTCAAAGTAAAAGTGAAAGTAATAACCTTAATAGTTACTTGAGTAAGAGTAAAAAAGTATCCAATGAAAACTACTCGTTACTAGTTACCTTGTATGTATATACAGTTGTGCTCAAAATTATTCATACCCTTGGTAAATATGATCAAAGAAGGCTCTGAAAATAAATCTGCATCGTTAATCATTTTGATCTTTTATTTTAAAAATCTACAAAAATTCACCCTTTCATTGGAGAATAATAATTTTAAATGGGGGGGAAATCTCATTATGAAATAAATGTTTTTCTCTAATACACATTGCTCAAAATTAATCATACCCTTTTATTCAATACTTTTTGCAACCTCCTTTTCCCAAGAGAACAGTTCTGAGTCTTCACCTATAATGCCTGATGAGTTTGGAGAACACCTGACAAGAGATCAGAGACCATTCCTTCATACAGATTCTCTCCAGATCCTTCAGATTCCCAGCTCCATGTTGGTGCTGCTTCTCTTCAGTTCACTCCACTCATTTTCTTTAGGGTTCAGGTCAGGGGACTGGGACGGCCATGGCAGAAGCTTGGTTTTGTGCTCAGTGACACATTTTTGTGTTGATTTTGATGTTTGTTTTGGATCATTGTCCTGTTGGAAGATCCAGCCACAGCCCATTATATGACTTCTAACAGGGACAGTCAGGTTTTGATTTTTTATCTGTTGGTATTTGATAGAATCCATGATGCCATGTATCTGATCAAGATGTCCAGGACCTCTGGCAGAAAAATAGGCTCACAACATTAAAGATACAGCCGTATATTTCATTGTACACATGGGGTACTTTTTACCCCTGTGTGCACCAAACCCATCTTAAGTGTTTGCTGCCAAAAAGCTCTTTTTTTTTTTTCTGTTTTATCCGACCATAGAACATTTGAAAAGTAACTGACACTACTGGAACTTCAAACGGGATGGGTTCTATGGTCAGATGAAACAAAAAATTAGCTTTTTTACCAGCAAACACTTAAGATGGGTTGATAGTGAGTGGCTTTTTAGAGAAAAAGCCCCATTCCCCTAGGGCTGGGTGCAGATATGTTTTCTGTTGTGGTAGAGTCCCTAGGTTAGGCCTCTGCCCTGTAGCATTCTCAGGGTCATGCTAACAAGGGAGTACCATAGCATCAGGGTCATGCTATGGTACTCCCTTATTAAAACAAGGTACTGTTTGAGTGCTTTGCTTGTAGCTCTTTGTTATCTGCCCTGCACCATCGTGGCTTAGGTTGAGCAGAATGTTTAACCTTCACTTCAGTCGCTAGTACGCTCCCTTGAAGCCTGAGCTTTGCCACGAGCTTACGCCTGTGTTCATCTAGAGTAGTTGGCCCAGGTGGGGCCTCCTCCAGGGCATGGTGGTGTAAGTTTTTACTCCCCATGCTTAAATAGTAAAAAGTGCTTTTTGCTAGTCGCCAGTGTGATAGGTCACAGGCTTAGGCACTGTGTAAACAGTCTATTTCTTCTACTAGACTTGCTATAAGGTAGCTGGCCTTAGCAGACGTTAACCACGTTGGGTTCTTAGCATGGAAACAGGAAACAGGAAGTGTGATTTTTATGAAACTTCAGCTGTGTGTTCATTGTAGGAGTCCCATCACATGGATGTGACTAGTCAAAGTTATAGCGCCACCAACTGGCAGCAGGAAGTGTGTCACTTTCAAAATGCTTTAAGACCACCCTCTTATTTTTACACAGTTTGCTTCAAACTTCATCAAAATAATGTCAAAAAGATTTCTGATATTTTAAAAACTGTTGCCATACCATCTGGACCAATCAGACACCCACAAATCATTCATTCTATTTAACGAATAATCCAGCAAACTCACGCTCCCAACAAAAGTCTCTGGACCCATCCCCCGAAAGACCAACTTGGGCAAGAAGGGCCCGAAAATATGTTTTATTGCCCTGAACTATGTAGCCACGCTGAAAAGCAGAGGCCATAGTAAAAACCCATAGCCCTCAAAACAGACTTTCCTGCAGTAATTTATAGATGAACTGATCTATAAATGAACATGTATCACGGGACATTATGTGTATGATTAATGTGTCTTGTGTATTGTATTTTGTTTTATGCATAATTTATGATGAGAACTAATGTTAAGTTAATCTAACCTCAAGTTTTGTGTCTATGAGTTTGCATTTTGAAGATTTAAATGCTTGTGGATGATATGTTGATACCTATGCAACATATTAGTATGACAAGAATCTTTAATAGGTTCTTCTTCAACTACCCAGCCAGTTACATAGGCAAATGCCCGGCTAGAAACACAATGAGCCATAAAATCCTCCATAGAGGAATTTCCTGCTCGGAAATTCCACTACTTTCATTGGTCAGGTCAACCCTAAGAGGTGTGACTTCTCCCAGACTTTAAAAAGGCACTGCAGTGTGACCGCCTCCTCTTGTATTTTTGACTGTCTCAAGACATCTCCTGCTGGGTGGCCTCTTAGGCCAAGGTCATAATCAAAGACTACTTTCTGTCACAATTTAGATTTTACTTTTTGTTTAAAATGTTGTTAAATCTTCTGAATCTCACTCTGTCTCTCTCTCTCTCTCTCTCTCTCTCCTTCCTTTCCCCCTCACTCAGTTTCACTCTGTGTGTGTGTGTGTGTGTTGTGATTTATGAGGACACAAATTTGTATAATGACATGGGTATTACACTGGTATTACGACACAAACATGAAATATTAGGACATTTCATGAGTCCTCATATTTAAAATAGCTTTAAAAACATTTTAAACAATGTTTTATTAAAAATGTAAAAGTGCAGAATGTTTTCTGAGATGGGTAGGTTTAGGAGTAGGGGTAGTGTAGGGGGATAGAATGTAGTTTTTTACAGTATAAAACCATTACGCCTATGAAATGTCCTCACTTTGATAGCAAAACAAACCTGTGTGTGTGTGTGTGTGTGTGTCAGTTTAACAACCTTGATCAATTCTTTAACCCTTTTCTTGGAGACCCAGTGTCCTTCAGAGTTTAGCTCCAACCCTATCAAACACACCTGAAGCTAATCAAACCAGTTCATTGGTTGGCCACTGACAACATATATACTTATGTACTATATAATTAGTTTGATAATTAGTTAATTGTGTTGAATCCAATTAGGACCCGGACCATACAGGCAGTATCCAGAAATCTAACAGTACATGAGGGTTAAATGTCCTTTTAATGTTTGATGGTTGAAGGGTGAGTAGAATAATGTCATCTAAAAAACTTATTTTTGCATTCATAGAGCGAGCCTTTCACTGATTGTTTACAGCTTAATGGAAGTTACACCCATAATTCTCCAAAGCGTCATGGGGCGTGGGAATAAGGTGGATAGCTTCTTATATATTTGTAGTTGTTGCTTTGTTAAATTCTGAACATGGATCCTGCTCTCACTTTCTGAGACTCACTTAATGACATCAACATGTAAATCTTCTGGTAGTCGTTCAGACAAAAGAAGGACTGAAGATTTGAATGCACATACTGTAAAACAATTTACAACCAAATTTAGTGTGCTTTTCTAACTATATGGAATCACTTTTATATAAGATACTGTACCAATAAAATGATAACAAATGTACATGTCTTACAGGGACACTGCATAAAGGATGATTAATGCCTTGGTTTCCCTCTAAATTAACACCTGCTTTTATAATCACTGTGCTGTGTTGTGTGTGCAGGGAAAATGCGGTGATAGAATTGGACTATTCCCTGCTAATTTTGTGCAGCGAGTGCGTCCAGGTGAACGTGTCTGGAAGGTGACGCAAAGCGTCCTTGGCAACAAAGATCTGGGTCACTTGACTGTTAAAGAGGCTCAGGTATGTATATGGGTCATTGAAAAATAAAGCTTCAAAAAGGTGTTTTTTAAAAATCTTTTCAAAACTAGTGTAATGCGTATTTTGGAGTCATGAAAAATGTTTATATGTCAGCTGGTACAACAATAGTTGTATGTATACACTGTAGTTGTTCCACATGACATGGAAAGTGTAGCAACCTACCCATACTTGAAATTAGTGGTTTTTACCAGTACTTGAGAGAGATCTACAAACCTTTTCACTTTGCCACAAGGATCAGTTGGGGACCTTTGGATGATGCATTATCATGTTTACTGTTATTACATTGTCAATTCATAATAAGAGCCATGTATGCAGTGCCAAATTGCCTATTACCTATTGCCTATACATATATTTTATATTTTGTTATCTTACTTCTTGTCACAATCACCAGTTAGAGTGCCCGTGATAGCCACCAGAGGGCACTCCACCCCAGACCATTGCCACTCTTTCATGGACTACATTTCCCATAATCCTTTGCCCAGACTCATCAGCACTCATTGTTTTCAGCTGTCTCTCATTAGCCTGTTTAGCTCACCCAGTGTTGGGGAAAGTTACTTTTAAAAGTAATGCACTACAATATTGTGTTACTCCCTAAAAAAGTAACTAATTGAGTTACTTTTTATCAGAAGTAATGTTACATTACTTTTGCTGGGCTGGGCTTGCTTGTTTGTTATTTAATAATTTTTTGATGAATTTTTTCTATTTTTGCAAATGTTTAAGGCACTTTCACACCAAAGGTGAAATGAATAAGCCTCAGGCTGAAGGAAATGCATATTTATGCCTGTACAGTAGAGGGTGCAGCTCAAACAAACCTTTCAACTGTGCTGCCATTCTGGATTAAAAAAGAATACAGGAGAAGGAAGTTCAACACTCTTATTTCTAAATCACTCTTATTTTTTGCTTAGTATGGTTGAATTAGATCATAGATCATTTGATCAAGGTCAGCAGCAAAGACATTGATTAATAAAGTGAGAATAAATACATAAAGTATGTGTGTGTAATTTAATATAGTTAATTATTACAGGTTTGCGTAAAATTCATCTTTACATAGCGCACACAACACCTCTGCACTTTATTTCTCTTAACATGAGGACAGGAAAGCTGTCAGTCAATAAATGTGAAAATGTAACTTGCGTTACTTATTTGAAAAAGTAATGCATTACTTTACTAGTTACTTGAAAAAGTAATCTGATTACATAACTCAAGTTACTTGTAATGTGTTACCCCCAACACTGGCTTATAAAAACCTGGTTCATTCTGCTATTCTCTGTGAAGTCTTGTATGTGTCTGCACTGCATTTTTGAATGCTCTATGTTTTGTTTCTCTTGTTCATGGTTTTGACTTCTTGCCCAGTTTCCAGTGCTGGCAATTTAGCGTTTTTGTTTCCCCTGTTTGCCTGTGTTCCTGTGCCCTGTGACTGTTTGGATTGTTTTACCCTGTGTTTTCACCTTTTCCTGTTTTTGGACTTTGATTATGGATTACCCTTTCAATAAATTGTGTTTGGATCCTCAACCTTTGTGTCTCAGAGCAGTTTCATGACATTTATTATTATTATGTTTTATACTGTTTTATATACATACTTTCCAAACTTGAGTTTAACACATTCAGGATAATGCATCATCCAGTATATTTTAGGGGACATAAGTTGAACATTTACTAAGTTTCCTGTTTTAACACAACATTAAAAACCATTAGAGGTGGCCATCTTGTGCCAACAGTTTGTTAAAGGATTAGTCCACTTTCAAATAAAAAAATTCCTGATAATTTACTCACCCCCATGTCATCCAAGATGTCCATGTCTTTCTTTCCTCAGTTGAAAAGAAATTAAGGTTTTTGATGAAAACATTCCAGGATTTTTCTCCTTATAGTGGACTTCAGTTGGCCCCAAATGGTTGAAGGTCAAAATTACAGTTTCAGTGCAGATTCAAAGGGCTTTAAACAATACCAGACGAGGAATAAGGGTCTTATCTAGCGAAACAATCAGTCATTTTCTAGAAAAGATCAAATAAAAATGTATATGCTTTATAAACTCAAATGATGTGCTTCCACCAGACCGCCTTCCGTATTCTTCAAAAAGATTATGCTGTATGTCTTACACCTTCCCTATTCAACTTATGGAATGAACGCGGCGCCAGTTCCTTTTTTTTCCCGTAAGTTGAATACGGAAGGTGTAGGACATACAGCGTAAGCTTTTTAATGACCGATCGTTTCGCTAGATAACCTTCAACCATTTGGGGCCAATTGAAGTCCACTATAAGGAGAATAATCCTTGAATGTTTTCATCAATAACCTTTATTTTTTTTCAACTGAAGAAAGAAGGACATGGACATCTTGGATGACATGGGGGTGAGTAAATTATCAGGAAATTTTTATTTGAAAGTGAACTAATCCTTTAAGACAGGGTCATCCCTAGGGTTTCTGGGGCCCTGATACTGTTTATTTATACTTCCCAATTCTGAGGGGGTAATCTTACCCCAAGGGTCTCACTTTGACTTTCACAAAAAAAAGAAAAAAAAGAAAGAAACTAGGTCAACTAGGTCAGACATGAAATAAACACAAGAGATAAGAACACAGAGAATGCAGAACGGGGGACCAAGTAGCTGGATGGAACCACCGGAGAAGCTGAGGGGCTGAAGGGAGCCAGCGGAGGCGGGGCTGAGAACCTGGATAGAGTTGTCAGAGGAGGAGGGAGCGGGAGGCTGGGCGGGACCAGCGGCGATGAAGGAGACTTGAGGCTAGGTGGGAATAGTAGTGACTAAGGAGGCTTGAGGCTGGGCAGGACCAGCTCTAATGAAGGAGCATTGAGGCTTAAAATGTTCCTCCTCCTTCAACTCGCTGACAGTGAATGGTAAGCCACTCAGGTAGCTAATGCTGGCAGCAGATGGAAAAGATGATCATCCAGCTGTAGTGATTTTACCTTCGCCCATCCAAGGACGCTAAGTAAAATAGGGATTGGTACTCACATCACCGCTGACGTTGATTTTTGGATCACACGTCTCTTAAGTTGTGGTTATGAGTACATCAGATGACCACTTCCCCCCTTTTCCTAGTTCAGGGCACCAGTCAAGGTCTTTTACCTTGGCAGTATGAGAACACTCTCAACAGGGGCTTTTCATTCATTTAGAATTAATGTAAAGTGATCAGCTGATTTATTTGAAAGATTGGTGAGATTGCTAACTTGTAGAGCCTCTTCTGTATTATCAGCACAAGGAAGAAATACATTTTATTAACAAAAGATAAACAAAAATAACTAACACAACTAAATGAATACCATGAATGATAAAGGAATAAAGTGCATAAGATACATAAAATAGAAGTGATTAAGTTGGGTGTGGCTATGGAAGAGTTACGTTATCTTATGGAAAAATAAACTGTTTCTCTGAAAATAATAAGGTGAAGAACCTTATTATGCACTAAACAAATAAACGAAAGATTATTTGTTATTAACTAGCATCAGCTATATTACATCTAATGTGAATTAGAAAATCATATACTGATAATATACAACAATGCCAAGGTCTGGAAAGAGGTTTGGTTAAGTGATATTTACGTTCCTCGTGGTTGAGTCCAATGACGTTGATGTCTTCCACTCGGTGTGCTGGGTGACAATGCAGTGGGGACAGGAGTCAGTTTCAACAGCCTTGAACACAAAGCTCTGTGGGATGCTGATCTACTGGAGCACCAAAGGGTCCTAAAATCTGGAACACGCAGATGAAGGTACCTTGAAGTGAAGGTTTGCTCTTCTGAGCTTAACCTTGTTGCAAGTATCTCTGTGTGTCTCCAGCCTCTCTGGGCCAGACACTCAGAACTTGGTCAATCTGCTTTTGTCTCTCTGGAGTCGTTACTGTCTTGCTGGACGAAAACTCTGAACGTAGTGTTTGTAAATGTCTCTTTCCTCACAGGCTGGAGGCTCAGAACGTGGTTGTATTTGTTGCTGCCTCAAAAGCTGTAGACTCAGATCATGGGATCTGTTGTTATCTCTCTGGACGAACCAGAGGGTCAGAACGGTATATCTGTTATGTATCAGCTTCGCAGGCCGGGACTCAGGACAGCATATCTGTTATGTCTCACCCGAAGGAAGACTCAGAATGGCATATCTGTTATGTCTCACCTGATGGGAGACTCAGAACAGCATATCTGTTATGTCTCACTTGATGAACCAGAGACTCAGAACGATGAGGAGGAGATTGCAATTTGGCGCTTCTCCCTTCGAGTGCTGCAATTGGCTGCCGGCATCAGAGGGGACACACACAGTGTGGCCCACCCTTCTTTCCCCTGTGGAACTCATTTGCATAAAGCACAAAGTTGGAAGTCTTTAAAGGGTCTTCATTCAGTTGTACATTAACAGCTGAATTTGTGTAAAATGTTGCATTACAAATAGCTGTCTCTGAGAATACTTATTTCTGTGAATAAGTATGAAATGGATGTGTGTAGTTTACATCGGTTTTAAGGTTTCCAAACATAGGATGGATTTGGATGGATCACTGTGATCCCTCTTTGTTTCACCCACTGCTGCTGAGGTCCTGAGGAATTTTTATTGCAGTCACTGGCCAACCTTAGGAATTAATGAGAAGTCTTGTTCTTCCTGGGCTTGGTACCAGAGGTCTTCCTCTTGCTCTCTAAGAGGTGTCTGGATGTTGTCCTTACATCTTTATCTGATGGCGTTGGACAGTTTGTTTGTGTCAGTCCACCAAGATCCAATCAAAATATAGCAAAATGTGCTGTTCCCTACACAGCCAACTCAAAAAAACAGATTTTCAAGGTACTGTCATTCCAAGACACTAGGTGGCTGGGCTTGAGGAACTCCTCCACGTAGTCTTCCAAGGTACAGCCATCTTGTGAGAAGGGGTGACGGGTGAAAGAACTGCTGCTAGATCTAAATTTTATGGTCAGCCCGTTCTTTTGTCATTGTGTTGGTTGCTACTGGGGCCAAGAAAGGTTGAGTCAGGATCTAGCAGCAGCAAAAAGTATTTATTTACAAAAAAACAAAACTAATACACATTGGAGAAAACACACTCGAGCAAAAGGAAATGGCAAACCAACATAGTAAAGATGCAAAAATGGACAAGGAACTAAACTAAACAAGGAATATTTATACAGAGACTAAATGAGTCAGTTAACAAGGGACATGTGGACATAGTACATTGCAATGTTAACAAACAGGCACACACTAGGAACCTAGGTCAACTAAGATTGACAGGAAATAAACACAGGAACATAGAGAACATAGAACTAAGATGGAATCAAAATAAGACTACCAAAACAGAACATAAACCTTACAGCTTTAATTAATTTTACTGTTTCTCCTTTTCATCTTAAAACCACTTTTTTTTTTTTGTCACCTCACATAGATTTGTGTTGGTAAGAATGAAGATACGGATGGCTTTCTGAAGCTAAGCAGTGGTAAGAAAAGAGGTCTGGTGCCGACTGATTCACTGGAGGAGATATAACAGGTCATTTAACCCAGTCAACAACAGCTGTTGCTTTTAGCATCACAACATTGATCATGATACTGTAATACTGTATAACATAACCCTTTTGTATTGTGCCAGATGTATGAATGTTATGTAAGATGCACTGAAAAGTTGTTTTCAGCTGAATGTCACAGACCTTCATCTTCATTTCTTTCCTGGTACCATGTTTAATTCCTAGAGCATAATGGCATAGAAATGTAAAGGAGAAGGTTTAAGGTTTGATCCTTCCCAGAAAAGGCCTTTACCTCATGTAACAATACTACAATATGTTAAGATTTATAAGATTTGTAATGAGCACATACACCTTTCAAAGAAAGGCAAAAAGGTTGCATTTCCTTCCATAAAAGAAATGTATAACACAGCCTGAATATGTCAGGGGTGACCACTTCTCATACACTTATGCTGATGTGCTTAATTCTTCTCTACATGCATGCATGTGTGCGTACTTGTTTAACCTACATTGTGAGGAACAAATGTCCCCAAATGAGCCCTATTCGGACGGGATTAGTTTTACATGGGGAGGTGGGGTAAAGTAATTATTACCAGAACTTCTCAGTGATTTTAGTCCCGTCCGAATGTGCCATCTCAGTAATCATTACGGACAATGTCAGACCTGCTGTAAATAGACCTGCTGTAAATATGTACGGTAAAATTCTGTCATTTCCTGTTTAAAAGTAGTTTTACGTGCGTTTTTCAAGCATGGAAGCACTTCAAGCATGGAAACATTCAGTTGTGTTGTAGGTGGTGGAACAAGTCTGTGGCAAAACTCAAGTATTTTCCACATACCATTCAGAGCAAAAAAGATCGAAAGCACTTGTCAGAGGCACAAAACTAATTTTAGCTTTAGCTAAGTGCCTATTACCATAAGAATCCAATCAGAATTTAATTAATTAATTGTTTGACCTGACCTAACTGTTTATATATTTAGATTATATGTGTTTGCGCACATGGTATCAGGAAGCAACGTATACCCACATGACGACAGGGAGGTGACAGCGGTGCGTAAATCGAGTTACCCCTCCCACTTCTGCTAGTTTTACTGAGATGTCTCATCCCATGCGAATTGGCCATTAATATTACAGACGTCCTGTGGTAAAATTATCTCCCCGTGTAAAACTAATCCTGTCCGAATAGGGCTAAGGACAGTAAAACCTGAGATCACCTTTCATATGAGGTGTCAGACAAGTGCCTTCACTAGAAGACCTGAAAGCACCAGCTTTAAAACAATTAATTGCCAACAAGAAAGCAAAGAAATTACAGCACATTTACTGTCTTAAACAATCTGGAGAAATAAAGAGATGCAATTAAAAGTTCCCTTGTGTTTTTAAAATAATATACTTGCATAAGGTGAGATGTTGGATTTTGCCCTCATTTAAAAGGGTATGTGTTCAAGCAGTTACAAATGAAAGAACAATCATCTGTCCCATGTAATACACTGTATACCTATTAAAACATTGTAAAATGTTCAGCAATTTAGTACATGGACTGAAATAGTTGCTTGCTGTTTTATAAGATGTGGTTATAGAACATGGCTTGCTTAGCAAAAAAATAATTATTAATGGAACTTTTTTCCCCAAGTCACATGACTTTCTAGTCATAAACATAAATCTTCATTTTAAAGGTGGCTTTCATTTCTTTTAAATCAATGATAAAGATGAAAGAGATTTATATAGACTACAACCTATTTTACACTATAACTGCTGCACATGTCTATTTTTGCCTGCCCTCATTCTGATAGACCTTGTGTATTTTGTAATTAGGACACTAAAGTAGGGCAGATTTCAGAGATGATAAAATGTGCTTAACGCTATAGTGCAGTTAGATATGTGTTCATGTGTTCATTATTTCTGTTATCTTGCTAGCATAAATCTTAAACAAAACTATAACCTCATTCTTTTGTCTCTATCCATAGAGATACATTTGCATAGATGGACGAACATAATCACCTAATTTTGTGAATGACCAGTTACATTTGCATAAAGCACCCAGTTTGCACTTGTCAAAATTGCTTACATTACAAAATGAGCCTAGAATTACAGAAATAGTACCACTTTACAATAAGGCATCATTAGTTAACTACATAGGTAATATGAAATAAGAATAAACAATGTCTTATGTAATATTAATTTCAACATTTACTTAACCATTAGTAAATTCAAAAGTTGTATTTCTTAACATTAATGCACTGTGAACTAACACAAACTAACAATGAACAATTTCCATTAACTATCATTAGCTTAATACTTTTACTTAATACTGTAACAAATGTATTGCTGTTAATGTTAATTAACAAATGAGACTTCACTGTAAAGCGTTACCAAAATGTTATTAATGAAAATGTTTAATGAAATGATCACATAAATATTTGAGATTGCTCATGTGAGTTTTATACATATATTCTCATATCCATGTATTTTGTTCTAATGTCACAAGTAATAATCCCCAATAATAAAAAAAAAAATAATAATAAGTAATGTCCTCCAAACTGACCCACAACCTAATCAGTTTATATGTAAATAAATGTTAGCTCATTGTTCTAAAAGCGTTTTGGTACTTTTTATATAACAAGAATAAATACAACAACTGTGTTTTAAGTTTTATTTCTTTTACAAATGTTGTCGTAACTCATACATTAATAAAATAAAATAAAATATTTTAAAGTACAAAACATAGACACAAGACAACAACACTCTTCAATTACTGTAATTTACTAGTTTGCAGCACTAATGTAGACAGCTCCTTCTGATGAAAGAATCCTGCCAAGGTACAAGATCCTTTTGTGTGAGGAAAAAAACAACTTTAGGTCATTTCTCACTGTGACTGCAGCCTGGGATGCTCATACACTGGACATTTTTCCTGGTGCAACCAAGATACAAGCCTTCTCCATTCACCTGGTATGTGTTCCCCTGATGCTGTGATATCATCTGCAAAATTACCAGTAAAACAAACACAATTGCACTGATTTGAGATATTGTTCTTTGTTACATTGTTCATATCCATTAAGTCATATCATTTAGCAGTTTATGGTACAAATAAGACTTTTTTTACTTGGAAATGATCACACCAAGTTCACATGGAGTGGAAATGCATCTCCAAGGAATACATGGCAGTTTGGTGTTGGTGCCTGGCAGGTTTTCCGGCAGTGGGAGTTCAAGGGTTCCACGAAGAAGCTTGGAACCAAGAATACTGTCCTTGAAAATCCAACCATCATTTTCACGTACAAGCCAATTTCCACCATGGTGAAATAATCACAGACTTCCATTAGAACAATGGAGTGTGTTCCTTTATAATTGTAGAAGTAACTTTGGTAACACTTTATAATAACTGCACACTATGAAGCATTAGTTAAGCATTAGTAAACAGTCAATTCATCATCTATAAAGCATTAATAGACATTAATAAGCAGTTCATAAATACACCTATAAATGCTTTGTTCTTGATTTATAAGCATATATATAACATGTTTGATAATTGTATTTTCATACTTTATTAATGATCAATTTATAATTTCTAAATTAAGCATTACATTATTTACAAACCAGTTATAGGAGTTGTCAGTAGTTCATAAGATCATTTAGGAAGTGTAAGTAAATGATTAATAAACTATTTAAACATACATTTATACATCTTATTATTTAGACATATAGTAATAGTTACTTAGTGTGTTAATAAATCCTTTATTAATACATTTTCCTACTGTAATTCATGATTAATTCAGTAGTTATAAAACATTTAGAAGTGGTTAGTTAACTATTGTTGTGAGCTCATCTAAAGTGAGGACTATTTATGCTTTGTAAAGCTTTATAAAGGAGATTTAAAAACCCTAACCCTAACCCTTTAAAATATACATACTTAAATGCATAAACATTTGTTCAATATTAAATAAACAGATTAAATCAGTGTACATTCACATTTATTTGAATAGTGCTTTTCACAATACATATTGTTTCAAAGCAGCTTTACAGAAAATACATGTCTACACAATTTAGAGTGATCTGTTATCAGAGGTGACTAAAAATGTACAGTTTTAAATAATAATAATGCAGTTAGCTAACATGTACTATTTTTATGCCGAATCAATGAGCTCCTTAAAGCAATTATTACAAGTAAAGGCAAGTAAAGTTTAATATTAACTGAAGAACACAAAAAAGTCACTGGTCTCTGTATCAGGATTCAGGGCTGGGGACAGACAAAAAATATATATATAAATAAATAAAAAAAACAATGCTATGCAGTTGATCAATATAGCAATTGTATGATTTGTACACATCAATGTACATCAGCATTTTCTGGATTTATGTTTAATAAATTTACCTGAAAAAAGTAGTCATGATCCACTGGTGGTCCTGTGGAACATCTCCATCTTCCAAGAGGTCACCTACACCATTGCATATGTTGTGCAACATTGCACATGCTACAACCACCTGCAGGTAAAATGAGAACAATAATTTGGTTGTTATAAGAAAGACTGGGTAGCAATATTATAAATCAGGTGTAGAAATTCATCCCTAGGCCCATATGGATGTGCATGATGGTATTGATGGTATGCCTGTGTTGTGAATGTAAAAGAAGTGGCTGATTCATACATTTCATACATTATAAATATAACAATACTAACTCTCAGCAATGTAATACAAAATCATTTGTGATGATTAATCTCCTTTGGGACAAAATGTGTATGTACGCATTGTGGCCGAGGGGCAGAAACATTTATGACGTAGCCACGCGCAAACCTGATGCATCTTTTTAAACGAGATGAATGATGGACGCAAAATGAAGGCTGCCATTCAAGTATCCTTCTGATTGAGATGGCCTTCAGCGACATTTGATGACGTGGCAGCCGAGATTTGCAGCCTTCCATTTGAGAAACACCCGATATGTGCGTTATGTGTTTGGGTGAGAAGCATGCACGCTTATGCTTATGCAGGCTGGTTTTTGAGCCTGTAAGTCACGACTTCAAACCACGACTCACGACTTTGTAGCGTTCCAGGCAAGTCATGCCAAACTGCCTGAGCGCATGGCGGACCGTGCGGGGCTTATGCTCATTTATCGTTTCAGACACATACATAATCATGTGTGTATTATTTATCATTATTATATTATTATTAATTTGATTGCAATGTTATATTGTCCTAAAGTTTATTTCTCACCGTGTACCTTGCATAAACACTGTCATAAAGGGCTGCCATTGTTGTTTCACGGGCTATGTGACGTCAGAGAGCGGAACTGGGAGTACATCGATCTAGTACTAGTTCACGGGTGGGAAATCACGGGTTTGACTGCTGTTCCAGTGCACTTTCATGGGTAGAAGGTTGGAAAAACACGGGTTATGGGTTGCCTGGAACGCGGCATTAGTCCTTGAGGGGGCTGTTTGCGTGCGCTTCCCTTTGAGTAAGGTGCGCTCTCGTCTGTCCCTTTTCTTGAGGGAACTGGGACAGGCATCTGCACCTCGTGGTTCAAGACCTGGTGAGTAGAAAACTGCACTCGTGGGGTTCACAGGTAGAGCTTGCTGACAAATTTGAAATAGATATGAATATCTCTCTGTCATCGGTGGCTGGCAAGAGCGAGCTGCTGGATGATGATGTGTTATCTCTCACCTCAAGCCAAGAAGAGCAGGCAGAGGCTGTTGAGATCGAGGATGTCTCTGAGCACTCGCAACCCGCCTGCCCCACATATGACGAGCTGTTGGACATTGTGTCTCACGCTACTGAAATATTAGATCTGCTGTGGAAGCGCAAGAGGTGCAAGCTCCCTCTTAGCCGCCTCTATTAAACGCTTCCTGTCGGGACATAACGCTCAGCTAGTACGAGTCTTCTTTTTCTCCCAGATCTTCAAGCTGAGGTGTGGAGAGCTTAGAGAAAGCCATATTCTGCTTGCATCCACCATTCACAGGCAAACTATGCTGATATGGAGGGGGTGCAGGAATATGGTTATGCGTCAATACCGCCGATTGTAGCTCAGTGGTTAGAGCATGGCACTAGCAATGCCAAGGTCACGGGTTCGATCCCAGGGATTGCACATACTCAGATACAAATGTATAGTACAATGCAATGTAAGTCGCTTTGGATAAAAGCGTCTGCCAAATGCATAAATGTAAATGTAAATGAACAGCTGTCTATGCATTAAAGAAGCTGTCTCTGTCAACCAAGCCGCAGCATCTTACATCACACTTGAATGGCAGAGCATATGTGGCAGCGGGTCAGGCAGGATCGACTTTGCACACAATGGTGGTGTTGCAAGCTTACCAGGCTGACCTGCTGAAGGACCTGTATCAGGGCCAGGTGCTCCCCCTGAGGTGGTAGAGGAGCTGCGGTGTACCACGGTTTTAATAATTTACTTGATTTTATGTCTCAAATCCCAGTCAATTATTCACTGCAGAAAGTGAAACTAAAAACTCAGTGATGAGAGCTCTACTTCAACATGTTCTGATAACACTATTTAACCTTAATTTATTTCTTAATATTTCTCTTGTGGCCCATATGTATTGAAAAAAATGAGAAGAGATGAAAGTGTTAAACAAGTTGTTTTTTATAAATGAGGAGTTAGCTAATCTTATTACAGCGCGTCGGTTATGCGTGATGCGCTATAAATTATTGCGGGGCAAATTAAAATATTAATTTATTTCTAAAAGTAGCCTAATCATCATCATCATCATTCAGATCATCGCAGAAGGGGCTTGAGATCACCGGGCCTGGTATGTGCTATTTGCAGCGCGTTTCTCTATTTGCATGTGTTGTGGACTTTTGCAGCGCGTTTCTCTATTTGCATGTGTTGTGGAATTTTGCAGCGCGTTTCTCTATTTGCATGTGTTATGGACCTTTGCAGCGCGTTTCTGTATTTGCATGTGTTGTGGAATTTGCAGCGCATTTCTGTATTTGCATGTGTTGTGAACTTTTGCAGCGAATGTGTTGTCAAACTAATGAAGATGTTTTCTTTATTTGCTGGTGTTTTTTCTATTTGCATGTGTTTTCTTCTAGGGCTGGGCGATAAAACGATAACGATATGTATCGCGATAGACACGTGATCGATATCGATAAAAAATGTGTTTGATAAAACGTTCGATATTTTTTATTCTTCGTCGGAAGAAAACAGAGGTTGCGAAGCAAGTCTGGTTGCATTAACAAAGGTACTCGCTCTCTGGTAACCTAGCAACCAGTATCGTTTTGGTTGCGCCATATCGTTGTCTCGAGCTGGTCTGCTGGATTCCTCTTCAGTAACCGGCGACTGATAAGCAGAAAATGAGTGCCGCAGCGAGCGAGGAAATTGTAAATAAAAGAGGAAAAGTCAGCTCGCCAGTATGGCAGTTTTTTGGATATTATAAGTCTGACCGTAGTCAGACCAATGTCGTCTGCAAATTATGCAAGACCGTCGTCCCCGCCAACACTGGTAATACCACGAACTTGATGTACCACCTTAGCCGTGCTCACCCTTTGGAGCACAGCCGTATTCAACCAACAACATCTGTAGCTGCAACACCGCACAAGCAGCAGACCACCATGGAGAGGTATTCTGCATCAGTGCCTTATGACAAAGAATCTAAACGGTACAAAGATATAACGGAGGCAGTGGCATATCATATAGCCAAAGACATGCTTCCGCTTAGCACTGTCGAGAAGTCAGGTTATAAAAAGCTTATACACGTGCTTGACCAACGCTATGTTCTTCCTGGCCGAAAGTACTTTTCTAAGACTGCCATTCCTAAGCTGTATGTAATGTGCAAAGAATCTGTGCAGCAAGAAATATTGTCAGCCAAGTACTTTGCAACAACCTCTGACCTGTGGTCAAGCCGTACTTCAGAAGGTGAACAGCTAGTGAACTTCCTAGCACTAAACTTGCACTAAATTCTCAGGTTTCTCTATGTTTATATTTAACACTTTGCACTATTTTATTACACTTTATTAAGCATTTCTTACATTTTCTTTCATTTTGCACCTTAAATAAGTGTTCATTGTGACTTTAGACTTGTTTACATTTTAATTATTTGAGTTGTCCATGGTTGTTGACATTTCTGTCTTAATAACTGAGGGGATTATGATTAGAGGAAGGTTAAGTTTAAAATAAAAATGTTTAAATGTAATATATTTTTCTCCTGGTCCTTATTTTACATGGGTCATAAAAAATATAAATAATTATCGATATCGACCGATATGAAACACTGATATCGTGATACAGTTTTCAGCCATATTTTCTTCAGTTGCAGCGCGTTGAGCTCTCTCAGCCACCATATGATGATCACTAGTGATAGTATTTTATTCTGTGTTGTGATCATTCAGGTTGGATTTCAGCTTTAATGTACGTTTTTTTTAACAAAGCAGCTGATATTCCCATAGAAACTAGTGGACCGCCGAGTCGCTTTCACCCCAAAATGGCGGAAACGCAGGGCTGCTGCTGGGCGCCGGTGTTGCAATGGAACATTCTATTGAGTGTTGCTTCTTTTTAGTGTATATTCTTTGACGCTATGGTACAGACATCTGTAGCTTTCCCCTGATTGCTCTGCTCCCAGGAGTTCTGGAGAGGGTCTGCTGGCACGGAGTAAGTCTACTTCTAGTAGCGCTGTACTGGCCAAACCAGATATGGTTCTCAGACTGTTTCACCCCGTTTCACACTGCGAGCTTGAGCGGTGAGTGAGTGGCGTGTAACTGGCATGTGAGCATAACTACATCATCACTGCACAGAGTGTTCACACTGGAAGCGTTTGTACAGTGCCACAGCAGGGACTCAAAGCTACATATAAAGTGAGCATTTCTTTACAAAGACAACTATACATTTGGTTTTTATAAGCTGGTCATTTATAAGCTAGTCTTGAAAGTTTGTTAACATGGGGAGTTGTAAAACATTCCCATGTAAACGTTAAAAATAAATTAATAAATAAAATCCTTGTGTCATCCATTGCTGCACATGAATAAAATAAGCTTTGTGTTTTACATCATCTGCCGCGTGTGCATGTTTACAAGACCGCAAACTCGTCAGAAAAAAGGCAGCAAAAAAAAAAAAAAAAATGTGCTGCTCATGCGCCACTAATGCTTGTGTGTGAAACCGGTGCAATATCCCTCCTAGAAAGCTTTCCCATGGGGATTCCAATCAGTAGGGACCTTCTATCTCAGGCGGGAGGCATGATTCTTCACCCCCGCCCAGAGATTTGGAACCTGTGGGTTTGGCCTCTGAGGGGGCCCAACTCATAGACTCAGGTCTCTCAACTGAGGTTGCAGAGACCATACTTCACCCCAGAGCTCCATCCACAAGGAAACTTTAGCCTTGAAGTGGAGAGTCTTTGCTTCTTGGTGTAGAATGTGTCAGTGGTATCCAATTAACTGGCCGGTTGGCTCAGTGTTAGAATTTCTGCAAGATTGTTTTTCTGCACACAAATCCCCATCCACACTATGTGGCGGCCATAGCTGCCTACCATGTCACTTTGGGTGGTGTTTCAGTGGAAAGGAAACCAATAGTGACTTGTTTCCTTCGTGGTAGTCTGAGGCTGAGGCCTGCAATTCGCACCTGAGTTCCAGCTTGGGATCTGGTTGTTGTGCTAGTGTGCTTATTTGCAGCTCCCTTCGAGCCCCTATTGGTATCCCCTACATGCCTTGAATTCCCACCGGGGATGGTCAGAGCATTCCTTTATCCAAAACCGGGCTATGTCCCTAAGGTGCCGACCAACATACCACAGCCTATCGTTTTGGTAAACGATAGGCCGTAACCTGAAAAGGTGGCCATTGTAAAACTGTGTCGGATAAAGTGGTCTCTGACTGGCAGAGGTGTTCTTGAGTAATTGTTTTTATTTCTTAGAATTTATAAATTTGTGAATTTCTGTTATGGCGGTTCTCTTCCATAACATTTAATGTAGTAATAAAGAGTTGGTTAATGCTTTAAACTCCAGTTAAATCCACCAGCTATGTGCCAAGACCTGCAACAATGGCAAATCAGGATTTTAGAAGAAGAACTCCCCCATTCACAGACAGCAGGCAGCCCCGCAACATTTTCAAAACTGGGGGCTGCTTCAGACAGCATTGCCGATTCCTTCATATTTGCAACTTTTGCGACGGTGCTCATCCCCGTTATGTATGCCCAGGCTCAAAATCACTTAATAAAAAAACTAAAAAATATTTATTGACTCCTTTGAACATTTTTTTGTCTTTCTCTTGAACTAGCTCATTACCCGGACGCCGACTTCATTAATTATCTGCTGTCTGGCCTCGAACACGGTTTCAAATCCAGCGTGGAATGCCCGCTCTCCCAGATTATCATCTGTAATAACTTCCAATCCGCGCTCGCAGAACCCTAAGTAGTAGATAACCTGATCAAAAAAGAAGTCGAGTCAGGTTTCACGATCGGCCCTTTTGACAACCCCCCTTTCGACATATTTCATATCAGCCCTATCGGAGTGGCTACGAGAAAATTTTCAGGTAAAAAACGTCTCATAATTGATTTGTCAGCCCTGCACAATTCTCCGTTTCCAAGCATTAACAGCTTGATCCCTCTTGACAAATTTTCTCTCAAATACCACGACACAGATCAAGCGATCAATATGATATCACTTCTGCTTTCAAAATGATGCCCATCCACCCAGATTCTTGCCACCTTTTCGGGGTATGCTGGCATGGGAAATTGAGCAGCAAATCATCATATTAGAATGATTTCTGAAGGATCATGTGACACTGAAGACTGGAGTTATGATGCTGAAAATTCAGCTTTGCCATCACAGGAATAAATTACTTTATAAAATATATTCAAACAAAAACAGTTATTTTAAATTGTAATAATATTTCACAATATTACTGTTTTTACTGTATTTTTTAATTAAGTAAATGCAGTCTTGGTCCTGGTCACAACAGTTTTGATTGAGAGAACTCTTCATGATTCAATAAAAAGCCATTTTATTTAAGCTCTATTATTGCCATATTTACAGTGTCTTGCCTCAGTAGCATGGTCAGGAAATTAAATGTTAGATGCTTTGGAGTTGAGACTTACAAAGTTTGTATATCAAGATACATAGAATATTCCCTTCTGTGCATTTTACTTTGTTTTGGTCTTATAAATACTGAAACTGACAGTACCCATACTTGCCATATCAAGTAAATAAACAATGGTTATTCAGTTAATGCCAATAAAAGAACAAAGCATTGATGAATCACCTGTATGTCTTCTATCATGCAGCTTTGGTAAGCAGAAGAGACTTGTTTCAAAAGCACAAAAAAAAAAAAAAAAAACAGATTAGCAATAGCAACATTAACAAGGTCAGCTGCCTGAGAAGTGTGCAGTATTAAAGTACATCTCCACCAGACATTTGTAGCAGTTGACTCATATACAGGACACTCAGGAAACAATTTAACCTATTTCTGTACTTAAAAGTAGCGATAAAGTAACTGCTGAATGTTTTCATATCTTTTTGTCATGTCTATGCATTGTGCCAAATTATAGAGAGTAAATCAAAAGGAGTATCAGTGATAAAATCATTATTTCACTAGTACCCATCCCTAATGATGAGACTTACTTTTTCAATAAAAAGTATAAAACATTTTATTAATTAGTTACGTTGCTCATTGATTATATCGTTTAAATTATGATTTGATGTTCAATTTTCTGAACTCAGGACTTAGTAACACTTTACATGGTTAAAGAATTGGTAATGTTTAAAACAAGTGATACTGAATAAATGCTGATTTATTAATAAATGCATAAAGTGAATGAATGAATTTAGATTTTTTTTTTTTTTTTTTTTTTTTTTTTTTTACAGCAAAGAATGTTTGTAAAATGAATTTTTCCAAAGTCCCTTTCAGGCAGCCATTTCAGTCATGCAAGTGCAGCTATCTCTTTGAATGGGGAAACACCAAATTCTCCAAAGCTTACAATTAAATTTCCTATTTGCAATTACCAATGGAATGACAACTACGGTCTCAAATTTCAAAAACAACACTTTTTTGGGCTGGACCAGCCAATGCACACAAACAGTCCTAAGCACTGACTGTTTCCATAGAAACGGGAGCTTCTAACATTGCTACAACGAATATGGTTAGTTGGAGCTGTTAACCAGATTTTTTTTTTTTTTTTTTTAATTCAGCTATGCATTTCATTAGTTTTGTGAATTGGCATGTTTCATCAGGCCTCAAAGAAAGAGACCATCTGTGTAATAGTGAAAACTAACCATGTTTCCAAGGGATATCTCCCAAGGGAAGCACGTACAGGGTAGAAAGCAATCATCCTAATCAATTTGAGGTTGTGTGTCCCTATGGCTGTACAGCAAAACAAATGCAAAAGTAATATTGGCGTCTGTGAAAGTCACTTTACACATTATGTCTGCACCTTCCAATCAGAACACCTGTATATTGAATTATTTGCATGCAAATCAAAACATGCAGCTTCTCACAGAGCTGCGAGTATAAAACATCAACATGAATTACTTTCAAATGGCATTTCACAGACCAAGGAACTACAAATCTAATGTGAAAATGTACAGAAGCCAGACTGACAAACCTGAATCACTTTTATTTAGCATATAGAACTCAAACTCACAAAAACTAATTTCTGTTCTCAGTAGCCTAACAAAAGAAAAGCTGTACCTCAAGTACTAACATTAAACAAAACATTCTTCAAATAAACTGAGCATGTCAGCACAGTATTTGCAAGTTTATAAATTAAATAAATGCAAAGTGGACAATTTTTTTTCCTTCTTTTAAGGTCAACCAACCACCTTTGGAGTTGGCCGGGCACTGAACAGATCTCGCAGGTTTACTTCAGGATCAACGTGGTGTGGGATTTTACGCTCATTAAACAGGCCCGTCAGATCAGCTTCTAGTTTGGCCCTCTGAGTGATGTTCATGCGTAATGAAAAAAGCGAGTGAAGGTCTTCAACCAGAGGACGTCGATTTCGCCCTTCCAACCGCTTCTGCCAACTCTTGCTGCTCCGCTTATGTGGGTGCTAAACAAGTATTAAAACCAGTGGGTTAATGAAATGGGGGGGGGAGAAACCTGTACATTATATATGAAACAAACATGATTTGTCAATGTGGTAGTCTACAGAATGCAATAGATGCTGTTGAAGTTCAAGCAGCTTTTAACCCATAATACTCCTTTAAGGGACATGACTACCTTGAGTTTGGCCACATCAGGTTCATGACGCAACATGTGGCGGACAAGGCTTTCCTGTAGAAACAGCACAGGTAAGGTAGGGGTTACACAATATTTAACACTGACATGTTAACACTGAGGCCCTACAAGTAAACAAACTTAAATATGAAATCAAAACTGGAGTTGTGAATTGCAGTAGTTTTCAGTTCTGGTCCTGGGGACCCCCTTTCAGTTAAGGTGGTGGTTCTCAACCACATTCCTGGATTTTTCCATTTGTTTACAAATATTTCAACTACACGTCAGCTGCATCTGATGGTGCAGGGGTTTCAATTTCTTAAAAAAAAAAAAAAAAAAAAAAAAAAAACACAACTCACACGCATGGCAAAAGTCTTGTTGCAGTCAGGGAAGGAACAGCCGTGTGAGAGAAGCTGCAGATGGACCTTTCGAATGTGGTGCTGCAGGTTGAAGGTTGTGGAAAAGTACGCCTGGCAACCTTGACTGGGACATAGCAAAACTGGCTTCTGCAACGCATGTGTCCGCTTGTGCCTCCTCAAGGCATCACGTTTCCGAAATGCCTTTTTACATACCATACAGGAGAATGATGCTGTTGACGAAGATTACTTTAGAGCTTTTGTGTAAACCATTACAGGCACAAAGAGCATGCATAGCACTTGTGGGAAATGGAAAGGTACTGGCAGTTTACATCCAATAACTAAACAGGAATGTTTGCACTGGTTTACCTGGGTGACTCGCCATGTGTTTCTGTAAATTCCTCCAGGTGTGCACACTGATGGGGCATTCAGCATAAAGACAGCGATAACCTGAAAAGGTGGCCATTGTAAAATTATGTCGGATAAAGTAGTCTCTGTCTGGCAGAGGTCTTCTTGAGTAATTGTACTTCATTACAGTACCAATAGAGTAACCTACTATTGAAAATCAATAAGTTTAATAACCTTCAAAAGGCAAAAGGCAGAAACAGCACATTGTCAAAACTGAGTTGGGCCAAACCTAGATAGTCCAGGTCACAACAGTTTTGATTTAGAGAACCCTTCATGATTCAATAAAAAGCCATTTTATTTAAGCTCTAGTATTGCCATATTTACAGTGTCTTGCCTCAGTAGCATGGTCAGGAAATCAAGGTGCTTTGGAGTGGAGACTTAAACTTTGTACATCAAGTTTCCCTCCAGTGCATTTTAGTTTGTTTTAAAATACTGAAACTGACAGTACCCATACTTGCCATAGAAACATCAAGTAAATAAATGGTTATTCAGTTCATGCCAATAAAAAAAAATAAAAAAATGATTTGATGAATCCTCACCTGTATGTCTTCTATCATGAGCTTTCCGCGCAATATGAGAGTCAAACCTCATGCCACAGCCGCTTTTCAAGCATCTTTGGGTGGGGAGGGGAAGAGAATAATATTTCCTCCATATTTTACTTTCAGCGGTCATAGTTATAAAAGTATTATAAAAACACTTTTAGGCTGCAGACGCACCTGAAACTTGAAGTACCGTGCGTCGCCAGGTGCAGTTTTAACGCTCGCCGTTTCCTGAACGTCTTTGTGCAATGAGGCTCTTTACACTGGGGAAACAGACTTGATAAGCTTAAAACCTGTTCCGCGGAAAGCTAAATGCGGCAAGAGCCAGTAAATTAATGGTGGGGAGATAAAATGGGAGTCAAACCTTGAAGTAATCGCGTTTTTCACTGTGCGCGTAACGCACGTGCCTCTTAAGTTTATCTGCAGCATAGAAGTTTTTGCCACATGCAGCAGCAGTGCACCTGCTCAGTGATCAACATTTCCAAAAGAAATCGTTAGTCCATAAATAGTAGGCCTGTACATCAAGAATTTCTTTAAGTTCCATCATGCCATTATTTTAGCATTTTGTGGTCGACTTTAGGGGAACTTTTTTTTTTTTTTTAAAGTAGCCTACAAATAAACCATATAGCCTTTTAATTAATATGATGCCATAACTTAAGAATTAAAAATTAGAAAACGTTTACCCAAGTAGGTCACCCAAATGTGTCTAAATGGCGTCTAAAGTGTGTCTAACATGTGCCTATACAGGTCTAACGACAGGACACGCCTGACAAAATAATAATAATTATTATTATTATAAACAAAGTTCTTATTTAGCTTATTTTAAAGTGATTGTATTTAATAACATTACTTGAAGTTTTTCACGCCGCTGTGTACTGAAGCATGCCGACTCAGGTGCGATTTACGGGTAAAACTGCGTCCACATTCCGCAAATACACACTTGTGTGGTCGCTAAAGGAAACAGAAAGAAAAGGAGTCTGGTCATAAATACAGAGCATAAAGTTAACGTTGTTGTTGTTGTTTTTAAACACTTGTGTATTACGACTCACCGCACCAGTGTGCACGGTCTCGTGCTCCTGCAGACGCCATTGCCGAGTGAATGTCGCGCCACAGTCAGCATAAGAGCAGTTAAACAACTGTAGTCGCGGCACAGCATCCTCTTTCTTAACCACCTGTGTAGTCATCATTTACAAACGTGCTTGCAACTGTACCAATGCGTTCTACTGTGCTTTTTGTGTGTGTGTTCGAATTATTAATTGCCTGATGACCGTCTTGCCTTTAAGCTATTTACACTCCTGCCACCTGCAAATGGTTGCGCTAATGATGTTTGGTAATAATAAGGGAGAGTTAATGAGAGCACACCCGAGGGGTGTTTCATAAAACAAGATTAGAATAAGCCAGGCTTATTTTAGTTAGTCAGACTTATTGTCAGTGAATTCTGTTTCATAAAGCAACATAAATTAGTTCAAACTCAGTTACTCTGGCAACTTATGCTGGGAGACTAACCTGGTTCGGGGCAGGCTAACTGTCAGGCTATAAACTGAGATCCTCTAACACTGACCAATAGGACTCTCTCACATACAATTATTTGACTTTATTAACCACTGTCAGTCCAAAAATAAATATACGGTATACAGAAAATCAACTTAAATATGGTTGCGATGATAAATGATACAATGTTCCATTGTGTGTGTGTGTATATATATATATATATATATATATATATATATATATATATATATATATATATATATATATATATATATACATGATGACTTTTTAAACTGGGTAAGCTGTCTGGTGCGTCGGGTGCGTCATGTAAAAATATGTGGCCAATGCAGTTACGTTGAATGGGTTTATAGCTAACATGCGAGACGCTCGCGTTCTCAGTGTTAGTTTTCTCATTTGCTTGCTCATGACAAATAGCAACACAGCGAAAAGTATTTCTAATATGTTGGACCTTTTATTGGGAGTAGCCCATATTTACCTGTTGAGACGTGCCTTCACAAGCAACCTGTAAGAGCTTTTGTGATGTTTGAGTCGACGGAGGTGAGACATGCGAAAGGTACGTTTGCAAAATATGCTGTATTTTTGTAATCCGGTGCAACTAGTGTCACATAAACGACATACTTCACCTTTAAACGTATCAGTTTAGGACACAGATCTAAATCAGACACGACAAATAACAAAACACCAACGTCAATTTAAATGTATGCCAGAAGTACCTTTTAAATTAATAATTAAAAATAAGTATAACATAATTAGTATTAGCAGCCTATTATAAATAAAAAATAAAATGTACTGTAATTATAATAAATATAAGTAGGCTATAATAAATAAAAATATCAGTAGGCTATTCTTTAAAAAAAAAATAAGTTGAAATTATGCAAACGCAAAGACTATCGATTAACATCCTCTGATAGGCCTAGTTACAGTAGGACTGTCTTAAACAGGTCATAATCACTATAAAGTGCCTTTGAGACTTCACAATTTCCAACACAAAAAGCTGAGATTTTCCTTTTAACTTCATATTTGTTGTATTAAGGAGACCGTAGGCTGTTAGAAATGCATGATGGTCAAGCTTCAGCACTTTTTGTAAATTAACTGTAAGCAGACAATATACAAGCAAACCACAAAATATGTCCACCCTGTCATAGACAAAACCAAAGTAGTTTAAATATATTTTCATTGCATAGTAATTTTAAAATGTAGATTTTCAGTAAAGTACTTTTTTAGTTAATTTTTAGTTAATCAGAAAAGTCTTTTGATAATAATGAAACTGCTGAAAAATATTTGTTTCCCTATAAAATATGCAATACTTGCAATTTCTTTTCTAAATAACATCTAACAACAAAGATATTTGGTTAAACAATATTAACTGACCCTCTTTTCTTTATAAAGAAATCACACAAAAGGTTTTGCTAACTTGTTAAAATAATTTGCTAATTTTCATAAAAGATGAAGATGACAGGGTGGACAATGACAGGGTGGACAACAATATGACAGGGTGGACAAAGACTTTAATGGGTGAATAAAATGGGAATATCAGAGAAACAACAGGAAAAAGAAGAAACCCTTAAGCAATATATGATATTCTAAGTATTAAACTAAAACTGCTCACTTGATTCGTTTAAAACCGTGGCTTCATTCATGATGAATCACCGTTTTGTGTTGCTCAGAGAAGTACAACAGTTCTGCTGTTGTCTGCTTTGTTTGGAACTATTTTTGTTGGCGAATTAGAACAAAAACAGACAATATTGACGATATTATGTTTATTAACTTGTTGTTTATTTTACTGTTGTATAAAATAAATATCACATTTGCAAATCGAGCATATATTCAGGAAAACAGCACTTTTTCTCATGTGATTGCTTAATTAAATCATATGATATAAATATAAGAGAAAAACCCATTCGGGACATTTTTTATCTTGAATTTTTGGCACATTCTAACTACATTCTAACAAGCTACATCACACAGTGAGTCGTTGCCTTACATCATCTTCCGTCACTATGAAACTTCATGCCATGTAAGATGGCATTCAGGTCTGGGCCGGGGCAGGGTGCACTAAATGCGTTAATTTCGACGTGTTATTTTTTCCATAATTAATCACACCAAATTAACATGTTAAATCGTCAGCCCTAGTGAAAACATTATCAGAATGTGGCAAAAACTATACACATGTCCACCCTGTCATGTACCATGTCCACCCTGTCATAGAAGGCTTAAATACAGGGTGGACAATGATAGGGTGGACATTTTTGGCAAAATTGAGCATTTAATGAACACATGATGTACCTTCAGTTAGCAAAGTGATTCATTATTGAAGCTGACAGCATACTGTTTAAAATATATATTTTTAATTTCTGAAAAGTTTTTATATTAATATTTCACAAATACAGGGTGGACATGCTAAGCTTGACAACATCCAACTACAAACACAATATGATAAAAATAAGGAAATATAAGTGTAGATGCTCAATGTACTTACAGCAGATGTTTTAACCTCCATTGAAGAAAGGCCAAATCGGGGTGGGGGTGTCACTGACTACATCAGTTGGTTTCTTAAAGGGGAGTTTACCCCAAAATGACAAGAAATAAGTCTGGGACATGGCATAATCACATACATCCAATCAAAGAAAATGGTATAAAATGAGAAAAATAATTTAAAGAGATTTCTTTGATGTACTTGTATGTGTGTAAATGTTTGGCTATTTATAATAAAACCTCAGAATTTCATTATTTTGCATCATATTCATGATGACTAAGCGATTCTGATGAGGACACCAAAAGGCACTTTATAGTGATATTGACCCAAACAATTTAGTTTTCATAAAAAAAATATATATGGAGAAAATGAAATACTATGAAAATAGTTTTAGTTATGATTTTTTCCCCCATTTGGTTAAGTCTAGTTAGTTTTGTATCAAATACAATGTGATTTTCTGTGATCGAGATCTGGCAGCAGCTCATTTTTCCTCTTGGGCGGGCGATTCGATCACATCTTATCCTGCCATGTAATCCGCCATAAAGTGCAAAAGCAGCTGTGGATCAGTTTATCCGGAAGTCTCCGTAACTGGCAGATTTAAGGAAAATTACAGTCGTTTGGCAAATAAATAAATTACGGACAGTTACATATGCATTACCAATCCTGTAGGCTTTATGGTACACCTCAAACAAGGGATTTAATAGTAATTTATAATGTTAATATTAATTGCCATGTCCACAAATGGCTTGGGTATGCAGAGCATTCGCAGCTTATATGGACTGCACGCCACTGATATATACAGGTGCATCTCAATAAATTAGAATGTCGTGGAAAAGTTCATTTATTTCAGTAATTCAACTCAAATTGTGGAACTCGTGTATTAAATAAATTCAATGCACACAGACTGAAGTACTTTAAGTCTTTGGTTCTTTTAATTGTGATGATTTTGGCTCACATTTAACAAAAACCCACCAATTCTATCTCAATAAATTAGAATACTTCATAAGATCAATAAAAAAAAAGGATATTTTAAACAGAAATGTCAGGCTTCTAAAAAAGTATGTTCATTTCTATGCACTCAATACTTGGTTGGGCCTCCTTTTGCATGAATTACTGCATCAATGTGGCGTGGCATGGAGGCAATCAGCCTGTGGCACTGCTCAGGTGTAATGGAAGCCCAGGTTGCTTTGATAGCAGCCTTCAGGTCATCTGCATTGTTGGGTCTGGTGTCTCTCATCTCCTCTTGATGATACCACATAGATTCTCTATGGGGTTCAGGTCAGGCGAGTTTGCTGGCCAATCAAGCACAGTAACACCATGGTAACTGAACCAGCTTTTGGTACCTTTGGCAGTGTGGACAGGTGCCAAATCCTGCTGAAAAATGAAATCAGCATCTCCATAAAGCTTGTCAGCAGAAGGAAGCATGAAGTGCTCTAAAATTTCCTGGTAGATGGCTGTGTTGACTGTGGACTTCAGAAAACACAGTGGACCAACACCAGCAGATGACATGGCAGCCCAAATCATCACTGACTGTGGAAACTTCACACTGGACTTCAAGCAACATGGTTTCTGTGCCTCTCCACTCTTCCTCCAGACTCTGGGACCTTGATTTCCAAATGAAATGCAAAATTTACCTTCATCTAAAAAGAGCACTTTGGACCACTGAGCCACAGTCCAGTTCTTTTTCTCCTTAGCCCAGGTAAGATGCTTCTGACGTTGTCTTTGGGTCAGAAGTGGCTTGGTATGTGGAATGTGACGGTTGTAGCCCATTTCCTGAAGATGTCTGTGTGCAGTGGCTCTTGATGCACTGACTCCAGCTTCAGTCCACTCCTTTTGAAGCTCTCCTAAGTTCTTAAATCGGCTTTGCCTGACAATCTTCTCAAGCCTGCGGTCATTCCTTTCACTTGTACACCTTTCCCTACTACACCTTTTCCTTCCAGTCAACTTTCCATGAATATGATTTGGCACAGCACTCTGCGAACAGCCAGCTCTTTCAGCAGTGACCCTCTGGCTTACCCTCATTGTAGAGGGTCTTGATGATCGTCTTCTGAACAACTGTCAAGTCAGTAGACTTCCCCATGACTACTGTTTGGATTACTGACCTAAACACAGTATTTATACCCTGAGAATGGTAATTTAATAGAACTTGAAATTAAATATTCTAATAATTTGAGATACTGATTTTTTTTATTTTGATGAGCAGCAAGTTCTAATCATCAAAATGAAAACAAAAAAGTCTGGAAATATTTTACTTTATGTCTAATAAATCTAGAATATATTTAAGTTTTACTTTTTGAATTAAATTACAGAAAGAAAAAATATATTGATATTCTAATTTATTGAGATGCACCTGTATGTATACACCCTCTCTGAAACTTAAATTCATTAATTACTCTTTACTTAGAAGCAATGTTAGGGTTCTATAGAAATATAATTTTCCAGCAAGTCTGCTTGATCAATTACCAAAGAAGCATGTCAAAATTATTCAGGAAAATAAGATTTTCTTATCAAAGTGATAAAATGTTGTGTTGCAAAAATAAGTACACCCATTTTCTAAATAGAACTAAATAAATAAAAAAAATGGTATAAGTTTAAGGCAATTTTTGATTAAAAGGTAAGTATGATGAACCAAAACATTTAATGAGAAGTAATTTCTTATAAAAAAAATTAAGTGTTATATAGCCAACTGAATCGATTTCTGACTATCACTGCCTTAAATAAGTTGCAGTTTTCGTAAATATATAAAAACTATGCTTTTTGTTACGAGTAAGCAGAGCGAGAACGACTAAATGATGCAGATATTTACCCTGCATCCAATGTTTAGGGTCAGAACTGACAAGTTTGTGTCCGAGAAAAGCACTCAATCGGCCAAAGTGACTTTTCTAAAGCGATACCGGGACCGCAGTGAACGAATAATTGAAGATATAAGGTAATCAGAATAATCAAAAATCTAAATTAATGCATAACCAATGATTAATTTCTAATTGGAAACACAACCTAAGAGTAATAATCATTTGAAATTGGAGTCAGATTAAACGAGTGAAATTAAGTGAACTTCGCAGGGGCGCTGAAAAGACATACACGCGTTAAACCTTCGCCCTGGCTATCGGATTCCGTTTTTGGGCCGAAGGAGGGTTTCTTACATTTCCTTTCAGTAACACTGAACCTAGCAAGAGGCGGCCTCCGCAAACAGTGCCTGCCTCTGGTCTACCCTTCACTCAGATCCTTCTAAAAGAGAACCGATAGCATTTCTGTTGGTGGTCTGAGTATGGTTTGCTTTCAGCTACAGGTACGTTTCACTAAAATGTTCATCGTGAATGCAAATCACTCTAATGACTTTTTTTTTCATTTGCTAATTCCAACTGGTTTGGTTATCAGATGATTCTTGTACAAATCATAATCGTCATGGCTGCTGCTTCTGACAGATATCTATAAATTGTTCGTTTATGACATATATGTGCCAGCCACATCCAAATTGCAGGAGAAGAGCCTCTTGTGTTAAGTCCACAAGATGATATTTATTGATGTTAAACTGCTGTGTGAATATTTCCATGCTGATGTCACTATTGCTTTGTTCAATAAATAAACATGATTTAAGGAAAACAATCCAAAATAAATGTGACTAATTATAATAATAATTTGTGATCTCCCCTTTTAGACTGTATATACAAAAACAGCATGAGAAAATCAGTGCTACCGCTTCGTTCTATTTCTAAAGATGGTTTGCTTAGTTCGGGCTAAGTAAACCGCGTCGGCGCTACAAGCTGGCCATTTGCAATGCTACACAATTTTGGCTCGTGATTGGAATCTAAAAAGCTATCTTCATAATGCCATATCTACACCATCTACACCTTCATTTATAACAAACACGTTTGATAAGACAAACAGCAGCACTACAACATCTAATGCTATGAAGAAATATACTTAAAGTGGCCTGTTTAATCATTACCTGATATCTCACCTGTTACATTACCGTTACATATGCAGCTTTTTGATTAAACTGTGCTACTTAACTGCTGCAGCAGATATTTCTCCCTCCGCTTTTCACAGCCACTACCCTGTGGGGGAAACAATGGGCCTCCAAAGCATTCTCTTCTATTTGCAGCAACTCTATTGCATCAACAGGTCAAGTTCCTATGAACTAAAGCCATTCCTCAGACGTCTAATCTGGTCTTCCACTAGTGATTAGTTTATAAATAAAACAGAACATATAGCAGAATTTAAAATTCAATTGCCCAAATTCTGCCTTTAGGACATTGACTCCATATGCAAGCACGTCATGCACCCTAGTGCCACTCTACTTGGATCCTATAAACACTCTACTCTAATGTTCCAATAAATAATCTTCTCAATCATCTCCATTTTCTCTACAATATCATTTTTGCCAGCAGAGCTCCCGCTATTAATAGCACGCAAATTCAAAAATCTGAACCCAGCCTTTTAGATTCTCGTTTGTCACTCGTAAAGTATTAAGCAAATACTTATTCCTCCCCTGCAGGAAATCACTAAGAAAACATCACCAGATCAATCAACACACTATTCATCCTCACGTTCTTCAGATTTTCAGATGCGCCGAATCTGCTTGCAATTCTAAATTCGATCCACGATGCAGATACATTGTCTTTCTCCAATCAAAGTATTATACAGTGACATCATCCACAATATCAAGCATATCAAAACAGATCAGTTAATGAGCAGCCATTCAGTTTTCATTGTTAATTTACCCATAGTCCTCCAACCTAACGAGTCAGTTTCCTTATTTTTAACTCACAGAAGTTTCAAAAATTTTGATTTCCTGCTGATTCCAGCCACAGCTCTCTCAACAGCCTTCAGACTAAAACTTTATTCCCCACTGCTGCAGCAGTGATTTCAGCCACCACTCTCGCAACACTCTTCAGATCAAACTTTATTCCCCACTGCCGCAGCAGTGATTTTGGCCACCACTCTCGCAACACTCTTTAGATCAAACTTTATTCCCCACTGCCGCCGCAGTGATTTTGGCCACCACTCTCGCAACACTCTTCAGATCAAACTTTATTCCCCACTGCCGCAGCAGTGATTCCAGCCACAGCTCTCTCAACAGCCTGCAGTCTATAACTTTATTACCCACTGCCGCAGCAGTGATTTCGGCCACCACTCTCACAACACTCTTCAGATCAAAACTTTATTCCCCACTGCCGCAGCAGTGATTTCGGCCACCACTCTCACAACACTCTTCAGATCAAACTTTATTCCCCACTGCCGCAGCAGTGATTCCAGCCACAGCTCTCTCAACAGCCTGCAGTCTATAACTTTATTCCCCACTGCCGCAGCCGTGATTTCGGCCACCGCTCTCGCATCAGCTTTCAGACTAAAACTTTATTTCTATCTACCACTAGGGATGCACCGATCAGATATCTGCTCAGAGATCGGGTATCTGCTCCAATACTGCCATTTTTGCCGGATCGGGTATCGGCCGGATGGGACCGATCCAAAGGTATTAAATCCTTTAAGTCTTCTGTACTTATATATCGCTGAACTACTCTTAGTTGACTGCCCAGCTTGCTGTCCTTGTAAATATCATTTTGGGGGTTTAACTCAGAGCTCAAGCCAAGCCTCGGGTTTGAGCCTCCTTCGAGGACAGCAAGCCAAGTTTGTTTTACCATTAACCATTCAGACTGAATGGTTAGGCGAACTTGTGAAATGGAACACGCAGTGTTGTGGGATATCAAAGGCAGTGAAGGATACATCTATGCTGCCATTAAGAATTGTTCAGATGAAGGTAGACAGGAGACAGGAAGTGACGCTAACATTGGATTCAGACATGCCTTGATGCCTTCCTACTTTGGAATGCATCCTCCGAGGGCAGCGTTTTTCAGTTTTCGGACGCAGCCCAGGACTGTGCATCAAAATCTTCTGACACTGCCAGAATTTCCTGTTGGTAAAATTTGATCACAATGGCCATAAACAGCTGTTGGCGAACACCTTTATTTATATAGCGCTTTTTGCAATGCAGATTGTATCAAATCAGCTTTACAGTGATAACTGGCAAATAATTTTGGCCGTCATTGTCCAGCTTAAGTAAGTTCAGTATTGATTTAATTCATTTGTAAAAATCAATAGTTATTATTAATTTAGCTAATTCATACATTGGCTCTGGAGAAAACAGTGATGTCATCATCCAGCTTAGTTCAGTTCGCATACCCTTACTAAAAAGTTTATTCAAGTGTGCTATTAGTATACTTCTTTTAAACTAAAAATAAGAAAGTATACTTTGAGTCTACTTTTTATGTACTTCTGAGAAATATACTTAAAATTGCATTTAAGTATACTTGACTTATACTGACAGAAAAAGTCTAAGTATATTTGGCCTTACTTAGACTCGGTCTTTTGACCAAGATATACAAAACCCGATTTCAAAACACTGCTTCGGAGCTTTATGAATCGAATCAGCGATTCGGAGCACCAAAAACACGTGATTTCAGCAGTTTAGCCGTTTGATAGGAGATCCGAATCACTGATTCGATTCGTAAAGCTCTGAAGCAGTGTTTTGAAATCGGCCCATCACTATATTGTTGAAAAGTCGTTATTTTGTTTTTTTGGTGCACAAAAAGTATTCTCGTCGCTTTATAATATTAAGGTAGAACCACTGAATTCACATGAACTGTTTTAAATATATTTTTAGTACCTTTATGGATCTTGAGAGAGGAAGTAGCCTACCATTGCTGTGAATGCAGGCCTCACTGAGCCATCGGATTTAATCAAAATATCTTAATTTGTGTTCCAAAGATGAACGAAGGTCTTACAGGTGTAGAATGACATGAGGGTGAGTAATAAATGACATTATTTTCATTTTTGGGTGAACTAACCCTTTAAGTATACTTGATAAAATGAACTTGAAGTATACTTCTTTTTCATAAGGGTATACATATGGTGTCAATGCAGACAGATCAAAAACATTGTTGAATATCAAGTGTTCCCAACTAAGCAAGCCAAAAGGTAACAGCAGCAAGGAACCCAAACTCCAACAGGTGACAAAATGGAAAAAAAAAACCCTGAGAAACCAGGCTCAGTAGGGGGGCCAGTTCTCCTCTGGCCAACAACGAACAGTGCATGATTATGATTCAGGCAGCGTTACAGGTCATAAGTTAGGTTGGGATCACAACAGTCAAATTATTAAATTAATCCAGTTCCATGTAGTTGAAGATCGGATTCATCATGCCAGTATGGAAACGGTTTGTAAGGGATCTGTGCCACTGGCTGTCGTGTCAATGAGGGCTTCACAGGGGATGGTCTAGTTTTGGTTTTCCCTTGCAACAAAG
The DNA here is from genome assembly GCA_037950675.1 of Hypophthalmichthys molitrix. NCBI lineage: Eukaryota > Metazoa > Chordata > Actinopteri > Cypriniformes > Xenocyprididae > Hypophthalmichthys > Hypophthalmichthys molitrix. The sequence goes on from CM075510.1 coordinate 12,442,066, forward strand.
CCACAAACAAAGTGGCGCAAGTGTTAGCAAACTCCTCTCAAAATCTGATCAGGGAAGTTATTTTACTGGACATGTAATGAAAGTTGTGTGCAATGTTAATATCATGCAGAAACGCTACAGTCTTTACAGACTACAGAGGCCCAAATGGTCAAGTGTTTGAATGACACCATAAATACCAATTGCTAAACAAATAGCACATACAAATGGTGATCTGATGCTTTGATCACAGATCTGGCTAATGTAAACAGCATAATTTAAAGAGATTCCCCCAGCAGACCTGGGTGTCATAATGCTCACAACACAGCAGACTGTGAAAGCACAACTGCAACAGCAGCTTAGTGACCAGTAACACTCGGTTTATCTGGCCTTTTTCTTTGCAGAAACATGCCATCTGCAACAACTCCCTGGCTAAGGGTGATTCCACAAGGGTGTCTGGTCCCACCTGAATCAAGCCAGGACACACACACCTTGACATGTAGGAGATGGGGTGGAGGTAACTTCTAGAGGCCATTCACACCTCATAGCACTCTTAGCTCTTATACAACACAGATTATGATAGGATAGACGCCACCCATCTCCTTTACACAAACATATAGAACACACACCTTCAATACTACAACCTTACAACATCTCTACCTGGCATAGATCATAGGACTATCCAGGCTAAAATTATTCACATTATCCAAATCTAGCATCCATCATTCACCTTCATACATATAGGACAAAGGAAATTATTTTCATAATTTCTTTTCAATTGTGTCAAATAATTACACTGTAATGTGAATAGAACATGTGCATGCCTATAGTCACACATCAATTAATTTAATTTTTGACCATTCAAATTCCTAACCTGGTCTAATGGAAAGACGTACTTGTGGGAACATTTTTGCAAGTCGCAAAATACGTACCAATACGTACATATCACTGCAGTTTCCAACCGAAATGAACACTAGAGGCAGTAAAACAGCTCTTTACATGAATCGTTTTCATACACAGATATGATTACAGGGTCAGATTATGGATAAATAAAGACTTGTTTTCACATCTCCTTGCACAATATTGTTATGATCTCAAAACGCTTTTACCAAAGTGCACGATTTGTAAACAAATACATTTTGGACTTAGCATTGCTTAACCAGCTCCAAATATTTTGCTTTTCTAACATATCAAGTTTGCTCTGTAGCTCAGCTGATACGGAGTTGTACTTAGGATGTGGAAGGCTGGATTACAAATCCCGTTAAAGACGAGTCGCGGACATTTCAAATCAGAACTGCGGTGATACGTGTAATTAAAACATACCATATTCACGTTCATCTGTTTTGGAAAAACGCTTTTAGCGCCACTCAGTGGACATTTCACATTGAAACTGTCACGAAATGTACATGCCGCTATGTATTTTCGTTTTGCGAAAATGTTCCCACAGGTACGTTTTTCTAATGAGACTGAGCTGCAAATTCCACATTCAAAATTTAAATGAGACCTGTTCAGCAATGCAACTGGTCTATTTGGACAAAATGTTTATGTCCAGTCCTTAGCATTGTTGCAAGGAGGGCCCCCTAGTTTCAATTAGGACTGAAATGCAGGCATTTCTGTCAATCAGTTACACAATTCCCAGTCAGACCTGCATTACTGAGTGTGATTTAGCCTGTACATCAAATGCACAGATGATGGTTGCAAAAGCTAACTACTAGGGATTTTAAATCTCTGTTTTTGTAAATCTCATTCTCTAAATGACCTGATTGAAACCTTAGTTTTGCATTAGTTATTTTCAATAAAAACAACTAATACCCTACAATTTTATAATAGTAATTATGAAATTGTGTATTGCTGTTTAATTATGTGATATATTTTAATTATGCATACCACTGGTAAATATACTAGTTATATTGACTCTTTGATACCTTTCCTTTAATTCATCCAGACCAAGTCTAAATTCCACTACCATATCAAAGTGGTAGTGAAGAATCTGGTGATTAAATGAGACCTGCTCACTAAATATAGGACTCTGAAAAGGAGACCTTATTTACCACTTGCACTTTTGACATGAGTTCATTACGTGTTATTTTGTGTTTTTGTGTAATATGACCTGCATGTCTTATCTTTTCTCTCTCTCTCAAATTCAAAAAGTATTTGGTTACACAGGCCTACAGCCATATTTGTGGCGTTGGATGGATGAGGAAAAAGTCAACTTTAATTTCTTTATTTGGTTAGAATTTAAGTAAGTTGTCAGATCACTAGGACAAACTATAAACGGGTAGCTATATTTAGTCAACCTTGATAAAAATAACCCAAAAAAATCGATTTACATTTTGATTTGTTACTCTATAAGCCTTCCGCCCATTCCATAAATCTCTAGTGACATTTTTGATAAATGTGGAGGCTTACATTTTTTGTTGGCTTGCGATTTCAGTTGCAGTAAACTCCCAATCAAGCTCACCAATTTTCATAAGCAAGCCTTGGAAGCCTAAGCTTGCCTTCTGCCACAACATTTCCCCCCATAGAAGTATAATATGGAATAATCAGAATGTGCTGCGTGGGAAAAAATCTACTTTAAAAAAAAAAGAAAAGAAAAAAAGATTGGTTTGACAAAGGGATGGTAACTTGGTAAATATTCCTATTCTGAATTTACAGCAATTTTTGAACTGGATACCTCACCTAAAATTTAGGATTGGGTTATTAAATTTATCTCACCCAAACTGTTATATCTAGTTAAGGCATATTGTTACTGGTAGCAAAATGTGAAGTGCACAAATTGTCTATTGGAGGTCTGGAGCTTTGTAATGTTAATGTAAAAATTTTTGGATGAGAAGAATCCTTATTAAGAAGTTCAGCTGTCACCCAAAGCATTTTTTTTTAATGGAAAATAAATTATCCTTATCTTTCTACTATTACTGAATGGTCTGGTATTAATATGTTTCTGTTACCTAACAAGATGAAAGAACTTTACTATAAAATTCTTCATAATTACTATCCATGTAACTCTTTTCTTTCTAAATTTAAGTTGGACATTTCTTCACAATGCACATTCTGTAATTCTAATCTTGAAACAATACCACATTTATTTTCTGAATGTGATTATGCAAATGATATTTGGAAAGAAGTAGCCTGGTTTATTTTCTCTGCTTACAACAAACTTTTATTTTTGAAATAATTAATGTTCTGTTTTTGATGTGGGGAAACAGGGTCAAAGGAGATGGACAATGTGTTAAAATTACTAACTATCTGTGGCCTATTTCATCTTCATAAATGTACACTGTGTGCAGAATTATTAGGCAGTTTTTTTTTCTGATCATATTTTTTTTTTTTCCCAAGCACATTTTACAAATTCTAAACCACATTAATCTTAATAACTACTATTAATTTTGTATTTAATCTTTTATAAGTGATATATAATTGTTCATGAAGGCTGGAAATGGAAAAACATCTCATATTCAGGTTATATAATTATTAGGCAGATTTTCTTTTACAGGCAAAATGAGCCAAAAAATAAAAAATAAAAAAATTAGATTTAACTAAAATTATTAAATGCTCATGAGAAGGATGCAATACAAATGCAGTACTAGAAATTGCAAAGTTAAAGCATGACCAATGGACAGCAACACGCTCATTGGGTCAGCAGGGTCATACAAAAACAGGTGGAAAAGAAAAGACGTTAACTGCAAAAGAATTAAGAATTAAGGTGAAGAATTAAGTGTGAAACCATTCATATCTAGCACCACCACCAGTTTAACTGCAACCTACCTGGAGTCTCCAGAAGTGCAAGGTGTCAGGATCTCAGAGACTTAGGTTAGGTAAAGAATCCTAAAAAATGACCTAATAAGACCCATTTAATCCCACCGGTCACAATTGTGACCACAATTTTTCCTCACATATTTTGGTGTGGTATTAAAAAGCAACTCTTATTATGAAGCACATGTTCATTTATAATGCAAATTTATGATGTCTGCATGAGTTCTGGGCAGGTCTAACAGTATTGTGTAGTTTGGTCATGTGACCACACACATTTATTTCCTGGTACTGCCATCTTAACACAATGATGAAGTTAAAGCTCAGAAATGAAAGGGTTATTAATACATACATATTGAAATTATATTAATACATGGTTTATTCTGTTGTCAGACTGCAGATAAATGAAGACAGTCACAATTGTGACAGGTGGTATAACACAGGGAGTCTATATGCCCCTATATGTTATTCTTATAAACTCTCTTTCAGACTGACCATAAGTCAAGTTTTGGATTTACTTGATCCTTGGTGACATCCATCCATCCTCCCATCCATCTATCCATCATCTATCTATCTATCTATCTATCTGTCTATCTGTCTGTCTGTCTGACTGACTATATGGCTTTCTATCTATCTGTCTGTCTGTATATCTTTCTATCTGTCTGTACTTATTTGTATAATATTACAATAAATATTTTATAAATATTTTATAATAAAGTTTTTAATAATTATCTTCCAATTTCCTACAATTTATATCATTTTGTCATAATTTTATGGATTATTTGTGCCCACTGCTGCATAGGAATGCTATTTTGTCCTTTTTGAAACTGAGCCAGACAATGTTTACTTCTTTGTTAATGGAATAAAAAACTAATTTCATCTATTTAACCCAATCTTTAAAATAATTGCTGGAGGTTTGTCATTTTGTAAATGCATTGACACCATAGACCTAGACTCTCTGTGTTTTACTACCGGTCACTTTTGTGACTGGACATAAAACCCATTTTTTCATGGACTTTTCAATATTTTTTTTACATAATTGACATTGATTGTTTAATATCCTTACAAATACCATACAAATTCATATATGTCATCTCTGGGAAAAATTTGGGATTAAACGGGTTACTATGAATCATAAGATGAAGTGTTGTAAAATACATGAAGACTGGGTTTTTATAGGCTTTAAAGACAGACAGATTGAGAGTGACTCTTGAAGGACCAGCACCACATCCTCTTGTACCACTGTAAAAAATTTGAAAAATTTATCTTCCATAATCTGGCAGTAAGGTGTGGGAGTTTCTTTTTAGTCCGTCTCTTATCCTGAAATGTCCGTCTTGCAGATATGGACTAAAAATGATCTTCCAAAACTTACTGCCAGATTCTGGAAGATAAATTCTTCAAACAGTGGTAAGAAGATGTGGTGCTGGTCCTTCAAGAGTCACTCTCAATCTGTCTGTCTATAAAAACCCAGTCTTCATGTATTTTATAACACTTCAGCTTGTGATTCTTATTAAGTGCAGGTCATTTTTTAGGATTCTTTAGAGATCCTGACACCTTGCACTTTTGGAGACTCCAAGTAGGTTGCAGTTCTGGAAAATGGTGGCGCTGGAGACTAAAGGGTTCCTGATGGTTTTACACTTAATTCTTCACCATAATTCTTAATTATTTTGCAGTTAACATTTGTCTTTCCACCTGTTTTTGTATGACCCTGCTGTAGTGAACAGCGCATTCCAGGGCCCAGTTTATGGCCGGGCCCCTCTCTGTCCGTAACAGCAGACAAAGGTTTGCTACATTTTGATTGGATCTTGGTGGACTAACACAAACAAACTGTCCAATGCCATCAGATAAAGACTTCTCATTGGTCCACATGCAGTTTCTGCCCTTCACCCATCTAGACACTACTTCCTAAGGTTGGCCAGAGACTGCCATAAAAATTCCTCAGGACCTCAGCAGCAATGGGTGAAACAAATAGAGATCACAAAGATCTATCCAAATCCATTCAAAACTATGTTTGAAAACCTTAGAACTGATGCAAACTACACATGCATTTCATACTTATTCACAGAAATAAGTATTCTCAGTGACAGCTATTTGTAATGCAACATCAGACACAAATTCAGCTGTTAATGTACAATTGAATGAATGCATGACAGTTCAGTCTTTTTCCATCATGTTTAGTCTCTATTTGTTTAGGATATTGCCAAAGGTATTCTGGTGGTGGTTTGGAAAGTGAGAAATGCATTGGTAAACTTTAAAGACACTTTAAAGACTTCCAACTTTGTGCTTTATGCAAATGAGCTCCACAGGGGAAAGAAGGGCGGGCCACACTGTGTGTGTCCCCTCCGATGCCAGCAGCCAATCACAGCACTTGAATGGAGAAGTGCCAAATTGCAATCTCCTCCTCATCAGAAAGGGATAAAGGTACCCTTTCAACAGACACTCCTCGTTCTGGGTCTCAACTCTGTAAGGAGTGAGACATTAACAGATATACCAAGTTCTGAGTCCCCCATCGGGTGAGACACAACAGATACATCGTTCTGAGTCTGTCCTTTAGCGGGGATAGACATTAACAGATATACCATTCTGAGTCTCCCATCGGGTGAGACACAACCGATATACCGTTCTGAGTCTGTCCTGTACGGGGATAGACATTAACAGATACAACACCGTTCTGAGCCTCCGGTTCGTCCAGAGAGATAACAACAGATCCCATGATCTGAGTCTACAGCTAGTGAGGCAGCAACCGATACGACCACGTTCTGAGCCTCCAGCCTGTGAGGAAAGAGACATTGACAAACACTACATTGTTTCCGTCCAGCGAGACAGTAACGACATTTGCAACAAGGTTAAGCTCAGGAGAGCAAACCTACACTCCAAGGTACCTTCGTCTGCGTGTTCCAGATTGTTAAGGACCTTCTGCACCTACGCCAGGGCCTCATTTGCGTGTTCCAGATTTTAGGACCCCTCTGGTGCTCCAGGAGATCAGCATCCCACAGAGCTTCGTGTTCAAGACTGTTGAAACAGATTCTGGCTCCTCTCCCCACTGCATTGTCACCCAGCACAACCAGTGGAAGACGTCACCGTCGTCGGACTCAACCACGTGGAACGTAAATATCACTTAACCAAACCTCTTTCCAGAGACCTTGGCATTGTTGTACATTATCAGTATATAATTTCCTAATTCCCATTAGATGTAATATAGCTGATGTTAGTTAATAACAAATAATCTTTCGTTTATTTGTTTAGTGCATAATAAGGTTCTCCACCTTATTATTTTCAGAGAAACAGTTTATCTTTCCATAAGATAACGTAACTCTTCCATAGCCACAACCAACTTAATCACTTGTATTCTATGTATTTTATGCACTTTATGCCTTTATCATTCATGGTATTCATTTAGTAGTTGTGTTAGTTATTCTTGTTTATCTTTTGTTAATAAAATTTATTTTATTACACGTGTGTCTTCCTTGTGCTGATAATACAGAAAAGGTTCTACAAGTTAGCAATCTCACCAATCTTTCAAATAAATCAGCTGACCACTTTACATTAATTCTAAATGAATGAAAAGCCCCTGTTGAGAGTGTTCTCATACTGCAAAGGTAATAGACCTTGACTGGTGCCCTGAACTAGGAAAAGGGGGAGAGGTGGTCATCTGATGTACTCATAACCACACCTTAAGAGACGTGTGATCCAAAAATCACAACGTCAGCGGTGACGTGAGTACCAATCCCTATTTTACTGTGCGTCCTTGGATGGGCGAAAGTAAAATCACTACACTGCTGACCCAATGAGGGTTATGCTGTCCATTGGTCATGCTTTAACTTTGCAATTTCTAGTATTGCATTAGTATTGCATCCTTCTCATGAGCATTTCATAATTTTTGACTTTTCAGTCTGAGTTAAATCTATTTTTGTGGCTCATTTTGCCTGTGAACAAGGCAAAAGAAAACATGCCTAATAATGATGCACATCTGAATATGACGTGTTTTTCATTTCCAGCCTTCATGAACAATTATATATCATTTATAAATGATTAAAAACAAAATTAATAGTATTTATTAAGATTGATGTGGTTTGGAATTGGTCAAATGTGCTTGGAAAAAAAATATGATAAGAAAATCAACTTGCCTAATAATTCTGCACACAGTGTAAAGTTACTGACTGTATGCCCAACATTACGCTTTTCTGTATTGATCTAAAACTATTTTATGACTCTTTGTTCATAGCTCAGCAAGAAAGCTGTTAAAACACTACTGCTGAAAAAAATTATTCTTTCATTATAATGATACTTCCTGTGTATTTCCTTATTTATTTATTTGTTTATTTATTTATTTTTTTGTATTTTGTATTTTGTTTCATAATCTATTTCATGTATCCCCTGTATGTGTTGTTTTATAATAATAATTAAAAAAAATAAAATCTCTAGTGACGTCTGGAACGGTTTAAAGTTAAACAAAAATACAGGAAGTCAAAAAGGTATAAAGAATATGATTTTGGTAAAAACTACTAAGCAAGCAGCACAGAGATCAAAATATTAGAATAGCTTAAACGTTATCTGAGAGAAACTGGAAATTATCCAAGAATTTTTTTTTTTCTTTTTTTTTTTCCTACGCATTGAGGCTCCACTCCAGTTCAGTCGGTGGCGGTAACGCACCCAAATGCTAGTTTGCAAACTGTCAATAGACACAAGAAGAAGAATTAGCGCACGCACACATGCATTGATCGAATTTTACGTTCTCTATTTAATTCAGTTAATATCTTAGATCACTTCGAGTCTTATTTAATTCATATTATAACCAAAATCACTTCGAGTCTCGACATGGTAAGTTATTACAGCATTACTGACAATTTTCTCTCTGTCACGAGTATTTGACAGTCACTGTTTACGGTTGATAAATTGGTTATTGGTTACTCATTGCATTGCTGGCTTCTGTTTGCCTGTGTTTACTAATGCCTTCTTTAAGAGAACATCAAAAAATTACTAACGTTACTAGTATGCGACCACCTATGTTTCATTGATTCTTCTGCTGCTGTGGCAATTATGAACCACCTTGACAAAAAGCGCAGCATGATTTGTCGTAAAACAATGAAAGCTCTGTAACTTTAACATACTAATCTAATTAAACATTAATTTACTGAACAAATCAACAATGAATCCGTTGCACATCAGTCAGTGCAAGACAAAAGATGCGTTTGGAAGAAATTGTCATTTAGCAATGATTTATTCTAATAATCTGTAGCGTATAATTTTAATGTATAGACAGTTTCCTTGGTTTGTGTTTCACAACAGCATCGTAGTAAACATTGGTGAGAGTGGTTTGATGATTTTAGGAAACGCAGGCATGGAAATTCACTTGAAAAATCAATCGGATCTCTCAACTGGTAAAGTTTCTCTCCAGCAGATAGCGAGGAGGGTTAAATCTAGAATAGAAAGCATTTATTCAGTACAATAATACACCATAGAAAAACTTCTAGCAGCAGCAAAAATAATATAAATAATAGGCAAAATAAATGAGCAAAATCTAATGTTTTCAAATGGAGAGCACAAATATAAGACAATGTAGTTTATCAACTTTGCATAAATGTAATCATTTTTTTTTTTTTTTTTTTTTTTTTTTAAACTGCAGCTTAAAGTAAATGTTTGAAACACACACCCCCGGTTTGACAGACGAGGCTTAAGCTAGTCCTAGACTAAAATGCATTTTTGAGCTGTTTTAACTGAAAGCAACTTGCATTGGCATGCCTTAAAATGTCAGTGCCATTGTTTTATTTCAAGATGAACACCAGTAATGTTTTTTTCTAGGGTATGTTTATAAAAGCTACTTAAATACCTTAATTGAACTAAAGCCTAAGCCCTGTCTATGAAACCGGGCCGCAGTGCAAACAGACTAAGCTATGTCTCATTTCGAAGGCTGCGTCTTCTGGAGACAGGGCTTGACGCTAACTTTTTTTCCCCCTGGGAGCATATGTGCTCGTAATTTGAAAAAATTAGGAGCGTATTAAACAACTTTTGCGCAATGCAGATGAATCAAATAATGTATTTTACCTTATAAAGGGATATAAGGAGACATTTACAAGCACTATATATAATAATTTCTGAAACTTTTATCACAGTATATGGTATTATCATAGTACTGAATTAAGTTACAAAAAAATTTGTCCTCCTATCAGGTTTAATGACTTTTTCTTATAACAAAAAATTCTGAACATTTAAGTACAATAAAACAATACACACACAAAAAAATATGAAGTAAACAAATGTTTCAAACAGATTAAAGTGCTAAAGAATTATAAAGAACATTAGCACTTCACAATAAGGTTCCTAACATTATCTAACAATGAGAAATCGCATTTGTTACAGTAGTCATTATTCCTTGTTAACATTAGTTAATATTAGCTCAGGTTCATTATATAATATTAACAGTCAGATACAACTTTTTGTACAGATACGACATTTAATAAATAAGTTAATAAAATTAACTTAATGTAATAAAATTAATATTACATTCAGTTAACCTGTTTGGCCAATGAACACTCAGTGTTCATTGTTTATTAATTTTAAGAAATGTTCATTTCCAGGTTATGGGAAATAACATTCTTATTGTACAGTACTACTCAGAGCATGTAGTCAAGATCTGCATGATTAGGGACTCAGGATATGAGCATGAAACACGGACAACTTTATATGTGACATGAACAAGACTTTTTATTTATTTATCCTTTATTTAACCAGGAAGATCCCATTGAGTTATCATAATCTCTTCTTCCAGGGAGACCTGATCAAAATGGCAGCACATATAGTTCCACACAAATAACAAAAACAAAACAATAATCCAACAAATCAAGTAGGCCAAAGGTCAAGAGAAGCACTTACAAGACTCTTTCAAAGCAGAATACAAAATACATTTAAAAGTACTCAAAGGGGGCAAAAACTCAGTAGATGGTTGCATGGTTATAATTTTCTCTCTTATTTTATCAATCTTTAAAGGAAAGAAGTTCATAAAGTCATTACTGCTGTTTGGAAACATCAAAAGTTAAAGCTTTATTTCTTGTTAATTTAGCCACTGTATAAAATAAATACTTAGGGTTGTGTTTGTTTTCGTCTAAGAGATTTTTCTGGCTGCTCTCTCGAGGGCCCGAGTGTGCTCGTTGTACCATGGCGTTGGACTAATTTCCTTAATCTTCTTGATGCGCAAAGGAGCAACTGAGTCTAGTGTGCTGGAAAAGAGAGTCAATAGATTGTTATAACATTGAGTTCTTCTAAGCTATCTGGTATGCCAAGGAAATCTGATCAGGAAGATTATTTATAAAGCAATCTTTAGTGGTAGAAGTGAAAGTTCTACCATATTTGTGGCAGAGAGGCGGTTTTGCAGCCTTGGCTAAATGTATACATGAGACTAGATAATGATCTGAGATGTCATCACTCTGCTGCAGATTTTCAATGGCATCAATATCGATTCCATGTGACAATATTAGATCTGAAGTATGATTACGACAATGAGTGGGTCCTAACACGTGTTGTCTAACTCCAGTAGAGTTTAGAATATCTGTAAATGCCAATCTCAATGCATCTTTTTCATTATCTACATGGATATTAAAATCACCAACAATTAGGAATTTATCCACAGCCAGTACTACTTCTGATAGAAAATCAGCAAATTCTTTGATAATGTCTGTTTGGTGCCCTGGTGGCCTGTATACAGTAGCCAGCACAAATGTCAAACGGGATTTGTCTCTTTCATTACATAATGTTACATAAAGCACCATCACTTCGAATGAATTATATTTGAAAGTAGGGATGTCAGTTTACACGAATTCCCATGATCGTTCGTCGTTTAAATTAATGATCACTTAATCGATTAATCGTTAGCCTTAATACTGCAATAAGCATCTACTACAGTGGCTTCCAGTCAACAGCATGACTGCTGCTCAAAACGCAGTGTTCCTCACCAAATGAATGAGAAGGGTTTTAATCTAAATAAAGGGCTAGTAGGATTGTAAAATGAGTCAATGTAATTGATCATTTAATTAAATTACTTATTTAATAATCAAACATAACGACTGATACAACGTGTCACCAACACTGCCTATTCAGAATGTGTGGACACACGCTTCCTGGAACAACACACTGAAAACGGCAACTAAACTAAATGAATTTACAACGATTTATTACAGTAGTGTTCTCATTAATGTTTTGTAATATGACAGTCCCAATCGTAGTTATTATTAGTCGTGCATTGCTGCTTGAGCTGCGCACACTGAAGTGCTGAATGAACACCGGTAAACTGGAGCACTTTGCTAGCGTGTTATTTAATTCAAAGAAACACATCCTATATGAGCTTAATCAGATACATAATATTACAGATTTTATCTGCACAAAATGACGCGAATGTACAACTGAACTTGAACTAAGTTACGTGCTATTCAGAATGTGACTAATGTTGTGGACGTGCTCTTCCTGGAGCAACGTGATGAAACAAGGCAACTAAATCCAAATAATTCACAATGTTTTGTTACAATATTGTTCTCTTTATAATGTTATGCAATATGACAGTCCCAATCATAGTTATTAGTTGTGCATTGCTGTTTGAGCTGCATGTGCTGAAGCTGAAGATAATCGCCGGTAAGGCTGCATGATAATGGTTAAACTGACAATCACGATTATTTTGCTCAAAACTATAATCAAGATTATTAATCAAAAATAATCTGTATTCACATTAGATTTTTAAAGCAACACAATTTGTTTGCAAATGAGACAAACCACAGATCCAGATTGCCCTGCAAATTCGTAAAGCAAAGAACGATGCTCTTTGATATATATATATATATATTAAAAAAAAAAACTGTCCCTGGCTAGGGACTAGTGTTGTCACGGTACCAAAATTCCAGTAGTCGGTACCAATACCATGACAATTTTACGGTTCTCTGTACCAATTTCGGTACCACAGCAAAATCTGTGGCAAAATTGTACTATTTTATATAGCCTATTTTAAAAACATATTAAATATGATTTGGAGCGTGTGTGTATGTTTGTGTGTGTATACACTACCAGTCAAAAGTTTGGACACGGTAAGATTTTTAATGTTTTTAAAAGAAGTTTTGTCTGCTCACCAAGGCTGCATTTATTTAATTAAAAATACAATAAAAACAGAAATCTTGTGAAATATTATTACAGTTTAAAATAACTGTTTTCTGTTTGAATATATTTTTTAAAGTAAGTTATTCCTGTGATCAAAGCTGAATTTTCAGCATCATTACTCCAGTCTTCAGTGTCACATGATGCTTCAGAAATCATTCTAATATGCTGATCTGCTGCTCAAGAAACATACATTTAGAAAAAAAAAAAAAAAAATCTGAGTCTACTCAAACATCCCTTTTGTACTGTTGAAAAAACCAGCATATGCTGGTTAAGGCAGGTTTTGAAGCTGGTATGCTGGTTTGAGCTGGTTTATGCTGGTCAAGTGCTGGTCCTATGCTGGTCCATGCATCCTATATGAGATAAATCAGATCTAGATACTCCTACATAAAATAAACACAATATTACAACTTACATTTGCTCAAAACAATAGGCTGCGAATGCACACGCAAACTTATAGTTATGAAGGTGTAACTCTAGCTGTAAAATGGTCCCAAACATAACTCTGGCTTCATTTTTCCTTGTGTCTGCTTTACATGTTTCGCGGTTAAGCAGCATGTGCACGCATGACCCTGCTTAATCGATGATCGATAAGTTTTATCGATTAAATGTATTATCGACAATTAATCGATAGTTGATTAATCGTTAACATCCCTATTTAAAAGACTTTTGAGTAGTACTGAAGATATTACTATAAATTACAGCAACACTTCCCCCTTTGCCTTTCAGTCAAGGCTTATGTTGATAATAGTAAAAATGAGGCATGGACTCCTTTAAAGTAATGTAATCATCTGGTTTTAGCCAGGTTTCTGTCAAACACAGCACATCTAGATTATTGTCTGTGGTAATATCATTCACAATAAGTGCTTTTGAGGAAAGGGATCTGCTGCAGAATTTCAACGGCATTTAGCCAGACTGTCTGCATCCTGACCTGGGCTCCAGTTTGTCATGTTTCAGCTCTAAGGCTATGTGCCATATTACTAGAGAGAAGAGCGGCACCACCCCAGGAGGGATGAATACCATCTCTTTTCAACAGGTCAGGTCTGCCCCAAAAACTTTTCAAATTGTCTGTGAACACTATGTTATTCTGCGGATACCACTTAGACAGCCAGCCGTTGAGTGATGATAATCTGCCTAGTATCTCATCACTCCGACGAACAGGAAGGGGGCCAGAGCAAATTACAGTGTCTGACATTGTACTTGCAAGTTCACACACCTCTTCAATGTTAATTTTAGTGATCTCCAACTGGCGAAGTTAGTTATTAAAACATCATTAATAACAACATGGGAAATAATCTTAGAGAATTTACGATTAGCATTAGCCAGCGCTTTTAAATTTGCTTTGATGTCAGGTGCTCTGGGTCCTGGCAAACATGCCTATGGTGGCTGGTGTCTCTCTTTTCACATTCCGTGTAATAGAATCGCCAATAACTAGGGCACTTTCAACAAGGATTCTCAGTGGGTGCGTCACAGAGTGGGGAGAACCTGTTTGATGTTCTAATCGAAATGGAAGAGCGGTGTTTTGCCCCGCGACCATGCCGTCTCACAGTCATCCAGTTGCCCTGCTGTGCGGGCTCTACAGCCGGAACCGAACAATGTACAAAGTTCACTAAGCTAGTCACATCCAAGATAGTATCTAAAGCCCTTGCATTCTTACTATCCTCAATTAAAGTTTGGATGCGTGTCTCTAATACTGAAATCATCTCCGTTAGCCTGACTATCTCCCTGCATTTATCACATGTGTACATCTCACCGCTGACAGAGAAAGCTATACTAAGCATGTGACAGGCAGTGCAAGTAATGATGATAACGGGAAGATGACGTGACTCACCATGTTTGTAGAGTGATCCGACTTACCACAGTTGTTTGATGGACTTGTAGAAAAGTCCGAATAAAAACATTTTTGAAAACAAAAAAACTTACATAGTGCACCTTTAAGTTTGAAAATAAAAACCTATTAAAGCCAGGTGCACATTGTGGGATTTATAATAGTCCTTTATGATTGTTGATTGTCAGACTGTACGAACATGATCCTCATGTCACACTGTGGGATCTCAGGATTTGCAATATTTGCCTCAGGCGACCAAATCGTGGCCAAAATCGCACAGTGTGCAGTCTGTGCACCAGCCTTAAGTCTAAGTATTTGGTGCTGAGATGAACACCATAGTGAATACAGGGTTTTTCCCTGGGTCAAAAATAGTCTTCAGTGGTGACAGACATGATCATCCACACAAACAGTAAAAGGTGCCCTACCCACGTGATCTGCGAGCCCAATACTGACAAAGTACCCGTCACTCTCACTGTAATTCTTTCTTGCCCTCTTTGCAAAAAAATCTGTGATTTCATAGCTCTGTAAGAGAAGATGCTTCTTTGCTAGACCTGAAAATTATTTTGGTATGTATAATAATAATTAATAATCAGTATTAAAAAGTAGCATTAAAAAGTTACATTAACTAATAATATCATTTTCTACCATATACAATTGAATGCATCTAGCTAACAACAACTTGCTTTGTTCTGGTTTCACCTCACTCTAGTCTATACTAACTGATTTTATAGGCAGGCCTAATTTACTACACATTGTCATTTAAATAACCTGAAAATACTGTGGATTGTTAAGGCTAATTTTACTAACCACTTTTGCTAAATGGGGTAAGCACATTTAGGTTCTCATTTCAGAGTTCGAGTAAATGATTCGTTATAGACCGTGTGGACAGATTGGTTGTGTTCATGATTCATTAAAATAAATAGGTTCAAATGAGTCATTAGGTCGCGAATCGGACATTAGCGGATGTTTTCAATTTTCAATGTAGGATAAACCCTGGAATACATTTAATCTAAATGGCTATTTGAAACATTTAAATACTGTTCGGAAACAGAAAGTTGCTGGTTTTTTTTTACCGGTAACGGCTACATTTCTGCTGTTCCATTAGTGCCATCTACTATCAGAGATTGAATATGCATTTTCATTCAGTGTCTCCTTCACTCATTCCACCATCCTTCTCATCCTTGTTCTTTTTGAAGTCGAAGTTTATATTTGGAGTTTAATACTCACATTAGGCTGTATTGCTGAGTGAAACGCTCACACTGTTGAGCCCTAGGAGGTTGCATTTGTCGGCCGCACACTTCATCGAGGATGTTATTTCAGAAAAGTAACCAATATAAAAATGACCATTATTTCTTGTGTAAATTGTTGTATTTTCCTTACGACTTTGGAATGTAATGGATACTTTACTGAAATGAGGCAGTTTCTATGATGTATTCGGCTGACAAATGTGTCCTCTGGAGGACGCACAAATGAAATGAGACCGAGGCATACTTATTTGATTACCTTTTATGTTTATTATGATAAGTTTTATTATGTTTTCGGTTTGTTATGAAATTGTGATGACAGAGTTTAGGTAATTAGAGCCGCCACAGTCTAGATAATTAATGGGAAACACTGGTCTGGAAAATATCAGTCAAAACAGTCGTGTTAAAAAGAGGAAACCCTCTTTGAATTCTATGGATTTTATGTTTTAGGACCAAAAAAAAAAAAAAAAATCAGGTACTTAAGCAGGTCTTAAAATAAGGTAAATACAACCTCAGATGCACAACATATGACATATTACACCATGTCATTATTTATTTAACAAAAATAAAGAAATGGAGAAGCCATGTGTGGAACACTACGTACACTTTGTAAGTGAATCAGCTCAAATGAAATTATTAATTAATTTAAAGGGAATTTTTTAAAAAGAGTTTATGACCAAGCAAATGAATCGTCCAGCATTCATTTGCACAAGCCGTAATAAGCTCTGTAGCGAATATGAATATCCAACTATCTTGAAAACACTATTTATTAGCAAGGTAACAATAGATCGGCAGTTTAAAGCCTTCAGTTATTAAGCACATAACACAAGACACTTCTCTTTAAAAATCTACAGGAGACTTTATTGATTATTCTGATACATAAACTAATATCTAACACACACAAACACACATACAAGTTGCAGAAAGAAAGGAAGTGAGAAAAGAATTTTAGGAGAATGAAATGATGAAATCCCAATTAAGTTTCTAGAAAAATATGCACTTCATAAGACCTGACCTGATCTAACCAGCAATCATTAATTTAACCCTTTTATCGCTACTTAGGTAGGATTATTATACTTCATATCAAATGCACCAGTTCAGCTATAGAATCTGGAGGTACTTGCTTGTCGTTCATGTCTTTGAACACTGATTCCCTTGTCGGCGTCCTTGGCTTGGAGAAAAGGGATTTTCTGATTTGTTGCAGGTCCTTTTGTGTCCGAATTGATGTTGTAGGAAAACCAATTACGTTCTGGTGTGCTGGCAAACGAATGGAGTCTCCCTCGTGGCTGAAGTTTAAAGTTGAGGCAGCAAAAGACTGTAGGGTCCTTGATTAAACTTTGCAGCAAAACTTAACTTAGAACACGAGACTCTATATAACTTGTATAGAATAAGTTTGTTTATATATATATATATATATATATATTTGGGATTGCAATCTGTCCGAGAGGCAGCTTTCTGTGTGCGCGCTTCGGGTGTTTCAGATAGCGCAAGTACCACAGTGAGTTGTTTTCTGCTGCTTATTGCCCTAAAAAAGGCTTTTTAACGTTAAGCAAGTCACACGCAAGTAACAGATGCATACCTATTCCTCTGCTATACGTGTCAACCTAAAACTTTGAACTTTTCGCAACTGTTTGAAGTAGCCTATTAAAAAAAGATATTAGATATTTTGCTAATTTTGATATATATCGTGCAGCCCTAACTTAGTAGTAGTAATAGAAGTAATAATTTTTTCTATGACTTGTGTGATATATCAGTCCCTTACATCGTTGTGGAGGAATTTTGGCCCACTCTGCTTTACAAGGTCTCATTACAAATCATACTCTCACGTGTTTACAGTATGCGTGTTGTTGTAAATCTGTTCATCATATAAAGCCATCGTGTATCTTCAGAAGACTTGGATTTGGATTATTTTGGATTGATTATTTTTATGATGTCTTTATGACTTTTTTTATTTTTTTTTGGGATATTTTAAGTTTTTGAGGAATAGACTTTAAATGGAGGTACAGAAATCTCAGGTTTCATAAAAAGTATATTCAGTTGTGTTTGGAAGTTGAATGAAAATCTTGTAGGTTTGAAACGACATGAGGGTGAGTACAAGATGACAGAATTTACATTTTTGGGTGAATTATACCTTATAAATACAGTAAGCTAAGTCTTGGATAAAACTAACTCTATATTGCGAATCATATCATTCAATCATCATATCAATCAATCAGTCATATCAATCAATCATATATCAATTGCATTTTTATATCGTAATATCTCGTTACACCCCTAATGTTCACTAGGGCTGGGACAATAAATCATTTAACCTCGATTGATGGATTGATTCTGAGATTTTCCGAATACATTGTGATTCTCTCTTGAATCGATTCTGAGCTTAGTTTTAAACAGCAGATGGTGCTCTAGGCTAGTTTTTAACTGCACGCTCATGCTTACGAAGAAGACTGCTCGTATGTTAGGCTGAGTCTGAGAATGTACACTACCAGTCAAAAGTTTGGAATCTGTAAGATTTTTGATGTTTTTAAAAGAAGTTTCGTCTGCTCACCAAGGCTGAATTTATTTAATTAAATATACAGTAAAAACAGTAATATTGTGAAATATTAATACAATTTAAATTAGCTGTTTTCTGTTTGAATATATTTTATAAAGTAATTTATTCCTGTGATGGCAAAGCTGAATTTTCAGCATCATTACTTCAGTCTTCAGTGTCAAATGATCCTTCAGAAATCATTCTAATATGCTGATTTGCTGCTCAAGAAACATTTATATCAATGTTGAAAAACAGTTCTTTTTTTCAGGATTCCTTGATGAATAGAAAGTTAAAAAAAAAGCTTTTGTCAAGTCAAGTCACCTTTCTTTATATAGCGCTTTTTACAATGCAGATTGTGTCAAAGCAGCTTTACATTGATAACTGGTATATAATTTTGGCTGCACAGCAGCTCTTAAAGAATAGTGTCAATGCAGGCAGATCAAAGCACTGTTCAATATCAAATGTCAAGTGACCCCAACTAAGCAAGCCAAAGGCGACAGCGGCAAGGAACCCAAACTCCAACAGGTGGCATCAGATGGCAAACAGGTGGCAAATAGACTGCTGTGTTAAAAATGGAGAAAAAAAACCTTGGGAGAAACCAGGCTTAGTCGGGGGGCCAGTTCTCCTCTGGCGAACAGTGCTTTGGTACGATTAATTTTTCTTATGTCCGTTAGGATCGCAACATTCAAAGTATTTATTCCAGTTCAGTCCAGTTGAGGATCGTATTCATCACACCGGTATAGAAGGTTTTTTTTGAGGAGCTGTGCCACTGGCTGTCATGTCGATGAGGCCTTCACAATGGACGATCTAGTTGACTCAATCTCTCCTGATACTTCAGGGCTGCGTTGTGGTCGTGTCAAGGCGCCGGTCCTCGGTCTCACCTGGATACGGCCCAGATCTGGTTGACTACGGTAAACCTCGGGATAAACAGAAAGACTAATATTAGCGTAGATGCCATTCTTCTTCTGATGTAACGAGTACATCTGGTGTTATAGGAAGTGTTCCCGGTTCCGGCTGACCTAGTTTATGCAGCCTAACAATCCTTTAACGGATTTGAAAATATAAATTGATAATGTGTTATGTGTATGCCAGGTTAAAGAGATGCGTTTTTAGTCTAGATTTAAACTGACAGAGTGTGTCTGCTTCCCGAACAATGCCAGATAGGAGAAGGATCTACCGCCTGCGGTTGATTTTGATATTCTAGGTATTATCAGCTGGCCTGAGTTCTGAGATCGCAATAGACGTGAAGGACTATAATGCTTTAAGAGCTCGCTCAGGTACTGGGGAGCTAAACCATTTAGTGCTTTGTAAGTAATTAGCAAGATTTTAAAATCTATACGATGTTTAACAGGAAGCCAATGCAGTGTTGACAGAACTGGGCTAATATGGTCATACTTCCTAGTTCTAGTAAGAACTCTAGCTGCTGCATTTTGTACGAGCTGTAGTTTATTTATCAGGCGAGTGGAACAACCACCCAGTAGAGCATTACAGTAATCTAGCCTTGAGGTCATGAACGCATGAGCTAACTGTTCTGCATTTTTCATTGAGAGAATATGTCGTAGTTTAGATATATTTTTAAGATGGAAGAATGCGGTTTTACAGATGCTAGTAACATGGGCTTCAAAAGAAAGATTGGTATCAAAGAGCACACCCAGGTTCCTAACTGACGACGAAGACTTAACAGAGCAGCCATCAAGTGTTTGACAGTATTCTATGTTATTACGTGAAGAAGTTTTTGGTCCAAAAATTAGAATCTCTGTTTTTTCTGAATTTAGAAGTAGGTAATTACTGGTCATCCAATTTTTTATATCAGCTATGCATTCTGCTAATTTTGTGAATTGGTAGGTTTCGTCAGGGCGCGAAGAAATATAGAGCTGAGTATCATCAGTGTAACAGTGAAAACTAACGCCATGCTTCCTAATGATATCTCCCAAGGGTAGCATGTACAGAGTGAAAAGCAACGGTCCTAGTACTGAGCCTTGCGGTACTCATTATTGAACTTGTGATCGATATGACCTCTCTTCGTTTACCACTACAAACTGATAACGGTCAGATAAGTAGGCAGATCTAGTATTTTTTAAGGCCTTAATTGGGTGATTATTATATATCACCCAACCCTACTGGTGAGCAAACTAAAAGTCACCATGTAATGGAAGTTATGGCTGACTTGACTTCTGTATTGTGACATATTACTGAGTGAAACAGCTTTGCTAAACTATAGAGCGTTTCTTAACTGAATCCATCGATATAAATTAAACTAGTATTGGTAACTGGAATTGGAATGTGAAAATGCTAGGGATGCACCGATATGATTTTTGTCATCAAAATAGATAGTATTTTGATCATGTTTTAAATAAGCAAAGTTCAAAAGCACCTGCATTAAAATATACTTGCTAGTTTATTGCTGCATCATCAAATAATTTTTAATGAACATGGATTGGATCCATTTAACTTTCAGCAGAACTACATAAAGACAACAGAACAAAGATACATATTAAATAAACAGTGCTTTTTAGGTAGGTTTAAACGTTTTCGGGTACAGAAATAAAGTAAACAAATATAAAATAGCACTGCATATTCTTTACTGTATAAATTATATACATATTAACCCTTCTTTATTGTAACAGACTATTGTGATTAATCTTCTAATTTGTTTTTGTATACATTTTAATATTTTTGTAAGTTTAAATATGTATAAGATCTGCACTATCTCCTATACTGATGGGTGTTCTACTCTACGGTCTGACAAGGAGAGCACGCAGTTGTTTTGCATTATTTAGCATCCCCCGAAAAGGCATAAAACCTGTATGTATTTGTTTACTGTTAGTTGTAATAAGTCTTTTGTGTAATTCGCTGTATGTTGATGATAATGCAACGGAGAGAGAGATTTTAATGTGAACTTCTTGTTTAGCTCTTATGGTGATTATTATTATTATTATTATTTTTTTTTTTTTTGGAGTGAAAACGGACGCAATAAACTTAATAAAACATCAGTAAAGTTTTGGTCATCATTCGGATGTGGTCCGCTACACTTATGAAAGTTACAAAAATTATTTGGTCAAGAATAGTGTGCGATCTTTTGTTATCTGATTAACTTTAAAGCGCAGACAGCAGCGCTAGGATTATGCAGTAGACATAATACAGCTCAGCGCCTTCACGCAGTTCATTTATAAACCATCGGTTTGTTATATCGGCCTTTTTCCTGCTACAGTTGATATGCCGATGGTTGTAAATTGAGCAAAAATCGGCCGATAAATATCGGCGGCCAATACATTGGTGCATCCCTAGAAAATGCACACGTTTTCTCACATAAGCATGTGGGTTTTATATGACAGGGGGTTGGCTATAGACCTTGGTCAGGGTAGATGCCATATTAAATTTTAGTTGGATGATAATGAGGCTTTGAAAGACAGACCTAGAGTCCTTACAATGGCACGTAGTGTGTATAAAGGTCATAGGTCAAAATAACGTTCAAAACTGTTTGATGGAGTTTTTGTCTACTAATTTAATTTTTTTTTCAAATGGAAAATACTTTGTTAGGGCTCTGCCATGCCTGCCTATATGTACAAGCCACACCTCCATAAACCATATTTCCTTATGTAAATTTACCATAGCAAAAGCTATAGCAATAATCAGTAAATAAATAAAAGAAAGAAAGAAAGAAATATTATTTTTCAAAGTGTAGACATGGACTCTGGACTCAACACTAAGTTTTTACTAACCCCACCACAAAAAAAAAGAAAAAAAAAGAAAAGAAAAACAGTTATTGTTTGTCATTTTGATGTGAACTACACTGTAAAAAGTGAATATGGGTGTAAGATGGATTGCTATAACTATTTGAGTCTACTTTTTGAGTCTAACTATACTCTTTCAACTTAAAAGTGTAGAAATTCACAACTACTCACATATCTCACTTTCAGCCAACATATAATTTCCCTTTAAGAACCCTGTGTTTTTTTCTGAAGTCGTGATGCACGAGCCTGTCTTGAAATTTCTGCTTGACTGCCATTTTCTTTTTTCTGTGAATTCGGTAAGTTGGAAATTTGTTTTCATTAATATACTCTATAATGCAAAGGTTGAACATGTGTTTTAGTTGTTTATGAGTTAATGTTGTTTGTGAAAATGAATACTAACAAAATCGTAACTGACCGAATTTTTGAATTTGCCCGGCCTTACGTTTACAGTATACGGGTTAGCATGAACTGAATATTTTCTATGAGATGTTGCATTTACTGTTGCATTTACTCATTTGTTTTATTGAAATTTATTCAGTTTGGACCTTGGGAGTATGTTTATAAATAATTTTAAAATAAATGCCTCCTTTACTGTGTATGCAGCGCAAGATATTCCAAAATGCTGCTGGCAGAAAGTGTGCGGCGAGCAGGATAAAAACGAGGCTGGGGATTTCTCACATCATAATATTGAGTTTAGTTTTTAAAGTAATGTTTGCCTGTTCTTTTATTTGTTATAGTCATGTTAGCTCTGATTTATTCATCTATTTGTTCAACCAAAATGATGAAGAGAGTCTGTAAGTAAAGATAAATTGCTTAAGGCTAGCCTCATTTGTTTAGCTTGAGGTATTTTGCTTCATCCAGGAAAAAATGTTAGGGTTATTTAGTAGAAATCATGATTTTTTTTCCCCCTTAGAAATAGTATTTACACAACTAATTAATTACTTAAACAGCAGCAAACAATTTGTTACCACTAATAAATAATGCAATTTTTTTCTCCCCTAAACCTAAAGCTCTTCAAGGACAGTTTGCAATACATGGCAAGTCATTTCTATAAAAAATGCTAGAATTTTTAATAGGTAATATGAATTACTAATGTTGGACATGTTTGAGTAGAATCCATCTAATGCATATTGACTTGCATGTTTATTGCATCATTAACAAACTTTAGACTTAGAATTATCCAACCAAAATGTTCAACTCACCCTTATGCCATCTCAAATGCATGTGATTTTTTTTTTCTGTTGTTTTTCTGAAAAATATCTGTTTTGTATTAATTTTCTAGCCTGTAGGATGTTTATATATATATATATATATATATATATATATATATATATATATATATATATATATACAAATATATAATACATATTATATATATATATTATGTATATTATATATATATAAAATACAAATATATAATACATATTTTATATATACATATATATATATATATATATATATATATATATATATATATATATATATATATAAAAAATTATTTTAGTTTTGTAAATTTTTATATTTTCTTGTCCTTTGCTATCACATATCTCCAAAATTCCATATTACAGATTATTCAGATTTTTTTAATATAAGAAAAATAATAACGTTTGCTTTATCACAGACTGGAAACATTCACCTAAGAGTGTGTCCTGTAGGCCCTTATCTTTTTTCCTGGGAGAAAATCCTTAAGACCTCATCAAGGAGTACCTTGTGAGTTGAACGTAAGAATATTCTATTTTGATTTATTTTTCAGAAAAAAAGTCTAAATTTGAATATTTTGATAGCAAAACAATGAAACTTGCCCCCCCCCCCCAATTTAGGATAACCAGAACGATGATTATGAGGGGCAGCTCACCATGGCAGTGTTCAGTATTTAGAAAGAGGGGGAGAACTTCATGAACCACCTGCTGACATTGGCATTGTGATCGACAGAGTTAAAGTTTTGAATCAACTGACTTCAGTTACATCAGCTTGTGCCCTACTTCTGGTTTGTACGTGTATGTCTAGTACGAATGTGTAGTTGTATGAATATCCAGTTGCGTTGTTTGAGAATTCCTTGGTTCACTTTGATTTGTGCAAGGGTAATCACCTTTAAAAAGTTAGTTCACCCAAAAATGAAAATTCTGTCATTAATTACTCACCCTCATGTCGTTTTACATCCGTAAGACCTTCGTTCATCTTCGGAACACAAAGATCTTTTTGATCAAGTCTGAGAGGTTTCTGTCCCTCCATAGAGATCTAACGCAACTACCACTTTCAAGGTCCAGAAAGGTAGAAAAGACATCATTAAAGTACTCCATGTGACTCCAGTGGTTTAACCTCAATTTTAAGAAGCAACTTGGGTGCTTTGTTTGCACAAAAAAAAAAAAAAAAAATTACCGAAGATGAACAAAGTCTTGCAGATATGGAATGACTCGAGGGTGAGTAATTAATGACAGAAGTTTCATCTTTGGGTGAAATGAAAATTCTGTCATTTACTCATCCTCATGTTGTCCCAAACTCGTAAAACTTTCGTTCATCTTAAGAACACAAATTAAGGTATTGCTATTTTTTATAAAATCTGAGAGCTTTCTGTCCCTATATATAATAGTATAATCAAGTCGAGTCACTTTTATTTATATAGTGCTTTTTTCAATGCAGATTGTGTTAAAGCAGATTTACAGAGATAACTGGTAAATAATTTTGGCTGCACAGCAGCTCTTAAAGAAAATGGTGTCATTGTCCAGTGTAAGTAAATTCACTATTGATTCATTACATTGTAAAAATCAATAGTTATTAATTTAGTTCATTTATCTATATATCAGCACTGCAGAAAACAGTGGTCATCGTCCAAGCTCATTTCAGTTCGCATACAGTGGTGTCAGTGCAGGCAGATCAAAAACATTGTTGAATATCAAGTGTCAAGTGTCCCCAACTAAGCAAGCCAAAGGCAACAGCGGCAAGAAACCCAAACTCCAACAGGTTTTTTGCCCTGAATCGGGTGACAAACAGGTGGTAAAAATGGAGAAAAAAACCTTGGGAGAAACCAGTCTCAGTTGGGAGGCCAGTTCTCCTCTGGCCAACAGCAAACAGTGCTTGATTATGATTCAGGCAGCTTTACAGGTCATAAACCCGATTGGGATTGCAACAGTCAAAATATTTAATCCAGTTCCATCTAGTCGAAGATCGTATTCATAACGCCGGTAGGGGACGGTTTGTTGGGAATCTGTGCCACTGGCTGTCGTGTCGGTGAGGCCTTCATAGGGGATGATCCAGTTGACACAATCTCTGCTGACACTTCAGGGCTGCATTGTTGTTGTGTCCAGGTGCAATCCTCAATCTCATCTGAATACGGCCCGGATCCGGCTGACTATAGTAATAAACAGAGAGACTAGTATTAGCGTAGATTCTTTTTCTGATGTAACAAGTATATCTGTTGTTATAGAAAGTGTTCCCGGTTCTAACTGACCTAATTTATGCAGCCTAACAATCCTTTAATGGATTTGAAAATATAAATTGATAATGTGTTATGTGTATGCCAGTTTAAAGAGATGCTTTCCGAACATTGCTAGGAAGATTGTTCCAGAGTTTAGGTGCCAAATAGGAGAAGGATCTACCACCTGCAGTTGATTTTGATATTCTAGGTATTATTCAATTGGCCTGAATTCTGAGATCGCAATAGATGTGAAGGACAATAATGCGTTAAGAGCTCCTCAGATACTGGGGAGCTAAACCATTTAGTGCTTTGTAAGTGATTAGCAAGATTTTAAAATGTATACGATGTTTAATAGGGAGCCAATGCAGTGTTGACAGAACCGGGCTAATATGGTCATACTTCCTGGTTCTAGTAAGAACTCTAGCTGCTGCGTTTTGGACCAGCTGTAGTTTGTTTATCAAGCGAGAAGGGCAACCACCCAGTAGAGCATTACAGTAATCTAGCCTTGAGGTCATGAACGCATGAACTGTTATGTATTTGTCATTGAGAGCATATGTCTTAGTTTAGATATATTTTGAAGATGGAAGAATGCGGTTTTACAAATGCTAGAAATGTGGCTTTCAAATGAAAGATTTCTATCAAAGAACACACTCAGGATCCTAATTGACGATGAAGACTTAACAGAACATCTATCAAGTGTTAGACAGTATGCTAGGTTATTATGTGCTTAAGTTTTTGATCCAATAATTAGAATCTCAATTTTTTTCTGAATTAAGTAGTAGGAAATTACTGGTCATCCAATTTTTTTATATATATCAGCTAGGCATTCCGTTAATTTTGTGAATTGGTAAGTTTCGTCAGGGTGCAAAGAAATATAGAGCTGAGTATCATCAACATAACAATGAAAGCTAACCCCATGCTTCCTAATGATATCTCCCAGGGGTCGCATGTACAGAGTGAAAAGCAACGGTCCTAGTACTGAGCCTTGCGGTACTCCATATTGAACTTGTGATCGATATATAACGGTCAGATAAGTATGATTTGAACCATGCCAATGCAATTCCACTAATGCCAACATAATTTTTGAGTCTATTTAAAATAATCTTGTGATCGATAGTGTCGAATGTAGCACTAAGATCCAGTAACACTAATAGATACAACCATAATCTGATGATAAATCCTGCCTGGAAATCCTCACAGATACCACTTCTTACTAAAAAGGAACACAGGTGTGATGATACTGCCTTTTCTAGTATTTTTGACAGAAAGGGTAGATTCGAGATCAGCCTGTAATTGACATTTTCTTGGATCAAGTTGTGTTTTTTTAATAAGATGTTTAATAATAGTCAGCTTAAAAGTTTTCGGTATGTATCCTAGTGATAAAGATGAATTAACAATATTAAGAAGAGGATCTATGACCTCTGGAAGCATCTCTTTCAATAGCTTAGTTGGTATAGGGTCTAACATACATGTTGTTGATTTTGATGATTTAACAAGTTTAGACAATTCTTCCTCTCCTATAGCAGCGAATGAATGGAATTTTTCTTCAGGGACACTACAATGGACTGTCTGGTGCGATACTGCAGTAGACGTGCATGGTTATAATTTTCTCTCTAATATTATCAATCTGGCAAGTAAAGAAGTTCATAAAGTCATTACTGCTGTGCTGTTTGGAAACCTCAGAAGTTGAGGCTTCATTTCTTTTTAATTTAGCCACTGTATCAAATAAATACCTAGGGTTGTGTTTGTTTTCTTCTAAGAGATTTGAAAAATAAGTAGATCTAGCAGTTTTTAAGGCCTTTCTGTACGAAAAAAAAAAATGTTCTTTCCATGAAATGTGAAAAACTTCTAGTTTTGTTTTCTTCCAGCTGCGCTCCATTTTTCTGGCTGCTCTCTATAATGGTTTCGGACATAATGTGTTCAGTCCAGTACAAAGTACTTTGCAAAAAGGGAGTTTGTGTGTTAATGGAATGGATGTTTTTGTTTCAGTAAATTAAATTACATTAGAAACTTTGTTCAATTTGTTTTGCTAGTGATTTCTCAAAGTTGCATAAGGAAAATACTGGTAGTGTATAAACTGAATGAATGTTAATAAATATTTCTAAAGCAATTCGAGTCTTGTGATAATTTTATAAAAAAAATACTTCACAATTAATGAAAAAAAGTTGATAAAAAGTAATGAATTAAGTTGAGAAAACTTTGGTAGTAAATTTAAGTTGATCCAACTGTTTGCTTTTTTACAAACCGTGTCTTACTTGACTTTTTAGAAACTTTTTTTTTTTTTAAATCATTACTTTCATTACCACAGCAAGAAAAGTAGCCTAATGTGAGTACAAACTTCTCAAGCTTACTGAAGACATAAACAGTTACTAATTATGAGCAATAGGACAAATAAATACAATAGATCAAAGAAACAAATTAAATGAATCCGTGCTTTATGTTTTTTAGGGAGGTTTATGCTAATTAAATATTACAGACATTTAATAAAGTAATTTAAAAATAAAACACTGCATATTCTACACTGTGAATTAAATATGATTCTAAATATGATTCTTATCCACCTTTTTCCTAACAAGCCTACTGGGTTTTAGATTATAGATTGTCATCTCATTGTATCCAGTTTTTAAAAATGCTTATTGCTTGGTGGTTAATAGGGTCAGCTGTTTAATCAGGGTCAGTGGGGGGAGGGAGAGGGGATGTAATTTAATTTATATTGTTTTGTATTGTCTTCTATTGTATGGTTGTCTGTCTGTAAGTCTTGCCGTAAAACTAACTGCACCATGGGGAACACAAATAAAGTTAAAGCTTTCATAGAGTGAACCTTTCGCTGATTGTTTACAGTTTAATGGAAGTTGCTCCCATAATTCACGCAAAGCGTCATGTGGTGTAGGAAAAAGGTGTATTAAAACTGCTAAGTTATTCAGTCAAGAACAGCAAGTGATTTCCTGTTTCTTTCTTTCTTTCTTTTTTTTTTTTTTTTTTTTTTTTGATTAACAGTATATTATAATATTAATCTTATAATCTTATGGCAGAAAAATCCTGACTATTTTCATCAGCTGCCTCCTGTTTTTAAAAACCTTTATAGATGGCTTGATAATGCTTTATTTTTTCAATTCACAATTTTACAGATTCCTCAGTTATCAAAAAGTTCAGTGAGCATGAGGGACCCTGAGAGGGTGGAACAGATATTGACATCCATGAGACAGGCTGGATCCAGCACACTACAGGTAATTATGGCTCCTTTATAATTGATGGATGTTTTTATCTTTCAATTAATGAGATGTCAAATGTTATATTGGAAATGTTGGTAAGGTCAAAGCCAGGCAGAATGTTCAGAAATCAGGATTGGTGCATGCAGGATAAATGAATGGGTAAAAACAATGGTAGTGCCTTAAAAGAACAAGTTCGGGAGTCAAAAGCTGCTTTTACACTGTCTGGCCAAACCACTTTCTTTGCTTAACCTTTCATTCCGTGCCGATCCGGCCCAGACAGTATGGATAGTTTCATTTTCCACTGTGGGGCTGTTAGCGGATCTCTTTGGAATATAATACAACCTCATTTCCAGAAAATTTGGGACTTTTTGTAAAATGCAATAACATCAAGAATCTGTGGTTTGTTAATTCTTTTTAATTTTTATTTAACTGACAAAAGTACAAAGAAAAGATTTTCAATGTTTTCACTGACCAACTTAACCTTTGGGCTGTGTTGAAAACCCTATCACACTCGTGGTGTTCCCGGTCAAAAATTTGCAGTGGCCTGCAAAAAATTGCTAATAAATCTCTCGTTATGCTACCTTATTACCAAATATTGCATTCAATCTTTTTGTCAGCTTTTTTTCTTTCAATTAGGACAGGTTTTGTGTATTTTTGGAACTGATTGATCGTAGTCCTTATTTATTTGAGCTTACGTACCTTGGTTTTTGAATGAAAAAAATTTGTGGATAATTTGTCAGTTTTACATAAAATATGAAAAAATTGCACTGTTTATTTCACTAGTGTGCTTTAATGTTTAAACAGGAAATTTGTTTTGAAATGGTTTTATTTGTTTTTATTTATTACAAAATGGCACAAAGTCACACTTGAAGTGTGCCCGGTGAAAAATGCGGTCGATAGTTTCAAATGCAGATCCAGTAACAAGAGCAATAAGAGCAAATATTTGTAACTTTAACGAAAGCCGTCTCAGTAGTATGGTACAGTCTAAATCTTGACAGGAAATCCTCACAGATACCATTTCTTTCTAAAAGGAGCGTAGTTGCGAGGATACGGCCTTTTCTAATATCTTTGACAGAAATGGTAGATTCGAGATTGGCCTGTAATTGACTAATTCTGTATAATCAAGTTGCGTTTTTTTAACAAGAGGTTTATTAATAGCCAGCTTAAAAGTTTTTGGTATGTATCCTTGTAACGCAGAGTCAGTGGAGTAAGGATCCATCTGCAGCTTTATTTTGGTCAGTCAAACAGTACAGGGTCGAGACACAGCAACGACAATGTAGAAGGCAAAACAGAATCATAAACAGGGATAGGCTTGGGTCGAGGCAGGCGGCAATCATACACTCCAAAAATAAGGCAAAAGGTCAGGACAGGCAGCTTACAATCACAATCCAATAAACAGGCAATAGTTGGGGCGGGCAGCAGAGAATCAAACAACAGGAAACAGTCCAAGATCAAGCACAGAATAACCCTCCATGAATGAAACGCTTAGAAATGAACACCGTAGCAAATCAAGACTTTGCAATGGTGGTGTGTGTGTGTGGCGTGCTTAAATAGTGTGTGTGTGATGCAATCAGTCCCAGGTATGAGGGCCTATGGGAAATGGAGTCCGAACAGCAACAGTCAATATTCTAGTGAGAGCTCCCTCTGATGATCCGGAGGAAGCGGAGAGGGAGCCTTACCTGTAACAATCCTAATGACAAAGATGAATTAAGGATAATAAAGAAGAGGATCTATGACCTCTGGAAGCATCTCTTTCAGTATCTTAGTCGGTATAGGGTCTAACATACATGTTGATTTAGATGATTTTAGGAGATGATTTTAGACCATTTTTCCGCTCCTATAGCAATGAATGAATGGAATTTTTCCTCAGGGACACTACAGTGTTTCTGTGTGTGCACTCTGAGACAGAGTGGAACATGTGAACTTCGGGTGCCCTCCTAAACGGTGAAATACACACAGAAATGTGTCAAAATGCCTGGCTTGGTAAAAAAAAAAAAAATGCCAGTCTGTGTCCTTAATGTTTTTCAAACAACAAAAGACAAATAGAAAATCACTCACGGCTCTTGACTTAATGACTTTTGTAGCTTCAATAAGACAATGGCGCTACTAAATAAAGTTGGAGTTAAAGACGGCCATCTTTAAATATCTATACAACGGCCATAACTTTGAAAATAAATTATGTATATTGTATGTATACTCTCACACGTTATTTGCTTCTATTTTAGAACACTTGATGATTAAAATAACAAAATATGTGTTACAGTGATGATTAAAAAAAAAAAAAAAGAACTGAAATCTGGTGCATTTCTAATGTGTTTCTGTCGCCTGCATGAACATATCAATTTGCTTTCCTACATGACTAACTTTGCTTGCAAACGAATGCAAAAAAATGACCAGCTGAATATAAACTAAGTAAGTGAGGGCTTTCAATACATACTTAGTAGTGATATACCTTAATGGGTAAGTTCCAGGATAACGGGTAGTCTAGCACATGATGGTAAAAAGATAATCATGATCAGTCCTAGCCTGTGGCAAGGGTGTAGTTGATGAATGGGTGACTGTGGCACAGTCAATGATCAAATGGTCAAAAGGATTGGAAACAATTGGAATAGGCTGTAATGGAGCAACTGGCACTTTCTGATTTGGCTTACTGGTAATCTGGCACATATAACGATCGTATATACTTAGTCAAATCACCTTTATTTTTTATAGCGCTTTTTACGATGCAGATTTTGTCAAAGCAGCTTTACAGTGATAACTGGCAAATAATTTGGCTGCACAGCAGCTCTAGAAGAAAATGGTGTCATTGTACAGTTTAAGTAAATTCAGTATTGATTCATTCCTTTTGTAAAAATCAGTAGTTATTAATTTAGTTCATTTATCTATACATTGGCTCTAGAGAAAACAGTGATGTCATCCTCCAACTTAGCCACATATCGTTTTACCCTAAGCCAATAAAACTGTTGCATAATCCGGCCAGACATTTTTCGGACCCTGGTATGAACAGCAAATCCTTGATGAGCCAATTGCAAAATGGATTCAAAGAACTTTCAAAGTTTTAGGTTCTAACAAAGCATCTTTATGTATGATCCCCTTCCAACAAAGTAGACCATCTTCAAGCAAATACCCATCACGTCCCACCTTTCCAGATGTTTCTGGGAAGGAATTAAACCAAATCATTCTGATGACAGACTTTGGTTTAGACATTTCAGAATGATCAAACCAACATTTGAGATGCTGTGCAATGAAATTGGTCAGCTGATTAGTCATTTATCCAATCACATCCACTGTTGTGGCAGTCACATGTTTTTTTTAGTTGCACATCGACTGATTTATTTGGTAAATGTGTTTACATCTTAGTTTATGTGCATGTTTTCTTTTATGCAATATCCCAAATGCGCATAAAAATAGATGGATGGACAGTCAAGTCCACACAGTCAAGTCAAGTCAAGTCACCTTTAATTATATAGCGTTTTTAGTCTAGATTTAAACTGACAGAGTGTGTCTGCTTCCCGAACAATGCTAGGAAGATTGTTCCAGAGTTTAGGTGCCAAATAGGAGAAGGATCTACCGCCTGCGGTTGATTTTGATATTCTAGGTATTATCAGCTGGCCTGAATTTTGAGATCGCAATAGACGTGAAGGACTATAATGCATTAAGAGCTCGCTCAGATACTGGGGAGCTAAACCATTTAGTGCTTTGTAAGTAATTAGCAAGATTTTAAAATCTATACGATGTTTAACAGGAAGCCAATGCAGTGTTGACAGAACTGGGCTAATATGGTCATACTTCCTAGTTCTAATAAGAACTCTAGCTGCTGCATTTTGTACGAGCTGCATTTTATTTATCAAGCGAGCAGGGCAACCACCCAGGAGAGCATTACAGTAATCTAGCCTTGAGATCATGAACTAACTGTTCTGCGTTTGTCATTGAGAGAATATGTCATAGTTTAGATATATTTTTAAGATGGAAGAATGCGGTTTTACAGATGCTAACAGTTAATGTTTCTTTTCTTGTCACATTCAATTATGAATTTCATGAATCATGTAAATTATATATTTTAAATTCAAAGCGGCAAATGGTGAAAACAAAGTTGAGTAATTTGTATCACTTGATTACTGTTGATCATTTAACATTTCTATCGTAAAACAGTTGCCAGGTGTTAAATGCTTAATTGTATCTTATGTCTCAGACTCTTTCACCCTTAAAAATTAAGCATCGCGCTGGAATGAATGGTCAGGTTTTGAGAACAGTAAAACCCTCCTTCTGTGTAGCAGAGCAGCATCAAGAATATCAAATATTGTGGACGTGTCCTCCTCAATATTGATATTGTGTTAATGCAAACAGCATACAAGCGTCACACAACAAAATCATAATTCAAAAGTGATTTCTCTCTCCATTTAATCATACTTAACAATAATTGTCCTTCCTATTTATTTTTTTATTACATTTCAAAAGGCACTAAAAAATATCAATGCGGCTGATCATCGCAACATGCTTCTAAACATAGAAATGGAATAATTTATCATTGCAGTCTTATTGTTACATGCATCTAGTTTAAGTTTTCATTTTCTTGGACTTTTAATTAATATCTGTGTTTCCTCTGTTTCTCTTTTTGTTTCCATGGTTATTTATTGATTAATTGATTTGCCCCACCTGTCTCATGCTTCCTCCCTTAGTTAACCAGTGTATTTATATAGCCCTCAGTTGGTGTTCTCAGTTGTCCGTTCTCATCTGTGTATAGTGGTTGTTTTTCTCCTGTGTGTTTGTTGTTTTGATTTATTGTTAAAGTATACTGCTGCATTTAGATCCAGCCTCAATTCTCTCCTTGCTGGAACCACACTGTAATACTTATATACACTATCTAAGCTATACAAACCTCATTCTTCACGTCTGGGAGGGCAAAATAATAAAATAACAGTAGCTCCCCCATTAATAAAATACTCTTACATTGTCTGTTACCGGAATCATCACGACCAATATTCGGTTTATTTTGATTTGTAAGGTAATTTTTCATCCTTTTCACCTCTTCGTCGCTACTGTACTTTTTTTTAAATTTTTGCTTTAGAGCAAGTCTCTCTTTCCATCCATTTTTGAAGTGACAGGAGAACAGGTTCACTTTCAGTAATCATTTTCAATAATTTCATATTTTAATTTTATTCTACTATGGTTAAAATGTGTTTGTGTATATAAGATAAAAAAAAAATGTAAAGTATGTCTAATGTTTTAAATGAAAGATTTCTCACTTCTTTACTCATTTTGAGATTTTTTCCCCTTAGTAAGAATAGCAAGTACTAATTACTAAGATTAGAATAACATAAATTATTAAGAATAACAATAATTAATATTATTATTGTATTATTATTTTTTTGTGTGGTTGAAATGGAGTATTTTCTATTTTCATTGTCAGTGACACTTTAAATTGGACAACCATAAAAGAACTAGCAAAACACAGCTAGGTAGTAAACCTCCAAATATTGTCTCAAGTAAATAGATTCTCACAATGAAAGTTTTGGCCCTTTGCTTTTTTTGTGTTTTAAAAGCTGAACTTGAGAACCACTGTCTGAGAGATTTAGACCTTTTAAAGATAATAAAACTTTGTATGTCTTTAGATTGAAATGAATTGTGATTACAATTCAGATGTGTTATTGAGTACAGTGCTTGGATGGTCTCATGTAATAACATTTGATGAATTTTGTTGTTCATGTTTTAGGTGATCTCAGATTTTGATATGACTCTTACCAGGTTCGCCTTCAATGGCAAACGCTGTCCTACCTGCCATAGTGAGTACATCAATCACTAAAATTTCCTTTAGTGTTGCTGGGTTAGTTGACTAACAGTCAACTAGTCAATTTGTGAGGTTGAGTAGTTTTAGAATTTTTTTCTTATTTATTGTTGACATGACGGCATGGTGCTTTAGCTGTTGGACTGTTCGCTCAGTAAAACACTGTGTAAAGGTGTCTCTTTAAATTCATAATTTTTAACGACTTGTACTACAGCCGTACAGTCAAATGTCTTTGGCCACACGTTTTTACTCCTGTGTTTACTCTGTTTGGCTCCATCCAACTGTTTGAAAAATGTGGGGAAAAATGCATTCTATTTTAAAAATATGTACTTTTCACGTCCCTATTACTAATGCACGATCCCAGTAAATTTACTTTGACATGCAAATTTTTTTTTTAGCTAAGCAAAATTCTTATCACATGTGCATCTCTCACTCGTTCCAAAAATATGGTTAAGTGATCAAAATTAAGCAAAGTATGCTAGATTAAGGTTGCAAGACTTTACATAGTCTTGTCTCATTTATATTATTATATTATTTTGTCATTTATATTATTTTGATTTTTTTTATTAATATATAAGTAAAATCTAAAATTAATGGTATTGAACACTAAATGCTGCAAATAACCTTTAAAAAATGAATAAGTGAATAAATGGATTTCTCTTCTGTTGTTAAAATGAATAATAAATGATCTGCTTTCAGATATACTGGAAAATAGTAAACTGATCAGTGAAGACTGCAAAGCAAAGGTGAGAAAGCAAATCTTTTCCAAATTGAACATTTTGAGCAAAAAATAAATGAATAAATAAAATAATAAAAGTCAAAATTAAATGAGTTTTTGATTTGAAATGTTTGAAAGTTGAATTTCTTATTTGTTAAAGGCATATTCAAGACAAACTATATGCATTTATTAAAGGGATAGCACACAAAAATCATCATTTACTCATCTTTTTTAAAAATCTATAAGATGTTTGTTCATCTTCAGAATACAAATTAAGATATTTTTAATGAAATTAAGAGATTTCTGTCCTTCCAGTAAAAGTCCTAAAAACCCAAACAGTTGACGCTTTAGAAAGTTCATAAAGACATAACAAATGTATTTTAAATGAATCGAGTGGTTAATCCAAGTCTTCTGAACATCGTTTGAATTTTAGAGATTTTCCATCTCATTCCAATCATTGTGTACAATCACTTTATTTGATAAACAGATGTAATTTAGGCTTTATTCACATATAAACGTTGATCAACACTTACATAGGGCACATCAAATATGGCTGATGCCAGCTGCTTGCTTTACACATGAGAATAAACCTCAAACATCAAGCAAGCATGTTTGAGCTTCCATTTACCATATTTTATGTGATCTATGCATGTGCTTTGATCAATGTTAATATGTGAATAAAAGCTAAATTAAATGTTCCTATAAAGCTATCGTGTCACTTCATAAGACTCTGACTAAACAACTTGATTCATATCGATTGTGTTTACTATGTCTTTATAAACCTGTGTACAGCCATGGCCAGAAGTATTGGCAGTGGCATAAATGTTGATTTCTCACAGTTTGCTGCTTCAGTTGTGGTGTCAATTCACATTGTTTCTGGATTATTGTGCAGAGTGATCAAATGCATTTTAAATGCTTTCAAAAAGCTTAATTGCTTCAAAAAAAAAAAAAAAAAAAAAAAAAAAAAGAACTTTATCACAACAACCCAAATTTCACTGTTTTTTTTGGCCCTGGCACCAAATGACCAGCTAATATCTTTTTAGTAATAATATCATTAGAACATGGGAAAGTATGAACAAGTACTAGTCAGGTGAAATCACTTTATCATTAGGGTTATTGTATCATTAGTATTGAGAACCGGTTTCATTTTAGAACCGGTTCCAAATTTCCAAGAACTATGGATTTGATAAGACATTTCAATTCCGCTTATTGATTCCTATTTCCATATTTTCATGTGATTTTAAACACACACAAATGCAAAGCATGCACAAAAAGCTGCTTCTCACTTAATGAGAGCAAATACTTAACTGAGTTTTCTTTCACGTCTTCTTGCGCTTGAATGGAAAAATACACAAAATTATGTCAAATTATCAAAACACAGTTGGTTTTGTCTTAAGTGAACCTGAGCAGTGTAACAACTGAGCAAGTGTAACAGTATACTGGATCCGTGTATTAGGTCTTAAAGTGATAGCAGCCTAATATACAGTATCTCACAAAAGTGAGTACACCCCTTACATTTCAGCAACCATTTTATTTTATGCTCTCAAGGGACAATACTATAGAAATGAAAATTGGATATACTTTAGAGTAGACAATGTGCAGCTTGTATAGCAGTACAGATTTACTGTCCTCTGAAAATAACTCGACATCCAGCTATTATTGTCTAAATAATTGGCAACAAAAGTGAGTACACCCTAAGTGAACATGTTAAAACTGTCCAAAGTGTCAATATTTTGTGTGAGCACCATTGTTATTTAGCACTGCCTTAATCCTCCTGGGCATGGAATTCACCAGAGCTGCACAGGTTGTTGCTTGGATCCTCTTCCAGTTCTCCATAATGACATCACTGAGCTGCTGGATGTTAGACTTGTTCTGCTTGAGGATGCCCCATAGGTGCTCAATAGGGTTCAGGTCTGGAGACATACTTGGCCACTCCATCACCTTCACCTTCAGCATCCTCAGCAAGGCAGTTGTCATATTGGCGGTGTGTTTGGGGTCATTATCATGCCGTTCAGTCCTGTTTCTGAAGGGAGGGCACCATGTTCTGCTTCAGAATGTCACAGTACACGTTGGAATCCATGTTTCCCTCAATGAAGCAGAGCTCCCCAGTACCAACAGAAATCATGCAGCCCCAGACCATGATGCTACCACCACCATGCTTGACTGTAGGCAAGACACAATTTTTTTGGGTACTCCTCACCAGGGCGTCGCCACACATGCTGGACACCATCTGAGCCAAACAAGTTTATCTTAGTCTCATCAGACCACAGGACATGGTTCCAGTAATTCATGCTCTTGGACAGGTTGTCTTCAGCACTCTTTGTGGGCTTTCTTGTGAGCCAGCTTCAGAAGAGGCTTTCTTCTGGGATGACAGCCATGCAGAACCACTTGTTGCAGTGTGTGGTGTATGGTCTGAGCACTGACAAGCTGACCTTCCGCTTCTGCTACCTCTAAAGCAATGCTGGCAGCACTCATGCATCTGTTTTTTGAAGCCAGCTTCTGCACCTGACGTACAGCACAAGGTCTCAACTTTTTTGATTCAACTTCTTTGGCCTGTTCCGAGTGGTACCCGTCTTGGAAAACCTCTCTCTATGACCTTGGCCACTGTGCTATAACTCAGTTTCATGGTGTTACCGATCTTCTTATAGCCTAGGCCATCTTTGTGGAGAGCAACAATTCTAATTCTCAAATCCTCAGAGAGTTTTTTGCCATGAGGTGCCATTTTAAACATCCAGTGATCAGTATGAGAGAATTGTACTCAAAGCACCAAATTTTAACTGCTCTAATACAAGATCCACACATTTGTATGGTCCTGTCAAGCAGACAAAATCATGAACATGATGAATAGGACATGTGGCTTTGCATGGTTAAACAACATTCAACTGTTATCACTTAGGGTGTACTCACTTTTGTTGCCAGCTATTTTGACAATAATGGCTGTATGTTAAACAGTAAATCTATACTGCTATACAAGCAGCACATTGACTACTCTAAAATATATCGAAGTTTCATTTCTATAGTATTGTCCCTTGAGAAGATATACTAAAATGGTTGCTGAAATGTGAGAGTACTCACTTTTGTGAAATACTGTACCTGCTACCATTCTCATTAATGTTAATAAAGAACAAAAGAAAAAAGAAAATCACTCACTGATCTTGACTGAATAACTTTTGTATCTTTAATAAGGATTAATCTATATTATATTTATAAAAAGAAAACTGCAATGTTTTATTTATTTTATTACATTTTATTTCAATTTTCAATTTACCTGAACTTTGTTCATTTGTATTTATTTAATGATATTGCTAATGTGTTTATTTGTTCTTATTCTTATATTGACTGTTTACTTGTCTTTTATTAATGTTTGAAATTTATAGTTATAGTTGTTTTTGCTGTTGTATTTTTGTTAAAACCATAGGCAAAAGTTCCTTGGAAGTGTTCTTTAGGCTGCTGATTTTTTGTACATGGTATTCAGCTGCAACAGAATGTTTTTCAAAACTGGGAATCGATAAGCAGAATTGGCATCTCTAAAATTCAAATGATAACAAAACCTATTTATCATGCTGCATTGACTGATTACTATAAAAGGAGGAAAGAAATGCTTTCAATCATTGTGTTCTTGAGTTTGCAATGGTTACCTCCAAAGAAAGATGTGCAGCCATCATTGCTTTGCATCAAAGTGGTCTCACATGCTGGAAATTGCTGCCAAAAATATTGCACTCGAATGAACCGTTTACTGGATCATCAAGAACATCAATGGAAGAGGTTTCAAGTGCAGTACAGCAGGCATTAGGATGTCCCAGAATGCCCAACAAGTGCCAGGACCGTCTCCTCCTATGGAGTCGGCTACGGAATCGTGTTACCACCAGTGAAGAGCTTGCTCAATATTGGCAGCAGGTGGGTGTGAGTGCATCTGCACGTACAGTGAGTCAAAGACTTTCGGATAATGGCCTGGTGTCAAGAAGGGTAGCAAAGAAGGCACTTCTTTCCAAGAAAAATATTGTGGAGAGACTGAAATTCTGCAGGAAATACAAGGATAGGATAGCAGAAAACTGGTGAAAAGTTATTTTCTGCTGACTATTTGGAACATTTGTAAAATTGATTATCCAGAGAAGAAAAGGTGCTCTCTGATGTTTTGGGTGAATGGACTTTCAATGGAGGGACAGAAATCTCATACAGAAAAATATATTAATTAACTTTCAGTCTTAAGTTCTAATACATTATTGGTTAAATAAACCTCCACATTCACAGCACAGCTTGAAGTATATCCATATTACATTTTTTTTATTGGTGTTACTTTACATATAGATTCCAGTATTTTGTAAAATATTGTTTAAAATAAATGACAACCGTATTGATAAAACTAGTTTTGTCAATACATCTGCTTTGTGTCAGAGCTGGACTATGCAATATTTGTCTTTGACACATTATTATGATGTGCAGAAAACAGAACTGAACACAGTGACTATATGTATAATGTTTTTTTTTTCTCAACGTCAAAGTTTTATGTAATCTGTTATATTTCTGTTCATATTTTTTCAATCCCTAATTTGAATAAATGTTTTATTTTAAACACTCTTTAATCCATGTGCAAGTTTTTCAGCCCTGATTATCTTTGCTTAAATAAGCTCTGTCTAGACTTCATTTTAGATTATCAGGACATTATGAAGCATGAAGCCTTTTTTATTAAGCTTTCCCCCCCCCCCCCCCCTGCAGCTGCAGAAGCTTCTGGACACATACTACCCTATAGAGATCGATTCCACACGCTCAGTGGAAGAGAAGTTACCACTCATGGTAGAATGGTAAGACACATCTGCACATTACACAGCTAAGTTCTTCCTGTGATTCAGTTTCATTTTTCCAAATATGGTTCCCAAGTCTGAGACCAATATTAAAACTATTTTCTCTGTTTATACAATTTTTTTTTATTACAAATTGTTGTTTTGTATAAGAATTTAAATAAATGTTAAAGCAGTTTAAGAATAAATACTTTCTTTTTTAAGTGGCTTTGTGTTTGATAAAGGCCTTCTGTGTCACGTTATGCAGTTGTTGAATAGGCATTGTGTAACCTGCATGTACAGATTATGTATGGTAAGAAAAAATTGACTGTACACGTACATTATGCGTGTAAAGTGCCAATGATGGCATTTGCAGCATAAGCACTGTATGCTCATAGTCGGATTTTTCTAAACATGCGCATTGAATTCTTTTTGCACTAATTTTGTCCACTAAGTTTGTCCACAAGGTGTGGCAACAGTGCACCAGGGCCATTGATTCAACTCAACCTTATTTATCAGAGGTGTAAAGAGTACCTGAAAACCATACTTGAGTAGAAGTACAGATACCTTACTGTAAAAATGACTCCATTACAAGTAAAAGTCTTAAAGTATCCAATTTTAAAAGTACTTAAGTATTTTACTCATACTGAATATAGGCTCAAATATGTACTAGTCCTCAACACCAAGAGATATGTCAGTGAAAAACAAAAAAGTTTATTTATGTGGTTTTATTTATGAGGTTTTATTAGAAATGAAATTGAACACCTCAATAATTCAACATGACAGAACAAACAAAACAACACAGATCGTTTTAGTCAAACTCAAGTGTTCAAAAAAGGCATAAGTAAAACATTTTTTTTCAAAAAGGTATTTTCAGTACAATGGACAAATAAAAGAAAATAAAAGTAAAATCAAATATCCAGAGCTGACTTTGATTTGATGTACCTCTTGGTGAACCTATAAAAGAAAAACCTTGTTTAAAACTATTTGATTTGATGTTGGCATGATGTTGGCTTTTTGATACTCAGTACAAGTACAAAGTAACCAAATAATAATAATAATTAAGTACAGTAATGAAGTACATTTACTCAAATACTTTACACCACTGTCTACAAGCTTTAATTCCTTTACTGCCAGGTATTTCAATGATGTGTATTTACTGTATCTACTTAAATCCCAAATGCTGTGAAAGTCCTATCTTCTTGTGTCAATCCAGATGAATTGGTTGATCTTTTTGACAGTACCTGCAC
Organism: Hypophthalmichthys molitrix; assembly: GCA_037950675.1. NCBI lineage: Eukaryota > Metazoa > Chordata > Actinopteri > Cypriniformes > Xenocyprididae > Hypophthalmichthys > Hypophthalmichthys molitrix. The sequence continues at coordinate 12,483,424 of CM075510.1, forward strand.
TTTTATCAAGTTTCAAGTTTCTTTGCTTCTTTTTGAGTTATTTTACAATGACTATATTTTAAACTAAAATATAGACCATATACTGTATGTAATGGTCTTGTTTATTGATTGTGATACTGGTTTATTGGAAATGGATAATATAATTAAACTTCTTATTCTGTTAGGAAAATATCATATACATAAAGCAAAACGTATATCAACTGTGCCAAATGGTAGACTATTTTCCACTTATTTTGAAGATTTTTTACAACTACTTCAATACAGAACAATTGAAAAGCTGTAAAGACATCTAAGCTGGTGAAAAGTATATTTAATGAATTAGAAACATGATTGATTTTTGATATAAGATGCAGAATTTTGATTTTATTGTTTTATAGATTCAAATGTCTTTGAATTCCCCTATTGTTATTATCAAGCTTCAATTTTTGGCCTCTGAAACTCTCAAAATCTTATAGTGATCTAAATTTGTTAATATGTGTCAGGAGTAGGGGTTTAACGATTCACTCGTTTTCTCAATGCATCGATTACAATTCCTGACGATGCATATGCATCGAAACATGTTTTTTGAATCGTGAATCGTTAATTTTGGCCGATAATCGATGTAAAATGCTAAGAATCGGATTAATCGCGATTCTATAGCGATTCAGTGCTTTAAAATATATAAACATTAAATTACTACATGCGCGAATTGATGGGAGACGTTGTGCGCCATCATTCGTGCTCTCACAGCTCTCCTTCACACAGACGCGCTGCACACTTTACCGCCTTTCACTGGACTGGATTCACTGGATTCGCTCTGTCCGTAGCGCTCATTGAGAAGCCCACGTTTGAGCTGTCCTCAGGACGGCCACTACTGCTATTTACATGAGCAGATGACAGATCTCTACTGAGATAGCAGTAGTTCTCCTGAGTCAAACCGATCAAGCCATTGATAAAGCTGCCAAGTCATTGCGTGGCCACTACTGTTGAAATAAAACGTTTTCATTGCGTGGAAACGTCACCGTTATTTTCTATAAGATAAAATACTTAAGTTTTACGGAAGTGGGTCATACCATTGACATTACCTGAGCAGTTGATGTAAAACCCCGCTTATTCAAGGGAGCGCATTTATTGCATGGATGGAGCAAACACATAATGTAAGTGTCTCATACGCACAGTTCCAGTGAATGATCAATCAAATTTAACTTAGTGTTGTTAAACTGAATGTACGAAGGAAACTGCTGAAATAACTACAACATTAACAACACTGAAATAAGAGCGCGCGGTTTAGCTATCAATCAGATGTGCATTAAAGTTGTGTTCGTTACTATAGCAACAGTAGAAACCCAGCGCATTTTCTTTCAGAATCATCGTAAGGAAAATTATCAGTATAAAGAGAACAAAGAGGGCTTTTATAACTATTCCGTTAAGAAAAGTTAGTTTAGAATTAGTTGGGAAAGTGCATATTCTAAGGTAGTCTCTCCATGTAAGCATTAGTATGTTTAATGTACCTGGAACACAAAAGGTTGTGTAGCCATTAACACTATCCTGCACTATAGTTAACATGAACTAACAATACTTTTAAAGCCTTTTAAAATTTTGGCTTATGTAAATAAGAATGCCAATTTTTAGGCTATTAAAATAAAGTTATGTAGCATCATTATAACTAACATGAACCAACATTAACAATGGACAAAAGGGTTTTTTTGCCCTTACTCTCTGACCTCCTGATGGCCACTGTGTAATTTGCACCCTGTCTAAGACACATCGGGGAAAGCATTTCAATAACCCTATGAATGCATATAAAAATGCAGAATCGAATCAAATTAATCGAATCGCATAGAATTTTAATGTGAATCGTTTCAATTCGAATCGTTCTTAATTTTCAAAAATCGTTCTTGAATCGAATCGAACACCTGTGAATCGAATCGATTCGCTGTCTACCTAAAGATTCACAGCCCTAGTCAGGAGTTATGAAAATGAAAAATGGATTCGATACCTTTTGTTTGAAATATGAGCATCAGATGCAATCATTGAGAAAAATCTCCTGTATGATCGTCATGAAAACGCTTGACAAATAAACACTATACACACGAGTGCGATGATATATGGTTTATCTGTTCTTCATGCCATGTCAGGTATTTTCATAATGATAGATTATATTTATAATGCAATTCTAATCGACAATTCTATCATTGTGCAGAATACCATAAAAGAATATATTTTCTGTCAGATTTTTTTTTTTTTTTTTTTTATCTGAAGCCACATCAGATCACAAAAGGTTATTTAAAACACTTGACTTGTGATATAAAGTATGTTTGGAGCAAAAACATGGTTTTAATCCCATTAAAATGTTGTGTTTTGATGTTATGCTAAGCTAACATCCTAGCTAGCCCATAGATGCACCTGTTCTTATGTTGGAGTGAACATGTAATGGTTTGTAAATAATTTTGAATAGTAAAGCTCATTGAAATGTATCTTTTTTTTTTTCAAGAAGGGCATTTGATAGTTTTAAAGAAGGTGAAGTGAGAAGTTTGATCAAAGAAATGAGGGATTAAAACAGTGTGAATAGAAAGTCGTCAGTAATTATAATGAAGACAAATTCAGAAAAAGAATAATTAGAGCCATAATCAGGCCGGAGAGGTGTGAATGTGTGCAGGGAAGACTGAAACTGAATGAGGTAGTTTGCACCACAAAACAATACACTGAATGGATTCTTAGAAGATGACAATAACAGGATTACCAAATCATTGTTTTATGTGTGACAATATAGCAAAAGTAACAGAAATTCAAAAATAATGGACTTGTGACAAGGCCCCTGAAATAATCAGGCCTTCATTTTAAGCTTTCATTTTGTGATGAGGGATTTTTTTTGCTAGACAAAGAGCAGGAGAAATACCAAGCGAGTGTCTCAGAGCCAGCAAAAGCTATGAAAATAGTGACTGTTTTTCTCACAGAGTACACTGTAAAACTTTTCGGTGTAATTTTACAGTAAAATACTGGCAGCTGGGTTGCCAGCCACTTACTGTATTTTTACAGGACTACTTGTGTAAACAACATTTACAGTATAGTACTGTAATTACCAAATACAGTATCCTGCTGTAATATTATGTACTTTTACAGTATTATACTGTTTATCTACAGCTATTAACTGTATTTATACAGCTTTTCATACTGCACTTATATTTGTCATTAAATAATTAAAAATATACTTTTGTTATTATGTTATGGTAATGGAAATGGAAAGCAACATACTCTGAGTTTTAAAACTTTTATTTATTTATTTATTTATTTTTTATGGAAAAAAAGCAAAAAGTTTTTCAGTACTGCTCCTTTTTTGCACAGTGTTTGCCAGTCTTGGAAGTCACTTTCCCTTCTTGTTTCTTGAGCCTTGTTCATGGTTGATGTCAAAGTGCCTAAAAAAGCAGAAAAGAAAGAGAAAACAAAGGAGATAGAGAAAACAGTAATGAATATTGTGAATATATGCACCATAGCATTTTTGTGAACACAAGGACTAACAGCCTAAGTATTTGATTGCAGTAAGTTAAAATGTCCAATTAATACTTCAGAAAAAATGCAACTAAAAAAATAATGCTTATAATTGTATTCAGTGAAATCGTTCATTCATTGAATGGATTATATGCACAACTGCTTCCGCGTTGTACGTCATTTTCCCCCCTTCCTGGTTCTTGAGCCATGTTTAGGGTATATGTCAAAGAGCCTAAAAGCAGAAAAGCAAAGAGAGAGAGAGAGATAAAGAGAGAGAAGTGAATATTGTGCATTCATTCCCCATAGCATAGCAAGGACTCACAGCTAAGCATATGATCTCAGTAATGTGTCCTGTTACACTTCACAAAAGATACATCTTAAAATAATGCTTAAAATAATTGACAAAATAAAATCGTTTATTCACTGAGTTCTTTGTCATAAACCTGATACACGTGAAAATAAGCACAACACTTAGGTAAACAATGGAGCTACATTAGATGATTCAGCCTGAAATGAGAAAAAAAAAATGCAAAAAAACAAAACAGTTTAAAAATCAGGTTGTAAGAATAACATATGCTAAGGTTTGTCTATAACATGAAACATCAGTGTTACTGCGTGAAGCGCTGATTTGTGAGAACAGTTTTTAAAAAGTCATTAGGTCTAACATACCACCTCCAAAGTCTTTTCCTTTAGAAATGGCTTCTCATCAGAGCTCCCTTTCTCTTTTTCAACCCGTGTCACCTTCACAGCTCTACGATATTGTTTCTAATATGGAGCGCTCTTTCTGTCCTTCTGATGGTCTGCCTTTCAATATTTTGAAGAGGCTTTTCTGCTTTTAGTCCAGTTGTTCCCTAGCTTCCTAGCAAGTGGAGTTGTATCAGCCACCTTAAAACATGCCATAGTCATTTCAGTCCGGTTTTAGAGAATTTCATAGCACTCAATCTGCTTTGTTGAAGGTCACCAATGATATTTTACATTCTCTAGATTCTGGTTCTTGATGCATTTTAATCCTGCTTGACTTAAGTGCAGCATTTGACACAGTTACAAAGTCTTTTATCTGGAGTTTCCTTCTTCACCGCTAGGGGTTCTTTGGCACCTAAATGAGCTCCTAAAGTAAAGGTGGGTTAGTAGAGGAAGTTAGCAGAACAGCAGCAGTAGAAAACATGGCTTAACTGCATTCGTTCTATGTCCTGGTTGGGAAATGTTCCATTTCAAGCTCAACTTAAAAAGGACCCTTTATCGGTGACTTTAACACCGCATGTTGCTAACTAAATATGGATTTAAAGCCCAGATGGATGTAAGCTTGTGGCTTTTGGCTTACTTATGGCTGTACCTAATTTGGAAGAGTCTGGTGCTTGAGAACTGTTATCGTTTGGAGTGAATTCATTGCAAATAGTTGGATTATTCATCAGCTAAGGGACAACTTCAACTTTGGGCATTGTGTGATGAACTATATATACCATCGGATAAGACTCTAATGCCCAATTCCTGCAATGCACCTATCAATTACATTTGTTTTGTATAATATGATTGATTGTCTTTTTCTTGTATTTCCTTTTTGTGTGGTGACAATTATTTTTGTTTTCATGTGTGTATAAAAAGAACAGTGTGCATTTATTTGGTGAGCATCTTTCCTTCTTAAACTGTTGTTAGGCAAATGGAATCCCCCTTTATTATGTTGTATAACTAGTTTTGTGTTAGAAAAATATGAGAAGGTTATAAGATCATGCCATACTTTTACAAGATCATTTAGACTTGATCATGTAGTTGTGTCTCAGGTATCTTATCTTGAGGATAGAACCTTTTCTGTTTACCTGGGGAAATGTTTCTCAACTCATGCTCAAATCTCCTATGGTGTTCTGCAGGGCTCTATTTTAGGTCCTCTTCTTATTTCCTTGTATATGCTTCCACTTGGTCATATTATTCAGAAACACTTATCGTGTTACTTATCGTATCTAACTTATTTCTGTGCCGATGACACTTGGCTTTATCTTCTTGTTAAAAATTTCAACTGTTCTGTGTCTAACCTTGTTTTCAAGAAATTAAATGCTGTATGGACACAAATTTTTGGACACATTTTTTACAGTTAAATGGTGATAAAACTCAAAGAAAAAGAAAAGAAAAACATATTTGGTCCATCAGTTTTGACCTCTGGCATTGCTATTCAGCTTGGTCTCCTCTCTTGTAATGTGCGCAACTGTGTTAAAGACCTTGGTGTTATTTTTGATTCTACATTGTTGTTTGATAAGCAGATCAGTGCTGTTGTGAAAAGCAGTTTCTTTTAGTTAAGATCAATTGCTATAATCAAGATGATGATTTCTAAGAAGGACCTTGAAACTGTAATTCATGCTTTTATCACATCATGGTTAGATTATTGTAATTCATTTTATCGGGGTTTTCTTAAATCAGCTTTGGAACGTTTGTAATTGGTACAAAATGCGGCAGCCAGATCATTGTCTGGCACTAGAAAACATGAGCATATTACTACTTGCCTCTTTACACTGGCAATCGGTCAGGTTCTGTGTTGATTTTAAAATTTTGCTCTTTGTTTTTAAAGCTTTGCATGGATGTGCTCCCCAGTATATTTGTAATCTCCTGTAGATCTGATCTCTTCGGTCATCAAGTAAATTTCTCCTCAGTCCCTCGTTCACATTTTAAAACTAAAGGCGACCGGGCATTTTCTGTGGCTGCTCCTAGGCTCTGGATTAGTCTTCCTGTACACAAGATCTTCCCCTTCTCTTTCTGTTTAAATCCTCTTCGAAGACCTATTTTTATTCTTTGTTTTAATTCTGTTTGAGGGTGTAAAATTTTCAGTTTGCCCATTTGGTTTTCAGATGTTTTATGTGTTAAGTTTATTTTACATTTGTTGTACAGCACTTTGGTTTCAAAACCTGTTGTTTTTAAATGTGCTTTATAAATTAATAAACTAAACTAAAAAAACAAACAAGTCCTCTGCACAGAGCTTGATGGCCAGCTTCGTCTTCATATTGAATAGAATAGAATAGAATAATTGTATTGTCATTGCACAACTGTGCAATGAAATTTTGTGCTTCTCCTCAGTGGTACATCCACATAAAAACATGTATACAGACAAATATAGACAAAAAGAAAGGTGTAAATAGTAAAATATAGTCAATAAGAAAAAATAATGTGATGAATCCGATTTTCAAGCAGAAGGAACTGGATGAAATATTTTGAATGCCACAATTTGATTTCTGACTTGTGATGCAGCCTGAATCATAATCACACCATGTTCGTTTGTTGGCCAGAGGAGAACTGTCCCCCCGACTGAGCCTTTTTCCTCCCAAGGTTTTTCCTCTTCATTCTGTCACCTATTGGAGTTTGGGTTCCTTGCCACTGCTGACTCTGGCTTGCTGAGTTGGGGACATTTAATATTCAACAGTATTGGTCTGACTGCACTGACACTATTGGATGAGAACTGAATTGAGCTGGACAATGACATCACTGTTTTCTGCAAAACTGCTTTATAGATGTGTAATGAAGTTCAAAGCTCAGGGAAGGAGGAGGCAGGAACCGCCAAAAAATTAGAGTAAAGTTTTAATCATAAAATAAACAAAAAGCAAAAAGAAAGTAAAGTGGCAGCCCCTCACAGACGACTGCCACATATAAACATATATGTATATGAATGGGGTTGCGTTTGATTGAGATTCGGGCATCGGTCTGAACACGGAAAGGATCGAACCAGCGCACACATAGAGGCTACAGTGAAGTCGACGCAAGCATATTGATCAATGCATTTGAAACGAGACCACAAATTCACTTCACATTCATATTTCCTACTTTTACATGCACAACATGTGAGAAACGCTTAAAATACTACACATATTTCAAAGATCCAAAATAGAACGAGGCACACCCTCCTCATTACCCTATGGACAAAGAAATGTAAGAAGACATAAATGTAACAATAAAGAAATGTAGAAATAAAGAAATGTAGAAATGAATAAATGTGGAAATTAACAAATATGGAAATAAATACATAAATAAATAAATCAAAATCAAAATGAATAAATAAATAAAAGAAAAAATAAATAAATGTGAAAAAAATAAATATATACATAAATAAAGAAATGTATAAATAATTATTATTATTATTATTATTATTTTTTTTTTGCTTTTCAATATTTTACATTTCTTTGTATATTTATTTATGTATTTATTTATTTTTAATTTTGGCAGATTCCATACCTGCTTGCCACAAAATGAAATGAATTAATTTAATAATTGAACATCTTTACAATGGAACTGAATCAACACTGAACTGACTTCAGCTGAACAATGACACTATTTTCTTTTTAGAACTATTTGCTCTGTTCATAAATAGCATCATTGCATCTGCATCATTGAATCATTTTCCTTTTATCACTGTAAAGCTGCTTTGAAACAATCTGTGTTGTATAAAGTGCTATATAAATAAAAGTGACCTTGATTAGACTTTTGTTGTCAAATGTGATCTTCCAATTTAATTTAAATTGCCATGTTTAACATTACTTCAGAAAGACAGTTGATCTGTTATTGTAAGCTGTTTTGTTAAACCAAACATCCAAACATTTTAGGAATCACACCAGTAAGTAAATGCTGTTGTTAGTCTTAAACACTAGACAAAAAAAAAAGTCCAAACAGACTAGGTGCATAGTAATCCACAAAAGGCAAAAAAGGCCCATACACTATAAGGTTGAAATGAAGCAAAAAATCCTAAATGCTGTGACTGAAACTTTTGCCCTTTTTTGTAATTTTTCAATAAAGCTGTGGTTCTGTGTTTTTTTTTTTTTTTTTGCATATTTGTATTTACACTAATTTAAATTTGTTGTTCTCAGCTGTAGGCATGTGTCTGTGTGTGTGTGTGTGCAGGTGGACTAAAGCTCATGAGCTCCTTGTGGAGCAGAAGATCAGTAAGGATAATTTGGCTCGAGCTGTGAAAGAGTCTGAAGCCATGCTGAGGTCAGATCATTAACATAAAGGAAAATACTAACAAGCATTTGGAAGTGTTGAGATTAACAAAAGTCTCTCGACTCAAACTTGAACTAACATAAATGATTATTGCAACCAGTAGTTTTCTATAGTTAATACTAAATTCATGCCCTCTTTATGCACAAACTGTCAGAGACTACATAGATTTTGACAAGAATATCTGAGAGTGTTTTTTTAGAAGATAATTTCACATGTATGTCAGTAATAATATTGATATTGTGTTTATCAGGGATGGATACCAGCAGTTCTTTGGTCATCTCAATCAGATGTCTGTTCCTCTGCTGATCTTCTCTGCTGGGATTGGGGATGTGTTAGAGGAAGTGATCAGACAAGCTGGTGTTTTCCATCCTAATGTCAAAGTCTTTTCCAACTACATGGACTTTGACGATTCTGTGAGTCCCCCCCCCCCCCCCCCCCAAAAAAAAAAACTTTTGTCATGTTTTTTTCTAAACAATTCACTGATATTATTCAAATGATATGATTCAAATGATTTTCATTACATTCTTATTTAATTTTTAGCTGCTTTAAACTGTTTATTGCTGTTTAATCTCTGATATTGAATAGTCATTCAAATGTTGGATAGACCATCTTTTTTTTTTATTTTAAAGAACAGTAACCCTCTAGAGATTGTAGGTAAGATATAGATTTTCCACCAAATAACTCCAACACCAATTTGCTTTCCTTATTTCTTCTATGGGAGCTTGTTTCCGCCATTGGAATAAAAAATAATAATAAATTGTGAGTTTATATCTCTCAATTCTGACTTCTTTTCTCAGAAGTGTGAGATATAAACTCACAATTGCAAGAAAAAAAGTCAGAATTGTGAGTTTATATCTTGCAGTTCTGAGGGGAAAAAAAGTCAGAATTATGAGATGTAAAGTTGCAATTATCTTTTAATTTTTTTTTTATTCCATGGCGGAATCAAGCTTCCACATTCTTAATTGCACGTTGTTCTAAAGAGAATACAATTCTTCTTAATCATAATAAAAATTAATAATATAATCATTATTCATTAACTGACATTTAACAATTTGAGACCAGTTTAGTTAAAAAATATTGTTTTACAATAAACTAATGAAAGCTAAATTAATTGTCATGTAGAACAAATTACACATGTATGGGGTGCTATAACACCACTGTCTTCCTCTCAGTCTATTTAAGACAGTTTGAGTGATACAACATTAAAGTAAGTTCAGTAGTAGCATGAGTACAGTGCAGTACTGTGTAGGATGAATGGCCATTGTTGTCTTTTATTTAAGAGGATTCACACTGACAGCAATTTGCCACGACAAAGCAATTATCCGCAATTCATGCATACAGACATGATGTTATGAAAATGTCATGCATACCTGCAGTGCTCAAACATAATGACCAGTTGAGATTATATCACATTGTCTCTTGTACTGTCAATAAGTCAATTAGATTGAGGAAAGAAGATTTCAGTAGTTTATGAGCTTATTTCAATGAAATGAAGCTGTACATGTGGCTCGAAAAATGTTAATTCCAGAAAACACAGTTTGAAGCTATCATTATTTTAATAGAATTTTTACAATAATTTGTCTTCTGGGCATTTAGTAGCATTAACTTCAAGCAGAGCATCATTCAACCAATGTTCACCCAACAACTAACAACACCGGTCATGAGTAGTGGTCAACCAGTTTTTTTTTTTTTTTTTTTTTATTAATGGCTGATGCAGCTATCTTAGAGAGCAGGTGGCTGATGAACTATATAAAGTCTATATATATAGTGCTGCTTCAAAGTTTGTGAACCACTGTGAAAATGTGAATAATTTCAACAAAATAAGAGGGATCATACAAAATGCATGTCATTTTTTTTTTATTTAGTACTGTCCTAAATAAGATATTTTACATAAACAATGTTTACATAAAGTTTACAAGACAAACAAATAGCTGAATTTATAAATATGACCCCATTCAAAAGTTTGTGAACCACTGATTCTTAATACTGTGTGTGGTTACCTGGATGATCCACGACTGTTTTTGTGTTTTGTGATGGTTGTTCATGAGTTGCTTGTTTGTCCTGAGCAGTTAAACTGCCCAATATTCTTCAAAAAAATCCTCCAGGTCCTGAAAATTCTTCAGATTTCCAGCATCTTTTGCATTTTTGAACCCTTTCCAGCAGTGACTGTATGATTTTGAGATCCATCTTACACTGAGGACAACTGAGGGACTCAAACACCGCTAATAAAAAATGTTCTAACATTCACTGATGCTCCAGAAGGAAACACGATGCATTAAGAGCTGGGGGGTGAAAATCTTTTGAATTTGAAGATCAAGTTATATTGTACCTAATTTGTCTTCTGGGAAACACTTAAGTGTCAAGTCAAGTCAAGTCACCTTTATTTATATAGCGCTTTTTACAATGCAGATTGTGTCAAAGCAGCTTAACATTGATAACTGGTATATAATTTTAGCTGCACAGCAGCTCTTAAAGAATAGTGTCAATGTCGGCAGATCAAAGCACTGTTGAATATCAAATGTCAAGTGTCCCCAACTAAGCAAGCCAAAGGCGACAGCGGCAAGGAACCCAAACTCCAACAGGTGACATCAGATGGCAAACAGGTGGCAAATAGACTTCTGTGTTAAAATGGAGAAAAAAACCTTGGGAGAAACCAGGCTTAGTCGGGGGGCCAGTTCTCCTCTGGCGAACAGTGCTTTGTTACGATTCAGGTTGCTATCTTATGTCTGATAGGATCGCAACATTCAAAGTATTTATTCCAGTTCAGTCCAGTTGAGGATCGTATTCATCACACCGGTATGGACGGTTTGTTGAGGAACTGTGCCACTGGCTGTTGTGTCGATGAGGCCTTCACAATGGATGATCTAGTTGACTCAATCTCTGCTGATACTTCAGGGCTACGTTGTGGTCACGTCAAGGCGCCGGTCCTCGGTCTCACCTGGATACGGCCCGGATCTGGTTGACTACGGTAAACCTCGGGATAAACAGAAAGACTAATATTAGCGTAGATGCCATTCTTCTTCTGATGTAACGAGTACATCTGGTGTTATAGGAAGTGTTCCCGGTTCCGGCTGACCTAATTTATGCAGCCTAATAATCCTTTAATGGATTTGAAAATATAAATTGATAATGTGTTATGTGAATGCCAGGTTAAAGAGATGCGTTTTTAGTCTAGATTTAAACTGACAGAGTGTGTCTGCCTCCCGAACAATGCTTGGAAGATTGTTCCAGAGTTTAGGTGCCAGATAGGAGAAGGATCTACCACCTGCGGTTGATTTTGATATTCTAGGTATTATCAGCTGGCCTGAATCCTGAGATCGCAATAGACGTGAAGGACTATAATGCTTTAAGAGCTCGCTCAGGTACTGGGGAGCTAAACCATTTAGTGCTTTGTAAGTAATTAGCAAGATTTTAAAATCTATACGATGTTTAACAGGAAGCCAATGCAGTGTTGACAGAACTGGGCTAATATGGTCATACTTCCTAGTTCTAGTAAGAACTCTAGCTGCTGCATTTTGTACGAGCTGTAGTTTATTTATCAGGTGAGCGGAACAACCACCCAGTAGAGCGTTACAGTAATCTAGCCTTGAGGTCATGAACGCATGAACTAACTGTTCTGCATTTTTCATTGAGAGCATATTTCGTAGTTTAGATATATTTTTAAGATGGAAGAATGCGGTTTTACAGATGCTAGTAACATGGCCTTCAAATGAGAGATTGGTATCAAAGAGCACACCCAGGTTCCTAACGGACGACGAAGACTTAACAGAGCAGCCATCAAGTGTTAGACAGTATTCTAGGTTATTACGTGAAGAGGTTTTTGGTCCAAAAATTAGAATCTCTGTTTTTTCTGAATTTAGAAGTAGGAAATTACTGGTCATCCAATTTTTTATATCAGCTATGCATTCTGTTAATTTTGTGAGTTGGTAAGTTTCGTCAGGGCGCGAAGAAATATAGAGCTGAGTATCATCAGCGTAACAGTGAAAACTAACGCCATGCTTCCTAATGATATCTCCCAAGGGTAGCATGTACAGAGTGAAAAGCAACGGTCCTAGTACTGAGCCTTGCGGTACTCCATCACTTCAAAGGAATTATATTTGGAAGACTTTTGACTAATACTGTAAATATTACTATAAATTACAGCAACACCTCCCCCTTTGCCTTTCTGACGAGGATTGTGTCGATAATCATAACCTTGCGGGCTAGACTCATTTAAAGTAATGTAATCATCTGGTTTTAGCCAAGTTTCTGTCAAACACAGCACATCTAGATTATTGTCTGTGATAATATCATTTACAATAAGTGCTTTTGAAGAAAGGGATCTAATATTTAACAACCCAAGCTTTATCATTTGTTTATCATTTTTATCTCTATTTTTTATTTGTTGAACATCAATTAAATTTTTACCATTAAATGGGTTTGGAAGTTTTTTGTTTTTACTAATTCGGGGTACAGACACAGTCTCTATGTGATAATATCTAGGTGTAAGAGTTTCTATGTGTTTGGAATTATCTGACTTCTGTAACGTGAGGCAGCTAGCAGACGGTCGGTTTAGCCAGTCTGTCTGCTTCCTGACCTGGACCCCAGTTTGTCATGTTTTAGTTCTAAGACTATGTGCCATATTACTAGAGAGAAGAGCAGCACCATCCCGGGAGGGATGAATACCATCTCTTTTCAACAGGTCAGGTCTGCCCCAAAAACTTTTCCAATTGTCTATGAAACCTATATTATTCTGCGGACACCACTTAGACAGCCAGCCATTGAGTGATGATAATCTGCTAACTATCTCATCACTCCGACGAACAGGAAGAGGGCCAGAGCAAATTACTTCTTCTGACATTGTACTTGCGAGTTCACACACCTCTTTAATGTTAATTTTAGTGATCTCCGACTGCCGAAGTCGAACATCATTAGTGCCGACGTGAATAACAATTTTAGTGTATTTACGATTAGCATTAGCCAGCACTTTTAAATTTGCTTTGATGTCAGGTGCTCTGGCCCCCGGCAAACATGTGACTATGGTGGCTGGTGTCTCTATTTTCACGTTCCGTGTAATAGAATCGCCAATAACTAGGGCACTTTCAACAGGATTCTCAGTGGGTGCGTCACTGAGTGGGGAGAACCTGTTTGATGTTCTAATTGGAACGGAAGAGTGGTGTTTTCCGCGGCTAGGCCGCCTCACCGTTACCCAATTGCCCTGCTGCGCGGGCTCTACAGCCGGAACCGAACAATGTACAGAGTTCACTAAGCTAGTCGCATCCAAAACAGTATCTGAAGCCCTTGCATTATTACTATCCTCGATTAAAGTTTGGATGCGTGTCTCTAATTCTGAGATTCTCTCTGTCAGCCTGACTATTTCCCTACATTTATGACATGTAAATCCCTCATCGCTGACAGAGAGAGCTATACTGAACATGTTGCATATGGAACACGACACGATACAGGGAAAGGATGACATGACTCACCGTGTTTGTAGACTGATCCGAGTTACCACAGCTGTTTGATGAACGCGTTGAAAAAGGAGCGCGCGAGAGACTGATGACAAGTTAACAAGCTAGCGAGATGCAAACGCGTTGTAACAGCGATTTAGATTCAAAGCTAGCGACGTCAGATTAATGTGGTAGGCAATATTATATAAGGTATTATATAAGGTAATGATAATATAAGCAACAATGAACAAAAGTAAGAGATTCAAAACAAAGCTATACGGAGTCACAGACGCAAACCACTCTGAGCAGCGAGGCAGACAGGAGCAATCGAGACCTGGCCTTGTCCCTTACGCATAGTGTCTTCTGTTGCTTCCGAAGGGCGGTACTAAATGAAAAAAACAAAATAACAAAAATGTGGACATCTTTATCCTGTTCAAAAGTTTTCACCCCTGACTCTTAATGCATCGTGTTTCCTTCTGGAGCATCAGTGAATGTTTGAAGCTTTTTTAATAGTTGTGTAACACTGCGGATAAATATGGAAAGGATCTCAAGCCGACTAGCTGAAGATGTTACTGTAGCTATATCCATTGTTACGAAACCCCTATTTTAATTTGCCAGAAAGGGGAACGTAACATAAAGAAGGACACGTGATCCAAAATACAATGCAAAAATATTTATTTAGATAACAAAACTAAACATAACACAAAGGAAACACGTATCATAACAAGAATAAAATAAAGATGTTTCTAAAATAACAAATGAAAGATAATAAATACAAACAAACAACACTGGGACAACTCCAAAGTATAAAATTAACACAACCAGAAATTAGAAAGAAAACAAAGAAAAAGGAAAACAAAATAAGGACAATAAAGCTTGTTTGCTGGTGAATCTCCTTTCGCTTGCCATGCTCCACTTCAGCGTCCTTAATATAGTTAATCAGCACTCATGCAAGACAAGACGCAGGTGCATGGGGCGACCTAAACAATCAGATTGAGAGAGAAATATTAGCAAAGACATGACGTCATATGCAGGAGAACATGCACTCGAGGCACAGGCCGTAACACTATTAATAGTCAAGTCAAGTCACCTTTATTTATATAGCGCTTTTTACAATGCAGATTGTGTCAAAGCAGCTTTACATTGATAACTGGTATATAATTTTGGCTGCACAGCAGCTCTTAAAGAATAGTGTCAATGCCGGCAGATCAAAGCACTGTTGAATATCAAATGTCAAGTGTCCCCAACTAAGCAAGCCAAAGGCGACAGCGGCAAGGAACCCAAACTCCAACAGGTGACATCAGATAGCAAACAGGTGGCAAATAGACTGCTGTGTTAAAAATTGAGAAAAAAACCTTGGGAGAAACCAGGCTTAGTCAGGGGGCCAGTTCTCCTCTGGCGAACAGTGCTTTGGTACGATTAATTTTTCTTATGTCCGTTAGGATCGCAACATTCAAAGTATTTATTCCAGTTCAGTCCAGTTGAGGATCGTATTCATCACACCGGTATGGACGGTTTGTTGAGGAGCTGTGCCACTGGCTGTCGTGTCGATGAGGCCTTCACAATGGATGATCTAGTTGACTCAATCTCTCCTGATACTTCAGGGCTGCGTTGTGGTCGTGTCAAGGCGCCGGTCCTCGGTCTCACCTGGATACGGCCCGGATCTGGTTGACTACGGTAAACCTCGGGATAAACAGAAAGACTAATATTAGCGTAGATGCCATTCTTCTTCTGATGTAACGAGTACATCTGGTGTTATAGGAAGTGTTCCCGGTTCCAGCTGACCTAGTTTATGCAGCCTAATAATCCTTTAATGGATTTGAAAATATAAATTGATAATGTGTTATGTGTATGCCAGGTTAAAGAGATGCGTTTTTAGTCTAGATTTAAACTGACAGAGTGTGTCTGCTTCCCGAACAATGCTAGGAAGATTGTTCCAGAGTTTAGGTGCCAGACAGGAGAAGGATCTACCGCCTGCGGTTGATTTTGATATTCTAGGTATTATCAGCTGGCCTGAGTTCTGAGATCGCAATAGACGTGAAGGACTATAATGCTTTAAGAGCTCGCTCAGGTACTGGGGAGCTAAACCATTTAGTTCTTTGTAAGTAATTGGCAAGATTTTAAAATCTATACGATGTTTAACAGGAAGCCAATGCAGTGTTGACAGAACTGGGCTAATATGGTCATACTTCCTAGTTCTAGTAAGAACTCTAGCTGCTGCATTTTGTACGAGCTGTAGTTTATTTATCAGGCGAGCGGAACAACAACCTAGTAGAGCATTACAGTAATCTAGCCTTGAGGTCATGAACGCATGAACTAACTGTTCTGCATTTTTCATTGAGAGCATATGTCGTAGTTTAGATATATTTTTAAGATGGAAGAATGCGGTTTTACAGATGCTAGAAACATGGCCTTCAAATGAGAAATAGACTTGTAATAGACTTGTTACTTCCTTTAAAATAATAAATTCCTGCACAGAGCTTTACAATAAACTGTTAGAGAGCTACAAATGGCAATTTATCTGTTAAAAAAAAAAAAAAAAAAAAAAACATCTTACTCACCTGTTGAGTAATAAAAAATGCTATCTCTGTGTATAAAAATAATAATAATTTGACCTTGAAATAAATCAATAAAAGAAACATGCTGATTCTGTAAACCTGTTATAGTATTTTTTCAACATTTCAAATCCCTCTCATCATCTCCAAGAAGCCCAAGCCATTGTTTATTTTCTTTTTATTACAAGCTGTGACTCATTCTCTGTTTTGCCAGCAGACTCTCCTGTTTTCTTTAAAAGGGTGATTCCCTGGGGGTTCGAGATTTAGTGTGCTCCATACCGACATCTAACCTATGCCACTCCCACACACCATACAAAGTAGCTAGAGCAACTTTTGTCTGTTTACGGATATGAGTAGACACGTATGTGCGTATGCAATCTCCCAAGAAAACCATCCCGATAGGTCTAAAATATAAACACTTATCCTATATTGAATTAGAGTAAGACAAAACATGTTTTGGAAGAAGGATTGATGATGTTTAAATTTTGTTACATAGTGTACCTTTAATTAGTCAATAACACAGGCTGCATTGAAACAATTTATATGATATTTATAAAAATAATAATAATTTGACCTTGAAATAAATCAATAAAAGAAACATGCTGATTCTGTAAACCTGTTATAGTATTTTTCAAAACTTGTATTAAAAATAACAAAAATCGGAAGATATTATCCTTGACAATATATATCGGGTGACCGGTAGTCGAAGTTGAATCCAGTTGCTTATTTGCCTGTTACCTTTTCCATTCCACATAAATGAATAGGCTGTAAAGCAGTAGTCCTGTTTGTATTATTAGCATATTAGCCCCCCTTTAAATATACAGGTGCTGGTCATATAATTAGAATATCATCAAAAAGTTGATTTATTTCACTAATTCCATTCAAAAAGTGAAACTTGTATATTATATTCATTCATTACACAGACTGATATATTTCAAATGTTTATTTCTTTTAATTTTGATGATTATAACTGACAACTAAGGAAAATCCCAAATTCAGTATCTCAGAAAATTAGAATATTACTTAAGACCAACACATAGAAAGGATTTTTAGAAATCTTGGCCAACTGAAAAGTATGAACATGGAAAGTATGAGCATGTACAGCACTCAATACTTAGTTGGGGCTCCTTTTGCCTGAATTACTGCAGCAATGCGGTGTGGCATGGAGTCGATCAGTCTGTGGCACTGCTCAGGTATTATAAGAGCCCAGGTTGCTCTGATAGTGGCCTTCAGCTCTTCTGCATTGTTGGGTCTGGCATATCGCATCTTCCTCTTCACAATACCCCATAGATTTTCTATGGGGTTAAGGTCAGGCGAGTTTGCTGGCCAATTAAGAACAGGGATACCATGGTCCTTAAACCAGGTACTGGTAGCTTTGGCACTGTGTGCAGGTGCCAAGTCCTGTTGGAAAATGAAATCTGCATCTCCATAAAGTTGGTCAGCAGCAGGAAGCATGAAGTGCTCTAAAACTTCCTGGTATACGGCTGCGTTGACCTTGGACCTCAGAAAACACAGTGGACCAACACCAGCAGATGACATGGCACCCCAAACCATCACTGACTGTGGAAACTTTACACTGGACCTCAAGCAACGTGGATTGTGTGCCTCTCCTCTCTTCCTCCAGACTCTGGGACCCCGATTTCCAAAGGAAATGCAAAATTTACTTTCATCAGAGAACATAACTTTGGACCACTCAGCAGCAGTCCAGTCCTTTTTGTCTTTAGCCCAGGCGAGACGCTTCTGACGCTGTCTGTTGTTCAAGAGTGGCTTGACACAAGGAATGCGACAGCTGAAACCCATGTCTTGCATACGTCTGTGCGTAGTGGTTCTTGGAGCACTGACTCCAGCTGCAGTCCACTCTTTATGAATATCCCCCACATTTTTGAATGGGTTTTGTTTCACAATCCTCTCCAGGGTACGGTTATCCCTATTGCTTGTACACTTTTTTCTACCACATCTTTTCCTTCCCTTCGCCCCTCTATTAATGTGCTTGGACACAGAGCTCTGTGAACAGCCAGCCTCTTTTGCAATGACCTTTTGTGTCTTGCCCTCCTTGTGCAAGGTGTCAATGGTCGTCTTTTGTACAACTGTCAAGTCAGCAGTCTTCCCCATGATTGTGTAGCCTACAGAACTAGACTGAGATACCATTTAAAGGCCTTTGCAGGTGTTTTGAGTTAATTAGCTGATTAGAGTGTGGCACCAGGTGTCTTCAATATTGAACCTTTTCACAATATTCTAATTTTTTTGAGATACTGAATTTGGGATTTTCTTTAGTTGTCAGTTATAATCATCAAAATTAAAAGAAATAAACATTTGAAATATATCAGTCTGTGTGTAATGAATGAATATAATATACAAGTTTCACTTTTTGAATGGAATTAGTGAAATAATTCAACTTTTTGATGATATTCTAATTATATGACCAGCACCTGTATTTTTCCCTCATCTGAGCTTTGAAAATCTAAACGATAAGGAATTTTGCATGATAAATATTTAATTTTCATAACCATTCTAAAATGTGGAGAAACCATCAATGTTATCAGTGTATAAACACGCCTGATGGAGACCAGAAACATTAAAGGTTGGCATACAGGTATTTGTTTCTAAAAATTACAGCATAAATCTCAAACACCACATCACATTATTAGGTTAATGCTCATCAGTGTGACAAGTGTTGGGGGTAACGCATTGCAAGTAATGTTATGTAATCAGATTACTTTTTACAAGTAACTAGTAGAGTAACACATTATTTTTAAATTTACAACAAAATATCTGAGTTACTTTTTAAAGAAGTAACGCAAGTTACATTGATTTCCCATTTATTGACTGACAGCTCTCCTGTCCACATGTTGAGAGAAATTGTGAGTAAGTGCCAAGGCATTGTGTGTAAACATGATGGTTATTGTAGTTATAGACTACATGTGAGCAGGCATTTACTTATCTCATTTGCACAAAAACAGATTCAGTATTCCTCAAAATGAATAAAAACAGTGAAATGCAAACTCATATTACGCAATGAACCAATGTCTTTGCTGCAGACCTTTGATGATCCAATTCAACCATACTAATGCAAAAATGACTTCAGATATACATTGCATTTGTGTTTCATTTTTGTTTTTATTGTTGAAGAGTGCTGAACTTTATTGTCTGAGTTGTGCCCTCTATTGTATAGGTGTGAATTTGCATTTCCTTCAGCCTGAGGCTTATTTATTTCACTTATGGTGTGAAAGGGCCTTTACATTTGCCAAAAATTGAATAACTTTTTTTTTTTAATTAAAAAATAAGCAATCCCAGCCCAGATGAGAGAAAGTAAAACGTAACGTAACACGTTACTTTCCATAAAAACTAAGTAACGCATTTAGTTATTTTTTAGGGAGTAACACAATATTGTAATGAATTACTTTTAAAAGTAACTTTTCCCAACACTGAATGTGACTAACTAAAACTTCTGGTTTAACTATGGCTGTGCAGGGTGTTTTGCGAGCATTTAAAGGAGAGCTAATACACATCTACAACAAACGGGAAGGAGCACTGATCAATGTTGAACACTTCAAAGAGCTCCAGAGCCGCTGTAATGTCCTGTTGCTTGGAGACTCCCTCGGGGATCTCAACATGGCTGATGGAGTCCTGGGCTTAAAAAACATCCTGAAGATCGGATACCTCAATGATAAGGTAATAAAAAAAATGGATCAGTACTTAAAAAAAAAAAAAAATAGGAAAAACACTCTAATGAATGTTTGTTTTTTCCTTAGGTGGAGGAGAGGAGACAGTCATACTTAAACACCTATGATATCATCCTGGAGAAAGATGAAACCATGGATGTTCCCAATGCCATTCTGCTATACATCACAGGACAATGAACTATATTGTTTAGATCTCCAAGATAAGGACAGACTCAATCATTTTATTTTTGGTCCTTTTTTATAAAGGGTTGGAATGTTTTTGTCTATTGTCAAACTTGGTATCTCTATTATACTACACGTTCCTTCCTTGAGTTAGGATCAAAGGATGAATTGATCTCTATAGCTCATAATGTTATTCTTTCTTCATGTGCTCTAATTTTCTCCATTCTCTCTTTACTCACCCAAATAAATCAAGTATTTTAGTGGAGGTGGCAGTTTTTGTGAGGTTTGTATGTATTTAATGAGTCTGTACATACGTGACAATGACAAAAAAGAGGAACTTGTTTGTCTCTACCCTAAACATATTTAATGACATGTCTTGTTTTAAAAAATGGTAACAGGGGAATGGGACTAGAAGGTTGAGTGGAAATTGTTCTTAAGAAAAAAGATATTACAGATTGTGACACGTAATTTTTCCAAAGGGTTAATATCTGTTATATATGATGCTTTGTCTGACACATGTACTTCCTCTTTAGAGAATTCAAACAGCTGTTGCAGTGTGAGGGAGAAGAGATCAGACAACAAGGGTTGCAGAAAAAACCCGATGTTTATTAGTGATGTCCGGTTCGCGAACGAATCGTTCTTTTTAACTGGTTCTTTTCAGTGAACCGGTCGAACCAGTTCACCAAATCGGACTGAATCGCTCCAAACAGTTCGCATCTCCAGTAAGCAAACACTAATCCACAAATTACTAAAGTTACTCACTTTTTGATGTGCCTGACACTACCTCTCGAAATAAACCAATATCCCGGAGTTATTCAGTTACTCCAACAGTACACTGACTTTACCTGCTGAGAGAGAACTGATGATGATGAGCACGAGCAGCAGAGCAGCT
Source organism: Hypophthalmichthys molitrix (assembly GCA_037950675.1). Lineage (NCBI taxonomy): Eukaryota > Metazoa > Chordata > Actinopteri > Cypriniformes > Xenocyprididae > Hypophthalmichthys > Hypophthalmichthys molitrix. Next base: position 12,504,584 of record CM075510.1, read on the forward strand.
GATATGAGGCGTACACGAACGACCGTACACGGCCTGTCACCGTTCTCGTTCTCGTTCTCAAAGCAAGAATCGGTAACAACGGTTTTCGGATCATCAGTACACAACCGAGAACCGCTTCTTTTGGACATGTCCGATTTGAGAACCGATGAGCTGATGATACTGCGCATGCGTGTAACTTTTCAAGAGAACGAAAAGTACGTTAGTCTAGTTTTGTTGAGCATCGGAAAGTGTGATAATATAAAACATACTGGAAATATGTTTATGACTTAATTCAAAATACAAAAGGTTTATTGTGCTTTTCCAAATACACCATAACAGATTAATAGCATACAAAATACTGTAGCCTAATACTGTACATAATAAACTACATGCCAACATGAACATATTTTGTACACAGATCAAACTAATGTTCAGAAATAGTTCTACAAATTTCTTTTTCTCTATTAATGTTATTTAAAAAGCAATATAGTAAAAGTTATTTATTTTTTTAAAAGATTGGAAACAATTAATTGTTTGTAAAACTATCAAACTAAACATATATTTGTTTCATAAATAATCCATGGACAGCTTATTTAATTTCTAAACAAGGTGATATAAAGATTTAAAAAAAATGACGTAATCAAACTACAGCGAGAGCAAACAAGCGACACCTTTTGAATCGCTCTCTTGCTTCTCGAATCTCAATCTCGTTCTCGAGTAGAATCGGTTGCAACTGTTTTCGGATCACCAGTGCACAACCGAGAACTGCTTCTTTCGGACGTGTCCGATTTGAGAACCGATAAGCTGATGATACTGCGCATGAAGCTACCGAACAGTAATGACTGTCACAGTACCGGTTAACTAGGACAACTGGTGCTATGAGTGGACTCGAATGAAGGGCCAATCTGGCGAAACGTTAGTTTATTTAATTACAAATAAATCGTAATGTAAGAGAATCATGGTTTCTGCGCTGATGAAGACTAGTTTATTCACTTTATAACGGTAAAACTTTGTTTGCACATCACTGCCTGTATATATGTTTGGATGCTTTGCAAAACTAAGAAACATTTCAGATCATAATGATGTTTTAGTTGACTGATGTTATGATTACTGACTTTATATATTTGAATGTGTTAAGTGTTTTTTCATCCCGGCCCGCGATAGACGACGTCATCGCGGATGACATCATTACGTCGTTGCATAAAAGAACCGGTGAACCGTTTTTTTCAACCGGTTTATTGAATTAAACTGTCCGAAAGTACCGGTTCGTGGAAAAGAACCGAACTTCCCATCACTAATGTTTATTGTCATGGGGAGAAATTAGACAATACAAGAGAAACATGAAACTCAATAAAAGTAAGAAAAAACTAAGGTGTTGCCAAACAAAAGAAATAATCAAAACAAAACCCGCTAACTAACGCCCAAGCCCCTAAACTGACTACCAAAAATAAAATGTAGAAATAATACCGAAAGCTTCGGCGTATGCGACGCCTTAACTAAACTATACTACATAAATAAACAAAAATACAATGGAGGCGAACACCCACACACACACTAACATTACACATACTAGCTACCAGTTTCGAGCCGTCACGTACGTCGGAATTAACAACTGTCAGTGAAATTGAGATTAACACTGGGTAGGGTTGTACATAACAAAGGGATCATTATTTGTCAATCAAGACCGAATCAAGTGGTTAACAGCGTTCTGCGAGGTGGGCAATGATAACGACGTTCACACCAGCATACGAATGCGCACATACAATGAACATGTGAAAATTGTAGCACGCTCTTTCTCCATCAGGTTAACTATTACACGAGTGCATCAAACAACAAACCACAGACTAAACGAACAGTTCAAAGACTCGCTCGCTGGCTGGCTTCTAGCACGGCAAAGGTGAGTGAGGTCCGAAGCCCAAACGCTCACTGCAGGGTAACGCCGCCAAAGCCTTTTAAACGATTAGCAACCCCGCAGATTGGCAGAACGCAAAACGTCATGACATCACCAAGATGATTGATGTTCTCCGGTCCAATAAGATCAACCTAAAATAATTCGAAAGCAAGATAACAAAAGAGAGAGAACAACAAACAAAACAAAATACAAAAATATTTGGAATGTAACAGGGGTTCATGAACTTAATTAAAAATGCATTAACAGAATCTATCTCACACCATTGCATCTATAAAAGATTTATAGAAACTCCTCTGGTCTCTGTTTTAATTGTAAAAAGTGCAAGGGAACTGTTACATGTGCCCTGGGTCTGTGTTCATCAACTTGGTTATATGGACTCCTTTTCCCACAATTCCCCATCTGGGAAGTAATCATGCTCTCACACCTGTTTCCCATCAGTGACCTATTATAAGCTGAGTATTGTTTCCGCCTTGTCTAGTGTTTAGCCCTTTGTTTGAATTCTGTCTGTTCTGTGTTCTGCCTAGCCTAGCTTAGCCTAGCCTGTGTTTTTGACCCTGGACTGATTCCTTGTTGATGATCATTTGCTGCCTGCCTTGACCATTGCCTGTGTATTGGATTACTCTTTTGCCTTGCCTTCTTGTTACTGTTTGCTGGTGTTTGACCTACTGCCTGTATGACTACGCTCCTGTAAATAAAGCCTGCACATGGATCTCCAACTCCGTTGTCACGCACCCTACATTATTGTGATAAAATCATCCCTTTTTTGGCCCAAAATACATAATTTCTTACAAGAGCTCCTTAAGTTGCAATTTCATTTTTCTTTGGAATTGTATGTTATCTATTGGAGTGGAGACAATGTTTGACTCGCATGCTAAACACCTGTTTTTAATTTTGGTTTATTTGGCAAAGAAATGTATACTGTTACTGTGGTCATCTCCCATCATCAGTTACCTTCTTTCAAAATGTGGATGTCTCAAATATCTACATAACTTCCACTCAAGAAACTCACTTACGATATACATTAAAAGTCAAAGGACTTTTGGCGGATATGAACACCTCTTTGGCACTATGTTAATAACCTTCCCTTATTCGTTATTCTACTGTGTGTATTTACCTTCCTGCTTGACAGTTGTATTTTTTTTTTTTTTTTTTTTTTTATGTATTTCTTTTTTCCATTTTTTATTTTCTTTCTCCCATTGTACACTTGAGGCTCTATCTTTATGTTTCTGGGGCCGGATTCATGAACAACATCTTAAGAAAGAAGTTTTTTTTTTTTTTTTTTTACGAATAAAATTAAAGTAGCTATAGTGACAACAAATGTATTACCGCCACATTTTAACTGTATCACTTTATTATAGCCCTCTTCTTTAAAGTAGCAACCACATCCCGATCGTGTTTTTGAATGTAAAGCGCGTGCATGTGTTACGTTAACCGTCAAAAGAGAATTTACTCTCAGGAAAGCGTAAACTAATCAACTAATTTGACATGGATGACAAGAAAATAAATAAAAACTTCACTAGGCAAGAGCTGGAGGTTCTTGTCAAGGAAATCAGCGCAAGAAAGAAAGTAATCTTTGGGAGACTGGATAACAGTATCTCGATCGACATGCATGGTTAGGAGGCGCCGGACTGGACAAAAGCGAAGCGAACGCCGCGAGCGAGCGAGACGAGTGTGTGTCAGAGAGCGAGCGAACCCACCTGCGCGAGAGAGACCGAGTGTGTCTGAGAGCGAGCGAACCTGCGCGAGAGATGTCAGATTATATGATGCAATCATAGAGTGGAATTTGGAGACCAATATTAAAGTTTTAAAATTGGGATAAAAGTTCAATAGAAGAACACAACTGGAATTTGCAAAAAAAACATTTAAGGGGAAATGGAGACACTTCTAACGATGCCTTCAGAGCTGAACTGGGCTTAAGCCCCTTAAAAATTGAGATAAAAACAAGAGCTGTTCTGTTGTAGTTACAATCCGATACTGGATCTATTAAATATAAAGCCCTCCTAGCCAATAATAAAACCCCCCACAGTGTCCCATACTCTAAATATAGACTACTTTAAACCAATTAATGACACTCAAGCTAAGTCAAATAAGTCTATATGTGGGTCATTCTACAGAAACGTCCATTTTTGTATGGCAAGATGTCTCAGAATGTATTTATTTTTCTAACATTTAAATTTAGACCACATTATTAGATTACCCTTTGACTTTATGAATACACATAAATGACAGCTTAATGATTTTTTTTTTTTTTTTTTTTTGTGCATTTATTTGAAGACCGCATGTACCATTTTTGTGTGTGTGTGTGTGTGTGTCACTGGTGTTACCATACTTCTCTGGCAATTTTAAACGTTTTTATGAAATATTATTTCTCAATTTTTCAGCACATGCAGTCAGAGTTGCAGAAAAATAATGATAATGTAAAAAATAAGGAGATTGTGTTTCTTTATTTTAATCAGGTTAGTTAAAATTGTGATCGAATGATGTTAGTTCATTTGCACAACCATGTATTTGCTATAACAAAGAAACTATTTAAAAAACAAGTAATAATGCAATCCTTTAAATCTTAATTATTGAGTGTAGCTGTCAGGGGTTGGTTGTGTGAAACACGCAGATGAAGGAGCTTCAATATAAAGGTCTTTAATGACAAAACTCAGATCACATCTACACATGCTAACATTAACGAGAACCAACAAAGACTGAGGGAGAACACGGGGAATATATATAGGGCAAACAAGGACCAAACGAGACTTAATTAACAAGACACACCTGGGACTAATTAACTCAAATGAGGGTAACCATAGGAACACACAAGTGGCAGGAAAACAATAAACAAAGGAGAGCATGTGACAAAGGGAAAATAACACAACATGTGATATTATCCCGCGCCGTATAACATCCACAGGGGTGGGAGGGTGGGCATTCTGGAGGCTGGCAAGGACGTAGCTCAGGGGACAGGAAGCCTACAGAGCGGCGCCATGGCGGATCGGGTAGTTCAGGGCGCCATGGCGGATCGGGCAGTTCAGGGGACCATGTTGGCGCGGGTAGTTCAGGGGCTAGTTCAGTCACCTCGGGAGAAGGAAGGGAGTCGCCTCTGGACTCAGGACGGTTCTGGGCTCTGACCAGAAGTTGATCAGCCAGAAGTCCTCCATTAGCTCTGGAGAGGCCTTAGGCATGGCGGCCATTTTGGCTGAGGGCTCATTTTCGGCAGCGGCCATTTTGGCTGAGGGCTTAGGCGTGGCGGCAGCCATCTTAACTGAGGGCTCAGGTGTGGCGGTGACCATCTTGACCGAGGACTCAGGCATGGCGGCGGCCATCTTGACCGAGGGTTCAGGCGTGGCGGCAGCCATCTTGACCGAGGACTCAAGCGTGGCGGCGGCCATCTTGACCGAGGGTTCAGACGTGGCGGCGGCCATCCTGACCGAGGGCTCAGGCGTGGTGGCAGTCATCTTGACGAGGCTCTGGGATGGCGGCCACCTTAATCACTGAACTGAGGACTTGGGGAATTGCCAGAGGACAGAAATGGACGGATCCATTGGAGGGGTATGTGGAGAGAACCAGCGTGTTGTGAGTTGGTGAGGCCTTGTGTGTTTCCGATGGGGCTGGATGAGGAGGATACTTCTTTACTTTAACTTCTTCAACTTCAAAGTTAGAACCGTTTAAATAGAGAATAAGATTTATAGACTCGACTAGGGAGAAATAACAAATAGGTTCACTGTAACAAATTGTATCCTCATCCAGACACATCCAAAAACACACACGGAGAGAGGTGTCAGGCCAGCTCACCTGATAAGAGAGCTCAAGAAATTACTCCACATACCTCTCCAAAGGACGACATTCTGCCTCAGTCCCCAGAGGCGGTCCTCAGCCAGAATCATATTGTTATGGTTTGTTCTTCTGTCAGGGGTTCGTTGTGTGAAACACACAAAACTCAGGAGATCACATCTACACAACCTAACATTAACGAGAACCGACAAAGACTGAGGGAGAACAGAGGGAATATATGAAGAGTTTGGTTCCAAAAAAAAAAAAATTGAATTTCCACCAAAATCAGTATTGTATCTGGTCGGTATCGAAAAGTCATTTATTAATTTTGAGCAAAATGCGATTTCCATTGTGTTATTCTGTTTTCTCCCTTTCTTTCCAAAACGCGACAAACGCTAGTCTCCCTTCTCTGCAGAATGCGATATGTCCGCTCAAGCAATCACAGCGCACCATTCCACGCACTGTAAACAGTAATGGCGGCGCTCTGAATACACCCGGCATCGCAGTTTTCCTTATCTGCTTTGTACTTTGTGATCAATAAAAACAGAAAAATGAATCATTTTAACAGCATTGATGAACCTGTGGTTGTTTCTGCGGTGGGGAAGAAACGCAAGTCATCGAAATGTAATCATTTACATGAGAAGATTAAGAAGACGAGTCACACAAGTCGGGAGGAGAAAAAAAAATGTTGGCTGTTGCTTGTTCCACGACAGCATCTAACTTATGTCACGGTCCCCAAAACTGAATTATGGACAGTTTTTAAAAGCCGTTTTTAATACCAATGTACTCTGTAATTTTAACCGTGCGGTGGCGCCAGATACTCTTTGATCGGTAATGACAAACGGAGACATAATTCATTTATAACATTTACAAGATGACTCGTTGAATTATACATTTGACATTTGATATTCAACAGTGCTTTGCATCTGCCTGCATTGACACCATTTTCTTTAAGAACTGCTGTGCAGCCAAAATTATATACCAGTTATCGCTGTAAAGCTGCTTTGACGCAATCTGCATTGTAAAAAGCACTATATAAATAAAGGTGACTTGAATTCATTTTGGGAGCGACAGCTGAATGTATTTTTAGCAAAATGCATGTATATAAGATTAGTATTGGCAAAGTTCAGAGGCTGTCATATATGTGAATCAACTTACTTTGTTGTGTATTTTCAATATGAAAAATAACTTTTATATTGATGGATTAATTGCATTTTGAAAAAAAACTTGTCATGAATTTATTGCATTTTGGGGAAAACTGCCTTGTCCAACTGCCTTGAGGTGCGTACGCGCTCTGGCGTAGTTTAAACACGGTGCCTGTAGTACAACAGTTGTTATACAAATGGAAGTAAACCTCTAAAAAACATGGTTTTATTACATCAAAATTTATTACTTTTTGTAAGGGCAGCTTTACAAATAAAAAAGGACACATACAAAGATCTTGTTCACATACCTCAGTTGGATGTGAAAAAACCATAGGCACAGCTGATGGTTTAAGTCATACGTGATCCTTTCCTGAGTATGTAAAATCATCAGGGTAAAAATGATCACTGCAGACCCTCAACAACTTAAGTACGTTAGTGGGTGTGTTGATATCCAGCCTAAGAGCAATCAACCATAACTTCAGGCGAGCAGGCTCAGAACTTGGAAATATGTGGAAAGTCACCAGTCTGAATGAGTTTGCGTGAGAGAATGTAATCTCTTTTTTAAGTCAGTTTGAACAATCCGGATAAGCGCAAGTAAGTACCATTTTGATTAGCCCTCGTACCTACAATGTTAGTGCTCTGTGTAAACAATGAGTGACGTATACGCGTGAGAGATCACTTCCGGCACTTGCGTAAACTACGCCAGAGCGCGTACGCACCTCACGCAGCGGATGCCGTGCGCGCGCTCAAGGCAGTTGGACATTGTGGTGTATTAGAGGTAAAAAATTATATAAATACTGTTCGGTTTCTTGCACAAACTGATCGTTTCGTGTCTTAGGACATCAATGTGTCGTCACGAGCCGAACGGTTTAATTTGGATTTGTCTGTGCATGTTTTTTTTACTCTCATAGATTTTGTTACCATTGATATGCATTATATGACTGACAGACTGCAACGGTTGGAGTTAAAAATCATCATTTGTGTTCTACTGAAGAAACAAAGTCACCTACATCTTGGATGCCCTGGGGGTAAGCAGATAAACATCAATTTTTCATTTCTCTTTTTAATTAACAAGACACACCTGGGACTAATGAACTCAGATGAGGGTAACCATAGGAACACACAAGTGGCGGGAAAACAAGAAACAAATGAGAACATGTGACAAAAGGAAAACAACACAACACATGATAGTAGCAGAATTCAATGGATGTAAAATTATCATGTCACATATGACACATTTTATTTAATGTGACAGACAAAAAACAGCAACACCAGTGACACAATGAATCACCACGTATACATAAGACCAAAGATCCTAATTCTTCAACTATGATTAAGTAGATGGGACTATTTTTACATTTGGTATACAATCAAAGACTTATCATTGACACTTAGTGAAAGCAGTCAGTAAAAGAGCTGTCTGTAAAGTCGCTGCTTCTCAGCTGCACTCAATTTAGCCATATACCCTCAATTTAGCCCAAAGGAGGATTAACAATGAGAAAGAAAAGTTAGAATCACGTAATCTTAATGCTATTTTATAAAAAAGAACTAAATGAATAGCTTTGAATAAAGTTTATCTATAAACGGGTAACACCAGTGACAATTTTCATGAAAAATGCATTTTACATGCTTTTTTTACTGCAAGGTATCAAACCACATATTGTCAATCATGGTATACTCACTAAATTAATTAGTTGAATCCATTTGTACTCTAGTTTTTTAAAATTCCCTAACAAGGTAGTAGGTCATACCTAAGTAGGTCATACCAGTGACTTCAACTAAAAGCTTCATATGAAATTATGCCTTGTCAATATGCCTGCATTGACACTATTCTTTAAGAGCTGCTGTGCAGCCAAAATTATATACCAGTTATCAATGTAAAGCTGCTTTGACACAATCTGCATTGTAAAAAGCGCTATATAAATAAAGGTGACTTGACTTGACTTGACTTGACTTGCTGAGGAGAAAGAAGTTGGAGAGGTAATCTCTCATGAATTTTATAATTATTATGTATCCTTGTATACATGTGTCATGAAAGTTGCATTTATTTTGTTTAAGGCCCCCCTAACATGAATTTATCACAGATCCTGTTAGATGGCAACCCTTCCCTGCGCCAAACTCCCAAACAAAAGAGGTTCTGCACAGAGGAGATGATTGACATCCAGACCCAGCTGTTGAAAGAAGTTGCTGAACTCCGAAAAGTTCAGGAGGAGTTGCTTCAGGTGGAGAGAGAGAGGCTAGTCATAGAGAGAGAAACACTAGAAATAAAGACATGTAAACTGTAGTAATTCAAGAAATATTTATGACAGTATCGTTCAAGAAATATATTTTATTATTAATTATCAAAATTATAATAATTCCATAAATATTTTGTGACAGAACTGTAATTTTATTGTATTGTAATATTTTGTAAAGTTTTTAAAGTAACAGTAAATGCATGATCAGTTTTCTCAGGTGAATCGTCTGGCTATTAGATTATTGCGTGCTTGCAATCCGGAATTGCTAGGGTTTGTTACATCCCTCAGAGGCTCATCGCAACTCCCCTCATTTTCCTTTGTGCCCTGTTGTATCGCTCATGTGCTTCTGAAGCTGTTACGGTTCATGGGTTTGAGTCTCCCTGGTCCTGTTCTTCGCCTCCTGTGTGTTATATTTTTACCTACATCAGCCAAGAACATGTGGACACAGCCATATACTTACTCTTTTTCTTTATTATTTTTCAATTTTAGCCTCTTATCTTACAACTTCCCCTTCTGGCCACATAAATACACACGGTATTTCAGAACACTCAACACAACATATTCCCCTTTTCCTGGAAAGCATTTACACTTGCGTTAGAATTAACCAAAACTCAAGCAGTCATTATATAAGGGGTACATTCACTAGATAAGCAAAGCAATAGAAAACACAGTGTTTAATAATGACTTAACAGTCAACCTAGAATAACCCATAACATAATAGGTGTAACGAATTTCCATGTATTTAATCAATTAGCTGAAATTATGGCTGAAATATATATATAATTAAGTCATAACGCGTTATGATTAATTATAATATAGATCGACCAAAGAGGGAATTATGTACATATATTGTGAATTAATTACAACGGATTATAATTAATTACATATATGATTAGGTCTAGTTCAATAGTGGTTTGAGAAAGACTAACCATCAGTTTTCTCATAAACTATTATAAAACGAAGTTAGTCTCTGGCCACGAGAATAACTTCCTATTATAGCATTAAAACGTACAGCAGTTTTGCAGAATCAAACGTAGAAGGGACCTGGTTTGTTGAATGAGCAACAGAGGCAATCGAGCATGAATATAATGCATTTAATATACGAAACTATGAATACATGGGCTACGTTACACGACTAGATATGCACAAAGAATACACATATATACAAAAGCGAAAGTAAAGGCAGGAAAACAGAGGTGATCAAAGAAAATGGCAAATTACAAACAGTTAAACCTTTGAGAGCCAGCAAGGAAACTCAGCTTACGCATGGAGCTTAAAAACTTCGAAAAGAATGGTTCTATACTTGCACAGGTTCAGGTGCTGCGGTTGCTTGTCTTTCTGCGTGCGGCTGGAGCGATTGGTCCTTTTTCAAGGCAAGGTTCTCGGCGGTGTTTTCAAACAAGGTTTTAACTTAAGAGTAAGATAACCGGAAAGTAAAGAAGAGAGAGTCCGTCTCCTAGGTGATGGAGGATGACGGAGGGTTGACAAAAGAAAACTTGTGCCAAATAGATGGTCGTCCCGAAGAAGCAGAGGAGCGCGTGATGGAAGCGCGGTCGCCGAGACGTCCGGGAGAGACGTGCGTGAGGTGGCGAGGGACAATCGAAAGACAATAGAGAGACCAAAAGAAACGTGCGTGTGGTTGTCTTTTTAAGGACAAACAAGCCAAAACGCCTCCTTGGATGTGCCAGCCAATGGCGAGGGTGAAAGTTTGGCGGGCAAACTTTTTCTTTGTCTCCATTTACGACCTCATTTGCATGGTTTATGAAGTGTCAGGTCTGAGTACATTTTCTTCGAAGTACCATTAAAAAATAGAACAATGCATTTTACAGTAATGTGACATACATTGTCAATTAGGGCATAAAGAGAGCTTTACAATGAGACCAAACTTGTCGGATGTCAAAGACATAAAAGTGAGAGATACAGTTTATACCTGAATATACCGTTTAAAGTAAAACTAACACCGCTACAGTCATAACTAATCTTATATAATATGGATACATGCACGTTCACTTGAATACAGCAACGGGTACACTTTGGCATAGTCATATTTTGAGGCTAAATGTAGATACAGTCTCCAAATGTGTGTTTGTGTCTCTGTATGTGTGTGCGTGATGTGTATTGGGTTTTCACAGTGTCTCGGGTATGCCACATGGCCCTTAGCGCCATGTGGGGTGAAGCACGGGTGACTCTTTGAAGTCCCCGGAGCTGGTGAGAAGGCCTCCTGCTTCTCTTCAATGGAGGCAACAAAGATGCCAATAGGGTCATTTCATCTAGACCTGCCGGAGCCATGGTCTATGAGTTATCCGAAGGAGGTCAAACGTTAAAAGCTTTCATTAATTTATAGTTGTATTGATGATTTTGATCCACTACAGACGCTACATAGGATTCTGCAAATCTGTAACCTTCTTGTTATTCAAACAATCTGACATCAAAGAAATAATCAACAACAGTTAAATAGTAACCATGCAACATATATGGTTTCATAGACTAATAGCCTACCACTTTAGGAATTTTTTATCCCCATACTCCTCGCCTAAGCTGTTACAAAATCCTTCAGCCATCCAGGAGTCTTCTTATGTCTTGTTTTTCTGGGACTACCCATTTCTACATTAGGTTTCTCCTGAGGAACCGTAGTAGGCATCTGTTCTTTTTCTGGATAAACAGCTAAATTCGCAGTGTTCCAGGCTTTCCCATCACCCAGAACATATGTACTTGGGCCAACTTGACGTTTTATCAACACTGGCGTAGAAAATCTCACATCCCCTTTTTTCACAACCTGAGGTTTACGAATGCGAACCTTATCTCCTGGTTTGAGCCGAAGCCATTTAGCAGCTCTCCTTTTATCAACGTGTTGCTTACTCTTCTCTTGCATCTTTGCCACCCTCTCGCGAACCTTCTTGTAGTCAACTTTACCACAGATCGGCAAGATATTCAATTTAGTATGCAACGGTCAACCTCTCATCAGCTGAAAGGGAGTCGCATTGGTAGTGGCATGCGGAGTCGCTCTATAAATCTGCAGCATCCTTGTCACTTCAGGTTTCCATGGTTTCTGTTGTAAATCTGCTAACTGAACACAGTTTTTCAGCACCCTGTTGAAGCGTTCAACACAGCCGTTCACCTGTGGATGATAGACATTTGAGTGGATGTGTTGCATCCCACGTTCCTTTAGGAAATCTCTAAAGATAGATGATACAAACTGGGGACCATTATAGGTCACAATTGTGATAGGATTCCCCTCAAGGGAGAAAACACTGGCCAAGAATGATGTCACGTTGGTTGCAGTAACATGCGGCAAACGCAACTTCAGGCCATCTACTAAAATAATCCACCAAAACAATGGCAAACCGACAGTCATTCCTCCCTTTCTCGAACAACCCCATAATATCCACTGCAACTTTTTGAAAGCGACCTTGCAAGCAACACATGATGCGATGACTGAAAGTACTAACTCGTCCATGCATGGCCACCAATAAATTTCTCTTAGTTTTTGTTTGGTGTGCACGAGTCCAAGGTGAGTATCATGTGCGAGATGGACAATTCGTTCTCTCAGCAAAACTGGTACTACCAATCGGGGACCCCGGAACACAATAGGCGAGTCCACCGCCAGCTCATGACATATAGGGTGGTACAAAGAAATGAGTGGAGGTGTCGCATTCTTTGTTTTTGGCCATCCTTGTTGAAATTGTGTGTGCAACTGGGACAGTTCAGCGCAAGACTCACAAGCGGCTTTAAACTTGGATCAAATAAGGTGAGTGGTGCCCTATGAACCAGTCCCCCCTTCAGTTCCTTGAAACTTTCCTGTGCTTCCACTGTCCACTTGAACGTGTCTGCACCAGATCGCAATAACTTTCTTAGTGGCTCCACCACCGTAGCGTAGTTGGGAATTAATTTATTAAACCAAGAAGGCCCAAAAAAAATCTGAGAGCTTGGAGATCAGCTGGGGCTGGAGCATCTGAAATGGCCTTGATATGATCAGGATTTGGGCACAAACCATCCTTAGAAATTATGTGACCCAAATAACGAATACTTGGCTGGTTGAACGTACTCTTTTCAAAATTAAGCTGAAGGCCGACATTCATGAGTCGCTGAAGCACGGTCCTGAGGCGTTCGTTATGCTCAGCTTTTGAGCTGCCCCAGACAACTATGTCATCCAGGTAGTTTTGTACACCTGGCAAGTCTTTCAGTACCGTCTGCATAATTTTCTGAAATGCGGACGGCGCGGACGCCAGCCCAAACGGAACTCGTTTGTATCTGAATAGGCCGTCATGTGTAATGAATGCTGTTAAATTTATACTGTCTTTGTGTAATGGCAATTGGTGATATGCGTTAGCCAGATTGATTTGTGAAAACACTGTTCCATTACGCATTTCTGCGAACAGCTCTTCGATGTGCGGCAGTGGGTGACAGTCAATTACAACACTTTTGTTGGGTTCACGTAAATCCACACAGAGTCTAATACCTCCTTGTTTTTTTGGGTTACCACAATGGGTGAAACCAAAGGTGATGCGTAAATTTTTTCAATCACTCCAGCTTGCAAGAGGCGTTGAAGCTCCCTAGACACCTCTTCTCGTACGCACAGCAGGAGGCGTCTGAGCTTTTGCTGCACTGGCAGAACGTTAGGATTCACCTGCACTTTGTGAATGAATCCTTTCACACATCCAATCGCACTTGATGATTCTTTATCCATTTCGTACACTGGAGCAGGCGGTATGGTACCCACCGTTCTTCCCGCGAACTGGTAATTTAGAGCCTTTATTAAGTCCAAGCCTAATAGCGTGGAGCCTGCCTGAACAATGTAAAATGTAGCAGAAGCGGTCACCTTTTGTCACTAAAGCAGGCATACAGCCAAGTACTGAGATGTAGTCCTCGAATAGGTGACTAGGCGGGCTTTCGGTTCCGTCAAGGGGCATTCAGCGAAACAATCCTCGTAGAGTTGTTTTGGCAGAATTGACACAGATGATCCAGTGTCCACAATTAAATCTACGCATTTCGTATTCTCAACTGGTGCTTCTATCTGGACTTTACAACGAATCTTGTCAGACACATCACTCATGTAACAGATAGAAAGCTTGGGAATCTCAAGTTCATGCACCTCTTTAGACATGGATTTGCAAACTTTTGCGAAGTGTCCTTTTTTTCCACATGAATTAGAGGTCACTGATGCTGCAGGAAAATTTTTAGCATTTGCAAAATGAGCCACACCTAAAGCAGGACTTTTTCTGTTTTGTTCTATCAGGCTCTGGAAGCTACTTTCTCTGCTTTTTCCCATCGCAAAATCGTTGCAGACGTCGGGAAGTGGACTTATGAATTGCATGAACAGGAGCTGCATCAACACCCCCACTGAGAATGGATGCGTTTTGTACCGCTGATTCCACCTGGCATGCTAGAGTCACGGCCCGTTGCAAGGTAAGGTCATCTTCAAGCAGGAGTCTGTCTCTGTTTTGACATTGGTGTGCATGCTCTATCAGTTGATCTCTAATCATTTCGTCCTCCATCTCACCAAACGCACATGGAACAGCCAGATCATGTAGCACAGCAATGTATTGTGTAACACTTTCGTCGGCTCTTTGCGGTCTCTGTCGGAATGCATGACGACAAGCCACCACGTTAACTTTCGGGACAAAATGCATCTCCAATGCTGTCATAGCTTCTGCCATGGTTGTCCCAGTGTTAGGCAAAGTATAAAAGAGTCTTTGGGCCTCCATTCCAAGGCAATGTAAGAGGATCGCGCGCAGCATCTAGCATCAGTCCATCTGCAGAAGCATTTATTACAGCGAGGTAATTTTCAAAAATCTTTCGCCAAATCGTAAAGGGAAGGGTAGGCTCGCCTGGGCAGGGTAAAAATGGAGCAGTAGCAGGGACAGAAACCGCCAACCTCGTTGCCAATTTGTTATATTGTTAGCTACAACATGTGGACACAGCCAATGTTCTTACTCTTCTTCTTTATTATTTTTCAATTTTAGCCTCTTATCTTACAACTCCCCCTTCTGGCCACATACAGTATTTCAGAACACTCAACACAACACTGTGGATTATTGTTCCTGTCTTCTGTGGATTATTGTACCCGTCTTCTGTGGATTTCATGCTGGATTCACCTCGGAGGAACACGGCTGTCCATGTGCTGCCAAGAGTGACTGTTTACCTGCACATGCTTCTTCTGACTTTTGTTCTCTTCCTAGCTTGGACTTTTCTCAATAAATTTTTATATTTCACATTCGCTACTGAAACTTCCTTTGTGATCGTGACAGATGCAGGATGAAAAATTGGAGTCATCAGCCAGGGTCTTAAGGAGTAGCCACTGTCCCCTGTAAAACAGATATTTTCTGCTAACTGGTCATAGTGTCATACCTAAATTAAACTGGTTAAAATTTATGAATCTATTATTTTTTATTATTATTATTGTGTTCTCATTTGAAAGACACTTTGAAGTTTACTAAAAGCATAAAAAAACATGAGACCGAAAATGCTAGAAATTCAAAGTCATATGTAAAATTAATTTGTTTCAAATTTGAGGTTGATATGCCAAAAATATTATTTACCTAATAGCCACCCATCAGGTATTTGGCCTTCACTGAATTGTTGACAAAGCGCTGAGGTGGTGAGTATGAAAGAATCATGGGTACTCCCAGGCCATTTTGCTACAAGGTTTGTTATTTTCATTGAAGCATCACAGACTATCTGGGCATTAATTGAATGAAAATTCTTTCTGTTGACATATAGTTTTTCATCATCAGATGGGGCCTAAAAAGATGAATGTTGAAAGCAAGTTAACAAGAAATGTTGTTAATATAACTAATTCATGTATTGCATATTATTTACCTTAATGGCAATGTGTGTTCCATCCATTGCACCCAGTACATTTGGAAATGCTGCAATCTCAAAGAATTTATGTTTAACAAGGATTTGTTCTGCTGCTGTTGATGAAGTTTTTCACCATTCTGCTGAGAGCCCTTGACATGCTGAAAACAATTTGGCACACACTGGATTAACTAATTCCCAAAGTATTACTTAAAACTGCTTGAAATAATCTGGAAGCAAAGAATCGTAGCACAGACATTATCTGCAGTATCACGGGAAATGGAGAGGACCTTTTTTCTCTCAGAATATGTGCCAGATACATTACTGAGTTTCTTGGCAGCCTATAAAGTCTAAGCAGAACATGATCAGGAAGGGTGAAAGGATCTGCTCAATCTTTAAGAGGCCTATCTGGCTCTCTCTCCCTATTGACAACCCACGGTACTTCCATCTGGAACACAGACATCTAATTAGCCAAGTATGCTAGTTTATATAGTATGTAGTTTATGTAGTATGTAGTTTATATAAGTAAAAGTCTTATAATTTTGTAAGGTTTAATATTTGAAAAAAGCATAAATTTCATTAAAAATTTACGAATAGTAGTCAGTTATCCTAACTTTAAGAGGTTATTTAAGATGATTTTTAAGAACATTCTTTTCAAGAATTTAATTTTTCTTAAGTTTTGTCTCGAGAACAATCTTAAGAAAAAATATAAGAACATTCTTAAGAAGATTTTTTTGGGAATACAAAAAATTTGTATCTTTTTTTTTAGGTTAATAAAATAATATTAAGAAAATAATAAGAATTTGGCAGTTAAGAAGAATTTTACTCTTAAGAACGTTTCGTGAATCCAGCCCCAGATATCTATGTATGTAGAGGGAATGTATTTATGTATTGCTTGACTTATTTATGCATTTAAATTTCCTGTTTCATAAAGGTGTTTATGAGCAGCACTTCATTAATTGCATAATTATTGGAATTCTCATATTGCACACAGGACTCAATGGTGATGAGAAACATTCAGCTTGCCTGTGAGTGAATTCAGAGGATCTTTGGTGAATGGAAGGTCTAGGCCGAAGCCTGGCACAAGCTTGGGGTTCCTTAGAAGCTTCTAGCTTCTTAGCATCATCTTCACATCAGCATTTTTCAGTACAGGAAAAGAAGAGAGGATTGTGATCTTGTGATCAGTGATTTTAAAGGGTGAAGATGTCACACCCTCTTGAGGTGTCTGAGCCAATAAGGAGTTTTCCCTTCAGAGGGAAACTTTTACGAGTCTTTGTTCTGTAGCAAGATATTAGCATAAGACATTGGATTGGATGTTTGAGAGAAGAACCTTCTAGATTCTTATAATACTAATGTGTCACAGAGTTAGTAACATGTAACATAAATTACCAAATAGGAAACGAAAGTTGGAGTCCGTAGATACCAAACATGCTACCCATGTGATTTTAGGTAATTATAAATTGGCAACTCTGAAACATTAATACCAAAATAGTTTAAAAGAGAGAATTAATACATAGAATAAAGCCTATAAAAGGAAAGTCATGAGATGGGAAAATTGGATACATGTTTATACATTTCTCAAGTGGTTATATATAGAATATATAGGATTAAGAGGGTTTATTTGTCCTTCTCAGAAAGAATGAAGTCAGAGTCACTAGTCTCTGCAAAATTCTTTCTGATCATGAAACTGATCATTCTTATCAGTTTTCCTGTGTCCTGTAACAGGACACCTAGTTCTGCCTGTGTTAGCTATGTTTGGGATGCTAGTTGCAGTTTTAGGGGGATGGGTTCACAGAACTTTGAGAGAGTAAGTTTCTGGATAATTCATTAAATATAATGAATAATTGTGTGTCTGATTGGTCCAGACGCAACATATATCACCCCCTTTTGTCCTATGGACAACAGCAAGTGACGTTGAAGGTGCAGAAAGATCAGACACACACCTGACATGCAGGGTTGGAGATTGTGGTGGTTTCCCTGGCCACTGGTATAGCTGGCATCAGGGTTCAGGTCTCTGAGCTTGCTCAGCAGGTGTCAAGGTAGTAGGTGCCTTGACAGGGTCACTAATTCGGGGTACAGACACAGTCTCTATGTGATAATATCTAGGTGTAAGAGTTTCTATGTGTTGGGAATTATCTGACTTCTGTAACGTGAGGCAGCTAGCAGACGGTCGGTTTAGCCAGTCTGTCTGCTTCCTGACCTGGACCCCAGTTTGTCATGTTTTAGTTCTAAGACTATGTGCCATATTACTAGAGAGAAGAGCAGCACCATCCCGGAAGGGATGAATACCATCTCTTTTCAACAGGTCAGGTCTGCCCCAAAAACTTTTCCAATTGTCTATGAAACCTATATTATTCTGCGGACACCACTTAGACAGCCAGCCATTGAGTGATGATAATCTGCTAACTATCTCATCACTCCGACGAACAGGAAGAGGGCCAGAGCAAATTACTTCTTCTGACATTGTACTTGCGAGTTCACACACCTCTTTAATGTTAATTTTAGTGATCTCCGACTGCCGAAGTCGAACATCATTAGTGCCGACGTGAATAACAATTTTAGACATAACAAGCTGCTTTGACACAATCTGCATTGTAAAAAGCGCTATATAAATAAAGGTGACTTGACTTGACTTGACAGCTAGGTGTATAGAGTACAGCTAGGTTTAATAAATGACTTAAGATGGTACTTATAGTCCAATTAATTCTCAGAACTTACTGATGGCTCACAACAGGCTTGACCTGTGAACAAATGGAAAAGAGGAAGGGAGACGAAGGGGAGAGCTTTCCTATTAGATTGTGTTTATTAGTGGTGCTCAAAATTATGCCATAGCAATTGTTCAGATTAATTTTGTAGCTGGCTCATAAAATTGAAGCAACTGTTGTAAATAAACAAAATCAAGGAGGAAAGTATGTCTAGTTACTTTCGTGGTTCTATTGGGAAATGAAACCACACTAGAACAAAAGGAAAATGTAAATAAATCAACTTGATGAAAGAAATAATACTAATAAAAAAACGAATAGCTGACTGCTATTATGATTAAAATAAAATAAAAAGATTTAAAGAAGTGATTAAAACAGCAAAATGACCTGGTATTGGGAATAATCAATAACACTAGTGATTAACAATTAGACTAGCTTTGGGAATCACTATATAGTTGGTCACAGCTGCAGCGTGTTCAGGACCACACCATGTGTGTGTCCCTCCATGAAGTTTAGTCAACGTGCTATTGAAAAATCACAATAAATAAAATAATTCTTCTTTAGCTAAACAGTTTACATGTCATTAAATTTAGATTTAATTAAACTATTAACTGCAAATTTAGCTGAACAGCGTTCAGGAAGGAATGCACCTAAGTACACATGACGTTAGCTGAGAAGAATTAAAGTTAAGGAAAGAGCAAGTGAAAAATTAGAACCCAGGAGTGGGGTTAAAGGAAAATGGTTTAAATCAGTTCACACTGCATACACACAAGCTGTAGTTAAAGGCTTCACGTAAATAATGTTAACCGCTAACTGTAGAAGATATTAGTTAGCTTAGCCCGAGCTGAAGGGCCACTAGGTGGGGTTAGCTTAGCCACCTATCCTGGTTTGTTTACAAAATGACGTCACAAGGTGATGAATTAGCACTTCCTGTGACAAGTCATTGTCATGGGAGCCGATGCACATCAGAGCAATTCAAACAGTTCATGAAGAATGTCTGCTCATTTCAAACGAGTTATGCACTGAGTTAAAATGTGGCACTCATACCATCAGATATTAAAAAATTTTATGTTACATTCAGTAAAATGCAAATATGGTTTGGCATTTGCCAATTGTACTCATGTAAACCCTTCTCTCTACTTTAAACAATTTCTTGTACTTGTTTAAAGTATAATTACACCCATTTGCTGTAAGTCAAAGCTTGTTTAAGCATACATAGTTACATCCGTCTTGTGCATGAATACTGACGTTCCTTTCAGCTTGTAGATGCAGCTAAAGTTTAGATGAATTACAATAATCTAACTATAATTTTTGAGGCCGTTACACTGTAGAAAGGGGAACATCACCCAAACTACATTTATATAACACTGTACTGAGATTCACTCATCAGAAACAGGTTAAGCAATACTGCATTGGTATTTCTTCAACCAAAGCAGAATAATTAATTCTGGTACAGTTTACATGCCGCTGAGCTGAGATTCCTTCATCAAAACAGACTTACGCTTTGATACTGAAATTAGGTTTTCTTTTCTAAAATCAGATTAACTTTACTGATACCACTTGAACATATGCTAAAATGTGTCAAGACTCTTTCAGTTACAGTAGAGATGTCAATTCAAGCTATCACTTTATCAGCATTTAACAAGCCAGCAACTAGTGACCTAAATGTGTATTGCATGTCATATTCTGACTGGAATTATCAAATGCACACTTTTAAGTTGACAATGGTTTAAGCTCATAACCTTTGTTTAATCATGCCCGCATTCTCCACCATTAATGTAGCAAATTAGCTCAAAATAAATGTGATAATTAATCATAACTAGTTATAATTAATGATAAATATTTGGATCATTTAATAAAATTAACTTAATGTAATAAAAATAATATTACAATCAATTGACCTGTTTGGCCAATGAACACTCAGTGTTAATTGTTTATTAATTCTAAGAAATGCTCATTTCCAGGTTATGGGAAATAACAATCTTATGTACAGTACTACTCAGAGCATGTAGTCAGGATTGGCATAATTAGGGACTCCAGTTTATGAGCATGAAACACGGACAACTTTACATGTGACATGAACAAGACTTTATTAACTAGACTAAACACTTAACTACTCTAACATTCACACACATACATGCATAGTTTACCAAGGGAAAGAGAGAGCTGAAGCAGAGTACAGGGAAGCAAGAAGTTACTGCATTGTTTGAAATTCAGCAGATCAACAGCCTTGAGCAAACCATCAGTTTAGTTCTAACATGCCCTTCTTTAAAAGGGGTAAGGATACTCAATGTATCAAATAATGAAACTAAGTTTGATACTTGCATGTCTTGCCCATTTGAATTAAAACTGTCCTGATGCAATTTGTGGAGGCTCCCGTTGAATCTTTGCTGATATTGTCTTGATGAAAGAGAACCAGTTGGATTCAGAGGATCTTTGGTGAATGGAAGGTCTAGGCCGAAGCCTGGCACAAGCTTGGGGTTCCTTAGAAGCTTCTAGCTTCTTAGCATCATCTTCACATCAGCATTTTTCAGTACAGGAAAAGAAGAGAGGACTGTGATCTTGTGATCAGTGATTTGAGGTTTCTGAGCCAATAAGGAGTTTTCCCTTCAGAGGGAAACTTTTACGAGTCTTTGTTCTGTAGCAAGATTTTAGCATAAGACATTGGATTGGATGTTTGAGAGAAGAACCTTCTAGATTCTTATAATACTAATGTGTCACAGAGTTAGTAACATGTAATATAAATTACCAAATAGGAAATGAAAGTTTGAGTCCGTAGAAACCAAACATGCTACCCATGCGATTTTAGGTAATTATAAATTAGTAACTCTGAAACATTGTAAGACTTGATTTTTCTGCAAAGACAAAAACTGAGTTCAAGCGCCCTGCAATAAAGCAATAAAACTCATCTGGAGAGAAGATCTCAAAGAAATAGCATAGGTCAATGCCTTGCCCAAAACTCTCCTCACACATCTACAGTATGCACCATATTTTTGTATTCATTTTTGTAAAAAATCGTATAGGGTTGCTATCAGTGTACATATATTTTTTTCTGCACAACAATAATTGAATCTTTGATGATGGAATAAGTGCAATTCACCTTTATTCCACAAGGTGGCAATGTCTGATACACAATGATGAAGTGACGATTCATTCAGACAGAAAACGAAAGAATAAGCAAAACAAGAAATGGCTCAGCGATTTACTACAGAGCAAGTCCTGAATGCAATCAAATATGACTATCACTGTCACTGGATGGATCTGGTGAAGCTGTTAGCAATCGAAATATTGATTTTGAAGATGCTGAAAATTATATAATTTTAACAATATGTTTAAGATCGCGAATGGGCTCATATTTGCGACCTCAAACATAAAACTAGCCTGTTATTTGCTGAATTTACTGGGAAATGAGCTCTGACGAGGACAGTGATGACGGCATAAAACACCTGCTCAAACTGAGCCCTTCCAAGCTCCAAAAGGTAACAAAGTATGATTTATTTTATTCTTCTGAAATTGTAAGTCTAATATCAGAGGAGTTTTATATTATCGCGACAGGTAGAGGTCCTTTCGTGTTGGATATAGATCCGGGTCGATAAAGACCCGAAAATGTAGGAATGATTGGCGAAACATTCATGCATTTAAGTGTTAACGGTCTTCAGACAGAGCGTGAACATAAATAAGAACGGGACCATTTGAAAGCAGCTGTCGAATGCACCGAATAGAGTTGGAATAGTCAGACGAACAGTGAGCAGAGAGCACGAGGAATAGAAACAGTGATATGTGAACATATTTCTTGGGTAACATCTGATAGATTAGGGTGACTAATCGTAATAAACCATCGGATTATATCCCAACACTGAGCGGCGCTTTGAAGAAAAGCTCAATTCAGTTTTTTATGGACAGTTTGGAGTTTAGCGCTGGCGCGTGACGAGGAACTGCCTGTTGACTAGACGGACAGGAGCTACAGTCTGGGACATTCATCTGCATCAAGAGAGCTGCATCGGGACTGTGACAGCGCGTGCGATCGGTGGGGACGCTGGTGTTGCGCAGCACACATGTGGTGAGCTCATTCATTTTGTTTCTTTTGCTCCACAGTCTAAAGTAGCCACGAGTTTTCGGCTACAACAAACCCAAGCGTCGACTCAGGCCTGCAAAGTGAACTGTGGTATTTCAATATTTGATTATTTGATTTCTGCCGGCTGTTAGTTTAAGTAGGAGTTACATTGCCAACCTTCTTTTGATTTTTTTTTTTTTTTTTACCAATTCATATTCTGTTTTATTATTTTATTTTATATTCAGTAAAAGGATTGGTCATTTGTTTAATTGTTGGAGCTGTTATTATTTCATTTCCATTTAGTACTGTGGGTTTATTTAGGAACACCAGCAACCTGATTAACCGTTTGCCCTTATTCGAATAATAGACATTTGAGTGAATATTAGATATTAAAATAACTCAGGTTAGCCTTCCCCCATAAGCTCACTAATGGGGGCGCTACAGAAAATGGAAGCACCGCTGGGATAAGCAACAGTAAAATGACCGACAGATCAGAGCTAGTAGCTAAGTTTAAAGGATGGTGTCGTGGTGAGGGTCTAGAGGAAGCTCACTCGCTTATGGTTATGGTGCCTGAGGATGTTGAAATCGCTCAGATTGAGGATACACTGCATACAGTGAAATGTCTTGGCCGCGTTCGTGTACGAGGAAGACATTTAGAGTTAAACATAACAGGATAATGGCTTTGTGTCAGTGTAGAGAACAGTTGAAAGCTGAAAATGCTCTACAGGAGATATATCGCCCATCAGTGGTGGAGAGGCTTGGCCTGTTGTTATAATCGGTGAAGCCCCTGCCACTGCTGATGAGTTAATTCGTAAACTGTTGAGTTTGTTACAAGCAGAAGGAAAGACCGCGGAAGATCTTTGTGACTTCTTTCCAAGTTCTAAACCAACTACCAGCACTACAGATGTTCTGCAGATAGTAGGTAATTTGTTGGAAAAGACTACAAAGCCGTCACTTGATATGGGTAGCTATCGTCGTCTTCGTCTCTTTTCTGGTGTGTTGCCAACTCCATGTGGAGAATAGCAATTTGATAACTGGCTAGAGCAAACTCTAGTACTTAAACCTAGTACTTAAACCTAGTACTGAGCCTTGCGGTACTCCATATTGAACTTGTGATCAATATGACATCTCTTCGTTTACTACTACAAACTGATAACGGTCAGATAAGTATGATTTGAACCATGACAATGTAATTCCACTAATGCCAACATAATTTTCGAGTCTATTTAAAATAATGTTGTGATCGATAGTGTCAAATGCAGCACTAAGATCCAGTAACACTAATAGAGAGATACAACCACGATCTGAAGGTTGAAATGTCATCCAAGAAACAACAACCTCAAAAATCCCCTCAGAGGAACAGTTTTGCTATCATTGTGGGGAAAATGGGCATTTTCCCAGTAGGTGTCCAAACCCAGAGAACTTGAACAAGGTGATTACAAGACTGATTTACTCTTCGGAAATCAGCAGGAATCAGCATCAGACAGGTGGCGCTGCTAACACAAAAGTTGACTGCTCTGTGAAGAGAAATCTGGTGAAAGCTGAGAATTCTGCTGTTATTCCAGAAGGGTTAGTGGGTCCTCCTAGCTTGATTCCACTGTTTTCCATTGCTTGATAGTGGTTCCCAGGTAACCATTATTTTTGAACAGTGGTATCAGAAAACTTATATCAAAATCTCAAAGAAAAGTTGATTTATCAATTCATGACCCCTTTAAGACATATTTGACTATGTTTACGAGGATACTCACCAAGATGGGCATTTTTACATAATTTTGTGTGAATTTGTCCATTCAAGTGCAAGAAGATGTGAAAGGGAAGTCAAATCATTATTGGCGCGGTGTCTGCGAAGCAGCTATCTGGGCCCGTGCTTTGGGTGGCATATTACAGAAAGATCCTAACCTTATCTGTTTGGTAACCATGGCAAATTTCAGTTAGAACCTCATTTAGGACAAAAGCTATTACAGAATGACATTTCTTAAGTGCATTATCTCATCTTAACTACGTATAGGAAAAGGGTATTACAGAAGGGTATTATAGAACTCGACAAAAAGTCCTAAAAACTGTTAATTTTAGGAAAACCCCCAACTGTAAAAAATTATATAGGGTAAACGTACCTATTAAGCTCAAGTACCCATTAAGCACACTACCATCTTTGAGCTCAGATTATAAAAAGAAAAAATAATGTTTTATCCTACTTGATGTCTTAACCAACTGATGTGTTTGTTACTACATACCTCCTGTAATTTCAAGAAAATCAGACCATTGCACACTGAGATATGGGTATCCATGTGTTCACACTGTATGGCATCTCATTTTGAAAGCTGTCTGAAAACTTTCACCAAAAGAGGAGCCCCTTAAATGTGCGTTTTTAAGGTGGTTAAGCCTTTTTTTTGGGTTGTTATAACTACTTACTGCAAAATTAAGAGATTAATGTTTAGACTTTTGCATAGTATAACCTGGAACCTGCATGTGGAAAATAATTACAGTTAGATCCAAAAGATAGTTTTAGAAACATAGCGCAGATGCTACAGAACATATTTAGCCTACTAGCTGTATAAGATTGTGTGCTATACTAATATATTACTTTTCAGGCATTACTGGCTTGTACTGTTAAATCCATAATATTATACATTTACAGATTATTGATGGTCTGTGGTTTTAAACTGCTGCAATTTTTAAAGACTTCATATTATTGTTAGGTGAGCTTAAAGGGTGCACTACTATGAAAATTACACAGCTTCAGTGTGACATCAATAAGAAAAAGTATAATTTCATAGATATTGTCAATAATAGTTGTTCATATTAAAATATGTATAAACTTAATACATGACCTAGATTATTTATTTAGTGTGCTCCCTTTAAGCTCATCCACATTAAACGTCTATGTAAATACTTCATAATCAGACTTTAAATATTAACTGATGGTTGTCACTTTAAGTTAATCTTTATAAAATGATTGATAACTTATTTTCACAGCCTTAAAGGGTTGGTTCACCCAAAAATAAAAATTACCCCATGATTTACTCACCATCAAGCTAGAGGTGTATCCTCAGACTAGTACAATCGGAGTTATATTAACATTTTTGGTATTAAATAATGCCCTGGCTCTTCCAAGCTTTATAATGACAGTAAATAGAGGATGAGATTTTGAAGCCCAAAAAAGTGCAACCATCCATAATAAAAGATATCCACATGGCTCCGGGGGGTTAATAAGGGCCTTCTGAAGCAAAGCGATGCATTTAAGAAAAATATCCATATTTAAAACTTTAAAAACTAAAGTAACTAGCTTCCGACAGACAGCTGTACACATCGATTTTCGGCGAAAGAGTGAACTCTGACCTGATGCATGATGTAATGATGAACGCAGAAGCGCAGAGGATAGAGCAAAGCAAAAGGCCGGTCATGAATTAGAATGTGTAACTGATCAAATTGAATGCCTTGTTGCTTGATTTTTAGTGTTCTGTTTTTTTTGTTTTTTTGTTTTGTGATTGACTCTGTACCTTCAAATAAAAATAAAAAAAAACAATTCTTTAAAAAGGCTATTTAAAATGAACAAGAATTTTTAATAAAACATGTTTACTGGTATTTTTAATACCAGTAAAATTTTACGAATTTCGGTACCACAGGAAAATGTTGGAACTATTTTACTATTTTATTTAACCAGCTTATTTTTAAAAACATATTAAATATGATGGTAATCATACATATAAATATTTCAGGGCTCTACAGTAACATTTTTCTTTAGGAGCACTTTTTGATCAATAACAGACATTAACTTTCAAATTAACCTTTAAATTAATTTCCTGGGGCATTTGTACCATTATAAGAGCAATTTTTCTAATCTTATTAAATGTGTGCATCACATTTAATCAATTTCTTAAGTTAAAATAGAAAATTTGTTTTTAAATGTTAAACAATAAATTCAAGTACAACAATAAGACCCAATCAGACTGTTACCAATCAAAGAAATCATCAAAAAATCCATCTTTGCACTGCAGAAGTGGCACAGAAGCTCCACCCGAGGTGGTATTATTTAGACATTTACACAGAGAGCTTCATGCAGCTCATTGGTAAATAATGTTGTACGAATGTTTTTAAATATATTTTTTTGAATTTAGAAATTTGTAAAAAAAAAAAAAAAAAAAAAAAGAATCTTTTAAAAGTTTAATATTTTAAGTAAAAACAGTTTATGTAAAGTGTAAATATGAAAATAAATGTAAATATGAAAATAAAACAGCCAGTAGGTGGCAGTAAATCCTAATGTGCGAGTCATTCATTCAGTCGTTCACCGTTGCTTGGAGATGCGCAAAAGTTCTGGTGTCTTTGTTTTCACAAAATCAAGCAAAAACATGTGCGTGTTTATTTTAGCTATTCGTTCAGTGAAACAACACACTACAGCCTGTAAAACTATGAAATAAATATCAGTAAATAATGGTAACCTGAATAATAAGGAAGCTAAGTAATATTCCACACAAAGATGCGTCATATAGCCTACTGCTCTGCGCTTTGAGAGGGATGTGGGACACGAGCAGGAAAGAGACCATTTCTCTTTAATAATATCTTCATGTTATCTCCTGGTGTTACAAGTAACTGACACTTGTTGTAAAAGGTCTGAAGAGCTAGTTTTATCTTCAGACATTCAGGCTATGTTTGATTTTGCGCTGCCAGAGAAACAAAACTAAAAATCACCAGCGTGTGTGAAACGCGCTATACAAAAAAACTTGACGCGCCTTATAAAGTCTAATAACAAGCACAAACTCTGTTAAATAGACATTTTCCTACGGTGTTTTTTTTTGCTTTACCACAGTAAAGAATGCGAATATAATAGGCCTAATTAAAAGCGAACGAAAGGAAGAAATGTTTATAATCCCCTTTGTGAGTGAAGATTTGGGAAAAGAAACAGATTTCATGTTCAGTGGAATAACTAATGGAATATTGTTAAAGTCCCCCTGTAGTCAATTATTTTATCCCTTAAAACTCATCTTTGATCACCAAAATGACATATTTTAAAAAAAATTTGAGTGAAAAAAAATTTCTTTATGCCTTAAAATAGCTTGAATGTACCTCTACACCCTTGCCTCATTTAATATACACGGATCAATGAATATGCAAATTAGCCCCGCCTCCAATCGCTTAAGCCAGCTCGGAGAGTCTACTGTTGCTGTAGTGACGAGCAATTTGTTGTTTGCGTTGTGGATATTTAAGAAAAAAGCTTGCTTCGCTTCATATATTCAGTTTAACAGCTGTGCAACTGAACTGCTCATATTTTCTGACACTTAAATTGTGTTTTAAATGCCTTTGCAAAATGGTCTGAATCCACTTGCATTTGTTTGGACTGCTCTCTCACTGAATCACCTGAAGTGATTTCTCAGTAAAACAGACAGTATCGAGAGAACAAACAGCCGTTTTCCTCTGTGAACATGCGCTAAATGGATGTTTGAGAATTTCGTTGCTTTTTTGGAGTTTTCAGATTAAAAAAAAAAAAAAACATTCAGAAGAAATTCTGCAGGCGCCCATGCCTTCTCCGTACATGAAATAAATGCACATCCTTGAATGAACGTGGATTTCCAGCGTATTTACTTGAACTTATCAGGTAGGCTAATATCTATGGCTTGATTCATTCTAAAGGCGGCCAAAATCAGAATTTATAATGGACTGAATAGCTCTCTCAGAACTTAGCGTGCGATTCCACACTGACTGACATATGCACATGAATCACGGTCACACGCACATGCTCAGATTGTTTTAGCTATGTTTTATAGTATTCAAATACTTTGTCATTAATTAATATGAATTAATATAATTAGCCTTTTGCTTGACTATGTTATCAAACAGCTAATAATGTGCCGCTAATGTTACACACACCGTTCCCGTTCTT
This sequence comes from Hypophthalmichthys molitrix, assembly GCA_037950675.1. Lineage (NCBI taxonomy): Eukaryota > Metazoa > Chordata > Actinopteri > Cypriniformes > Xenocyprididae > Hypophthalmichthys > Hypophthalmichthys molitrix. The sequence continues at coordinate 12,533,051 of CM075510.1, forward strand.
CATCTCGGACAGAGTCAGACAGCTGCCTGCTAACAATCAGTATCCTTACAAACGCTTTGAACAACTCAGAACGTCTGTGGAGAAAGGCATAAAGTTCATCATAACATCGTAATAGACTCGCTATATTGCTAAATCTAAACAATTTTTCATATCAACAGAAAATATACCGGGATAACCTGGCTTCTCTTCGAGACTTTCCTGCTTCAGACCAGTCATAGTTAATGATATGCTAAAGCCTGCCGGCACATTGTTGTGATTGGTTACAAGGTAGTCTGTGACGTCACAAACACCACTGATTTCAAACCACGGGTTTTAGACTGTCTTTAGTTTTCTGCAGTTTCAAACATAAATACATACTAAATAATACTAAAAAACACTCAGCAATGGTGCTGACTTATGAATTTGCACATGGTTTGTCTTAAAGCATATTAAAAACACTACATAGACATATAAACCACATTAAAAACTTGATTTTCACCACAGGGGGTCTTTAAATTCTCTGCTAATTGGGTGATCAGATCGCGATTCGCAAAACAGAATACAAAGCCGACAAAGCTCAAATGTATGGACTCGCGTACCTCTGTCATTCGGCATGAACCAAAATGTTTCCATGGCTGCGAAGTCACATTTAATTGCTAACCTATTGGCCTATTTCTTCTGCTTCACTCGTGTCATATTCACGTAAAATACTGGCACAGCCCTATCAGTGGGTACCGAATATACCCGGATTCTCAGTACTACCGGTACTACAGAAATGCTGGTATCGTCACATTTTCAGAGTTTCAGTACTGACTTGGTACTGAAGTACCGGTACTTTTGACAACACTATTGTACTGAAATCAATATCCTGTGTAATAAAAATGTCTCAATATAGATTTTGGTGAGCTTAATAGGTACGTTTACCCTAACAATAGCCATCTGAGAATGGCATCACATTTACTAATGATAGACTATGAAGAACAGTGATGATGGAAAGACTTTTTGAACACCCAAATGATGTGCTACACTTTGATACATGGTTTGGCAACAAGGACAATCAGTTGTCCTTCCTGTCTCCCTTTAGCACTGTCTTCGAAGTCTTACATTACGTAAAAAGCAGTTTATTGCTCTGGCCACATCTGCAGTGCTCATTCCTCCCTGCAGCAGCCTATGGCATGTTCACACAGGTGATCAGGGACTCTGGCCATCTGTCTTCTGGTCAGATGTTCTGGTCTGCAGTCAGTTGAAAGGTCTCCTTAATGTTCTAATTTATTGGAACTTTAACCTTAATTGTATACCACGTGTAAACTGTTTTTTTAAACTGTTTGGACTTTTCCACAGGTGTATGTGCAATAATTGTTTATGGTTCATTGAAAAAAAATCATGAAAAACATTGCTTAAACCCCTTCCAATAAAGATCTTTAGAACTTATTTGGATTTTACAAAATTATCTTTAAAATATAGTATACTTTTGCTGAGAATGATCCTTCTCTACTTTTTTTTTAAGGTAAACATCTTTGAGATTCTCGAAGAGGTATGTACTGTAAACTACTTTCAACTGAACAAACCTACCCTTAAGTTACACTGATTATTTGGCAGAAAAAAGGACATAGAAATGTCATATATATTATAACACATCTTCTAATGCAGCCTCTTAAAAACTGCAACTAGACATTTATTTTATAGTGCAATTATATATCATTGAAACATTACCCATTACTGAACCTATGGATCCCCTGCACCAAGGGTGACTTATATGGTGTTATTTTAATGACAAAAGTCGAGAGCACATTACTGTTACGCAAATCTCTTTCCCCCGCGTGTGGATTTCCTTTGCTCTCGCACAAAACTGGACGCGCGCTCTCAAATATACAGTGCTAAATTATGAACTGCCTCTCTTCCCGCTCAGTTGTGTGCGCGCTCAAACTGTCCTGTGTGCTCTCAAATCTCTCCATGCTCTTGCACAAAAAATTAATTATCTTCTGGAATAAACGCCAAAAGTTATCAACCAATCAGAATAGACGAAACTGCTACATGAAGTCTTATTGGCTGAGAGTGAACTGCACATGGAATTCTTTTGAAAATTAAAGATGGATCTTTAATTTCTTTACAATTTAATAATATTAATCAAATGTACCTTTAGAAATGACTCAGAATAGGGCGCTTGGATGATTTGTACATTTACATTTGTACAAGTCCTCCTGTGGTAAAAAAATAAATTTTTTAATGTTGTTCATATGTTTATCTGGTGTTTTTAACATGCTTTAAGACAAACCATGTGCAAATTCATAAGTCAACACCATTGCTGAATATTTTTTCTTAAAACTGTAGTGAAAAAAAGCGGTTCAAAACCGCGGTTTGAAATCGCTGGTGTTTCTGACGTCACAAAGTACCTTGAAACCAATCACGTGAACGTGCCGGCGGGCTTTAGCATATCATTAACGGACCACGCAAGGGAGTCTCAAAAGAAGGTTATCCTGGTATTTTTTTTCTGTTGATATGAAAAATTAATCAATGTGCAAAAATCAATGTGGCACTTGTATGATGTAGATTGCGATGTTATGATGAACTATATGTCTTTCTCCGCTGACGTTCTGAAAGGGATACTGATTGTTAGAAGGCAGCTGTCTGACTCGTGAATGTGAACATGGTTTGTGTAACATTGGCAACACATTATTAGCTGTTTGATAATGTAGTCAAGCAAAACGGTAATCATATTAATTATCGTTATGTGTCCGACATTGTAAAAAGCGATACCATTATGCAGCATTTACCTCAGTAAGTTGATGAGTGGATCTCGTCTGAGCTCTTGGAGTAAGTGGAGGTGGGACTAATTATCATATTCATAGATCTGGGTATATTAAATGAGGCAAGAGTGTGGTGTTACATTCAAGCTATTATAAGGCATTAAGATTTTTTTTCACAGGAAAAAACATTTAAATATGTAATTTTGGTGAACAAAGATGAGTTTTAAGGGATAAAATTATTAACTAGGGGGACTTTAATTAATCTAGTCTAACTGCATCACATTACAGGTCTAACTCCTTACTCCTCTGAACAATTTATCAAAATTAACAAACAAAAAGGTTCTTAAAGTTAATGTGGTTGTATGTTTTGTGTTGAAATCTATAGGCTATATAAAAATAGGTAGCATTTTAGAATAAGGTTTCATTTGTTAACATTAGTTAATGTATTATCTAACATAACAATGAGCAATAGGCTACATTTGTTACCGTATTTGTTCATCTTTGTTAACGTTAATTACTAAAAAATACAGCTGTTCGTTTGTTGTTTGTTACTTCACAGTGCATTAACTAATGTTAACAAATACAACTTTTGATTTTAATAATGTATTAGTAAATGTTGAAATTAACATTAACAAATATTAATACATGCTGTAGAAGCAGTTCATTATCAGTTCATGTTAACGTTAACTAATGAAACCTTATTGTAGTGTTATCAAAAATATATTCTGATTTAAGACAGAAGTATTTAGGTCATGGTCAGATCATCATTCCATAAATAATTAAAATGTGGATATCAAATATACCACCATAGTGAATTTCTTTTGATGTCTGGTATAAAAGAATGTGATCTTATTCCTAAATGACAATGATTCAGCTATGTATATTAAACCTTTGAAATTACGATCATACCAGAATATTTAAGCCTGCTTTTGCATTGCCGCTGAAAGCAGTCGTCATGTACGCTATATGTTTTAAACAGCTTCACAAAATGTTTTCAGCAACACACTATTGCTAGCCAGCAGCCATATCACCCTGTAGCCCAAGACTGGTTGCCCACTGAAGCTAAGCAGGGTTGAGCCTGGTTAGTACCTGGATGGGCTTGACTTAAACATTACTTTCCTAACTTTGTAAAACAAAATAACAAACGGACACAAATGTAGTGAATTATTTATGAAATAATTGTGCATCAGTGCAACAACTGTAAATAAACCAATAGCTTCACTAGCTTGGTACACATTCAAAATAAACAGGAGTCCAGCTGATTCCTTCATCCATGACTCATGACTTGTTTTTCATGAATGTTTAAGTCATACATGACTGTTTTATGTTTGAGTCATACATAAACTAAATATATTTATATATAAATATAGGCTATACTATAAAATTAAAAGACATTTCTTTTAAATTTATAGCATAGTTTTTTTTTAATGAGGCGGCAACATATGATAGATAGGACAGAAAAAAAAATGCTATTAACAATCTTTCATTGCGCAAAAGTATGTTATAATATGAACAGCTCCCATACAGAGCAGCACAAAGCGCTTATGCGCATCCCGTGTGCAGAATGACGCGCTTGAAGCATCATGGACTCAAGTGCACAGCGGCAGTGCTCCGTATTGAAAAGTTCAAAGCACAAAGTGAAGATATATTGATGCGTATCATTGTCTACAGATGAAGTATGATAATAGAAACATTGATTCACCTTGGTATAGTGAATTAACTCAAAGGGGGAATATGAATAATTATTCATAACTCCTTATGATTATTAATTATGATTAATTATGAATATGTGAATCAGTTAAACGGATTAACTTGATGTAGCTACATTAAAATTAATATTACAATCAATTAACCTGTTTGTCCAGTGAACACTCAGTGCTAATTGTTTATTAACTCTAAGAAATGTTCATTTCCAGGTTATGGAAAGCAACATTCTTATTGTATCGTACTACTCAGAGCATGTAGTCAAGATCTAAATCATTTAAGAAGCAATTTATTAGCAGACGAGTCAGAACCAAACATGTATTGTGCACAAGCTTTATTAACTAACTCACAAACACATAACTAAACTAACAAACACATAACATACGCGCAGGTCACACACATACGTAGGTAAAAATGAACAATGATAGAGTGGAACCAAAAGTGGGACCGGAAATGGAGCTATGGGAAAAAGTCAATCTGGAAAAGAATCATCAGTTTCCTCAGTAATAAAGCACCTTAGCTGACACAGGTGGTTTACAAATTAATACTAAATCACCGTTTAGTGTTCAAATGTACGATACTTGTAAAATGCCTTTAGGCTGAGGAGCATCGGATCTGCTGGCTGCGGACGGATCCTTGATGATTCGGTCCGGAGTTGTGACCAATACCTTCTGCATTGGTCGAAGACATATGAAACAACTTGAGCTGTTAATTTTACTCTTAGTGGGAAAAGTTCTCCCTCTCCTAGTCAAGCACATGGTTGGGGGCAGGGCAGGCCCCGGCCCAAAGGCCTACAGGCAGCCCTTGCAGTTGCTGTCTTGTCCGAGAAGTAAGAGAGTGGGTGGAGCATTGCGTACTGGCTTTAAGCTCTGAGAGAAGTCTCACCCCTAAGGGTTGACTTGACCAATGAAATGGGTAGGGTCTCCGAGCGGCAAACTTCCTCTATGGGGGCTTTTATGACCAAGCGTGATTTAAAATGGCTTTTAGAGTTGTTGAAAAGGAACTATTAAAGATTCTTGTAATACTGATCAACATATCGTATACACAAGCATTTAAATCTTCTCGATATGAACCCATAGACACTAAACATGGCATAATTGAAGTTACCTTAAATGTATCATAAAACATGTGAATACACTGTGAGTACAATACAACAACAGTAATAATGGATACCATTTCCTGGGGATGTGCATGTCCATTTATAGAACAGTCTGTCTATAACTTAATGCAGGAAAGTCTGTGTTCTGTGGGAAAAATGCAGGAAAGATGCAGGTTTTCTGTGTCTCTTTGTCTTTGCTTCTCCACGTGCAACACACACACATACTTCAGGGCAATAAAAATAAGGCTGGTCTTCTCGGGGGATGGGGACAGACCCCAGAGTAAGTTTTAAATAATTATTTGTTTAATATAACAAATAATTGTCTGATTTGTCTCAGTTGTTACATTGGAGAGAGTTTCATTGTGTTGACTGTCGTAACCGAACGCGACACACAGTTTGAATGCTGAATTGAGAATGCTGAATTGAGAAACTTTATGGTGCTTTTTAATGTTTTTGTGCCTTTTGTGGAGCTTAACAATAACACAGAATAGTATACGCACAATTTCGGATTTGGATCGGTCCCGTCCAGCCGATACCCGATCCGGCAAAAATGGCAGTATTGGAGCTGATCCCCGATCTGAATATCGGATCGGTGCATCCCTAGTGTAACCCCAACATCCTGGCAAAATTTGCCCATTGGCCTCTGTCCATCATGGCCTTCTAATCATCCCCATACACTGACTGGCTTCATCACGCTTGTCTCCTCTCCACCAATAAGCTGGTGTGTGGTGGGCGTTCTGGCGCAATATGGCTGCCGTCACATCATCCAGGTGGATGCTGCACATTAGTGGTGGTTGAGAAAATTCCCTCTTCAATATGTAAAGCGCTTTGAGCGCCCAGAAAAGCACTATATAAATGTAAGGAATTATTATTAATTATTACTTCTGTGTTGCAAACATTAAATAATAACGGAAGTAGCTGTTGCAATAACAATTTATAGTCCGAATATACACTGATGTTGTGACAGCAGTAAAAATGAGTAAATGATCTTTGAAACGGTTATTACTTTTATGACAGTAGGTGGTGACCAGTGGCTGTTAAAATGTATTTTAATAATCAAAATCCTTCATTCACGAGATTAGTTCAAAATCCAGAAGCCAAATTAATTTTTTGTGCAAGAGCACGGAGACATTCGTGAGCGCACACAATATCTGAGTGCGAGGAGATGCAGTTGATAAGAGAGCACTATATTTGAGAGCACGTGTCCAGTTTTGTGCGAGAGCAAAGGAAATCTGTGCGCAAGCGGAGAAATTCACGCTCCTGCATTAAGCCTTCACTCAAAAAAATAAATTGTTGAATGAACATGATTTAATCGTAGCACCCATTATGCATCTAATCAAATCAAGTAAACTTGGATTGCTTTGAATATTTTATATGCCTTTGGCCCTTTGCAAAGCATGATGGGAAGTAAAAGTCCTGTTTGATTAACTCAAGGTTGGGTTACTTGATTGAAACATGTTATTTCAATATGAAAACATCAAGTTAAGTCAAAGAGTAATCGTTTCAAGTCAATTTAACATGAATCAATCACATTTAAACCAAAAACCTGATACAGTGGTGTTGAATCAAAATAAATTGTTTAAATAAAGTGAACAGCATCAAATATAATTTGAGTGTTGTTTATACTTTCGTTTGGCTCCGCAGTGTGAGCCTCCGCTGGCTGCGTACGCTTCTTCCCAAATGGACGAGCAGGGACGTGCAGAGAGTTCCTCAGGGTCAGGGGCTCAAATGTAAAAAAGGGCAATGTAATATATGTGTGTGTGTGTATATATATATGTATGTATATATATATATATGTATGTATGTGTATATATATATATATATATATATATATATATATATATATATATATATATATATACACACACACATACATACATATATATATATATACGTGTGTCAAAACTTTGGATACATTCAGTGGCGTAGCGGATGGGCATGCGTCTTGGGGGGCCCCCGTGATAACCCGGGTTGCGTCAACAGACGATGATCGTGTATCGACGATAGCCAGAGATATGTCAAAAGCATCAAATGTTGGCAATATTAAGAGGATTTGGCATTTCCAAATAATGTAGGCCTGTTACATTCTTCGTGTCTATTATTATTACTATTAAGTTAGGCTACTTTTATTATTAAATTAATATTATAATAAATTTGCCCCACAATAATTTCATAGTGCATCACCACATAGGCCTAACTGACGTTCTGTGAGGATAATAAAATATTAGGCTATTAGCTCATCTTTGATCTTTGATCATCTTTAGGTCTATTGTATGAGTCATTTTTTACTTTTGTGGTCTTCAAGATAAGGGAAAATGAGACAGAAGTACAATGAAAGTATTTAAAGTAATTTCAGGATGTTTCCTATCATTTTAAATGTTCAAAATACGTCTATGACAAAGGGTTCTAAAAATATGGCTTCTTATATAAAAGTGTTCCTCTGGCTCAATTTACCCCAGGTTAGGGGTAAGTTGATCCGAGTCAGTAGGTGGGTGTAAACTGACCATCTAACTGAATCTGAATCAAACCCATGTGAAATTTTAAAGATAATGTACCTATTTTAAAAACTAATTTAATAATCACATTTCCTTTTACAAGTGTTTCTTTTTTTAAAGCTAACTTAAACAGCATAAAAAACAACCAAATGAAGTTGAAATTTCAGTATGTTTAATTGTTTGCATTTCTGAAACAATATGTTGAACACCAAAGTTGTAACCTTCCCATAAACAGACTAAACAGAGAGTTTGTTAAGTAAAATTAAATAAAAACTAAATAAGAATGAATAAATGTCATTGAAACTAATAAACATTTTAGTCAAAAGGTTCTTGGCATGGTAGTTTTTCTGCAGTGTCGACAATGTTAGGCCATTAGGGACTACAGGTGGAAAGATATATATGATTTAAAATATCCTCTGGTTCGTATCAGAGAAGGATTTGGAGCACTTGTACACTGTTCCTATCAAATAAACTCGAAAATAAAGATAAACTAAACCAGTTGCGTAATATTACATTGAAATGACACCAGTTTATACTTCAGATTTAATTTAAATTCAGGGCCTTATGTAAATTCAGGGTAAATTAAAATGCTGGCTCAGTTTACCCCACAGCATTTGGCTCACTTTGCCCCATAGCTGCCATTTTAGGAAAAGCTAGGTAGTTTACCAATTCAGAATAATATTTAGCTAAATGACTTGAATGGCTTTATATGTTGCTAAATCACCAATATGCATCATAAATATTTTTAGACCTGGACACATTTGCTTTGATGAAAATTTTACTTTGGCAAGACAAAAACAGTTTTTAAAGTAAACGGGTGCCTTCCATTCCTCCCATATGCTTCTCCTTTTCACAGTCTGGCAGAAATGACGGGTGGTTCTAAAATATATGGTCACATGACAATAAAATGGTACGGTTGCCAAGATAAAGGGGGTGGGTCAACTTACCCACTGGCTCATCTTACCCCGCTCTCCCCCTTTGCCTACAATTAAAATGATTAACAGTCCAGTATTTCCAAACACTGACTGCAGTCATCAATGAAAATTAAGAGCTACTTCAAGCACTGACTTTACAAAAACAAGCTGTTTAACACGAAATAGTATTCTTCTCATTTGTTTCACTATATGTACGGGCCACAAGAGAAATAATGGAATAAATTAAGTTATATGTACCATTAACAGCATATGTTGAAATTCGTCTCTGAGAGAATATGCTCCGTTAATGCAGTGTCAGGCAGCTCCGTCACTTTTACTTTCACTTTGAATACTGACCAAGTTTAAGCTTTTACCGGCATAACTCTTGCGCAAAGTTTGCACGTTGCTTCTTGTGTGATATCCATTGGCTCCCCTTCTTGGTTCAAAATGCACGCAACCCATAGCAACGCCTCAGACTGACCAATATGTAAAAATAAACAGGCATTTTCTGGCATTTATGCGATTTGTTACTATTGTACACATTGTCATGTTAATTATAATTTAAATGCATTTTGTTTTATTGACCACTTTTGATTAATTTCGAAAAAGGGCATGGGCTCGAACCCCCCAAACCATCAGGAATCAGCGGTGAGAAGTAAGGTACACACGTAATGATGTTTGTTTTTTATTATACACTTATTATACATTTCAACAAACCCACACTACAAAAGAACCAAAGAATCATGTAAAATCCAGTAAACCTTGAGATTATTACTTGTGATATTAGAATCTCTTTTAAAATAAAACATTTTTATTTATTTCATTAACATTTTTATTAAACATGGACTTTTATTTTAATTAAAAAGTTTATTTCTGTTATTGCAGGCTCATTTTGTAAATGTAAGCAATTAATTTGGACAAGCGCAAACTGGGTGCTGGTAAAGATGCCGGTCCAGAAGGACCTGCTCGGCCAGAATCGGCTCAAAGTCGTGCATCTTTGGATGCGGAGCCGTGCGCAAAGTTACAAAAAATGACATGCACACAAGCAGGGGAAATGGGGTCCCGCGCACTCAACACGATGACGTGGATGCGGCGAGTATAAACCAAGCTTTACGTGGATGTGTCACAATAGTGTGCTCTCGACTTTTGTCATTAAAATAACGCTATAACTTAGGCCCCGATCAGACAGAACACAGCGCTCTGAGGACCTGAAGTTGGAAAAAACAACAACAACTCTGAGCAGAAAAGCGTCCGGCGTCATTTCTGTTTTTTTCTCATTGTTCCATTGTGGGGACGGAAGTTTACAGTTGCTTGGAACGTCCAGAGACTGGAATGATGGAGGAGATGCATGTTTGTACACCTCTCACCCTCGCGCTTATGCTGTAATCCTTGATCCTATAGTGCTTGTGCTATAATCCTTGATTCTGATCTGGTTGTTGCCTAGCAACATAAAAAACGCAGCACACTGCTTATTTCTAAATTATAAAAGTCAACCCAAAAAAAAGGCAGTGCGGTGCCTCGCATTTTCAAACCTGAAAAACACGTTCTGTCTGCTCAGGGCCTTATTCAGCCAATTACAATTGAATTACAAAAACCTGATATTTAAAAAACATACAAACAAACAAACAAACAAAAAACAAACATACATACATCCCATTCTTTGGTTTGTTGCCCTTACAGCTCCTCATGTATATGCACTTCCTCTTCCTCATTTACTATGATGTTCAGTTCATCTTCAGTTATCTTGCCGTCTGTGTTGCGATCTTGATTTTTGAACATGTTCTTTAGGATGGTATCACTGTCTATTCCTGGATGAATGCGGCCTCTGCCTTCAGCCACCTGTAGCATAATAAATGCTGAAAACTGCAGAAGAAAAAAACAAAATAAAACAAATCAATTGGTAATCAGATATGTTACAAGTCATACTAGTCACAAAGGTCTCTGTATTCACACGTAGTACTTGTGTGATAGGCGGGGATCTGTTTAATTGTATGCTGACTTGATTAGACATCTTGATTCTTGCGCACAGTAGACAGAGACTGACTCAATTTGCGTGAACATCTTGATAGCAGCCCAACTGATAACCAAAAGTTAAAAAACAGGATGCCACCCTGTACTGTAGAGGAGAGTGTAGTTTAGTTAGGCGTCATTGAAGATGTTTCTTTTAATGTTTTTTTTTTGTGTGTGTATGTCTTGCTAGTCAGTGTAGAGGGTTAACATGAGTTAAACATGTTTTGTTTTGATTATCTTTTTGCTTTGGTCGCAGCCAATGTCCCTTCTCCCTCTCATGCGAGTCCTTACATTAGTAAATACTATAAATTATTATTTTTTATTTTTTTTTGAACCACCTTTTCCACCTTCTTGTACCACATTGTTTCCTTTTTTATTGCCTTTTGTAACACTCTTGAAATATATTTTATTTATATATTTTTATTATATAAACAATGAAATATATATATCATATATAATTTCACATTATACTTTGTTGTTATTTTATAATCTTATTTTTTATTATTATTATATTCTTATATCATTACATATAGATAGATAAATTGACTCTGTTCAAACCTCACTGTGAAAATAAGAGAGAGGTTCAGCACAGGTAGATCAAGTATTCCTGGCTATTGAGGCTGGGTCAAGTATTCAGCTGGATATTACATTTCCTGCATATGCTGTATGATCCAGTAAGACTGGATCTAATACAAGGTGTCTTAGAATCATTTATAATGTAACTAACTGCATGCTCTGTTTTGCTTTTGCCGTTTCCTGTGCTTGTTTTGCCTGAGTTCCCAGTCATCATTAGTTTTCCTAATTATTTTTTTTAGTTCCTGCACCTGTTCTGTTTTACGTTGATCACTCTCCCCGTGTATTTAAACCCTGAGTTCTCTCTGTTTGTTCCGTGCTGTCTTTATTTGGTTGTGTTATACTATAACTAACAATTTCTTGGACTGGCTGATACTGTTACAGTTTTTCTCGATTGTTAACACACTATAACTTTTGGCACAATTTCCCAAAACATTTATTCAGTTCTAAAAGCAATGACACATTTCTCAAAACTATAAACACATTTCACGTGTTTTCACACACATTCCAATTTTCTTAATGATTTCTGCAAAACACAGTATAATTAACTCAATTGTCATACTCAAGCACACATGTATGTATGTATGTATGTGTATATATATACACACACACAAAAAACTAAGGGTTTTAGAGTTGTCCATCAAAGACTAGACCACAAATTCAAATTAACCATCCTCAAGCTCTTCAATATCATCCTTAGTTCAGGTATATTCCCCAACATTTGGAACAAAGGCCTAATTACCCCAATCCATAAAAACGGAGACAGATTTGACCCTAATAACTACCGTGGCATATGTGTAAACAGCAACCTAGATAAACTTTTCTGCAACATCCTAAACAGCAAACTAGCCCATTTTCTTAGAGATGGAAATGTCCTGAGCAAATGTCAAATTGGCTTCCAACCAAAATATCAAACATCAGACCATATATACACTATACCTTAATCGATAAGCAAATCAACCAAAACAAAAGCAAAATTTTCTCATGCTTTGTTGACTTCAAAAACGCTTTTGACTCCATTTGGCATGAAGGTCTTTTTCTTAAATTAATCCAGTGCGGCATCGGAGGAAAAACATATGACATCATCAAATCAATGTACACAAACAACAAATTTGCTGTTAAAATTGGTAACAAACACACAGAATTTCTCCCTCAGTGTTGTGGAGTGAGACAGGGCTGTAGCTTAAGCCCTGCACTGATCAATAGATACATAAACGAGTTAGCGAGGGCTCTGGATCAGTCTGCAGCACCTGGTCTTATTTTAATAGATACTGAAGTCAAATGCCTCCTGTTTGCTGATGATCTGGTGCTGCTGTCTCCCACTAAAGAGGGTCTACAGCAGCATCTAGACCTGCGCAGCTTCTGTCAATCACGGGCTCTGTCAGTTAACCTCCAAAAAGACAAAAATAATGATTTTCCAAAAAAGACCCAGCCGTCAAGGCCAACACCATAGTTTTAAATTAGACAACATGCTCCTTGAGCACATGCAGAACTACACTTACCTTGGCATAAATATTAGCAACACAGGGAATTTTAACAAAGCTGTGAACAACCTGAGAGACAAGGCACGGAGAGCTTTTTACGCTATTAAGAGAAATAATAAAATTGACATCCCAATCAGAATAAAAATAATCAAATCAGTAATAGAACCCATCGCGCTCTATGGGTGTGAAGTCTGGGGCCCGCTCACAAACCAAGAGTTCACTAAATGGGACATACACCCAATAGAGACTCTGCAGACCGAACTATGCAAAGTTTTGCTACGAGTACAGCGCAAAACCCCAAATAATGCCTGCAGAGCAGAATTAGGATTGTACCCACTTATAATCACAATTCAAAAAAAGGGGCATTAAATTCCATACCCACCTAAAAAATAGTGATAAACAGACCCTCCATCACAAAGCCCTGAACTACCAAGAGCTAACACCAGAAAGAAACGTCCTCGGCCAATTGGTCTTAGAGCTGACTACACAAACCACAACATGACTGAAAATAAAAACTTAGCCAGACCAAACCAAATAATTAAAACACAAAAAGAAAAGTACCTAAAACACTGGACAAACACAACTGCCCTACAAAGTAAATTGGAATGCTGTTTGGCCCTAAACAGAGAATATGAATTGGCAGGATACCAAGTACAGTGGGAGTACAGTGAGCGACGCTAAACTTAGAAAAGTCCTGAGCATGTACAGACTCAGTGAACACAATCTCACCATAGAGACATGCAGACACAGACAGACCTGGCTACCAAAGGAAGACCGGCTGTATCCCCACTGCACAGAGAATGAAGTGGAAACAGAACTGCACTTTCTGACATCCTGCCCTAAATATGCACAAATTAGGGACACTTTCTATCCCCATTTTACAACTCACCACAAAGACTTCCATCAGAAATCAAATATGGACAAACTCCCATACCTGCTGGGAGAAAGCCCAGCAAGCTCAAACCTGGCCGCTAGGTATGTGAGGTCCTGTCACGAAAAAAGAGCCTCCAGCGGGACAGAACTACCAACACACTCACTATATGCCTAGAGACACTTCTATAAATATTATAAGATTGAACATTTTTATTAAAATTTTTTTATTGCTATTTTATTGCTAGATTTTTTTTCTTTCTTCATTATTATTATTATTTTATTTATTTATTTATTTTTATTGTATAGTGTTATTAATGCTTTGGCAATGTAAAGATTTCTTTCACCATGCCAATAAAACTATTTTGAATCTTTAAAAAAAAAAATCTTTGGGAGAGAAAGAGAGAGAGAGAGAGGTGCAAAGGCAAGCTGCACCATTAATCTTTGAAAGATCGTGTTCTCGATTTCATCACCCGCATGATCTAATTCCTAAATGACAACAATTAAACCTTTGACAAAAATAAAATCTTGACATTCAAATCTGCGTTTGCGCTGCTGTTGATCTAAAGTAGACTTGTGCCGATATTCGGTAATGCGATATATCGCGATAATGAATATGCACGATATTGTTATCGTGGACACTTCAAAATACCGTAAATAATAATTTATTACCAATTATTAAAATTTTTATTATGCATTTAAGAATACTTTCCCCATCAACCATATAAAATGCACAACACCGCTGTATTCTGCGTCAAAGGTGTAAACAAGCCCAATGTGCACGAGAAGCACATGGCGGAACGAGTGAAGGAGACGCGCTGAATGAAAGTGCACGTTCACTCTCTGACAGCAGAGAGCACTGATGGAACAGCAGAATGCGGCGGTTACCCCGGAAACCCCACAAACAAAGCAACTGCGCTGGTGAAGTTTTTAAAATGCTTTAAACAGCCATTCATTTTTTTGTAATCTCAGTGTTGTTCATCACAGCACCAAATACTTAATACTTAAAGACTTGATAGGCTATTTATGTTCAAACTTAAACATTTCTATATTTTTAATCTGGACTACAACATGCTCTAATGATTAGAAATGTTCTGATTATTTGTTACTGTTCAGTAAAACTTCGAGACATACGGCTTCATTAGTTAACATGTTAATTCATTATTACCAAACTGACAATGAAAAATACTTTAATTATTAATTATTCTTAGTTAATGTTAATTTCTTAGTTACTGTTTAATAACATTACTAAAATCAAAATAACTTATTTAATGGACCTGAGATAAAACTAACAATGATCAGTTGTATTTCTTAACTAACATTAACAAAACATAATACTTTCTGTAACAAATGTAGCTATTGCTCAATCTTAGTTAATGCATTAAATAATGAGACTTTATTGTAAATTGTTACCTGTTGTTCTTTATAGCCTAATTCTTTTGCACTTTAATTTCTTTGAAAATTTTACTTTATATATATTTTGTGTATTGTATTATTGTATTTAAACATTCAGAGTTCTTTTTGTTATTACAAAAAGAGTTTTTAAACCTGTTATACTATGACAACACTTTTTTTTTGCAACTTATTTCAATATCGTGATATTACCGTATACCGTGATAAAAGCTTCAGCAATTAATCGCAACATGAAAATTTAATACCGTCACATGCCTAATCTAAAGCGAGTTGTCATGTTTAGTCTACTTTACCGATCAAAATGGAATAAATCACCTTTTGGAAGTGCTTCTAATCACGACTGTTTCTATTGCATTGTTACGCCACTAGGTGGCAACAAATTAATGTTAAAAATATATCACTGAATTAGGGATGCACCGATCCAATATTCAGATCATGTATCAGCTCCGATACTGCCATTTTTGCCGAATCGGGTATTGGCCGGATGGGACCGATCCAAATCCGATATTGTTCGTGTACTATTCTGTGTTATTGTTAAGATCCACAAAAGGCACAAAAACATTAAAAAGCACCATAAAGTTTCCGTGCACTATATTCCAAGTGTTCTGAAGCCATTCCATAGTTTAATTTAAGGTACAGATAAATATTTAAGTCGTTAAATTAAAGTTTACGTAAATGCCTCCCTCCGCTGCAGCTGTCAGTCATTCTCCATTCAGCATTCAGACTGCGTGTTGCGTTCGGTTACGACAGTCAACACAATGGAACTCCCTCCAAGATGAATCAATGTTTCTATTATTATACTTCATCTGTAGACAACGACACCCGTAATACAATACGCATCAATATATCTTCTCTTTGTGCTTTGAAGTTTTCAATGTAGGAGCGCTGCCGCTGCGCGCTGTGACTCCATGATGTTTCAAGTGCATCATTCTGCACACGGGATGCGCATAAGCGCTTTGTGCTGCTCTATGGGAGCCGTTCATATTATAATACTTTTGCACAATGATAGATTGTTAATAGCATTTTTTGTTCTGTCCTATCTATCCTATGTTGCTGCCTCATTAAAAAAAAACTCCGCTATAAATTTAAAAGAAATGTCTTTATGAATGTGTAATTTGTAATTGACAGTATACTGTACTGTGTTGCATACACAGTTCATATTTAGTTCTTTGGTTTTTTTTTTTTTCTTCTTAAGATCAACTACTTCTGATCGACTGTGAGATCATTATAGTGAAGATTCACAAAAGTGAAATGAAAATATTTTTCCTAAAGTTCAGTTGCATTTTACTCATCTTCATTTGTTGTATACTGTAATAGACACCAAATTATTTGTTAGTTTTTTGTTTTTTTTTTAATTGCTAACATACTTTTGTCCAATCTGTAGTCACATTTTCAAAACTCTAAACACAATTTAAACACAACATTCCTCTTTTGTGGCCATACCATTAACACAATTCATGTTGTTTTCACACAAAATGCAGTCAATTAACACGTTTCTAAAAGGCTTAAATTTTCTTTTCATACAAGCTTACTGTCACAGGGGCGAACTCCGTGTTACCCTCCTCTGACCATCGGAGGGAGCCCTCGCCCGAATACTAACACACACGCACTCACACTACATTACCCACAATCCCGTGCCTTGGACTGATTATCTCGCCAGCTGTTTCCCATAACCTGGACTATAAAAGACTCCCAGTCACCCTCATGCTTCGCGAAGTCTTGTATTGCCACGGTGTACATTTCTGAGCGTTTTTCCCTGCTGATTGTCTGTTACTGAACCTGCTGCTTACCCGTTTACGATTCTCTGCCTTTGATCCCTGCCTTGTTTACCGATCTGTGAGTGTTATCTGCCTGCCCTGACCACTGCCTGTTTGCTGACTTGGATACTGCCTCTTCTTTGCTGTACCCGTTTGCCCCTGATTTACTCTGCCTGTACGACTACGCTCTACTCTAATAAAGCATGCAAATGGATCCCATATTTGCAAATGCTTAAACACAGCATGTCAGAAATGAGGACCTAATGTTTTTAAATATAGTATAAAACCTCTACTTTTGCAACAACAGCAGCTTAAAAGTATTGAAAAAAATATATCAAATAAAGCATTTTTAATTAGCAGATCACTGAAATAGTGAGAAATGGCAGATTCCAATCTCAGTTAGAGGCATGGTCAGGTGTTGAAGTTCTTTTCATTACATTGACATACAGTAAAATAGGACTCTTTGAATTGGTTTTGTTCATTGTGGATGCAGAACTACACTGGAGCAGAGAGAGAGAGAAAAAAATGATGTCTGGGTGAGGGAGAGGAATAGTTGTTGGAGAAGAGGAGTAGTTGGATCAGGACAAGGGAGAAGTAGTAGTTTGGGAGAGGAGGAAGAATGTGTGCTGGATTGTGCATCTCTATGGTTTCCCCCACATGTAGAACCTATGAAAGCTTATTTCTGCCAGAAAACAAAGAAGGTAATTGTAACATTTTTCTGTCAATTCCTAGTTTATATCTCACAATTTTGAGAAAAAAGTCAGAATTGTGAGATGTAAACTCACAATTGCAAGAAAAAAAGTTCTGCAATGGGACCCATTTGACCAGTGGCTGCCCTGAGCAATTCTGTTACTTTCTTCTCCTTTTTTCATACTGTACATTCTATAAAGTAATGACTCATTCACTTTAGATAGTATGTTGCTATGTTGCCAAGAATGCACACATTCAACACTCAACCAAAAATGTAGAATCGCTTGCATGTAAGCAGTCTACTTTTATGGCAGTAAAAGGTAACTGGATTATAAAAACAATGGATTTCATATTTTCTGCAGGTAGAAAGTAATGCAGGCATGACAAGTAATGCAGTTTCTGTATGCCATCAACTGTTATTTTGACAGTCATTGCACAAATGATTGACTATATGTTCATGTTGGGTAGAAAGCTAGTGCTAGTGTTTTGACAGAACAACAGGTTTGCTGTGTTTTGATAGTATATGTAGAAAAAAAGATTTTAGCATTTTAAAATGTACAGTTTGTATTTATTTAACAAAATATGGTTTGGGGCAGAAAATTAACTGTTTGGCTAACTGTGTGATGTAGGTGTGTTGCTGTGTCAAGAGTTTTTAAAAAGTACTTTAAGTATTGGTAAACACTTGTTAGCCATTGTGAAAAACTGTAAAAACCGTTTTAATAAGAGACAAATAGGCAACACTTTACAACAAGGTTCATTAGTTAACTACATTAATTAACATGAACTAATAATGAACTGCACTTTTACAGCACTTTTTAATCTTTGTTAATGTTCATGTCAACATTTATTAATAAATTATTAAAATCTTGTTAACATTAGTTAATGCACTGTGAACTAACATGAACAAACAATGAACAACTCCTCTGGGGGCAGTGTTTGCAGGTTCACCACCTGGTCCCTGAAGGAAGTGTTAGGAACCTTGGGCACATATCCAGAACAGGTCCTGTTCTCAGGACAACGTGAGAGTTGCCTGGCTCGAATTCCAGGCACGCTTTGTTGACCGAAAATGCTTGCAGGTCCCTTATCCTCTTGATAGAGGCCAATGCAGTCAGGAGTACTGTCTTCATTGACAGGATTTCTACCTCCACTGACTGTAAAAGTTCAAAGGGTGGTCTCTGAAGTGCCGCAAGCACCAGAGACAAGTCCCAAGAGAGTATCGAGCTAGGACGAGGAGGATTCAACCTTCTTGCACCTCTGAGGAATCTGATGATCAGGTGGTGCTTTTCAAGAGACTTACCATCAACCGCATCGTGATTTGCTGTATTGCAGCTACATACAGTTTCAGGGTGGAGAGAGTCAGCCTTCACTCTAACCCCTTTTGCAAGAAGGAAAGCACAACTCTGACTGGACATCATAGGGGGTCTTCCCAGTGGGAAGAGCACCATTCAACGAAGGCGCAACCTCTTCACAAGCTGAATGAACAGCACTCTCTTTGAAGGCGCACTCTCGAGAGCTGTGAAAATAGCTGATTTTAAAAGCTCTCTTTGAGACCATGGCCACCGCTGAAAGCGCTGTCACACCAACACCAACTTGAAGAGGCTTCTCTCCCAAAGAACGAACTCATTATAGAGAACACTCTTAGTATTGCAGTGCAGGAAACACTAGAACCTCTTTGCTCCGAAGCGAAAAGCAAATATGCGAGGCAGCCACTTCTTATTTATGCTCGCGGGGCGGAGTGTCGGATGCAAAGTTTGCATGCCAATGTCCATTGGCTCATTTAGTTTACACTCAAAGTAGATTGGTCTCTCAAAGCGATCCCCAATTCGTCGGTCAACTTCTGACGTAACGTCAAATGTGACCGACTGAAAGGGAACTATCAGAGATGCTGCTGCTTTTTATAACCAAAGCTATATACGTCTCCCCCTAAGGGATAGTCTGGACAGTAGATGGACTCAGTTACTTAAAACAGTGGTTCTGTCCTGGCCTGTCCTGGAGTACCACCAGCCCTGCACATTTTGTATGTCTCCCTCATCTATCACAACTGATTCAACTCATGAGCTCATTAGTAGAGAGTACAAGACCTGAAATTGGTGTGTCAGATATAGGGAGACATACAAAATGTGCAGGGCTGGTGGTACTGCAGAACATGTTTGAGAACCACTGACTTAAAACATAGAACAGATTTCTGAACATGAGAGGAGCCCTTTCATGCTGGCCTAAGAACACTCTGGACAAACACCAAGAACACTCTGAGAAAACTCTGGTCAAAAAATGGTACTGAAGCCTGTGGTTGTGATAAAGTTTTACTATCTATTCACCTCCACATTTTAGGTAGACTGAATGCCTATAGTTTTTTATTGTTCTATTCATGCCATACTCAAAATCTGATAGGAATCTGTAGATGGACAGATCTCCAGCAAAGATGATCAAAACAATTGTGAAAGATAACATTCATTTTTGCTTATGGCAAAAGTAAAAAATGAGAACAGAAGTGTGCTAAGGGTGTCTCAACTCTCTGTATTTAATGGTGGTCATCACATGTGAATTGCATCAAAGAATGGGATTTTGATAATGTGGAATAATTTTCTCAGAAGGACAGCAAGAAAGATAAAAAAAAAAATGTTTTACCTTTTTTTTACTGAGACAAAGGTTTGTGGTTTTCTGTTCCTGTCTGCCTAAGTGGTTTGCGATTGTAGCTCTGTGTAGCTTTGTTTTGAATCTCTATCTTGCTGTCATTCTTTGTCGTTTAAACTGCTAAATTTAACTTAATCATCAGAATTGTTGTCAGTGTTATAGTGGAATGAGCTTATTTTGATATTATCTATCACGTTAGCTTTTAATTTAATCTAAAATTTTGCTAGCCTGTTAATTTCATTCGTGCATACAGTTTCTTTTCTCATTTGCACTCTATCATTTACAAACCCATCAAACAACTGACAAGTTGGAATCAATCAACAAGCATGGTGAGTCATCTCCTGTTGTTGCTTGCACTGCTTGCGACAAGTTTAGTATACCCGCCTCTGTCAGCAGCGAGGGGTTTACATTGAGCTTTAGATTTGACTTTGGATACAGCTAGCTTAGAGAGCCCCCGCAGCAGGGCAACTTGGTGACTGTGAGACACCATTGTCACAGGACAAAACACAGCTATTCAGTTCTTAGCACTGCATTTGACACTATCAACCACAACATTCTTTTGAATAGGCTCAAAAATTAAGTTGCCATTAGTGGAATTGCATTGGCATGGTTCAAATTGTACTTATCTGACCATCATCAATTTGTAGTAGTAAAGGAAGATGTATCATTACGATTATGGAGTATAAGCTTAGTATGGAGTAACACAAGTCTAAGCACTAGGACTGTTGCTTTTCACTCATTCTATAAAGTACATACTACCCTTGGAAGATATCATTGTGAAACATGATATTAGCTTTTACTGTTATGCTGATGCTGTAATACTCGGCTCTATATTTCTTTGTGGCCTGACGAAACATACCAATTCATAAAACTAATGGAATACATAGTTGCAATTCCTACTATTAAATTCTGAAGAAGAAAAAAAGAGGTTTTAATCATTGGACCAAAAACCTCAGCACATAATGACCTAGAATACTACCTAACACTTGATGGCTGCTCAAGTCTATGTCGTCAGTTAGGAACCTGGGTGTGCTATTTGATAGCAATCTTTCATTTGAAAGCCACATTTCGAACATTTGTAAAACTGCATTTTCCATCTTAAAAAATATATCTAAATTACAACATATGCCCTCAATGTTGAATGCAGAAGATAATTCATGCATTCATGACCTCAAGGCTAGATTATTGTAATGCTTTACTGGGTGGTTGCCCTGCAGGCATAATAAACCAACTTGAGCTGGTCCAAAATGCAGCTAGAGTTCTTACAAGAACCAGAAAGTATGACCATATTACCCCGGTTCTGTTAGCACTGCATTGGCCCCCATTACAATTTTTTTACAACAAGCTAACAATCATTTACCAATACTTAAAGTAGTTTTTCTAAACTCTTAACACAGCAACACACCTACTTCACACAATTAGCCAAATAGTTAATTTCCTGCCCAAACCATATTTTGTTAAATACAAACTCTACATTTCAAAATGCTAAACACCCTTTTCTGCATATACTTACTCTATCAAAACACAGCAAACCTAATACAAAATCGAGTTATTCTGTCAAAACACTAGCACTAGTTTTCTATCCAATATGAACATATAGTCAATCATAGTGCATAGACTGTCAAAATACTAACAGGTGATGACATTACAAAAACTGCATTACTTGTCATGGTTTTAGTTCTGCTTGCAGAAAATTTGAAATCCATTGTTTTTATAATACAGTTTCCTTTTACTGCAGTGAAAGTAGAATACTTACATGTAATTTAATGTGTGCATTCTTGGCAACATAGCCACATATTATCTAAAAGTGAATGAGTCAAGAAGAAAGTAACAGCAGAATTGCTCAGGGCAGCCACTGGTCAAATGAATCACCTTTACACAACTTCATTTGCCCCCTTGGTTGAAATCTCTTTCTGGGGTGGAGTGGGATGTTGATGGTGCTCCCATAGAGGGTGGGATGGTGTCAACTTGGTAGTTGGTGCCCTACACAGACTGCATACTCTGCATTTATGGAACAGTGGTACTGGAATTGTTGTAGTAAATTCTTTAGATAAAGCTTTTACTGAAATGAAAACATGAAATTGCTGCATTGATCAACAACAAATCCAACACACATGGCCTTTGGTTACTATGGAAGCTTTTTTCTGCCACAGAATAAAAAAATATATAAAAGGTAATTGTGACTTTTTATCTCAGAATTCTGACTTTGTTTTCTTGCAATTGCGAGTTTACATCTCACATGTCTGACTTTTTTTCTCAGAATTGTGAGACATAACTAGGAATTGAGAGGGTAAAAAAGTCAGAATTGTTAAATAAAAAGTCACAATTACCTTTTTTGTATTTTATATTCATGGAAGAAATAACCGTTCATATGTTTTCATATGTGTAAGGGGGAAAAGCATAGAGATTCTCCCTTGTCCTGATCCAACTACTCCTCTCCTCCAACTATTCCTCTCATTATTTTTTTTTCTCTGCTCCTCTGGGTTCTGCATCAATGTTTGTTTTATTTATTTTTTTCAATACTTTTGAGCTGCTGTTGTTGCAGAAGTAGTGGCTTTATACTATATTTAAAGATTGGAACATTAGGTTTTCATTTCTGACATGCTGTGTTTAATAGGGGAGTAACGATTCACTCGTTTTCTCGATGCATCAATTACAAATCCTGACGATGCATATGCATCGATCTTGAAACATGTTTTTTTAAATCGTGAATCGTTAATTTCGGCCGATAATCGATGTAAAATGCTAAGAATCGGATTAATCGCGATTCTATAGCGATTCAGTGTTTTAAAATATATAAACATTAAATTACTACACGCGTGAATTGATGGGAGATGTTGTGCGCTGTTATTCGCGCTCTCACAGCTCTTTACCGCCTTTCCCTGGACTGCGCTCGCGCTCTGTCCGTAGCGCTCATTGAGAAGCCCACGTTTGAGCTGTCCTCAGGACGGCCACTACTGCTATTCACATGAGCAGATGACAGATCTCTATTGAGATAGCAGAAGTCCTCCTGAGTCAAACCGATCAAGCCATTGATAAAACTGCCAAATCATTGCGTGGCCAAAACTGTTGAAATAAAACGCTTTCATTGCGTGGAAACATCACCGTTATTTTTATATAAGATAAAGTACTTAAGTTTTATGGAAGTGGGTCATACCATTGACATTATCTGAGCAGTTGAAGTAAAACCCCGCTTATTCAAGGGAGCGCATTTATTGCATGGACGGAGCAAACACATAATGTAAGTGTCTCATACGCACAGTTCCAATGAATAATCAATGAAATTTAACTTAATGTTGTTAAACTGAATGTGCGAAGGAAACTGCTGAAATAACTACAACGTTAACAACACTGAGATAAGAACGCGCAGTTTATCTATCAATCAGATGTGCATTAAAGTTGTGTTCGTTACTATAGCAACAGTAGAAACCCAGCGCATTTTCTTTCAGAATCACCGTAAGGAAAATTATCAGTATAAAGAGAACAAAGAGGGCTTTTATAACTATTCCGTTAAGAAAAGTTAGTTTAGGATTAGTTGGGAAAGTGCATATTCTAAGGTAGTCTCTCCATGTAAGCATTAGTATGTTTAATGTACCTGGAACACAGAAGGTTGTGTAGCCATTAACACTATCCTGCATTATAGTTAACATGAACTAACAATACTTTTAAAGCCTTTTAAAATTTTGGCTTATCTAAATTTCTACAAATGCCAATTTTTAGGCTATTAAAATAAAGTTATGTAGCATCATTATAACTAACATGAACCAAAATTAACAATGGACAAAAGGTTTTTTTTTGCCCTTACTCTCTGACCTCCTGAAGGCCACTGTGTAATTTGCACCCTGTCTAAGACACATTGGGGAAAGCATTTCAATAACCCTATGAATGCATATAAAAATGCAGAATCGAATTGAATTAATCAAATCACATCGAATTTTAATGTGAATCGTTTCAAATCGGATCGTTCTGAATTTTCAAAAATCGCTCTTGAATCGAATCAAACACCTAATGAATCGTGAATCGAATTGATTCTCTGTCTACCTAAAGATTCACAGCCCTAGTGTTTAAGCATTTGTAAATAAGACCAGAAAATCCATGATTTTGATATGGAGTAAGCTTCTAAATTTTAAATTTAGAAACATGCTAATTGACTGCATATTGTGTGAAATCTACATGCATTGTGTTAATTGTATGGTCTCAACAGACAGATGTTGTACTAATTGTGTTTAGAGTTTTGAAAATGTGACTACAGATTTTCACAAAAGAATGTTAGCAATTGTAAAAAACTGTAAACACTGCACACATTTTAAAATCATGCTGATATATTTATAAATCCATGAATGGTTTAGCTCCTCAGTACTTAGTTCTTATCACCCATCGTCCTTCATGTCCACTGCGATCTCAAAATACTGGCCAGTTGATAATACCTAGAATATCAAAAACAACTGCAGGCAGTAGATCCTTTTCCTATTTAGCACCCAAACTCTAGAACAGTCTTCCTAGCATTGTTCGGGAAGCAGACACACTCTGTCAGTTTAAGGCCTTGCGCACTG
The DNA here is from genome assembly GCA_037950675.1 of Hypophthalmichthys molitrix. Taxonomy (NCBI): domain Eukaryota; kingdom Metazoa; phylum Chordata; class Actinopteri; order Cypriniformes; family Xenocyprididae; genus Hypophthalmichthys; species Hypophthalmichthys molitrix. The sequence continues at coordinate 12,557,973 of CM075510.1, forward strand.
TATACAAACTTTAGTAAAGCTTATAAATAAAGCTTTATTTTAGTAAAGCTAATAGGCTCAGTAGCTTCTGTGGCACGAACACAAGCATGTAGTCCGCTATTGTTGCTGTTACGTGATGTAGTTGTATTGGCAACACTTTACAATAAGGTTCATTAGTTAACATTAGTTAATGTGAACTAATAATGAACTGCACTTATACAGCATTTATTAATGTTTTTTTTTTTTATTTATTAATTTATAATTATATATTTTTTAATCTTTGTTAATGTTAATTTCAACATTTACTAATAAATTATTAAAATCTTGTTAACATTAGTTAATGCACTGTGAACTAACATGAACAAACAATGAACAACTGTATTTTCAGTTAGTAAATACAGTAACAAATGTATTGCTCATTGTTAGTTCATGTTAGTTAATACATTAACTAATGTTTAACTAATGAACCGTATTGTAAAGTGTTACCACTGTGTCTGACTAGGGTCAAGACATGGGGTGATGACATCATTGTTTCTCAAAATATACGGATTGGCTGTACACTAGAAAAAACAAGGGTGTTGTTTTCAGATTTATCCACTCTGGGACCCGGTTTCAAAAAATAGTGGTTTCAGGCTCCCAAAACGCCAGATCTGCCTGGACGAAACACCTATATGATACAAAATTTTTGCGTACAGCTAAGCGCATGTCCGTGTGGACGGGCTCTAAATCTAGATTAAAAAGACGTCTTTAACCTGGCATACACATAACAAACTATCACATTTCAATAATTCAAATCCTTTAAAACATTGTTAGGCTGCATAAATTAGATCAACCAGAATCAGGAACCCTTCCCATAATATCCAGTGTACTTGTTACAACGTAAGAGGAATGGCAGAGGAGCTGTCTCATTCTTATCCTGAAGTTACCATAGTCAGCCAGATTCATTCTGTATCCAGACCAGATGGTGGACCTGCACCTAGAGACGACTTAATGATTTACTTGTTCACAATTATGTATTAATTAAGCATGACACAGTAGTAATTAATGATTAACTTAACATTCAGTAGGGCATATTAGCCATTATTTACAAATTATAAAAAATTTGAAAGATACACATTTATGCTGTAAATAAACAAAAATAAACTAGTAATTAATGATTAACTGAATGTACAGTAAACACGTTTTAGTCATTATCTACAACTTAATACCCCATATTTCTGTGCCATTCTATTAAGTTAATTGAACAATAAGCTAGTAATTGTTTAATTACTGATGATTTGAAGCCTAATCCTGCTCGCTGCTTGATTGCTCCTGTCTGCCTCGCTGCTCAGAGTGGTTTGCGTCTTGCGTCTGTAACTCTGTATAGCTTTGTTTTGAATCTCTTACTTTCATTCATTGTTGCTTATATTATCATCACCTTATATCTAATATATCTAATATTGCCTACCACATTGATCTGACGTCGAAAATCCTGAAAATCCTGTTGAAAGTGCCCTAGTTATTGGCAATTCTTTTACACGGAACGTGAAAATAGAGACACCAGCCACCATAGTCACATGTTTGCCAGGAGCCAGAGCACCTGACATCAAAGCAAATTTAAAAGTGCTGGCTAATGCTAATCGTAAATACTCTAAAATTATAATTCACGTTGGCACTAATGATGTTCGACTTCGCCAGTCGGAGATAACTAAAATTAACATTAAAGAGGTGTGTGAACTCGCATGTACAATGTCAGAAAAAGTTATTTGCTCTGGCCCTTTTCCTGTTCGTCAGAGTGATGAAATAGTTAGCAGATTATCATCAGCAGATTTATTTATCAGCAGATTATCATCACTGGCTGTCTAAGTGGTGTCCGCAGAATAATATAGGTTTCATAGACAATTGGAAAAGTTTTTGGGGCAGACCTGACCTGTTGAAAAAAGATGGTATTCATCCTTCCTGGGATGGTGCTGCTCTTCTCTCTAGTAATATGACACATAGTCTTAGAGCTGAAACATGACAAACTGGGTCAGGTCAGGAAGCAGACAGACTGGCTAAACCGACTGTCTACTAGCTGCCTCATGTCACAGAAGTCAGATAATTCCCAACACAGAAACTCTTACACCTAGATATTATCACATAGAGACTGTGTCTGTACCCCGAATTAGTAAAAACAAAAAACTTCCAAACCCATTTAAGGGTAAAAATTTAATTGATGTTCAACAAATAAAAAATAGAGATAATACTGATAAACAAATGATAAAGCTTGGGTTGTTAAATATTAGATCCCTTTCTTCAAAAGCACTTATTGTAAATGATATTATCACGGACAATAATCTAGATTTGCTGTGTTTGACAGAAACCTGGCTAAAACCGGACGATCACATTACTTTAAATGAGTCTAGCCCTCAAGGTTACGATTATCGACACAATCCTCGTCAGAAAGGCAAAGGGGGAGGTGTTGCTGTAATTTATAGTAATATTTACAGTATTAGTCAAAAGTCTTTCAAATATAATTCCTATGAAGTGATGGTACTTTATGTAACATTATGTAAGTAACATGTGTCAGGACCCACTCATTGTCGTAATCATACTTTAGATCTAATATTGTCACATGGAATCGATATTGATGCCGCTGAAATTCTGCAGCAGAGTGACGACATCTCAGATCATTATCTAGTCTCGTGTATACTACATTTAGTCAAGGCTGCAAAACTGCCTCCCTGCCATAAATATGGTAGAACTATCACTTCTACCACTAAAGATAGCTTTATAAATAATCTTCCTGATCAGTTTCATCGCCTTAGCATACCAGACAGCTTAGAAGACCTTGATGTTGCAACAGAAACTATTGCCTCTGTCTTTTCCAGCACATTAGACTCAGTTGCTCCTTTGCACTTAAAAAAGATTAAGGAAATTAATCCAACGCCGTGGTACAATGAGCACACTCGGGCCCTTAAGGGAGCAGCCAGAAAAATGGACCACAGCTGGAAGAAAACAAAACTAGAAGTCTTTCGCATTTCGTGGAGAGAGAGAATGATTGAGCACAGAAAGGCCTTAAAAACTGCTAGATCTGCCTATTTTTCAAATCTTTTAGAAGAAAATAAACACAACCCTAGGTATTTATTTGATACAGTGGCTAAATTATCAAGAAATAAAGCTTCAACTTCTGATGTTTCCAAAGAGCACAGCAGTAATGACTTTATGAACTTCTTTACTTGCAAGATTGACAATACTACAGAGAAAATTATAACCATGCAACCGTCTACTACAGTATCGTGTCAGTGCATTGTAGTGTCCCTGAGGAAAAATTCAATTCATTCACTGCTTTAGGAGAGGCATCTGCCTGCATTGACACCATTTTCTTTAAGAACTGCTGTGCAGCCAAAATTATATACCACTTATCACTGTAAAGCTGCTTTGACACAATCTGCATTGTAAAAAGCGCTATATAAATAAAGGTGACTTGACTTGATTTTCAGTTATAAATTGCTAAAATAATACAATTTGACAATCTGACCCCCAAAGTGAAAGGTATAACTACATTAATTATGGCACTTATTTAGTGATATTCAAGTTTATTAATAAACTTAAATAAGCCAATAATTAAGGCTATAAGCCAATAATTAAATAAACATTTCTGTAATTATTTAACCATTATTTATCATGTAATACTTATTTTGTTCGCCGTGAATCAGGGTAGGTCCATGTACGTTTTGATCATTTCTATTTGGAATGGAATAAGGAGATTTTGGCCCGATTTCCCATTTTTCGTTTGTGATTTATAAATATATGATACAATATATTGCGATATTGTAAGAAAGGCGATATATTGCGATATTTCTTTTGTTTGTTTGTTTTTGTTTGTTTTTTTAGAAAGATCTAATAAAATAGTCATAAAGAACACACAACCATATGCATAAAACCTGACAAGCAACTTTATTTTATTTAATCAATACAGTATCATTTGCATTTATATCACTAATCACTATTTTGTGCAATCTAAGTAAAGGGAAAATAGTAAAGTGACTGCAGGATTCTTTGTGTATATATTTTAAAGGTTCACAGTATAGCAGTTTTTAATTTCTGAACTATTTAACAACAGAAAGTGCATAGTCCATTTCATGACTGAATGACTGTTTGTTTTATATTTAATACTGTAAAGCTGTTTGCTTTAAAGCAGTCTATTGTATAAAGTGCTATTCAAAGTACTGAATTGCAGAGCTGGTACAACCATATCCACATCGCTATGATCAGATGCTTTCTTTCAGCTGCCACCACTGTCAATTTTGTGTGTTTTTGTTACTGGGAGGAAAACGTGCAGTACTTATCACATAATCTATCGAAACACTTGTCGCAGCACGGATGACATTGAGATGTTAAGTGAGCTCTCAGATTCAATGCGTTCGCCTGTTTTGCAAACAAAATGATCGATTTCCTTAGTGGCTTCTTTATAGCTGAAGCCAAAATGAGTCCACACTTCAGCTCTGTATACTGCGGGAATGGAATAATTCTATCATCTTGTAAGCTGGGTTTGCTAATGCTAACACTAGCGATGATGCACGCGCCTTCACATTGCGCTTCTCCGTCTCCGCGTCAGTTTACGAGATAACATTGCCATCTAGCGGTTGGGTTTTATACAGTCTGTGGTTTAAACCGAACACAAAGCCACAAATCTTGGATGTAAATAAATAAATAAATATATAAATTTCGATACAGTGTTTTTGAGAATCTATACAGTATCGCCAAACATAATAATAATGATATTCACGTGTATCGATATTTTCTTACACCCCTAGTCTTCAGGACGGCCTTATTTCTGCCAGGTAGAATAAGAGTCGGTACGGCATTGTCAGATCATCCCACTTTATAAGCTTTTGTCGCCATGCGAACCACCACTCCGCTGATATTCAAATAAGAAATGTTATATTTAATTATAATTAGAGCTGCTGCAAAGCTTCGCCTCTAATGTACGACACTTGAGAGATCACAAGTCATATAGTATGCTGCTGACACGGAGTTTGGTGTTCCCAATATATATATACCATATCTAACCTTTCCCACTTACTTGTCTTTTAAGATGATCACTATAGTGAGAGAGAGAGAGAGAGAGAGAGAGAGTGTGTGTGTGTGTGTGTGTGTGTGTGTGTGTGTGTGTGTGTGAGTGTGTGTGAGAGAGAGAGAGAGAGAGAGAGAGAGAGATAATGACCTGAATAAATAATTGTGAAAACTTAAATTTAAAAGAAAAAAATTAGACAGTGTCAATCTTTGGTTGTAAAAATAAAAATGTTGTTAGTAGTTTTCTTTGGATTAGAAATATAATCCAATAAAAATAGCAATATGAATTGTGAACTGAGGAAAGTTTCTGGAGTGGTTAATCAAATACATTAATCTACAAATTACATTTAACAGATTCTGTCATATGTGGAATACAACTTAAAACCAACCTTCTTAACATTGTATATTAATTAGACAGAACTATTAAAGTTATTTTTGTTACATGATTAATTGGTTGATGTTTCTCTGAAGTTTGCTAACTTCTTACAAGGTATTGTTTATTCCCACTGTTTTATGCATTTAATGTACAATGCATTTAATGTCTGGTAGTATAACATAAACAAAATTAAGTAATTAAATTAGATATAAATTATTACAAATGCAAACACATTATAAGCTTAAAAAAATACATTATCATACATTCCCATGAGTTATGAGCTCTTCAGTTTGCAAAAATAATGTTGCGCTTGCATTCAATTACGGAGCACACACACACACACACACACACACACACACACACACACACACAGACACACCTAGTGATCTCATTAAAAGGCGAGTGGGAAATGTTATGGACACGTTCTCATGGTCATGTTTATCATTGATTTTTACGTGCAAACCTTGTTGCCCATACGTCATACAGTAAACATTTTACTTTTATTCATATTATATAACCTATTTTAATTGCATTTATCAACCTACTAAAAATAAGAAATAATATATAATACACCAAACTCGTGTGTCAGCGGCATACTATGACTTGTGATCTCTCAAGTGTCGTACATTAGAGGCGAAGCTTTGCAGCAGCACTAATTATAGTTAAATAGAACACATTTCTTATTTGATTTGACAATGCCGTACCGACTCTTATCCTGCCTGACAGAAATAAGGCGGTTTGACCAATCAGATGAAAGGGGCGTTTCAGCGCCGCCCACATGTGCGAATGAAATATCAAAGCCATTAACCGATTTGTAAATCACAACGAAAAATGGGAAATCGGGCCAAAATCTCATTTTCTCAGTTTGTTAAACTAAACTAAAAAACGAATAAACGTCTGTATATAATAAATGAATAAACTGTCTTTTCATTTCTCGTTATTCCATTCCAAATAGGAAATGAAATTATCAAAATGTACTTTTGCGTCCATTCCTTTTTCCTTTTTCCTTTTTTAACCACGACAAGAAAAACAAAAAACGAACGGTTGTTGTATTTTTATGTTGAATACCAAAATTTAAATTAAAACCGTATACACAAATTTCATGCGCATGAAAATAAAATATTAACTTATTTTTTCTGATTTTTGTTTATTACGTTTTGCATCTTTAAACCAAAATTAAAAATGGACAGATTAAAGTCGAAAAAATGTCAATTTAAAAGTTTCCTTTTGTGAAATTAGGCCTAAGGCTACTGTTTCTCCCACACTTCCGATAGCCTGAAACCATGATAATACATAACTTGATTTTAAAAACTGAAATGGGCATTGCAGATGCAGAACACCTGTCACAACCATGGTCCCAACATGGTGACGGGCGAGATTGCTCCCCTTTTGTTCCCGTTAAAAAAAAAGTCAATCCATTCTCACTCACGAGGGGTCCGATACTGCCGCATGTCCAAGAGAATGCTGGCGGCAAACTCGCCCAGCGAAGCGGGACATTCTAAGCGTTTAACGTGGCTTAATGTACTACAGTGATATTGGAGGAGCAAATTTAGTACACACCGAATAAATAAAACATATGTACAGACAAGCAGATGAGCCCACACTATGAACACAATTAATAACACGTTAAGCGTTTTCCTAGAAAATAAAATAGCTATGAAGAAAACGCTTAATGCATTAAGACTTAATGCATGCAGACAAGCAGGTCAGACCGAATATGAAGGCTTCCACGCTTAACTTAAACAAAGTGGAAGGACAATATTTTTATGTTGCCGTTGTCTTAGCAGTAGATGCTGTTGATTGCCTCCTCCACTGAGGCAAAGGGCCTGGGAATTTTGTCTTCATGAAAATTACATATTTGGGTATAAGTTTGTCGTCATAACATAGGCTATGGTAAATTTTCAATTTGAACAGCAAGACATAGCGTAGGCTGTAGCATATAAAGTGACTTCTAATCCTAAACAATTTCTCGATATAAAACAATATAAAACACCTAACAGCCAGACAAAAAAGTCACAGAAATGTAGATGTCGTATGGGCCTTCATTCATATAAAACTCGATAATGTGTCATCTTTTTAGGCTCTTGATGCAAGTCATTCTATTGACGCCAGCTGAAAAAGGCACTACAGGGCGCTTCAGCGTGACGCAAAACACTAGAAATTAAATTTAGCATTTTTACATATTTAAAAACAAGTTGTATATCATTTATATTATTTTTAATAAAATAATCTTGCATAAGGAAAATTATCTTGTATCTGCTAATTCTATTCATCAGCGTTAAAATAAAAAAGGAAGAAACCGCATTTTCCATATTTCATTTCTGGTTTAAAAAAGGAAATGGACGCAAAAGTACACTGACCGTACACGGACCAGGGTATCTTCCGTTCATTCATTTTTTGATTTATTATTGAAATCAGAAAAACGAGAGAACCACATTTTGAAACCACAAAATAAAAAATAAAAAAATAAATAAAATGGCTTGATTTTTTTTGTTTTTTCGTTCTGGGGTTGGAAACGAATAATCAGTTTGAATATTCGATCTCTACATGTGGGCGGGAATGATTAAGTCCCTCGCTCTACAGCTGTACAGATTCGCGTTTATTCTACATTTCATCTTTTTCTCATCAAATAACCAGACTAGTGAATGGCTTGACACAAATCGTACTGGTGCAGAGTCAAGGCTTAATTCTGTATAGACATAAATTCATCTACACGTGAAATATTATAAATGTTAATTTATTTTGCAGCTGCAGACAACTACCCCCAGCCTACGACTTTGGCACACTGCCTGTTTTATTTAACTAACTTTAAAAATCTAGTGATTTTTTTTCTTTTTTTTTTTTTTTCTAAAACTTTTGTTTTAGGCAATATTCTGAGTTTATTTCATTAATATTGAGGGTTAATGGATGTCACACAAAACAGTGTTTTATTTTCTCTGAAAACTAAACTTCCAATGCAAATCAGAACCGTTGTGCGACTGACTCCTAGCGCACAGAGCAGTGTTTCATTCCTGAATGAATCGGAGTCTTTGAAGAAATCAGTTGACCAAGTGATTCAGTGGCCCAATAGATTATAGAGATCCACTTGATATTTATTCCTGAATGAATCAGTGTTTTGAACGAATCGGTTAAATAAATGACTCATTCATTTACACAATGACTTGCTGCCACCTACTGGCGACATTAATTTCATAATCCATATATCGTTTCATTTTGTCATTCATTTAATATTTCTGTATTCAAAATGTTGTTTAAACCATTAACCTCATTACATTATGCAATTGTAATTGCTACACATTTACTGCCCTCTCTGAGCAACATTATCTAACATCTCATTAAACAGATCTACAAGCAACTTCAGATGCTGCTTCTTTGACACCTCTGCAAGCCTTTGGTTGATACTGATTTGATTGGTAACAACCTATAGCGTCATATTATTCTAATTTAATTGACTAAATTTAAGAACTTAACATTAAAGATGGCATACCTACATATTTATATAGGTAAAAAAAATCCCCTGAAAATCAATTACCCCTTAAAGTTAATTTCTGACACCGACAGATGGCAATAAATAGGTTTAAAAAAATATTCTTCATCTCTTTATTGTTAGTGTTATTTCAGGGTTTTAATATCTTCTTATAACTAAGAGAGCACAATAGTGGCTATATTTAACACTATATTTATTTAACATTACCCCTTTATTTATTTATTTATTTTACTTTTTTTTTTTTTTTTTTAAATGTGATATTACAAATTGGCATCTGAAACGAGTTCACCTCCATCATCAAATCATGACATCCAATTCGCATTTCATTAAAGTCCATCTCTGAACTAATAGCACCGCTTTGAGGAACTAATAACATGTAATATCTTTTCACTTGCACTTTACTTCAATGTATCGTACATTCGCTCCGCGCTGCCCAGTGCGTTGAGCAGCTACGCTAGATTTTTATAGTTGGTCAGTTAAATAAAACGGGCATTGTGCCAAAGTTTTAGACTGGGGGTAGTTGTGTGCAGCTGCAAAGTAAATTAATATTTATGAGAAAGAGATGAAATGTAGAATAAACGCATTAAGAATCCGTACAGCTGTAGAGCAGACTTTTATTCTGTTGAGCGGAACCGATGAACAACTGATGACGACATGGTTTGACGTCTGGTTGACCAATCAGCAGAAAGTGGCATTTCATTCCCGCCCGCATGTAGAGATCGAATATTCAAACAGATTATTCATTTCCAACCTCAGAACGAAAAAATGAAAAAAAGTGTGGTTTTCTCATTTTTCTGATTTCAATAATTAATCAAAAAATTTATGAACGGAAGATACCCTGATTGCCGTGGGACACAAAAGGTCTTTTCTCAGACACAGGACTAGAAAATACACCAAAACGCAACATAAATTCACAAAAGACATCATTTAATCCGCCTGTAATCCACATCTTTGTAATCCACGTCTTTAGAATCCATATGACTGTGAGGAACAGATCCAAATTAATTTCTTTATCTAGCGTTCTTTATCTCCATCCTCAACTGTGACCGTTAACAAATTTTGCGATCGTTATGATATGAATTCAAAAATTGCCACCTCAAAAAGCTTGACACTACACGTTTTACAGTGTTAATTTCGTTGACGAATAATTTTCATCAACATTATCTTATAAGCAATCGCTTGGCATAAATGTGGGAAATGCGGCGCTGTTGCGCACTCTGGCTCGTCCAGCAGCACTTCAGACTGCCTCGCAATTAATGAATAGCGCACATTTATGCCAAGCGATTGCTTATAAGCTAATGTTGATGAATTATGACAATGTTTACTACACAATGTTTATATGGTAGTATGTTTTAGACAGTTGTAAGAATGCATATTTTATCACCCTCATGAGCAGCCTGCTACAGTGTAGACTGCAGACATTTCAGAATAAGAGTCACGGTGTATTTCGGGATGGTTTATAATTATTTTTTCCTGGTCATTATTATTTTGTTTACACAATAGAAATTAAATTAAATATAGTTTATTTAATTCATAGTAAACTACTGTATCTTCTGTCACAGGAAGGAAAGACTAAGAACATTATTTGACACATTATTCAATATATTTTACAAGTATAAGGGTTATTATAGTATAAACCAAAGAAATCTTCATTACTTGAAATAAACGTTAACTGAAATAAAAAATAAATATTTAAAAAATGTAAACTTATTTTATTTAATCTAGTTTCTAAGCTTTAGCTTAACCTGAGGTATTAAAATAACAAACAGAAAAAACAAAACTTATAGACATTTAAAAGCAAAAACTAAAAGATATAAACACACAAAAAATTACTGAAACTTTTAACTAAAATTACAATGAAAGCAGAAAAACTAAAAATCAAATCTGATAAAAATTTTAAACGAAAACTATAATAGTACCTCAATGATAAGTGTGTAAATCCCTGAAAAGTACTGAATTTTGCTAAACTAAAACTAGGCTAAAACTAAAACAATTTCCGATGACTAAAATATGACTAAAACTAAATGGCATTTTTGTCAAAAGACTATGACTAAAACTAAATCAAAATTTCCCGTCAAAATTAACACTGGTTTTACGGCAGTGATACCAACGCTCTTCGGCTCTCGCCTGCTTCATCACAGATTGCGACATGCCGTGAAGTGAAGTGAAATACCATTTTCGTGGATTAATAACTTAAATTCTGCTCTGTTCCTGATACAAAACTATTATATATCACCAGAGAGGACTGCATCTGCGATCGTCATTCAGACTACTATTGGTAGTGCTTTTACATTTTCTTAATAAAGAAATTATTGTGATTAAGTTACACTTTTCTGTCTGTTTTTTTTTTTTTTTTTTTTTTTTAAATATATATAACTACATATTTTTAAGAAATGGTTATGGGTAGGTTTAGAGGTTTGAGTGGATTTAGTGGCTCAAAATATCCTTTTAATGCTATGGTGTTACTAAAATTGTCATTTTCCTAAATATTTCTGTCCATTACGTTCATTTTATATTCTCTATAAAATGGTTATGTTTGAGTTTAGGGATAAAACATTTATCTATAAGTTGGTAAAAGGGAAATTATACAGATATATTTAAGATATAAAAGATCCATAAATATTTGTTTTTCTGCTATAAAAGCGTAATATGTTTACATTTAAATGTTGCCACGAAAATCCTAATTAATTAAGTGCCATAATTAATGAGGATTTAACTTTCACTTTAGAATAGGGGGTCAAATTGCCTTTATTAATACTGTAATAATGGCAGTTTGGCCTTAATTATTGGCTTATTGTGATCAATAAACTAAAATATCTCTCAATAAGTGCCACAATTAATGTGGATATACCTTTCACTTTGGGGGTCAAATTGTCTTTATACTATTTTAGCAATATATAACTTCAAAACCATCAGTAATTAAACATAATTACTAGCTTATTGTTCAGTTAACTTGGTAACACTTTAGTATAGGGAACACTTATAAACTATTAACTATGACTTTTCCCTCAATAAATTTCTAATTTATTGCTTATTAATAGTTAGTAAGGTAGTTGTTAAGTTTAGGTATTGGGTAGGATTAAGAATGTAGAATAGGGTCATGCAGAATAAGGTAGTAATATGTGCTTAACAAGTACTAATAAATAGCCAGAAATGTAATTACATCACTACACAAAAGTAATATATGGCTTAAGTTGTAGATGATGACTAAAAGGCATTTACTGTACATTCAGTTAATCATTAATTACTAGGTTAAACTTTTTGTTTATTTATAGCATAAATGTGTATTTTTCAAATGTTTAATAATTTGTAAATAAGGGCTAAAATGCCCTACTATATGTTAAGTTAATCATTAATTATTATTGTGTCCATGCTTAACTAATGCATAATTGTGAACAAGTAAATCATTAATTACTAGCTTATTTATGCTTAACTAATGCATAATTCAGGACCCTTAAAATGTAAAGTTATCATTAATTACTAGTGTGTTAATTCTTAACTAATGCTTAATTGTGAACAAGTTAATCATTAAAGCTGCAGTCCATAAGTTTTGCCTATTTTTCGCCATCTCTGTTTGAAACCTGCAATTGCAGTTATATGCAGAATTATTATCATTATGTGCGTTGTGCATTGGCACGACCCCTCAGTGCGGATGAATCTAATGTTTGGTATCAGTCACCACATCGGTGTGGATACTGTACTTTGGAAACACAGATTCTACATCTTGGAAGTATGACCAAAATAAGAATTTTCTCCAGAAAATGTCATCGGAACAAGTAAGTAACATGTCCGGCACTTTTGTTCTGACCAACTGAGGAAAAAAGCATTAGGCCTACAATAAATCGCGCTGCCAATGGTGATTAAATCTAACGATCGCTTAGCTCGGATCATGCCAAACCATGCAAATTATTATTACTGTTATACTTTGTTCTCAAATTGATAATGTTAACAACATCAGCATTGCATGACTGTGTATTTTTAGTGTGTATTAGCGTTACCTGTGGATTTCAATTTATGTAGCCACACCGCAGTCCAACGTCTTTTGCTTTTGACTGCTGCTTTTTTTGGGTAAATCCAGTTGTCACTGATGATTGTCAATTGGATCTTTCTGGATTACAATCCGTCATCAAAATGATAAGTTTAATTATTTCAGCTGCTGTGAGAAAAGGCTATAAATGATCCAATACAAGCAGCATCCTCACAGATATCGCTACTAGCTGAGACTCCTTCATTTCTTTTTACAGACGTGACGCAATGATGCAAAGACAAATGGCTGTATGCTTGAATTCTTGAATAATTTTTTACCAAAAAAAGTTACAGACTGCAGCTTTAATTAATGCTTAATAATGCATTATTCTGGACCCTTAAAATAAAGGTTTACCAAAAATGGAATAAAATTTTAAATTTACAACCCAGGTCATCAGAGTGTTAGACGATTAATATTTATAGTGCAACCTCTCACCTACCATGCAAAATTTCTTATGGTAACAAAATAAGTGAACTGGGTTCTAAATAGAAATTTTTGGACATATTAATATCACAAGAATGCTCAGTAGACTAGATACATAATTTTTATTTAGATTTATTCTTAATATTCAGTAAAGTTTCATTTTAATACAAGCTCTGTTTATGGGGGTCCTATATGAGGTATCGGTCCATGGGCCACTCAGTTGTATACCTAGAAAGAAATGCTTTCATTAACATTAATAAGCCAGACAGCAAAGAACATACCTCCTCCAGTGGTACCTCCTGGTCTTGGTTCATATCCATGACAGGAAACAGTGGCTCAGGACTGTCCTGCAGCCAGATGAACAAAAAGCCCTCAGGAACACCCTTCTGCAGCTGTAGTAGTTCCAGCTCAAACAGCAACACTGCACTGCTGGGTACACCCAACGCTTGAGAAATGGAGAGAGAGACAGACAGAGAGGATCAGGGAAAACTGGGATATCTAAGAGACCAAAGCCTAGATGGTATATACCATACATACAGCCAGTACATGTTTTGCATACCATCATAGTTAGCATGGCTATCAGTGGGCAGTAATGCGTTACGCTATTTACATATGAAAGTGATGTAGAAACAAGGTTGTTATGGTTTCCAAACATCACAACAATTTACATTAAAGTCAAATCAAAATGGACCATTTTTTTCATGGAATAAAATGGTATATTTATTATAAATGACTTAGTGCACATAATTATTTTTTAAATTCATGTGCTTCATAATCTTTAATCAAAATAACTTCCCCTTCCTCTTGCAGCTACATCTCTTCGCTTCTCTAATGATATGTTTACTGGTGCAAGGGCGGGACAACCTGTCACTGCACCAACAGCAAACCACAATCATCCAATAAATTCCCCATGGACAAAATCAAGTCCCGGCCTACATTTTCACTCTGATTTTTTTTTTTTATATACATCCTTTATTTTACCAGGATAGTACTCCAGATCTTTAGAATCCATATGTTTGCAAGGAACAGATCCAAATTCAGCCCTTTATCTGGCATTATTCATTCTCAGTAGCAACGGTCACGGTCAAAGCCCGCAATCGTTATGATTCAAATTTGAAAGTTGCGCCCTCGAGAAGCATTACAACATGATTTACTGATGTTGAACGCTTAATGGCTCTCCCCTACTTCGTCACAGATTGCGACATTGTCGTGTTTATGTGGATTGACATTTGAAATGAGTGTTGTGCCTTCACGGAGAGAAGCTGGATTCATATTTTCATAGATTAATAACTTTCTGCTCTGTACCCCATAAAAAAAACTATTACCGCAAGAGAGGACTGCGACTGCAACTCATCATCATTTGAACTACTTTTGGTACACACTTTTGACATTTTCACAATAAATAAATTATTGTGATTACGCTTGTTTGTCTGTTATTCTTTTATTTATAACAGTACAATGTTTTAATAAATGGTTATGGGTAGGTGTAGGAATAGCGGCTCAAAATATCTTTTTAATGCTGAATTGTAATTTTCCTACACATTTCTGTCCATTATGTTTAATTCTTTTAATATTCTGTATAATATTTAATATTCTGGGTATGTTTAGGTTTGGGATCTTACATGTATCTATAAAATGATAAAAGGGAAATTGAACATATATCTTTATGACATGAAAGATTCATAAATATTTTAACGTTTTTTTTTTTCTTTTTTTGCTGTAAAAACGTAATAATGCTACATTTAAATGCTGCCAATATGTCCATATTGCAAGTTTCAGCACCTATCCAAACATACAAAAATGTGTGTTTTGTGTCTTTGAAAGTTACATATTAATACCTACGTATTAACAATGAGACCAGGCTGATCATTCGGACGGGTCTGCTACAACAGGCTTGTACTAATAGTGGATAAAAGTCCATGCAGCATATATTCTCTGGCTCTGTAGGCATCGTTGTCCAACTCCGGTTTGAACAAAACACCATTACTGACAGTTTCTGACACTTTTAGTGCATGAGATTGTCTTGTTTGTTGCATGAGCTCTTGAAACCCCGCCCTCTTCTTGAAAGCGGCCGGGGGCAGCAGCTCATTTGCATTTAAAGGGACACGCACAAAAACGGTGTGTTTTTGCTCACCCCCCAAAAATGGCCATTTTAACATTATCAAAAATTATTTTGGGGGTATTTTGAGCTAAAACTTAACATACACACTCTAGGGACATCAGAGACTTATTTTACATCTTGTAAAAAGGGGCATAATAGGTGCCCTTTAAATTAAATTTGATGGGCATGTGTCATGTACTGCTTGGAGAAGCGAAGGTTGAGGATCCTTTAAGTTCTGCAATAAATAGCTATTTCAGAAAATAGCATAATTTTGCTGCTAACCTTTTGGAATAGCCTAGGTTGGAACAAGTACAGTGCCTATAGAAAGTCATCATACCCTATAAGTTTTGTAAATCTTTACCTTTTGTAACATTACACCCTGGAAAATAAAATAAGTCTGTATGCACACATTATAACCCTCATCATTAAAGTGAAAATAACATTTTAAAACATTCTAGAGGATTATTAAAAACTAATTAGTGAAATACCTGGTTTGATAAAATGATCAGCCCCTTAAAGTATACCATTATAAACTTGCTCAGGTGCAACCAATCAACTTCCAGATGAAACACCAGGCTAACTGCCCCACCTGACATCAACTGTAGTGGTTTTGATTACTTCAGAATAAACACACTGCCTAGATCAGGCTGTCCGTCCAAACTGAATGACCGTGCCAGGAGGACATTGATTTGTTTTTTGTTTTTTGTTTGAGCTTATATATCTCCATATTAATAACAGACTGTTGAGTCTTGAACTGTAAACTCCCAGGTGCCCCAGCTTAACAGACTGTTGAGTCTTGAACTGTAAACTTCCAGGTGTCCCAGCTTTCTAAATATTTGTTAATTATGTGTCCATCCAGAATGACTTATGAACTTGCCAAAATGGGAGGTGTGCAGTAAGGGTTAAATCTGAAAGATAATCTATGGAAGGACTTGAAGAGAGAAGTCCATTGCTGTTCACCACAGAATTTGACTGAACTTGAGCAATTCTGCTAGGAAGAATGGGCAAATATTCCCCAATCTAGGTGTGCCAAGCTAGTACAGACATAAAAAAAAAAAAAAATTAATGGCTGTAATTAAAGCAAAATGTTGCTCTATGAAGTATTAAATCAGGGAACAAATAAAGTAACTATTTCAAAGGGGTATGATGATTTTCTATAGGGACTGTAACTGTGATGCTTCCTTTAAGTTCTGCAATAAATAGCTATTTCAGAAAATAGCATAATTTTGCTGCTAACCTTTTGGAACAGCCTAGGTTGGAAACCTAGTAAGGAGATTTATTATGTTTCACTATGTTTTGGTGCAATTACATTGAAACATCACTTTTCACAATCTGAATTGTCTTTCTAAAAAATTAGTTATAAAAGTTTATTTTGATGTATGGTGATTATTAGTACGGTTACTGACCTCCACTGGTGCCATGTGCAAGGTGGGGTGGCACAGTGATCTCTCTCCTCTCTAACACACACATGTCCTGCAAGCCTTCATCCAGACCAGAGATCAATTTCCCTTGACCTAACGTGACACGTGGGGGTTCTGGGTAGTCATCTCTGCAGATAATACATTAATAATGCTAACAACATTTCAATAATAATAATAATAATACTTGTACACAACAGCAAACATAACACAGTAATACTCAAAAACAGTTTAACACATTCAACTTGCATTATAAACAGACTTTCAGTAACAATCCACAGAAAATTCTTTGCATTTTTCCCAATAATTAAATTTTTTAGTTAAATATTGTACATTATAATATCTGGTACATCGTATAACCGTGTTTGTAGTGACATAAATTTTCGGTTTCGCAAGTTTGCTGCTTCAGTTGCTGTGGTGTTGATTCACATGTTTCTAGATAATTGTGCAGATCAGATGCATTTTAAATAATTGCAAAAAGCTTCATTGGTCAACATAAATTAATTTGACAAAAAAAAAAATCCCAAATTTCACTACTTGTGAACAAGTACTAGTCAGGTGTAATTTACGGACCCCCGGACATGACATGCAGGAAAAAAATAGTAGGCTAAATCGTGCGTACGATTTACTAATTCGTTCCCTCAATTTACTAAATTGATGATTTACTGTTTGTGCACGTTTTAGTAATCACGATCCAAACAAAGATGATACACACGTAACATGAGCAATTATTTTTTATTTAATAATAATAATACATTTTATTTATATTGCGCTTTTCTCAAACTCAAAGTGCCACAACACAGAGTAATAATAATTAAAACAGTAATACAAATAAAATACAAGATTACAAAGAATACAAACAAGCCAAAAAAAAAAGTCTTTAGAGACTTCTTAAAATTGTCCAGGATTCCATAACCGTTAAGTTTAAACAGAGAATGCTTCTGGTTAAGCAATGTCATAATGTTGCACTACATTGTTATTTATATCTAAATTTAAAACTATGCGCGCAAGAGAGACCCTGTGTGCGGGAGAACGAGTGAATCAACGGTTTCACTTTTAGTTTATCTCCGAAAAGGACGGGTGAGAGTACCGGCTGTTTATGCGAGTAGCCGTTTCACTACAGTCACTCCAGATACTGTGAACAGCAAAACAGAAGTTCCGCACTACCTACACAAAGAGTGATTTGCTGAGTGATTTTAAAGAAATGAACTAACTGCTGTGCGTTATTCTCCACATATAGCACGTTCTGATCCCTAAATACTTTTTGTATTCCGACAAGCGCCCTTGTTGTTTGTGTACAGAAACTGATAAGTCCATTTTAGCGAATCAGTGCGCAGTATTCAGGTCAAGTAACAAGGCTTCTAGACACTTCAAAAAGACGCGCTAGCTGAGGGAAGTTTCGTCAAAGCTGACTAAAAGTGATCGAGGATTTCTAATTTCGACTCCTGCAAGTCCTTGTACATCATAGACCTTGGTTGTTTTTTTTGCATGTGTGTGTGCCGATCTGTTAGTGTGTGTGCGCGTTTGTGTGCATACGTGTGTTTGGGTGTGTTTTAAATGCAATTACTTGCCTCTGAAACAAGAAATGTGGAGTTATTTTTTGCCAAAAAATGACTGTTGGAGTTATCTGCTTTTGCTAAGAAACAAACTTTAAATATATATACACTACCAGTCATAAGTTTGGAAACGGTAAGATTTTTAATGTTTTTAAAAGAAGTTTCGTCTGCTCACCATTTAATTAAAAATACAGTAAAAACAGTAATATTGTGAAATTAACTGTTTTCTGTTTGAATATATTTTATAAAGTAATTTATTCCTGTGATGGCAAAGCTGAGTTTTCAGCATCACTGCTCCAGTCTGCAGTGTCACATGATCCTTCATAAATTATTCCAATATGCTGATTTGCTGCTCAAGAAACATTTATGATTATTATCAATGTTGAAAACAGTTGTGTACTTTTTTTTCAGGATTCCTTGATGAATATAAAGCTCAAAAGAACAGCATTTATCTGAAATACAAAGCTTTTGTAACATACACTACCGTTCAAAAGTTTGGGGTCAGTAAGAATTTTTATTTTTTTTTAAAGAAATTATAGAAATTAATACTTTTAGTCAGCGAGGATGCATTAAATCGATCAAAAGTGACAGTATAATGACATTTATAATGTTACAAAAGATTATATTTCAAATAAATGCTGTTCTTTTGAACTTTCTATTCATCAAAGAATCCTGAAAAATATATATATATATATATTGTACACAAATATTTTGTACAATTGTACACAAAAAATGTTTCTTGAGCAGCAGATCAGCATATTGGACTGATTTCTGAAGGATCATGTGACACTGAAGACTGGAGTAATGATGCTGAAAATTCATCTTACTTTTTGGAGTTATTATTACTTAATCAAAACAACCCAACTGCAGTTTGATTTATATTACATATGCATGTACTATATTACAACATGTTTTTTGAGGCAAATGGTGGTCACACCAGATACTGACTGGTTTTCGGAATGCATACATGAGCATTAGAGAGTGAATTGTGACACCGCCTTGCCCAAAACTGGAAGGTGGCAGGGCAGCCATTTGGGACATTTTGCAGCCAGAACCCCCAGTGATGGGTGAATTATTAGAAATATTCATCCACCACTGTATGTATGCATTTCTTACTCTTAGAGTCATCTTTGAGCAATTGATGTTATGTATTTATGATTTCTGAATTGGATTCTAATTGTTTAAATGTGTAATTGGCATGACATATTTTTACCTGACAAATAAATGTTAAATTTTGATTTAATCTGGACTCTCCTGAAATCATTATGACCAATAGATTATTGAAAGCTGATGCTACCGCAGATCTGTGTTCAGGATAGGTCAGACTGAATGCTTATGGATGAATGGAGCAGTAGGCACGTCATCTAAAGACCTTTTGATTTCTGTCTATCACTGATTTAGCAAGATGTATGGAAGCAGCTAAATTAAATACACTTTTTGTACGAGTGAGCAGTAGGCAACTGACTAAAAGGTATTAGCTAACTTATTACATCCTCTGACGAAAATCAGGCTGACGAGTCTGCGTCCGTGAGATAACCACAAACCCGGGGCACGTATATCTCTGTGCAGCATCGGGTCCGTAATGAACGAATAATCTAAAGTACGGGATAACCAGAATTCCTAATTAAAACACGATCTAAGAGTAATAATTATTTGAAACTGGATGCAGTAGCTGTATGCATGCAGCTAAAGTAAAATTTAAACTAAATTCTAAAAATTAAAGTGAACTTCACAAGGGCGCTGAAAAGACAAACACGCAATATACCTTCGCCCAGGCTGTCGGAATCAGTTTTTGGGCCGACGGGTGGTCCTTACAAGAGATTAATGGAATGAAAATGTTTTTTGCATAAAATTATAAATGTCAGGGTTCCCATTCAGTCAGTCACGTTCGATGTTACATTGATACTGACATAATGGGGTCTCGCCCGGGAGCCCAATCACTTCCAAGTGGTACAAAAACGAGTCAATGGACTTTAGCCAGTGAGATAGACATACGGTGTGTACGGTACTCACTTTCATTCACACTTTGCAGAGTGGTTGTCAAGCGATCAGTTGTAATCCAGTCACCTGCAATAAAGTGCAAATTTCTATACTAAGTAGAACAAAAAATTAATTGTAAGATTGAAGATTGAGATTGAATCTCTTTGAATCTCTTACTATCATTCCTTGTTGTTAATATTATCATTACCATATATTTAATATTGCCTATCGCATTAATCTGACGTCGCTAGCTTTTAATCTAAATCGCTATCACAACACGTTAGCATTTCGCTAGCTTGTTAACTTGTCATCAGTCTCTTGTGCGCTCGTTTTTCTATGATTTGTCACGTTCATCAAACAGTCATGTCATCCTCTCCTTCCATTGTTACTTGCTCTGCCTGTCACATGCTTGGCATACTTCAGCGACAAGGGATTTATATGTCATAAATGTAGGGAAATAGTCAGGCTGACAGTGAAAATCTCAGAATTAGAGACACACATCCAAACTTAAAACGAGGATAGCAAGAATGTAAAGGCTTTAGATACTGTTTTGGATGTGACTAGCTTAGTGAACTCTGTACATAGTTTGGTTCCGGCTGTAGAGCCCGCACAGCAGGGCAATTGGGTGACCGTGAGACGGCCTATTCATGGGGAAAAACACCGCTCTTGCATTCCGATTAGAACATCAAACAGGTTCTCCCCACTCATCCGCTGAGAATCCTGTTGAAAGTGCCCTAGTTATTGGCGATTCTATTACACAGAATGTGAAAATAGAGACACCAGCAACAAGAGTCACATGTTTGCCCGGAGCCAGAGTGCCTGGCATCAAAGCAAATAATGCTAATCGTTATTCACGTCGGCACTAATGATGTTCAACTTCACCAGTCGGAGATGTGTGTGAATTCGCAAGTACAGTGTCAGACACTGTAATTTGCTCTGGCCCTCTTTCTGTTCGTCGGAGTGATGAGATACTTAGCAGACTATCATCACTCAATGGCTGGCTGTCTTAGTGGTGTCTGCAGAATAATATAGGGTTTATAGACAATTGCCAAAAATTGACAAAAACAAAAAAGTTTTTGGGGCAGACCTGACCTGTTGAAAAGAGATGATATTCATCCCTCCTGGGATGGTGCCACTCTTCTCTCTAGTAATATGGCACATAGTCTTAGAGCTGAAACATGACAAACTCGGGCCCAGGTCAGGAAGCAGACAGACCAACTGGCTAAACCAACCGTCTGCTAGCTGTCTCATGTCACAGAAGTCAGATAAATCCAAACACATAGAAACTCTTTCACCTAGATATCATCACATAAAGACTGTGTCTGTACCCTGAATTAGTAAATATATAAAACTTCCAAACCTATTTAAGGGTAAAGATTTAATTGATGTTCAAAAAAAAAAAAAACCCGATAATACTGATGAACAAATTAAAGCTTGGGTTGCTGAATAATAGATCCCTTTCTTCAAAAGCACTTACTGTAAATGATATTATCACAGACAATAATCTATATGTGCTGTTTTTGACAGAAATTTTGCTAAAACCAGACGATTACATTTACTTTAAATGAGTTTACCCTTCAAGGTTACTATTATCGACACAAACTGCGTCGGAAAGGCAAAGAGGGAGGTGTTGCTATAATTTATAGTAATATCTTTAGTATTACTCAAAAGTCTTTCAAATATAATTCCTTCGAAGTGATTGTGCTTTATGTAACATTATGTAATGTAAGTGACAAATCCCATTTGAAATTCATGCTGGCTATTGTATACAGGCCACCAGGGCACCATATAGACTTTATCAAAGAATTTGCTGATTTTCTATCGGAATTAGTACTGGCTGCGGATAAAGTCCTAATTGTTGGTGATTTTAATATTCACATAGATAATGAAAAAGACACATTGGGATTGGCATTTACAGACATTCTAAACTCTATTGGAGTTAGACAACACGTGTCAGGACCCACTCATTGTCGTAATCATACTTTACATCTAATATTGTCACATGGAATCGATATTGATGCCGTTGAAGTTCTGCAGCAGAGCGATGACATCTCAGATCATTATCTAGCCTCTTGTATACTACATTTAGCCAAGGCTGTTAAACTGCCTCCCTGCCACAAATATGGTAGAACTATCACTTCTACCACTAAAGATTGCTTTATAAATAATCTTCTGGATCAGTTTCATTGCCTTAGCATACCAGACAGCTTAGAAGAACTCAATGTTGCAACAGAAACTATTGACTCTCTCTTTTCCAGCACATTAGATGCAGTAGCTCCTTTGCACTTAAAAAAGATTAAGGAAATTAGTCCAACGCCATGGTACAACGAACACACTCGGGCCTTTAAGAAAGCAGCCAGAAAAATGGAGTGCAGCTGGAAGAAAACAAAACTAGAGGTTTTACGCATTTCGTGGAGAGAGCTAATGATTGAGTACAGAAAGGCCTTAAAAACTGCTAGATCTGCTTAATTTTCAAATCTTTTAGAAGAAAATAAACACAAACCTAAGAATTTATTTGATACAGTGGCTAAATTAGTGAGAAATAAAGCTTCAACTTCTGATGTTTCCAAACAGCACAGCAGTAATGACTTTATGAACTTCTTTACTTGCAAGATTGATAATATTAGTATATGATACTGACTACTACAGTATCACATCAGACAGTGCATTGTAGTATCCCTGAGGAAAAATTCCATTCATTCGCTGCTATAAGAGCGGAAGAATTGTCTAAACTTGTTAAATCATCAAAATCAATAACATGTATGTTAGACCCTATACCGACTAAGCTATTGAAAGAGATGCTTCTAGAGGTCATAGATCCTCTTCTTAATATCATTAATTCATCCTTATCACTAGGATATGCACCAAAAAGTTTTAAGATGGCTGTTATTAAACCTCTAATTAAAAAAACACAACTTGATATTAGAGAATTAGTCAATTACAGGCTGATCTTGAATCTACCTTTTCTGTCAAAAATACTAGGGTAGTATCATCACAACTATTTTCCATTTTAGAAAGAAATGGTATCTGTGAGGATTTCCAGTCAAGATTTAGACAGTACCATAGTACTGAGATTGCTCTCATTAGAGTTACAAAGGATTTGCTGTTATCGGGGTTGTATCTCTCTATTAGTGTTACTGGATCTTAGTGCTGCATTTGACACTATCGATCACAACATCTTTTAAATAGACTCGAAAATTATGTTGGCATTAATGAAATTGCATTGGCATGGTTCAAATCATACTTATCTGACCATTATTAGTAGTAAACGAAGAGATGTCATATCGATCACAAGTTCAATATGGAGTACCGCAAGGCTTAGTACGTGGACCATTGCTTTTCACTCAGTACATGCTACCCTTAGGAGATATCATTAGGAAGAATGGCGTTAGTTTTCACTGTTATGCTGATGATACTCAGCTCTATATTTCTTCGCGCTCTGACGAAACTCACCAATTCACAAAATTAATGGAATGCATTGCTGATATAAAAAATTGGATGACAAGTAATTTCCTACAGCTAAATTCAGAAAAAAAAAACAGAGATTCTAATTATTGGACCAAAAACTTCTGCACATAATAACCTAGAATACTGTCTAACACTTGATGGCTGCTCTGTTAAGTCTTTGTCGTCAGTTAGGAACCTGATTTGCTCTATAATGCGATATATCCGATCAACCAATCACAGCGCACCATTCCACGCACTGTATACAGTAATGGTGGCGCTCTGAATACACCTGGCATCCTAGTTTTTCTTATCTACTTTGTACTTTGTGATCAACAAAAACGAAAAATGAATAATTTTGACAGCATTGATGAACCTGTGGTGGGGAAGAAACGTAAGTCATCGTGAGGAGATTAAGAAGATGAGGCACTCGAGTCGGGAGGAGGAAAAATGCCAGCTGTTGCTTGTTCCACGACAGGATCGAACGTCTGTCACGGTCCCCAAAACTGAATCATGAACAGTTTTTAAAAGCCGTTTTTAATACCAATGTACTCGGCAAATGTGTTTATTTGAACCGTGCAGTGGTGCCAGATACTCTTTAATCGGTAATGACAAACAGAGACGTAATTAATTTATAACAATGATGACCCGTTGAATGCATTTTGACTCAAATGCCTGTATATAAGATTAGTATTGACAAAGTTCAGAGGCTATCATATATGTGAATCAACTTACTTTGTTGTGTATTTTCAATATGAAAAATAACTTTTATATTGATGAATTATTGCATTTTGGAACAAAACGCGTCATGGATTTTTTGAATTTTGGGGAAAAAATAATCCGTTTTTATAATAAACATTTGAAAATCAAAATCTAGATTTTAAGTTTTTAATGTTTTTATAACCAAAAGATGCTATGTGAAAGTTTGAAACAGAAAATAGTGGTTTTCATCTTGCCACTTTCTTGGTAAAGAAAACACATTTTTACTCAGATTAATCAAAATGGATTTATAGCATTTTGGAACCAAACTCTTCAAATACTGGGTTTAGGTCCGTAATCCCAACAGCAGTCATGGCGAAGTCTGCTGACTTGACAGTTGTTCAGAAGACGATCATCAGGACCTACAATGAGGGTAAGCCACAGAGGGTCATTGCTGAAAGAGCTGGCTGTTCGCAGAGTGCTGTGCCAAAGCATATTCATGGAAAGTTGACTAGAAGGAAAAAGTGTGGTAGGAAAAGGTGTACAAGTGAAAGGAATGACCGCAGGCTTGAGAAGATTGTCAGACGAAGCCGATTTAAGAACTTAGGAGAGCTTCAAAAGGAGTGGACTGAAGCTGAAGTCAGTGAATCAAGAGCCACCGCACACAGACATCTTCAGGAAATGGGCTACAACTGTCACATTCCACGTACCAAGCCACTTCTGGACCAAAGACAACGTCAGAAGCGTCTTACCTGGGCTAAGAAGAAAAATAACTGGACTGTTGCTCAGTGGTCCAAAGTCCTCTTTTCAGATGAAAGTAAATTTTGCATTTCATTTGGAAATCAAGGTCCCAGAGTCTTTATAGGTACATTTATAATTACACTGTTGAGCCATCACCTTACCCCTACCCTTAAACCTACCCATACCACCAAAGCTTTCCCTAACCTTACCCGTATCCCACCTCAATAGCAGCAAAAGTGTTTTGCAATTCAATATGAACTCAATAAGTACATTGTACTTATTTTTTGACGTAAGTGCATAGTAGTTAAGGCCACCTAAGATAAAGTGGGACTGTTGTTTTTTCTTCATATTACTTAACTAGTCTCTGTTTATTTTTTTTACTAGTTCTCTAGTTTATTCTTAGTTTTAGTTCTTTTTTCCTTTTTAGCTTTGCTTTAGTTTCTGCCTTCTGCCTTGTCTTGTGTGTTGTCTTTTGTCTTGACTAGTCCTGCAGGCTGTGGCTCCCTGGTTTCCCTTTGTATCTGCCTAGCAGCAAGACCGGTGCTGTGCCTGATTGTGCCCTGTGAGTGTCTATCCCCTCAAGTTGTGTGATCTTGCCCAGTCCACTCTGTTTTTCTTCAGTCTTGTTCAGCTTACCATCACTGTTCTCCAAATCTCAGCCATCCTGGGCTGGACTCAGTGGCCATTCTTTCAGCCTGCTTGTCATCGTGCCTCCAACCTCCCTATTGTTTGGACTGTAATCACCTCCTCTCACACAATATCATGTCTGAAGTCAATTGTCCTGTCAAACCTGTTAACACTTTCTGCGAGTCCTCTCTCATAGATTCCATAACAAGAAATACACTGGGCCCAAAGCCACAAGTCTTAATAAGTTATCTTTCGGGATGATAGAATAAAAAAATGACGTTTTCAGGCGACAAGGATTTGTTTTTCAAGCAAATGAAGGGAAAAACAATTGATCTATAAATGAACATGCATCCCAGGACATTGTGTGTATGATTATTACTGTCTTGTGTAGTGTCTTTTTTATGGTATTTTGTTTTATGCATAATTTATGATAGAATCAACGGTTAATGTAACCTCACCTATACCAAGTTTGGGGTCTACAAATTTGTATTTTAAAGATATAAATGATTGTGTATACATGTCATGTCGATAACTGTGCAACATATTAGTATTACAAGAATCTTTAATAGTTTCTTCATCAGCAACCAATCCAGTTACATATGCAAACGATCTGCTTGAGACAAAGGATTGTAAAACTTTCCCTATGAAAGCTTAAGTATGTTTGGCTCAGTGACCCCTAGGAGGAGACCATCATTAATGTTAAAAAGCCCCCACGCAGATCCCACTCCCTCTTCTTGCTTCTACTGCTGCTGCTTCTGGTTGATTTGAGTGTGGGACCCCACTGGGGCCCATGGACACCAGCAGGCCTTGATCACAGCCTGCTATGTCTTCACTCTCCACCCGTGAGAGAGGACTCTGTGGTATTAATACTGCTACATCAAGTTAATTCTATTAACTGGTCCAAATATTTATAATTAATTATAATAAGTTGTTATTAATATAATTATTAATATTTCCTTTGAGCTAATTTGCTACAGCTATTTTGAAAAATAAACTTTGGCAGCGGGTTCATTTGTTCATGGGAGTCTAATGTATAGTTTTCAGATTAATATAGGGTTCATAGACAATTGGAAATGTTTTTTGGGGCAGACCTGACCTGTTGAAAAGAGATGGTATTAATCCCTCCTGGGTTGGTGACGCTATTCTCTCTAGTAATATGGCACATAGTCTTAGAGTTGAAATTTGACTAACTGGGCCCAAGTCAGGAAGCAGACAGAATGGCTAAAGCCGGGGACACATTTAACGATTGTAAGGCCGATTATGAATGTAATCTGATACTTACGACTGATCATGCCGAAACGTGCCAAGTCAGAGCCAGATGCGTTCAGTTGGTGTTTACAGTTGGTGTTTAAATTCCGTGTGTAAGTATTTAAATCTGCTTCAGTCGAAGGAAACAGTCTTTTTGTGTGTTGAGCTCAGTCTTAGAATGTTTTAGCTAGTCGTTAAGTGCGTCCCTGGCTTAAAGGTGCAATATGTACGATTTCTGTCCGCTAAAGGTCGCTAGAGGCCTATTCAAAACAAAGATGTAGCTTCATGATGGCAAGTTTGAGTGCGCAATCTTGGGACATGTGGTCTTCACCTCACAGCCGGTGGAAACAATCGGGATAGGACTCAGGAAGAAATCATGTTCATGGATGTGATTATTAATGTTACCGTAGTATAAAGCAGAGCAGGACCAAGTGTTATGGGAGCTGAACGAGGTCCCTGGAGCGATTGCTCAACACACGCCTCATGAGCACCGGAACTTTTATCATGCCACAGTTGCCGGCGCCGCTTCCGCTTTTCCCGTCATGAGTATGAGGTAATGCAGCTCTGTTTATCATATTAGATACATTTGAGAGTGTTGAAAATGGTGTTATAACATTACACCGTGTGTTTGCTCGGTGGCTGCTGTGAGACACTTGTTGCACACTGCAGTCGTTGTTGCACATTACATCGATTTTTAGAATATCATATTAAATGCTGGATGGCTTATGTTGATAAATGGCATGCAATTAATTTTAAAACGTATTGTATGATGGAGAAAATTCTGTATTACTGTTACTAAAAATAAAGCTGCATCTAATTATGCTACGTTAGCTCTCTGAGGCATGGTAAAAGCATGGTACTCGCAAAAATCAAGAAAATTAGATTTAAACAATAAGACTAAACGTGTTGAGCTATATAACAACAATTAGTTTTCTGTCTATAAACGTAACCAAACAGTTGTTCCCTTGTCTGGGTAACGCAGGTATGACGCAATTGATAGGCGACTCCTCACATGTCCCGGAGCCTTGGGTAAAATTGCAATTTTCTCACGATTTACAAATAGTTGGAAATATATAACACTGGCCTAGTGAATTTTGGATATTTTACTGCAAAAATCTTACATATTGAACCTTTAAGCTGACCATCAGTGAGCTGTCTCGCATCACAGAAGTCAGATAAATCCCAACAGATTCTTTCACCTAGATATCATAATATAGAGACTGTGTCTGTCCCCCAAATTAGTAAATACAAAAAACTACCCAAACCCATTTTAGGGTAAAAATTTAACTGATTAAAAAAATTATACAGATGAAAAAATGATAAAGCTTGGGTTGCTGAATATTAGATCCCTTTCTTCAAAAGCACTTATTGTAAATTGAATGACCACAGACCATAACCTAGATGTGCTGTGATTGACAGAAACCTGGCTAAAACCTGACTAAAAGCTACTGTTTACAGGCCACCAGGGCACCATACAGACTTTATCAAATAATTTGCTGATTTTCTATCGGAGTTAGTACTGGTCCAGATAAAGTCCTAATTGTTGGTGATTTTAATATTCATGTAGATAATAAAAGACACATTGGGAATGGCATTTATATTCTAAACTCTATTGGAGTAAGACGACATGTGTCAGGACCCACTCATTGTCATAATAATACTTTAGACCTAATATTGTCACATGGAATCAATGATGGCGTTGAAATTTTGCAGCAGAGCGATGACATCCCAGATCATTATCTAGTCATGTGTATACTCATTTTAGCCAAGGCTGCAAAACTGACTCCCTGTTACAAAGATGGTAGAACTATCACTTCTACCACTAAAGATTGCTTTATAAATAATCTTCCTGATCAGTTTCCTCTCCTTCGCAGCTAGAGTTCTTACTAGAACCAGGAAGTACGACCATATTAGCCTGGTTCTTTCAACATTGCATTGGCTACCTTAAACATCATAAAGATGTTAAAATCTTGCTAATTTAAAGTACTAAATGGTTTAGCTCCCCAGTACCTGAGCAAGCTCTTAACACATTTTAGTCCTTCACGTCTATTGTGATCTCACAATTCTGGCCAGTCTGATAATTCCAGTTATGTATTATGCGGGCTAGACAAGTAATTTGGCAATGTCACTTTGTAAAAAAGACTAAGCGTCTGCACACATACACATTCAAATGCGCAAACCTATAGAGTAAACACGTAAATGAACGGCAAGAACGCATTAAAAGTATTTTGTTTTCACTTAAAAAGGTGTCACTTAAGTGGCCCCTACATTAATAATTAGTTAATAATCAGAATTTTGGCCAATTGATAATACCTAGAATATCAAAATCAACCGCAGGTGGTAGATCCTTCTCCTATTTGGCACCTAAACTCTGGAACAATCTTCCAAGCATTGTTTGGGAAGCAGACACACTCTGTCAGCTCAAATCTAGGCTAAACATGCATCTCTTTAACCTTCACCTAGACATGACGGCAACGCAGAGATTGAGACAACTTGATCATCCCCTGTGAAGGCCTCACCGACACGACAGCCAGTGGCACAGATTCCCAACAAACCGTCCCATATTGGCGTGATGAATACGATCTTCAACTAGATGGAAGTGGATTAAATATCGTGACTGTTGCAATCCCAATCGGACTTATGACCTGTAAAGCTGCCTGAATCATAATCATGCACTGTTCGCTGTTGGCCAGAGGAGAACTGGCCCTCCGACTGAGCCTGGTTTCTCCCAAGGTTTTTTTTCTCCATTTTTATCACCTGCTTGTCACCTGATGTCACCAGCTGGAGTTTGGGTTCCTTGCCGCTGTCGCCTTTGGCTTGCTTATTTGGGGACACTTGATATTCAACAATGTGTTTGATCTCCCTGCTTTGACACCATTGTATGTGAACTGAACTGAACTGAGCTGAACGATGACATCACCGTTTTCTCTAGTGCTGATATATAGATAAATTAACTAAATTAATAACTATTGATTTTTACAATGGAATGAATCAATACTGAATTTATTTAAGCTGGTCAATGACACAGTTTTCTTTAAGAGCTACTGTGTAACCAAAATTATTTACCAGTTATCACTGTAAAGCTGCTTTGACACAATCTGCATTGTAAAAAGCGCTATATAAATAAAGGTGACTTGACTTGACTCGGCATACCAGATAGCTTAGAAGAACTCAATGTTGCAACAAACTCTCTTTTTTCAAGCAATTTAGACACAGTTGCTCCTTTGCGTTTAAAGATGATTTAGGAAAATAGCCCAATGCCATGGTACAATGAGCACACTCTGCCCCAGAGAGCAGCCCAAAAAAAAAAAAAAAAAAAAAAAAATGGAGCACAGCTAGAAGAAAACAAATCTAGAGGTGTTTCGCATTTCATGGAAATAAAGCATTGCCGCATACAGAAATGCCTTAAAAACGGCTAGATCTGCTTATTTTTTGACTCTCCTAGAAGAAAACAAAAACAACCCTAGGTATTTATTTGATACAGTGGCTAAATTAACAAGAAATAAAGCTTCAACTTCAGATGTTTTCAAACAGCACAGCAGTAATGACTTCTTTACATGCAAAATGGATAATGTTAGAGAGAAAAGTATGTCCATGGTTGTAGAACCTAACAAAGGTGTATGGGGAAGAACACCCTGCAGCATCACAGACATCCTGGAGAGAAACTCCTGATGTTAATGCTTTTGAAGCAGCCATACTTCTGGTTGAGTGGGCTCAGACCACCAAAGGTGAAGGCTAGCCGGCAGCTTCATACACAAGAGAAATAGCCTAAACTCTCTACTTGCTCATCCTCTGCTTAGATGCTGGACACCCTTTCCTGGGTGGCCTAAAACACAGAATGAGTTGGTCAGATTTACGCCACAGGGCAGCTCTGTAGACATAGGCATTTAAGGCCCTCACAGGGCATAGCAGATTCAACTTTTCCTGGTCCAGGGTGCTAATAGGAGGAGGAAAGAAGGACTTGAACTTTAGTGGGAACTTTAGGAATATACCATGGTCTAGGGTGAAGAAAAGCTTTCACCATACATGGTGCAAAGTCTAAACACAAAGTAGATACAGAAAGGGCTTGAAGGTCTCCAACTCTCTTGAGAGACATAATGGCAAGGAGAAAGAGGACTTTCAAAGTCAGAAACATTTCTAATACTTCTTCGATATTCTCAAAGGGAGCCACAGAAAAGCCTTCTAGATCAGTGGCCAAATCCTATGACGGTATTGTCTGTACGAACTAGAACATTGTGGCTCCTGAAGTCTGGGAGGAAGTGTTTTAGAGCTAAAAACACTGCCATCATTTCCAGAGAGTTTATGTGCCATGTGAGATGATAGCCCCTCCACAGACCTTGAGCCAAGTATCCATCTAGGATCGGTCCCCAACCCGTGAGGGAAGCATCCATCGTTAGCATTCTGTGACAACAAGGAGCTCCCAACACTGGGCCTAGGGACAGGAACCAAGGCTTCTTCCACATAACTAAGGTACGAAGGCATCGCCGTTTGACCTTGATCATGCGAAAAGGGTTGCCCCTTGTGGAAAACCACTTGGTCCTGAGCTATCACTGTAAAGGTCTCATGTACAGCAGGCCAAAAGGTATCATGTTAGATGCAGCTGCCATGAGACCCAACAGTCTCTGAAACGGTTTTACAGTGGTGGACTGGACTAGCTTTAACTTGTTCACGGCTACTAGAATTGACTCAATACAAGCAGGGGAAAGACATGCCTGAATTATCGTCGAATCCCAAATCACCCCTGTAAAAGTGTTCCTTTGAGCTGGAACAAGCACACTTTTCTTGGAATTGAGCCTTAACCCCAGTTTTCTCATGTGGTCGAGAATGAAATCTCGATGTCGATTTTTAATGTTTTTAAAAGATGTTTGGTCTGCTCACCAAGGCTGCATTTATTTAATTAAAAATTCAGTAAAAACAGTAATACTGTGAAATATTATTACAATTTAAAATAACTGTTTTCTGTTTGAATATATTTTATAAAGTAATTTATTCCTGTGATCAAAGCTGAATTTTCAGCATCATTACTCCAGTCTTCAGTGTCACATGATCCTTCAGAAATTATTCTAATATGCTGATCTGCTGCTCAAGAAACATTTATTGTGTACAATTGTACAAAATATTTTGTACAATTTTTTTTTCAGGATTCTTTGACGAATAGAAAGTTCAAAAGAACAGCATTTATTTGAAATATAATCTTTTGTAACATTATAAATGTCTTTACTGTCACTTTTGATCAATTTAATACATCCTTGCTGAATAAAAGTATTCATTTCTTTAATTTCTTTTCATAAAAATAAAAATTCTTACTGACCCCAAACTTTTGAACGGTAGTGTATAATGTTACAAAAGCTTTGTATTTCAGATAAATACTGTTCTTTTGAACTTTCTATTCATCAAGGAATCCTGAAAAAAAAAACTGTTTTCAACATTGATAATAATCATAAATGTTTCTTGAGCATCAAATCATCATATTAGAATGATTTCTGAAGGATCATGTGACACTGAAGACTGGAGTAATGATGCTGAAAATTCAGCTTTGCCATCACAGAAATAAATTACTTTATAAAATATATTCAAACAGAAAACAGTTATTTTAAATTGTAATAATATTTCACAATATTACTGTTTTTACTGTATTTTTAATTAAATAAATGCAGCCTTGGTGAGCAGACAAAACTTCTTTTAAAAACATTAAAAATCTTACCGTGTCCAAACTTTTGACTGGTAGTGTATGTTTCCTTCAGATCTATTTTGACAAACCAGTCCTCTGACCTGATTTGTGACACAATCTAATATTAGTGTCAGCATCTTGAAATTTAGCTTGCTTACTGAACGATTTAATAGGTGCAGATCTAGAATTGGATGTAACACCCATCCCCCCCCCCCCCCCCACCCCCCACACCACCATCCTTTTTTGGAACAATGAAATATTGGCTGTAGAACCCGGATTCTCTGTCGGGAGGAGGAACACATTCTATGGCCTCCTTCTCTAACAAACAGTTGTAACTGCGTTGTGGAAGAGGCTCATAGGGGAGACGGGCATCAAGAAAAGAAAAGCTTTATCATGGTCCTTGATGCCCGAGAGGTTCAGCCATAAGTGTTTTTCTGTGGCCACCAGGGCTGACATAGAATGGTTGATTGACTTGGCCTTCTCCTTGGTAGCCTGAAGAGACAAATCAGTAGCTTTGTGAAGCTCTTTAACAACTTCGGAGCCCACATCCCCACCTTCATCCAGGTCTCTGAGCAGGTCGGCCTGGTATACCTGAAAGATTGTATGCAGACATGCAGCGGCCTGACCTGCTGCCGAATACACTTTGCCCATCAGCGCCAAAGTTGTTCTGACTGGCTTAGTGGGCAATGTTGGGGCTTTAAGGGATGATGTAGACTCAGGGGAGAGATAACTGGCAAGCGTCTCTTCAACCTATGGCACTGCCCCATAACTATGCTCTTTCACTCATAAAATATTAGAGTAATTTGATGTCTGAGGGGAATGTACTGTATAAGAGACCGGTTTTCCCCACGACCTCGATACCCCAGTGTGGAGGTTGGGAAAAAACGGTAAGCCTCGACGTGGAGGTTGTGCACGAGATGGAAGATAACTCCAATTGTGCACAGGAGCTGTAACAGGCTGATTTCTGCTAGAATGTCTGACAAGCACTCACTAGTACTTCTCTGTCTGCATCAATGTTAGGCCACCAAAAATGGCTACGAGCTAGGGCATTCATCTTTAATATTTGAAATGTATTTATTTAGGATAAACCCCTTGTGATGTAACATCTCGTTTTCAAGGGGGTCCCAACATTCAAAATTACACAATCTTAACATACAAACATCATGAAATTGTAATTACAATACAAACACAAAACACACAACAAAAAAAACAAAAACAAAAACAAAACCATGATATCTTCACCATGATAATTGTGTAGTTCTGTCAGCATTTGTCAAAATCCTAAAACTTTTAGCACAAGCACACGGAAACCCCAAAGAACACACTAAGATTACACAGTCAGTTCTGCATTTCTCAAAAAAAAAAAAAAATATGGCTTTAATTTATCCTCAGTTACTTGTTTTGGCCAGTCATTTAACATAAAATAATTTAATTTCTGTGACACGGGGTCCAGTTTTGTCTGTTTTGCTATTTCTTGTGTAGATATTGGAACACTATCCAAAAAGGACACTCAGAATCAAAGTTTACTCTCATTACTCTCAACAGTCAAGTCAAGTCACCTTTATTTATATAGCGCTTTTTACAATGCAGATTGTGTCAAAGCAGCTTAACATTGATAACTGGTATATAATTTTAGCTGCACAGCAGCTCTTAAAGAATAGTGTCAATGTCGGCAGATCAAAGCACTGTTGAATATCAAATGTCAAGTGTCCCCAACTAAGCAAGCCAAAGGCGACAGCGGCAAGGAACCCAAACTCCAACAGGTGACATCAGATGGCAAACAGGTGGCAAATAGACTTCTGTGTTAAAATGGAGAAAAAAAACAGTGAGAGGTAAGAATGACAAAGCATCAGTGTTACTGTGTTGCAGGGAGGGTTTATATGTTATGTCATACTGATACACGGCTAAAATCTAAGACCATCTCTGTAATCTCGCTGCAGCCAAATTCGGACTGCCTGTCTTCAGGCCAGATATCTTGACCACTGGTTTGTGATCTGTATATAGCCTAAATTTCCCTCACCTGAGCACGAACTCAGGACTTCATTTCCCATAACCCTGTACCTGGTCCTGATTACCCACACACCCATCTCCTGGACTATAAAACACACACTCTCACCCATTGCGAAGTCTTGTTTTGCCCCGGCTGACATTTCTAAGCATTTTTCCCTGTGATCTGTATTCTTGTGTTTGACCTTGGACTGTTTATTCCCATGTTGATTGTTTGCTGGCTGCCCTGTTGATTCTCTGCCTAGATATCTGGATTTACTCTGCTGCCTGCCCTGACCCTTTGACTGTCCCTGTTTACGATTCTGCTCTGTCTTGGATAGTTATTGCTGGTGATTGACCTCTACCTGTTAGACTACGATTGTTTAATAAAACTGCACATGGATCCTATCACGTCTGACTCCTCTTTACAGTAGTCATTAAATTTAGTCACCCCAAAAATAATGCTCAGAGCCTCTTTTTTTTTCAATTTGAGAATAGTTAACCTCAGTCTTTGTTATTGTGCATGAGGCACACAAAATGGGCTTCTCTGTGCCATCTGGAAATTGATGTGAAATTATTGCCCCAACCCCACAAGGGGGATGCATTTCTGTCCCCTTCCAATCAGCATCTTTGTGAAGTGGTTTAATTTCAATTGACAGATTTGAAATCCAGTTTATTGAAATGTTAGGGGTACAGTTCTATGTCTAGCTACGGATTAATCGTCACTTTATAATTGCTGCATATGCAAACTGAGCTGTCCTGTTTTGGGATACAGACAAGGGGCGTGGCCCACTCACCGCGTAACACCGGAGAAATTACTCCTTGATGCTCAAGTTCATTCAATTTTTTTATCGACAGCCTTCCGTAGTGCATAAGGCACTGGCCTTGCTTTGCAAAACTTTGGTTTTGCCTCGGGTGAAACTCACAGTGGTGGTTACCCCCGTTTGCGGTACCTAAGTGCAAACTAAACACAGCTTTGTGCTCCATGAAGAATTTCTCAACCAGAACGCCTATGTGATTCACTCAAGACCAGTCCAAATTTAGCAGCCAGATCCAATCACAACCCATAAGATCTGGCCCCATGCCTCCCAACACTAACAAAGTTAGTTGTAGATCTTGTGCACCATTCTGAACTCAGACATTAATTTTCCCAACAATTTTAGGGGTTGATCATTATATTCAGATTCAAATTACATGGCTGCAATTTTCTACATTTTAACCAGTACAAGCTCTCGGAGATAACCGATACAGTGGCCCCAGAGTCTTAAACATTTTAACCCTGTTACATCTCACCATAACCTTGCATGGTTTAACATACCCGGATAAGTCCGTTGTCACTGTGTGCAGTCTCAAATCAGTTTGCTTCTGTGCAACATCTGATAACAGTGCCACAGCCCCATAAACTGAATCCTCCCATCTTTCACCTCAGCTCAGCTCCGCTCCACTATGCTCAGATCTCTTAGCTGTGCAAAAGTTTTCAGACCAACCACAGACAAAAATACTGCTCACCGCCGGTCAGATTCAATCTTGTTGGCCACCAGAAACTGCAGAAGCCTTTCTTCATAGTTTTCAAACATCTCTGTTATTTCGTTGACCATTAATCCTGTTTTACATACTGTTTAGTGCCATGCTGCTCCAGTGTTTTTTGTTTTTTTTAGCTAATCACGGATGGTGTGATTGACTTGTCACCAAACTTGTCATGTATTTACTGGAAAAACAAATACGATTCTCTTTTTGATTGATGGGTTTTATTTGCTAATTAAACGGTTAGTTCACCCAAAAATGAAAATAATGTCATTTATTACTCACCCTCATGCTGTTCTACACCCGTAAGACCTTCGTTCATCTTCGGAACACAAATTAAGATATTTTTGTTGAAATCCGATGGCTCAGTGTGGCCTGCATAGCCAGCAATGACATTTCCTCTCTCAAGATCCATTAATGTACTAAAAACATATTTAAATCAGTTCATGTGAGTACAGTTTCAAATTTCAAAACACTGCTTCATTAAGTTTCAGAGTGTTATGAATCTTTTGTGTCAAATCATGATTCGGATCGCGTGTCAAACCCATAGGTCAAACCGCCAAACTGCTGAAATCACATGGCTTTGAACCACTGATTCGACACAAAAGATTAATAACGCGCCGGTGCTTTCTGAAGCAGTGTTTTGAAAACGGCCATCACTATATAAGTCATTATTTTGTTTTTTTCTTTGTGCACAAAAAATATTCTTGTTACTTTATAACGTTAATATTGAACCACTGTACTCACATGAACTGATTTATGTTAATGTGAGTACAGTACAGATCCAGTTATGGCAGCGAGGAATATGGACTTGGCTGGCTGTGATCTGACTGAATACCTCACCAGGATGGGGGGGTGCCATATACCAGTGGCCATAGTGGCTGAGCCTGGGGTCCGGGCTGAGGCCACACCGCCATGGCGCCCCGATCTGCCCGATCCTCCATGGTCCCCTGCACTGCCGGTACCACCCTGGAGGCATCCTACCAGTCCGCACCTGCCCACGACCTCCAGGGTGCCCCAGGGGGAGTAATGTCACATGTATGTCTGCTTTTGCACCATGATCTGTTTGTCACATGTTCTCCTTTGTTTTTAGTTTCCCGCCACTTGTTTTTTGTCTTGGTTACTTATTAATGAGTGTCTTCAGTTTAGGTGTTTCTTGTTGATTAGTCTCGTTAACTCCTCAGTTCACTCTTGTGTATGTATATATATATATATATATATATATATATATATATATATATATATATATATATGCCCTTAGTTTCATTCCATTCTTTGTCCTGTATTAAGTTACATGGTGTTGTGTTGTATTTCCTGGTGATTTTATGTATTCAAGTATTCAATTTTATGTTGTTTGAAGATATTCGTCATGCATTGAATACTACACCACCACTCGTGACAAATGCATTATTAAGCATTAATTAATGATTAACTTGTTCACAATTAAGCATTAGATAAGAATGAACACACTAGTAATTAATGATTAACTTTACATTATAACAGTCCTGAATTATGCATTAGTTAAGCATACATAAACTAGTAATTAATGATTTACTTCTTAATGATTAATGATTCACAATTATGTATTAGTTAAGCATGGACACAATAGTAATTAATGATTAACTTGACATATAGTAAGGGCGTATTAGCCATTATTACAAATTATTAAACATTTGAAAGATACACATTTATGCTATAAATAAACAAAAAATAACCTAGTAATTAATGATTAATTGAATCTACAGTAAATGCCTTTTAGTCAATATCCCTTGGTCAACTTAATAAGCCATATATTATTATTATATTATATATTATTATATTATATTATTTTTGTGTAGTGATGTAATTATATGTATGTGCCATTCTATTAAGTTAACTGAACAATAAGATAGTAATTATGTTGTAATTATGTTTAATTGCTGCTGGTTTTCAGTTATAAATTGCTAAAATAATATAATAAAGACAATTTTACCCCCAAAGCGAAAGGTAAATCAACATTAATTATGGCACTTATTGAGTGATATTCAAGTTTATTGACCAGAATAAGCCAATAATTAAGGCTAACCTGCCATCAATACAGTACTAATAAAGGCAATTTGACCTCCTATTCTAAAGTGAAAGTTAAATCCACATTAATCATGGCACTTATTGAGTGATATTCAAGTTTATTGACCATAATAAGCCAATAATTATGGCTAAACTGCCACTAATACAGTACTAATAAAGACAATTATTTTAGAGTTTCTTATTTACATTATTGGTTTGTTTAGTTATTCTGCAACGTGATCTCACGAGAATGTGTATTTTTACGTAAAGTGTGGTTCTACAACACATACATTTACTTACGTTTTTATACACTGAAACACTATTTATCATGTAATACTTATTTTGTTCGCCATGGGACACAAAAGGCGTTTTCTCAAACACAGCACTAGAAAATACACCAAAACGCAACATAAATTCATAAAAGACAACAATTTAATCCGCTGTAATCCACATCTTTAGAATCCATACGACTGTGAGGAACAGATCCGAATTAATTTCTGTATCCAGCGATCTTTATCTTCATCCTCAACAGCGACCGTAAACAAATCCCGCGATTGTTATGATATGAATTCAAAAATTGCCGCCTCAAAAAGCTTGACAGGACACGTTTTACGGCAGTGATATCAACACTCATTGGCTCTCACCTGCTTCGTCACAGATTGCAACATGCCGTGAAATAAAGTGGAATACCATTTTCGTGGATTAAATTCTGCTCTGTACCTGATACAAAACTATTACATATAACAAGAGAGGACTGCAACTGCAATACATCGTCGTTCGGACTACTATTGGTAGTGCTTTTGACATTTTCTTAATAAAGAAATTATTGTGATTAAGTTACACTTTTCTGTCTGTCATGTTTTTTTTTTTTTTTTATAACTACACATTTTTAAGAAATGGTTATGGGTAGGTTTAGAGGTTTGAGTGGATTTAGTGGCTCAAAATATCCTTTTAATGCTATAGTGTAACTAAAATGGTTATTTCCCTGAATATTTCTGTCCATTACGTTCATTTTATATTCTCTATAAAATGGTTATGTTTGAGTTTAGGAATAAAAAAAATGTATCTATAAAATGGTAAAAGGGAAATTATACACATATCTTTATGATATAAAAGATTCGTAAATATTGTACGATTTTTTTTTCTTTTCTTTCTTTTTTTTAATAATATGTTTGCGTTTAAATGTTGCCAATACGTCTATGTTGTATCTTTCACCATTTATCCAAACGTACAAAAAAGTATGTTTTCTGTCTGTAAAAGTTATGTATTAATACTTATATAACTATGAGCCCATTTAATAAGTGTCTTAATTGAGGATATAACTTTTACTTTACAATGGGAGGTAAAATTGTCTTAGTACTGTATTAATGAGGATTTAACTTTCACTTTAGAATAGGGGGTCAAATTGCCTTTATTAGTACGGTATTGATGGCAGTTTAGCCTTAATTATTGGCTTATTCTCGTCAATACACTTGAATATCACTCAATAAGTGCCATAATTAATGAGGATATACCTTTCACTTTGGGGGTCAAATTGTCTTTATACTATTTTAGCAATTTATAACTGCAAAACCATCAGTAATTAAACATAATTACTAGCTTATTGTTTAGTTAACTGATAGAATGGCAGAAATATAATTACATCACTACACAAAAATAATATATGGCTTATTAAGTTGTAGATAATGAATAAAAGGCTTTTACTGTACATTCAGTTAATTATTAATTACTAAGTTAAACTTTTTGTTTATTTATAGCATAAATGTGTATCTTTCAAATGTTTAATAATTTGTAAATAATGGCTAATATGCCCTACTATATGTTAAGTTAATCATTAATTACTATTGTGTCCATGCTTAACTAATGCATAATTGTGAACAAGTAAATTATTAATTATTAGTTTATGTATGCTTTACTAATGCATAATTCAGGTCCATTATAATGTAAAGTTAATCATTATTTAATGCTTAATCATGCATTATTCTGGACCCTTAAAATAAAGTCTTACCAAACATTCTTACTGACCCCAAACCTTTGAACAGTAATGTATAATGTTACAAAAGCTTTCTATTGCAGATAAATGCCATTCTTTTGAACTTTCTATTCATCAAATAATCCTGAAAACAAATTGTACACAACTGTTTTCAACATTGATAATAATAATGTTTTTTGAGCACCAAATCAGAATATTAGAATGATTTCTGAAGGATCATGTGACACTGAAGACTGGAGTAATGATACTGAAAATTCAGCTTTGATCACAGGAATAAATTACATTTTAAAATATATTTAAATGTTAGAGTGCAGCCCACAAGGCTACTGTCTGATCACTCTTAATACTCCCATGCAAAGCCTTCTGATTCTTGTATTAGAAAACTACACTATCGCTCTTAATACTCCCATGCAAACGTGTAGCGTATTCAATTCACATTTTCTATAGTTTTCGAAGATTTAGTGTGGCTTTATAACACGCTCGGCACAGGAAACTCAAAGGAACAATCTTTAATTACTCAGAATATACAGGAGAATAAACAAGGATGCTACACATTAACATTGATAAGACCAAACAATGAACAGAAAGAACTCAGGGTCTAATATTACAGTAACGTTCCAGCTGACTGAGTTTTCCTGTATAGTTTACACCATTAGTTTAGAGATTTTTGTCCTTGAGAAAAATTAACATGTACTATACAAAATATATCCAAATAAATCAATATTCAATAAAATTGAATCTATATCAAATCGCATGCTTATGAATAGAAATTGCGTAGTGAAAATTGTGTCAATGCCAAGGAGGAAGACAGAAAACATGAAGGACAGAAACATGAAGTTCATTAAAAGGACATTTTCAAAAGCTGAAGTGATTTTCTTGTTTAATTTATTAGTTATAATAGGTATAACTCAATATTTTAACTAACTGCAAAAGCTGAATAATCAATCAAAGTCATTTAATCAAACCTAGTTGATTAATTGTTCTAACAATC
Source organism: Hypophthalmichthys molitrix (assembly GCA_037950675.1). Taxonomy (NCBI): domain Eukaryota; kingdom Metazoa; phylum Chordata; class Actinopteri; order Cypriniformes; family Xenocyprididae; genus Hypophthalmichthys; species Hypophthalmichthys molitrix. The sequence continues at coordinate 12,599,327 of CM075510.1, forward strand.
GTTAGATTAATTGATTATCAAAGTAATTATTTCTTGCAGCCCTATAGTTGGCATATTTACAGTAGTATTTACAGCACATCAGGATGCTTTAGGAGCTGATACTCACCGGTTAGGCTAAGGGATTTGCAGGATCCCAAAGTTTGTCATGTTAGCTGTTATGCTAGCCACAGGCCATGCTTAACCATGTAGTCACCTTGTTAAATTAATAAATAACCACAAGTTGCAAATGGGGAGCACTTACGAAGAGTAGAGATGTGTGCCATCCAGCAGAGAGCAGTTGTAGCGGTATAAAATCAAGTCATTTGCAGCACTTGTCAGGTTGCAGTCAGCTGGTTTGTAGGTCACTTTGATGTCCACTTGGTCTTTAGGGTTGTGAAAGTCAATGATGTGCAGGTCAAAAATGAGCACGGCAGAACCTGGGATCAACTCACCTGAGAACATTTTTACAAAGAACAGAGCAGATGAGAAAAAATCTGTGTCACATTGAATATGCAGTATTCTACCATCAGTCTCATTCTACTTAAAAAAAAAAAAAAAAAAAAAAAAAGTCCAAATTGAGGAATTGTATAATGTTAAATAGATTAAATATGTCAATTGTTTGAATATAATATAGCCTACTATGCCATATAATGGAAGTTAACAAAATAAAATGCCAAAATACAAGATACTTTCAGAAGGCCTTGTACACACACATATGGGAACACTATGAAATATTGAACGTAACAAGTTAGAGAAATATCTCTACGCCTGTTTCACACATACTCCGTTTGCAGTGCGTACGTGGTGCATTTTTTTCTTCTTTTTTTCTTTTCTGTACCCAGCCATGTTAACAGGTTAGAGCTTTAACACTGCACGCGGATGCGGTCTGGCAATGCATTCCAGGAGCAGTGCATCTGCAGCAGCACAGAGTCCATTTTTGCTGTGGCTCTACCATGCTGAATTAAAGCGACAGCACATTTTTTGCATTAAAATAATCATGTATTGACCTGAAAATCTAGTAATTTCATTTCAGTTTCATAGATGCATATAATTTAAAATGTATTCCATACTAAAATCTACTAAGTTTGAAAATCAACATGTGGCTTTTTGCATCGGGTAAAGCAAGGAAAACATGTAACCTAGGAGACGCTGCATCGAGAATGGCACTGTGGGAACACTTCACGTGATTACATTGTGAAGCACATGTTTTCCCTGAGACCACAGGAGGATTTGATACGCTAGTTTGCAAAGTGGATGTGAGCGCAAACCCCACTGGTGATTTATGTAGGCGACCACCGATGTGTTGTCTGACCCAACAAGTACATGGTGGCCCCTGAGGTCTGGGAGGAAATACTTGAGAGCAAGAAAAACAGCCAACATTTCCAGGCGATTGATATGCCAGTCCATGGGAGATCCCCTCCACAGACCCTGAGTTGAGCGACCATCTAGGTTCGTTCCCCAACCCATGAGGGAAGCATCCGTTGTTGTTTTGCGATGACAAGGAGCTCCCAACACAGGACCCTGGGATAGGAACCAGGGTTTCATCCACATAACCAGGGTACTTAAGCTTCGCAGTGTAACCTTCAAATCCAACAATCCCTGAAACTGTTTTACAGTGAGTGACGTGCCTAGCTTTATTTGGTTTACAGCTGATAGAATTGAATCAATGCAGAGATGTGAAGGATGTGCCTGCATCACCACCAAATCCCATACCATGCCTAGAAAAGTGGTCCTCTGTGCTGGAAAAATTATACTCTTTTTGCCGTTTAACCTCAAGCCCAACATTTTCATGTGAGCGAGAACGACATCTCAAAGCCAAACTGATAACTGATGTGACTTACCTAAAATCAACCAATCGTCGATGTAGTTCAAAATGCGAATGCCCTGAAGACGCAATGGTGCCAGTGCTTGTTTGCCAAGCATTTGTTGAAAATGCAGGGTGATAAAGCTAGACCGAATGGAAGAACCCGATATTGGTACACTTCGCCCCCCGAAAGCAAAGGCAGGTGAGACCCGAACTGAATAGTTTAACCCTTTTCGATTGTGCGCAGGACCCAACAAGATATATTTGGCAGTAGTTTCCATGCTGTCAGATATTATACTAAGGGAACTAGTCTCTTGAGACTGGCCTCTAGTGATTTTCGAGCAAGCAATCCGATGTCCTGAAGCAGCGAACCGGCAGGGGACAATCAAATTGGTAGCTTTGAGACCCTACGTTTCAGGGCGGACACTGGGATATACACTCGCTGGAGACTGGTGGGCCCTGCAGCACGCGAGGTGACAGGGTTGGCAGAACGGCCCCCTGAGGGCACCGAAGGGAGATGGGCACCATATAAACGAGGTGTTTACCACTTCCTTTCGGAGGGGACTACCCTCAGACGCCTGGTGCCACTGGCGTCATGACCTCTTCCCTGCATCCTTCTTGGCGATATTGACGGTCCTCAGATCCATCTTATCCCTTGAAGGCTGCAGTTGAGAGTGCCTCCCCAGGGGTGGGCTCGAAAAGCAATGCTCTGTTTTTGTGTGGCACACTGTGAGCAGCTGGCTTTAGATGTTTGGGGCTGCTCCCGCTCAGCAGCCCCTGAGACTTGAGAGTGGCGGGGGAGGAGCTTCTGAAATGCATCCACTTGTTGATTGGCCTCCTGAAACCTCTCGACGACTGTGGTGACAGTGTCCATAAGGAAATTCTTGTCTTTTTCCTTAATAGTACTCAGATTCAACCAAAAATGTCTCTCCGTAGCTACCAGGGCTGCCATAGCACGACCAATTGATCTGGCCATCTACTTGGTAGCCTGGAGAGAAAGATCTGTGGCCTGACGCAATTCCCCCACCCTCATCAAGGTCTCCTAGTAAATCTACCTGGTAGGCTTGCAGTACGCCCATAGTGTGTAAGCATGCTGCAGCCTGACCCGACAATCCATAAGCATTGCCCACCAAAGCTGATGTCGTTCTAACTGGCTTGGTGGGCAATGTTGGGGCCTTTAGAGATGATGCAGACTGAGGGGAGAGATAGCTAGCTAGTGTCTCTTCCACCTTAGGCATCGCCCCATAATCGTGCTCTTTATGGTCCACTTTTGAGGGAACTTGATAGGAAACTGTTTCTTTCACGATCTCGACAACTAAGTGTGGAGATCGGGAAAAAACTGAAGGCCCCAATGAGGAGGTTGCGCTCGCGAGGGCAGAAAGTGTTCATCAAGTTTACTTTTGGGGCAAACGTCCTGCTTTTCAGCTGGCCATTCAATATTTAACCTGGCAACAGTGTGAGTCACAATCTCCACCAGCTCCTCATATACAAGAGAGTGAGATGGCGAGTCCTCAATCTCTCCTGCTTCGATGCTTTCAACATCCAACTCCTCAAAGCTGGATATATGAAGCATCGGCACCTACCACAGGGCAGAAGAAACTGCAAAGCGTGCTTCCGAACCCTGAAAAAAGGTGCTGGATCTAGCAGGTGAGGGCAGAGATAAGGCAGAGTCTGTCTCTAACCCGTCTGCTAAATCCATCTGAGATCCCCATCATCTAAATCACCACTGTGCCTCATCAGCAGTGGGACCAGAACCATGGGCCCTCTTCAAAGAGCGCCAGGCAGGAGCACTGACTGTGCATGTTCCGCTCCCAAACAAACAACACACAGATCGTGTGTATCCCCACCTGTGATGTAGCGTTGGCAGGGAGGAACACACAATCTAAACTGCTGCTTGCTCGCCATTGTAATATATATATATATATATATATATATATATATATATATATATATATATATATAATATGCTAGTGAACTGAGACAACACCAAATAAGACAGTTTCCTGGTCGTGATGTCACCCGCTTCTGACATTTGGACTGATTTCACATGTGCTTCACGATGCAATCACGCAGAGCGTTCCCACAGCATCATTCTCGATGCAGCACGAGTTCCCTTGAAAGGAAACAACACCTTACTTCACATTTAGATAAACAAGGAGACATAATGCATAGCACTCGTCTCTGCATGAGGTGGAAAAACAAAAGTTCTTTATGACCTACAGGATGTCTAGTATAAAGATTTTAAAGCGAAAGAAAAGATGAGATTCAGTTGTTTCCGTCTATTGTAATAATTAAAAATGTTTTAATTGAAAATGTTTGTGATTTTAACATATAGCTATGTTTAAATGTTTTGACACCTGCTTAAGCAATGTAATATATAAATCTAAAGTATTACTTTATTTAAATATAAAGTAATGAATTGAATAAAACTTTGTTTAAATGTAGTGCATTTAAACATGACATCTATGAAAGAGTGTAGCCTATGTACAAAGAGAACTGCAATGCTGACAGTTGTGCGCTGCAAATGCGGCATATGTGAAAGCACGATAGAGTGTGCTGCTCCTGCATTGCATACATACTGCAACATGCACCAGACACTGCAACACATAACACTACAACACGCATGCGTACTGCAACACGCACCTGATCCATTTTCTCCATAGGCCAGATGAGGCGGCACAGTGACTCGTCTCCACTCACCCACACATACCCCCTGCAGGGCTTTGTCCATACCAGCAATCACATAACCCATGCCAATAAATGTGTTGTAAGTGCTGTTTCGAGAATAACTAGGGATGTAGAAAAATATTCAGTAAAATCTAAATATTCAGCATTTTGCTAACAGTACTTCACCATAAACGTGCAATACTCCTTGTAATGTGAAAATATTTATTTTCCAGATGAAAGACTCACCTGGAATCAAAGACAGTGCCATCTTGAAACGTTCCATTATAATGGTAGCGTATGAAATCTCCCACCACTGCCTTTCTCCTACATGGCTGTGGAATCTTTTGAACCTCCACATTTACATCATCCTTCACATTAAACACGTCCACCAGTAATACATCAAAAATTACAGTTGCATATGGAGGGATCTTTGTACCTAAAAAATAAAGTTCCATCAGACTATGCTTCAAACAAAACATATTTAAACAAAACCAGGATCTTGTAAAACACAGTGGATATAAAAAGTCCATACATTCGTTAAAAAACCTTTTTTTTTTTTTTTTTTTTTGGAATGTAAAAAATGAAACAAAGATGAATCATATCAGAACTTTTGCAGCTTTAATGTGAAAATTACAACCTATGCACTGACACTGAAAACCAGGGACCAGAAGAACCAGGGCAGATATGAAGGTGGGAGGTGCCAGGGCTTAGACAGGATGAAGCAGGAGGATGACCAAGATCCATGGCAGGTGGAAGGTCCTTGTTAGAGCTGATGGAGGGAGGAGCCATAGTGGAGCCTTGGTGGGAAGACCAAGCAGACCCAGCGAGATGACTGAGGAGGTGTAGCCGGTAGAGCTGGAGACCCAGGTACCACCAAAGGTCCTGAAGGCCAATGCAGAGCCATGGTGATGAGGGAAGGGGTGGAGGGACAAGGTGCAGCCAAAGGCCCAGAAGTCTGTGGCATAGGCAGAGCAACGACTGACAAAGGCAGAACCAGAGGGACAAGAAAGCCCGGTGAAGCCATGAGGACAACAGTCCCAGGTGGAGCCGAGGGGGCGAGGAGCCAAGGTGGAGCCGACTAGTTGGCCCAAGGTGGAGCTGGAGACCGGAAGACCTCAGGCAGATCCATGCAGCAAAGTGGAGCAAGCAGAGAAGGAGCAAAGAAACTAAATGGGGACAGCGGAGGCAGGGCAGAAGAACTGGATGGTTTTGACAGCGGAGGAGCCTTGGAACTGGGCAAGACTTGTTGCTGGGCTTAACCAGGGATGACTTGGACGACTTGGACTTATCCAGCGATGAATTGGAGCTGGACTTAACCAGCCTAGATGCAGAAGAATTAGAGCTGGACAGAACCAGTAGGAGGGTGGGAGACTTCGGGAAAAAACCTCTTCACACATTTTATAGAGATCTGGCACAGCTCACCCTCAGCAGAGCGGGGCTCCATCCCCACTACTCCCCACTATATCCTCATACTTTACTAAAATGCCCTCTTCACAGAACAATGTTGCCAGTTCATGCACCAGGTCAGACTCATTGTTAAGCTCAGGCTCCGGGGCAATGTTTGGCTCATGCATCGGCTCTAGCACTGACATCAAGGCTGGCTTAGTGTCTGTGGTGGGCCCAGGCTCTAAGTCCATGATGGGCATGGCTAAGTTCTGGTGTGTCTCTGGGTCTGGAGTGGGGCTGGTAATGTCCTCTTTAATGGGGCAGACAGTGAATGCTGAGCCACAATTCACCAGGATCCACTCCACAAACGTCATGAACGTGACACTTAGTTGATGCACCCTTTGATTTTATTACAGCACTTAGTCTGTTTAATCAATAAATTTGTAGCCTGATGGGATGTCTATCTGCTTGACATATGTTGACTTGGAATATTTTCCCAATCTTCTTTGCTAAAACATTCCAGATCTGTCAAACTACGAGGTCATCTCCTGTGCACGTCCCTCTTCGGGTCTCCCTACAGATTTCTATAGTATTCAGTTCTAGGCTCTGGCAGGGCCACTCCAAAAAAATTAATCTTCCTGTGCTGAAGCCTTTTTTTTTTTTTTTTTTTGTATATTTAGATGTGTGTTTTAGATCATTTTCATGCTGAAATGTTCTCTTCATTTTTAGCTTTCTAGTAGATGCCATAAGGTTATGTGCCAAAATCAAAAATCATGGTACTTGGAGCTATTCATGACTCCTTACACTTTTGCTAAAGCTCCAGTTTCAGCTGAAGAAAAGCAGCCCCAAAGCATGATGCTGCCACCACGCTTCAGTGTCGGTATAGTGTTCCTGTGATGATGTGCTGTGTGTTGTTTTTGCAGTGTTGTTTTTACAGTATGTATTTTAGTCAGAAAGGGCTTGCATCTTGCCACCCTGCCCAACAGCCTAGACAGATGGAGAATACTGGAGATAGGTGTCACATGTAGGTAGCAACCAATACTTGTTAGAAATGTTGATGAATTGTTGATGACTGTCTTCACTGTGCCTTTTTTTTTTTTTTAAGCGTTCACCTGAGTGATACCTTTTAACAATGAGATTCTGTTGATGCTTTGTAAGCTCTTTGTGGTCCATGGCTCTTCATGCAACCAAGAAGATCTTAAAAGAACAGCTGAAATTTATCTAAAGTATAAATGACTTAAGCTGAAGAAAAGTGTGTACTATTTCATATGAGCTTGATAATCAGTTAATTCTGAAAACAGCCCCAAACCCAAATATAGAAGTTATTTCATTTTTTACATCACAAAATCTGCTGTTTTAGGAGTGAGTAGACTTTTTGTATCCATTCTATAAAAATATTATACTTGTCAAAAGTTGTCAGATATTACTTATACTTTATTATGCATTATGAATTGTACAGCTGTACAATAAATGTATAATAAGGTACATATAAGAAATTAGTCAAGATTAATCAATATAAGTCATATGAATCATGAAAGTAGTAATTATACCATATCCTTTGTCATCATAAGCCAGAAATGGTGGGATAATAATTGATCGCCTCTCCCCAACACACATGCCCAAAATGCCTTCCTCCATGCCTTTGATGAGACTGCCCTCCCCCACATATGTGTTGTATGTTGAGTTTTGAAGATGGCTGTGATAAGAATTTACAGACATTATAAAAGCCACAATATATTAATATTCATAATTGCATACATTTAATAATTACATGCATACAGTGGCCCCAACATGTATTTGAAAAATTTAAGCCACAATTAAAAATGTATAAAGGTTTTTGCATTATTTTTCAAAATATCAAAACAAGTGACATAGTGGATAGGCAAGCTCAGCAAGCAATCAAACGGGGATGCTCACAATGAGGGGTGTGAGACTGAGGGTATGACTGTGGGAAGAAAAGAGTTAAAAATCTGTTTCACAGCCTTGAACAAAGTACTTGTGAACGTTGAACTCCTGGAGCACAGAGAAGTTCCTTTTCCTGGAACATGCTCTTCTGCCTTGAAGGTTCTGATGTCGGTGCAGACGATCCTTATTCTCTGGAACACGCAGATGGAAGGATCTTTGGATTCTGAAGTCAGTGTAGATCCGGGCAGTCTGGAGGAGATCTGGAGGATTTCTGATGAGAGGATTTTGAAGTTGGTGCAGAAGAATCTTGAAGATGGGGGGCTAAGTTTGTCGTCGTTGTCTCCGTTGCAGTTTTCAAACTCCCCAAATTCACTTCTTGCAGAACGTCCTTGTTTCTCTATTTAGATCTTCAGAGTCTTGAGAGAGCAATTTCACAACTCTGTAGAGTTGGACTTAGCACATCTTGGGACCGGAACCTTGAACCAAGACTGGAACAGGAACTGGAGCCTGGAACCAGAACGGGAAACTCCAGTAACCCGACAAACTGGAACAATTCCCTCAATTCCCTCCTCCCGAGAAGGAGGGAAATGCAAATTGGCACCTTTCAGATCCAGTGTTTTGATTGGCAGATGCTGTCAGAGGTGGCCACTGGATGGCCCCCCTCTTGCATGAGGTTCATTTGCATAGCTTAAAGTTCATGTTTAGAAAAATGTCCTTAAGGTTTATCCTATGCATAATTCACTTTCCAAACCAATTTCAGGTGTTTTATGTTTTCGTGCTGAAAACATAAAGACCAAACATCATTGAGTTATATTGAACTTTTACCTATGCATTTATTTATACCTTAATAGGCAAGTTTGTATATTTTGCATGAACACAAACAACACTCATTAAGTACATAGAGTTCTGATAATAGAAATGGAGAAGGTTTGCTCCATTTTGTCCACTTTTGTGTCCTTTGTGACTTCAAGCCACATGGCAAACTTGTTTGGTGAGTGGAGTTCAGTTCACACCTCGGGTCTTAGGACTGAGGGACTGGGGTGAACAATGGGGAAAATTGTGATAGGATTAGCCTTCTTAATGACATGCTAATGTCATCATTCTTCCTTTGCACAAATGGTCAGGGTGATTGTCTTTATAGGCTTATCTGCTAGCCTATCTATTTCCTTGTTTGCTTCTCTTGGAGGTGTGAGTTTTGGAGTCCTGTACTTTTCATCATGGCAGATGTGATGATGAGGGGAGTGTGTTATGTGTATGCCAAGTTAAAGAGATGCATTTTTTGTCTAGATTTAAACTAACAGAATGTGTCTGCTTCCCGAGCAATGCTAGGAAGACTGTTCCAAAGTTTAGGTGCCAAATAGGAGAAGGATCTACCATCTGCGGTTGATTTTAATATTCTAGGTATTATCAACTGGCCAGAATTCTGAGATCACAATAGACGTGTAGGACAGTAATGCGTTAAGAGCTCGCTCAAGTACTGGGGAGCTAAACCATTTAGTGCTTTGTAAGTAATTAGCAAGATTTTGAAATCTATATAGCCAATGCAGTGTTGACAGAACAGGGCTAATATGATCATACTGTCATGGTTCTGTTAGTTTGGACTCTGTGTTTCTCACCACCTTCTGTCTGAGTTAGTCGTTTGTTGTCTTGGTTACTCATTATGTTCTGTTTGTGTTGCATTGTTCGGTCTCGTCTATGTTGCATGTGGTGTACCTGTTCCTGCCTTCGTTGTACCTATGAATTATCTAGTAAAGAATATACTTGAACTTAATCTGTCTTCATCGTGTTATCTACACCGCCTGTGCTGTGTGACACATACTTCCTGGTTCTAGTAAGAACTCTAGCTGCTTCATTTTGTACGAGCGAGCAGGTCAACCACCCAGAAGAGCATTACAGTAATCTAGCCTTGAGGTCATGAACGCATGAACTAGCTGTTTCACATTTGTCATTGTCGTAGTTTAGATATACGTATTGCATTCCATTTCGTCAGGGCATGAAGAAATATAGAGATGTATCATCGTAACGGTGAAAACGAACGCCATGCTTCCTAATGTTACTTCCTAATGTTTTCTGTACGTATCCTAGTGACAAAGATAAATTAATGATATTAAGAAGAGGATCTATGACCTTTGGAAGCATCTCTTTCAAAAGCTTAGCCAGTATAGGGTCTATGATTAACAAGTTTATATTATTTAACAAGTTTAGACAATTCTTCCTTTCCTATAGCAACAAATGAATGGAATTTTTCCTCACTGACACTACAATGCACTGTCTGAAGTGATACTGTAGTAGACAGTTGCATGGTTATAATTTTCTCTCTAATATTATCAATCTTGCAGTAAAGAAATTCATAAAGTCATTACTACTGTGCTGTTTTGAAACATCAAAAGTTGAAGCTTTATTTCTTGTTAATTTAGCCACTGTATCAAATAAATACCCAGGGTTGTGTTTGTTTTCTTCTAAGAGATTTAAAATAAGTAGATCTAGCACTTTTTAAGGCCTTTCTATACATAAAAATGCTTTCTTTCCGTGAAATGCGAAAAACCTCTAGTTTTGTTTTCTTGCAGCTGCGCTCCATTTTTCTGGATGCTCTCTTAAGGGCCCGAGTGTGCTCATTGTACTACGACATGGGACTAAATTCATTAAACTTCTTAAAGCGCAAAGGAGTCTAATGTGCTGGAAAAGAGAGACTTAATAGTTTCTGTTGTAACATCAAGTTCTTCTAAGCTATCTGGTATGCTAAGGAGATGGAACTGATCAGGAAGATTATTGATAAAGCATTCTTTAGTGGTAGATCAATATGGTAGTTCTACGATATTTGTGGCAGGGAGGTGGTTTTGCAGCCTTTGCTAAATGTAGTATACACGAGACTAGATGATCTGAGATGTCATCGCTCTGCTGCAGAATTTCAACAGCACCAATATCGATTACATGTGACAATATTAGATCTGAAGTATGATTACGATAATGAGTGGGTCGTGACACGTGTTGCCTAACTCCAATAGAGTTTAGAATATTTATAAATACCAATCCCAATATGTCTTTTTCATTATCTACACTACCAGTCAAAAGTTTGGACACGGTAAGATTTTTAATGTTTTTAAAAGAAGTTTCGTCTGCTCACCAATGTTTCTTGAGCAGGATCATGTGACACTGAACACTGGAGTAATGATGCTCAAAATTCAGTTTTGCCATCACAGGAATAAATTACTTTATAAAATATATTCAAACAGAAAACAGTTATTTTAAATAGTAATAATATTTCACAATATTACTGTTTTTACTGTATTTTTAATTAAATAAATGCAGCCTTGGTGAGCAGACGAAACTTCTTTTAAAAACATTAAAAGTCTTACCATTTCCAAACTTTTATAGTGTACATGGATATTAAAATCACCAACAATTAGGAATTTATCTGAAAAAAAAATGCGCCGCTGACGTAAGCCGTTTATGACCTTACTCTGATAAAAGAAAACGGTTTGCCGCGTTTACATGACCACGTTCGTTGTCGGCTTAAGTATAATTGGCTTTAGAATGTGCATGTAAACGCACTCAATATCATTTACAATAAGTGCTTTTGAAGAAAGGGATCTAATATTCAGCAACCCAAGCTTTATCATCAGTATTATATTTGTTTTTTATTTGTTGAACATCAGTTAAATTTTTACTCTTAAATGGGTTTAGGAGTTTTTTTTGTATTTACTAATTTATCTGACTTCTGTAACGTGAGACAGCTAGCAGACAGTCGGTTTAGCCAGGCTGCTTCCTGACCTAGGCCCCAGTTTGCCATGTTTCAGCTCTAAGACTATTGTTTGTCATGTTTCAGCTCTAAGACATTACTAGAGAGAAGAGCAGCACCATCCCAGGAGAGATGGATACCATCTCTTTTCAACAGGTCAAGTCTGCCCCAAAAACTTTTCCAATTGTCTATGAACCCTATATTATTCTGCGGACACCACTTAGTCAGCCAGCCATTGAGTGATGATAGTCTGGGAAAGATGAGGTACCGAGGTTGGGGTTGAATTCGCCTCTGAGATTTGGTCCTCCAGAGCAGAAACAGAAGACGCAAGGAGAAGAAGATGCAAAATGTATATGCGGAATTATGTGCATAGCAAAATTATGTGCAAAGTGACAGCAGAAACTCATTATCATAAAGATGATAATGATTATCGATTATCATTAGTTTTTTCCCAGATAATTTTAGGGTTCCCACTCTAAGCCAAATGTCAAATTCCCTGACTTTTCCCTGACTTTCACTGACTAAAAATCTGAATTTCCATGACCTATAATGAACGGAAAAACTGTTGTGAAGAGTACTGAGCAGACAAAAATCAGCCATAGATAGTATTTTGAATCCATCAATTTGCAAGCTTTATTTACTTGTTCACAGACGTTTTTAGTACAAAACTAAGTTAAACACTCATACACACTACTTTTTTTTATCCGTTAAATGCACTGATATTTTTCTGTACTATTTCTAGACAAATTAATTTGTTGAAAGTTTTTATGCTTTCAGGGGTTAAACGCTTTAGAGTATTTTCTGTTTCTCATCAAGTTCATCATTCAATCTTTTGACTTCTTCACATTTAGTTTTTGCAGGCCGTCTTAGACTGTTTGACTCTAGGCTATTTCTGTTAATGGTTATGATTATTTGAGTCTGAAATAAATAATTAATAATTATTAAATAATTAAGTCCCATAATATTTTTCCTTCGTAATGTTGGTAGTTAATCCAATGTGCATTTATTAATTTATTCATATTTATTAATTTTACCATGGTGAATAAATAAAGGTAACGGCTACGCACAACCAATTTGAAAATTCTGTGCGACTGCCACTAGGGGGCGAAATGTGACAATCGTGCAGTGAAAAGGCGGCTTAAGGCAGGAACACACCAAGCCAACGGTCCGCCGTCGGGCAGTTGTGCGTTGGCCTTTATCCGGAGCTCGTCGGTCTGTCAGGCCATTTGATCATTCTGATTGGCTGTTCAGCTACTGTCACCTGATGGTATGGAAAGGCATTTCATCAGGACGTGCTACTTGGCCATCGGCTGTCGAGCGTCGGTTTGGTGTGTCAGGCCAACTTTGGACACAGACGCTGCCGATGTGAGCCAACCCCGCAGTCTGCTTTCGTCGCCACTAGTTCGTCGGCGTCGGCTTGGTGTGTTCCTGCCTTTACTGTGTCCTAACCAGACTTGACAAAGCTACAAGACGACAAAATCAATCATAAATCACAGCCAATCATAACAGCATGTGGGCGGGCTCTGTTCGCAGCTAAACACGAAAACCAAACTAAATTAAACTAAACAGAATTAAAACATATATTCAAAATACAGTGACTGATACAATCTTTGTCATGAAATATACTTGTTTGAGCTTTGCTTAATATTAAAATGGTTTGAGCTTGAATATCATTTTGCTTGACTTTAATAGCCACTATGAGAGCAACAATGGATAATTTACCTCAGAGTTTGAAAAGAAATAATAGGAAACAAGAACGTTCAAACTGTAAGTTATAAATACTTTTCTTTGTGCATTTATGTCCTTGTTCCCTCTCTATGACCTCAACTGTTAGCTGCAAAAAACAAAAATAGAGAAACCATTTCAAAAATGGAATCCTTTGTTGTGTCGCGGCTGGTTAGGACAGTCTTTGAAGTGGTAATTTTGTAGCCAAAGTTCTTGAAATTTACATTTTCCTGGCATGTTTGCCTTAGTTAACATGTACAGGTGACTGCATTTACTTAAGTTGACGAGCGGAAGGGAATAAAATGTCGCTGAAAAATAGCATAACCATAACAATACGCAAAACACGTGAAACAACGCAATAAAAAAATGCGGTATAGAAAAATTACATTTTGATAAATGGAAACTAAAATATAAAGCGACAAACAAAAATCCATGATATTCCATGACTTGGACAAAAAAATATAGAATTCCCTGACTTTCAATGTCTGGAATAGACCTTTTAAAATTCCATGATATTCCAGAAATTCCATGACCCGTGGGAACCCTGTAATTTCCTGGTAGCCACTTCAAGGGCTGATATGGAAAGACTCAAAAGGGGTGTTTCAAAGGTGCCGATCATTAAAGCTGCTCTCTTAAGGGCCTGAGTGTGCTCACGAAGCCTGATTCAACTTCTTTTTGAATAAGGCTGTCGACTATATCATGTTCAGCGAGAGTGGATTGAAGAGTTGCTTGTTATAGACCATGTTTGAGACCAGGTAATAGGTAGTTTGAAAAACTGACATCAAGGTGGTTCAACAGATAACTCAACATAGTGCTGGGCGGTAAACCGGTTCATCCGGCAAACCTGCTGCAATTTTGAGACCGATATGTATTTTTTAAATACCACCATATCGGTGTATAGCTGGAACAGCTGCTCTATCTATACAATGGCCATGAAGAGCACTATGTAGAGTGTATAGAGAGCTGACTTCTATTAACTGCATACCTGTAGTGATCAGCAGGCGAACATGAGGGCAGATTCCCCCATTACATCAATAGCCCCCTTTCATCTGCCATAATGAAAAGCACAGGACTCCAAAACTCACACCTCAAAGATGAGTTCCACAAACAAGGAAATAGATGGGCTAGGAGCTAAGCCTGCAAAGACAATTGTGCAAGGAAAGTATGATGACATTAGCATGTCATTGAGCAGACTAATCCTATCACCATTTTCCCCATTGTTCACCCCAGGCCCTCAGTCCTAAGTCCTGAGGTGTGAACTGACTCCACTCACCAGACAGCATTTGCTGTGTGGCTTGAAGCCACAAAATATGTATTTTCTATATTAAAATGCACACACAAATGGAGCAAATCTTCTACATTTCTATTATCAGAACTGTATATACTTAATGGGTGCTGTTTGTGTATATGCAAAATATACAAAATTACCTATTAAGGTATACATAAATGCATAGGTAGTTCAACATAACCCAGTGATGTTTGGACTTTATATTTTCAGCACAATGCCTAGGTTAATCTGAAATGGGATATGAAAGTGAATTATGCATAGGAAAAACCTTGAAGACATTGTTCTAAACATGAACTTTAAGCTATGCAAATGAACCTCATGCAAGAGAGGGGCCATCCAGTGGCCACCTCTGACAACATCAGCCAATCAAAACATTGGATCTGAAAGGTGCAAATTTGCATTTCACTCCTTTCAGGACAGATTAAAAGGCTTGTCTCTGAGACAGAGAATTGTTCCAGCTTCTGGGTTGTGGCAGTTTCCTGTTCTGGTTCCAGGCTCCAGTTCCTGTTCCTGTTCCAGTCCCGGTTCAAGGTTCCGGTCCCAAGATGTGCTAAGCTAAGTCCAACTCTACAGAGTTGTGAAGTTGCTCTCTCAAGACTCTGAAGCTCTAAAGAGAGAAACAAGGAAGTTCTGCAAGATGTGAATTTGGGGAGTTTGAAAAATGTGATGGAGACAACGATGACAAGCTTAGCTCCAATCTTCAAAATATCTTCTGCACCAACTTCAAAATCCTCTCATCAGAGATCCTGCAGATCTGGGCTTCTTCTTCTGTGTTCCAAAAAAAGGACCTTCTCTGTGCTTCAGGAATCCAAGGTTCAGAAGTACTTCATGTTCAAGGCTGTGAAAAAGATTTCAATTCCTTTCTTCCTACTTCAATGCAGGCCAGCTCAGCAAGGTGGAAGACGTCGCCACTCAGACTCAACACGTCACCAGGCAGAACGTAAATATCAGTTACCAAACCTCTTTCCAAACCATCCTTCTCATTCACTGGTATTTATCAATATTTTTGCACTTTATCCATTTAGTAGTTGTTAGTTACTCTTGTCTATCCTTTTGTTATAACATCCTTTTATTACACTTGTGTCTTCCTTGTGTTGATAAAACAGTAAGAGGCTCTACAAGTTAACAATATCTCACAAATCCTTCAGATTGGTCAGATGATGAACTTCCTCCAATTTATATAATTGTAATTCAGTCAACAATCTTCCATGATTGTTCTTTATTGTCAAGGTGAGACTCCTTGTCTGGTGCCCCGAAATATTGGAACGAATAATCTGATGCTTTCACACTCACCTTAGGTGATGTTACCAAAAGCTCAATATTAATATTAATACAAAATATTAATATTATTTAAGACTATAAATAACTACGATTGTGGTGCCCTCATGTGAGGCTAATCCAAAATCACTACATACCCTTCTTACACTAATAATAACAACTTTAACACTCTGGAGTCTGGGAAACGCGCCAGCGCGTTTTGCAGGATTTTTTTTACATTGCAGCAAAGCAGACTTAAAATACTCTGTCATTTTTTGTCATAGAGACATAAGAAATATATCAATTGAAACTATAGAATGTCTTTTTATTTGTGTACACTCTGAGTAAAAACAAAATGTTGTGCTTTTTGCAAAATAAAGAAAACTAACATGATGCGTGATCTCTCGTCTCCCTCTGTACGAAGTCCAATCTGATAGTTCTCAGAAAATGAACTGTAACTTAGTTAATACTAATGACACAAAAATGAGACTTATGTCTAAAGAAATGTTGAAATGTCAGGTTTTAAATCTTGTAAGTCAAATCGAAAACAAAAATTCTCTGTTTATGTAATCTGTATGAAAAGAGAGGCATGTCAGATGTCTGTGAGTCAGCTCATTATCCACTAATTCAGCCACGCCCACGGAGCAAGCGCTATTCAGACACAAAAATTCCGAGGCAATACATGTATACATCGTCGCAATTGTGTATTTATTATCTTCAAAAGTGTTTATCTGCTTGTTATAGCCATGATTATAGCGATCTCTGGAAGTCTCTGTTAGTTCCTGGAATGTCACATGGAATGCCTGTTCTTCATTAGGAGTCATTTGTGGACTAAATGTGCACAGAGCGCCCTCCGGCTGCAAGTATGAATTGAAAACAGTATCCAGAGTTCGTAGTGATGACAATAAATATTGAATAAATATTACTCCTCTGTATAGAAAATTGACATAAACATATGAGAATCCATCAATATTTCTCCAAATGTGCATGCTTTTAAGCTAAAAGCCTATATGAAATGCCATAGAGGTAACATGAATGTTCAGACGCTTTGCATCACAGAAATACATTATTTTTTAAAGTATATTTAAATAGAAAACCATTATTTTAAATTGTAATAATATTTCACAGTTTTGCTGTTTTTTCTGTATGTTTGATATACAGCATGATGAGCTTGAGACTTCTTTTAAAACATTATAATAGTAATGTGTCCAGTCTTTTGATTGGTACTGTAATTTAAACTATAATAGGCTTATACAAATTTTTCTTCACATGATGTGCAATAATACGTGCATGCATGAGATCACAAAAATCATGTTTTTTTGTCAAGAGTGGACATTATATTAACGTATTCCTGTTATCAGCATGTTCAGAGAGGGCTTTTTCACATAGCCTACCTGACTGAAAGGGCTCATTATGCGGGTCTTTGTCTTCTCAGGTGTGAATCACAGCATTATTCATGAAGATTCACGCCTCCATGCATACTGTGTTTCTTGACAAAAAGTGTCTTACAAAATTTAAATCTCTATATTGTTTTATTTGAAAGAGTAAGCAGGATAATTTTTTACATAATTTTGAAGTAAAAATTCTAGTCTACAACCTCCAATACTCAGAAGTCTTGTGAACACATATTTAATATTTATTTTTTGGCCTTATTTCAGTGACTTAAGTTTTTGTTTTTTCAATAACCACGCATAAACATTATTCCTTCAAAAATACAAACATGTACATACATGTTCCTCACATATTACGGTAATATGTTTATGAAAAACTGAAAAAAGACAAATGTCAGGGCATGTCAAAACTTCTCCAGGGCCCCAAATCAGCCTCAGACTCCAGAGGGTTAAAACACAACAATGAATAACTCACAAAACTAACTCTCTTTAATACTGCAAATACCATGTAGAGCCATATGATTTCTGCAATGCAGAAAACGTCTTGGTTACATATGTAACCCTTGTTCCCTGAAGGAGGGAACGGAGACGTATGTCAGAAGTGAACCGATGAATTGGGATATCGCATGAGAGCCCAATCACCTTCAAGTGTAAACTAAACGAGCCAATGCACATATACATGCGCAAGCTTTGCGTCACGCAACCCGTCCGTGGTGCGGGTATAAATGCGGATGCGGGATGAGGGGAAGTACATCCTCCTTCAGGGAACTAGGGTGACTGAAACATTGACGCAGTTTATCTTTTAGTCTTGATAGACTAGACCAGGGGTTCCCAAACTTTTCAGACCACGACCCCCAAATAACAATGCCAGTGACTCACGACCCCCACTATCCTCGGAGGTGGTTAAACTATACAAACGTTGTGCGCAATGGCGCACACGCACTAACGGCTGTTTCACACATAGCCTACTCTGTTTGCAGTGTGTATGCGGTGCATATTTTTTTCCGTGCCCATGTTAACGGATTAGAGCTTTCACACTGCACGTGGATGTGGTCCGGCAATGCGTTCCAGAAGCGGTGCGTCTGCAGTTTTCATTTACTGCGTCTGCAGTAATCATTTATGCACAGTCTATTTTTGCTTTGGTGCACCACGCTGAATTAAAACTATAGCGCATTGTTCGCATTAAATGTATTGACGCGAAAAACTAGTAATTTCACCATAGATGCATATAATTTAAAGTCTCTGTTACACAGTCAACAAATGGCTTTTTTGCCTCGGGTAAAGCAAGGAAAATGACACTTAGGTGAACAAGGTGATATAATGGACAGCACTATTCTTTTCGTAAAGGTGGAAAAACAAAGTTCTTTATGACCTGAGTGATTCTTGTAAAAAGGTTTAAAAAGAAAGAAAAGAGGAGAGTCACCTGTTTTTGTCTATTTTAAGTTTAAATTTTAAATGTTTGTGATTTTAACATAAAGGTTATGTTTAAATGCCATTTGTGTGAGCAACGCAATATAAAAATATAAAGTATTTATATAAATATAAAGAGAAATATAAAGTAATGAAGTGAATAAAATGTTTAAATGTGGTGCGTTTAAACTTGACATCTATGAAATATAGTGTATACAAAGAAAATCGCAATGATGACAAGCCATGTCAGTAACAACTTTTGGACTTGAAATAAAAATAAGTAAATTGTCATACCTTCACACCACATGGACTTTCAGTTTGTTTGTTTTCATTAGTCACATATTCTCCTTTGTTCTGTTTTCCCGCCACAATCAGTCACCATGGACATTAACCTAATCATCACAGCTGTCTGTCATTTGAGTTAATCGTCTGTGTTTTTAAGTTCTTGTCTTTCCTTAGTTCATTGTCGGGTCTCGTAAGTTACTAGTGTTGTGTTGTGTTGTGTTCTGTACCTGCCTTCATCTGTGTTTGCCTATTGGATTATCTAGTAAAGCCTATTTGAGAGTTATCTTCTTCGTCGTGTGAGTTCCTACACAGCCACCACGTTACATAAATATTGTGTTTGTGATATACAGCCACGGATCAAAAAAAAGCACAATAGTGCATGCTGATCCTGCAAATTCTATGTACTGCGTGACGGTGGTGCTTCTCCGCTCTCCTCCGCTGGCCTCCCTGCATTGTCTTTTTTGGTCGATATTAACCAACGTTTCATTTTGACAAAAATAATATCCAAAGCCTAAAGAATTACCTATGTGCGCATGTCTAAATGTTTAAAATGGTGCTGTAAACTGACCTGCTGCAACTGATGCTGTTGCCAATATGTCGTTAATCTGTTGTAATCACCTCAGGAGTCACGGTCGAGGGGACGGAAAATCGAAAATTTGATGGCTTTTTTTATTTGCATGGTTTTTGTTTTTAATTTAACTACTATTTTTCGTATTTTGTTACAATTATTGATAAAATATACTATTTCTAATCAGTAAAAAAACTGATTTCTGGAAATCATCTCGCGACCCCCACTGGACCACTGGACTAGACAAACTGTTTCTTCTGCAGGATTGTTTAATCTCCATTAACAAATGGATGGCAGACAATTTTCTGCAACTTAATGCAGATAAAACTGAGGTGATGATTATTGCCCCAGACAACCCCTAAGATTAGGCAGGTCATTGGTGATCTATCATCCTCTGACTGCAGTGACATAAGAAATTTGGGTGTCATTTTCGACAGATCAATGTGTTTTAACAGTCATGTGAAGTCTGTAGTTCATTCCTGTTTTTCCCATCTCAGGAACATTGGTAAGATTAGATCTATGGTTTCAAAAAAAGAAATGGAGATGCTTGTTCATGCTTTTATTTCTTCACGGTTGGACTATTGTAATGTTCTGTACACTTGTTTGAACAAATCTTCTATGAATAGATTATAAATTGTACAGAATGCAGCTGCTAGGCTTTTGACTAGGTCCAGCAGGAGGTCGCATATTACTCCTGTGCTTAAGGCCCTTTCAGAATTGTAGTTATTACTTACAGGGCCTTGCATGGTCAAATACCCTCTTACAACCAGGTTCTATTGCATGCACACACCCCTTGTCGGTCTCTGAGGTCTTTAGGCCAAGCTATTCCAAGAACACTTCTTAAGACAAGAGGTGATCATGCCTTCTGTGTAGTAGCTTCAAGGCTCTGGAACTCTCTTCCTTTAACATTGAGAACTATGGGTTCTGTGGAATCTTTTAAAAAACATCTAAAGACACATCTTTTGGACAAGCTTTTAATTAACAATGTGGTTTGCCTTTTATTAAATTTATATTGATGGTATTTGTATAGTATATTAATGTATATTTATTTTATTTGTTTTGATGTTATTTTTTATTGTAAAACACTTTGTGACCCCTCCTTGTCTGTGAAAGGTGCTATATAAATAAACTTTACTTACTTACTTATTTGGTAATTGAACTTACTGGGAGGGAACAGAGATTATAGCTTTGATGTAATTAGGCACCAGTGGAGAATCCGAGGAGACAATGTTCGGTGGGACAGGCAGGGGCATATAGAGATCAAAGCTGGATGGACCGTACTTGCTCAATTGGAAGTTCGGATGGCTTTGGGAGAAGGGCTAACAGGCTAAAGAGAAATGTACAAGTTGTGTAGTTGAGCTTTATTTAATATGTACAAGAACTTGATGTCTGAATTGATCAGTTTGTATCAGAGTTGGCTGTTTATAGGCTTCCTATTGTGCTGATTGGCTGGATTACCTGAACATGCTTCTCCTGAACTTTGTTTAAAAAAAAAAAAAAAAAAAAAAAACTTAATTTAAATTATAAAACGGTTAGTTCCTGTTCTTGATTCTGATTCATTCATGATAAAGCACAGCTATGACCGCTTCACCCAATGGTTCTGTGTATCACTACACAACACCCTTAGCAACCACTCTTAGCAACGTAAACTGTATGTTCTTAATTGATATTGTTCTTTGAAGCTTACTGTATTATGTAGAAGAGTGTTGTGAGAAAAAGATTGAGTGAGTGGGTTTATTACCTGCATTCAGATTTAGCATTTTCCTTCAGGTTAGTCCTATGTTCATAATAAAAAAATCTGTTTAAATGTCCGATGATCATCTTGTCCTTTTAACATTTAAGGAGTTTTCACATGACTAACAGCGCTAGTCAAAGCATTTGTCAGTTGCGTCTTGTTCCATTTTTAAAACAATTCAGTCTTTTCAATATAAAAGTCTTCGCTACTGACTGACACACTCATAAAGACAGTCTTTGCCGCCATCTAATGGCGTGAAAATGTAACTTCTGTTGCTGTTCATGGTCAGGGACTATTTTTTCCGGCGGAAGGAAGGCTTCTAGAAAAAGCTTACTTCATGAAAGTTGCACTGATACATATTTCTGGCTTTAATATTTGTATTGTGTGGTAACCGTTTTATAAACGTTTAAGGTACTCGAGGCTAGTGCTATCTCGTGAATCAGCCTCTCGTACCTTATTGCTTACAGAAAGGCAAAAGGAAAATGTTTTTGTTAATGTAATAAACAACACCTTTGATTATTCTGCTAGGACACCTGTGTGAACTTGAGGCGGATTGACTGGATACATCCATGACAAAAGACTTTGAGACCAGTAGGTTAAGAATAATTGAAAAGCCTCAGAAAAGCACTGGCATAATTTGATTGCTTGTTTGCGCTTGCCACTTTGTTTGATATTTTGTATCTAATGCTGTGAAATTCAGACAAAGTACTTCATGCACACACTGCAATAGCTATCATTGCTTTCTATCATTTCTTTCCCAAAAAGTCAAGATTTGTTATTTTGGCCCACCTGGACTCAAACACGTTTCCCACTAACAAAGATCCATTGTAATGATAACGGACAAAGTCTGTGGGCATCACTGTCCGCTTGCACTTCTGCTGTCTGTGAAGCATACGAATTTGAACTTTGTCGTCTTTATTCCACAAATCCAGCAAAAGCACATCAAACACCAATGTTGCATCTGGTGGGATAACTGAACCTAGAGAGAAATACCAGTGTTGAGCTAGGTTGAATAACAACATAGAGAGTGTGTAAACTTAATAAAATCGACTTGCCTACTTCTTTTATGGAAAAAGTTACACCCTGCTAACTTCCTACATCAAAGGCCTTAAATTAGAATCAAGTGCACCAATTAGTAGAATTTAATTGCTTATTGTTAGAACATAATTAAAGAGGATGGCCACACCTAATATTTAAATGATATCATTATACAAAGATTTTTGTGGATTTAAATCTATTTAAAATCCACCATTGCACTGTGCATAGACAGAGTGCAAGATGCCTAAGGAAGTCTGCAAATTTTCCAAAGACATGTTTTGGGTGTGGGTTCCGGACCATTCACATGTTTCCACCGAAAAGATCATTAAAAACTTGAATGGAGTGGAATGGAGCTGGGGGCAGGGGGTGAAGAATGCTGACACTGTGTAATAATGTTGCATTACATTGCTCTGTATGTCTAAATATAAAATTATGTACAAGAGAGACTTGGTGTGACATTGCAAGATTATCAGCAATTTCAATATCATTCTTGCAAAGACAAAAGAAAGTACCAACAGTTTACATGAAAGCTGTTGGTACGCTGGAATCACTCCTGGTACTGTGAAAAGCAAAATGTAATTTTCTGCACTAACAGTCAGACATTGAATGTTAAACTAGTTATAGTCAGGTAAACAACACATAGCAGCATTATGTCACTGTTTGTTTCTTTGGAAGTCTTTGGAAAAATGCAGCCATTCATGACAGGCTATAATTTTCCTGGCCAAGAACTGGCCAAAAACGAGCTTGGGCTCCAGAATGTAGACCATTCTGGTCGGAAAAAGGTATTAAAGAACCTCAGAGTTTCTGCATACAGCTCTGGCTACAGTCAATGTGAATGTGCACCAGTCATTTTAGAAAGAGAAACATAAATCTGAAATTATGAAATAAATTAAATTTCAGCTGTAAAGCAGCTCTATAGAAGATATCATTATTCAGCTCAATTTAGATCAATGTCGTTTTAATTCAGTTCAATAACAGTGTCGATTTAGCAAAGTTAGTGTCATTATTTAGCTCAGCTAAGCTCAAATTAGTTGTCATCTGATAGTGCCAGTGCAGTTAAATCAATAATATTACTAAATATTAATTTTCTTTTGAAAGCCCATCTGAACAAGCCAAAGGCGACATTGGCAAACTCCATCAGGTGACAGGTGTGGAGGAAAAACATCCTTGAAAGAAACCAGGCTCAGTCAGACTGGGCCAGTTCTCCTCTGGCCTAAAAGAACGAGCACAGTGTGGTTTATTCCAATAGCCCTATATAAATATATAAACATGGGTTTCCGTCTCTAGTTATTGAGAACGTGCTTTCAAACATAATTACTAACTTTTATTAGTATTTCAGGTAACAATTTAGAATACTGTTCCATCATTAATGAATAACTACACAGGAACAAGTGAGTAACGCACTATTAACATTCTAGTAACTACAATTAACTAACAAGAAACTGATTAATGAATTCATACATAATAGCGCTCAGTTGAATGTGGTAGTTCACTTTTACCTAATCAATAATGACTTTGGCAGAGAAAGTGAGAAAACAGTCTTTCCAAAATGTCTGTACACTGTGACAATCAAAAAACAAATGGCATAGAGACTCCTCAGTACAATTACAGAAAGAGCATTCTTTAACTTAGAGAGTAAAACATTAGTTGGATATATTTTATGTAAGATCTTAAGGTGAATTTCTCTTACCTTATTTGAAATACAAAATTTGTAAGGTAACAGCCATGCCTTTCTCCAATTAACATCTCTAAGAAGGGAATTCCAGTAAAATTTTCCTCGTGGAGTAACTTTCTTTTTTTCATGAAAGACTTGTCTAATATCTATGTTAGTGCGTTTTTTATCAAATACATTTTTGCCATTTATAAAAAAAAATACAGTCTTTATTATCTACAATATAATAAGACAGATGGCTGGTCATCAAATTAATAAGTCCAGAAGGGATAGCTTTAACTACTGTAATAAATTCTTTATATTTTATAGGAAAATTGAACTTAAACATAAAAGAATCATAAGAATAATTTTTTTTGTGTTGAGTCAAACAGATTACTCAAGTAATTTAAACCATGATCCAACCATTTCTCCAAATATATACTCTTGCCTTTAATTGTAATCAATTTATTATTCCAAATTTTCATTTTTTGAGGAGACCAATTATGTACGAAACAGTTTCCATGCCAAGAGTGCTTGCTCATGAAATGTAGACAATTTTATGGGTAATTTGGTAGGTGAAAAATTACAGGATAAAAGAAAATTAAGACCACCCACTTTCTTAAAAACATTATGAGGAATGAAAAACCAAATAGAATCAGGATCACCAATACACTTTTTGATCCAATTGATCTTAGAAGTATTAATTATATCCACATAGTCCAACATTTCAAAACCTCCTTCAGATTTCTTCCCTGCTAATATAGATTTTTTAAGATGGTGGTGTTTGTTTTTCCAACAAAAATTAACCAGCAACCTATTAATTTCTTTACAGGTAGAATCCTGAGCAAATAAAGAAAGGCCAGGAAAAATAAATCTAGACAAACCTTCTGCCTTCGATAACAGAACTCTTCCTAAAGTTGACAAATCTCTCCGTAACCAATTATCAAAAATCAATTTTGTTTTCTGAATTTTGTTGTTAAAATTAAATTGCTGCCTAACTGACAAGTTTTTAGATATATAAACTCCTAAATACTTGACACAATCCTTTACTGGAATGTTAAACATTGATTGTTCAGATGAGTCATGTACAGGAAGAATTTCACATTTAGTGAGGTTCACATTTTGAACTAATTTAATTGCATTACTGATTTGACTCTTATATTTTAAAAATAAAGTTGTATCATCAGCTAATTGTGAAATTTTTATTTCTTTATTAAATAATGTTATACCACAAAATCCTGGGTTTTTAACTATACTGATGGATAATAGCTCTACTACAATCAAAAACAAAAAAGGGGAAATTGGGCAACCCTGTCTTACCCCTCTCTTAATAAAAAAATCTTCTAGAAGTATTAGTTTGTAAAATAATTACACTATTAATGCCTCCATAAAACATTTTAACCATTTGAATGAATTTGCTACCAAAGCCAGAAGCATTTAAACCCTGCAATAAAAATTGGTGCTCAATTGTGTCAAACGCCTTCAATGGAATTGACCTAGAACTTTTATAGCCTCTGGCAGTGACATCATCAGCATGCGCCCACATCAGAGGTTATAATTAGATGTGCCACAGATGCATCATCAGGTATATTTTGTCTGAAGAGCAATCCTGGGACATCCTCATTGCGGCAATAAAGTGCAGCATCTCGTTCCCGCTTTTTCAGGGAACAGGGTTACAGTCAAGTAACCCAAGATGTTCCCTTTCAAAAGCTACACTTAATGCTGCGCTTGATCCAGCACTGTGGGAAGGAGAAATACCCATGCCGCCGCACTGTGGGTGTCTGGACCCCTCACGGTTATGTAGTGTGTGCTCACAAGAATGCGAAAAGGTCTCAGACGTGAGCTTGTGATGTTGACTCAAGGACATGAGAGCCCAGAGTGGAATGGACATCCAAACAGTAAAATCTTACGAATGTGTGAGGAGAGGACCAGCCTGCTGCATCACAAACATGCTTGTTTGCACGAGTTAAAAAGCTTGCAGGATGACATTTTCCCCACTTTTCATCAGTCATTTTAGTGGCTGTTTTAAATCATGTTTGACTTTCTCCGTAGCGTTTTACTATATTCTCAAAAGAATCTAAATGGGTCACACATTTTATCATCAGCGTCGCATACAAAGGGCTTGTGCAAATCTTATCACACTGTAGGAGCGCACTGGTGAACACGCCTGTGGTGATTCGCGTGCAAAATTAAACAATTGGGCTTCAGTCACAATCATATTGCGCAGACAATTGATCCGTTCAGTTTGTACAACTTATAAAAGCTCAGAACGCGCAATGTATACAATTAATTAATTAATAGTCTGATGATTCTATGTTTCGGTGTGGGGGCTCAGAGTAACTGACAACATGTGACAAGTAAGTAAGCCAGGGTATGTTACTTATTAAAACAGAAAAGTGCCAGTACTGCGTACCGGTCCGGACAAGCTCACTAAGAGCACTGACTATTACTACTAATAAAACCGATCTCTGGGGGCCCCAAAAGTGCGTGTGCCCTTAAAATCATCCTGACTTTCCCCCTTTAGCGGCGCCCCTGCTGATGCCTACTGGCAAAGTTTGACTGCACGCCTCATAGGCAAGGGCAATAGCATCCCTCACTCAGTGTGACATTGTCTGTTTTGTGGTGGCCACCCCCATGACAAACAGCTCTGACGTATGCCACTGGCTAGTGCGGTGGATATAGGTCTGGAGAGCAAGGACTGGACACAGTCTGTGAAGTCTCTCCTGATCCAGCGTCATGAACGGCGGAGGGCAGAAGGCTTCAAGAGTGAGGTGATAGCCATAAGAAAAAACAATTTTAGAGTTAGAAGTTTGTCAGTAGCTGACTCTAACGGTTCAAAGGGGGTCTCAACCAGACCCTCCAGGACTATAGCTAAGTTGGTTATAACATGAGGCCTCCATCGTCTGGCCCTTATGAATAAAGCGTGTGATTCAGAGAGAAGTAGAGGGGACATTGCACTGTCTGTTAGGAGGCAAAGCAGTCCATCTCTGTTTCATAAAAACTTTACCAGATTTGTTTCACTACCTCGGGTGGTGTTTCTACTCACATGTCTGTCTAGACAGTAGATCTGCTCCCACATTGAGATTGGGGATATAAATCGCCCTAAGGGACAGGAACTCGTCCTGAGCCCAAAGCAGAATGCGCTGCACTAGCCTATTCAGACGGCACAGATGCAGTCCACCCTGGCGACTTGTATTAGAGGCTACCGCAGTGATGACATGATAACCCCCTGACTGGTGGAGGAAGTACTTCAGGGCCAGAAATACAGCGATCAATTTGAGGCAATTGATGTGCCGATGACCTCACCATATGCCATAGGCCGGACGGCACCTAATACCACTTCCTAGCCATACAGGAACTGTCTGTTAGTGTAGCCCCTCCATTTCGCACCTGTCTGCTCCAAGCGGGACACGAACCCATGGCCATCCGCATGGGAGTTGGACGCTCTAACAAGGAGGCTAAAGGCTGCAACTTCTAGCGTCAGTCGCTAGAGCATCTCTGGAGATCAGAGGAGCGAGGTTTAATCACAAAGCAACTACTAGCTGGCCTCCGTTACATTAGCATCTTGCAACGTCAGCACACCTAGAGTGGGCTGCAAGGTGAAGAACCAGGGTCTGAGCCACATAAAAAGGGAGCGAAGCCGCAACGTGTAACCCTTACCATAAACATGGATTTTTGAAAGCGCACAAAGCATTCAGCACGTGACTTGCCATAAACATGGCTGTTTAGAAAGGGCACAAAGCACTCAGCGCATGCCCTTGCCCTTATATGCCTTAGGGGATTGTTTGGATGAAATCTTCTGGCTTTGAGCCACAACTAAAGCGGTCTTTGAAAGGAAACGTCTCAGGTTACTCATGTAACCATGGTTCCCTGAGAAGGGGGAATAAGACATTGTGTCTGAAGACACACTGATTCAAACAATGTCATTGGCCGGCAACAGCCCGTCGCGTGGCTACGTGTGTGACCGTAAGTACAAGAGGGCACCTGTAGTACACATCAACTTCTTCGTCTGAAGGAGACGTAACCAGTTATGCTTGAAACATGGCAGCAAGATGCAGTGTCTCGTTCTTCTTCTCAGGGAACTTACTAACATTAGCATTACAGTAATCAGATATGCTAATATCTGTTAATAATGCTCAATGAACATACACAAAATGTATACAAGCACTTTAAGTAACTATTTAACTCTGGTCCTGGATGTATATTCTCTTCAATAGTCACCAAACAATGACAGAATGCTATTTAGGCCACAAACGCCTTAATAAGCAAATGTTACTCGACTCACTTTACAAACAGCATTGAGCGTATTGTAATTAATCTCTGACGATATCAAGCATTCTGT
The DNA here is from genome assembly GCA_037950675.1 of Hypophthalmichthys molitrix. NCBI lineage: Eukaryota > Metazoa > Chordata > Actinopteri > Cypriniformes > Xenocyprididae > Hypophthalmichthys > Hypophthalmichthys molitrix. The sequence goes on from CM075510.1 coordinate 12,627,497, forward strand.
CACGTCGCAATCCCTCGCGCAGCATCTGCCAGCAGCTGCAGGTGCGTCAATGCAGTTATTTTTATCGATTTAAAATACAAGTACATCAAACATATCGAATTCACATGTCTTTTGACATTGTACATTTTGCATATGCATATATTTTACTACAGAGCAAACAAAGACTGCCCATCTCGCTCATTGACATCAAACTAATTCTTCCATTCTCATTACCTACGCTGCTGATGCTACGACTCTTCTTGTTTGCAATGTGTTCTTTCATTGGTGTGTTCCTCATTTTGTTTTTTCTTCTCTAATAACAAATTTGCCCATTTTGATCCCTAAATTTACAAAAATAATGGCTACTATTTGAATTCTACCAAAGCGTGCGCTTTAAGCGCCATAACCTGGGCCCATGCCCTAAGCAAGAGGGAACCCTTACCGGGGAGAGCAAACAGTGCCTGCCCCACAGCAGAGCTCAAGGTCTGGTAATGCCAGTTCCTGACAGGCCTTACCTTTAAGGGAATACAGGCAAAGAGAAAGTAAATTCCTTCGCCTTGTCACTATCCTAGGGGGATCTGGTTCAGGACCCCAGGGGAGTCCTCAACCGAACGATCCTCAGATCGGGATGAGGCCAAACCACACTAAATGCTAAAAAAGAAAGCTTCCCACAGTGGCCCACACACTTGGTTTAAAGTCCCTGTAAAGTCAATTCTGAGAAATGTTTCTAAACACGTTATAAATGTTACAAATGTATTGCTGAAACACACTACAAAGACTGTGAATTGTGTAGTGCTGAATTATGAAGTTAGAGCGATAAACAGTTTTTCACTAATTCTCTGTTCAGGATTTTTTGGGCGGGGCTAAAACGGGGGTTCGATGACGCACTGGAGCCCCCGAGCATGGCGCCGCCCCTAACGCTACAGCGGCTCATTCGCTCAATCTCGATTGTCATTACCGTTAGTTATACAGCCCTTTGCACATTTAGCTACTAATGTCTTTGTCGCACTGAAAATGCATATTACATGATTGTTATAATATACAATACAGCTCGGTCTCCTTATTTAAATTTCCTAAAATGATGATATGAAGAAAGGGTTTATTAATTTTGTCTCTAAAGTGATCATTCTACACCGGATAGTTTTACAAACTTTCATCAGACAGCTGGGATTCACTGATAATCTGCTGTTTTTTGGTGAAAAAGGCCCAGCAGAGGTTGTACTTCCTTCGCCAGCTGAGGAAGTTCAACCTACCACAGGAGCTGCTGAAACAGTTTTACTCTGCCATCATTGAATCCATCCTCTGCACTTTTATATCTGCCTGGTTCAGCTCTGCTACCAAATCTGACCTCAGAAGACTACAGAGGGTAGTCCAGTCTGCTGAGCGAATCATTGGTACAACCCTCCCCACTCTCCAAGAACTGTACTTATCCAAAGTGAGAAAAAGGGCAAAGAAAATCACTCTGAACCCCTCACATCCAGTACACTCCCTCTTTGAACTGTTGCCATCTGGTCGACGCTACAGAGCTCTGAGCACCAGAATGACCAGACACAGGAACAGTTTCTTCCCTCAGGCAATCCATCTCATGAACACTTGACAAACACGGAACACACAACACCATTATACAGGTGCTGGTCATATAATTAGAATATCATCAAAAAGTTGATTTATTTCACTAATTCCATTCAAAAAGTGAAACTTGTATATTGTATTCATTCATTACACACAGACTGATATATTTCAAATGTTTATTTCTTTTAATTTTGATGATTATAACTGACAACTAAGGAAAATCCCAAATTCAGTATCTCAGAAAATTAGAATATTGTGAAAAGGTTCAATATTGAAGACACCCGGTGCCACACTCTAATCAGCTAATTAACTCAAAAGGTCAAAGGCCTTTAAATGGTCTCTCAGTCTAGTTCTGTAGGCTACACAATCATGGGGAAGACTGCTGACTTGACAGTTGTCCAAAAGACGACCATTGACACCTTGCACAAGGAGGGCAAGACACAAAAGGTCATTGCAAAAGAGCTCTGTGTCCAAGCACATTAATAGAGAGGCGAAGGGAAGGAAAAGATGTGGTAGAAAAAAGTGTACAAGCAATAGGGATAACCGCACCCTGGAGAGGATTGTGAAACAAAACCCATTCAAAAATGTGGGGGAGATTCACAAAGAGTGGACTGCAGCTGGAGTCAGTGCTTCAAGAACCACTACGCACAGACGTATGCAAGACATGGGTTTCAGCTGTCACATTCCTTGTGTCAAGCCACTCTTGAACAACAGACAGCGTCAGAAGCGTCTCGCCTGGGATAAAGACAAAAAGGACTGGACTGCTGCTAAAGGTCCAAAGTTATGTTCTCTGATGAAAGTAAATTTTGCATTTCCTTTGGAAATCAGGGTCCCAGAGTCTGGAGGAAGAGAGGAGAGGCACACAATCCACGTTGCTTGAGGTCCAGTGTAAAGTTTCCACAGTCAGTGATGGTTTGGGGAGCCATGTCATCTGCTGGTGTTGGTCCACTGTGTTTTCTTAGGTCCAAGGTCAACGCAGCCATATACCAGGAAGTTTTAGAGCACTTCATGCTTCCTGCTGCTGACCAACTTTATGGAGATGCAGATTTCATTTTCCAACAGGACTTGGCACCTGCACACAATGCCAAAGCTACCAGTACCTGGTTTAAGGACCATGGTATCCCTGTTCTTAATTGGCCAGCAAACTCGCCTGACCTTAACCCCATAGAAAATCTATGGGGTATTGTGAAGAGGAAGATGCGATATGCCAGACCCAACAATGCAGAAGAGCTGAAGGCCACTATCAGAGCAACCCGGGCTCTTATAACACCTGAGCAGTGCCACAGACTGATCGACTCCATGCCACGCCACATTGCTGCAGTAATTCAGGCAAAAGGAGCCCCAACTAAGTCTGTACATGCTCATACTTTTCATGTTCATACTTTTCAGTTGGCCAAGATTTCTAAAAATCCTTTCTTTGTATTGGTCTTAAGTAATATTCTAATTTTCTGAGATACTGAATTTGGGATTTTCCTTAGTTGTCAGTTATAATCATCAAAATTAAAAGAAATAAACATTTGAAATATATCAGTCTGTGTGTAATGAATGAATATAATATACAAGTTTCACTTTTTGAGTGGAATTAGTGAAATAAATCAACTTTTTGATGATATTCTAATTATATGACCAGCACCTGTACATTATTTACTTAAAACACATACTTATTTATATTTCAAATTTGCACTCATCATAACTTTACATACAAATTGTCTATATTATATATTGTTTTTTGCTCTTTTTGCAGTTTGTCTATCTTGTATATTTGTACATTATTCTTATTCTTTTTATTATCTGTGTCGTCTTGTCGCTGTCACTCTGTTGCACTGTGGAGCTTCTGTCACTAAAACAAATTCCTAGTATATGTAAACATACCTGGCAATAAAGCTCTTTCTGATTCTGATTGGGGATGAACCGACTATCTCCCGCCTCGGCCTTCATCCTCCCGTCCCACCGACAACCGATGATATGGGGCCGGACAGAGTCACTCCCGTCCCGGCCTTCATCCTCCCATCTTGTGGCGCCGTCATTTGTCAACTCGACAACAGTCGGCAGTACGTGCCTACCAATGAGTGTAAGTTGCCGTCTGTGCTTATGTTATAATTAGTAGGTAGTCCACAGTAACTCTACTAAAATTTGTAACCCTCTAACGTGATTCTTTTGTTTATATGCATCAGTATGTTTGACTCATTAGACAAGTTGAGACGGCAGCTCTCGCGAGTGGGTGTGGTTTCAGCGCCAACAGCGGACACGCCCCCAGTGTTTGAGAGCAGAGAATACTGCTCGTTTTTTCGAGATTTTGATAACTTATTTCATTTACTTGCCGATTTTTTTTTTAATCATTCAAATTTGGCTGAGTGGTTAATAACACATTTTTCTGCGGTGTGACAAACTCAGAACACATACTTTAAAATGACTTTACAGGGACTTTAACTGTCTAGCAGGAGCTAAGGTGAGCTGAGGCCTAACTTTTGCTTAGCTTTATAGCAAGAGGAGGCCCAGCATGCTCAATCTCAGCCACCAAACTGTACTACTCAATTTAAAATTAAATAATTAAAATTAAAATTAAAATTATAATTCCTCAGAATTACACAAATAAATCAAATAGCAGTATTAGAGCTAGCAAAAGGAGATTAAACAATAAATATTTCTGTTCGACTCCTGCTGTGCTCTGCCTACAACCCCCATGCTTGATCGCGCCTAACCGCAATGGCGGACGCGGGAGTCGAGACCCAGAGATTATGAGCTTAACTCTCACCCCTCAAGAGAGAGTAAGCCTGGGTGGAACAAAATGAACGCATCACACAGCATGCATGCCAGATGCGAGAACAGCCATGAATGCATCGCTATGTGTACCTTCAAGCCGAACGCGCTCGTGCAAACACTAACTACTATCCCTCAGGAGAGAACAGAAAAGATCAAGCTTCTTACCTGTCTCTGTAGATAGTTATGCGAATGAATCGTACGCAGCACATTCCAGCATCTTTGAGTTGAAAGCATTCCACCCAAACGCATATCCCACATCTGTAGTAATAGGGACGTCGCGAACAGAGCATTCATTGAGAAATCTTCACAATGCGCACATTCAGCTCCCTCAAGAACTAAACGCGCGTGCTCCTCACTCATGCACAAAGCAGATGCTTCCTGTAAATGCTTGGTAGAGTGTTTTTCCATGATAATCACGTTCACATGCACGCAGACATACGTCTCCTGAAGACAAAAAAAATTGTGTACTATTGACGTGTACTACAGGTGCCGTCTTGTACTCACAGTTGCACATGTAGACACGTCATGAGCTGTCGCCGGCCAATTACATTGTCACATTTGAATCACATGCTTCAGACACCGTCATGCTGGAGACGTTCCCTAATGTGTCTTCGGACGCAGTGCAAGTTCCCATTTGAAAGGGAACTATTATATACAGGTTCATAATTATTGTGAATAATGCCTAATGTATAAATAATTTGGTAACACTTTATAATAACTGCACGCTATGAAGTATTAGTTAAGCATTAGTAAATAGTTAATTCATCACTTATAAAGCATTAATAGATATTAGTAAGCAGTTTATAAATACAGCTATAAATGTTTTATTCTTTATTTATGACCATATCTATAATGTGTTTAATAATTGTATTTTCATACTTAATTTAGAAATGATAAATTGATTATTAATAAAGTATTACATTATTTACAAACCAGTTATTTAGAAGTTGTCATTGGCTCATAAGATCATTTAGGAAGTGTAAGTAAATGATTAATAAACTATTTATACATATTTAGACATATAGTAATAGTTACTTAGTGTGTTAATAAATGCTTTATTAACACATTCCTACTGCAATTCATGATTAATTCAGGTAATTATAAAACATTTAGAAGAGGTCAGTTAACTATTTTTGTGAGCTCATCTAAAGTGAGGACTATTTATGCTTTGTAAAGCTTTTATAAATGAGATTTAAAGGTTCAGATTTACTGCTGTTCTCTAATGTTTTAAAGTTAGTACTGAGGTAGTTTTGACACTAGGAATATGTTAATAAAGCATTTATTAACACACTAAGTAACTAACACTATATGTCTAAATAATAAGATAGATAAATGTACATTTAAATATTTTATTAATCATTTACTTACACTTCCTAAATGATCTTATGAACCACTGACAACTCCTAAATTACTGGTTTGTGAATAGTGTAATACATAATTTAGAAATTATAAATTGATCATTAAAAAGTATGAAAATACAATTATTGTACCAATCACTACATAATTAGCATCCCTGGGTGGGCAAAAGTAAAATCACTTCATAATTGATGTCCCTGGATGGGTGAAAGTAAAATCACTTGAAGAAAACTCAGAAGTGAAAACCGGGAGACTTGGGTGTATCTTCAGCATGATTATTTATTGAGAATGTGCTGTTGGTCACTGCAGTCATGAAGTCTAATGGTGCTTTTCCACTGCATGGAACAGTTCGGTACGGCTCTCTTAAATAGTACCACCTCGGTTGAGGTTCCAAGCGTGCTGTACCGATACTAAATGTGACGTGTAAACACTGCAGATCACTGATTGGTCAGAGAGAATCGTCACTACCAGCGTCTTTGGATTTGAAACACGAGACACCAAACCTTCTATAATTAAATAGTAACAGCCACCGCAGTATCATTTGTTTGCACAACTTTTTTTAAAAGACTTGCTTTAAATGACTGTTGCATGCAACTTGAAAAAAGAAATGGCTGTATCACGGTCAGTAGATGAGGTGCAGACTCGTTGGTAGCCACGGCAGTAAAGGCGGAGCAACTCTAACGATCAGTCTATAATCCCACCCACTTTGCAGCGGTACTAAACTGCAGTGAAAAAGCGAGCCGTGCTGTGCCATGCCGAGACGAGACGAGATGAGACGTTCCACGCAGTGGAAAAGTGCCATAACTAAGGCAGTGAAGTACTGTAGTTTTATAGGCATTCAATGGGCAATCCTTATCTATATTGGCCTTACACTCAGAGGTGAAACAAGAGGTGAGAAAATGGACCCCCAACTGTGAGATCAAACAGACCTTATTTACATCAAATGGCCTAAAGCCTTTTGAGCACCAGCATGCCTAGACCCAATAGATAACATAATCAACAAATGTTTTAAGCACCACCTGGTCACTAGCACTATAGACATGTAAACATTCACACATAATTTGACTCTCAGTAGGAAGATCAAAGACTGAAAACCCCCCTCACTGGAAACTATACTGAATCTAATCAGTAAACTAATGTCATCGTTTTCACATTGAATGCCCAATATAATGTAATTCACCTTAGTTTTCATGTGATGTTATTTCAGGAAGTAGGATCAGCAGTTCTTAAACAGATTCTTAAATTTGTAATCCCACACACTACATCATGATCTTTACTTTAGAATTAATTATATATTATGCATTATTCATGTTAATTATGAACCTGTATATAGTAGTTCTTATTTCTTAGTAGTTCTCTGTGAGGTATAAAAAAATAGTAGATACTGATAAGCTAGTAGTGAACTACCACATTCAATTAAGCACTATTATTTACTAATTTGTTAATCAGAGTTCCTTAATAGTTAAAGGGGATGTTTAATGCAATTTCATGCATTCTGACTTATTTACACTGTTAAAGAGTTGGATTCTCATGCTAAACATTGCCAAAGTTTCAAAAAACGAGTTGGATGTATGATGGAGTATTTCTTTGCCAAATAAGTTTTGGAAAGCTTTTTTTTCAAGTATGGCCCTGTATGACATCATAAAGGAATTCCTTGTACGGGCACTTTTCCTGGAGGAGTGCGTGCACACATCAACCAGAGCAAAAGCAAACGCATCAACGTGCTTCGTTCAGGTTGTGGAAGTCATCGGCAGCGCTGTACAGGACTTGCCCGAGAAAGATTTGTCATTTTGTTTTTAGACCACGAAATCAACAATGTCACCAAAGAAGTGTGTTTTTGGTTGTGAGGGAAAGATAACCTTGTTCATCTTCCCAAAGAACCCAGCATTAAGGGAACGGTGGATGCAGTTTATTTTTCCAGGGCAGCAACAGAGTTGTGCAAGTATGTTTTTTTGTTCCTGGGAGTTCTGTGCTGAATGTTTTATAAACAAGGCCCAGTGCGACGCTGGAATTGCAGATCATTTGAAACTGGAGCTGTCCCAGTGATAAAAGATCCCAGTCATGAGTCAGAACCGCGGGCAGTAAGTAAAACTGCATCAAATGTCTGCGTTTTGTTGGCAATTGGTGCGTAAGTGCATATAATGTAAACAGCACTAACGTATAGTGAATCAAAAGTTATCCAGGGATAATGTGATAATTTATTCTGCTCATGACTCTTTAGCTTCACCCACAACACACCTCCAGGAACTTGACTGTTTTCGGAAAGAAGTGGTACAGCTGTATCTGTCTTTTATAAATCTGATAAAACTAAAGACTTTTCGGAAAAATAGAGATACTCAAGATTAACATGTGATTGGCAGAACTGTGTGTGTTATGTCCGCTTTAATATTGGTTACTAATATTATTAATATTAATATTGGAGTGTTAATCATTACTCATTTGTTCCTGTGTAGTTATTCATTAATGACAGAACTGTATTCTAAAGTGTTACCATATTTCATTTGGATATAGCTAAATTTGTTATAAAATAGTAATTTTTATCAAGTTTAGATTTTCTTTTTTAAATGTTAAATGTTTAGTCTTCTGGCTCAACTAATTGGTAAATAGTCTCAAACTGTATAAACCAGCATTCTCCCACCAGCCTATGTGTTAGAAAGAGTGTGTTATCTATCTGTCTAACTTCAGGATGAGGGACACAAAAATGAGGGCACAATAATAAGTTTCCAGCACATTCTGTACATTCCAGTACATTCTATACAACAATCCACTATTTGGTCACTATATTTTATCACTATTTCTAAGGGGATAATTAATGAATCTTTTTTTTTGCAAGAAGATCAAATAATAATTTGTAAATAAATCAGTCATGTTAATGAATCAAATAACAAATCCACTGTGGAGGACCACTGTGAACACATTAAGATTTTTGTAAAATTAGGGATATTTATTGCCTTTTTGGCCTCTCTGTCATACTAGGAAAATCATTTATTTGTTAGGGGGAAAAACAGAAGACACTGTTACCAGCTCCCAAGACTCCATAAGCAAGGTGAGGAGGTACGGTGATCTTTCTTCGCTCGTTTACACACATGCCCTGGACTCCTTTATCCAAACCTGGAATGACTTTAGATTCCACACCCACCTGCCCCACGAATGGAAAACCCTTATCCAGGCTGAGAGAGAGAGAGAGAGAGAGAGAGAGAGAATTTTGAATTTAGAAAAAAAAAAAAAAAACCTTTTATTACATTTTCAAATTCAATTAAAAAAAAAAAAAAAAATTATAACACCAAAACCACCATTAAAAAAAAAAAAAAGTAGGGGGAAGGGATGATTTCAAAGAAAAAACTATTCACTTTCCTAGACAGTACACATAGAGCTTCGCAATTACATTAAAGTGCCTCTATGATGCTTTTCGGATATTACCTTTTAGTAGTTAGGTTCATGAACTAGTTTTGATCACTAGGGGCCCTCATTGTGTTTCATTTCAGTTCCCCACCATTGTTTTTTATTTATTTATTTATTATTATTATTATTATGCATCAAACAATGAACAGATACAAAGACAAAACAGACAGAACCTCTACAGGAATAAAATTACATAAAATCTTCATGTAAAGTTCCACAAACAAAATAAGAGAAAGGAAAGAAAAAATAAATAAATAAAAATAACATTGTAAACACATACAGTGTTTCATCATTATTCCAATAAAATGAGGAAGAACTGTCAGCATCCATATATTTTGCCACAGTATCATTCACAGGATATATTTTATGTAATGTCTTTTATATGCCCAATAAAATTTGCCTTTAGGAATGTTACGTTTTATTTTGAAGAATTTGTCGAATATGTTTATTATTACATTTTTTGTTAAATATACTTATTCCATCTAAGATCAAATCAGGTTCTTTTGTGTCACTCTTACTAAAAGTTAGATGACATTTAACAAGTTGAGTTAGACCATAAGGAACCGCTTTTAGCGCTGCATTATATTCTTTAAACTGTTCATTACATTTACATTTATAGCCTTCGTTAATTGAAAAGAGAGTCACGTCATCAGCCAACTGAGAGATTTTAATTTCTCTATCAAAGATGGATATACCTTCTAAGCTTTGTTCATGGATAATACTTAACGATAATAGTTCTGTACAGGGCTTGACCTTAACTTTTTTGCTCACCAGCCACTGTGGCTATTGGTTTTTCCAAAGTTACTAGCTACTCAGCATTTTCACTGGCCACAATTTTGCTGTTGGGAAATTACATTTTATATGACTTTGGCATGCTAAAATGTCTTGATTTTGAGTCATTTTAATTGATTAGCTAGATTTAAAACCTTTTTAAACTTACAAATGCAGATTGACCACCTAAATCAAGACTAGGCCTACATGGTATGTACAGGTGGGCAAGGGGTGGGTAATATGACCATAATATGATACATTTTATAAAAAGAACTAAGAAGCAAATTACAAATACAATAGTAAATTAAATAGCCTAAACTCTTTTTTCAGATACAGTAGGTTTATTTAACATTTATTTAACATCTTTTGTTGTTTGATTAACATTAATGACAAACAGGAATTGGGCTGCTGAATGCATGTACGTAATATATTGACACATCCAGTTTTTACCCACCTGTTTATGTCCACTAAGCCATAACCAACATTATTCACACGAGCTACTCCACACAATGGACATTTTGACATCTGTGTGTGCGTGTATTTGACTATTGAGGCGCAAGGAGATCTGATCGCACATGAGAGAGCGCTTCTGTTGTGTCATTCAGCGCAATTCCGCCGATCCCGCCTTCACTAACAGCAAGTAAATCGTTAACGAATTGTGATCGGATTGTAAATTTGTGCTACGACGAGCTACCTTTGATAAGGCTGTAGGCTGAAATTATTTTCAACCCGCCAAAGTGGCTAGTGGGAGTGACTGTCTTACCGCCACAGCTGAAATCTACCTGCATTTGGCGGGTTGGCGGGTGTTAATGTCAAGCCCTGGTTCTGTAACTAAAATAAATAAAAAGGGTGATATTGGACAACCCTGTCTGACACCACGGGTGATAAAAAACCTTTTAGAAGTATTGAAAGACAGCTAATTAAGACAGCTGCTATAAACAGGGTTGGGGAGTAACGGAATACATGTAACGGCATTACATAATCAGGATACAAAAATCCAGTAACTGTAATTTGTTACGTCAAAAAACTTAGTAATTAGATTACAGTTAAATTTTGAAAAAAGGGGGTATACTATCAGGATTACAATCGTTTCATTTAAAACTAAATAAATCATTATTTTGCCATAATAACACCATATTAAGCGCTGCTTGATTATTTTTATTTATTTTTTTTTTTATTAAACAACTTCAATATACAAACTCAAGTAGGGAACAGAAACATACATATGAAAATATACACAAATGACAAGTGATTAAATCTCCATTTGTATATCTGTGCATACAGACCTATGCTTAGCTAGGTTGTATAAAATAAACAACAGCATGTTAGTACAATAAACAAAAATACAATCTACCTTTAAGGGGGGGTTGCAAGGAAAAAAAAAAATCTTAGAAGGAAAGAGACTCATGCAAGACTTTATACAATTCACCAAGGGATTGATTATTTTTGGATAAATATTTTATGGATGCTAAATAATTTTTACATTCATTTTTAAAACAAGTTAAAGAGGGTTTACTGTTATTCCATTTGCATTTATGTATATGAAATTTACCCATAGTAATAATAACATTTAACATCAATGATATCTTTTTTGAGGGACCATCTACATAAATCAAAACATGAAACAAATTTAGTGAAGGAATTTCTACATTTAGCCACCTGTAAAGATCCTGCCAGAACTGCACTGTGACCGGACGAGAAAAAAATAAATGTTCAATGGTTTCAGGCTCTTCTGAGCAGAATCCACAAAAATCTACTTCAAAACGGAATCTTTTCCGTAAAGTTTCAGCAGCAGGATAAACATTATTGATGATTCTAAACTGAATATCCTTCATTTTAGGTACAATTGGCCATTTAAGATAATAACAGTACTTGTTTCTAAATGTTTCATTATCAAAAATGTTAACTTTTGCTGGTGTGTTGAAATCGTAGAATAATTTACATTTCAGTACATTCCCTATTACTTTGTTATTACACTTTTTATCCCCAATGTACACTTCTCCAATCTTCAACTCGGGCAATTTAACAAATACATTTGAATATGTAAGGGTGTTATGTATTAGCTGTTTTAATGAGAGAGGGATTGCTCTACACACACTATTGAATTCTCTAAAAGAACATTTTATCGCAAATTTCTCCATAAATGAATTATATTGAATAAACTGACCAGCTTCATCTATTAAATCAACCACATATAAAACTTTTTTTTCGTACCATTCTTGTTTAAATAATGTCTTCCTATTTATCGTGATAGTCCTATTATTCCACAGGGTGGAACCATGATATTGCAATACTGGAAAATTATATTTACCCACAACTTCACACCAGTTGTGGGTAAATATAATTTTCCAGTATTGCAATATCTGCCTGTGGAAATTTGAAAGCTTAATAGGCAATTTAGAAATCTCAAAATCACATTTCATCAAAAATTCTAATCCTCCGACTCTTTTGAATAAACACTTTGGTATATGAAACCACATTGAATTAGGCTGTGTTAAATATGATTTTATCCAATTCAGTTTAAGTACTCCATCATTGATTCAAATTCAGTGGCTTTCAGACCTCCATTTTTATAGTCTTTAATCATCTGGGACTTTTTAATATAATGAGTTTTGTTTTTCCATATAAAATTAAATATTATAGAGTTAACCTTTTTAATTAGTTGAGGGGAAACAAAAAGAGAATAAGATGGGTAGATTAGTTTAGATATGCCTTCTGCTTTTGTCAAAAGGATTCTACCCATAATGGACAAATCTCTCATAAGCCAGTGATTAAGAGATTTTTTCATACTATCTATTCTGTCTTCTATGTTTACTAGTTCTCTTGATTTTGAATCTTTAGATATTGTTAAACCAAGATATTTCACTTCAGATTTAACCGGAATGGATTCTATACTTTCCTCATCACACGGATACAGAGGTAACAGTTCATATTTTTTTAGATTTAAGCATAAGCCAGATGCTCTTGAAAAAACTGAAATAATGGTTAAGGCTTTCTCAATTATAGATTTGTCTTTTAAAAAAATGACTGTGTCATCAGCGAATTGACTGATTCGATACTCATAATCAAAAATGGTTATACCTTTTAATTGAGGATGGTTGACAATTAAGTAAGCTAACATTTGAGTACAAAGTATAAACAATTTGGGGGAAATTGGACAACCCTGTCTGATTCCACGCAAGATCTCGATTCTAGGAGTCATTCCAGGATTGAGAGATATATAACTATAAATATTATTATATAACATTTTAATAACCTTGCAAAACCCTTCCCCAAAACCAAACATTTTAAGCGTTGTAAATATAAATTCATGTTCCACTGTATCGAATGCTTTAAAGAAATCTATAAATAAAATAAGGCTATCTGACTGTATCATTGAATTATAATCGATCATATCCAGTACTAGTCTAATATGATTTTGGATATATCTTCCCTTAATGAATGCTGATTGAAACTCCTCAACAAGTTTACCAAGTACAATTTTTAAACGATTAGCATATACCAAGGCAAGTAATTTATAATCGGTGCATAATAGAGTTATCGGTCTCCAATTATCTAATGACAGTAGTTGTTTCTTGGGTTTAGGCAGCAAGGTTATTAATCCTATTTTCATTGTAGGTGATAAACTCTCTTTCTGAATACATTCTAAAAATGCGTTAAATAATAATTTCCTTATATCCTTCCAAAAATGTTTTAAAAATTCTGTTGACAAACCATCGATACCTGGTGATTTGCCATTTTTCATTTGCTTTAATGCCACATCCATTTCCGCTAAAGTCAACTCATCATCAATTAAAATTTTGTCTTCTTCATTTAATTTTTTGATATTATCTCTAATATTTTCAATTAAAGAATCACAGTCCGCCTTTTTGTAATTAGATTTGTAAATGTTGGGATAGAAAAGCCAAATTTCATTCTGAATTTCTTTTTGATCTTCAATTATAGTATCATTAATCTCAAGTTTATTGATTTTTTTCTTTGTTTGTCTTTGTTTTTCAAGGCCAAAAAAATATGATGAACTTCTTTCTCCTTTTTCAATCCACCGGGCTCTTGAACGGATATAAGCTCCATTTGCTTTTTCTGAATACAACTCATCTAATTGAGATTGCAAGACTTGTAATTTTGCTGTGTTTTCTGGTGATACTTGTGTATTAGCTGCCAATAAATTTATTTCCCCAATCAGTTCTTTTTGTTTTTGTTTTCTCATCACTGATAAGAGCTTTCCTGTACCAATGGCTATTTGTTTGGCCTTAAATTTAAACCATTCCCATTTATTTATGCAAGACATATCAAGCTTTTCAATCTCCTCAATGAGAGAAATCACCTGTTGACAAAAGCTATCATTTTTTAACAAATCATTATTGAACTTCCAAATATTAGGAGAGATCTGAGATTTCTTAGAAATTGATAAGGACAGAGTAATCATACAATGATCCGTAAGTGGGGAAGCTGAAATCATACAGTCTAAGACATCATTACATAATTCACTTGAAATTAGCCAATAATCTATTCTTGAGCTTTGTCCGTTTCCTGAGGGGTTGTACCATGTATGTTGAATGCTGTTTGGATTAGATACCCTCCAATAATCAAACACATTTGTTAACGTACATAAATTCAATATAGTATCATTATACACAGAATGTGAACTTCTCTGGGGTTTTCGGTCTAACCATGAATCAGGGGCTATATTAAAGTCTCCTCCTATTATCACATTATCTGACTTGTAGATTATTTTCCATTCATTAACCAAATTACCAAGCTTCTCTAACATTTCTCTGTTAGCCACTTTGTTATTATAACCGTAAATACATAATAATATATAACATATGTCATTTATTTCCACAGCTACCATTAACCAGTGACCTTCTTTGTCCCCTTCATGAACAATTACAGAGCCTTCAAATCTGTTAAATAATAGCATCACTCCAGCCGATTGTGAAGATCCATGTGCAAACAAGGCTAAATCACCCCACTGTATTTTCCAAAATTTTGAGTCTCTTGTAAGAAGACACAATTTGCTTTTTGTTCCTTGCGAAATAAAATAATAGCTTTACGCTTAACACTATTTTTTAACCCCCTGACATTCAAAGATAGAAAAGAAACAGACATAGATGAATAATGTAACAGTTATATGAACTCAACTTCATTCTAGTATGCAGGAGTGAACATTTTGTCCTTTTGAACACAATACAAAATCATACCAACCTATTGCAAATGAACTGTTTTTAACTACCTTTTCTTTGACAGCAGTAACAGATTATTTCCATCTACAGTGACAACCCTTAATTACTTTAACCTTAATTTGGATGTTACCTGTCGGGATCATTATAGTTACGGGTCAACTCTCAGACCATCAATGAGTGCATAGCCTTCTTTTAAGAACGCTCTTTTCCCATTTTTCCTAGCTTCTTGCACTTTTGGCCACAACTTAGCACGAGCTTCACGATCTTCCTTTGAAAAGTCTTCTTTGAACTGGATGTTCATCTCTTTGCACACTCTTGCTTCTCTCGATTTTTTCCACACTTCGTCTCGAATAGTTTGCATTGCGAATTGAATGATCACTGGCCTGGGTACCTTGTTAGTAGCGGTGTCGTTCCTCTTTCCCAAACGATGCACTGTATCCACCGACCCCCGGAGTTTCTCCACTGACAGCGGAATCACCCGGGTAAGGATTCCAATCAATGCTTCTCTTGTGTCTTCTTTTTCTTTTTCTGGGAGGCCGATTAGTCTGAGATCCCATCTTCTCTTGTATCTGGCTTGCTCCAAACACTGCTGTTTTAGTGAGACGTTCTCCTTCCTCAAGTCGATTATTTCCTCTTTCAATCTGCCAATGTCTTCTTTGTTCTCCTTAACTGCGTGTGCATTTTCTTCCATTCTTTTTTCGATAATTTTCAGTCTCTGATCCTGCTCGTCAAATCTCTTAATTAGAGTTTGAATTGCGTCAAAGATCACTTCGTTTGTGATTTCATCAGCTTGTTTACTTTTGACTTTCTCCTGTATTCTTACTTTCTTGGGGTTCGGACTGGGCACAGGTGTGTGTTCATGTCTTACTTTGACAGTTTCTTCCATCATCGCTTCAACTTCTTCCTCGTCACATGCCTCCATGAGAGCGTTCATGTTATATTCATGGTCGGCTTGTCCGGTATCGGCTTGATTGGCCATTTCGTTTAAATTTAAAGGAACGGAGGGACTCTTTTAAGGTAGTACACCAAACCAAAGTTCAGATAATGATGAATGTAATTCTGGTAGGTTTCTTTGCCGGAGGTATCAGTTTTAGGACAATATTAAACTAATTTATCAGAGCCTGCATAAATGCTACCGCTCACTCCGCCATCTTGAATTCCCCCCCACGCTGCTTGATTATACAGTATTTCCTGGTTCTGTTGCCAGTGATGACTCACGTGAGCCACCCGCTGGTGCATGCGCAAATAACACCCGTCTACAATCTCCTCAGACGCAGATTGAATTACTGCTGCTAGTTGAAACGATGCTGCCCGCGGGAGAAAACGTTTTCAATTGATGGAAATTTCGCTGCTATTTTGTTTTCAAAGAAGAAAATGCAAACAACATGGTTGTACAGTGCAAACTCTGCCTTGCAACTACGAAAACACTTTCTTTATCAAAGGACTAAAAAAAAAAATCTGTAATACCATACTGTAGCCACTAGATGTCTTTACACACACACACACACACATATGTGTGTGTGTGTGTGTATATATATATATATATATATATATATATATATATATATATATATATATATATATATATATGCGTGTGTGTGTGTGTGTGTATATATATATATATATAAATATAATAGGGCTGTGTATTCCCAAGTTGTGGAAATGAGACATGATTGCTTAGTTTTTTTTAATAGATTTTTAAAATATTTTTATTGTTGAGACCCATTCAAAAGTATGGAATGTGTAAAATTTAAAAACTTACAGAAAATGAGAAGAAATAATTAAAATTAAATTTAAAAATGCAATTTATTTACAGTAAAGTTTCTTTCTTTCTTTTTTTATACATGTGACCTTGAAGTAATTCCAAAAGTAATCCAAAAGTAATCAGATTACTTTACTTTCATGTTGTGGTACTTGGTTTACGTTACTGAATACTTATTTTATGAAGTAATTTGTAACTGTAACGGAATACATTTTTAAAGTAACCCTCCCAAGCCTTTCTATAAAATATTTCAATAACATTGACAAAAAAAGTCACCAAAACCAAATAATCTGAGAGTCTGCAAAAGAAACCCATGCTCAAGGGTGTCAAAAGCTTTATAAAAGTCAGAAAAAGAATCATAGCTTTAGAATGTACGAAATCTGCATAGTCTAAAAGATCTAAAATAAGTCTTACATTGTTACTGATGTGCCCATCTTTTATAAAACCTGATTGTGTCTCAGCAACCAACTGATTAAGTTTGACCTTTAATCTATTAACAAATACCAAGGCTAAAATTTTATAATCGATGGTCAGGAGTGTAATTGGACGCCAATTATCTATTAGAAGCGTGTCCTTGTCCGGTTTGGGAACAAGGGAGATTACACCCTGTTTCATTGACTCTGTCATTTCCTTTGAATTAATACATTCTTTATGCATACAAAGCAATGGTTGTTTGATTAATTTCCAAAAATGAATATAAAACTCAACAGTTAGTCCATCACTGGCTGGAGATTTTCCTTTCTTCATAGAGAGAAGCACTATTCGAACTTCCTCAGTTGTCACATCAGAATCACAAAAGGCTTTAAAGTCAGTATCAATAATTGGAATATGAGCTTGAACCTTCTTTATAAAATTGTCGGAATTATCTTTATCAAATACAGATGTGTAAATGTTTTTATAGAAATCTGTGACAAATTTAGATATCAAATTAGGATCTGTGCAATTGACACCATTAATATTAAGAGCAGTCAAGGAATTTCTTTTGCAGTTCCTTTTCTCTAATCCAGCAATTTAGCCCTGGACCTGACAAAGGCACCTCTAGCAATATCTAGATATGTTTGATTAATTTGTAGAGGTAGCTCCCTTAATTCTAGCTCCTCTTCCTGAGACAGATTGCCTGTCAGTAAAGAATTTATTCTTTCCATTTGTTCAATTTTTTTTTTTTTTTTTATTATTTTTTTTTTTTTATGCTTTTAAATCTTTACTTCTTTTTATAGCTATTTGTCTAGCTCTGTATTTTTAAAAAATCCCATTTAGCTCTATATTCGTTATGAATTTTATCAGGAAACACAATTAATTAATTTTTTAATACTGTCATTGGAAATGTTATTATTTAAAAGACAATTATTAAATTTCCAATAACCATGTAACTTCGGACTTCTCAATTTTAACATTATTTGTTTGTGATCAGAAAGAGGGGCGGACGAATGAGATTTTTTCACTTTTAACAAACTGTAGGGCTGATGAGGAAACTAAAAAGAAATCAAATTCTAGATTTCAAAGACATTTTACTATTTGACCAAGTGAAGTCCTGTGTGACAGGATGAAAAAAATGCCAAGGATCTGTGAGGGAGAGAGAAGAACATATTGATAAAACATTATTAGAATTATAATTAATATTGCGACCTTCATTGCTTCTAGGAGGAAATCTGTCCAGTGTGTCATCTGAACATTCATTAAAATCACCGCCTAAAATTAGAAAAGAACCTGGGTATTTATTATGTATTTCTGTCAATTTGCAAGTAATTTGAGAGAATAGTATTTTGTTAGCTGTAAGGGAATTACAGCCATATAAATTGCAAATAATAAAAGTTGAGTTATCTTGCTTTAGTGACATAATAATCCATCTGCCTTCATTTAAAGATAATGCCTCCAGAATTTGAATGCTGAAGAATTGAAACCCCAGCAGAGTGAATAGAACCATGGCTACAATAAATTAAATTACCCCATTGATTCTTCCAGAATTTAACATCCAACTCACAGGAATGTGTTTCCTAAAGGAAAATTAAATCAGTTTCGCAGCTTTTACAAAATAAAAAAATAGCTTTCCTCTTTACCACATTGTGCAGGCCTCTTACATTTAAAGACATAACAGAGAATGAACTAAACTTGAAATCCATAACAAGTAGAGAAAGACAAAAGAAAATATAAAGTATGTACCAACACCTGAAGAAACTGTACGGAAACTTTACTTTAAAGCAAGGAATGATATACAACCAACCAAGGTCATAGAACAAATAAAGTGACCTATGTATAATAATATTGAACCTAGATAATCACTTCTTAAATATGGCCAAAAATAAATTAAAATAAAGAGAAAAAAAAAAAACTTTATAAAAAAAATACTAAAACTGACTGGCAAAGTGAGTAAATAAATGAATCCATGCTAACAAAAAACAAGCATGCGAGTCAAGTTTAGCAATAAACTCTAAAGATTGGATCATTGAAAAATCAGTCTCTGCTCAAATATAAGGCACTTATTAACCAGACAAATCAGCTAAAACAAAAAAGCTGAATACCATCTAAACCCAGAAAGAACAGAAGAATGCATAGGCCTAATATATCCTATTTCACACTGGCAAAGTCAAATCTCTTCCCGTCAATCAGAGCAAACGATCCACAGTAAGAAGCCTTTTTCCCTTCATCTCGGTCCTTCTTGACCAATGGCCAAAGCTTTTCTCTTGCCGCCCTGTCCTCAGTGAGTCATAGCTTGTTGTCACGCAGGAACTTACAACCTCTGGCAGCTTGCCAGACTCTATCTCGGCAACGACGAAGAGCAAACAGGATAATCATAGACCTGTATGTACCATCCTTTCTCCACAGGCCGAGACGATGGGCGATATCCACCGCATTCTCCATCCTCTCACTGATGCCAAGAACCACGTTGCCAAGGATATTGACTGCAACACAACAAACATCTTCTCCATCCTTTTCTTGTACACCGTGCAGCTTCAGTGTCCACCTCCAACTGGGCCGCTTGTAGTCTCCAACCTCTTCTTTTGAAGTTTTGTTCATCTGTTTAAGATTCTGGATCTCAGCAGACACGACTTTCAACGCCTCCTTGTGAGAAGTCACCTCAGTAACAAGCTGACGTATGGTAGAAGACATGCTTTCAATTTGCTATGCTGTAACGGCAGTTGTCTTGTCAATAGGTGAAATTTTCTGGAACATCTCTTCTCGAAAATTGCGAATGGCCGCCAAAATTTCAGAGGACGTGTCATGACACTCACTGTACTCTCTCTTAGACTTTTTTTGACTGGGTTTTAAGGGGGTGTCGGGAAGAGGAGTAGCTAGGAGGTCACAAATTTTGGGTTGAGAGTCAAACCACTTGTTCGTTGTCTCTTCGCTCTTCGATGCGTTTTGGTTCTTGGATGAAAATGTACATGCACTTTGAACAGGATCCATCTGTGACTCAGGTGCAGGTACTGACATGGTAGCAACTGGAGCTTGTTTGTTTTTTCTTCTGCCCGTAAATTTGGCTCAAAATGAGAGATTAATGAACAATCTTGTTTATTTGTTCATTCATATAAAATATTTGAGCTATGTTGGTTGTAATACCGTCCCACCTAAAAACTTTCCCAATGACACTTCAGAAACACCACCTCTTATCTTGCCGCCATCTTGGCCTCCCCGTTCCCCACCATTGTATCATGTTTTCACCTGTGCCTCATTTCCTGTGAGTGTATTTAAGGGGCAGTTTACATGACACCATTTGTTGTTTCGCGGTGGCCTGAAACAGCAAACTTTTGAAAACGGGTTTCAAAGTGGAAGTTTTTGAAAACAGTCTCTGTATAAACAACATAAACGCAAACAAAAAATCTGTGAAAATGACAATGTAATGCACATGCGCATTACATGTTCAGTCTATGGTGTTTCATCGCCATCTAATGGCCTGCCAGCAGAATACAGCGTTTTTAGTAATTTTCACAGATTTGTATGAATGAGGATCATTTTGACAATGGTGTTGTCTGTACGTGGAAAACTCAAAGGAAAAACATCTCCTTTTTACCATATCATTGTCGTGTAAACATACCCTAAGTTGCTTTGTTCCTCTGTTTTTTGCTCAGTATTTGTTATGTTGAGACCAACCTCTCTAGTCTTTTGGTAAATCCATCTTGTGATTTTCTCTGGATTTATTTGCTCTGTTTGATTATCTGACTTTTGCATTTTGTTGTCTTTATTTTTTCCCTTGGAAATTTTTGGATGTTTTTTGATTTACCTTTTTGATTTACCTTTGATTCGAAACAAAAGATTCGAAGCAGCGTTTTGAAATTGGCCATCACTAGTTTTCTGGTCGCTTTATAATATTAAGATTGAACCACTGAACTCACACTGAACTCAACTTTTTTTTTAATATGTTTTGAGTACCTTTCTGGATCTTGAGAAATTCAGTGGCATCGCTGTCTATAGAGGCCTCACTGAGCCATCGGATTTCATCAAAAATAAATTAATTTGTTTTTCGAAGATGAACGAAGGTCTTACGGGTGTAGAACAACGAGGGTGAGTAATAAATGACACAATTTTCATTTTTGGTTGAACTAACCCTTTAAGTTTTGGTGTTCATTTTATTAGCCTGGCTAAATAGTTTACCATAGTTTACATAATGTTCTTGAAAACTTTTATACCGAGCAGCAACCCCCTATATTTATGATTAACAATCAAATGATTAATTAGTTAGAAACTAGCTGCTATGAATAAAGGTGTCATCATTTGTCTTCTTATGAATGGCTTGTTTGTCATTGAATCAGTGTTGCTGATGCAAAATAGGCCCTTCGTTACCAAACACCAAGTATAATGAGTATTTGCAAACTGTTAAATATTAAACTGTTGGTTACTTTAAAACTAACCTTCATCTGGGAGATCACAGGCATATGTGAATATTTGATCTGTTAAAGCCACAATATGTAAATTTTCGCCATTAGAGGTCGCTTATTCAGTCACTTATTCAGTCTCTTATCCTTGATTTTGTGGAATCATGGGATGCGTTGTCATCACGTCTACAGCCAGTGGAAAAGAATCGGGACGGGACTCGGTCAGAAATGGATGAGATTTATGAATGAGATTATTAACGTTACTGTAGTATGAAGTAGGGCCAAGTGATGTTGGAGCTGAACGAGGCCGCTGGAGCGATTACTAATGAGAGACAAACGTGACAAGCCTATCGAGCAGTGGAACTTTTATTATGCCACAGTCGCCACTTCCGTTTTTTCGGTCAAGCGTATGTGGGGTAAAGTGACGCTGTTTATCGTATTAGATACATTTTTGTGTTGAAAGTTGTTATAATGCTACTCTGCATTCACTTGGCAGCTGCTATGAGGCACTTGTTGCGCACTGCAGTAAGCTAGATTGATATTAGATATTAGAGATTTAAACAAGAAGCTATATAACATGATTAGTTTTCTGTCGATGAATGAATCCAAACAGTTCCTCATCTGTCTAATTAAACATATAATATATAAAAGCGCCTTTGGTGTTTCCATGGTTTCTACAAAAAAAAAAAAACAGAAACCGAGGGTAACGCGGGTATGATGTCATTGATAGACGATGCATGGATACAGCCCGTGTCCTGGTTAAAATTGCTTTTTTTCTCTGGATTTAAACATTCTTGGAAACATTTGGGATAATGTAAGTACACAAGTCAATAAAATATATAACATTGTAGAACATTATAATCCAAAAATCCTGCTTTACATATTGTGCCTTTAACTGGTTGCATATGTCAGATTTATTGCATGACTCAGGCAGAGAAAAGCTGTTGCTATTAAACATTGTTTACTTAATCAACTTAATCAAGTCAGTGTAATGGTGAAGGGATAGATCAAATAGGCCAATTGATGAAAGGTTTGTGAAGAAATTTCATGCTCTCCTGTAAAAGTATTTTTTAGTATTTTTAAAATACAAAAATACAGTAGTTTATTTTGATACATGGTGTGGCTGCTGTATTTTGTAGTTTATTTTGATACCCTTAAAATTAAGGTATTTGGTATTTTATTTTAAAATACTTTTTGATGTATTTTTGCCCAACCCTGGGCACAGTAAGTGTCTATACATAAAAATAAGTGTGAAACGGCCTGTATATAACACAAAAGTGCATTAAACTTTACGCTGTAGAAGAAATAAAACCAGCAGATGCAACATTAACAATAGAATAAATTTTAATCGATAATGAAAATATTCAACAACGAATTTGATTATCGGTTTGTCACATCTGCACCCTATGGACAGAAACCATCCTTCAGTCACGTTGCTTTACAGTAAAGAACTTACATTTTACGGTTATATCCTTACCTATACATTTTTAGAAAATCGCACGAGTATGCCAGCGAGTCTCGTTAAACTTCACAGACTTTCATGAACTGAGCACCGGTGAGCATTTGTGCTGTCAGACAGACAGAGCACAGTAGAATAGGAGCGCAATATAGAAAATTATAATTATACATATTATATATATTCTACATGTAATACAAGTAATCATATTTATGAGAGCAGTATCAGTAATAGGAATGTTGGAATAGCCCATTACAGTTTAATGCCCATTACAATTGCTTACCAATACTTAAATGTTTACCAATACTTAAAGTACTTTTTCTAAACACAGCAACACACCTACATCACACAGTATCAAACTCAAAATTGAATCCCTCTGTTAGTACACTAGCACAGTTTTCTATCCAACATTAACATGTAGTCAATTTTTGCGCAATAACTGTCAAAATACTAAAAGTTGATGGCATTATGAAAAAAAAAACTGTATTACTTGTCATGTTTCAGTTCTAACTGAAAACTGTTTCCTACATGTATTTTAGTAATATATAAAAACCATAATAAAGACAATATTGTTCCCTATGCTGAACAAAGAGTAATTTCAACATATAAATGAATTATTTTTGTATTTACTGCATTTTCAGCTGAAATTCTCATTACCGCAATCTGTCCAGGTATGTCTGAATGTATGTTGTGTTCTAATTTAAACAGAAAAAAATTAAAATATTCTAAAAAAAATAAAAAAAAAAAATAAATATGGATGTTCTAATAAATCTTTTCAAATGACAGAAAAAATATTAATGTACATTATATTAAAATAATAATGAAAAAATAGTGGAAAAATGAAGTGTCCATGACTGATGTTCTCATCTTCCGCAACATTTCTTAAGGACTTTTTACACACACACAGAAAATTTTAAATAAATCTTGATTTGAATTAAGCAACACATGTGCTAGAACCTCAAAGAAGGCAACCATGTAGGCAGATCTCTTTATATTTCTCCAGTTAAAAGTTAAAAATTATCTTGTCAAACCATGTACATGACATTTTGATTATCATTACTGTAACAGGATATTTTCCTCATTTAGAAAAACTTTAAATAAACAATTTTCTGTGAAAAAAAATGTATTTCATTAATGTCTAATTATGTACATTGAATAAAAGTTGGCTAAATCATCATGGCTTCTCTGAATTTAACAAAATATGCTAAGGAACATCATCCTCCGCAAATCCATTCTCACTTGCCGCAATAATTTAAGGCCAGTTGCTGTAGAGAGAACTTCTGTTTCGGTAATGAGAATTTAATCATACAGGCCATTTTTTAAAATATGAGTTATTACAGTTTTTTTGTTTTGTTTTGTTTTTTGTGCTATGTGCTAAGATACTTTTGTCCAAACTGTAGACACATTTTCAAAACTCTAAAAACAATTAGCACAACATCCGTCTGTTGTGGCCATACCTTTAACACAATTCGTCATTTTCACACAAAATGCAGTTACACATTTCTAAACACATTTCTAAAATGGTTAAATTTTCTTACCCCATACCAAAATCATGCATCTTTCTGATCTTATTTACAAATGCTTAAACACAGAAATGAAGACCTAATGTTCCAGTCTTTAAATATAGAATAAAACTTTTTTAATTGATAAGCATTTTTAATTAGCAGATCACTGAAAAATTGAGAAATAGCAGATTCAAATCTCAGTTGGAGGCATAGTCAGGTGTTGAAGTTCTTTTCATTACATGGACATACAGTAAAATAGGACTGTTTTAATTTGTTTTTTGTTCAGTGTGGATGCAGAACAACACAGAGGAGCAGAGAGAAAAAAATAATGTCTGACGTAAGTGAGAGGAATAGATGAAGGAGGAGAGGAGTAGTTGGATCAGAACAAGGGAGAGAAGAGGTATGGGAGAGGAGGAAGATTATGTACTGGATTGTGCATGTGTGGTTTTCCCCTTACACATGTAGAACCTATGAAAGCTTATTTCTGCTATGGAATAGAAAGAAGGGAAAAAAAAGGTAATTGTGACTATTTATCTCACAATTCTAACTTTATTTCTCTAAATTCCTAGATTATATCTCAATTGTGTGATGTAAACTCACAATTGCACGAAAAAATAAAATAAAATAGAATCGTGATATAAATGTCACAATTACTGTTTGTACTTTTTTATTCTTAATTATTCAATAATAACCAAAGGCCATGTATGTTGGAAATGTTGTTGATCAATGGCTTACATGTAAGCATTCTACTTTTACTGCAGTAAAAAGAAACTGAATTATAAAAACAATGGATTTCATATTTTTTGCAGGTAGAACTGAAACATGACCAGTATTGCAGTTTTCGTAATGCCATCAACTGTTAGTATTTTGACAGTCATTGCACAATGATTGACTATATATTCATGTTGGATAGAAAACTAGTGCTAGTGTTTGACAGAACAACTCAATTTTGAATCAGGTTTGCTGTGTTTTGATAGATTTTGATAGATCCATAGAAAAAGATTTTTAGCATTTTGAAATGTAGAGTTTGTATTTATTTAACAAAATATGATTTTGTATTGTATGTTTATTTTGTCATTTGATTTATGAAGACGGCTCATAATGTGTTGGATGATTTAGCCAACTTTTATTCAATGTAAATACAACATTATGAAGACAGTCCTTACAAAGCTAGTCAAAACAGTATATATAAGGTTTGTTGTACTGTATTAGTAAAAACAGTGATATTATGTCCTAACCTGACACCTAACCCTCCCAGAAAGTTGTGTAAAACATTAGATTTAAATATAAACATGATTTGGCCAATTTATGAGCATTTTACAATAGCTTTAACCAATAAGTGAGGTAAGCAGCTGCTTAGGGCCTCTGGGAATCAGGGGGCCCATTGATGGCAAAACATTTTTGGCAAATGCTCGAGTACATATTTGTGTTTGAGCTTTGGAGAGCATTAAAGGTTTCTATTTACAATGTGTTTTGCAGCATTGAGCTCAGTAGCTAATCATATAAGACATATATCAAATAAAGTAAAATCTGTAGAATGTAAGCCCATTCAGTCCTTATTACAGGATGTATGCTATCCCAGACTACATTCCCGTTGTTTTTGACACAATAAGTATACCTAAAAATAAAATAATTGTTTTTTTATTGGGATTATTAAATAAAAATATAAAACAAACGATAAATTACTATAGTAATATTGTACTGTACATAATAATAAGCTAAAATTACAATACTAATATTATGACTTCCTCATATTTTACCATTAAACCATTAGGCTTTACTTTATGATACAGGTTACCATTAAAGATGCTTTACTGATGGTAACAGGTTTACAAAAACTTCTCATCGCTAATCTGGTAAATGGGTGGTGCATGTTGTATTGCTAAATGCACATTATACGTGTTCTCAGTTTTTAGCCTATGCAAGTCTATATTTTTAAAGCACTGCAAAATCAAACTGACTGAACTTAAATTCATAATCGTGCCAATATTATCTAATTTATTTTCTACATACTATACCTCATTCTTAGTATTGTAGTGAACAGCACATTCCAGGACCCCTCTCTGTCCGTAACAGTGGACAAAGGTTTGCTACATTTTGATTGGATCTTGGTGGACTAACACAAACAAACTGTCCAACGCCATCAGATAAAGATGCTAGGACAACATCAAGACACCTCTTAGAGGGCAAGAAGAAGACCTCTGGTACCAAGCCCAAGAAGGACAGGACTTCTAAAGGCTAATTCCTAAGGTTGGCCAGTGACTGCCATAAAAATCCCCCAGGACCTCAGCAGCAGTGGGTGAAACAGAGAGATCACACAGATTCATCCAAATCCATTCATAACTATGTTTGGAAATCTTAAAACTGATGTAAACTACACGCATCCATTTCATACTTATTCACAGAAATAAGTATTCTCAGTGACAGCTATTTGTGGAGCAACATCTTACACAAATTCAGCTGTTAATGTACAAATGAATTAATGCATGACATTTAAATCTTTTTCCATCATGTTTGGTCTCTTTTTGTTTAGAATATTGCCAAAGGTATTCTGGTGGTGGTTTGGAAAGTGAGAAATGCATTGGTAAACTTTAAAGACACTTTAAAGACTTCCAACTTTGTGCTTTATGCAAATGAGTTCCACAGAGGAAAGAAGGGAGAGCCACTCTGTGTGTCCCTTCTGATGCCAGCAGCCAATCACAGCACTCGAATGGAGAAGCGCCAAATTGCAATGTTCTCCTCATCCGAAAGGGATTAAGGTACCTTTACAACAGACACTCCTTGTTCTGAGTCTTCGGTTCATCCAGTGAGACATAACCATTCTGAGTCTACCCTCGAGTGAGAGAGAAACAGTTCAACCAAGTTCTGAGTCCCAGCCTGCGAAGCTGAACACCATTCTGAGTCTGTCCTGTAAGGGGATAGATATTAACAGATACGGACACATTTTGAGCCTCCAGCCAGTGAGGAAAGAGACATTAACAAACACTACGTTCAGAGTTTTTGTTCAGCGAGACAGTAACGACTACAGAGGTACAACAGCAGATTGAGAAAGTTCTGAGTGTCTGGCCCAGAGAGGCAGAAGACACACAGAGACACTTGCAAAAAGGTTAAGCTCAGGAGAGCAAACCTTCATTCAAAGTACCTTTGTCTGCATGTTCCAGCTTGTTAAAGACCTTCTGCATCTACATCAGGGCCTCATCTGTGTGTTCCAGATTTTATGACCCTTTCATGCTCCAGGCACCTTCCTGCAGATTCCGGCACCTCTCCCTACTACACTGTCACTCAACCAGTGGAAGACGTCACCGTCATCAGACTCAACTACGTGGAACGTGAATATCACTTAACCAAACCTCTTTCGAGAGACCTTGGCATTGTTGTATATTATCAGTAATAATTTTCTAATTCACATTAGATGTAATATAGCTGATGTTAGTTAATAACAAATAATATTTTGTTTATTTGTTTGGTGCATAATAAGGTTCTCCACCTTATTATTTTCAGAGAAACAGTTTATCTTTCCATAAGATAACGTAACTCTTCCATAGCAACACCCGACTTAATCACTTGTATTTTATGTATCTTATGCACTTTATTCCTTTATCATTCATGGTATTCATTTAGTAGTTGTGTTAGTTGTTCTTGTTTATCTTTTAAAATTTATTTTATTACACTTGTGTCTTCCTTGAGCTGATAATACAGAAGAGGCAAAGTTAGCAAGAGAGCAATCTCATTAGCAATCTCATTCAGATAAATCAGCTGACCACTTTACATTAATTCTAAATTATTGAACAGTCTCAGATTAGGAGTGTTCTCATACTGGCAAGGTAAAAGTCCTTGACTGGTGCCCTGAACTAGGAGAAGAGGGAAGTGGTCATCTGATGTACTCATAACCTCTCCTTAAGTGACGTGTGATCCAAAAATCACAACGTCAGCTTTGACGTGAGTACCAATCCACATTTTACTTTGCGTCCTTGGACGGGTGAAAATAAAATACAGTATACTTATTATCATTACCGTTTATCAGCAACCTCATTTCTGTAACCTATGTATTATTACCGCAACAGGTGTTATTTAATATTTATTTAATAAATAGAAAAATAGTAGTACAATAATAATCTTTTACATTGTAATCCTTTTATTTTTAATATTTGGCATGTTTGTGTGCTGCTGCGCTTCCCTGTGTGTGTAATAAGTAGAATGTAGGTGTGTTGTGCACCCACATATAGGCGCATATTGCTAACACGCTCTTTAAATAACAAAACAAATATTGCGCCTTTGACTTTAGACCAGGTTTCAGTTGGTCAATGGCGCAGTCTATTTCAGTTGCCTCGAAATACTAATGGGCCAACAATGCGCCTGAGCACACCTCGTTTTCAGACCAGCACGCTCATGGGCGCACAAATGGGAGCAAATGCATTTGCTATTTAAACAACGTGGCACAGGATGTGAAAATGATAACTGCGTCGGGCTGAAACTAGCAAAAAACAATTGCGTCGTGCCTGGTGCCGCATTGCGCCGGGTGTATGATAGGGGCCTATAAAGTAATTAATTGTAGTTGCATCCCAAATGACACACTATGCACTTATACTCTATGTACTTATGCACAATGTACTCATCCATGTAGTGTGTGAATTTTGTAAGTTTATTTTGTCATTCAACATCAGAGTTGGCCCCTTCCCCTCCGCTACGTAATTAAAGGATTAGTTCACTTCTGAGTTAAAATTTCCTAAATTGCAGTTTCAGTGCAGCTTCAAAGGGCTCTACACGATCCCAGACAAGGAATAAGGGTCTTGTCTAGCGAAACAACTGTTATTTTTCTTAAAAAAATAAAAATGTATATACTTTTTAACCACAAATGCTCATCTTCCACTGCTCTGCGATCCGCCAGGCATTCGTAATCAGGTTAGAAAGGTCACACATGACGTAGGTGAAAGTACAGATCCAGTGTCTACAAAGCGAATGTGCATTTGTGTTTAAAAAGTATATACATTTTTTTTTTAATTTTTAGAAAATGAATGATCGTTTCGCTAGACAAGACCCTTATTCCTCGTCTGGGATCGTGTAGAGCCCTTTGAAGCTGCACTGAAACTGCAATTTGGACCTTCCACCTGTACCCCATTGAAGTCCACTATATGGAGAAAAATCCTGGAATGTTTTCCTCAAACCTTAATTTATTTTCGACTGAAGTAAGAAAGATATGAACATCTTGGTGTAACGATATGCTGAGGAGCAAGGAAGCAGGCAGAGAAGAGGATCCAAGTGAAGCATGTGTAAAACCTCATCCTTCTATCTTAAAATTATATCTAAAATCTAAACTACGACATATGTTCTCTATGACAAATGTGGAACAGTTAGTTCATGGGTTCATGACCTCAAGGCTGGATTATTGTAATGCTCTACTGGGTGGTGGCCCTGGACACTTAATAAACAAACTCCAGCTGGTCCAACTGCATTGCATTGCATTACACTGCACTGGCTCCCTATTAAACACTGTTAACATTTTAAAATCTTGCTAATTACTTACAAAGCACTAAATGGTTTAGCTCCACAGTATTTGAGCAAGCTCTATTTTTAAGATGAAAGAATGCAGTTTTACAGATGCTAGAAATGTGGCTTTCAAATGAAAGATTGGTATTAAAGAGCACACCCAGGTTCCTAACTGACGAAGACTTGACATAACAGCCATCAAGTGTTAGACAGTTTTCTAGGTTATTACGTACAGAGGTTTTTGGTCCAATAATTAGAATCTCAGTTTTTTCTGAATTTAGTAGTAGGAAATTACTAGTCATCCAATTTTTCATAACAGCTGTGCATTCCATTACTTTTGTGAATTGGTAAGTTTTGTCAGGTGAAAACTAACGCCATGCTTCCTAATGATATCTCCCAAGGGTAGCATGTACAGAGTAAAAAGCAACGGTCCTAGTACTGAGCCTTGTGGTATTCCACACCAAACTTGTGATCGATATGACATCTCTTCATTTACTGTTACAAACTGATAGCAGTCAGATAATTATGATTTGAACCATGCAATTCCACTAATGCCAACATAATTTTTGAATCTATTCAAAAGAATGCTGTGATCGATAGTGTCAAAAGCAGCACTGAGATCTAGTAACACTAGTAGAGAGATACAACCACAATCTGATGATAAGAGCAAATCATTTTTAACTCTAATAAGAGCCATCTCAGTACTATGGTACGGTCTAAAATCTGACTGGAAATCCTCACAGATATAATTTCTTTCTAAGAAGGAACATAGTTGCGATGATATTGCCTTTCCTAGTATTTTTGACAGAAAAGGTAGATTCGAGATCGGCCTGTAATTGACTAATTCTCTAGGATCAAGTTGTGTTTTTTTAATAAGAGGTTAGATAATAGCCAGCTTAAAAGTTTTCTGTATGTATCCTAGTGACAAAGATGAATTAATGATATAAAACCCCTTTGGTGGTTCAGTGCTTTTTTTCTAGGCTTGATTGTGTTTATGAGGCGCAGTTTAACATGTCTTATTCTTCATTTAAAAAAAAAAATGCTGTATTTTTCATATATTTTACCTTTATTCTACACCGCTGTTTCCATTGTCATTTGAACGGCTGGTTTGTCTTCCTGATTCTATGATACCTCTCCCTCCGAAACACACAATGTGCTCAGATTGGTTAGCTGGCCCAGTGTATTGTGATTCGCTGAAGTGTCCGTAAATGCCACGCCCCATACCATTAGTTGTTACTTGTGCTTCAGTGGAAATGTAAATAATGGTGTCTATATTGCTGTATCATATTGAGCCCGAATCAGACCCAGAAAGCAGTAATGATGAAGAGGGTCAAGCAGAACCTCTGCAAGCATGGTTTTTAAAGGACGTTTATGAATGGTAAGTATTTCCTTTTGTACTTGTGTCAAAGTGTTTAGATATGCTGTCACTTGTAAATGTTACTGCTGTTTGTTACCTTTCGATATATGGTTTTATCCTGATTAAAGCTTTACTGTAGCTGAATACATGACTGAGTAGTATCATTTTTGTAAAGGTATCCTTTAATTTATAGCATGAACAACTTTTTGTCTATGAACATAGAAGTTTGTTGGTGTTTGTAGGCGTTTGTTGGAGAAGCATGTAATAGAATTTAGCTAACTGGCTAGCGAAGCAAAAATGTGTTGGTTTTTGTTTACGTCCTTGATGCAACCAAAAAATAGCAAAATAATACATTTAAAAGACATGTACAAACAATAAAACGTACTTAGAGTTAGGGGCCCATAAACAGCAGCTTCTGCTTTTAAAGTGGGAACTGCTTCATCTTTCACTAATAGCCTTGGTGCAGATCCAGCATTGAACTCATGTAGATTCTGTGTAGACAATATCACTGATTATAATGGGTTCTATTATCTTTTGACACATCGCTTTGCAGACAACTCTTCCGCTTTCATAATGCCGCGTGACATGGCCTTGCCCACTTTGTTGCATGTTCCCGTGGGCAGGGTTTATGTTAATTGCAGGGTTTATGATGTCACCAACCCGGGAAGAAGCTCATTGTAGTCATTTTTGTAGGCATTAAACTGCCATAATTTTAAAAGACAATATCTCCGTTTGCATTGAACTTTCAGCGCTGTAACTTTGCAGATACTGTTTATGCTCAAGCAGCAACATTACACACTAACTAAAGTTAAAAAAGTGAAATCGCAATGAACCACCCATTTCAGAAGAGGATCTATGACCTCTGAAAGCATCTCTTTCAATAGCTTAGTCGGTATAGGGTCTAACATACATGTTGTTGATTTAGATGATATAATGAGTTTAGACAATTCTTCCTCTCCTATAGCAACGAATGAATGGAATTTTCCCTCCAGGACACTACAATGCAGTCTGATGTGATACTCTAGTAGACGGCTGCATAGTTATAATTTTCTCTCTAATATTATCAATCTTGCAAGTAAAGAAGTTCATAAAGTCATTACTGCTGTGTTGTTTGGAAACATCAGAAGCTGAAGCTTTATTTCTCGTTAATTTAGCCACTGTATCAAATAAACACTTAGGGTTGTATTTATTTTCTATTAGAGAAAAATAGAAAATTATTAGAGATTTGAAAAATAAGCAGATCTAGCAGTTTTAAGGCCTTTCTGTACTCAATCATGCTCTCTCTCTCCACAAAATGCGAAAAACTTCTAGTTTGGTTTTCTTCCAGCTGCGCTCATTTTTCTGGTTGCTCTCTTGAGGGCCCAAGTGTGCTCGTTGTACCACAGCGTTGGACTAATTTCCTTAATCTTCTTTAAGCGCAAAGGAGCAACTGAGTCTAGTGTGCTGGAAAAAAGAAAGTCAATAGTTTCTGTTGTAATATTGAGTTCTTCTAAGCTATCGGGAATACTATTCATAAAGCAAGCTTTAGTGGTAGAAGTGATAGTTCTACCATATTTGTGGCAGAAAAGCGGTTTTGTAGCCTTGGCTAAATGTAGTATACACAAGACTAGATAATGATCTGAGATGTCGTCACTGCTGTAGAATTTCAATAGCATCAATACCGATTCCATGTGACAACATTAGATCTAAAGTATAATTACAACAATGAGTGTGTCCTGACATGTGTTGTCTAACTCCAAAAGAGTTTAGAATGTCTGTAAATGCCAATCTCAATACGTCTTTTTCAATATCTACATGGATATTAAAATCACCAACAATTAGGACTTTATCTGCAGCCAGTACTAACTGATAGAAAATCAGCAAATTATTTGATAAAGTCTGTATCGTGCCCTGGTGGCCTGTATACAGTAGCCAGCACAAATGTCACATTTACATTAGATTACATTTATTCATTTAGCAGACGCTTTTATCCAAAGTGACTTACAAGTGAGGAATACAATAAGTAAGTCATCGTGAAGAGGCAAATAGACACAATAAGTGCTCACAATACAAGTTTCAGACTTTGCTTAGAAAAGCATAAACTAGAATAGGGAGGGATTACAAAAAGAGAAATGGGATTTGTCGCATACATTACATAACGTTAAAGTACCATCAATTCGATTGAATTATATTTGAAAGACTTCTGAGTAATACTGAAGATATTACTATAAATTATAGCAACAGCAACCTTAAATGGGTTTGGGAGTTTTTTGTATTTACTAATTCGGGGTACAGACACAGTCTTTATGTGATGATATCTAGGTGAAAAAGTGTCTATGTGTTGGGATTTATTTGACTTTTGTGACGCGAGACAGCTAGAAGATGGTCGGTTTAGCCAGTCTGTCAACTTCCTGACCTGGGCACCAGTTTATCATGTTTCAGCTCTAAGACTATGTGCCATTTTACTAAAGAATAGCGGCACCATCCCAGGAGGGATGAATACCATCTCTTTTCAACAGGTCAGGTCTGCCCCAAAAACTTTTCCAATTGTCTATGAACCCTATATTATTCTGCGGACACCACTTAGACAGCCAGCTATTGAGTGATGATAGTCTGCTAAGTATCTCATCACTCCGACGAACAGGAAGGGGGGGCAGAGCAAATAACAGTGTCTGACATCGTATCACACACCTCTTTAATGTTCATTTTAGTGATCTCCAACTGGCGAAGTCGAACATCATTAGTGCCGACGTGAATAATAATCTTAGAGTATTTATGATTAGCATTAGCCAGCGCTTTTAAATTTACTTTGATGTCAGGCTCCCGCTCTGGCTCCCGGCAAACATATGACTATGGTGGCTGGTGTCTCTATTTTCACATTCCATGTAATAGAATTGTACTTTCAACAGGGAGAACCCCCACTCAGTGATGCACCCACTGAGAATCCTGTTTGATGTTCTAATCGGAACGGAAGAGCGGTGTTTTGCGGAACTGAACAATGTAGAGTTCACTAAGCCAGTCGCATCCAAAACAATATCCAAAGCCCTTGCATTCTTACTATCCTCAATGAAAGTTTGGATGCGTGTCTCTAATTCTGAAATCTTCTCCGTCAGCCTGACTATCTCCCTGCATTCATTACATGTGTACATTTCACCACTGACAGAGAAAGCTATACTAAGCATATGACAGGCAGTGCAAGTAAGGATAACAGGGGAAGATGACATGACTCACTGTGTTTGTAGACTGATTCGACTTACACAGTTGTTTGATGAACTCGTAGAAAAAGACAGTAGGCACGGGTGACAAGTTAACAGGCTAGCGAAATGCTGACGCATTGTGGTAGTGATTTAGATTAAAAGATTAAAAGCTAGCAATGTCAGATTAAGGCAATTGTCTAACAATATCAGATATATGGTGATGATAAAATAAACAACAAACAATGATAATAAATAGATTCAAAACAAAGCTATACGGAGCTACAGATGCAAACTATTCAGCAGCGAGGCAGACAGGAGCAATCCAACAGACAGGAGCAAACATCTATCTATGCATTTATCTATCTATGTATGTATCTATCTATGCATGTATCTATCTATATATCTATCTATCTAAACTGACAATAGTTTTGAGACAAAAGCATCTGACTGTGGGCCTACATGAATCATTACATATCAGAAATCACTGGTTGCTGGTGATTTTGGTTAGACATGTACACATAATCTGTACATATCAAACGATCTGTAACAAAGCAATAGTGGCAGATTAAAAAAAAAAAACTTTTAACTCTCATAAGTGTGTTTTACTCACATAAGGCTGTAAGTGTGTCGGATCCAATATAGAAGGCACAGCATCGTTTTTCAATTTCAGGCTCTCTGCAAATCCAATGAAGCTTGTAACGAAGCTGGACTCAGGCAGGGATCCATATGCAAAGCTTTATTAAAAGTGAGCGTGGTCGTACAGGCAGGGTCAAACGGGAACAAACAGGAACAGCAAGGGACAGGCAGAATCGTAGTCAGGATACAGGCAATGGTCAGGACAGGCAGATATCACTCACAGAACAGTATACCAGGCAAGGATCAAAGGCAGGCAGCAACGGGTCGAAAACGGGGAACAGACGGGATCAGTAACAGGCAGACAGACAGGGTAAATAACGCTTAGAATTGCTACACAGGTAAACAAGACTTCGCCCTGAGGTGGTGTGTGAGTGAGTCTTAAATAGTCCAGATGATAGGCTACAGGTGTATGTGGCAACGAGTGATTGGTGTGGAGTGTGCATGGGAACTGTAGTCCGGGAACTGACAGGTACCGACGGTGACCGTGACATAACGCCCCCTTCCCGGAAGGCGCGTCCTCGCGGCGTAAATGGAACAGATAGGGAGGGGGGGTGGGTGCACTGGAGATCTGAAGGCTGACGGGAACGGAGTCTCCAATGCAGGTTTCAGGAACTCAGGCAGCCACGGTGGGTCAGGTGCCACGGGCAGCCATGGCGGGTCAGGTGCCACGGATAGCCACGGTAGGTCAGCGGTGTTGACCAGCCACGGTGGGTCAGCGGTGTTGAGAAGCCACGGCGGCTCAGGTGGCTCGGGCAACCACAGCAGGTCAGGTGGCTCGGGCAGCCACAGCAGGTCAGGTGGCTTGGGCAACCACAGCATGTCAGATGGCTTGGGCAACCACGGCAGGTCAGGTGGCTTGGGCGGCTTGGGCAGCCATGGCGGGACAGAGTCCGAAGATGACCACGGCGGGTCAGAGTCCATTAATGGCCATAGCGGGTTATAGTCCATGGGCGGCCATAGCAGTTCAGAGGCCATTGATGACCGTGGCCGTGCAGGGTCCCCACCCACAAGCTCCCCACCCTCAGTTATATGGCCCCCCCCAAAAAAGTTCTTGGGGAATTCAACGGTGGCCGTGGCGGGTTCGTGGGCAAAGGAGCTCGGGTGGCGCCGGCAGGGTAAGGCGCTCGGGCGGCGCCGGCAGGGCAAGGGGCTCGGGCGGCGCCGGCAGGGCAAGGAGCTTGGGCTCTGGAGCGGACTCAATGGTAGGAACGACCCCTATGTTCACCGACACAGGAGGGGCGGCCATCTTGCCCGTGGGCACTGGCGGAGCGGCCATCTTGTCCATAGCATCCAGAGAGTTTGAGTGCGTAGCAACCGGCGAACTGGAGTGCATTGCAACCGGCGAACTGGAGTGTGTTGCAACCGGCGAACTTGAGCGCGAAGCGGCCGGTGGGCTTGAGTGCGAAGCGGCCAGCGGAGGCTTAGGAATGCCAGCCGCTCGTGCTGAAGTCAGCGGTGGATCAGCCACACTGGAACACAACCCTCTCCGCTCCCGGGCAGATCCAGAGACGTGACGTGATTCTAGACGATCACCGGAGAAGTGACATGATGTTGTTGTGGTAGCCGCCATTTTGTGAGTGTTCTCTTTAGCGGCTGCCATGACGTGATTCACCGTAGTGTCACATTTCTCTGCGATACCCACAGTAAAAGGTGAACCAACAGTGAGCAGGGCAAAGTCCAGAAATTCCACAAACGACCCTCGGGGACCATTGGTGAGTAAATAGTTCTTTAGAAGTTCGTTTAATCCATAGCCAAAGAAGTCAATGAGGGCACAGTCCGGCAGATCAGATAAATAAGCAATATCCAGAAACTTCTGAATATGTGCTTCGAGGGTACAATTACCTTGACGAAGGCTGACGAGACGCATTGCTGGGTCCATGCTGAGGCTGGAAACGCTCATAGCAGCTGCTGGATCTGGGTATGGCGAAGTCTTCTGTAACGAAGCTGGACTCAGGCAGGGATCCATATGCAAAGCTTTATTAAAAGTGAGCGTGGTCGTACAGGCAGGGTCAAACGGGAACAAACAGGAACAGCAAGGGACAGGCAGAATCGTAGTCAGGATACAGGCAATGGTCAGGACAGGCAGATATCACTCACAGAACAGTATACCAGGCAAGGATCAAAGGCAGGCAGCAACAGGTCGAAAACGGGGGAACAGACAGGATCAGTAACAGGCAAACAGGCAGGGTAAATAACGCTTAGAATTGCTACAAAGGTAAACAAGACTTCGCCCTGAGGTGGTGTGTGAGTGAGTCTTAAATAGTCCAGATGATAGGCTATAGGTGTATGTGGCAACGAGTGATTGGTGTGGAGTGTGCATGTGACTGGCAAGGAGGATCATGGGAACTGTAGTCCGGGAACTGACAGGTACCGACGGTGATCGTGACACAGCTACTATTCCACAGATTTTTGTCTCAAAAGTGATTTATGATAATAATGATTCATGTAGGCCTACAGTCAGATGTTTTTGTCTCAAAATCATTTATTGTCAGTAAATCACACCACTGATTAAACCTTCAACTTCACATTGTTTCTTTTAGTAGGATGAAAATAATCTGTTAATTTGCTAATCTGCTAATTAATCTGTTAATAATCTGTCATTTAAACTGTGATTAAATTATATATAGAAAGCGATCAAAGAACGCTCCCTTTACAATACAGTCAATTAAACAGTGCAAGTGTTCTGGTCTCTCGCCAACATTCCCATTAGAATCGACAAATCTATTATTTACGTTGTGTTTGCACTGTTATTTATCATGAAAGCATTCATTAGTGTGCAGAAAACGAGTTACAATGACAATCACTGCATTCTTGCCCTCAACATGTCTGTGATCAGCTACATGCTCATCACTGCAACCTTTCATGCCATGATCTAAATATAATGCTATAATCAACATGATTTCATGATTAGCAAATCTTGATAATAAAAATGTAATAGTAAAAATGTGCTAAAAGTTTGAGAGAATTCCACATGTAATACTTAACTATTTCCATATGCAAAGATGTTAGCCAATCACAATGGGCATTTACACTGAAGTCTCACACAGGGGCGGAGACAGGGGTGGGCTTAGGGGGCTGAAGCCCCGAATGTTTTTCCAAAAGCCCTGAATCTTTCAGGTTTGAGGTTTCTTAACAGTGCTGTCAAAATATCATTTTTCTAATCTGTCTATTAAAATATGTTAAACAGTTCAATATCACTTTTCTGCAGTATACACTGATACCTGCAGCGCTTTCTCTCTCTTCTCTCCGACAGCGACTTCACGTACACCGCAGTTGTACACAGCCACGCCCCCTGTCACTCACTCAGAGCAGCGGCGGGCCTCAAGACTCTCGTTCGTTCTGGTTGAAGGGTTTTTTATAACAACTGATATCACAACTTTAGCGCATTTGTCAGCTAAACATTCATTAAGTGTTTCCCATTAATGACCCTGTGCCAGCCCATTGTTTCATAATTGGTGGATCCAAAATGGTCAATATTCATATTCATGAATTTTATTCATATTTCATGTTAATCATTTATGGCTTATGGTTTATCAATATTACTTTTGATTTCATATATTCATGTACTCCTACAAGTATTTACTCTTTATTGTACTCCTTTATGGTTATTCTTTTATCTTTAAGAGTATGTATGCTTGATATATTCAATTGTTCTTCAAGTGTTCCAGTGTGACAGGTCATGTTGACAGGTTTGTGGTTAGATATTGGACACCTGCCAAGTACTGCAGAAGCGATGGTGTTTTCAGAATTAGTTGCTCGTTTGAACTTGATGTACCTTTGTATCAAAATATGTCTGTTTCCATTTCTGCAGACATGTGATAATGCAAGATCTGCAAAATTCCCTCAAGGGTGTCAAAACAACACCTTTTGTATCTTTTTTCATCTATTTTTTAATATTTGACCAGTCACTCTGACCTAGCTGTTACACCAACTATGACATAATGGATAAATCTGTTTGACCTTTTCTTATTAGACCAAAACATAAGTTTGAGTGGGATGTAAGTTTTCCTATGCTTATGGTATAAAACGGACTGGGTCTTTGATAGTTTAGCTTTCCTTTGCTTTTCTTTGCTTTTTCTTTGCTCTTTTTGCTTCTCGCATCTTTTCTGCATCTTCTGTTTCTTCTCTTCTACCTCTCATTTCATTCTGCAAATGCCTTAATTTTGTTCCTTCTTTCTCTATATTCTGATCTTCATCTTCATCTGTTAGATACAATACTCTAGATTTTATTATTAACTATTAATTACATAATTAATTAATTTGTTTGTCTCTGTAATTTTTAATTAATTTGTTATTCCTTATTCAAATTTGATCTCTGACATAATCATTTCTGGACTGCCTGGATCTCATTTATCTCAAGTTTTTGCATCAATAATGAACCGAAAATTTAAAACATACTTGGCCTAAATGGTCTCTAACGCTGTATTTTGCCAACAAACTAAAATCGAAACTGTGATATGGCTTTGTGCCTTTATAAAACAGCAAAAGACGGCGATTAAGTGTATACAGTCTGTTTGTGCCGCGTGTTTTAGAGAGAAGTGCACACTTTTGCTCACGCGATCAGCTGGTGATCAAAATAAAAGCGCAAGGGTTCATCTCTTGCAAGTGAAGAAATTAGTACAAAAGTATTGTAATTTCCCTATACTGTATTGTAAAGTAACTACTTTTTTTCATTTATTTTACAGTGCATTTGTTACAATATATAGATATTACTGTCATATGAATAATTATAAAGTCCTAAATCATATTATAATATTATTGTATGCCTAATAATTGTTTGGCATCCTAAAACACCAGTGTCAATGTAATGTAGACTGAGACTCTATATCACAACTAAAAAGATGTTTGAGCCCTCTTTAATGTCCAGGTACAAGTCAATGCTGTTTCTTTGCTCAATTTGCACACTGTACATGGGCTTAAGCTCTCAGTTTTGAGCTCTCAAAGTGCACCAGATTGATGCATTTAACCTTAAAATGTAAAAAATTTAAATTAAATTGGACAAAATAGATTTGGGCTAAGCCCCGAATGTTTACAATGTCTGGCTCCGCCCCTGATCTCACAGCAGACACTGCCCTTAAAACAGTGCAAAAACCTGGCGCCGCACAACATTTCACACTCTTCAAAGGCATGTTTATCGCTTTGTTGCTCGATCCAGTGTTAGCGCCACATCTGTTATTTATAGGGCTGCCCTCGACTAAAGATTTTTCTGGTCGACTAGTAGTCATTCATTTTAAATGATTAGTCAACTAAATGCACGTTTATTAATAAACCTTATAAATCATAATAAAAAGTCTTTGATGTCTATAGCCTAATCAGCACTCAAGCGCACGCATAAAGCTTGCCACAGCGCACCGGTAGAAGTAATGACAATGAATGCATCAGGGGAAAACAACAAGGAAACTGCTTTAACATTTTAATAATTAATTAATAAACTAGTGTTTTCTGTATTTTCGGCTGCAGTGATGAAATCGACTATGCTGACTCATCATCTCTGCAGTAGTGGACACGCCTATATGCACATTTCATATGGATTACATAACCTGAGAATATTTATTTTCCATTTGAATTGGTTAATTTAAAAGAAGACATAGATATATTTTTCATGTCTGTGAGGTAAGTTTACATGGAGTTTTGGTTCTTTTTTTGGCGTGCTCAAATTCACAGAGAGAGATGGCAGAAAGAGCAACCTTTAATTATTTTACAAAAGCACAACTTTGTTGTTATTGTGAGTGCGCGCAAATAAAAGTAGACTCTTTCCAGATTCAAAAGATTTATTACTCTTATCTGTATGACCAAAAATGATGGAGTATTTTAAGTGCAAGTGATCGCACCGGTGCCTCCATGCAGTCATGCAGTGTGCTACTTTTCAGCTTTCACACTATGCACAAACACTTGAATAGCCTACATTTTTCTAGGTTAATGTTACAACAACAGCTATGTAAAGTTGCTACTACTTACATGTTTCAGATGATAAGCCATATTTGAGGGTGATGAATGATAGACAAGCATTTGAATGTCCTGCCCCACGTACTGTTTTTACCACATAGACCAGCTGTTAATGATCTGTCCCTCACAGACTGTGTTAATTCGTCACTTCGTCTGCATTTTTTCCCCCTGCGATTAAGTGACTAATAAAATTTTGGTCGACTAATGGTTAGTCGACTATTAGGGGGCAGTCCTAGTTATTTACCTACTACTATTTGTTGTGCTTAAATCAGTGGGCGGGGCTACTGAACTTTAGGGTTCGTGATGTCACCAACCCGGGAAGAAGCTCGTACCTATCAGCCATCTTCTATGACAATTGGGTTAAAAATGTTCTTGTTAAAAAGGGTCTTGTTAAACGGTGTTGATATTAAAGATAGCAAATGCAATAATACATTTTTCAGACATTTGATTCATTGTTCTGCAACATTTCGACATAAATACTTTTGGAATGACCATTTTGAGAATATTAATTGGGGATTGATTTGGACTTAAAACAACAAATACTGTATCAATAATAAAGTTAATGAAATAATAAACCATAAATAAACCAGTTCCTAAAAAAAGATATAGAAATGATCTCTTTGAGTCTTGTTTTCTGTAAAATGGATACTGAAACTATTTTAATTTTTTTTTTTTTTTTAATGTTAAATTCTTTTGGATTGATGTGGAATATTTATTTAATATGTTAATTAGAAGCAAAATTAATATAGAAAAAAGAGATGTTATTTTTTATTTTTTATTATGACAAAAGGTATAGACAAGAGTCATGTGTTTATGTTAAATCTTATAATATTGCTTGGTAAATTTTATATAGACAAATGTAAATGGCCTGAAAGGATACCCAATATCATGCATTTCAAGGCTGACATGAAGATTTATTTGAAACCTTACAAGGACTCTCAAACTGCAAAGCAATCAGAACTATAGACATTAAACAATTCAGTTCCTCTTCTTTATTATTTAACTATACATGTATACCCTTTTCTGTTTTTTTTCTCTTTCTTTTTCTTTTCATCCTCTTTAATATATGAAAATAATTTTCTCTAATATCTTTTATATGAATGTTATCCTTAATGTTCGTCATATATAATACCTAAGGTTAAAAACTTTATTGTTTTTTGATGCTATGGAACTCCTCAGAGCATTATATGTGAAACATTTATATCTGTTGAATTTTTTATCTTTTTATTATTTATTTGTTTATAATTGTATAATTTTGGAAATAAAATTTATTTTAAAAAAGGAGTAGGCCTACCTACCAGCTCTTTGTTATAGTCATTTGACATGTCTTTGAGTGTCATAACTTTGCAGATGTTGTTTATGCTCAAACAGCAACATTACCCACTGACTAAAGTTTAAAGTTTAAAAAGTGAAATAATATTCAAGGATACTCCGCAATAAGTTATCTAAGTGTTGCTGACCAACAGCACTCGTTCAACACCTAGGCCTACAGGGGTTTTTTGAACGTTTACAACAAAAACATATGTTTGGTTGGTTGGGATGTTGTTCCAGAGACATGTTCTACTTGGTGACATCACGTTCAACATCTGCCAAAATACTGTCTACACATTTATTAATACATAATAGAGTGTAAGAAGGTGTAAGAACCTACCGAATTAATTGTACGGCACTTCCTCCATGTCAGCAAGAAACGTTCTAATATAGTAAATGATTTTATGGTGAAGTAAATACTACGGAAAAAACAAATGTAATTTTTACATGAAAAAGTTCAGGCAAGAATTTAAAAAACTAAGTAAATTCTATATTAGTACTCAATTTAAGCTTGTAGAAATTAAAGAGTAAATATCAACATTATAAAATTAAGTAAAACTACTCAACTTTTCTTATACTGGTGTTCCCATCATGCACTGGGCCTCTCTCCCATGAGGTCGATTTTTCGCTGTTTTCCAGCTGTTTTTACACTATTTTATCATTGCTTTTATATGGTTTTGTTTAGTAACTTGCCATTTTGTGACATTTCGAGTTCATTTTCTACTCAAAATGCCACATTCACACTCAGAAACGATCCATCGAATGTTACCGTCATTGTGCATTGTTTACCAAGTATTGAGGTCTCTGTGTTCGCTGTGTTACTTCTAATATGTAGATATGGTGTCTACACTATGGCCCGGCTTCACAGACAGGGCTTAGACTAAGTCAGGATTAGGCCGTAGTTCAATTAAGGCATTTTAGTAGCTTTTATGAAAGTGATCTATAAAAAACTAGTGTCTTGAGAAAAAACAATGGCTCTGGCATATTTTAAGATGTGTCAGGGCAAGTTACTTTCAGTTAAAACAGCTCAAACATGCATTTTAGTCTAGGACTAGCTTAAGCCTTGTCTGTGAAACCGGGGGAATATCTATTATATTATTTACTTAGATTTTTCTAAGTAAAACATGCACTTTAAAAGCATGGTTTAATTCAGTATTATATTGTTTGAGTAAAATGTATTGCAAATGAAACTTCAACTAAGTAGAAATTACTCAACCTTTTACTGGACAAGTTAAAATTACTTATTTTCTTTGTTAATTTTAGGCTACTTAATTTAGTTAAGTAGAGTTACTTACTTCCATATTTGAAATTTACTTTAAAAAATATGCGTGCAAAAACTTGCAAAAGAAAAATTAAATAAATTTTACTTATTGTTTTTTACAGTGTAGGAAAGAAAGCTATATTTGATTTGTACAATATAAAGAAATGTTTTTGCCAGTAGCCCGAGGCCACGGGCACGCAATCATTATAACTATCTATAATTACTGCGTAGCCTACCAACTCACTTACCTCA
Organism: Hypophthalmichthys molitrix; assembly: GCA_037950675.1. NCBI lineage: Eukaryota > Metazoa > Chordata > Actinopteri > Cypriniformes > Xenocyprididae > Hypophthalmichthys > Hypophthalmichthys molitrix. Next base: position 12,671,483 of record CM075510.1, read on the forward strand.
GTTTTAGGATTGGTTTTAGCATATAAATTATTGCATATATAGTTCACTCACCTCGAATCAAACTTCCGTCCATCCTTGAATGTGCCGTTATACTGATACCGAACATAGTCTCCGACCTGAACCTCTCTCGAACAGTGTGTTGGTATCAAGTATCGATCAATTATCACATCTTCTAACTGACCATATACAACATGTATGAGAGTGAGGAAAAAAGTGAGATCTGGTGTTATCGCCATTTAAGATGAGAAGATGAGAAGCTGCAGCGTTGTTTTTTGTTTTTATCGATGATATACAGCGGTATTCTCCAAAAGAAACTGACACAAAGATAAACCTTGCGTTTTATGATAAAATACAGCAAACGGTGACAAATAATAATTAGCTATAAGAATTGCGTAATCTAGCTGCCATACTGAAACGTGAAATTCTGTAGAAACACGCGGAAAATAACTTGAAAGAAGTTATGTTCACGTAGGCTATGTGTTACTGTACTGCGTGTCAGAATCCATAGAAGCTGCAACAACCGCGCGGTCCTAAACTCCATCCGATCACGCACTCCCAAATTTTGGGCTTTAGCTATTATCAATCCCCACAGGGGAATAAAAAATGTTCAACAAACAATACAAAAAATAATAATAATAAAAATATATATAAAACAAAAAACATAGAGAAAAACATAGGCTACATATCTCTAAAACATTTCTTGCAATATCTCAAAAAAATACTACTACTCTTTATTAGCTCTAAAATCAAGAGATTTTAAATTTAATTTCATTGAAGGCTGAGGAGAATTTAAGAATTAAAATTTAAGCTATATATGCCACATAACATGATAATATTCTCCATGTGCTGGAACACACCCTAGTGAGAAGGGAAAAAAAGCCTTTATTCAAATGGAATACATTTATTTAATACTAGGTAGGCTATACTATGCATTAGCATATTTACTTACATATCCCTTGAGACTTACTGATATAAATATTATTAAACTTTATTTGGAGCACTTCTTTATTGCACAATGCACATTTCTTAATATTAAGCCTAAACGTGTTTTAATATTTGTTTTAATTAGTAAGGATAGTATGATCTTGCACTGTATATATTATCAGTCTTTAAATGCAAGATATTTAAAAGGCATCTAAAGTATACTTGCAATAGTTCCATTTTAGCACTTAATAAAATATAGGCTACTATAAATATAATTAAATATAGTAGTTATTAAGTAGGCTATTAGTTGGACCCCAGCACTACTTCCAGATAACTAAAGTGCATTAAGTACAAAATTAGTTGTTCCAATTTAGCAGAGTTTAAGTATATCAATTTAGTATACCAAAAGTACAATTTATAGGGTATTTACATTAAGTACATACATATGTAAATTGATTTGTAGTGTTTTTCAAATACATTTTGGTATATTTATTATTCACTAGGGACAGTATTTCCTTGATATTAATTGACGTGGTCATTTTAATAGATTGAAGCTACATTTTAATATACTGACACAACCTTTTAAATTATAGGTTGATGATCACTAACGGGTTGAAAGTAAAAAGACTTATTTATGCGGAGCTGGTCTGCAATGGCGTTTAGGAATTGACTATTAGGTTACTTAAAATCGACGGGCTTTTAGACCCAGATTAACAGTCCTTCAGTCCAGATCTGGCTCTGTGAGGCATGCAGAGTTTTCCGTCAAACTCTTTCAACCCGAGGGCCACAGATTATACGTGCATCCTGACATGAATCTCCGCTCTCCATCATTACATAGGAATCGGTGCCTACACTGAGGAACAGAAGAATGGCCCAAACAAGACTACTGTGTTTATTCGTGTTTTTCAGTGCTGCACATCTTTTGTCTACTGCGAAGGCTCAGTATGAAAAATACAGTTTCAAAAGCTTTCCCCCGAACGACCTCATGCCACTGGAGTCTGCGTACGGGCACGCGTTAGAGATGTACGCTTCTCAGGACTGGAAACAGAGTGTTAAATATCTAGAGCTAAGCCTTCGGCTTCATCGGCTTCTGAAGGATAGTGAAGCGTATTGCAGTCAGAACTGCAGCGCTGTGGGCCGAGAATATGAGGAGAATAGCACGGACACTGCCCTCTTGATCATGGGACACATCATAAAGCGAGCCGCGTGCCTGAAAAGGTGCAAAACAAACTTTCCTGTGTTTTCTAAATCATATCCTAAACGAGAAACTTTGGGTGCTTTTGAACAGAGGATACCCTACCGGTACCTTCAGTATGTCTATTACCAGGTAAGATTTTTTGTTAATTAAATTGAGATAAACCAGAAGGCTCCTACTATAAGTTTAGACAGCTTTGTTGGTGTTGGTTTGTGGCTTAACAGTATAAGACGTTAATTCTCCACCGAAAATGTACAACAATAGGCTACTGAATTCCCTATTGTTATAGGCCTAATCACTTTAAATAACCACAGCCCATCGAATTGTTTAGGAAACTTGAGTCTCTCGATAAACACTAATGCATTTTTGATTTATTCGTCTCAATTGGTGCCTTTTATAGTAAGTCCTTGCCGACACATGCCACGTCCACGCAGGACATGCTTCCTATAATCGTAACACAACCACGCCATTGTATAAATATATGCCTTCATAGCTACTGTTTAATTACAACACATATTTTGTTTCAGTGTTACCTATGATTTTTAATTAATTTAGATTTAACCTTTTATAATACAAGACATTTAAATATTTCGAATAATATTCAAATAATTTAGATTCGAATGACAAAAAAAAAAAAAAAAAAAAAAAAAAAAAAAAATACGGACACAGGGAAGAAGATTAAAAACAGAGGATTACTAAAAGCAAGATATGTTTAACCCTCGTGTAGCCTACTGTTGCGAGTCAATTTGATTTTTGAGTTGTAGGAAACTTGAAATTTTGTGACTTTTTCTCATTTAGGGTCATGAACATGCATGCAAATTTCAACACGCTGATGTGTTTTGACATATATACATTAAATTTTGGTTCCTTTGGTGATGTTCAATTCGGGTCAATTTGACCCACATATTTTAATGTTCTATAACAACTGTACAGACCAAAAATAATAACATGTCTTGGTTATATTTTGTTAATTTAGTTTTTTACTACCCTATGAAGCTAAAAAAGGAGCTTTCCCTCACTTATCTCAATACAAAAAAAAATTTGTCAGCCACATATGGTAAAAATGAGCTATCATTTATTTTTTCAATCTATCTGAAATACTATCTTACCTGCATTGATATTCTTGAAATTTTGTGACTTTTTCTCATTTAGGGCCATGAACATGCATGCAAAGTTTCAACACACTGATGTGTTGTGAAATGTGCATAGGCCTAAAGAAATTTGATATGTTAGTACTGTTCCTGGGTCAATTTGACCCATAAAGACAGCCATTCAAAAGCAACTGTACAGACCCAAAATACAAAACACTTCTGTGTTGTATGTCAGTACTCCTCAACTCTAGTACTGAAGTGCCAGTGTCTTACTGAGTTTAACAGCTTTTTATTTTCAAAGTTTGTGAAAATATAAAGTTGTCTTACCTGTTAATTGTCTGTCCTACTTTTTGAGCTTAGATATGAAAATTACTTTTCCATCTTAAATTGTTAAAAATCTTGACTTCAGAGCACAGACTTAAGTTTGGTATCTTTTTAAAGGGAACACTTCACAGATTATTGTATAAGTAAAAAAGTTGCAAAAGTAAAGTTTAAAAAAAGTTATAGAAGTTTGTATATGAACATTTAAAATTTATAAAATATATATTTTTTATATTGTATATAAAATATATATTTTACAAAACATGTTCAACCCTAAAATTTCAAGAAAATTAAAGTTAAAGTTCTGTGCCAAATTTTAGTTTGATATCTCAAAAAAAAGAATTTTCAGTAAGATTTCTTGTGCACAGTACTAAACTTTTTCACTAGATGACATCCAGACTCCACCGGTGACGCTTTGATTTCCATATATGGTTTGAGTGATCTGAACCAAATTTTCCCATTCTTTCCATACAAAATTTTTATGAATTAGACATCCTATTCAGAAGAAGTTTGGGCAGTAATGTTAATATTTGATTTGAATTCGATCCCTAAAACATACGGAAATAATCAGAGCATGTTATAGTTTGGCACCACATCACAAATTAAGAATCTATTGCTCTTTATCTATTGCTCTGTCATTTCTTTTGAAAATCAGTCACCAAATATGAAAACTAGAGTGAAAGCTTTCAAACGATGTATAGTTTGTCAAGATTACTTTAGGTTTGGACTAAGATATTATTGTTATAAATGTTTTGTAAATGTCCCACAGGTGGGGGGAGGGGCAGTCTAAAAAATAGTAGTTAAAAATATTTTTATAAACCATAAATTCAGATATTTATTCTTTGTAATGTGTGAAAAGTATTGATATTAAAAGTTAATTATTTGTACATGACTGTATGTTTTTTTTTTTTTTTTCATAGTGTGATTTTTGGGGAATTGTATTGAATCCAATTAGGTTCAGTTTGACCCAGACCATACAGGGAGTCGCCAGAAATCGAACAGTGCATGAGGGTTAAATAAATGTATAGAGAACAGGATTTATGAATGAATGTAGTATATTATAGTATAGAAGAATCCTTAATATTAATGGATATTTTAAGTATTAATGGAAGAATATGTTGCAAAAAAAAACAAATAAATAAACAAACAAACAGGTATGCACATGTTTTGAAATGGCACCTTTATTCATGTTTTTGCATCCTCTCTGTGCTGTCCAGTAGTGCTGGGTAGTAACTGATTACTTGTAATCTGGATTACTTAATCAGATTCCAAAAACTTGTAATTAGATTATATTATGTTTTTATCTTTTAAATTTTTCCTTCTAAAAAAAAAAAGCCTACTTCTTACAGTATATACGTTCATGGTCTTCCAGGTTTGTGGAATTGCACACACAGACCAATCAGTCATGTGCCTATTACTGAAAACTGAGGCCCACACAGCATTTGAGCACTGTCCAGTGGTTTGTGCAGCTTTACCACACTAACTTTAATAGTTGGACCAGACAGTTAAAGAAAACAGGCATTCTGTCGAAATAGGCTAAGGGGTAATTGTGGGTGCAGATACAAGATACATTTGTACATTAACCACTTAGCATTTGTAGCAAATTAGCTCAAAAGAAATATGAATAATTAATTATAACTTATCATTAATTTTAAATATTTGGATCAGTTAATAGAATTAACTTAATGTAGTTAAATTAATATTACAATCAATTAACCTGTTTGTCCAGTGAACACTTGGTTAATTGTTTATTTATTCTAAGAAATGTTCATTTCCAGGTTATGGGAAATAACGTTCTTACTGCACAGTACTACTCAAAGCATGTAGTCAACATCTGCATGATTAGGGACTCCAGTATTTGAGCATGAAACACAGACAACGCTACGTGTGACATGAACAAGACACTATTAACTAGACTAAACACAAACTACTCTAACATTCACACACATACAGGCATAGAGTTTACCAAGGTAAAGAGAGAGCTGAAGCAGAATACAGGAAGACAAGAAGTTAAAGCATTGTTTGAAATTCAGCAACCTTGAGAAAACCATCAGTTTAGTTCTAACACACCCTTCTTTAAAAGGGGTTAGGATACTTAATGTATCAATTAATGATACATTTGATAGTTGCATGTCTCTCCATTTGAATTAAACTGTCCTGATGCAATTTATGGAGGCTCCCGTTGATCTTTGCTGATGTTGTCTTGATGAGAGAAGCTTCTAGCATTATCTTCACATCAGAGTTTTCTCAGTAAAGCTACCGCCGTGATCTTGTGATCAGTGATTTTTAAAGTGTGAAGATGTCACACCCTCTAGAGGTGACTGAGCCAATAAGGAGTTGTTCTTTTGGAGAGAACTTTTTACGACTAAACACACACAATACAGCGTCGCATTATCCCTGGATAACTTTTCATTCATTATACATTTGTGGTGTTTACATTATATGCACTTTCGCGCCAACTGCCAGCAAAACAGACATTTGATGCAGTTTTACTTACTACTTACGGGTCCAACTCATGACAAATCCAGCGTCGAACTGGGTCTTGTTTATAAAACCATAAGTGCCGATCCAGAGGGCTCAAGCAGCCACAGAAAAACACGAGATATTCTCCATTCATTTTAACCAATAAAAAAGTGTTTGTAACTTTCAGACACAACTTTATTCTTATTTAATTTAAGGTGGTTTTTATGGTTATTTTAATGACAAATTTTGAGAGCGCATCAATGTAATGCGTGAGCACAAATCTCTCAGCTCCGCTTAATGCTGGGTTCTTTAGGAAGCAAGGCCTTTCCTTCACAACCAAAAACACACTTCTTTGGTGAAATTGTTGATTTCGTGGTCTAAAAACAAAGTGATAAATTCTTTCTTGAGCAAGTCCTGTGCAGCACTGCAGATAACTTCCGTAACCTGAACGAAGCGCATTGATGGGCGTGCTCTTGCTCTCTCGCTCTGATTGATGTGTGTGCGTGCTCTTCCGTGAGAAGTGCCTATACAAGGAATTCCACCTTTATTACGTAATACAAGGCCATACTCGACAGTGTAACTTTAACAGTGTAAATAAGTCAGAATGCATAAAAAAGCATTAGACCCCCTCCCACCCCCTTTTAACTATGTGTTACTGTAACTTTTGAAAAAAAATCTAAATCCTGTTTGGTCAGCTCTATGCATCTATGTCTAATGATCTCTGTCTAGTGCCAGTTTTGGTGAGAATTTGAAAAATTTGAAGAAGTAGCAAAAAAAATTAACATCAGTAAATTTCATAATGGCGACTACAATAAAGAGCGTAGTCTTAATGTAAGACATAAAATGTGATCAGTATGAGAAGAGTAATCAGGTGAACTTAGGATTTTCAAGGACAAAAGGATCAAAAGTTAAAACCAAAAAAAGTGAAGTTTCTGATGGTGGTGCTATGGATTTGGTCCTAGAGACCCTAAAGTTGGCCAGGGATCTATTCATGTAAACCCCAGTAGGTGTGCCAAATATCATCATCTTCTTTTTAACCCTCTGAGCCCGGTGAACGCATCAGCGCATTCTGCTGTATTTTTTCCTCATGATAGCAGAAACAACTTAAAATAGTCATTTTTGGCCATACAGATTAGTGTAAGACATCATTATAAAATATAAAGGGTCTATTTTTATTTGTATACACTCAAAATAACATCAAAACCTTGTGTTTTTGTAAAATAAAGAAAATAAACAGGGTCTCTGCGAGAAATTTACTGAAACACGTCTGAATAATTAACTGAAACTCAGCTAATATTTATCACACATACATGAGAGATATGTCTTTAGAAAGCTTGAAGTGTCTACTTTTAAATGTAGTAAGTCATACTGAAAACAAATATTCTCTGTTTATGTAATCCGTATGAAACCAACGAGAGGTACAATCTTCTCTGCTTGGCTTCATTATCTATAATGTGACCACACCAGCGCAGCCTTTGAAACACAAATCGTCCATATGTGAGGCACGCTAACCTGAAAACACCCCCATCACCTCAAAACAAAGCATCAGCTTCATCATGATTCCTCTGCTTTTCATCAAGTTTGGAAGACGCGCTGTGAGTTTACCTTAAATTTACCTCAGAAGAAGAAGAACGCAATTGATATCCAGCTGAGGTAAGTCATTTATTCCCACTTACATTAGTTAACTTGTTATTGTTACATAAACTGTACCATGTTACAATGTTTAGATGGTGTTTACTGTGAAATACCATGTTCATAACGTTTCATAGAGTAAATGGTCTTTATAAGTGCTGTGAGTTTGAGTCACTTACAACGTGCATTTGAAAAGTAAATCACACTCACTTCATAACGTCTTTGAAATAATTTTCATTTGGGATCTGAAGTGGCTTCTTATCACAGAATGAGGCAGTGTATTAATTTGAAGCATTCTATATAAATTAATGCAGTGTCGAGTAGAGTTGCATCATAAATATACATTATTCTTATGAAAATATCCGAGATGGCTTGAACACAGATAAACCATATACTCTCACAGATTGTGTTTATTGTCTTCATATTTAATAAGTCACAGCATTTCTATCTTCTTTTTATTCAGCTACAGTGATAGTTGTATTATGGATATCCTTGAACGACATGTTATTTTACTTCTGTGAGGCATATTTGGACTTTCTGCACGAGGGCGCTCTCCGGCTTCCAGTATAAATTAAACATACATAATAGGGGTGTGCAGCAGAGCCACTATCTGTGTCTGTATCTGTATTTGTAACAGTCTCAAAATTATTCGTATCTGTATTTGGATAAAACAGGAAGTGGGCGGGGCTTTACCTGGAAGTTCGTACAATTACTTGAGAAAACCATTATGTCTATGGTATTACAGCCTATATATCTGTTATATCTATTATGATTATAACATTTATTTAAATATCTTCTAACTGTCTGAGCCGATAGTATCGATAGAAGTGCTTCTAAATGTACGTGCAGTTGTGCTTAGGTTTACAGGGTTCGAATCCCAGCTCAGGGACCTTTCGTGATTTGAAAAATAAAGAGGCTATTTAAATATATACAAAATAAAACAATAAGGGTCTCTATGCAGTTCGGAAAAGTATGAAAATTGATTTAAGTAATTTTCAGGCCTGGAAAGTATGGAAAAGGCAACAGGAATGCGGCTACTTGATTTGCTTTTCAGTTCATTCATAGAATTTACACTCATTGACTTTACACACTCATTCAATAGTGATTTTAGAGGTTTGTGTATAATATTGTGCTTTCCCCTGACTCACCGGTTCCAATGCAGTTTGGAAATTTATGGAAATTGACTTGTGTAATTTCCAGGTCTGGAAAAGTGTGGGGAAAAGCATGGAAAAATATGTGCTTCAAGACTATTTCCCCTATTCAATTTTCTAAACATAAAATTAGCTAATAATTAAAATGATAGGCCTAATAATAAATGATTGTACAAGCAGGGTGATTTCATGGCAAACGCTTAGTGATTTAGTGATTGTTGTACACGACTGATTAAATTAAAGGCGCTGAATGAATTCAAAACTTTCTCTTTAGTCTCTTTTGATCTTCACTAAACAATTGTGCGTGTGCCACTCAAACCAGCAACAGATAAAGGGGCAAACGTGTAGACCTAGTAGAAAATGTATATGTATCTTTGATTATCTTGACAGAGAGCAGGTTTGTTTCTCAGAGACGGAGCGTGGCTATTTGATTTGCGATCGTGCCGTGCTAATTCCATTCATTCGCGTATCATAATCATGCAAGGTTTACATCAAGTACATGTACATATTGAACGGTAGAACATGTGTATGATATAGTATTTTTCGATATTACTCCTGTCAGGCTCTGATTTCGGAGAGACGCAACAGCAACGTGGTTATTTGATATGCGCTTATTTCATTCATAAAGTTTACACGCATTAGCTTCACACTTATATTATTGCATAGTGATTTTAGAGGTTTATGCATCGTGCTATATGATCCCCTGGCTCACCTGTTATCCAGCAAATACGAAGAGTGACTGTTTCAGTTTCAGCCGTTATTCGTTTTGAAGCCATTGTTCCTGCCTTTGAGAATAAGGTATTCGGCTTCGGGCACACCCCTAATACATAACATTTATAATGATTTATAGTTATAGGCTCCCTGCTTTTTTTCCCCAAAAAATAAAAGTTTTCTCTAAAGTAAAATTATTATTATTGTTATTATTTTATGCAACCCTACAAGTAGGCAAAATAAACCTGGTGTTCCCTTTCACCGGTGGCCATGGTTTCCCAGGCAGCTGAGAGCATCGGGCTCGATTTGAACCCTCCATGTCCCGAGTGCTCGAGGCTGGATGATTGGTTCCTGGGGGCTGCACGCGCTGATTGCCAGTGCCCCCCACCAGTTCCTTTCTTCACTGGAAGTGCATCAGGAAGTCACCAGTTCGTGGAAGGCACCTTTAACTGCCCGAAACCGTTCTGAGGCTACCTCCGCCTTCACTGCCCTCGATAGATGGGGCGGCCAAAAGCTATCCGGGGATGCCCCCAGTGGAGCGCTCTGTTGCGATGCAACTGTGTCCTCAGAGCGTCTCCACCTGGTGTGGTGATCCCAAGCATCTGTTCAAGGCCTGTAAGTTCTCCTCCACGCTTGTGGGCAAGAACCTTATGGCTGAACCTGTCAGATATGAAGGAGTCCGATCGGACTCAGCTCCTCAACTACCCGGTCTCTCAGGCTAGCCTCTTTGGCGATGCGATCGAGAGTTTTGCCCAGCAATTCTTGGCTGCCCAAAAGCAGTCTGAGGTGATTAAACACATTCTGCCCCGGCAGGCCGCTGCTGCCTCCACACCGCCGCCGCCTCAGCTGCCTCAGCCTGTTCATCTTCGAGGGCACCCCCCCGCGCAGCCTGTCTCTGTCAGGCCAAGCGGCGTTCCTGAGACGGGCGACCCGGAGATGGAGATGTCAGCTCTACAGGAGATGGTGGCAAGACCACTCCTTCTCCTGAAGGAGGGCCGGAGGAGAATCCTTTGTTCTCATTTTCTTTTTGAAAAAACCTTAATTAAAAGAGCTGTTTCCTCTACCTCTGGGTCCCAAGAGGCCGCGGATGACAGTAAGCGATGTAACACCTCGCCTCTCTCGTCCCCCTCTTCCTTTGCCAGTTACCAGTCAGAGCCGGCCCTAGAACGTGCTGCCTTCTCACGCCCCCTGTCATGTCATGGAATCAGACGAATGCACGCATTCCACCCTCGGTAAAGGACACTACGCCTCCCATGTCAGGGCCGTCTGTTCCGCCTTGCTGCCCCACTGTGGGTACACCTGTAGTTCCTCTGACCCCGCTGGCTTGATTTCTGGGAGCCGGTGGGCAAGGATGCTCCTGTCATGTGCATGGAGGTCACGACCCTGCTGGCAAAGGGCACAATCGAGCCGGTCCCTCCAGCTGACATGAAGTCCGGGTTCTATAGCCCCTACTTCATAGTACCCAAGAAAACCGGTGAGTTACGACCAATCCTAGACTTACGTTCCTTGAACCAAGCTCTTCAAAGGCTCCCTTTCAAGAGGTTGACGCCCAAATGCATTCATCCTATGGACTGGTTTGCAGCAATCGACCTGAAGGACACTTACTTTCATGTCTCCATTCTTCCTCGACACAGACTGTTCCTTCGGTTTGCTTTCGGGGGCAGGCATATCAGTACAAGTTTCTCCCATTTGGGTTGTCCCTGTCTCCCCGTGTTTTCACAAAGGTCGTGGAGGGAGCTCTGGCTCCTCTCAGGGAACAAGGTGTCCGTATCTCAACTACCTCGATGACTGGCTGATCCAGCTCACTCTCAAGTACAGTTGTGTGAGCACAGGGATCTGGTGCTCAGACACCTCGCCTGTCTGGGCCTTCGGGTCAACTGGGAAAAGAGCAAACTCTCCCCTGTGCAAAGGATCTCTTTTCTCGGCATGGAAATAGACTCAGTCGCCATGTTCGCGCAGCTTACGAGTGAGCACGCTCAGTCACTGCTGAATTGCCTGAGTCAATTCAAAGGCAAGAGAGCGGTTCCACTGAAACTATTTCAGAGGCTCCTGGGGCATATGGCATCGGCAGCGGCTGTCATACCGCTCGGTTTGCTTCATATGAGACCGCTTCAGCATGGGCATGGCAACACGGCACGCACCGAGTGACCATCACTCCGGCCTGCCGCCAAACCTTCACCCCATGGTTGGACCTCTCATTCCTATGGGCTGGTGTCTCAACAGATGCCTCTGCCACGGGCTGGGGTGCCATGTGCAACGGACATGCTGCGTCAGGCTCCTGGACAGGACCCCAACTTCAGTGGCATGTCAATTGTCTCGAGTTGCTAGCAGCACGGCTTGCTCTGCACTGCTTCAAAGCCCTGCTGAAGGACAAGCACGTTCTGGTCTGTACGGACAACAACGCGACCGTAGCGTACATCAACCGTCAGGGTCTGGCCACATTTCACAACTTGCTAGCCATCTTCTTTCTCAGAGATGGGGCACCCTCTGGCACCCACGTCCCGATCTTTGGAACCTACATGTGTGGGTTCTGGACGGGTCGTGGAAGGTTTAGGTACCTTGCCATCTCAGGTGGTAGCTACCATCACTTCGGCTAGAGCACAGGTGTCAAACATATGGCCCGCGGGCCGAATACTGCCCACAGAGGTGTCCAATCTGGCCCGGGGGATGATTTGAACAATAATAAAAAACAGTTATGCATAGTCCACCGGCCATAAATCCGAATGGTTATTAGTTTTATTTTTGCCAATATCTATTCTGGACTTGCAAACAAACTGCTTTGTAATCATTTCCCAAACTGTCATTTGTGTGGAAATATTACAAAGTTTGTAAACAGTACATTAAAACAGCCACATGCTGAATACGGACGCAAAGAGAAGAACACAAATGCGCCAGCAGAGCAAATACTGTACCAGGCTAAGCTCACTGTTTGTAAAATATATGAAGAAAAATATAAATATTGAATTGGGTTTTATATGAATGTAACTTGGAAGGGAACTGAAAAGTATCGATCTCTGTATAAGTACCCTATTTTACAAGCACAGCGCTGCTTTGTGTACAGCGTTAGAGAGAGTGAGTGAATTTGCATTGTCATTCAGTCAGTCTGCTATTTTTGTTTTGTGCAGGTGTCTTATGTAGCATAATTTCACAATGCTATAAAGTCAGACCATGCTGTTTTTTTTCTGTAATACAACTGCTCATGCTCAAAATGCAGTGGTACCTGTATACCAAATGCCTACACATATTTTTTGTTATAGAACAAATAAACAACAAATAAATAAATAAAATTAAAAAATTGGCAACCGGTATCAAATTTGCTCCAAAAAAATTGGAATTGGCCATAAAAAAATCAATAATAAAAAATATTAAATAAAACATTATTTTAAAAATCTAATAAAGTCTTTTTGCAGTAAAAACAAATGCAGTTTTCGAGGAACAGTGTGGTTTTTTTTTTTCTTGCAAATTAATGTGTAGTTTGTATGGTTAATATTAATATAACTGTCAGCTCACTAAGGTTAAAAAAAAAAAAAAAAATTGGCCCGCACATAGTTATATTTTTTTCCATCCGGCCCTCAACCTAAAATGAGTTTGACACCCCTGGGCTAAAGCCTTCTCTACTAGACACATCTATACCCTGAAGTGTAACCTCTTTGTCACTTGGTGTTCTTCTCATCAAGAAGACCCCTGGAAATGCCTTATCGGGTCAGTGCTCTCCTTTCTTCAAGAAGGGTTGGAATGAATGAAGGCTGTCTCCTTCCACCCTGAAGGTCTATGTGGCTGCCATTGCATCTCACCATTATCCTATCGACGGTAAGTCTCTTGGGAAGCACAACCTGATCATCAGGTTCCTGAGAGAGGCCAGGAGGCTCAGTCCTCCTCGCCCTCAACAAGTTCCCTCTTGTGACCTCACAGTTGTTTTATCCACGCTGCAGAGAGTTCCCTTCGAACCCTTGCTTTCAGTGGAGCTGAAATTCTTATCATTAAAAACTGCGCTCCTGACAGCTTTGGCTTTGGTTAAGAGGGTCGGGGATTGCAGGCATTTTCAGTTGACGAAGCATGCCTGGAATTCGGGCCGGCCAACTCTCACGTTATCTTCAGACCCCAGCCTGGATATATGCCCAAAGAGTTCCCTTTAGAGATCAGGTGGTGAACTTGCAAGCGCTGCCCCTGGAGGAGGCAGGCCCAGCCCTGGCACTGCTCTGTCCAGTACGTGTTCTCTGCACTTACGTAGACAGAAGTCAGTGCTTCAGGACCTCAGACTAGCTCTTTGTCTGTTACGGAGGCCAGCAGAAGGGAAAGGCTGTCTCTAAGCAGAGGTTATCCCACTGGATAGTGGATGCTATTGTCTTGGCTTATCAGGCTCAAGATCTGCCATGCCCCCTAGGGGTGAGAGCTCACTCAACTAGGTGGCTTCCCCCTTATGAAAAATTAGTATACTTCAAGTTCATTTTTATCAAGTATATTTAAGTAAAGTTCAAGTATATATTTTTTTTAAGTATACTTTATGTAGAAAGTATACTAGTACCAATGTACTAGTAGTAAACTTGTAAGTGTAGTATTTTAATACCGCTTGGGACTAAATTGGCCCATTTGAAGTATATATTTAAGTATACTATAAGTGTAACAGTAGTAAACTTTAAGTATACAACTAGTTCACAGCTACGTTTCTCATTTGTACTGCATCTGTACTATAAGTGAACTTATAAAGTATTCTAGTTACTTATAAGTTAATACTAGTAGTACATTTTTAGTATATGAAAGTACACGTTGAAATATACTCTCAGTAAACTACAAGTTTAGTGCAAGTACACTTGTAAGTTTTCTTTAAGTGAACATGATAATACACTTATAGTTTACTTTTTATATATTATTTTTGCACTTTAAGTATACTACTATGTTCATATTTAGGTATTATTTTATATACTTGAAATACCTTTAACTGTACTTTAACTCTTTCCATTTCATTCTAGCTTTATGAATCCTTTTTTTAATTTTTTTATTTTATATATCAACACTTAAATGTGGGTAAGTTTCATTTAAAAAAAAAAAAAAGGAAACATTTTAAACAAAATGCTGAGAAAATTGCATTTTTTGTCAAAGACTATGTCTGGATGGAATTCAGAACGATGATCAAACACAGGTGGAGTAGATCAAGTCCATAAACACCCCCAAAGCTTCATAGTCCTCATTTAGGAATGTTAGGCAGTTTTGATTTATATGCTGTTTAATGTTTGATGATCGCTTTATTTTACATTTGCATGAGTTTTCTATCGCTTGTTTCAGCTGCCCCCTACCGAGTAGCCTGAAAATTCAGTCAATGGCCAGGAAAGAGTGAAGTAGATTTGAAGTAAATTCCTATGTACGCTACCAGTGGACTAGCCTACACAAAAGTTCAGATACTCAGAATTAGGAATATATCTTTTTTCTTTATAAATCAATGTTTTCAAACAATGTACTTTTATACTATACTTTTATGAATATACTTTTAAGTATATCTTGATCAAAAGACTGAGTCCAAGTAAGGCCAAATATACTTAGACTTTTCTGTCGGTATAAGTCAAGTATACTTAAGTGCAATTTTAAGTATATTTCTCAGAAGTATATAAAGCATATTTCTGAGAAGTATATAAAAAGTAGATTGAAAGTATACTTTCTTATTTTTAGTTTAAACGAAGTATACTAATAGCACACTTGAATAAACTTCTTTTTCGTAAGGGCCTCCTAGGCGCTGGCGCATGGCGTCTCACTAACAGACATCTGTAGAGACATCAATGTACTCAGCGTACCATTGGCTCATTTTGTTACCACTCAAAGGTGATTGGGCTCTCAGGCGAGACCCCATGTTCTGACTTAATGTCTCCGTTCCCTCCTTCAGGGAACAAGAGTTACATACGTAACCTAGACGTTCTTTATATTTTTTGGTGAAATGAATTTTAATCAGAAAATTCACAATTAGATGCAGCCCTAGTTGCTTCTGATATCAGCATGTTCACTGTTGTTGTTGTTGTTGTTTTTTACAGGAACCAGATGCCACGGATGAGTCGTGCTGAAACTGTTTTTCTCTGAGAGCGCTGTACAACATCAGCAAGTGTCTACATGAGCATGGTAAAATGAAAAAACAAACACATTGGAAATGACAGGTATGTTGAACAGGAACTGTTACAGGAATGGCACAAAAGTGTGTGACTGTTTAAGTCTCTGTCTTTAGATAAGTGTGCTCAATGATGTGCCTTTTTGGCCTTCGTTATGTATATTTGGATTATGTTGTGTTGTAAATAAAATACAATTAATAAGCCATTCTTTTAAATCTCCTCACGTTCTTTGTTCTAGTTCCCTCACAGCTGACAGGGCCATTAGGGGAGAGTCTTTGTCTTCCCAGGTGTGAAACACATTATTCACTGTAGTGTCTGGAGAGATCAAACACCCAGTTGTAAAAGTCAGTCTTCACAACATGCAGACATAAAGTCTGACCCCGCTATTCTTTGAGTTAATAATTGAGTACTCAGAAATGGACAAAGCAAAACTAGAGTGAGACTCGAGTGACAAGCGAAAATTGATGTAGATCAATAAGCAGATATAGAGCACACAATTAAGAGAGAGAAAACCAGTGAGAAACCAATGAGCGGATGTGCTGCATGCAGCTGCTGCGTTGAAGGGAAAAACAAAAACAAAGACACGAGGGAAACACAGAACTGAGAAAACAGTGATCAAACCCTAGTCCTGACCATTTTTAATTTGCAATGTGTGAAAAATTTGAAAACAACAGCCATGAAACAAACTTAGCTAAATGGATAACATGCAAGAAAATAAATAAAATAAAATAAATAAAAATAAAAAACCTTCTGGCCTCATAATCTACAATCTATGTCACTCACCTAATGCAAGGGTTGGTGTTGTTTAGCATTTCATTCTGTGACAAGTTATTTATATTATGTTATGTTTCTTTTTTTAAGTTGTGTACATTTTGGGACTTTTTTTAGAAAACAGAAAGGTTCTATCTACAAAGTCGAACTCTAACTTGGTTCTATATAAGGTTCTATCTGCGTGAGCTAATCAGAACTTTGAATGCACACACAAGGACCAATCTGGTTCAGCTTTCTTTGTCATGTTGCTGGACTGCTCCGCGATAGCGGAAGAGAGTGCAGAAAAATTCTAAATCAGTGAAGAGAAGACTAAATAATTTCACACAACGCAATGTTTATTATTAGAAACCTCATGTTCGACTATTTTATTTATGATCGGTGACAGCAGCCCAAATTCCAGGGAATTACAGTCTTTTGTGTGTTTTGCTGTATCTATTGCTGAGGAGTTATTTTCAGTTAGACACCACGCTAGCCAGCAGCGCTATTAAGATGATAGTTTGGGTTTTGTAGTCTATTTGCTTTATTCCAGTCAGTTTTTAAATTGATGATTTAATGATTTTAAACATTTGCTTTTCAAACTATTAATCTGAATATATTTTATATAAAACTTGACATTCATCCACAACACAATATCTAAATACAACCCAATATGTCTAAATACACCCTTAAAATGATATAATGTGCAATACAAAAATCCAATTTCATACAAGAAAAAAGTATGAAAGCTCACCGGCTGCTACTTCAATGTTTGTAGTACGGTTAATTCTGCACAGAAGAGTTTTACTCCAGTGTAAATGATAGTTTGCAGTCTGCTCTACCCTGCTAATTAGCAGATCAACTGCACCTGGTGCATACTGGTTGGTACATTCTGGCTGGGAGGGCCATAGCTAGCAGTTTGCCACCACACCTAAAAACCATTAAATTTAACTTTCTCATGCATGTCAACACGTTGTTACAACACTAATTTTATGTTTTAAAACAAATTATAAGTAAACTGTTTGTGTTTCTTGAAAATTATTGCTGAAAATGACAGTTCTGCACTAGCAGTCTATGGAAGTCATGGAATAAAAGAATGAAAAAGTTAATTTTGAGTTCATATCTCACAATTCAGACTTTTTTTTCTCGCAAATCCGAGTTTATATCTCACATTTCTTAGAAGAAAAAACAGAATTGTGAGATATATTCGTTATTCTGTCTATTTTCCTCAGAATTGCAAGTTTATCCCACAAACTTTTTTCCCCTCAGAATTGTGAAATAAACTCACAATTGCGAGTTATAAAGTCAGAACTGGGAGATATAAACCAATCTTTGTGGCCGATCTTGGACCTGTGAGTGTTGAATCGGGCCTTTCACAAGCTCCCATTTAAAAGGCTAACACAGAAATGCATCTTCGGGTGCATCCGTCCCGAGATTGGTTTGCAGCGATCAACATACTTTCATGTCTTGATTCTTCCTCACAGATCGTTCCTCGCTTTGTATTCGAGGGGCGGGCATTTCAGTACAAAGTCCTCCCCTTCGGGCTGTCCCTGTCACCTCGCATCTTTATAAAAGTCGCGGAGGTGGCCCATGTTCCCTGAGAGAACACAGCTTTTGCATCCTCAATTATCTTGACTACTGGCTTATACTGGCTCAGTCATGAGAGCAGTTATGCGAACACAGGGACATGGTGCTCAGACACATCAGCTAGTTGGGGCTTCGGGTCAACTGGGAAAAGTGCAAACTCTCCCCTTTGCAAAGGATCTCTTTTCTTGGTATGAAGCTTGACTAAGTCAACCAGACTGCATGCCTCACTTACCCCCTTTCCACCAGCACAAACTGGGTGCTAGTTCAGAGCTAGTGCTAGTGCCAGTTCGGAGTTGGTTCAACTGATGAGCCTTCTAAGAACCGGTTTGCCTTTCCACGGGCTAGAGAGCCAGCACAGAGCCAGGTCTTACGTCATTGTATATGTCTCATATTTCACAGCAAAGCTAGCTTCAGCACTGGCTTCACGGCCTAATCCTGAGATGGGCGTGGCAACACGGTACTCACCAGGTGACAGTCACCCCAGCCTGTCACCAAACCTTCAGCCCGTGGTCAGACCTACTGTTTCTACGGGCAGGAGTTCCCCTAGAACAGTGGTTTCCAAACTGGGGTACACGAGGTGACAGAGGGCGTACGCAAATAAAATGCCGAATGTTGCCATTCATTTAATTCTTCCCCACCTTAAAATAAACCAACCATATATTTTCTAACAGAAACAATGGCGTAAATACATGAATACATAAATACATCCAATCAAAATACCACATCTTTTGCGGTCAAATCTGACAAAAATGAAATCTTCATTTCCACATAAGCAGCCTGCATGTGGGTGCATATAGGTTGTGTGCAGAGTCTGCTGCCTGAGCAAATCACACTACATTACTGCCGTTCTCAACAATGTTCCTGTAGATTTAACACTTGAACAACTAGCCTGGCACAAAAGGTGCATAGAGATCAATTTATACAAAACATACCTTTTGTGAGTTCTTGTTTTTAATGTTGATAATATTATATGAGCAAGAATGCAAATCCAACTATCCACACAATTGCAAATGTGACATTGATTTTATACATCAGTTCAACAAACAAAAGGGTAATATTAAGTAATGTTCTTCACAATATTGTCAGTATTTGCTCTATTTTGCAACAAAATAATAACTCCAACGAAAGCCACAGCAATACACAGTGGTGTTTTGTGAACGAATCTGCGGCTTTGAACGAATTGTTCCTGATTTAATGATTCATTCATAAATATAGCCACTTGCTTCATTGAACAAACGACTCAATGACTCATGCATTAAGACAGTGACTTGCCGCCATCTACTGGCAGTTTTAGTATTTTTAGTAAGTTTTATCATTGCATATTTCTCTATTGAACTTTTTTTTTTAAAAACATTATTAATGTTGTAAAGGTATTTATAAAGATAAAAAAAAATGCACTGGAAAGTCAATTTAGGGGGTAAATATTGTTCCTTAATGGAAAAGGTGCAGTCTAAAAGGAAGATAGGGGGTATGCAGAAGAATGGTAAATGCCTCATGGGGTACTCCACTCTAAAAAGTTTGGGAACCACTGCCTTAGAACAAGTGTCCAGGCATGCTGTTGTCTCCACGGATGCCTCCACCACCGGCTGGGGTGCCACAAACGACGGGCATATAGTTTCGGGTATTTGGACGGGTCCCCAACTGCATTGGCACATCAACTGTCTCGAGTTGCTAGCAGTACGTCTTGTGCCGAGCCACTTCAAAACGCCACTACGAGGCAAGTACGGTCTGGTCCGTACGGACAATACTGCGACTGTTGCGTACATCAACCATCAAGGTGGCCTACACTTCCATTGCTTGTCGCAACTCACTCGCCATCTCCTCCTCTGGAGTAAGAAGTATCTGAGGTCGCTTCATGCCGTTTATATGCCAGGCGTGCTCAGTCGTGCAGCCGACGAGCTCTCACGACAGCCTGCGCTTCCGGGACATAAGAGACTCCATCTCCAGGTGGTCCAGCTGATCTGGAGACACTTCAGAGCTGAAGATAGACCTAGTAGACCTGTTTGCCTCTCTGTACTCGTCCCTGACTGAGGGGAGGAGTACTCCCTGACTGTTTTACTCCCTGACTGAGGGGACCCTCAGCATGGACGCACTGGCACACTGCTGGTCCCAGGGCCTACGCAACAATGCGTTTCCCCCATTGAGCCTACTTGCACAGTAGGGCTGCACAATTAATCGCAATTTAATCACAATTAAACCGCACTTGATTTGGCAAAGGCTGCAATTATTTTATGCGCAGCTTGTCAAAGCTGTACGGCTCTGTGATCAGTAGTAAATGCTGCTCCACCTGAAAGCCAGAGGGCTCTCTCACGCAGAAACTGCAAATATGCCCTGCCGCAGAAGTAGGAAATCCCATACTATCGCTGTAGCTGAATAAACAGAAGATTGACCTGGTTCCCAGAACTGATGCTCCTCATCACAGCCCCTCGCTGGCGCATTCCTCTGAGGAAGGATCTGCTTTCTCAGAGACGGGCACCCTATGGCACCTGTGTCCAGACCTCTGGAATCTCCATGTCTGGTCTCTGGATGGGATGCAGAGGGCTTAGGACTTACCAGATGGTGGTAGACACCATCACTTCGGCGAGAGCCCCCTGTGGTGGGGGGGTTAGGAGGCTTACGCAGGGCGCTGGAAGGGACAGCAACAGTGGCGCTGTAGGGAACCCTCCATCGGCCCAAAAACAGAATCCGACGGTCTGGGCGAAGGTTAATGCGTGTATGTCTTTTCAGCTCCCCTGTGAAGTTCACTTAATTTCTAGAATTTAGTTTCAATTTTACTTTAGCTGCTCATTTAATCTGACTCCAATTTCAAATGATTATTACTCTTAGATGGTGTTTCCAATTAGAAATTAATCATTGGTTATGCATTAATTTATATTTTTGATTATTCTCATTACCTTATATCTTCAATTATTCGTTCACTGCGGTCCCGGTATCGCTTTAGAAAAGTCACTTCGGCCGACTGTTTCTCTTCTTGGACACAAACTCGTCAGTTCTGACCTTAAACACTGGATGCAGGGCAAATATCTTTAACCTTTAAGTCGGTCACGCTCTGCTTACTCGTAACAAAAAGCATAGTTTTTATATATTTACGAAAACTGCAACTTATTTAAGGCAGTGATAGTCAGAAATCGAAATGGTTTTAATTGATGTGCCCTATGCTCCATCTGTTAAACCTTCCGTATGTACACAGTGGTGGATTAATGTTTTTAAGACACCCATCACTGCATGGGGGTTTCTGGCTACAGAAAATCCCACATGGCTGCTTTGCACTTTCCCTTAAATACCCAGACCAGAACAAAAGAATTGTAAATATTTATTACACCAACACCTGTTTTGGGGGGAGAGTAGGTTATCAGATCTCTTAAAGAGACAAAAGGAGGACAGAATTCTCTTCCTCATAATACCAGTGACTGCTGTGAAATTGAGACCATTTTACCAATCGCACTCAGAAATTTAAAATGATACCAAACATGAAAGGGGAAAAAAACAATAGATACGCAAGCTACATTATACATCTTGAAAAACTTTCAGTGACTTGAGTTAGGGGGAAGGGAAGGGGGGGGTGGTTGGGGGGGGGGGGGGGGGGGTGCATACTATAGATGTGTGAGGGCAAGGCGTTGTCCTATGCTATTTCTTTGAGATCTTCTCTCCAGATGAGTTTTATTGCTTTATTGATCTCAGTTTTGTCTTAGCAGGAAAATCAAGTCTTACAGCACTTTGAAAAGGAATGTCTCGGTTACATATGTAACCCTCATTCCCTGAAGGAGGGAACGGAGACGTCCCGTCGCCACAGTTGCTGTAACACCACTAAGCGGCCAGGTCACCGGCTCAGCTCTTCAGCAAAAACCTGAATGTGCAATGTAAATCTTGCATGCCAATGTCCATTGGCTCATTTAGTTTACACTTGAAGGTGATTGGGCTCTCAGCTGAGATCTCAATTCGCCAGTACGGCGTGACGTCTCCGTTCCCTCCTTTAGGGAATGAGGGTTACATACGTAACCGAGATGTTTTCTACAAAGCTGCTTTATAGCTGATTTAAACAGTGATAACTGTGTTTGTTTCTCTGTTGTCCAATCAGCAGGACAGCCACGAACCATCCTATGGACTGTTCGATTCATAGATTAAAGAAGCCATTTCAAATAAATTGTTTATACAGACTGAAGTTTTTTATTGTCTACTAGGGGTTTGTTTGACTAGTGGAAAATTGGTACAAAATGTTTTTTATTATTTTTTCAATTTTTTTTTTCTGTATATTTTGAGTGTTATACAGTAAAAACATTGAGAATAATGTGAATTTACTCCCTTGTGAGATTTATTCATGTGTGTTCTGTATGCCATGTGACTATTGTCTTCTGTAGAGCTACTTTATAGAATTGAAGTTGTTTCATAATTAAACTTTAAATCGAGATAAACTTTGCCACATTGACACTGTTCCTGTTTATTACTGTAAAACTGCTTATAATAATCTGTATTGTATAAAGATCTATATAAATAGATGTGACTTTTCTAACAGCAAGCATGCAGTCACAAGATATATTTAAATCAGAGAAAGACAATGGAGAAATATCACCTGGATCTCACCTGTGTGTGACTCACCTCTTATTCCACTAACTGAAATGAGTCTGAAAGGTTTTGTCCAGGCAGTCAGGTGCTGACAGCGAGAAATAAGAACCTGTAAAACAATATTTGAAAATGGGAATCCAGATGCCAAAGTATTTTATGTTATGTGCATCTAGATGAATGAGTTGGAGAGAGCAGTTTCGGCAGCACACACATATCTCCAGCGAAATCCTGGGGACCCTCTGCTATCTAGGAGTCTCAATTACTATAAAAGCCTGTTTGACATGGAGGAGTACCTCATAGACCATGAGGAGCAGCCCTATGAGGTATTTATTCTCTCCTGTTTTCCTTTTTAACCTTTTTAGAATCACTCTTCCAAAATAACTAAATATGGATTCATATCCATTCTTCTCTCCTCTCAGGCTTTATTCCTGAAGGCTGTAAAGCTGTATAATTCTGGGGATTTTAGCAGCAGTGCTCGAGAAATGGAGCTGGCGGCTGCTGAGTATTTTAAAACATACAACATGTGTTTGCTGTCCTGTGAGGGGTCATATGATGTGCAGGAGTTCAAAGACTTTTACCCTACCTTAGCTGGTCAGTGATGTCATGAGGCATTGTCAGATTTGGTTCAAATATCTGTGAATATAAAAACCTGTTCTAACGAAAATAGGCCTGGTTCAAAAGTAACTGACTTTGGTTTACTTGAGAAGTACAGCAGTGATCTGACATAGGAAGTCTATATCATCACTGGTTGTTGATTTTTTTTTTTTTTCGTATCAGGATTAATGCAGTATTCTCACTCTTATTTTCTTTCCCCTAGATTTCTATTTTGAAGTAATGAAGTGTAAAGTAAAATGTGAGGAGAATTTGATACCAAATGTTGGTGGGTACTTTGTGGAGAAATTTGTTGCCACCATGTACCACTACATGCAGTTTGCTTATTACAAATGTAAGTAACATAAAAACACATACACAAGCACTCTTCAATGTCGTAATGCATCTGCCAACAATAGACAAAATAAATATTACAAACTTCTCATATTTCATATCAGTAGGCTATGCAGATTTTAGAATTTTATTGTAGGGGATATGCAAGTCTCTCAGGATCTCACATAAACACTTTCCAAGACTTTGAAACGTCTACAGGTATTGGCACAATACACTGTTGATCCAAAAATGTGGAATAACTAACTTGCCCAGAACGGTGCATCATTCAAAACTGGTAGGGCATGATATAAGATAGGAGGTGATTTGAGAGCAATTACTGATGTTTTTGGTGTTGCATCCTGAAGTCCAACACTCATGTTCATTAAAAGTGGAGAGCACTATTTTCTCCCACCAGTGCTGACTCGTTTCCCTCTCCCATTGTGATGTTTGATTTAAAAAATTTAGCATATCTGTTGCTGATACTGTATATGAAGCTTTTTGAATTTGCATGTAGTGTGGGAATTGAGAATTGGATTTCTATCCGTTTTATTTTAAGACACATTTATGTGGCCAAGTGTAAATGGAATGTTCAAACCCGATCAGATAGCAGTCATTCCAAGATGGCAATCCAATCGCAAATCCCCATAGATTTTTGTTCATCTGTAAAAGGTTTTTATTAAAATGATCACTTTATAAATATTTTTTGTTCTCCTTTTAGTAAATGATGTGCGTAATGCAGCGCTGTGTGCAGCGAGCTATACGCTGTTTGATGCAAATGATCAAGTGATGCAGCAGAACATCGCCTACTACAGATACTACAGACAACAGTGGGGACTGCATGACGAGCATTTCAAACCACGACCAGTAAGTACAGACACACAAGCATATTATGAACTTATCAATATTACAAATATGTAGTAAGGGTAATGCTTCTGATGCTCAACATTTTAATCAAATAAAAAAAAAAAAAAAGATTGAATTTCCCCATCACAGCACTGTAGTGGCAGATACATTTTGTTTGTTAAATTTGCTTTTTTTAACTCAAACCCAGGAACAAATCTGCAAACAACATAAACTATATTTTGTTCTGGTTGTATTTTAGTGCTACTGTTTTAACATTTTTATTTTTATGTCCATACAGGAAGCTCTTAGATATTACAATCTAACTACCAAACTGAGGGAACTGCTGGAGTTTGCACAGAATTATTTACAGACAGATGATGAGGTAAACCCCATTGTGTCATTTAATTTCACAGTAGCTGAATCCAGTAATCTAAAAACAAGTCAACTATAGCTACATTCACAGTGTCATTCCAAATCCGATTATTTGTGTATCCGATAGGAATCTGATACAAATGATTGACTGTCCACACTCACTGTGTATCAGTGCACGCACTGTGTAACTGTTCAGAACCGATTTACATGTCCCGTGGCTTGCTTTTGTTTTCCAGAATATCTGCTTTGGTTTCTAAGGCAATAGGTGCTTTTGCACCAGGTAGTTATAGGAACTAGGCACCAGGGCAGTTTCCCTAGAACTGAGTTTCCCCTAGCACCACCAATTGGAACTCTGAAGTGACATAAGCTGTCACTTACATCCTGCTACACTGGTGCAGCAGACATTTATTTTGACACAGTTGACAACAACACAACCGCTTGTTTCTGCAATGACGTGTGATGTGTTTAAGTTGTGTTTAAGTGACATAAGCAAAAAAAAAAAAAACTATGCAAAATTTGGTAACACTTTCTATGAAGCCTGTATGCATTATAAGGGTATTCTTAATGCATTATAATACGTGCATAATGCCTTATAAACAACCTTTTAATAGAATAATTTTTTTTGTTCTATCATCTTATAAATAACCATCATAACAACATGTACAGTACATTATAATTCTTACCTATTTGTGGCTATAACTTTTAAGAATACAATGCATTATAACACTAGATGAAGTTTGCATTTATAATGCATCATAAGGGTATATACACCTTTATTTATATAGCGCTTTTTACAATGCAGATTGTGTCAAAGCAGCTTTACATTGATAACTGGTATATAATTTTGGCTTCACAGCAGTTCTTAAAGAAAATGGTGTCAGTGCAGGCAGATGCAAAGCATTATTGAATATCAAATGTCAAGTGTCCCCAACTAAGCAAGCCAAAGGTGACAGCGGCAAGGAACCCAAACTCCAACAGGTGACATAAGGTGGCAAACAGGTGGCAAATAGGTGTTAAAATGGAGAAAAAAACCTTGGGAGAAACCAGGCTTAGTCTGGGGGCCAGTTCTCCTCTGGCGAACAGTGCTTTGTTACGATTCAGGTAGCTATCATAAGTCCGATGGGATCGCAACATTCAAAGTATTTATTCCAGTTCCATCCAGTTTAGGATCGTATTCATCACGCCGGTATGGACGGTGTTGAGGAACTGTGCCACTGGCTGTCATGTCGATGAGGTCTTCACAATGGATGATCTAGTTGACTCAATTTCTGCTGATACTTCAGGGTTGTGTTGTGGTCATGTCAAGGTGCAGGTCCTCGATCTCACCTGGATACGGCCCGGATCCAGTTGACTACGGTAAACCTCGGGATAAACAGAGAGACTAATATTAGCGTAGATGCCATTCTTTTTCTGATGTAACGAGTACATCTGGTGTTATAAAGAAGTGTTCCTGGTTCCGGCTGACCTAATTTATGCAGCCTAATAATCCTTTAATGGATTTGAAAATATAAATTGATAATGTGTTATGTGTATGCCAGGTTAAAGAAATGCGTTTTTAGTCTAGATTTAAACTGACAGAGTGTGTCTGCTTCCCGAACAATGCTAGGAAGATTGTTCCAGAGTTTAGGTGCCAAATAGGAGAAGGATCTACTGCCTGCGGTTGATTTTGATATTCTAGGTATTATCAGCTGGCCTGAATTTTGAGATTGCAATAGACGTGAAGGACTATAATGCATTAAGAGCTCGCTCAGGTACTGGGGAGCTAAACCATTTAGTGCTTTGTAAGTAATTAGCAAGATTTTAAAATCTATACGATGTTTAACAGGAAGCCAATGCAGTGTTGACAGAACTGGGCTAATATGGTCATACTTCCTAGTTCTAGTAAGAACTCTAGCTGCTGCATTTTGTACGAGCTGTAGTTTATTTATCAAGTGAGCAGAACAACCACCCAGTAGAGCGTTACAGTAATCTAGCCTTGAGGTCATGAACGCATGAACTGACTGTTCTGCATTTTTCATTGATAGCATTGATATGTCGTAGTTTAGATATATTTTTAAGATGGAAGAATGCGGTTTTATAGATGCTAGAAACATGGCCTTCAAATGAAAGATTGGTATCAAAGAGCACACCCAGGTTCCTAACTGACGACGAAGACTTAACAGAGCAGCCATCAAGTGTTAGACAGTATTCCAGGTTATTACGTGAAGAAGTTTTTGGTTCAAAAATTAGAATCTCTGTTTTTTTTCTGAATTTAGTAGTAGGAAATTACTGGTCATCCAGTTTTTTATATCAGCTATGCATTCCGTTAATTTTGTGAATTGGTAAGTTTCGTCAGGGCGCAAAGAAATATAGAGCTGAGTATCATCAGCGTAAACTAACGCCATGCTTCCTAATGATATCTCCCAAGGGTAGCATGTACAGAGTGAAAAGCAATGGTCCTAGTACTGAGCCTTGCGGTACTCCATATTGAACTTGTGATGAATATGACATCCCTTTGTTTACTACTACAAACTGATAACAGTCAGATAAGTATGATTTGAACCATGACAATGCAATTCCACTGATGCCAACATAATTCTCGAGTCTATTTAAAAGAATGTTGTGATCGATAGTGTTAAATGCAGCACTAAGATCCAGTAACACTGATAGAGAGATACAACCACGATCTGATGATAAGAGCAAATCATTAGTAACTCCAATGAGAGCAGTCTCAGTACTATAGTACGGTCTAAATCCTGACTGGAAATCCTCACAGATACTATTTCTTTCTAAAAAGGAACATAGTTGTGATGATACTGCATTTTCTAGTATTTTTGACAGAAAAGTGAGATTTGAGATCGGCCTGTAATTGACTAATTCTCTAGGATCAAGTTGTGGTTTTTTAATAAGAGGTTTAATAATAGCCAGCTTAAAACTTTTTGGTACGTATCCTAGTGATAAAGACAAGTTAACGATATTAAGAAGAGGATCTATGACCTCTGGAAGCATCTCTTTAAATAGTTAAGTCGGTATAGGGTCTAACATACATGTTGTTGATTTTGATGATTTAACAAGTTTAGACAATTCTTCCTCTCCTAAAGCAGTGAATGAATTGAATTTTTCCTCAGGGACACTACAATGCATGATGACGCGATACTGTAGTAGACGGTTGCATGGTTATAATTTTCTCTCTAATATTGTCAATCTTGCAAGTAAAGAAGTTCATAAAGTCATTACTGCTGTGCTCTTTGGAAACATCAGAAGTTGAAGCTTTATTTCTTGTTAATTTAGCCACTGTAATAAATAAATAGTAGGGTTGTTTTTATTTTCTTCTAAAAGATTTGAAAAATAGGCAGATCTAGCAGTTTTTAAGGCCTTTCTGTACTCAATCATTCTCTCTCTCCACGAAATGCAAAAGACTTCTAGTTTTGTTTTCTTCCAGCTACACTCCATTTTTCTGGCTGCTCCCTTAAGGGCCCGAGTGTGCTCATTGTACCACGGCGTTGGATTAATTTCCTTAATCTTTTTTAAGCGCAAAGGAGCAACTCACCAACAACAAGGACTTTATCTGCAGCTAGTACTAACTCCGATAGAAAATCAGCAAATTCTTTGATAAAGTCTGTATGGTGTCCTGGTGGCCTGTATACAGTAGCCAGCACAAATGTCAACTTACATAATGTTACTTAAAGTACCATCACTTCGAAGGAATTATATTTGAAAGACTTTTGACTAATACTGTAAATATTACTATAAATTACAGCAACACCTCCCCCCTTTGCCTTTCTGACGAGGTTTGTAACCTTGAGGTCGATAATTGTAACCTTGAGGGCTAGACTCATTTAAAGTAATGTAATCGTCCGGTTTTAGCCAGGTTTCTGTCAAACACAGCAAATCTAGATTATTGTCTGTGATAATATCATTTACAATAAGTGCTTTTGAAGAAAGTGTTCTAATATTTAACAACCCAAGCTGTATCATTTGTTTATCAGTATTATCTCTATTTTTTATTTGTTGAACATCAATTAAATTTTTACCCTTAAATGGGTTTGGAAGTTTTTTGTTTTTACTAATTCGGGGTACAGACACAGTCTCTATGTGATAATATCTAGGTGAAAGAGTTTCTATGTGTTGGGAATTATCTGACTTCTGTGACATGAGGCAGCTAGCAGACGGTCGGTTTAGTCGGTCTGTCTGCTTCCTGACCTGGGCCCCAGTTTGTCATGTTTCAGCATAATCAATGCATAATGCCTTATAAACAACCTTATAATGTATTGTATCACCTCATGAATAATCGTAACAACAGTAATAATACTTACCTATTTGTGGATAACTATTAAGAGTATGATTTATAACTAGTGGTGGAAAGAGTACTGAAAATTTGTACTTAAGTAAAAGTATTGCTACTTAAGAAATAATTTACTTAAGTACAAGTTCTAAAAAAGAATATGACTCAGGTAAGAGTAAATAAGTAGTTTGCTGAAAAACTACTCAAGTTGCTACGTTACAAAGTACTTCAGTATTATTTTTTCTATTTTTACACAAAACGAGGTGATGTTAGCAATATGGAGCACTAAGCACTCTCAAGTAATCTGTTTTATTCATACTGGTAGCCAAAGGGTGCCCTCGCGTAAAAAGTCCACAAGTGAGATTCATAGAAGTATTAAACTTCCAGGAAATCCTTTATATGGACATCAGATATTGCTACAGCTGAATAAACATGCAGAGATGTTTTGATTGATAAAACATTTAGACAATAAACACAGTTGTGATGATAAATCTGTGCTTATCTGTGTTCTTCAAGCCATCTCAGGTATTTTTTCATAAGAATAATGTGTATTTATAATGCAATGCTAATGGACATAGCCTGTATCATAGAATTTTATGACATAACAGGGTTTTTCCTGGCTCAAAACAAGGTAGATGTGGTAAAATCCTTTACGTTTTTTTTATTACTTTGCCTGCCTGACCCACGGATTATCCACAGTATCCGCAGATATAACCACAATCCGCACATCACTATCGAACGGTTAGAGAATGGACACGGGCCGGAAACCCGCAACAGAACCATGTCTGTGGAAATGGGGTATCTGAGCATGTGACTGCCTGAGTTTTGTCAACAGCCAGAGGCGGCACGAAATTTGACGGAGGAGGCTGCCTCATAATTCTCTATGCAGAAAAAACCCTGCATAATATATGTTCTGTCTCACTCTGTGTTAAGAAGCAACATGGACCACATAAGTTATTTGAAACATGACTGACATGTGTATATATAGTGATTTTGGAGCAAAAAAATATTAATCTCATAATTTGTCATGTTTAAGATGTTATGCTAAGCAAATGTAATAGCTATCCCTGTTGCCAAGAGCAATTGTTTTATTACTAATTTTGAAAAGTAAGTCCATGTAAGATTATTTAAATGTTTTTTAAGAATGGCAAAAGCAAAGAAGGATGAGAGGTCCGATCAAAGAAATAAGGGATTAAACAGTATGAAATGAAAAGTGCCAGTAAAAAATTAATTAATTAATTAATTAATTGACCCTTCGCAAAGACCTGTTACTGTTGCTTTGTCCGACAAACCATGGAGCTGTCATGCCACATGCAGTGAAACATACATCACGGAGCAAGGATACTGACAACATGTCGACAGACAAGACAGAGCAGGTTACTTATGATATTAAACAATGTCCCAGCTTTCAAACTGTGTATTTTTTTAAGAACTTCAAACAATAAAAACCGTTTTGTGGCTCTTAAATGTGTCGTGACAGATTGCTGTAGTGCAGGAGTCGGCAATTAACTTTGGCATCGGGCCAAAAAATATTTTTGCCACTAGATGGTGGGCCAGAACATAGCTTTACAAAACGTGTGTAAAGCGCGCCCGTGCCTCTTTCTCCTCCTTTCCAAAGCGCTTGCGCTCCTGTGGAGTCTGTCGTTGCTATGCAACCATGAACTGCGTTCTCCATACAGATCTATTTCAGAAATAGCCGCTATCAAAATAATCTGACTGCGGGCACGGGCCAGATATATTTGCTGGCGGGCCAGTTTTGGCCCGCGGGCCGCCTATTGCCAACCACTGCTGTAGTGCCTCAGCTTAAGCGGCAATCATCTCTTCCTACTAGTTAATTTATAGCATCAAATAAACATGAATGAACATGTGAAGGAATGTTGTTTAAAATGCGTAAAGACGTAAATACACACCATTTTTCAAGTTCAAGTCCACTGAGGTTAACTTTCTAACTCCTGACTGCTTTGTCAAAATGGCAGATTCAGCGTTATGATTGGTTAGATCGCTTGTCAATCAAACTCCTGAATGTTTGAATGTCAAAACGCATTTTGAACGCCCTGCCCCCCAGCTGAACTGGAAGTTTTGATTGGTTTTGCACTCGAGTCAGACCCGTCAGTTATTGCCTGAAGCTCAGGGCTTCACCGTAGTTGTTTGAAAAGTGTCAGCTCGCCCTGTTGCTCCATCGGCACCGTTGTCAAAGTACTTTGTACTTTTGGTTAAAAATAAATGCAGCGAAGTTGGATACTATATTTTTATTTTACTCAAGTAAAAGTAAAAGTACCACAATTTAATTACACTCAAGAAAGTAGAAAAAAATGTAAAATTTTCCTCAATCACTGTAACGAAAGTTACATCTGCCTGGTTGTGCTGAATCCGAGGGTGACGCCTTCCACTTGTTAAACTGGGCAGCGATGCAGTAGGAAGAAAGGAGTTGGAATCCATTTCAGAGCCTTGAACACAAAGTGCTTGAATGTTGAACTCCTGAAGCACAGAGAAAGTCCTTTTCCTGGAACACGCAGAAGAAGGATTTCATGTTTAGAACAATGTCTTTAAGGGTTTTTTTTATGCATAATTCACTTTTCAAACCAATCTTCAAATCAGCTGGGCCACCTGGACTCCTCTGTGAGTCCAGCTCCATACTGAGCAAAGAGATCCTCTGCACAGGGGCGAGTTTGCTCTTTTCCTAGTTGACCCGGAGCCCCAGCTGGCTGTGTCTGAGCACCATGTCCCTGTGCATAACTGATCTCGTGATTGTGCTAGTATCAGCCAGTCCTCGAGATAGTTGAGAATGCGAACACCTTGTTCTCTCATGGGAACAAGGGCTGTCTCCGCAACTTACGTGAAGATTGTGGAGACAAGGACAGCCCGAAGGGGAGGTCGATCACTGCAAACCATGGAGTCTGATGATTTGAATGAGCCAGCGGGACGGGCTGGGGAGCGCTAGCCAGGCCCCCAGAACCCGTACCAACAGGGTCATAGAATCCACAGACGTACCTGCAGTGGGGCAGCGAGGTGGAACACAGGGACCCAACACGTTTTTTTTCAAAGCGGCCCGCAGCGAGGTCTGAGTGTGCGATGCAACACACGATTCCATGGTTGGGCAGAGGGTGCGTGAGAAGGCTTGGTAGCGTCCTCAAGCTGCCCACAGCTGCCCACTGGCTACAAAAGTGGAGGATGAGAGTGGTTATGTTTTTGACACGCTGAGGAGCGAGAAGTCCGTCTGGGGTTTGTTCTTGCTGAGATCCTTCGGTCTCCCAGAGTGTCCCAGGGCGTGGCAGTCAGGTGCAAATATTGCATGCCAGTGTGCATTGGCTTGTTTATTTTACAGTAGATTGATCTATCTAGCGAGATCCCAATTCGTCAGTCATGACGTGACCTTGAACCTGACCAACAAGGTTTTACCAAATCTAATACTTATGTATCTATAAAAATATCACTTATAAATATTATGATCATATTATAAAGATTTTTAGATGTTTAAAAGAAGGCTTTATTTTTGTCATTTCATGAGATGATAGAACACATTATAAGGTTGTTTATGAGGGATTATGCGTGTATTATAATGCATTAAGAAAACCTTTATGAAGCATTATAAATGTAGGCTTCATATGGTGTTATAATGCAATGTACTCTTAAAAGTTATAACCAGTTAAGTTAACCAAATAGTTAAGCATTAGAATGTATTGTACATGTTATGATTATTTATAAGATGATACAACATATTATAAGGTTGTTTTTAAGACATTATGCATGTATTATAACACATTAAGAATATTCTTATAATGCAGTATAAATACAGGCTTCATAGAAAGTGTTGCCCAAAAGTCCATCAACCATACAACATGGGCAACTACACAAAAAATCACAACATTGTTTCACATATTTAGTGTTTTCATTGTCATGTTGTGTATACGACAGCTTGGTACTCTATGTCTTGCACTTAACTATATTTGTATCTACTTTATCAAGTGTTTCCAGACTTCACTTGACATTTTCGAATATGATCGTTTCACATAATCTAAGCATAGGCAACATTGTATATTTACTTAGCACTTACTTTTTCTTTTTCCTATTTCTGTTCTCTCTCTCCATTTATTAAAAAAAAAATTTCCTTCCTACGAGCACTTTGCTGGAAAAACTGGGACTTGACATGGCACTTGCATACTGTTGCACTCATGTTGATTTGATTGCTTCTACTGTTCTCATTTGTAAGTCGCTTTGGAGAAAAGTGTCTGCTAAATGACTAAATGTAAATGTAAATGCATAGGCAATAATGTTGGGCATTGCTGCTGAAGCTGAAGAGTTTCTGGAAACCAAACACATTCTATAAGAGATTAATCTAAAGCACAAACTATAGCACAAAGAATTCTTAACATCATATTACAATATTGTTCTCACTATAATTGTATAATTATAATTATAATCCCTATAATAATGATTGGTGCTACACATCTTGCACTTAACTTCATTATCAAAGTAATTCCAGGCATTAATGTGTGCTTTCCAAGCCATAGCATTCATTATTTGCCAATGGAGTCGATTTCAGAGTGTTTTTAGGCAACAGATGCACTCCCTGCAGTCTGCAGGAGCTCTCTGGTTATCAGGAGCTGTCGACCGCCAACCAATCCCTTCCTAGTAACAATGGGACTTGCAGGTCTTTCATGAGACCGACTACCACGTGCCTGGTACTGTAGGCAGTCAACCTAATTGCCTGTTACCATTATGTATACCACTGCCACATGGCCGTAGCTTTAAATACAAAACAGTCATCATCAGGCAGTTGTGTGATGTACATTTTACTGTAATTAAGTAGTTTTTATCAGAATTTGTATTTTTTTTTTAAATACTTTTACTCTAGTATATTTTCCCTTCATTTGTGGTTGTTACATGCTTGTTTTAATTTTATTTTTATCCATCAACATGATTAGCTAGGAAGAGAGTAATCATCTTGTGACTCCTGTCAAATTGCTCATAGAAAATTTGGTAACACTTTATTTTAAGGGTCCAGAATTATGCATTAGTCAAATGTAAATAAACTAGTAATTAACGATTAACTTGTTCACAATTATACATTAGTTAAGCATGAACACACTAGTAATAAATGATTAACTTAACATATAGTAAGGGCATATTAGCCATTGAAGGATCCACATTCATGCGATAAATAAGCAAAAATAAGCTAGTAATTAATGATTAACTGAATGCACAGTGAATGCCTTTTAGTCATAATTTACAGCCTAATAAGCCATATATTATATTTGTGAAGTAATGTACCTAGTTATATTTCAATGATTCACCATCTATTAAGTTAACTGAAAAATATGAAGCTAGTAACTATGTTTAATTAGTGCTGGTTTTACAGTAATACATTTCTAAAATAGTGTAATAAAGACAATTTGACCCCCTATTCTAAAGTGAAAGGAATAATCTCATTAATTATGGCACTTACTGAGTGATATTCAAGTTTATTGACCAGAATAAGCCAATAATTATGGCTAAACTGCCATTAATACTGTACAAATAAAGACAGTTTGATCCCCTATTCTAAAGTGAAAGTTATATCCTCAGTTATTGAGTGGTCTCATTGTTTTATAAGTATTAATACGTAACTTTTACAGACACAAAACATAATTTTTTCTACGTTTGCATAGATGGTGAAAGGTACAACATGGATGTATTGGCAACATTTAAACATAAACATAATATGCTTTTACAACAGTGGTGTTGGCTGGGGGATTGTTATTAATTTTAAGGTTTTAAAGTGTAGTTTTGTTTAACGTAATCCTTTGAAATGAGTTTGCAGCAGTCACGAACAGAGAGAAATGTTTTTAGTGCTGTCAATATTGTATCAACGTATGAAAACAACTACAGTAAATGTATGTGTTGTAGAACTACACTTTACGTAAAAATACACTTTCTCATTAGATCACGTTGCAAAATAACTAAACTGACAAATAGTGTAAATAAGAACCTATCTTTAAAACAGGAGGTCAAATTGTCTTTATTAGTAATGTATTAGTGGCAGTTTAGCCATAATTTTTGGCTTATTCTGGTCAATAAACTTATATATCACTCAAGAATTAATGAGGATACAACTTTCACTTTAGAATAGGGGGCCAAATTGTCATATTGATACTGTATTAATGGCAGTTTAGCATTAATTATTGGCTCATTCTGGTCAATAACCTTGAATATTACTCAATAAGTGCCATACTTAATGAGGATATACCTTTCACTTTAGAATAGGGGGTCAAATTGTCTTTATTACACTATTTTATCAATTTATAACTGCAAAACCAGCATTATTTAAACAATTACTAGCTTATTGTTCAGTTAACTTACTAGAATGGCACGGGGTGGCGAAATACTTTTGGGTAAATTGGCAATGTGCGGTCTTGCACAGACCAAAACAAAAACCGAAATTCCGACAGGGAACGCAAATTTCAAAGTAAAATAACTGGCTGTTGCAATGGTTTTCAGAGAAACGAATATGTGAATTGAGCATGTTTAATAAATATCTGCAAACATATTATAGTATTTTTATGCTTTAGTACAGTCAAAAACTTACATAGAGCACCTTTAAGGCATAGATTGTAAAAAAGATGGACCCAAGTTTGCACAGTAGTGATCCTGAGGTGGAGCTGCTGTATCAAGGCCTCGCCCATATTCCCATTCCCGCAGACTCAATCGCAAGCACAGCTGTCAATCATGATGTTTCACTCCTTTTTTATACCATGAAATAACTTACTAAAACCAAACTTATTGGAAAAATGAGCATGAACATACTGTGTGATAAGAACTACAATGAACTACTAAGAACAAAAAAAAATTACAAAAAAAATAAAACAATTATTTGAAGTGTAATTGGATTTTTTAGTTTGGCTTGCATCCCATTTTATAACATGGAGAGGGCAGGGTTTATGACCTCTACTGCAGCCAGCCACTAGGAAGAGATTGAAATGCTTTAGCTTCACTTTTCAGGACATGTGCAGCACACTTGCTTTTTTTGACTTGCTTCACAAGTCATTTCACTCTGCAGCCATCTTTGAAATGCCTCTCAAGCAGCTATTTCAGTCATGCAAGTACAGCTCCTATATCTCATTGAATGGGGAAACATCAAATTCTCCAAAGCTGTTCACCAAGCTTACGATTACAATTCATATTTTAAATCACCAATGAAATCTGAAAACAACTGTGTTATATATGTTTTCTTATGCTTAAATAGCATTAAAAAAGTGTATTTTTCAGGTTAGATCTGGTCATCCACTGATTAGATTAGATTCAACTTTATTGTTATCGCACATGTTATAGTACAAGGCAACAAAATACAGTTAGCATCTAACCAGAAGTGCATTAATAGCGGTTATTTACATATAGACAGTTGAAAATAAACATGAATGGGTAATAAATATGAATAATCTGAACGGCAGAAGCAGTACATAGAAGGGGGAGGGAGGTTCTATACAGTGAGTGCAGTAGTTAGGAAGCAGTGGAGAAAAATTTTGTGTACATCAATTATGATATAAGGTTATGAAAATTATTAACATGTACAAAAAGATATGAGAGTACCATGAAGGGGGGCTATTATATACAATAGTAGTGCAATACTGTTTTTTTTTTTTTTTTTTTTTTATAAACAGTACAACGTAACGTAAAAAAAAGCGATCATCAAACATTAAACAGCATATAAATCAAAACTGCCTAACGTTCCTGAATGAGGGTTATGAAGCTTTGGGGGTGAATTTGTTAAGTAAAAAGTTACATAATGCCATTCCTCCTTGGTGTTTAGGTTTCTACAAGATGGTTTTACTGAACTCTTCTAATATTGACAATATGTGAGCTAATGATGAAATATGATTAGAGACATACAACAGAACATCATCAGCATGTAACAAGATTTTGGGCCCTATTTTAATGTTTTAAGCACATGGTCTAAAGTGCACGCAGCAAGTGCACTTAGGGTGTGTCCAAATCCACTTTTGCTAGTTTAAAGATGGGAAAAATGGTCGGTGCGCCCAGCGCACGGTCCAAAAGGGTTGTCCCTATTCTTTTAATGAGTAATGTGTGTGTTTTGGGCATAATGTACAATAAACCAATCAGAGTCTCATCTCATCTCATCAAGTGTGAGTGTGTGTATATTAGGTTAAACAGCCATCACAGGTTGTTAAAAGGATTGTGCCATCGAATAAATCCTGTTTGATCACTGTGAATTATTGTGGGTAAAACAGGTTCTAAACAATGCAAGAGCCTTAGCTAATATCTTCAAATCAACTTTTAATAGTGAAATTGGTCTATATGATTCACACAGAGTGGGGTCCTTATTTTCTTTGGGTAAAAGCGAAATTGATAAGAGTGTATGAGTCAAGGAGAGAGAGCCATCATCAAAAGCTTCATTGTGTACGGCTACAAGAAGTGGACTCAGCAATGCTGAGAACTTTTTTAAAAATTGGATGGGAAATCCATCAGGCCCATCAGGCCTTAACGCTCTGCATAGCCGCAATATATTCCACAACCTCCTATTGCCTAATTAAGTTCTGAGCTTATACTGTTATCAGTTAAGTTTAAAAAAAGGAGTCAATGAGAGCAATATCATTTGAATATTCTGTATTCAATATATAAAGATGAGTAATATTGCACAAAACTATTATTTATATCCTTGGGAGTATATAAAATAGAGCCTGAGGAGGATTGAATTTGAGTAATCATTTTGGATATATCAGATTGGTGTGTTGATAGGCCAATAACTTACTAGCTTTATCACCAAATTCATAAAAGTTATGCCGGGTGTAATATTTATGGCGCGAACTCTTCTTGAGAAGAGTCAATAGGTTAAATTCTGTCTGAAGCCGCAGCTTTTCTTTATATAAGCGAGGACTGGGGTACATGGCATACTGCTCATCCAGCTTACTTCCAAAATTGTTTTGAGGTTTGAAATCGCCTTCTTTCTGTCATAAAAGGAAAAATAAATAACTTTTCCATGTAGAAAGCACTGTAAACCCGAATAAGTTGGGTTAACTCAAAAAATTTGAGGTAATCAGTTACATCAATTTTTTTTAGTTATGACGTTCCCAATTTTAAAGGTACAATATGTAATATTTTCTGTCCACTAGAGGTCGCTAGAGGCCTATTCAAAACAAAGGCGTAGCTTGATGATGCCAAGTTTGAGAGCGGAATCTTGGGATATGTGGTCTTCACATCACAGCCAGTGGAAAACAATTGGGATAGGACTCGGGAAGAAATCATGTTCATGGATGCGATTATTAACATTATTGTAGTATGAAGCAGAGCAGGACCGAGTGTTGTGGAAGCTGAACTAGACCGCTGGAGTGATTGCGCAACACATGCCTGACGAGCAGTGGAACTTTTATTATGACACAGTCGCCGGCGCCGCTTCCGCTTTTCCGGTCATGAGTATGAGGTTAACGCAGCTCTGTTAATCAAATTAGATACATTTGAGTGTGTTGAAAATGTTACGACTCTGTGTGTTTGCTCGGTGGCTGCTGTGAGACACTGTTGCACACTGCAGTAAGACAGATCGATTTTAGAATATCATATTAAATGCTGGATGGCTTGTGTTGATAAATGGCATGCAATTAATTTTAAAACGTATTATATGATGGAGAAAATTCTGTATTACTGTTACTAACAATAAAGCTACATCTGATTATGCTATGTTAGCTACTTGACAAAATAGTGTTTTTCTCTGAGGCATGGTAAAGCATGGTACTCGCAAAAAAATCAAGAACACTAGATTTAAACAATAAGACTAAACGTGTTGAGCTATATAAC
The DNA here is from genome assembly GCA_037950675.1 of Hypophthalmichthys molitrix. Taxonomy (NCBI): domain Eukaryota; kingdom Metazoa; phylum Chordata; class Actinopteri; order Cypriniformes; family Xenocyprididae; genus Hypophthalmichthys; species Hypophthalmichthys molitrix. The sequence goes on from CM075510.1 coordinate 12,710,149, forward strand.
AATAATTAGTTTTCTGTCTATAAATATATCAAAACAGTTGTTCCCTTGTCTGTTAAAACGTAATATATTAAAGCGTCTTTGGTGTTTCCATGGTTTCTATAAAATAAAACCGGAAACCGAGGGTAACGCAGGTATGACGCAATTGACAGGTGACTCCTCACACGTCCCGGGGCCTTGGTTAAAATTGCAATTTTCTCACGATTTACAAATAGATGCAAACATTTGGGATACTGTAAGTACTCAAGTTAACAAAATATATAACACTGGCCTAGTGATTTTTGGATATTTTACTGCAAAATTCTTACATATTGTACCTTTAGTAAGCAGAACATTCAAGTTTTGAGTTTGTAGTACTCATGCATGTTAATTGCTCCTAACTTGAAGTACTGAGTTGGGTAACTCATACATTTTGATAGCAATTAACATAAAATATTTAGTTAATTAACTTTTTTATTTTGAGTTCTTGCAAATCAAATGTTATTTACTTCACTGTAAACCCTAAGAAAATACAAAAAATGCCAACTTGTTAATTTGCTAACATGATAACAGTAGCATGGTATAGCACTTACTGAATGAGTACAGCAACTTAAAACATGTAATTTACTTGCTCTCATACCAAGCCACATACGCCACTTGTCACCATGATGATAACTCTCCAAAAACCCACATTAACAGAAACTCTTCTAAATTAGCATAACAAAACAATAATAACTACTAAATCTCTCTTGCCATAAAAAAACAAACAAACAAAAACATTATATAACACTTAATTTTAGCATTTACTCTCCCTTTCGAGTGCCATGGGAAAAGCATGCTGGGAAATAGAAATCCCAGTCCAGTTTCAGTTAAACTTAAGTTAAAAGAAATGAGTTCATAAAACTCAAAACAATGAAACAGTTCAGTTTACTTGAAATATGTCAGTGCTGTGAACTCAAAACAACTAATTTAACTGAACTAATTTGTTCAATTTAACTTTGTCCTACTCAAACCAATTAAGTATTTTGAGCATCAGTGTTTACAGTGAGTTTTCCCACAGTACAGCTTTCAAAATATCGGGTGCATTATTTGTCTCTAAAAAAAATAAAAAATAAAATCTCTTTAGACAAAAAAAAAAAATAAATTCATCATCTGTCAATAGGTGTCACATGTATGTTCTGTTTTGTTAGTCACTATGGTTTCTAATTAAGTTTATCTCTGTCCAGCCGTGCATGTTTAGTTCCCTCATATCTATGTGTATATATACTCACTGTTCTGTCCTTTGTCGGTTATTGTTTGTGTCTAACGTGTTCATTCCTATCATTATATTAAGGATTGTATATGTTACTCATCTGCTTGTATATGTTACTCAACGTGACAATAGGAGGGAGTTCAACCTCCAGGGCTTAAAAGATTGGTGTTGATTGGGGAAATTGAGCTTAAATGAAGAAGGGGCATGGTAAGATATAACCATGCTATGATATTCACTAGTTAAAATAAAGGGTATCAAATTTTTGTCTACCAAAAAAAAAAAACTATACGGCTATACGAATGATGTACTGGGGAGAAAAAGGAGAATACTTTGGAGGAAGGAAAAAAAAAATCTCCATGGATCAAGTTGTCCATACTGCTTAAAAATCAAAAATCTCGTATAACTACAGTGGATTTGGATGGTTGAATAACTCTAGTTGAGGATCTGTCTAGAGAAATGTCTAAAACGCAATTAATGTCCCCCCTTTTAATCAAAGCATGGCCATCAACAGACCCAAACACTTTGCTAAAAAAATTACAGTCATCAAAGTTTGGGGCATAGTGTCACATGTTGTGTGTAAGATACACGAATACAACGAAGGATAACAGGTTAGTTTAATCCACAAGATAAAGTCCAATACATATAGACTAGATATGACAAAGACACAAAAACAGAGCTGAACTTAAATAGGGGCGATAATGACACTAGCACACCTGAACAGAATGACTAAATCAAATCAGTGACCATGACAACAAAAAAGGCAGGTAGAAACAGTGAACAAAAACAAACAGAGTCCTTGGTAGTGTGAGTGTGTGACAGAACGCCCCCTCCCGGAAGGTGCATCCTCACGCTGTGGTGCCAAGGAGGCGAGGAGATGATGAAGGGACGGTGAACAGGCAGAAGACACTGAAGGAGGTTCTGGAGGTGGACAGCTGACTGGGAGGAGGTGGAACACAGAGGTTCTGAGTGGTGCAGGTGGTGGTGAATGCCAGGAAGGAAACAGGAGGGACTTGGAGCAGGAGGAGCAAGGTGGGACCCAGGCTGCAGTCAGGCAGACGGCCCAGGATGGAGCTGATGGAGGGAGAAGCCATGGTGGAGGAAGGGCTGACGACTTCAGGGCGCCGACTGACGAAGGCGGAGCAGGTGTAAGAGGAGACCAGGATGAGCTGGAACGCAGACGAGCCAAGGCGATGCTGAGGATCCGGTGGGACATGGGACATGGATCGATTGCTCCAGTCTGCTTGATCGATTGCTCCAGTCTGCTCCTCTCTGCCTTGCTGCTGAATAGTTTGCGTCTGTAGCTCCATGCATCTGTAGCTCCGTAGAGCTTTGTTTTGAATCTATTTATTATCATTACTTGTCTATTTTATCATTACCATATATCTGATATTGCCTATCACGTTAATCTGACATCGCTAGCGTTTCATCTTTTAATCCAAATCGCTAACACAGCATCGCTAGCTTTTTAGCTTGTCATCCAGGCCACGAACTGTCCTTTTCTCTCGCGCACTCCATTTTCTACGACTCGAGTCCATCAAACAACTGTGGTAAGTCGGATCACTCTACAAACATGGTGAGTCATGTCATCCTCTCCTTTTGTTGTTACTTGCACTGCCTGTCACATGTATAGTATAGCTCTCTCTGTCAGCGGTGAGATTTACACATGTGATAAATGCAGGGAGATAGTCAGGCTGACAGGGAGAATCTCAGAATTAGAGACATGCATCCAAACTTTAAGTGAGGATAGCAAGAATGCAAGGGCTTTAGATACTGTTTTGGATACGACTAGCTTGGTGAACTTTGTACATTGTTCGGGTCCGGCTGTAGAGCCCGTGCAGCAGGGCAATTGGGTGACTGTGAGGCGGCCTAGTCACGGGGAAAAACACCACTCTTCCGTTCCAAATAGAACATCAAACAGGTTCTCCCCACTCAGTCGCCATTCTAAGGAGCCATTCACATATCCCCTCACATAAGTGGCCGTGCCGCTTTCTCCTTCTTTCCAAAACGCTTGCTCTCCCGCGGCGTCTGTCGTTGCTATGCAACCATGAACTGCGCTCTCCACTATAATGAAGTTTCAGCAAAAGAAAAATTAATTTCTAGTCCTTGCATTAGCTCTACTACTAGATACATTTATGGAGATGAGAAATAAAAACCTGCCCTGTACAGCTATGATCAGCTGTTTGGCTGAGCTTTTGATGTTGTTAAGGAAAGGCCAAAGCTCATCGGTTGGTCCTTGTCACATGAAAAGTTGAGATGTTTTCAGCTTGCGCACCTGGAAAAACCAGCGCGCTGCGGCGCATGCACGTCGCAACTGCGTCACTTCTATTATGAGCATGCTTGCCTAAATTACAGTAAAAGCACTTGCGCAAGCCGTGAGCGCTGATTTAAACCACCGAAGCGCATCCGATGCTACCAATAAACATTACCAATGCAATGCTCAAACGGCATCTTGGACAAATGTGGCTCAGCTGTGTGAGCAGAAGCTCTGCCAGGTGTCTGTCAAGAAATAGAATAGTATACAAATGTATTCAGGGATTGCATTTGTTCAGTACAGTGTTGTTCAGTGCAAGATTTTGATGTTATTCAAGCTAAAATTAAGGTAAAACTGTTAAAAACTAATACTGTATGTAACAATGATACAGACACTGCTGTTTAATTTTTTTGTAAAGTATGGCAAAAATATTTTGGAAATGAAACTTAAAGTAAATGAGAAATAGTGCAAAGGAAAGTAAATTTTCAGAAATTTTGCGGTTTCTTGTGCTTGAATGTTAAAATGGCCCTCTTATGAGGTATCAATCACAGCAACGGCTCCCAGCTAATTTGAGTTTGAGACCCCTGTTGTAAATGATATTATCACAGACAATAATCTAGATTTGCTGTGTTTGACAGAAGCATGGCTAAAACCAGACAATTACATTACTTTATATGAGTCTAGCTTTCAAGGTTACGATTATTGACACAATCCTCGTCAGAAAGTCAAAGGGGGAGGTGTTGCTGTAATTTATAGTAATATCTTCAGTATTACTCAAAAGTCTTTCAAATATAATTCCTTCGACGTGATGGTGCTTTATGTAACGTTATGTAAGTTGACATTTGTGCTGGCTACTGTATACAGGCCACCAGGGCACCATACAGACTTTATTAAAGAATTTGCTGATTTTCTATCGGACTTAGTACTAGCTGTGGATAAAGTCCTTCTTGTTGGTGATTTTAATATCCATTTGGGTTTGGCATTTACAGACATTCTAAACTCTATTGGAGTTAGACAACAATGTATCAGGACCCACTCATTGTCGTAAACATACTTTAGATCTAATATTGTCACATGGAATCAATATTGATGCAGTTGAAATTCTGCAGCAGAGCGGTGACATCTCAGATCATTATTTAGTCTTGTGTATACTACATTTAGCTAAGGCTGCAAAACCGCCACCCTGCCATAAATATGGTAGAACCATCACTTCTACCACTAAAGATTGCTTTATAAATAATCTTCCTGATCAGTTTCATCGCCTTAGAAAAGTATTGACTTTCTTATTTCGAGCACATTAGACTCAGTTGCTCCTCTGCGCTTAAAGAAGATTAAAGAAACTAATCCAATGCTGTGGTACAACTAGCACACTTGGGCTCTTAAGAGAGCTGCCAGAAAAATGGAACGCAGCTGGAAGAAAAGAAAACTAGAAGTTTTTCGCATTTCGTGGAGAGAGAGAATGATTGAGTACAGAAAGGCCTTAAAAAATGCTAGATTTACTTATTTTTCAAATCTCTTAGAAGAAAACAAACCAAAAGTATTTATTTGATACAGTGGCTAAATTAACGAGAAATAGAGCTTCAACTTCTGATGTTTCCAAACAGCGCAGCAGTAATGACTTTATGAACTTCTTTACTTGCAAGATTGATAATATTAGAGAGAAAATTATAACCATACAACCATCTACTGCAGTATCGCATCAGACAGTGCATTGTAGTATCCCTGAGGAAAAATTCTATTCATTCGCTGCTATATAAAAGGAAGAATTATCTAAACTTGTTAAATCATCAAAATCAACAACATGTATGCTAGACCCTATACCGACTAAGCTATTGAAAGAGATGCTTCCAGAGGTCATAGATCCTCTTCTTAATATCATTAATTCATCTTTATCACTAGGATACATACCGAAAACTTTTAAGCTGGCTATTATTAAACCTCTTATTAAAAAAAACACAACTTGATCCTAGAGAATTAGTCAATTACAGGCTGATCTCGAATCTACCTTTTCTGTCAAAAATACTAGAAAAGGCAGTATCATCGCAACTACGTTCCTTCTTGGAAAGAAATGGTATCTGTGAGGATTTCCAGTCAGGATTTAGGCCGTACCATAGTACTGAGACTGCTCATTAGAGTTACAAATGATTTGCTCTTATCATCAGATCGTGGTTGTATCTCTCTATTAGGGTTACTAGATCTCAGTGCTGCTTTTGACACTATCGACCACAATATTCTTTTGAATAGACTTGAAAATGATGTTGGCATTAGTGGAATTGCATTGGCATGGTTCAAATCATAATTATCTGACCGTTACCAGTTTGTAGTAGTAAACGAAGAGATGTCATATCGAGTTCAATACGGAGTACCGCAAGGCTCAGTACTAGGACCTTTGCTTTTCACTCTGAACATGCTACCCTTGGGAGATATCATTAGGAAGCATGGCGTTAGTTTTCACTGTTACGCTGTCTATATTTCTTCGAGCCCTGACGAAACTTACCAATTCACAAAATTAACGGAATGCATAGCTGACATAAAAAATTGGATGACCAGTAATTTCTTACTACTAAATTCAGAAAAAACAGATACTAATTTTTGGACCAAAAACCTCTACACGTAATAACCTAGAATACTGTCTAACACTTGATGGCTGTTCTGTTAAATCTTTGTCATCAGTTAGGAACCTGGGTGTGCTCTTTGATACCAATCTTTCATTTGAAAGCCATGTTTCTAGCATCTGTAAAACCGCATTCTTCCATCTTAAAAATATATCTAAACTTCGACATATGCTCTCAATGACAAATGCGGAACAGTTAGTTCATGCGTTCATGACTTCAAGGCTAGATTACTGTAACGCTCTACTGGGTGGTTGTTCCTCTCGCCTGTTAAACAAACTACAGCTGGTCCAAAACGCAGCAGCTAGAGTTCTTACTAGAACCAGGAAGTATGACCATATTAGCCCGGTTCTGTCAACAGTGCATTGGCTTAATGCATTTAGTCCTTCATGTCTATTGTGATCTCAGAATTCTAGACAGTTGATAATACCTAGAATATCAAAATCAACTGCAGGTGGTAGATCCTTTTCCTATTTAGCATATAAACTTTAGAACAGTCTTCCTATCACTGTTTCGGGAAGCAGACACACTCTGCATAGATTAGGTCAGCCGGAACCGGGAACACTTCCCATAACACCTGATGTACTCGCTACATCATAAGAAGAACGGCGTCTACGCTAATATTAGTCTCTCTCTGTTTATCCCGAGGTTTGCCGCAGCCTGCCAGATCCAGGCCATATCCAGATGGGATGAAGGACCTGCATCTAAACATGACGATAACGCAGCCCTGACGTTTCAACTAAACTATCCCCTGCGAAGGCCTCCTTCCCTTTCCTTTCCCTATGTATAGATAAAACGTTATCAAAATTATTCTAGTTCGCATAGAGCCGTGGACACAACTAATTTTTCTGTATTATGCAGACCAGACAAGTAATTTGGCAATAACTTTTTAAAAAAAGACCAAGCTTCTGCGCACATTCACACTCAAACACGCAAACCTATAGACTAAACATGTAAATAAACAGCAAGAATACATTAAAGGTATTCGGTTTTCAGTACGAAAGGTGTCATTTAAGCGGCCACTAAAGTGATAATTAACAATTTTTACAACGGAAGTGATTCAATCAAAAACCTGTAAATCCGAAAGTCTCTCTTTTAATTAATTTTCCTATTGTCACTGTGAAGCTGCTTTGAAACAATATGTATTGTGAAAAGCAATATATAAATGAAGATGACTTCACTTGACTTGACATGGCGATGCCGACGGCTCTGGCGACCGAGGCGCAGGCGAGGATCCAGAAGGCCGCGGTGGAGCAGGAGCGACAGAGGACCAAGGTGGAGCTGGAGGGAGTGAGGAGCCCAATGGAGCCAGAGGGACGAAGGGACGAGACAAAGCCAGAGGATTGCAGTCCCGAGACGAGGGCAGGTCAACGAAGGACCAATGTGGAGCCGGAGGGACAAGGGAGCCCGGCGGAGCTGGTGGACTGATGGGCCTTGGTGGAGATGAGGGAGGTTGGAGCCAAGGAAGAGCTAGTGGACTGACGGGCCGAGGTGGAGTCCTGGTCGTGGAGGCTGGAGGTGGAGACCGGGGATCCACTGACCACGATGGAGCTGGAGACTGGCAGACCACAGCGAGTCCACATCACCAATGTTGGGCTGAGGGTGAGCAGAGGGGCTGACAGGAAACAGCGGAGATGAGGATAATGAATGGGTGATGATGGGAGGAGGTGAGAGAGGGAAGTTGGGCTGTAGAGCGCTGTAGTTGGCTCACGCCCTTGATTTGCCATATTCGTGCAGTTCTGGCGAACCTCAGCTCTGTCGCTCCGCTCGCCGATGGCTCTTGCAGGCATTCCATGCCGCAGGATGGTCACTGGTCAGGCTCGCCAGCACCCTCTCCACAAAGGCAGCAAATATTCACCCGTGGACCTTCTCCGGACAACTGCGCTCTGCCTGTGGCATTCAAGCTCACCTGGTAGAAAGTGCAGTTCTCTGGGTAGTGTGTAAAATAAGCAGTCTCTAGGAAGGTCCGCGTGTGGTCCTCCAATGTTTGTTCCCCCTGCTCCAAACACAGAGGAAGAACAGCGGGGATATCCATGATGGGGGGAAAAACCAACAAATTGAAACCAAAAAAAAAAAAGAAAAACAGAAAAAAGGCTGCCAAACTTAATACTTATTGGGTTGGATCTTCTGTCACACGTTGTGTGTAAGATACAAGAATACGACAAAGAAGATGATCAGATAAGTTAGTTTAATCCACAAGATAAAGTCTAATACCGTTTAACCCCATATGTAACATTTCTCTGCCGATTGTCTCTGCGCACTTTAACTCTCAATGCACCACAACTGCTCCTGATGTAAAATGCAATGAAATGATTTGATGGTCTTGCATTATGCTGCGGATTTAAATATGATCGATAAATTAAAATGATTTACTTTTCATGCAATTAACGTTTCTGAGTTTATTTCACATTTTAAATTTTGTGTAATTTTTGAGGACTGGTCAGGATCAGTTTAATAATTCGTTTAATAATTCATAATATTTGGACAGCCCAACGGGCTGCAGTCCATATTTCAAAGTGCAACAGGCCATTAAAGTAGCATTAATGGGAAAAGCGTATTACACTTTAGTAATAAAACTCCATTTCAAACTGACAATATGTTGTTTTCTTTATTTTTCATAATTACAAATATTTATTTTTGTAACTATGTATATCTGCTTTGCAACCATGCAAAATTGTGAAAAGTGCTATAGAAATAAATTTGAATTGAATTAAACAATAGTCTACCTGATATTCAAAGTGTGGGCAAATAATTGAAAAGGTAAAGGTCATAATTATAAAACCTACTTCATGATTATTTTTTTGCAACTCAAAACACATTTCCTGTAAACATTTATCTAGGTCAATACTATTTTTGTGCTCAACAAGTAGAACTAAAATACAGTTCATTGAATTGTACATTTAATCATAACAGGTCAACAAAGGATTCAACAAAAATAAATTACTGAAGTAGTACTTAAATATTTAACAAATTAAATCATTTTATTTGCAAATTGCTCATTGTTACATTTGAGCTGTAGGCAGAAGTTGGGTTTGAAAATTCTGACTTACAGCACCTCTTAGCAAAAACAAAAGATGTTTCAGTTCATACCTCACATTTTCTTTGGTTTGCAGAAGAAAGTATTATCTAAAAAATTATATAGCATCATCTAAAAATAATTTCATCATTCTCAGATTTAAAAATACATGGTGAAACTTGTGTCTTTAGCTACAATGAGTTTCTAGACTTCGGGAAATGCACCCCAGGACAGCATGGAAAACACTAACTTTCTTGTTGGTCATCTGATCAGTCAGATGATGATGATAATAATAATAATAATATGTTTAATTTATATAGCACCTCAACACTATAATACATTATTCTGTGTTTGTTAACAGGATACTGTGAGTTCAGAGGAAGCATCATCAACTCCGTCAAATCCACCTGATGAAGAGTTTGAGGGAATTGGGGACTATGAGGAGTCTTTCCTGGCTGAATGGTGGCAGGAACCCAAAACTAAAGGAGATACAGGAGAACCAGCTGAATAAAACACACCACATCATATATTATCATTTGTACTGTTACCCTAGGGCAGTCTTCATCTAGCAGTCTTTCCCTCTTTTATTGGAGAGAAATTGTAATGCATTCACATTTGAACTTTACTTTTAATCAGAACCTTTGGAGCTTTTTATTATTCTAATGCAATGCAGGCTTTTTTACGACATAAATCTACAAACAAAAAAATGCATATATTTGTAATTATTATTTTTTTAGATGAGCTCATTGAAATTGGAAACACATTACCAATCTAAATTCTGCTTAACAAAATCAGGCCTGTATTTGGAATGGTATTTTAACCTTGGGAATAGTATGTTAACCCTTGGTGTCATGCACAACCGCCTTCTGATACCACCGCTCTTTCTCCCAAAAGGCATCCAAACACAAGACCCCCCAATAATTAAGCAAAATCAGGCCAGTCTGTTCCCAAAATCAATGGATGCCGAAGGTACAGGTTAACTCTCTGGGGTCTGAGGTGTTTTCTGGGCCCTGGAGGTGTTTTGACATACCCTGACATTATTTCTGTTACTTATTTTTATGGCTAGAGTCTGATTACACTATTCAGCACAAACTCTGCTACAATAATATGTGAGCAGCATGTATGTAAAGGTTTGTAGTTTTGAAAAAAATATGTTTTTGCATGGTTTGTGAAAAAATGTATATATTTTTATATAAGTACAGTATCTCAGAGGAGTACATCCCTCACATTTTTGTAAATATTTTATTATATCTTTTCATGTGACAACACTGAAGAAATGACACTTTGCTACAATGTAAAGTAGTGAGTGTACAGCTTGTATGACAGTGTAAATTTGCTGTCCCCTCAAAATATCTCAACACACAGCCATTAATGTCTAAACCACTGGCCACAAAAGTGAGTACACCCCTAAGTGAAAATGTCCAAATTGGGCCCAAAGTGTCAATAATTTGTGTGGCCACCATTATTTTCCAGCACTGCCTTAACCCTCTTGGGCATAGAGTTCACCAGAGCTTCACAGGTTGCCACTGGAGTCCTCTTCCACTCCTCCATGACGACATCACGGAGCTGGTGGATGTTAGAGACCTTGCGCTCCTCCACCTTCTGTTTGAGGATGCCCCGCAGATGCTCAATAGGGTTTAGGTCTGGAGGCATTCTTTAGCAAGGCAGTGGTCATCTTGGAGGTGTGTTTGGGGTCGTTATTATGTTGGAATACTGCCCTGCGGCCCAGTCTCCGAAGGGAGGGATCATGCTCTGCTTCGGTATGTCACAGTACATGTTGGCATTCATGGTTCCCTCAATGAACTGTAGCTCCCCAGTGCTGGCAGCACTCATGCAGCCCCAGACAATGACACTCCCACCACCATGCTTGACTGTAGGCAAGACACGCTTGTCTTTGTACTCCTCACCTGGTTGCCGCAACACACGCTTGACACCATCTGAACCAAATAAGTTTATCTTGGTCTCATCAGACCACAGTAATCCACAGGTTCCAGTAATCCTTAGTCTGCTTGTCTTCAGCAAACTGTTTGCGGGCTTTCTTGTGCATCATCTTTAGAAGAGGCTTTCTTCTGGGACGACAGCCATGCAGACCAATTTGATGCAGTGTGTGGCCTATGGTCTGAGCACTGAGAGGCTGACCCCCCACCCCTTCAACCTCTGCAGCAATGCTGGCAGCACTCATTCGTATATTTCCCAAACACATTGGAAAGCTATTGGACTCTTGAAGAAAACATGAACCTGGCTATCTGTACATTCTCATGGTCTCCCTGACCCTGATTAAAAAATATTACAATACATTTCCAGACGTAAAATTCAAAAGTTTTTTTTTTTTTTACTATACTCACCTTGATGGTAAGCCAAATTTTTGGATTGATTCTGAGAATCAGTGGTATGCTATAATAACCGATGCCCGGTTATTATTTCCTGCATTCAAGTACATGACCTTTATGGAATTAACTTTTGTTCCAATAAAAATGAACGTAACTTTTCAAAAAAACTAATAAAAATATAAATTGAAACTAATATAATGTCTTTGAAACTTAAAAAAATAAATCACAGGCAAAATGTTTGACTTTGTTTTTAATATACTTCATGTTTTGCTAACTGTTTCTCCTCTTTCTTTCACTGATCTGTACTTATAAATGAGTTTCCAGAGTTTTCATTTATGCTTCTGAAGTTTTCGTTTACGATCCCAGAGTTTTCGTTCATCTTTCTGGCATAAATCTCTCGCGGGGGCGAGGCCAGCAGTGGTGTGTTCTCATTGGCTACTGAGTTTTTGATTGACAGCTTCTTGACCTGGAAGTGAAGATGTCAGTGTTGTGTTTACAATTACATGTGTGGAGGTGAGCGTCTGTAAAGCGGCTTCCTATTTCTTTTTAGTGATATAAAGATAGGAGTTTTTATTATTTTATCAGTATTTATCTGCTGCATTACAGGACCTGATTATGTCCTGTACATCAGTGGTTCCCAACCTGTGGGTCGCGGCCCACTAGGGGGCCTCAGTGATCCTCCAAGGGGGCCGTGAGATAACTTAAAATTAATTTAAATATATTAAATAATTATTAATTATTATTAAATATATTAATATAATTCATTCATTCGTTGTATTATTAATACGCTACATTAGAAGAGATAAATTAAATAAATAAATAGATAAATAAATAAATAATACATTTAAAACAAAGCACCACCTCTTTCGTAGCCTACGTATTCTGCAATTGTTTCGGATCATCCCAGGCCGCTTCTCATCGTGCTGCTGTTAAATACAGACTGAGGTGGTTTAAAACGCCCAACTGCTTTATGAACATAGGATACGCAAACAACATCTCTCAGTTAAAGAAAACCAGTGTTGCTAAAAAGGTTTTGATGAATGACGAGTGTAATTCAGGTAAAGACGATTACAGTGGCATACAGGAGTCGTACATTAGGCATGCGCGAATCCGATATTTTTGATGCGCAAACAAACTGTGCATGTGCGCTCTCGACTCACCGATCGCTAATAACATCGTATTTCTGCATGAACACAGTTCAATATATTCGCGTAGTTGCCGAAATTAATGTACTACCGTGAGTGTTTAAAACGGATGCTCGCCGAGCGTGTTTTGGAGAAATTTGTGAGGATCTGTCATGTTTATGTACACGTGGACATCAGACGCTCCACAATTGCTTGTTCTGACAGAAGAACTGTTCAGTGATGACATCGACCCACCTTCAGATCGCTGAGCTTCCACGCATTTAGAAAGTTTTTATTTTTCATTTGTATTTTGGTTTGTTTATTAATTTTGAATGGATCCGTACTAAATGCAGCTCTTTGGTATCTCCCTGTGGTCTTGTTTGGTATGGCAGGTTGACTTATGCTTATTTAAGTTACTGTTTAAAGTTAAAGTTGCATAGTTTAAGTTGAATGTCTGCATAAATAGTTTTAAGTCGAATGTCTGCAAAGTATGTTTGAAAAAAAGAATACTGAGGCTTTAAATCTATTTTGAATTTCTTCCTTAAAAAAACAATGGGTTTAAAAATGAATAACACTAGAATACAAATGTTTTTGTTAATAAAAATAAATAAATAAATAAATAAATAAAGTAGTGGTGGTGTGGGGGGCCTTGCAGTGTTGATTCATAGAGGAGGTGGGCCTTGACGTAAAAAAGGTTGGGAACCACTGCTGTACATACAGTTACATTCTTGGATTAGATCATATTTAAAGGAGAAAAAAGTAGTCTTTAATAATAATAAATATAAAGTACTGTGCAAAAGTCTTAGGACACCATTAGATGTTGTTTTAGCAATGGTATAGTGATCATATAATTATTTCTCAGTCTCTGTATTAGAATATAACCAGGAAATACATTAAATTTGTAAGCAGTATTAAAAAACAGAAAAAATGACTTATATAGGCTAAAGTGGCAAGTATTTAGTGACCTCTACTTACACTTGATCAATAGTAGGAACCTGGCTCTCATAAATCTAAATGGAATGGAAAATGACTGGAAGGCCAAGAAAACTTTCAAAATCTGATCAGAAGTTTCTCCTTTGAAAAAACTGGAGGTCTAGGAGGTCACACTAAATACTGCTGTTTGCTCGAAGAAGCCATTTTGTTCTGATTTTTTTTTTTTTTTTTTTGTGTGTACATGTTTCCTGTATTTTCTGTTTGTATCGTAATAAAGACCAAAAAAATAAACATGAATGGTCATTAAAACATTGCTGAAACAACAAAGCTAAGACTTTTGCACAGTACTTTATGTCCAAATGCAAAACCTAATACGTGAAAGTAATTATGACTGAAATTATATAGAATTTGTTTGAAATAAATATTTTAAGTCTGCATAATTTGTTATGTGGGAATTCAAAGCAGTTTGTATTGTTAGATTATAATACATCTCCTTTCTCATTTTCCAGGGAGTGGAGCAACTTTTCCATTAACAAAATTCTGATGCTGACCCAGAGGATGGAGTGGTAGCACCATACATCCACTGTCCCCATCAGACAAGAATCTTATTTTGTTCGGACACATCACCTTTGACTGACTGGGATCTTGATCTTCAGACACCTGATATTATGCAAATATTTTAATTTCTTTGGAGCTCTAGATTAAAACAAACACACAAGAGATTGTGTTTTATTCTTATTAGTCCATACTGATCTTGGATTAGCATACCAACAACATATGAATGTTAAGGTGATATTTCACCCAAAAATAAAATTTCTCATAAATTTTACTCACCCTCATGCCGTCCCAGATGCATATTACTTTCTTTCTACAGATAAACACAAATTAGGATTTTTAGGAATATAACACGTCTTTGTGTCCTAAAGACAGTAATTCATGCGACTCCAAGTGGATGAATCAATGTCTTCTGAAGTGAAAAAATAGACAAGAAAAATACTAGTAATTTAAATTGTTTTAATTATTAACAATCGTTTTCCACCAACTGTCATACGTGTATGGGTTACAGTCCACTTATGGACTCACAGAGCTGGACTATTTTCTTAAAGATATTTGTGCCTATGTGAAGAAAGTAAGTCATATACAGTCAAACCAAAATTTATTCAGACACCATGAACATTTCATTCATTAATACAGTTTATTCACTATAGTTTAAAAAAATAAAAAAAGTAACATAATTGCATCCAATGCTTTCACTTTGATACTTGTGTATATGCTGTAGTAACAATAAAGAATTTAAATTTATTTGAATTGATTCATATTTTTATTTACATTTATTCAACTGGTTTTTATAAAAGTCACAATTGAAATTGTTGATGATTGTTTAAAAAAGTATTTCCACTTTTATATGTTAGATGATAATGTTAACTAAATAAAAGTATCAGATTGATAAAAAATGGCAACAAGATCATTCTTTGTAGAATATGTACTGAAATGCCCTTTGAGGTCTATACCGTCTTACAGCAAGCCACGATGGTAATTTTTATATTTTTTTTGAATTCTTCAGAATTAAGTGATCATTAATTGTGATGGTGTATGTGCATGCTAACAATGGGTAGAGTGATGGCCATAGTTGCCAACCTTGATTACCTGGTTGGAGTGAGACTTTCTTGATGGCTGAATACATGTATATTATACTAGTATTCTCTTTAAATTGTAACAGCACAACCTAATCAGACCCAACAATAGAGAAGAATTATCAGGAATAAACAAATATTCTCCGAAAACATTAGACATTATGCAATATTTTCAGTGTTATATACTTTGATGTACAATTAAACCTCAAGACATTCATTTTCTCTTGCGTTTGCTCTCTCACGCTCCTAAAAGCTTATGTCGACAAAGTAGAAGCCGCAGATAAATACAGATAAAATTCAAAAACAAAACTCCTATCTTTATATCACTAAAATGAAATAAAAAGCCGCTTACAGACGCTCATCTCCATACAAGTAATTGTAAACACAACACTGACGTCTTCACTTCCAGGTCAAGAAGCTGTCAATCAAAAACTCAGTATCCATGAGAACACACTGATGCTAGCCCCACCCTCGCGAGAGATTTGTGCCAGAAAGACAAACGAAAACTCTGGGATCGTAAACGAAAACTTCAGAAGCATAAATGAAAACTCTGGAAACACATTTGTAAGTACAGATCAGTGAAAGAAAGAGGAGAAACAGTTAGCAAAACATGAAGTGTATTAAAAACAAAGTCAAACATTTTGCCTGCGATTTATTTTTTTAAGTTATATCATACATTTGAAGTGAATGTATTACTACTTTTCAATAAACAGGAAAAAAAAATGTCATATAATTTTCATAGGAATCATATCATAGTGACTGGTATGATCTTGACGACTCAACACTGTAAATCAAATGCAAACATGGTTTTTTATAGCAACACAGACTGTAAACATACCTTTCTTGGAATAACCATTCACTCTCTCTTTCTCTGTCTGTGCATATATATATATATATATATATATATATATATATATATATATATATATACAAATTATACACACATCATATATAACTTACCATATCAATTTGTGATTTGTGTCTATGTGCACAAAAGAAAGGGGCCCTCAAACTGAGTACTTTTTTCCCACCACACATCCCTACCTGACCAATCTTGAAAGGATTCCAATTGAATCATTGCGGTGAATTGAGGCAGCTATTCTCTGCCATTACACACACATGCCTAAAGACAACAAACTCTCTCTGACCATTCTGTAACCAGCAGCAGGCATATAATCCTTTATGGCTCTCACAAGGTTTATCCAACTCCTCATCAGTGATGCAGCAATACAACCCTGAAATGGAAAGGCCAAAATCATTCATCCTTCTAAAGATGGTTCTAGTGGAAACACCCGTCATTTTTGCAATGTAATGCACAGGAAGATTTGTCTCCAGCATCTCTGCTAACTCTTCTCTTTCAATTGCAAACCTTGGATGTCCTCTTAGACCAACAGTTGAATCCACCACAGCATGTGGAGCTGTGGAATATGGTGGTTGTCTAGTTCAAACCCTTCCTGCAGAGCCTGAATGATCCGCCGCCCCGGTGGCTTCAGGGCAACTGTGCACGGCGGGCAATATGTATTTAAACTGGGTGAATATAAAAGGAATATGTCAAAGTCATTTGAATATGCCGCATTTATGAGATCATTTAAATTTAGATGAATTGCATGTCATAGGATGTCATAGGTCACTTTGAAATGAGTGCAGTTATCTTTTGCAGCTCAAAATTTTGTAAGTCT
Source organism: Hypophthalmichthys molitrix (assembly GCA_037950675.1). Classification (NCBI taxonomy): domain Eukaryota; kingdom Metazoa; phylum Chordata; class Actinopteri; order Cypriniformes; family Xenocyprididae; genus Hypophthalmichthys; species Hypophthalmichthys molitrix. Next base: position 12,726,956 of record CM075510.1, read on the forward strand.
AAATCCAGTGTAAATCTTAGTCCAGTGACTCAATATCATTTTAAACAATAAAAATAAAATGTATACTGTGACAGAAATTAGTCTTTGATAATATCTTAATATATACATTCAATAATACTAACTAAAAGTTATCATTAGCAGTTAAAAATGTTATACGTCCAGATTAATTTATCTTAAGGTCTTTTACATTACTATTAACAAAATTATTATACTAATTATATAACTAATTATATAAAATTATATAGTCAGTGCACTACAAATGAACTGGTTCTATGCCTTTATGTTGTTATACAAATTTATAGAAGAGAAGGCCTAAAAGATTTCCTATCCTATAATACAGTCAAAAGGACACAGCAATGAAAGGGTTAAACCTGCAAGACTCTTAAACACACACACACACACACACAGAGAGAGAGACACACACACACACACACACACACACACACACACACACAGAGGCAGAACAGTTGGAGCCTGACCAGTTAGTTGAGTCAGATGATTCAATAACATTTTAAACAATAAGAATAAAATATATACTGTAACAGAAATTAGTCTTTGATCATCTCTAAATATATACATTAAAATATAATATTAACTAAATTATAACAAAAAACAGTACTTGTCTTCTCAACCCTGTTTAAAAATAGATATTTGCTGCCCTCTAGTGCTTATTCTACATATGACATTTCAATATTAGTTTAATTATTTTAACCAAAGAGCAGTTATCTGCCTAATTTAAACTTACACATACTTCCTGTAATTATAAAATGTGTTTATTTATTATATTTGTATTATTATATACTGAAATAATGGGTGTATATTTATAAAATAAGGGTGTATTTTCCCTTCTTTGTCCTTAATTTAATAACTCACCATGGCAACACCGTTCGAGATATCCAACATCCCTTTGCAATTTAACAACTTCAATGTCTTAGCAACAAGTTAAAAAAAGTTTGGTGTAAATTGAATAAATTCTGTAGGAGTAGTAGTGTAAAATTGATAGCCTGTTTTTTTTTTTTGTTTTTTTTCAAAAAATCCACATTCAAACCAAAATAGCTGACTTCCTGTTGGTTGGAGCTAATAAGTGTAAAATAGAAAATTGTCCGGCTTGATGAGAATGTGCTGAGTTTGGTGACTGTAGGTAAAACTAACCCCCCTCCCCCCACACACTTTTGTCAAAAGGTGGCGCTATAGAGACCCTTCTCCCTGCCCGTTTATACGGTTTTGCCCATGTCTACTGGACGACACCGCTGGTGTGTGTGTCGAGTTTCATGCAATTTGAAGCATGCTAAGAGTCTCAAAAGCATCCAAAATTAATATTAAAGTTTGATGCGTTGCCATGGCAACAGTGTTTAAAATATCAAAAATCCTGTCACAGGTCTACATCTGCTGTGTATTGACATTACATTGATTCGTTGCCTCGCCACGGCCAAACTGTTCGAGATATCAAAAATCCTCTGGCAATTTAGTATCATCAGTGTTTTGATTTCAAGCTGATTGAGTTTGGTGGTGTTCGGATTAATCACCTAAGAGGAGTATATCAAATTCCAGAGCATGCATTTTCCAAACAACCCATAATAGCTGACTTCCTGTTGAGCTGACGTATAACTTAGAGCACGAAAGTTGTTCGGCCCGGTCAGATCTATATGTGTACTAGGTTTCATACAAATACATGCAAGCGTGTTTGATATATGGACAAAGTTTTCGAAGCCCATTCAAGGGGGCGCTGTCGAGCCCCCCTGCCACGCCCGGGTACCAGCTTCTGCCTGGCCCTGATGGCCGCGGGTTCCGATGTATGTGCGGTTAAACATAAAAGGTCTATGTCAAATTCACACCATATTTACTGCAGCAGCTGGTGCCCATATGATCAAAGCCACAACAGCCAAACCCATGAGATCATTTAAATGTAGATGAATTTCATGTCATAGAATGTCATAAGTCAATTTCAGACTTATGACATTATGCAGAATACCGTCCTAATCTGCCATGTTTGCGTTTTTCTTAGACAACCACTATAAAATTTCCAGAGCAAACTACCTAATGTTATTTGCACAAACTCAACAGTACTCTGAGAAATCTAATCCAGTGTAATGTGAATGTCTGTGATTGCTGATGTTGTATTACCCTAACACTTCTCCATGTATTTTTTGACCTCCCTGAGCTGTTGTTTGTGCAATAATCTTATGCACCAAAATCATGCTTTCATTTAATTTCAGTATGGTTAGGATTTGATATAAAAATAAAAATAATATAAAATGAATAAATAGAGCCAAATCACGGAACTTGCAAAGATGATTTTAATATCTGTCTTGGGTAAAAGTAAGGTATGTGTCTAGATTTTTCTGCTCACTTATACAAGTTTGTTATAAACAGCCACTTTTATAAAATCATGTGAAATTTATGTAAATATGGGTTTTGAATAAATTTGAATTATATAAATAACTAATTTAAAGACATGTCATATGTGATGCTTGCAAACACAGCACATGACCTTCTGTAATGCCCATGTCTACAAAACACACACTCTCCTTTGTGAAAAAAAAAAAGGTAGTCTTGTCTGAATCAATACATGAAACCACAGTTGACGGGAACTAAGAATTGTAACTCAAGTGTAATTTAGAAAAGTAGTCCTGTCCAAATAGTGACATAGTGTCATAGTTCAATTTCAAATGAGTGTGAAGTTATCATTTGCAGTGTGTTTTTATACTTTAATTAAACTAATTATCAAACTAATAATATAATACTATGTTGTCAGTAGCCTACAAATAAACTAGCTTGATTAGCTGCTTCAGGTGTGTTTGATTATGGTTGGCACTAAACTCTGAAGCACAGTGAGTCTGCAAGAAAAGGGTTAAAGAACTGATCAAGGGTGGAACTGACACACACACACACACACCCGAGTACCTGAGGGATTAAGGGGGAGGGGAAGGAGAGAGAGAGAGAGAGACAGAATGAGAAGATCATTTTAAACAAAAAATAATAACCTCTAAATTGTGACAGAAAGTAGTCTTTGTTAAATGTTTAAATATACCTGCACATACAGTATAAAATAAAAATAAATTATTGCTATATCTATCTAAACTATTGCTCTATTGCTTGATTTATCCAACCCAGTTTAAAAATAGGTATATGCTGCCCTCTAGTTGTTACTCTAAGTATGACATTTATCCATCTTTTCAATCAGATATAATTAATCTGCCTATTTTTAACTTATACACGCTTTTTGAATTGAAAAAAAAAATGAATAAAATGTGTTTATTTCAAACATTTATATTATTCTATATATAAATTAATTGTGTATAGTGTTTTTTTATAGAAAATATGAGTCATTCCGTTTCCCTTTTTTGACATTAAATTAATCTCTCACCATGGCAACACCATTTGAGATATCCAATATCCATTCGCAATTTTACATCTTCACTGTCTTAGCACCATGGTAAAAAATGTTTGGTCTGAATCGAATAAACCCCCTAGAAGTAGTAGTTTAAAATTCAGAGCTTGTTTACTCAAAAAATTCACATTCAAACCAAAATATCTGACTTCCTTTTGGTCTGAGCTAATGACTGTAAATTAGAAAGTTGTCCAGCTTAATGAAAACAATATGTGTACCGGGTTTGGTGACTGTAGGTAAAACCAACCCCCCCACTTTTGTCAAAAGGTGGCGCTATAGAGGCCCTGCTCCCTGCCCGTTTCTATGGTTTTGCCCATGTCTACTGGCTGACATCTCTGATGTGTATGTCGAGTTTTGAATGCAATTTGAAGCATGTTAAGCGTCTCAATAGCATCCAAAATTAAAATTAAAGTTTGATGCATTGCCATGGCAACAGTATTTGTGATATCACAATTCTTTTAACAGGTCTACATTTGCCATGTCTTGACATTATTCGGATGAAGTTTGAAGCAAATTGGGTAAAAATAGAGGGTGATCTCAAAGCATTTTGAAAGTAACACACTTCCTGCTGCCAGTTGGTGGCACTATAACTTTGACTCACAATAGTCACATCCGTGTGATCAGCCTCCTATGACGAACACACAGGTGAAGTTTCATAAATATCAATCAATGTATGCAGACGTTATTACACATTTCCTTTTCTCGCCATAAATTTGTTGCCTCGCCACGGCCAAACCGTTGCAATATCATAAATCCGCTGGCAATTTTTCATTATCAATGTCAGATTTCATGCTGACCGAGTTTGGTGGTGATCGGATTAATCGCCTAGGAGGAGTATATTAAATTCCAGAGCATGCGTTTTTCAAACAACCCATAATAGCTGACTTCCTGTTGAGCTGGCGTATAACTTAGAGCACGAAAGTTGTCCGGCCCGATGAATTCTTTATGTGTACTGAGTTTCATACTAATACATGCAAGCGTGTTTGATATATGGCCAAGTTTTCGGATCCCATTCAAGGGGGTGCTGCTGAACCCCTGTGCCACGCCTGGGTCCCAGCCTCTGTGGCGTCCTAATGGCCGCAGATTCCAATGTGTGTGCCAATTTTCAAGAGTTTTTGGGCACATTAAGGGCCCCAAAAAGACCTGGAAGGTTGAAAAAAAAAAAAATAATAATAATAATCCTAAAGAAAACAATAGGGCCTTCGGCTTGGGCCTTAATAATCCTAAAGAAAAGAATAGGGCCTTCGGCTTGGGCCCTAAATATAGCTGCAAGCAGTGATGACGGGCCAAGCCCGGTGGCACCGCAACCCCAGTGGCTTCAGAGCAACTGTGCACGGCGGGCAATGGGCATTTAAAACGGTCTATGTCAAATTCAGACCACATTTACTGCAGCAGTTGGTGCCCATATGATCACAAACCACAACAGCCACATCCATGAGATTGTATAAATTTAGATGAATTTCATGTCATAGAATATCATAGGTCAGTTTCAGATGAGTGCAGAATATCATCCTAATCTTCCATGTCCATGTTTTTCTCAGACAACCTCTATAAAATTCCAGAGCAAAATACAAACTGTTATTTGCGCAAATTCAACAGTACTCTGAGAAATGTAATCCAGTTTTAATGCAAATGTCGGTGATTGCTGATGTTTTATTATCCTAACACTTCTCTTCATGTGTTTTGACCTCTCTGAGCTATCGTTTGTGCACCAATCTTATGCACCAAAAGCATGCTTTCATTTAATTTCAGTATGTGGTATAAAAAATAAAATTATAAAATTAATAAATAGAGCCAAATCACAGAACCTGCAAAGACAATTTTAATATCAGTCTCAGGTAATAGTAAGGTACATGTCTAGATTTTTCTGCTCACTTATGCAAGTTTATTTTAAACAGCCACTTTTTTATAATCATGTGAAATTTACTTAAAGAGTTTTTTTTAATAAATTTGAATTATTTCAATAAATAATTAATTTAAAAATAATTTTAATTGTAAAAATAATAATTGTAACTCAAACAACATTTAGAAAACTAGTCCTGTCCTAATAGTGATATAGTGTCATGGTTCAATTTCAAATGATTGTGAAGTAATCATTTGAGGTTCATTAATAAATGGGTAATCAGTAAAAGGGTTAAAGACCACTAATCTAGATTGTAATACACACACACAGAGACAGAGACCCAGACACAACCCAGTTTATATTGTAGTTTATAATACTCGGAGCAATGTCTGAAACTTGTATTGTGAGCACTTCTTGTGTCTATTTGCCTCTTCATGACGACTCGCTTGTTGTATTCCTCGCTTGTAAGTAGGGTTGAGAATTGTAAGAAATTTTCAGGTTCCGGTTCCAATTCCGATTCTGCCTAACAATTCCGGTTCCAGTTCCGGTTCCATTAAAATAATTAAACAACTAATAAAAAATAGTAGTAAGGGAAAAATGCACAATACTTGACTCAAACAGTCCTTTTTGTGTTTATTATTCTTGTAAAATGAATTTAACAGACTGCTAATCTCATATTCACTAACACTTTACAATAAGGTTCATTAGTTAACATCAGTTAACTAGGCCTACATTAACATAAACTAATAATGAACTGCATTTCTACAGCATGTATTAGTCTTTGTTAATGTTAATTTCAACATTTACTAATACATTATTAAATTCAAGAGTTGTATTGGTTAACATTAGTTAATGCACTGTTAAGTAACATGAACAAACTATGAACGGCTGTATTTTTATGAACTGACATTAACAAAGATTAACAAATGCATTAACAAATGTATTGCTCATGGTTAGTTCATAAATGAACCTTATTGTAAAGTGGTACCACAAATTAGATAAGATTCTTGAACACACATGTAAGATCCAGACAGGTGAAACAATATTTTTGTAAGTTGGATTCATAAAAGCTTGTTTCTGAAAGAATGATTCAGTGATAGACACATTTTTAACAGTAATTTGTTGCCACCTAGTGGCGTAACAATGCAATCGATATAGTCATCATTTGAAGTCCAGTTACTTTCAGAAGGTAATTTATTATATTTTGATCGGTAACATCAGTATTTCTATCTGAATAATAAACTTTTGTTTACTTCTGTTATAATTGGAATATTTGTCACACAGAAATAATGATACTGTGCATTTAAAACGATTGTTTGTGAAGCTGTTTATATCTATTCTACACATGACAACTCTCTTCAGATCAAAGGCAGCGCAAACACAGATTTGAATGTCACGATTTTATTTTTGTCAAAGGTTTAATATACATGCGTGAATTGTTGTCATTTAGGAATTAGATCATGTGGGTGATGAAATTGAGAGCGCGATCTTTCAAAGATTAATCGTGCAGCTTTGTGCATCTTTCTCTCTCTCTCCCTCTCTCTGTCTGCATTGATATCTGACGTATATGAGTAGCGCGAGGGCTTTTCAGTGTATTCATTGCTATAATATTCATGAGATGAGACGTGTCTATTAAAGGATATGCTCCCTGCACTTCGCCCACCCATCACACCAGAACTGTTTTCGGAACCGAAACTTAGAAATCTTGCACGGTTCCGGTTCTTTTAAAAAAACACTACTGGTTCCAGATGAGAACCAGTTCTCGGTAAATGTAAATGTAAGAGCGTATGTTGGGACCAAGCATACTTTCTTGGAATCGGTTTCTTCCTCACATTTGTTTTGCCTTACAGACAGCTCAACACGAGAGCACTGGACTGAGTCCATCAATGGTGTTGTATGGCCGAGAACTGGACATGCCCTTGGATCTGATTTCTCAACCTGATTCTCTGGGAGTGGACGATCCAGGTGTGGCTTCGTTGGATGCCCTGCAGCATTCACTCCAGAAGGCTTCTGATCATGTTAGGTCTTTTCCAAAATCAAGTCACTCTAAGAAAAAGCGGCACTATGACAAGAGGTGTCATCTTGTTTCTTTCTCCGTTAATGATCTGGTGCGGGTTAAGACTCATCCACGGTCGGATGCATCTACAAACTTTGCTGCCAAACTTGTGCCCTTATACACAGGTCCTTACTGGGTCATGAGAAAGTTGTCTGATGTAAATTATAGGCTTGCTGATGTGACCACGAGAAAGGTTACGGGGGTGTTTCATGTGGTAAACATGGAACCTTTCCATACGTGGGATTCTGGTAATGTGTCAGTGGTTGTGCCTGTGCAGCCACCTCCAGAAGTTCCAGAGGACAGTACCTTGTTGGGTAATGGGGGCTCCTGTCATGAAAGTGTGTCGTCATGTGAATTTCCTATTAACGATGTTGGTGATCTCTTGGAGTCTGATGTGAGAGTTTCTCTGTCTGATTTATTTGATGATGTCAGTGGAGAAGGAGTAAGTGAGTGTGTTGATCCTGTCATTTCCTGTGATTTGACTGCGGGTGATGTTGATTGTGTCAACCAAAGGTATAACCTGCGACCTAGACTTGCCCCCAGGATTACCTCAGGTTGGGCAACCAATAGATGGACCAATCCATTTCACACAGACCAGCTGGACTTAAAGTGAGCAGGTGATTGTGGTGTGTATTTTGATTTCTAAGAAGCTGTAATAACATGACACCTTACTATAATGTTAATTTTTCTTGTTGACTGTTTCTAGGTTAATCAAAGTTGTGTTTTGTTTTTGTGAACATAGTATAAGAAGTTATCCTGTAAAATGTATTTTGCCATGGGTTTATGAAATGCCTATGTATTTTTTTTTCTCTGCTTGTGACCTTTTGTTTTTGTATCCTTGGACAAAAGGTTTCATTGAGTTAAAGACTGTCATGTATGTCAGTATTTCTCATAATTTAGCCTTACTTTCTGTGAGGTCGGAGTATTTACAACTATTCATGTATGAAGTTGTTTATTTACTGTATCTTCACAGTGCTGTTGGCTGAGGACAGCCAATTTTTCCAGGGAGGACTCTGTAACGGTCACTTACAGTATTTACAGTAATTTGAGGTAGAATGTGAACTGCGCATGTGCATAGAGTGTGTGCGTCTGTAAGAGAATGCGAACGGTGAGCAGGAGAAGAGATAACCATTCTATCAACTTTGTACTCTTTTCCCTTTTATTTTCCTTTTTCTATTTGTGACCTAAGTTGAATGTTTATTTGTATCCTTTTCTCTCACTCCATCCCCATGTATGCGGACGAGTGTGACAATGTATTGTCATTTTATTAAACCCGGGGAAAATACGTCAGCTCTCACCTCACGTGCATCATTTCCTCGAGCTCTACACATTTGTTTTTCTGGGCAACAACATTTCAACTCTGCGTTACAAGAGGTATTTTAACTACTGCAGTTTAATTTCATTCAGCTCTCTGACTGATATACACACACACATATAGCTATATGAGTGGTGCTGGAACACGCAGACGTCAGGATAGCTATAAACAAGACTGAGACTGACCTGGCCTCTAGCTGTACTAGTGATCTAGTCTGCCAACAACTTGTCTGTTTCCTCAGAAACAGAGTCTCTAGACACAAAAGTCTCACGAAGAGACATCCAGAAAGAGGGACTGCGGAAAGGGCAGTTACTCTGCTCGATTCTAGGATCTACAAATCACCTATGATTCAAGGCACTAAGGAGGCAGCGCACTCTAAAAGAGAACCCTCGTGAGGGGAGTGCTCACAGCCTAAGGGCTGATCTAACTGGGAGGCCTCGAGAGAAACCTTCAACCTCTGACCAGACTTAGGCAGCAAAGTACTCAAACCCACCCTCAGAATGAGGAGAGTACAAGCTCAACCTATTAGGTCAACCAGGCTATAGGCTAGAATACGAAGGTGAACTAGGTTAGCCAAGCCAGCAACATGTAGTAGTGTGTGGTCTCAGGGAGGCCAGAAAGGCCAACCACCTGACAACAGGACCTTGTTGACCTTGTTACTGTGGGGAATTTGCCTTCAGAGGGGCCCAGTAAGGCCAAACATCTCGATGGCAAAATTCACTGGCTGAATGTAGTCATTGCTAACTGCCATGCACCCGCTTATTGGGGACTGGCTCTCAGGGAGGCCTGCTAAGGCCAGCTACCTAATAGCTAGCTTTTTAAGGCCTGGAACACTGGGGCTCGCCCACAGTGTGGCCTGCTAATACACAGGGAGGCATGCTAAGGCCAGCTACCTGATAGCTAGCTGCCTAAGGCCTGCAACACTGGGGCTCGCCCACAGGGAGGCCTGCTAATACACAGGGAGGCCTGCTAAGGCCAGCTACCTGATAGCAAGTCTAGCTAGCTAGCTGTCCAAAGCCTGCAATCTTGGGCTCGCCCACAGGGAGGCCTGCTAATTCCCAGAGCAGCCTGCTAAGGACAACAAACTGAAAACAAGCAATTGCTGGCTGCCAGATACCCACACTGCTGGGGATTCGCCCTCAGAGAGGCCTGCTAAGGCCTACAATCTGAAGCAAACCCATGCACCTCTACCAGAAAACCCAATACTGCTGGGGACTAGCCTCCAAGGCGGCCTGTTAAGGCCAGCTGCCTGGTAGCCAGTTATATGTGGCTAAATACAGCACCCACACTGTTGACACTAGAGATTCGCCTGCAGGACGGCCTGCTAAGTTACTAAGCCAATTACCTGACAGTGAATTGTCTGTCTAGCAGTACCCAACCAGAGGGGGACTCACTCACAATGAGGCCTGCTAAGGCCACAACCAAAGGCAACTCTTGCTGCTAAAAGGTACCCGCACTATAGGGGACTCGCTCACAGGGAGGCCTGCTAAGGCCAGCTACCCGGAGCGTGTCTTGTTGCTACAACATCCACACTTTAAGCAAAGGGAGTACAAACTTATGCCAATATGCCCTGGAGGAGGCCCACTTGGGCCTACTACTCCAGACGAACACGGGCGTCAGCTCGTGGCAATGCTCTGCTACAAGTGAGCGTACTAAATAACCAGCCCACAGTGAAGGTCAAATACCGCTCGACCTGAGCCACAATGGTGCAGGGCAGATAAAAACAGAGCTATAAGCGAAGCACTCAGATAACACCTTGTTTTACAAGGGAGTACTATCCGCCTGACCCTGAGAAACCTACAGGCTGGAGGCCAACCACAAAGACTCTATCATGACAGAAATGATATCTGTACTCAGCCCCAGGGCAATGGGGGCTTTCATAGAAAAGCCACCACAATCAACCCAATGCTTGAAAGCTAGTTCAGCGGGCTTAAGAGGAGCCTAGCGAGGGCCTAACGGTAGCTCAGCTTCTGAAATGCGGGCCGCAGAAATAAGCATTTACTATTCACAAATAGAAAGTGGGGAACCTGTCTATTCTGCCTCTACACCAACCTGCATTATGCCCCAATGCAGAAGGGGCGGGCCTTGGCCAGACGACTCTCTATTGGGAGGAGGCCAGCACTAGGAATGCAAAAGGGACCTACACTCACCTAATGAGGGGTCAGAGGCAGGAATGCTTAGCAGACCGCCTTCACTATCCCTAGCACTTAGCCTAGGCCAGCTGTCAGAGTGTCCCTGGTGAGGGCCAGCCCACAAAAGCATAGATCTACCTGGTACTCCTAAGAGCAGCGGCCTCAACAGAACAACTCTCAAAGAAGAGAGGAGGCATAATCACTCAATCTGAAACTGCTAAGGTGGCAGATTTCTCTTTCTTTAAAGCCTTAACTATCCTTATTAGAATAGGAAGAGTGATGCTAACCAGGTAACAATGTCAGGCGGCCCCATGGGCCGATGCTAGACATTCAATCTATCTGAAGTCAAAAGTGCTCGTCTCTTTGCAAAAACAGCCCTCCAAACTTATAGGAGAGGAGACTATTCTACCCTGAGGTGGCTATCAAGGCAGCCTGAAGAGGTCCAGCCTGCAACAGAGCAGCGGCCTCAAAACCACTCTCAAGTGGGAGGAAGCCAGCTTACTCGCTAATAAAGAGAAATACAAAAGAGTGTGGTCTCACCAGAGAACATACAATAAGCACAAACCAGCACACTCACCTAAGAAGACCCAAATGGTACTTCTATCTCTCTAAAAATCGTTCTGGCCAACCTAGAGGGAATTTCAGGGCCCTAATTATTATATTTTTACAATAAATAAAATAAAATTTCTTCCTAATTTAGATGAATGCCCACACACACCATGGAAAACGTGAGGGTCTACCACCTTTTTCAAGCCTAAAAGGGCACCCTCAGAGTGAGGAGATACATCAATGATGCTGACCACGTCCTTGAAGGATCACCCCACTCAGATCCTTCTTCTTCCTAGAGTCTTGCCTTCTCTGTGTCCCATCCCTCCGCGGATGAGCGCATGAGAGGCTACACTAACCTTCTGGTCCTGTCCACGGCCCTCAGATCGGGACGGGCCAGGCCCAACCTGTCTCAGCGGCATACACGTCTTGAATGCCACTGGTCTTAGTCGCTCAGCAGGTCAACCTGGTGCACCTTCCACGGAGCCATTGTATGCAGAGCAGCACCAGCCTGACCCGCCGCCATATTCCCAACAAACCCTACACATGGAACAGTGGTCTACAAAAAAAATGGAAGGAAGGCTCACTTGAGCTGTACGATTAAGGCCAGAGAGAAACTGATCATCGGAGGGGGAGAGAGAGAGAGACAGAGAGAGAGAGAGAGAGAGAGAGAGGTAGAGAGAGAGAGATGGAGAGATGGAGAGATGGACTGGTAAGACTGCAACAGAGCAAATTTAGAAAATATGTAAAATAAAATCAATAAATGAAAAAAATACAAAATAGTCTCTCTCTCTTACACATGCACAGACACACACACACAACACACACACACATGTTTGTTTTGCTATCTTAGTGAGGACATTACATAGACTTCCATTGGTTTTATATCAGGTCAATGATATTTTCTATCACCTAACCCAACCCCTCCTCCTAAACCTACCCATCACAGCAACATGGGCAAAACACAAATGTCCACTAATGGGTTGTCAAAGTATTTCACAATATAAGTAAGGACATTTGGTCCTCACAAGTATAGTCAAAACAAGTACACACACACACACACACACACTTGAACTGGTAAGACTGCATCAGAGCAGATTTTGAGAATATGTGAAATAAAATCAATAAATGATAAATCAAAAAATCCAAAACAGACTCTCATCCTCTCTCTTATACACACATTTTAACAATGAATTTAAGTCCACTTAAAATAAATGATTTACAGGGACATAAATATTATAGATGCAATTAAATACATGTACAAAATTACGGACCAGTGGCATACAGCAGGTCTTCACAATATTAAGCATGTCTCTCAGTTGTTATAGGTATAAGTAGCAACATCTCTGCCATATATGGTGGCTGCCTATGATAGCAGACAGAGCACAGTACTTTGCTAGCTGCTTAGCCCTCTTTTTGGGCATCCCAAGTTGTTGAAGTCTTCTTACAACCAGCCAGTGTGTGTATTCTAAGCTGCCAAATATGAAAACAAGTAGTCAGCCCCCATATCTCTGAGGTGGTATTTAGGAATGGTTGGTATTTAATGACCTTGGTCATAAAGGCTTCCTCCATACTAGAGTATGGAGAATATCTGTGTTTGCTTGGTCATTCTTCCGAGATCTCATGCTGCTGCTGCCACACATCACAGGGGTTGAGGCACCTGTTTCTAAACTGATGACTGAGACTACAAATATTCTACCTATGATTGAGATTTTAATCTAACAGGTCCTAAACTGTTAATCCCCAACATAAATAAGATGATAGAACACTGATGAAAATATTGCTTCAGAATAAAATATGCATACACCACCAAAAATCCTTTATAAATGCATAAAATATATATAAATGCAATTGTCCTACCACATGAATATGTGTAATTCTTCTATACTTATGGTGTGTAGCTGGTAAAGAGCGCACAATGAAGGAAATCCTTAAGCAGAACTTTTAATTCAATAAACCACACAAACAGGAGAATAACTTGGAGAAATAAAGAGCCAAAAACACCATCAAACAACATCAACGCAAGACAAGGAACAGACAGAAACTGAGGGCTTATATACAAAGGAAACAGGGGAGTTAATGAGGCAAATTAAACAAACACAGCTGGAAATCAATAATCATAATTAAGGTGACCATGGGCCTGTACCATGATAGTAGTTGAACAAACTCAGGGTTATAGGATTAGTTTCAAGTTGACAAAATCAAACCACTCCAATCTGGCTTTATTGGTACCATGATGCTGATCATCAACTTTCTCTGTCAACTCAGGCTTTGATCCTGAGTTTGTGGAGTGTGGGCACATGAATGCGTGACATCAGTAGCAAACAACCAATCACATGCCTTGCAGCCTTACAACAGAGGAAAAACTGTGATTTACTTCTCGCGAGAGAGCCAGCGTGATTCAAAACTCTTTTGCTTAAGAGTTAAGAGATTAAAGAAAATTAGGAATTTAAACGCATTTACACTGATGAAAATACTTGTCCATGAAAGAGGACAAATGAAAGAAATTATCTTGCTCTGTCAGTGCAAGTGAAACTTGTGAAGTTAGTTTATATAGTTCATAATATATAGCAGTAGAGACTCAAATATGTAAGGTCACATTTAGTCATTTTAAAAGAGTTATCTATTGATTCTACAGCTTAGTTATATTACATATGATCTGTAAATATAAATATTCATTTAAACTAAATGCTTAATAATAACTGTTAAACTAAAATTGATTGTGTGTAATGGATTAATAATAATATAGATCATATAATAATTATATAAATCATATATAAATCATAAAATAATTATAATAATCATTAAAGCCAGACAATTAAATATTTGTTTTTACTATATAGTGACCTTTAATTTGGAGGAAGAGAAACCGGAGTGACTTTCCCTGTGTTCCATTCAGAAGTGCTCATCCCTATGCCCTAAATCCCTTCAAAGGGTTTACCCTCCGGAGTGAGAGTTTCGAAGGGATGAAAGGTGTAGGGGTCAAAAAAACTATTTTTTTGGAACGCACTTCTGCGTCATCTTAACGAGACAATCAAGGAGGAGTAGATTGTGCAAGCTGCGCCTTTTGTTTAATGTTAGTTTATTTATTTATTTATTTTTGGTTTATCACACCATATTGTATATTGTATATTGTATTTGAATGTATGTATTTGAAACATTTGAATGGACTGATAAAGTGAGCTGTAAAGTATTTTTGTTGAAGTACAATGTCGTTTTGACCATAATAATGTACCAATTCTAACTCGTATAAATATTACAGTAGTATAGAAAAATACTATACATTTATAGGTAAAATCGAACCCCGAGCCTCCTGTACCCATTCTGTGACGACAAACAACTTCCCTGGGCAAAGGATCATGGGGGCCTGAAATGTCCATCAGTTGTACTTGGTTTGGAACGACCCTTAAATATGACGGCCATGATTATTTTCACTCCGAAGTGCCCTTCAGAGGGCGATATATCCCGTTTGGAATGCACTGCTAATTGCGTTGAATGTGTCAGTGTCACTTTGCTCAAATCTGATTGGTCCAATTTCGGTTTGAGATCTCTTACCCAGAACAAAACCTGCCCCAGAGCAGGTTATCCGTGGAGCATAAGTTACTATTGTGATGAGCACCGCCTAAAAGTCACTTTCATGGTACCTAAAACCCAGGATCGGCACAAATTAATCTGAAACTTACCTGGGGTGCGTTTCCCAAAAGTATCTTTAGCCAACTATGGTCGCAAGTTCCGTTGAATTGTATTGGTAACGAGGGAATTTGCGACCATAGTTGGTTTCAGGAAATGCACCCCTGGCTAGCCAGCTAATCTGGCTACAAGGTACAGGCCCCATGACAACTGGAGTGTTGGGAAACTGAACAAAGGAAAATCAAACAGAGTCCAAAACAAACAGACATGTGACAACACATCTGAGTTATGACATGCACTTGGAGGACAATAAAGTATTTCATTAATTAATAACTAATAAAATATGCATTAACAATATGCTTACAAATTAATTAATTAATCTATAAATAAATATACTACATTGTAAAGTAATTCATTATTTGATTTTTTTAATGGCCATTAAATTTAGTAGTTATAAAAAGAATTTATAAATGAAATATTAATCCATCAATAAATGAACTATTAATCCAATCATTAAATAACTCATTTAAAAAAACATTCATGAATTCATAAATAAATAGAATTTCAAATTGTATTTGAAAATGCAGTTTAAGAGAAATAAGTAATTTGATTCAGAAACTGAATTACAAATATAGGTTTTAATCAGACAGTTTTGGCCTTTCACAATAATGTGGTTTATAAATATATATAATAGAAGGCGTTTTTTATTTACTTTTTTTTAAGTACATTATTTATACTCCAGTAAATTTTAATTGACATTGAATTATTAGTATTTTTTGCTGATTTTACAAAATTATTCTGAAAAAAAAAAAATTAACAGGGTGGACAAAATAACAGGGTGGACAGGTGGTATAAAAAATGGATGGATGAATGATCTACAACCAGTTACCATATTTTTTTAAAACTGGATTTAGATGGGAAACAATATGGAAAACATTACAAAAGAACTTTACACTACTTCTTCAAATTCAAACATAAAGTACTTTCACAATCACTGTACACTCTCAGTGTCCCCTCTATTAGGTCTTCTGATTGAACAGTGTGGACACTAACAGGACATTCAGTCTGATCTAAAATCAGCCACTGCACCATGTCTGAACAAAAATAAGCTAACATAGAAGGTTTGTCAAATAAAGAATTGCATGGATCTTAAAACTATAATTTTAAAATTAGACAATTGTCTAAAGAAGTGATATGATATGTGATTTATTTTTTATAACTTTCATTCGAATGGACAGTAGTCAAAAATAACATTCGACAATAACTTGATGGACAAGTTAAAGACCTTTATTATAATTGTTAAAATAAATAATAAATTAATAATTGAAAAAACCTTTCAACCTTTCTTCAACCTTTATTTTATTTTTATTTATTTTTTAAAGTCCGGCAGGCTTTTAAACACACCCTGTGACGTCATGACCAAGATTCGGCAAGAGCGCGTGTGCAGTGAATCAGACGGCTACGTGAAACTGTTCACCTGTGAAAGGTAAGAATCAACTAATCTGTACACACGCACACACACACACAAAGTATCACTATCTATCGTGAGAAATGGAGCATCGGGTTGTGTGTTTTTTTGGCGCTGGATTTTATATCATAAATGTTTGGGTACAGACGAGCACAAGAAGTATTTTGTGGAAGTTAGCCTAATTATTTACCTGATTTGTTGTAATTAATGATTACTGAAGCCTAATTAATCGTTCATATTTTAGCTTTCATGCACTTGTAAGAGTTTAGCCTGTCACTGGGTTTAACTTTTTTTAACAATTAGTCGAAACAATAGCGAAACGATTTAAATCAAATTACACCAGACTGATCTTCTAATCAATCTGATTATAATGGTGTGTCTTTAATTCTCTACGTGGTGCCAGGTGATTTTAAAATTACCTAAATTATTTTGTGTAGTAGAGACATTGCGCATAAATTTTATGTTTTATTTTTATTAAGAGACTGTGTGTGTGTGTGTGTGTGAGAGAGAGAGAGAGAGAGAGAGAGGGAGAGAGAGAGAGAAACAAACTTGAACTCATCTGAGCGGTCTGGACGCATTCCACACACTCATCAGACGAGTTGCACTAAGCACACATCCACGTCAAAATTTTCTAAAAACATTGTTTATTAAACCAGTTTAGTTGAGACTGTCTCAGTGGGATTTTCGTGATCACATGACTGTTACGCTTTTCTTTAGCGTTTTATTTTCATTAAAAAAAAAAAAAAAAAAAATGGAACAAATGCGCTTTCAGATAAGATACTAATGAGCTCATCATTTAGTTCATACCTTTACCAACAGTTTCCAAATAGTTTTAGAGAAACAACTTCTTTCCTGCTTGTTCACATTGCTAAAATTCAGTGTCAATGAGTCACTGCTGTTTGATATAGGCCTACAATGTGTTTACTTTACACATAGCTAATTTTGTCGTTTTAAAAAGATTTGGCATCTTATTTTGTAATTTTATTTGTATGCACCAAGGAATTTAAAGAGCGCAGCCATAAGCAAAAATTTCAAAAGGTAAGTGATCGAAAATAATTTGATTTCATGACCAGCAGGTGGCACAATCCTCAATTTGCTGTGCCCGCAGCAGATAGTATTTTTTAAAAAAATAACCTCACATCCTGTTTGATGTGCTCACCATCAAAATTGTTGACATGTAACAAGTAAACCATTTTATTTCTCAACGAGATTTTAATAACTTTTGGTTAGCTTGGTCTGCGCCAAATTGGTTGGAATCTGATGTATGGGTGTTTGATATAGGAGGTGTTTGAAAAAGTATGTTTTGTCAAATTCATGTTTATGTTTGTATAATTGATCTCAGAGCTTATATTATTTGATGGAAGCATCCAGCCCTGAATAGACTGACTTCTAAACATATGCCAACTATATCAATGGCTGAAGACGGACATCCTCTGAATAGCCGCCAATCAGTGAGTGCTTTGGATAAAACAGTGGTCGTGTGTACTGTTAAACCCACACACTTCAGCAATGGCAGTACAGGATCTTCACGCCACTCACGACAAGTCAGTGAAACCACTCTCAATGTTTCTTAATGCTTTGGCTCTTACTTCTGAATTGTTTGTAATTTCCTCTTAAAATGTATCAGTTATTGTAAATCTACACTTTTTTTTTTCTTGTTTTTTTTTTATGGATGCAGAACTCCAGAGACTGGGAAGTAATATCAGATCCAGAATGTTCTGCACCTGTCGCAGGAATAAGCATGGTCAATAACACTGTTCCAGGCATTTGTGAGGGATTCCTCATGAAAAAACGGAAGTATCCTCTCCAGGGCTGGCATAAGGTGAGTTGCATGAAATAAGAATATATAAATGAAGATCAATGACCTGTGGTAAATAATCACCATTGCTTCTAGTGACCTGTCCCAATGCAATGTTTTTCTCCTTTAGAGATATTTTGTATTAGATAAGGGGATTCTCAAATACTCAAAGACTCAGCAGGATGTAAGTAAAACCTTTTTCTTATTTAGTAATCTCTAGAATTTAGTAATATCTGCCTCCAGTGTTTTTCTAAGTGTTTGACTGCTCTCATTTTTAGATTGTCAGAGGCAAGATTCATGGCTCTCTAGATGTTAGCCTTGCGGTCATGTCTGTGAATAAGAAATCCAAGCGCATCGATCTTGATGCAGGCGACAGCTTGTACCATGTCAAGGTGTGTATAAATATATATACAGTGGGTACGGAAAGTATTCAGACCCCCTTAAATTTTTCACTCTTTGTTATATTGCAGCCATTTGCTAAAATCATTTAAGTTCATTTTTTTTTTCCTCATTAATGTACACACAGCACCCCATATTGACAGAAAAACACAGAATTGTTGACATTTTTGCAGATTTATTAAAAAAGAAAAACTGAAATATCACATGGTCCTAAGTATTCAGACCCTTTGCTGTGACACTCCTATATTTAACTCAGGTGCTGTCCATTTCTTCTGATCATTCTTGAGATGGTTCTACACCTTCATTTGAGTCCAGCTGTGTTTGATTATACTGATTGGACTTGATTAGGAAAGCCACACACCTGTCTATATAAGACCTTACAGCTCACAGTGCATGTCAGAGCAAATGAGAATCATGAGGTCAAAGGAACTGCCTGAAGAGCTCAGAGACAGAATTGTGGCAAGGCACAGATCTGGCCAAGGTTACAAAAAAATTTCTGCTGCACTTAAGGTTCCTAAGAGCACAGTGGCCACCATTATCCTTAAATGGAAGACGTTTGGGACGACCAGAACCCTTCCTAGAGCTGGCCGTCCGGCCAAACTGAGCTATTGGGGGAGAAGAGCCTTGGTGAGACAGGTAAAGAAGAACCCAAAGATCACTGTGGCTGAGCTCCAGAGATGCAGTCGGGAGATGGGAGAAAGTTGTAGAAAGTCAACCATCACTGCAGCCCTCCACCAGTCGGGGCTTTATGGCAGAGTGGCCCGACGGAAGCCTCTCCTCAGTGCAAGACACATGAAAGCCTGCATGGAGTTTGCTAAAGATGGTGAGAAATAAGATTCTCTGTTCTGATGAGACCAAAATAGAACTTTTTGGCCTTAATTCTAAGCGGTATATGTGGAGAAAACCAGGCACTGCTCATCACCTGTCCAATACAGTCCCAACAGTGAAGCATGGTGGTGGCAACATCATGCTGTGGGGGTGTTTTTCAGCTGCAGGGACAGGACGACTGGTTGCAATCGAGGGAAAGATGAATGCGGCCAAGTACAGGGATATCCTGGATGAAAACCTTCTCCAGAGTGCTCAGGACCTCAGACTGGGCCGAAGGTTTACCTTCCAACAAGACAATGACCCTAAGCACACCGCTAAAATAATGAAGGAGTGGCTTCACAACAACTCTGTGACTGTTCTTGAATGGCCCAGCCAGAGCCCTGACTTAAACCCAATTGAGCATCTCTGGAGAGACCAAAAAATGGCTGTCCACCAACGTTTACCATCCAACCTGACAGAACTGGAGAGGATCTGCAAGGAGGAATGGCAGAGGATCCCCAAATCCAGGTGTGAAAAACTTGTTGCATCTTTCCCAAAAAGACTCATGGCTGTATTAGATCAAAAGGGTGCTTCTACTAAATACTGAGCAAAGGGTCTGAATACTTAGGACCATGTGGTATTTCAGTTTTTCTTTTTTAATAAATCTGCAAAAATGTCAACAATTCTGTTTTTCTGTCAATATGGGGTGCTGTGTGTACATTAATGAGGAAAAAAATGAACTTAAATGATTTTAGCAAATGGCTGCAATATAACAAAGAGTGAAAAATTTAAGGGGGTCTGAATACTTTCCGTACCCACTATAAAATAAATATATATATATATATATATATATATATATATATATATATATATATATATATATATATATATATATATATATATATATATATATATATATATATAAAAAAATATTATGCTGAAAACATTATAGTTATTGATATTGTAAATCATTACAGTAACTTGTCAACCTTAGCTGAGTCAGAGTCCAATCCATATTGCAAGTTTGCACTCAACATAAACCATAGCAACAGTATTATGTCTATTTTAAGCTTAACAAAATAATGTATCAATATAAGACATGAGCACAAAATTTAAATGACAATTGTTTGCATTATCTGCATGCTTCTTTTTAGCAGGGTTTGCAATTAATTTTTTTTTTCTTTTTTTTTTTTCTTATACTCACCAGCCAATTTGGCTACTAAATTAAATTACCAGCTATTCTGAATGTTTACTATCAATAAATAAATAAATAAATAAATAAACCAGCTTATTAAAGTCCCAGCTAAGATTTAAATATATTTATTATTAAATCTGCTTTTAGTGTTATGGCAGTCATTGTTTGCAGATACAATAAAACCCTAATACCATAAACTGAATCCTAGCTGTAGCAAAATTCTCTGTGACTTCTCTTATAAAATGATGGCAAAGCCCAATTTTGGGATCTGTTTAATGGTGCGCAAAAGTTTTGGATATGCAACATTTTTCAGACACCAGGGAGTGGGAATGGGTTGAAGAAGTGGCCTCTCCAGTGTTGTGTTAAAGGTGCAATATGTAAGATTTTTGCAGTAATATATTCAAAAACCATTAGGCCAGTGTTATATATTTTATTCACTTGAGTACTTACAATATCCCAAATGTTTCCAACTATTTGTAAATCGTGAGAAAATTGCAATTTTAACCAAGGCTCCAGGACATGTGAGGTGTTTCATACCCGCGTTACCCTCGGTTTCTGGTTTTATTTTGTAAAAACCATGGAAACACCAAAGACGCTTTAATATATTACATGTTTTAATAGACTAGGGAACAACTGTTTGGTTACATTTACAGACAGAAAAATAATTGTTATATAGCTCAATATGTTTAGTCTTATTATTTTTAAAATTTTGTTTATTTTTTTTATTTTTTTGCGAGTACCATGCTTTACCATGCCTCAGAGAAAAACACTATTTTGTCAAGTAGCTAACATAGCATAATCAGATGCAGCTTTATTTTTAGTAACCGTAATACAGAATTTTCTCCATCATACAATACGTTTTAAAATTAATTGCATGCCATTTATCAACACAAGCCATCCAGCATTTATTAATATGATACTCTAAAATCGATCTAGCATACTGCAGTGTGCAACAGTGTCTCACAGCAGCCGCTGAACGAACGCAGAGAGTAACATTATAACCTCATTTTCAACACTCTCAAATGTATCTAATATGATAAACAGAGCTGTGTTACCTCATACTTATGACCGGAAAAGCGGAAGTGGCGCCGGCGACTGTGGCATAATAAAAGTTCCGCTGCTCGTGAGGCGTGTGTTGCGCAATCGCTTCAGCGGCCTCGTTCAGCTTCCATAACAGTAACGTTAATAATCACATCCATGAACATGATTTCTTCCTGAGTCCTATCCCGATTGTGTCCACCGGCTGTGATGTGAAGACCACATGTCCCAAGATTCCGCGCTCAAACTTGCTGTCATCAAGCTACGCCTTTGTTTTGAATAGGCCTCTAGCGACCTCTAGCGGACAGAAATCTTACATGTTGCACCTTTAACCGGTCACACACTGGACGTCTCATAATGTGATGCAGTCCAGCAGTCCAGTGAATCTAATCACTAAAAGGCAAAAGTTTACTTCAAGAATGGGGGGAAAAAAAAAAAAAAAAAAAAAAAAAGAAAAAAAAAAAAACATTTCTCTTTATGAAGCATGAACTTTATTTAAGCCAAAAAAAAAACATTATTATTATTGAAAATGCACAATACACAATAGTGCTGTGTGGCGCGACAGGATTTTAAACAGCCTACAAGTTGTGCCACCGGTGTACGTACACTCATAGAAAACAATGTTTAAACAATTTTAAAGACTTGGCATGATGTTTCTCGTCCAGTTTGGACTAGGGTTGGGCGACATGACCCAAATCTTATTTCACGATGAGAAATTTTATTTTAATAATGATTAATCATGGTATAGTTATGTTTGTTGTTTTATTGTAGAACAAAGCAAATTATAAACAGTAGGACAAATACAATATTACAAAAATATAAATCAAACAAATTAAGTTTTCAGGTAGGTTAATTTAAAATGTAGCTTGAAATAGTAAAACAATTTTTTTTTTTTTTTTTTTTTTTTTATAAAATACTGCGTAGTCTTCACTGTATGAATCGATATATTCTTATTAAAGCTACAAAAGTTATTCAGTCAAGAGCAGTTAGTTGTAGTGTTTGTGAGTTGACTGCTGACACAATTGACTTTTGGTTGACCGTGTTAGTCAACCAAGTTCGAGTTACAAAACTCTCTAACAGTAACAGGTTTGTTTGTGGGTGGATTAGCTTGTCTTCTGCTTTTAGGCAAAGAATGATGAAATCTTCCTCATCTGGCTGACCAAATTGACTGCCCATCGCCATTTCAAGAAGAATGAGGCTATAAACCTGCACCACGGGGTCCTGCAAGCACTCTCGATAGGAAACCGTAGCACTTTGCCTGTCATGGCGAGTCTTACACAGAGAAACAGAATGATGGTAGGCATTTAGATTCTTGTTAAACATGATTGCTTTGACTTTCCCTGTGATTTTCTTAATATTTGCATCTAACTTGATCATTATTTTAAAGTCCTGTTTGTTTGTTTGTTTGTTTGGTTTTTTTTAAGTTCTGTCTTTGCTTTTCCCTATTGAACTTTTTTTTTTTTTTCTCTGCTAGATTCCACATTATCAGAGCTCAGCATCATTGTCAAGGTCAGAGACACAGGGTTCACCATCAGCCTCTTCATCTCGAGGGAATAGTAAAGTTTCTGATTGGCTGAAACAGACACAGGATGTTGACTTGTGTCATCAAGGTATGCACCACCCAATACATTTTAATTCAGAATGAGTATATGGGAAAGATTCTGAAGAAAAAACTCATTTTACTTTGAAAATTATATAGTGAACAAAAATCAAATCAAAACTGTATTTCAGCATTACTCAGATTTAGTCAAATGTGTCCAGATATTTGCCTTGTCATGTGCAAATAGAGGGTATGCATTGACATTGAAATGAATTAGCTCAAATTATGGGTGAAATAAATAATTTATTTATATAAAATATATATATATATATATATATATATATATATATATATATATATATATATATATATATATATATATATATATATAAAATACACACACACACACACACACACACTAAATCATAATGTGTTATGATCAATTCTATACATAAATCAACCATAAAGGGAATTATGTATATTTGGATAATTAATTACAATGGATTATAACTAATTTTTGATTTATGTATAGAATTGATCATAACGCGTTATGATTTAGTGTGTGTGTGTGTGTGTGTGTATATATATATATATATTTTTTTTTTTTTTTTTTTTTTTTTTTTGACGGAGAGGGTCGTAAAAAATCCGTCATAATCTATTATTACCCGTCATTTTAATTTTCCTATTTTAATTATAATAACACATTTAATTGCTTTTATTTTTGTTCACAATTGAAAAATAAAAGCAATTAAATGTGTTATTATAATTAAAATAGGAAAATTAAAATGACGGATAATTCACACGTGAAATTTCTCTGTACTGTACTATAGGCCAGGGCCGTAACCACCATAGACATTGAGGGGGACAAGTCCGCCACAATAATTAGAAATGGCCAAATCGTCCCCCCCAATATTTGAAATTCTTGCACCGCTCCGCTGCACTTCATTACAGCAATATGCATGTTGTAAGGATAACAAAAAGGTTTAAATGTTACATTAGTCTGGTCTGCCTCAGCGGTCTAAGAACGCTCGTCAATGTCAAAATGATTGAGATGGCCAATCAAATTAAAAAGTGGGCGGGGTTTACGTTCTCTTTTTGCTCGTGCACACAGTCTTCACAGCACAGACGGGCAAGTCAGTCGATCGCACGTCGTTGTGGAGGTTCTTTTTTTCCGGTAAAATCACAAAATAAAGGCGCACAAACGTGTCCCTGCTCTTAATATACAACCATTGATGGACATCTTTAATGAGGATAAAAAAAAAAAAGCTATGCGAGGGCGGATTAGAACGCGCAACCTTTGATACTGTTAGACTACTACGCAATTCGAATATTGCTTGCGGATCTGTTTATTTATTCACTAAATTGAAGAATCTCGGAACTAACAATATATCGTATTATGAAACTATCACATTAAACATGAGTTGATTTCTGGACATCGTAATGTTATTTTTTATTTTTTTTCTACAATCATTATTGTAGCCTACATATGATATAGCATCGTATTAGCAGCAATTTCGTTCACGGTTTTGTTTCTTTATGCTTTATTAAAAAAAAAAAAAAAAAAAAGGTCCCCCCCCCCCCAAAGTTCAAGACATGGTTACGGCCTTGCTATAGGCCAGTGGTTCCCAACCTGTGGGCCACGGCCCACTAGGGGGCCTCAGTGATCCTCCAGGTGGGCCACGAGATAAATTAAAATGAATTTAAATATATTAATATAATTCCTTAATTTAGTTATTAATACGTTACATTTAATAAATTAAATTAAATTAAATTAATAAAAAAAATACATTTAAAACAAGGCACCACCTTTCTCGTACGTATTCTGTGATTCGTATTCTTTTTTTCGGTTCAGCCGAGTCTTTCTCATCGTGATGCTGTGAAATACAGACTGAACGGTGGCTCAAAACGCAAACTCTCTCAGTTGGAAAAAGAACCTGTGTTGCTAAAAAGGTTTTGATGGATGACGATGGTAATGAAGGTAAAGACGATTACAGTGACATACAGGAGTAAGACATGCGCGAGACCGCAATTATTGATGCGCAAACAAACCGTGCGTGTGCGCCTCTCGACTCACTGATCACTATAACATCGTTTCCCTTTCGAAAGGGAACTCAACTCTGCGTTCGAAAACGCATTGGGGAACGTCACACGTGAGCTGATGTCTGAAAGCCAAGTATCAAAAACTCCAATCCTATTGGCCGGCGACAGCCTATGACATCATCATAGCGTGACCCGGAAGTATATAAGGAGCGCCTAAAGAACCAGTCAGTATCTTTTTCGTCTTACGGAACTGTTCTGTCTGATCGCGATTGTATCGACTCCGGTAAGGTTATCTTTTTTATGCCTTACAAACGTCCAAGAGAGTGTGTTTATCCGTGTCCCAAGGTTTTGACACTTGATATACACATTTCTGGGCGTTCTCTGTCTGGGAGAGGAGCGCGCATAGACAGTGCTTGAGGGCGCTGTCTGTGTGTCTGTCTATTGTTTACTGTGAGCGTCTCCCTATCGGGACGCTCCGTTCTCGTTCGGCACTCTTCTCGAGGGAAGAGGCATCCGCATCTGTGCCTGATGATTCTGGCCCCGTTTGTGCTGAGGCAAAACAGCGGCCGCAATCATAGGGCTCGCAGGTGAGCTCGTTGGGAAGTTTGAGAAAGTTGTATTCTCTCTCAGCTTCCCCGGAGCTGACGAGGATGAGTTGCTGGATAACAATGACGTCCGTGTTTAACGTCGTCGTGTTCGGCAGCACGCGCTCCTCTGGCTGCTGTGTATGCAGAGCTGCTAGAGTTTTCTGGGACGCGCTTTTTCGGCGGGCTGGGGCTGCCGTGAGAGCGCGTTAGGAAAGGGGCCGCCTGCAGATGGCTCGACGAGCATTCCCTTTCTCTCCGTGAACGTTGCAGCTCCCATAACTTTCCATTTCTTCCTGATCTCTTCCTGATATACTTCAAATGTTTATTTCTTTTAATTTTGATGATTATAACTGACAACTAAGGAAAATCCCAAATTCAGTATCTCAAAAAATTAGAATATTGTGAAAAGGTTCAATATTGAAGACACCTAGTGCCACACTCTAATCAGCTAATTAACTCAAAACACCTGCAAAGGCCTTTAAATGGTCTCTCAGTCTAGTTCTGTAGGCTACACAATCATGGGGAAGACTGCTGACTTGACAGTTGTCCAAAAGACGACCATTGACACCTTGCACAAGGAGGGCAAGGCACAAAAGGTCATTGCAAAAGAGGCTGGCTGTTCACAGAGCTCTGTGTCCAAGCACATTAATAGAGAGGCGAAGGGAAGGAAAAGATGTGGTAGAAAAAAGTGTACAAGCAATAGGGATAACCGCACCCTGGAGAGGATTGTGAAACAAAACCCATTCAAAAATGTGGGGGAGATTCACAAAGAGTGGACTGCAGCTGGAGTCAGTGCTTCAAGAACCACTACGCACAGACGTATGCAAGACATGGGTTTCAGCTGTCGCATTCCTTGTGTCAAGCCACTCTTGAACAACAGACAGCATCAGAAGCGTCTCGCCTGGGCTAAAGACAAAAAGGACTGGACTGCTGCTGAGTGGTCCAAAGTTAATCAGGGAAATCAGGGTCCCAGAGTCTGGAGGAAGAGAGGTCCAGTTGCTTGAGGTCCAGTGTAAACTTTCCACAGTCAGTGATGGTTTGGGGTGCCATGTCATCTGCTGGTGTTGGTCCACTGTGTTTTCTGAGGTCCAAGGTCAACGCAGCCGTATACCAGGAAGTTTTAGAGCACTTCATGCTTCCTGCTGCTGTCCAACTTTATGGAGATGCAGATTTCATTTTCCAACAGGACTTGGCACCTGCACACAGTGCCAAAGCTACCAGTACCTGGTTTAAGGACCATGGTATCCCTTTTCTTAATTGGCCAGCAAACTCGCCTGACCTTAACCCCATTGAATATCTATGGGGTATTGTGAAGAGGAAGATGTGATATGCCCAACAATGCAGAAGAGCTGAAGGCCAGAGCAACCTGGGCTCTTCTAACACTTGAGCAGTGCCACAGACTGACCGACTCCATGCCACGCCGCATTGCTGCAGTAATTCAGGCAAAAGGAGCCCCAACTAAGTATTGAGTGCTGTACATGCTCATACTTTTCATGTTCATACTTTTCAGTTGGCCAAGATTTCTAAAAATCCTTTCTTTGTATTGGTCTTAAGTAATATTCTAATTTTCTGAGATACTGAATTTGGGATTTTCCTTAGTTGTCAGTTATAATCATCAAAATTAAAAGAAATAAACATTTGAAATATATCAGTCTGTGTGTAATGAATGAATATAATATACAAGTTTCACTTTTTGAATGGAATTAGTGAAATAAATCAACTTTTTGATGATATTCTAATTATTATTAGGAGTCTTTGGTCTTTGAGCTGCAGGAGGGTCTATATTTTATGTGTTCAAAATAAGACCTTGTTTTCCTATATAGTTTTCTGAGCATGTAGTCAGGAAAAAGTAAGGGTTTTTTTTGGGCAAACTGAAGTTGATAGGTTGGCTATTGTGCAGGCCACAAAATGGCTGCCTCTTAGCCACCTTTTGTTTAGAGTAGCTTCTCATCTGCTGTTTGCTAGAGTAGTTTGAGTTAGCACTCGTCACTTCAGTTAATATGTATGTTTAGGTCGGCTTTAATCGGCCGCCTGACATTGTTTGCTTGTGAGCTTCGCTTTCTTTCTCTTATACATGAGATTTGGAGGTGAAGCCCAGGCTTCACTAGGCTTGTGGCCCTGTAAGAAGGCCCGTAGCTTAGCGGCCAGGCTAGAGCTAGGTTAGGTGTGTTATATTTTAACCCCATGTATACTATTCCTCATCAGGTGGTATAGTTCCTAGTTCTGGCCTCCTCCCGAGGGAGTTGTTAGGCCGTATGCCCATTGTCCCCTTGTTTATGTAGGTGCAATTGGTGAGGTTAACAGCTAGGTGGTAGACTGTTTTTAGACTCCCTGATGCTGTTTTCTCAGGTGGTAGGCCCTTATCTTTGCATAGATAAGTTATGCAGGTGTATGCTAGGCCCCACTTTCTAGAACTTTTCATGCTATGGAAAATGTTTTTTCCTCTGAGCCACTTGATTCTTTTAATCAAGTTTGAGTTGACGGTGGGCTAGGGCTTAGTACAGATTTGTACAGATTTGAGAATCTGTGTGGAGAAAATGTTTTTCCCTATTGGAAACCGCATGTATGTCAAAGCATTACGTTTGCTTTGAGTTCTAGACTTTTGCCCTACATTTGTATGTGAGCTTACTTATGCTGCCACAGGTTAGCACCTGTTCTCGTAATAGCAGGCTCTTTGATGTTAGCCTCTATTGGAGAGATTGGTGACTATTATATTCCCCAGTTGAGGTTTATTTGTGTCACTGAGTGCATCACCTGTTGGATTGCATACTCAGGGTAGTATAGGACCACTTTTTGAGAAAAGCTGGTTTCTATTAGCTCCCTTTTGTGATCTGTTAACAGCGATATTGCGTATAACTTCGATTGTAGGCTCTTATGGTTAATTAGCCTCCTTCTAGTTAGCAATTGTATTTCTAACAAGTGCTGTTAGTTGATCATAATTTGCTCACATAGTTTACACTGCCACAGGCTTTTTGCTACGTGTCCGTTTGAGGTGGTAGGCCATATAAGCCTCCCTTAGACCATGTTGGCTTTGTTTGGTTCCCTTTAGTCACATGATTTAGGGTACATTGCCTGTTGGAATGTGTAGCCTAGCTCAGGTTGCAGTTAGCTTCCCACAGCTATTGTTGGGTTAGAGCTGGTTCCCTGTAGCTTGGTTCCCTAATTTCACGAGCTGAAGCCACATGTCATTGGAATGGTAGGCCCCAACAGGCCTCCTTTCTAGTTCACATGTTGGCACAGTTTGTGTTTTCATTCTGCAAATAGGCTGAACGCCACTTGTTGCTGAGATTGTAGGCCCTACAAGGCCTCCTTTTTAGCTGACTTGTTGGCAGGATGCCTGCGACTCATACCATCGGTCCAATTCCACCATCGGCCACGCCCCACCTCTGTTGAGTAGGCCTTAAGCAGGCCTCTTGTGGAGTATGGTGGCGTAATATGCATTCCTTCTCTCAGTATTATGCGTGAAAGGTTTTCCACTGAATGCATGGCTGGTTGGTTGGTACGGTCCTGGACTGGCTGATGCCATGTGTTTACTAGGGTAGGCCCTGATAAGGCCTCCTTTTAGTTTACATGTTGGCACAGTTTGCGTTGATATGGACAAACGGGCTGAACGCCACGTGTTGCTGAACTTGGAGGCTCCGTAAGGCCTCCTTTTTTAGCTGACATGCTGGCAGGATGCTTGTGAATCTAATCTAATACGAGCTGAGGCCACGTGTCATTGAATCGGTAGGCCCCTTCAGGCCTCCTTTTTAGTCCACATGTTGGCACAGTTTGTGTTTTTATTCTGCAAACAGGCTGAACGCCGCTTGTTGCTGAAATGGTAGGCGCCTCAAGGCCTCCTTTTTTAGCTGACTTGATGGCAGGATGCCTGGGAAGCCATACCACAATCGGCCACGCCCCATCACTGACGGATAGGCCCTAAACAGGCCTGTTCACGATGTATGGCAGCGTTTTATGTATTCACTCTTTGGAAAAATCTCTGAATACATGGCCCACTGGTTGGTATGGTTATGGTAGCCACTTGCTGATGCCACGTGTTTACTAAGGTAGGCCTACTTCGGCCTCCGGTGTAGCATGTGGAGTTCAGTTATGTACTCCTCTCGCTGTGAGAGTAATAGGGTGCTTTTACCGAGTACTTTTGAGTGGCTGGCCTGTCAGGGTGAATGTTGTGGTGAAACCTTACTGAGGTTTGGTTTAAACTACATCTGCCTCCCTGAGTCTGATTCCTACTCTAGTTGAGCTGAATAGCCACCTAGCGCCTAGGGTGGATCTATTGTGCTCCTAGAAATGGCCACTAGACTTACGCCGTATGTCTTAGAGGTTGCTAGGCCTTATGGGCCGCCCTTTTTTGAACATACTGGTGTATGTTTGTGTATATTTCTCTTTGAGAATTATCTATATACACTTCCGGTTGGCCAGAGGCCCAGGTGATAAATCTAACCTCCTATAGTTCGGTTATTTATCGATCTTGGTGCCTAAAACACTGCCACGAGCTGATGCCACGTGTCTGTTAAGGTTATAGGCCCATCCAGGCCTTCCTTAATACGTGTTGGCGTATGTTGTACTCCTCTTGCTTTAAAGAGTAAAAAGGTGCTTTTACTGAGTACACTGCTCGTTTCGAACACAGAGTTGAGTTCCCTTTCGAAAGGGAACGTCTCAGGTTACGTATGTAACCATGGTTCCCTGAGAACAGGGAACGAGACTCTGCGTTGCCCTGCCATGCTTCGGGGCTGCCTGCTGAACAGTCCCTCAAGACGAAAAGATACTGACTGGTTCTCTAGGTGCTCCTTATATACTTCCAGGTCGCGCTATGATGATGTCATAGGCTGTCGCCAGCCAATAGGATTGGAGTTTTTGATATTTGGCTTTCAGACATCAGCTCACGTGTGACGTTCCCCAATGCGTTTTCGAACGCAGAGTCTCGTTCCCTGTTCTCAGGGAACCATGGTTACATACGTAACCTGAGACTATTTCTGCATGAACACAGTTCAATATATTCGTGTAGTTGTCAAAATGATCGTACTGTGAGTGTTTTATAACGGATGCTCGCCAAACAAGCGTGTTTTGGAGAAGTTTGAGAGGATCAGTAGTGTTATGTGTGTTATATGTCAATAATTTTGAATGGATCCGCATAGTTTTTAAATTCAGTCCTTTGGTATCTCCCTGTGGTCTTGTTTGGTATGGCAGGTTGACTTGAAGCGTGAGTTTAAAATATTCTAACTGGCCCCCCAGAGAGTTTTTTTTAAGGCGACCGTTATTTTAGAACGTTTGCCCTTATTGTTTCCATGGCGACGCGTCTTGCGTGTCACCAGCGCTGAACGCAGCCACAATAACACTGTATGACAGATGGATCGCTATTATTGTTTTTCCTTTTTTATTTAAAATATTCGCAAACTTGCTTACCATGTCATCAACCATATGATATTCCGATTCTCAAATATGTGTAAGTGAGTGTGTTCTGTCGTTTAAAAACCTTTATAAACGATCTTTATCTTGATCTATAATGCGAGATATGCGCCGCCATCTTGGTTTGCGCTGCAGTTCAGAGTCCTGTCAGTCGGATTTACAGCATGTGAATTCATCAGTTTCTCCCGAAATATATGCAAGTAAGTGGCTGGTGAACTGGAAGAATAATAGAGTAAACTTTATAGTTACATAGGCCCATTATGTGTGTCTGATATGAATAAATGTCGGCAAATTATATTTGAATGGATTGTTATTACTGCTTTCACTGATGTTTGACATCAGTGTGTATTTTATAAACTCTAAATGTATTGTTTTAATGGAGCTTATGCGTATTTAAATGTCTGAACCCTTAAAAGAAGCATTATGTGGCTGAAAACACTGCATAGCTTTGGTATATGACAAGAGCTGCGCACGTCCGTCTCACAGCCAAAGCGCGAAAGCACAGTTTGAATCTGGCAGTTATGTGACGTCGCTGAACGTTCGAAATCCCATATATGGGACCGTACGCCCAGGGGCACAGAAATAAAAATCCCACATGTGGGACCATACCGCTCAGTGGGTTAACTAAAGGTTTAAATCTATCTTGAGTTTCTTCTTTAAAGAAATAATAACATGGGGTTGAAAAGTAATAACACTAAAATACAAATGTGTTTGTGAATTAAAAAAAGAATGTGCATTCTCTCTCTAGGCGCGTCCACTATGAGGAGATGAGAGTCAGTAATGTCAACTTCATCTTTGCAGCCGACACGGATTCAGAAAACATTACTTTATTAATAAACAGTTAAAATGTCTCCTTGCTGTTTTGGTCACATTCATAAGACCAATATCGATTTGTAAATCCCAGTCAATCTTTTGGTAGGCTATATGCTGTTTTCAGTTGATGAATAAACAGTACATAGTGCGCCTCCCATCCAATACATCGCAATAGGCTTAAAGCTTTGCGTTGCTTTTGATATGGAACAAAGTCTCAGATTTCAAATTCTGTCCATTTCATTAAGAAATTCAAGCAATAAATACAGTTTTGGCACTCTTTAATGTGGCACTCGCCTGTGCGTTATCAAACGCAGAGCAAAAGATACGTGCCAGTTTAATTTTTGTTCACGAGGCTGAATCCAGCTTCTTATTCGCAGCTTCTTATCGACGCTATCCGGTCCACCTTAAAAGACGCGACGCTTCCGCGTTTGTAGCTTCTTATTCACGCTCACTTTAGGGACAGTGCGGTTTTTCTCTTTTTTGCGTGTTTTTAAGGTATTGTGTTGCTTTTTGTGTCTATTTTCAGAATTAAAGGAAAACAAACTATTTTGAAATGCAATTAACACCGATATATCAGCGAAAATAGGCTGCAAAAATATAAAGGCACATAAAATATAATTATAGTATTCTTTGTTTATTGAACGTGTCATCAGCTCAACTTGAAGGACCGTGTGGTTTTTCTCTTATTGTCTATTTTCAGAAAAAAATAATAAACTATTCTGAAATGTAAATAACACCGAAATATCAGTGAAAATTACTGTAAAATTACAAAGGTATATAAAAAACAATTACATCATTCTTTTTGCACGTCATCCTTTGAATGCATTAATGAATCAATTGATAAAAAAATATTTCAAGCAAATATTACAGACATTGAAGGTAACTAGAGACTAGAGACTATAGCACCTCCAGCTCCAGCTTGGATCCAGCCTCTTATGAAGACTTCAGATGAAGGACTCCCGAACATCAAACATGGATAAATATACAAAATGATCATGTTATCATTGCTTTGCATGCACACTACTTTTGCTTAAAAGAAGTACATACTACAATTTGTATATCTTACAACTGTACGTTCTGATATCATCTCATAAAAGAAGACTGTTGTGTTTTTGTCACATAGAAACATGAATTTGCTGTAAAGCTTCTTTTGAAATATGTATAGTATATTTGTGTATATTTGTGAATTAAATTGCATTGAACTGAAAGAGCCATTACATTGTTAGCTCATTTGGGGTGCTTGACTATCATCATTCAAATTTTTAGACTTTTTTATTTTAGCGTTATGATGTTATGGACTAAATTAAATTGACAAAGCGTGACAGTACAGTTAGAAGAGTGATTGCATCGTTGGCCCAGTCAGGGGTGCTATATCTCAGCTAATGTTAAGGGTGCGTTAAAAGTTTCACCGAGGCCTTAATTCCAGGGCAATTGCCTGTCACCATTCACATGTTCAGACATTTTTACTGTAGCATTATGAAGTTATGCATCTATGAATTTGACAGATGTGACAAAGTAACAGGACAAATTGCATCACTGGCCCAATTGGAGGCGCTATATCTCAGCTACCTTTGAGGGTGCGTTAAAAGTTGCACCGGGGCCTTATTCCCAATGCACTTGAATGACACAATTCAAATTTTCAGACATTTTTACTGTAGCATTACTTAATAATGCAATTTCTTCTTTAACTGTATTGTCACATTTGTCAAATTCATGCGTCCGTAACTTCATATTGCTACGGTAAAATTGTCCATAATTTTGCAAGGTGATAGTCAAGTGCATTGGATATAAGGCTCCAGTGCAACTTTTAACGCACACTCAAAGGTAGCTGAGATATAGCGCCTCCAATTGGGCCATTAATGCAATTTCTCCTTTAACTGTATTGTCACATTTGTCAAATTCATAGATCCATAACTTCATAATGCTACAGTAAAAATGTCTAAATATTTGTAAGGTGACAGTCAAGTGCATTGGGAATATGGCTCTAGTGCAACTTTTAACGCACCCTCAAAGGCAGCTGAGATACAGCACCTCCAACTGGGCCAATAATGCAATTTCTCCTGTAACTGTATTGTCACATTTGTCAAATTCATCGGTCCATAACTTCGTAATGCCACAGTAAAAATGTTTGAAAATTTGAATAGTGCCATTCAAGTGCATTGGGAATAAGGCTCCTGTGAAACTTTTAACGCACCCTCAAAGGCAGCTGAGACATAGCGCCTCCAATTGGGCCAATAATGCAATTTCTCCTGTAACTTTATTGTTACTTCAAATTCATGGCTCCATAACTTCATAATGCTACAGTAAAAGTGTCTAAAAATGTGTAAGGTGAAAGTCAAGTGCATTGGGAATATGGCTTTAGTGCAACTTTTAACGCACCCTCAAAGGCAGCTGAGATACAGCGCCTCCAACTGGGCCAATAATGCAATTTCTCCTGTAACTGTATTGTCACATTTGTCAAATTCATGGGTCCATAACTTCGTAATGCTAAAGTAAAAATGTCTGAAAATCTGAATAGTGCCATTCAAGTGCATTGGGAATAAGGCCCCCGTGCAACTTTTAACACATCCTCAAAGGTAGCTGAAATATAGCGCCTCCAAATGGGCCAGTGATGTAATTTGTCCTGTTACTTTGTCACATCTGTCAAATTCATAGATCCATAACTTCATAATGCTACAGTAAAAATGTCTGAACATGTGAATGGTGACAGGCAGTTGCCCTGGAAATAAGGCCTCTGTGAAACTTTTAACGCACTCTGAACATTAGCTGAGATATAGCACCCCCAACTGGGCCAACAATGCAATCGCTTTTCTAACTGTACTGTCACGCTTTGTCAATTTAATTTAGTCCATAACATCATAACGCTAAAAAAAAGTCTAAAAATTTGAATGATGATAGTCAAGCACCCAAAATGAGCCAACAATGTAATGGCTCTCCAAACTGTAGTGTGAGATTGGGTCCATAACTTCAAAATGGTACACTAACCAAAAATGCAAGGGCTCTTTCAGTTCAATGCAATTTAATTCACATTCACTTGTATAACGCTTTTCACTATACAGGTGCTGGTCATATAATTAGAATATCATCAAAAAGTTGATTTATTTCACTAATTCCATTCAAAAAGTGAAACTTGTATATTATATTTATTCATTACACACAGACTGATATATTTCAAATGTTTATTTCTTTTAATTTTGATGATTATAACTGACAACTAAGGAAAATCCCAAATTCAGTATCTCAGAAAATTAGAATATTACTTAAGACCAATGCAAAAAAATGATTTTTAGAAATCTTGGCCAACTGAAAAGTATGAACATGAAAAGTATGAGCATGTACAGCACTCAATACTTAGTTGGGGCTCCTTTTGCCTGAATTACTGCAGCAATGCGGCGTGGCATGGAGTCGATCAGTCTGTGGCACTGCTCAGGTGTTATAAGAGCCCAGGTTGCTCTGATAGTGGCCTTCAGCTCTTCTGCATTGTTGGGTCTGGCATATCGCATCTTCCTTTTCACAATACCCCATAGATTTTCTATGGGGTTAAGGTCAGGCGAGTTTGCTGGCCAATTAAGAAGAGGGATACCATGGTCCTTAAACCAGGTACTGGTAGCTTTGGCACTGTGTGCAGGTGCCAAGTCCTGTTGGAAAATGAAATCTGCATCTCCATAAAGTTGGTCAGCAGCAGGAAGCATGAAGTGCTCTAAAACTTCCTGGTATACGGCTGCGTTGACCTTGGACCTCAGAAAACACAGTGGACCAACACCAGCAGATGACATGGCACCCCAAAACATCACTGACTGTGGAAACTTTACACTGGACCTCAAGCAACGTAGATTGTGTGCCTCTCCTCTCTTCCTCCAGACTCTGGGACCCTGATTTCCAAAGGAAATGCAAAATTTACTTTCATCAGAGAACATAACTTTGGACCACTCAGCAGCAGTCCAGTCCTTTTTGTCTTTAGCCCAGGCGAGACGCTTCTGACGCTGTCTGTTGTTCAAGAGTGGCTTGACACAAGGAATGCGACAGCTGAAACCCATGTCTTGCATACGTCTGTGCGTAGTGGTTCTTGAAGCACTGACTCCAGCTACAGTCCACTCTTTGTGAATCTCCCCCACATTTTTGAATGGGTTTTGTTTCACAATCCTCTCCAGGGTGCGGTTATCCCTATTGCTTGTACACTTTTTTCTACCACATCTTTTCCTTCCCTTCGCCTCTCTATTAATGAGCTTGGACACAGAGCTCTGTGAACAGCCAGCCTCTTTTGCAATGACCTTTTGTGTCTTGCCCTCCTTGTGCAAGGTGTCAATGGTCGTCTTTTGGACAACTGTCAAATCAGCAGTCTTCCCCATGATTGTGTAGCCTACAGAACTTGACTGAGAGACCGTTTAAAGGCCTTTGCAGGTGTTTTGAGTTAATTAGCTGATTAGAGTGTGGCACCAGGTGTCTTCAATGTTGAACCTTTTCGCAATATTCTAATTTTCTGAGATACTGAATTTGGGATTTTCCTTAGTTGTCAGTTATAATCATCAAAATTAAAAGAAATAAACATTTGAAATATATCAGTCTGCGTGTAATGAATGAATATAATATACAAGTTTCACTTTTTGAATGGAATTAGTGAAATAAATGAACTTTTTGATGATATTCTAATTATATGACCAGCACCTGTACATATTTCAAAAGAAGCTTTACAGCAAATTCATGTTTCTATGTGACAAAAACACAACAGTCTTCTTTTATGAGATGATATCAGAATGTACAGTTGTAAGATTGTAGTATTTTCTTCTTTTAAGCAAAAGTAGTGTGCATGCAAAGCAATGATAACATGATCATTTTGTATAATCATCCATGTTTGATGTTCTGGAGTCCTTCATCTGAAGTCTTCATAAGAGGCTGGATCCAAGCTGGAGCTGCTATATAGTCTCTAGTTTCCTTGTGATATTGAAATCTGTAATATTTGCTTGAAATATTTTTTTATTCAATTGATTCATTAATGCATTCAAAGGATGACGTGCAAAAAGAATGATGTAATTGTTTATATACCTTTGTAATTTTACAGTAATTTTCACTGATATTTCGGTGTTATTTACATTTCAGAATAGTTTTATTTTTTTCTGAAAATAGACAATAATAAGAAAAAAACCACACGGTCCTTCAAGTTGAGCTGATGACAAGTTCAATAAACAAAATGCTATAATTATATTTGATGTGCCTTTATATTTTTGCAGCCTATTTTCGCTGATATATCAGTGTTATTTGCATTTCAAAATAGTTTATTTTCCTTTAATTCTGAACATAGACACAAAAAGCAACACAATACCTTAAAAAAGCACGAAAAAGAGAAAAACTGCACTGTCCCTAAAGTGAGCGTGAATAAGAAGCTACAAAAGCGGAAGCGTCGCGTCTTTTAAGGTTGACCGGATAGCGTCAATAAGAAACTGCGAATAAGAAGCTGGATTCAGCCTCGTTTTTTGTTCTGGATCCAGTGTTCTGCTGCTACATTGGAGCGCACTCGCCACCAACTGGACAGGGGTGGGAATTACAGTTACAATTTACAATAGATCACCATCAGTGTAATCAATGTGACGGACGGCCTTCAAATTTTTCCGTCATTGATAAAAAAAAAAATAAAAAATTCCGTCGGATTACAGATAATTACGGATAATTTTTGGTTAACACGACCTCTGAGATTGAGATAGATAGATAGATAGATAGATAGATATATATATATATATATATATATATATATATATATATATATATATATATATATATATATATATATATATATATATATATATATACTACTCACAAAAAGTTAGGGATATTTGATTTTCGAGTGAAATTTATGGAAAATGTAAAAAGTTCATGCTGTAGTAATATTATATCATGAAAGTAGGGCATTTAAGTAGAAGCATGCAATGGTAATTTCTTCATCTCAAACTATGTATTGAAACAAAAGCTAACAACAGTTGTGGGTATACCACAACAAAAAAATGTCATTGTCTCAATAACTTGTCATGTGCCCTTGAGCATCAATTACAGCTTGATAACGACATCTCATGCTGTTCACAAGTTGACTTATTGACTGCTGAGGCATGCCATTCCACTCTTCTTGTAGGGCTGCCCTCAGGTCATTGAGGTTCTGGGGTGCAGGGTTATGACCCTCAACAAGACGACTCAGCTGATCCCAGAGGTTTTCTATGGGATTCAGGTCTGGAGAAAGTGCAGGCCACTCCATTTGAGGTACCCCAGCCTCCAGCAGCCGTTCTATGATGATGTGACCTTTATGAGCTGGGGCATTGTTGTCCATGAAGATGAAATCAGGCCTGTGTTGCTCATGCAGAGGCACAATGACAGGATTAATGATGTTATTCAGATAGTATTGGCTTGTCACAGTACCCCATTCACAAGGTGTAGGGCAGTTCTGTAGTGACTAGACACACCTGCCCAGACTGTAACACCACCACCTCCAAAGGCTCGTCTGGTGACAACAGTGGCTGATGCATAGGGTTCTCTTTGACGTCTCCAATCATTTCTGGACATCATTTCTGCTCAATGTGAGTCGACTTTCAATAGAGAACAGCACTGAGCCCCACTGGTTCCTTGTTCTTCGTACGATAATGCCTGTGCCTGGTGGTGCACTCAGGTACCCTTGCAGGTCATATAGCATGCAGACCATTCTGATGTAAGCGGTTTCGAATGGTCTGACATGACACTCGGGTGCCTCTCACCTCCCTTAAATGTGCCTGGAGTTGAGCGGCATTCATCATCCGATTCCACAGGGCACTGTTCACAATGAAGCAGTCAT
This sequence comes from Hypophthalmichthys molitrix, assembly GCA_037950675.1. Lineage (NCBI taxonomy): Eukaryota > Metazoa > Chordata > Actinopteri > Cypriniformes > Xenocyprididae > Hypophthalmichthys > Hypophthalmichthys molitrix. The sequence continues at coordinate 12,765,771 of CM075510.1, forward strand.
CAGCATGGGATGTGGCCAAAGGACGCCCACTTCTACACCTTTCTGTGACTCTTCCAGTCTCTCCCTGTGTCTGTTGCAACCTGCTGATGACACTCTAAGCTCAGTGGCAACTTCCCTCTGAGAACATCCCGTTTGAAGCCTCGCAAAGGCCAGATACTGTTGATCGATTGTTAGGTGTCATCTTGGTCTCAGGATGTCAAAATGTGAACAGCATAATGAAGATGACTGTTTAAATACAAATTTTCATAAAACCAGAACATTTAGTGGTCAATTCATGGATCAGACACTTGTTGTGATTTTTGCGGATAATCACCTTGTTAGAAAACGGCATGTTATGCAAAAAGTACTGAAACATTAAACAGTTGGACATGTGCATTCTAAAGTTTAGAGAAGGTCAAATTAAGTTCACCCTTAAAGGTTATAGTGCATTTTATGTGCATTCTGAAATTTCACCCGAAAGTCGAATATCCCTAACTTTTTGTGAGTAGTGTATATGGTCTAGCATTAGTTCTAGTTTTAGAATTGACTTCAAAAGGGAACTGCAGGTTTTGTTTGCCAAAACTTCAGTCCGCTGATCTTTTATCAACTCTAAAAAAGAAACTATTCCTCTGGCCAAGAGGAATAATTCTCTTTTCTAGCACCAATAGTACAAAGCATATAGTAACGAAATCAGAAACGTTAAAGGGACTTGTTTTTTTTTTCATGAGCATCAACAGAGACAATGAAGCATGAATATAATGGATTTAATATACGAAACTACGAATACATATACAACTAAATAAGCAAAGAATATATATACAGAAACGAAAGTAAAGACAGGAAAAGACAGGAAAAGAGAGAAAACAAAAGAATGGCAAAACTTACAGACAGTTCCTTGAGAGCCAGCAAAGAATCAATCACCTTGTTAGATCATGTAAACTTAGCGCATCTAAGAGAGATCAAAATGGTACTTGCATGAGTTTGAGTGCTGAGTTTCAGATAGATAGGTGTGGAGATTCAGTGCGTCCGTGGCTGAAGTTCGTTGGCTTCTTCTGTGTCTCCATGGGAAGTTTGAACTGAGGTAACTTGAGAGGAGTGTGTGATGGGAGCGTGGTCGCTGAGAGATAGCGAGAGACAAAAGAACAGGCGTGTTGTTGTCTTTTAAGGACAAACAAGCCAAAACGCCTCCTTGGATGAACGGGCCAATGTCCAGCGTGGATTTTGAGGCAGGAAAAGTTTTCTTTGTCTTGTTTTATGACCTAATTTGCATAGTTTGACATGTCAGATCTGAGTATGTTTTCTTCCAAAAGATTCTTAAAATGGAATAAAGCATTTTACAGTAATATAACAAACATAGTTGGTTCAGACAGTTGGAGAGGAACATTTTGAATTCAAGAAGTATATGTGTGGAAGACATTATAACCGAGATACATTTTTCCCACTTGAATATAAATAGCTTATATAATAGGGAGACATGCATACACACCGGATACAAAGGAAGTACATTTTGGCATAGTCATATTTTGAGAGAAAGGGAGAAGTTTGTGGATTCCTGTTGATCATTGACACATGGCAACAAAGCTGTCGAATGGGCCATAAATGTCGGGCAGGCCGGAGCCTGACGTGAGATTTACATGAGAAATTCAAGAGGCTAAAAGCCTTTTGAATTCAAAGTTGGTTTGCTTGTTCTATCCAGACTGGACTATTGTAATGCTCTCTTGGCTGGCCTTCCAGCATGCACTGTCAAGCCTCTACAACTGATCCAGAATGCTGCGGCAAGACTGGTCTTTAATGAACCGAAGAGAGCGCATGTCACACCTCTCTTCATCAGTCTGCATTCAGACTGCTCGCATCCTATTCAAGGCTCTGATGTTTGCCTACAGAACGACCGCTGGCTCTGCAAGTGAACGGCGCCTTGTGGTGCCATCACAAAGGGGCACAAAATCACTCTCACGGACCTTCTCCGGGTCTGTTCCTGGCTGGTGGAATGACCTACCACGCTCTATCCGAGCAGCTGAGTCTTTAGCCATTTTCAAAAAAATGCTAAAGATGTATCTTTTTCAATTTTTCGCAACCAATGAAAACGCTAGTAAAACAAACGACTACACTAAAGGTTGGCCTCGAAAGTGTTCCTTATAACATGTCGAAGAAACCTAATTCATGGATATTGACATGCAGCTAGGAATCGTGTTTCGTGACATTTATACGTGCCTGAGTTTGACGCTGGGGAAACACATAAAGCATCTGCCTGTGAACGCTTTATATAACTACAATATAGGTGGGTCTAAATTGGAGTGATCACTTATATCAATGTTATATATATTGTCATATCGACCAAACCTAAAACTTTTATAGATTTTGTCTGTGTTTATTTAAAAACACAATTATGCAGAATATAAGATGGTAAATAATTTAATTAATGAGTTGTCAACACAATATATAACAATATATAGGGTATGATTTTACTTCATAATCCAACATTTTGACACATTTGGAAGTTTAGAAGTTTCATTAGAAATATTGTTGAACTTATAAAGTTCATAACCCTCTTCCTCCAAGAAGATTCTGATCTCATTCTAATGCTTGCAGCCCTCCTTGTTTCCCAGCCATTATCTGAGCCCCATATGTGCAGTTCTTTACACAGTCCACACATTTCCGATCAGAATCTTTCAAGTAATGCCAAGTTTACACTACAGGGCTTTAAACGTCAGCAGATCGCTGTGCTGTTCAGACTACATGACTTGCTGTGGAGTCTTGAAGTCGTTGTGGTGTTCACACTACGTGACACTATGTAAATGATCCGCAACAGGGGGTTACACACTACATGAGCTGACAACAACTCTGTCACCCAACGACTTTATTTGAAGATGGACATTGGAAAGAAATTAAATTAAATTTAGAATTAGTCAGTCAGATTTATAGGCTACAGCACGTGAATTCATCCATTTGCACCGAAATACATGTGGCCGGTGAACTGGGAGAAGAATAGAATGAGCTTTATAGTTACTTACACAATGTGTATCTGATATGAATAAACGTCGGCAAATTATATTTGAATGGATTGTTATTGCTGCTTCCATAGACATCAGTGTATATTTCATTGGCTGTTGCATCACGACACGTGACACCACAGGATATCGAGTCGGCTGACAGCTACAGATATTTAGCATGCTAGATATTTGTCTGGCTTCAGCGAGGTGTCGGCGACGTGTCAGCAAGCCTCTATGATGCATTGTTGAGTAGTTCACGCATAAAAAATTGGCGAGCACCGATCAAACGCTGATTTTCCCCAGATCACAGCCCAACCTGTCGGCGAGCTCGTTAACTTAAAATCCTGTAGTGTGAACTTGGCATAAGTGTCAGAAGCAAATATTTTGGGGCAGACAAGACGCTTTATTACCCACTGTTGTAAAGGTTATTTGGAGGGCAAGATATGCATCGTCATATTTTTTTTTTTTTGTCTTTGTTTTGAGAGTTGTGACATTTGAATTAGATTAATCTTTGAGTTACGTTTACCTGGCTCTGGCCATTCTTTTACAAACTTGTGCATGTTTAGTGCAGAACCATGCATCATTCATTTATATTTTCCAATTCTGATTCTTCAATCACGCCATCTAGCGGTACTGCGAGTCAACAAAATAATAAGATAATAAAATGATGATAAAATGCCAAATTAATTATTTATTTACTTGTGTGGCAAGTAAACAATTGGTAATTAATAAAAAAAAAAAAAACTATGCCCCTCCCCGTTTGGGAACCACTGCCTTACACCTAGTGTTCTGTCTTTTTTTTATGTTGATGTTTATTGCTAGAAAATTCCATGAGGTAGAGGCAGCCTTTGAATACAAGTGCTTAAGAATATGATGCGTTCGTCACTTCCTCTAACATTCAGCCTCTCATGCACAGAACTTGCCAGGTGTCAGCTGGATTTGGCTGAGCTCTCAAGTTTAATCCAAAAACTTAATTGGCATGAAGGTGGTCTACCCATCACAAGCACCGACCTGGAACGTCGCATCAGCATGCAGGTGAGTCTGCTTTTATTAATCTGACACAGAATGGACATGACATCTGCTGTCTGTGTGCCATAGCTATGGAGTCAATATAATGCCATATTGTTTTGCAAAAGAATAAAGTATTGCAAAAGAAAAATAATGTATTGCAAAAAAAAGTATCTGTCGTTTGAACTGGCGTTAAATGCGCGCCTTTTGTGATGCGGTTGCAGTATTCGTTCTACCAGGCTTGACTCTCTCATGAGGGATGAAAGTTGAGCGCCTGCACCCCACGGTCGGGTCCTGCAACCCCCATAATGGTGAGGCGTGATTAAGCGTCCGGGTTGTAGTCTGAGCACGGACGAGTCAAACAGGAAGTTTTCCTTAACACTATTAACACTATTGTTCTTTATGTATCTAATTCTGAGGAATTAATCTAATTCTGAGACAGAAAAGTGCTGTAGTAATTATTATAAAATTATATATAATTATATATAAATATAGTAATTATATAAAAGTCACTGAAATAAGGCCACAAAACACATACTGAGAATGTGTCCACACGACTTCTGGGTACTGAATGTAGAAGCCTAGAATTTTTGCTTCAAAATGATGTGAAAATCATCTTGCCTACTCATTCACATTTAAACAACATATTAATTTAAATTTTGTAAATTTTTGTAATTTTGATCAGCATATTAGAATGATTTCTGAAGGATCATGTGACACTGAAGACTGGAGTAATGATGCTGAAAATTCAGCTTTGATCACAAGAATAAATTACTTTATAAAATATATTCAAACAGAAAACAATTATTTTAAATTGTAATAATATTTCACAATATTACTGTTTTTACTGTATTTTTAATTAAATAAATGCAGCCTTGGTGAGCAGACGAAACTTCTTTTAAAAACATTAAAAATCTTACAATGTCCAAACTTTTGACTGGTAGTGTACATACATTTTCACTCTCGCATACATAAATTTCTACTCTCACACACGCTTACATTCTCCATTCAGACATGCGTTTTTACTCGCACACTTACATTCTCCTTTCACATACATACATTATTACTCACACACTTACATTCTCCTTTCACATACAGTACATGTGTATATTTTGGGTTGTTTTTAGCCCAAGGGCTGGGTAAACATAGGACAGAACACAGGTTGGGCTAATTTTACTCAGCAAATTGGGTTATTTACCCAGCATAAAGGGTTGATTTTATTTTTTTTTAATATGACATAGCTTTAGTATTTACAGATTATATATTCTCAGTGCTCATTTAGATTATTTAAAGTTATTGTAGTTTCCAACCTTTTTAGCCTCATGTACCCCCACAACTCCATCAATAAGGCTCAAGTACCCCTTTATCGACACTAAACCAAAGTAAATGTGGCGTTTATATTTGAATGCAGTTGTCACAATGACCTAATTTACCAATGAACCAGTTTTATTGATTGCAATCCAGACTTGAAGATATTGGAAACATTTGAATAAGAAACACAATGTAATTGTAAATGTAATTGGACATTCCAGCACTTCAAATGCTATTTTTAATATGATGACAAAAAAACATTATTTATTCATCCTTCAGAGATTGTCCTCATTTGTAAAACTGAAAGATTCAAAATGTAGGAAATCCAACATTTGATGGAAAACAAACACTTTTGTTTAAAAATAAAAAGACACAAATACCACTATAACCAGTAGATGGCAGCAGATAAGCACTTTTTGGCTTATATTAGCCATTTCCACTCTCCAAGTTCAGCACTTTATGTACTAAAGTAGGAAAAGTCACAAAGTCTTTCAAATAAATCTTTAAATTACAATGTGTTTACTACGCTTTTCATGAGAGGATTTGTGAGCATAGGACTTATTAAACTAGCACTAAAAATAAACATATTCAGTGTTTTGAGGGATACTGAGCTGAATCTAACTTAAACACCTCTGATTGGCCATTATTTTTTTTCAACAGTAATGCCTGTGCTTGGCTACAATACTCAATGCTGCAAAATCTCACTGTAAATAGACACATTTGCAGCGATTAACGCGCCAGGTTGGGGTGAAGCTGGGGCGACTGACTGCACCCCTAGCAAGCCTATTACGCCTAAGAGACAGCCCTGAACAAACCAAGCAAAATCTAAATCTTTTGCATACTCCCTGGAACACGCACATGTACCCCCAGTTGGGAATCACTGATCTAAACATTTGCAAAATACTCCACTCAACCACTGGTTTATGACAACTTTATTTTCGATACAGTTCTTAATGCAGCTTATGTTATATAGTTTTTACCATGCGTGTTGTTTAACACACATTTTAGAAGTAAAAATGATACATTAGGTCTAAAAGTAATTCAAGTGTAATCAAAAGTCCTATCCCATTTCCACCGTAACGATGCGGATTCTCCTGCCGGAGATGGGCTCGCGTTTGGCGGCGGAACTAATTTCAGACCATTGCCCTGAGTCTCACTTGTAGCCGAAAGATGCTGTGGCTGCTTCCATAACCTGCCCATAAACAATCAGTGCACAGTTCTTAGAACACATTTTAATATCCAAAGTAATTATATTCAGTATCTTTAGGAATAAATTGTTAATTTTATGCAAGGCATCAAGTGTTTGATTCATCCGAAAGACGGATGCGACACTCGTTTACTGACATTGCATCCCTGTAGTTTGCTTTGCATTAAATAAAATGATTTACAGCACAGCAACGATTTTATAGATGAAATAAAACGTACATAAACCTGTATTTCATCAAAAAAATGCACCAAGTCGGCCAGGCGGCGCTGAGAAGCTGAATGTCACGTGATGATCGCGCCTGACCTGCCTTCCGTTTCCATTATACCCCTTCCGTTTCCACTATACTCACACAGACATACATTCTTCTCTTACATACAGATATTTTTATACATACTTTTTTCTTACGGAGTTATTTATAATAAAAGAATGAAAGGAGAATGTAAGTGTGTGAGAGTAGAATATGTATGTATGTGAAAGGAGAATGTATGTGTGTGAGAGAGTAGAAATATATCTATGTGAAAGGAGAATGTAAGTGTGTGAGAGGAGAATATATATGTATGTGAAAGAAGAATGTAAGTCTGTGAGAGAGTAGAAATATATATGTGAAAGTTGTAGGCTCAGTGTAGGCTCACGGAAAGGAGGGGTTTATAGAGACTGACTCTTTGAACTGCTTATAATGAATCGTTTACACAACATTGAAAACTCGTGAAATTAAATGTATATTATGAGAAAACGAAAGTGTTTTTTGATCTTGCATGCATGTAAACCTGTTGTAGGAGACTCACAAAACAATATTAAGAACCTTAAAAAAGGCTTTATAGGGACACTTTAAATCATATACAGTACTAGTCAAAAGATTAGACACATTACTATTTTTAATGTTTTTGAAAGAAGTCCCATGCTCATGAAGCCTGCATTTATTTGATCAAAAATACAGAAAAAATGGCAATATTGTGAAATATTACAATTTGAAATAATGGTTCTCTATTTTAATATACTTTGAAAGTCATGCTCTTCCTCTGAGGTTACAGTTCTTTTTTTTTTTTTTTAATGACAGAATGGACTTTGAGAATGAGACTGCAGATCATGCATAATGATCATTTTCTTTATTCTACAAAAAGCACATTTTGTTTTTACTGTGAGTGTCAATTTTGGACATACAAGTGTTGTACATCATTCAAAACTGTAAAATGTCTTTTTTGTGTGTGTACAGAGTATTGTGAGTCTCTTTCGCAATAGTAAGAAATAAACCAAGGTGGTATCGCTGGCAGGACCACCGACCCCTGAGAGTTAAAGTTTTAGCTTCCGCCAGATTAGACAGATTAGATCTGTTTTGGTTGCATGAGACCATTTCTGTTTGTACTTACTACCTGCTCCTGTAAGCCTTCTGGTTTCCTTTGATCTCCATGCTGAGGCATGAAGATCATAAGGGATTCCATAATTGGTGGAAATGTGCTGATGCCTTTCTACTGTTTTTCAGTAGCTGCGGTGTCCTCACTGAAGGCTCCGAACTGGCCATTTGGGTTTTATGTTCTGCTGAATGGCAGGTTCAGTAAGTCGTTAGGCTTTTGGTAAGTTGTGCTGAGTTTAGGATGTAGTTGGCCCTCCTCTTGCTTTAGAGAGTTGTTATTTTGAGGCCTCTGTCCTCAGAGCTCAATCACACAGTGTTGTTGAGTTGTTGTGCTCCATGTGAGCTTCGTTGGCTACTTTGAGCATTGCTAGGGCTCCTCTCATCAGAGAGTTCTCTATTGAGGCCTCCGCTCGCCAGAGCAGTATGGCAGGTTGTAGGCTCTCTGTGAGCCTCCTTGCATGGTATCCTATGTGTGGGGCGTGGTTAGGCCTCCTCTTGCTTTAGAGAGTCATCGTGCTGAGGCCTCTGCTTCTAGACCTCGGCCATGTACTGCAAGCGTCATCAGGCCTCCTTTCGCTACAGAGTTTCCTTCATTGTGGGTTCCGCTCGCCAGAGCTCCACTAGAACAGCATCTGTGAGTTGTAGGCTCTCTGTGAGCCTCCTTACGAGATATCCTGAGTGTGTGGCGTAGTTAGGCCTTCATATTGAGCCCTCTTCTTCCAGAGCTCGGCTAGGTGGTGGGGTAGTATGCTAGGCTCTCTGGAGCCTCCTTGGCTACTGACCTTAGTGTGTGGTGTTGCTAGGCCACCTCTCATTTTGAGAGTGTCGTATTAGGCCTCCACTCTGCAGAGCTGCACATGCCAGTTAGCCTCCTTGGACACTGGTCTGAATAAGAGAACATTGTTAGGCTTCCTCCCTCTTTGAGGCATCCTGTTGAGGCCACTGTTCTTAAGAAGTTGCTGGTGTAGGGGAGAGGACTCCTTTGAGTCTTTGACTTAGCTCAGCCAATAAGGCACTCATCCCTTCCCGTCTAGGGGATGCAGCGCGAGTCCCCATTCGAAAGGGAATGTCTCCGGTTAGTCTTTGAGTCTATTTTTATATATATATATATATATATATATATATATATATATATATATATATATATATATATAGTTATATATAGTTATAGTTTATATATATATATAGTTTTTTAGAGCTCTGTAATGCTCACGTCTCCTCATTTTGGGTAAAACTGTAATAAATATAACTCCTCTTTATAGACTTAGTAAACCTGAGAATCCATCAATATTTCTCCAAATATGCACACTTTTTAAGGGGACCGATTATGCCCCTTTTTAAGAGATGTAAAATTCTCTGATGGTAAAATTCTCTAAAAGTCTCTGATGTCCCCAGAGTATGTATGTGAAGTTTTAGCTTAAAATACCTCACAGATAATTTTTTATAACATGTTAAAATTGCCACTTTTTGGTGTTGAGCAAAAACACACAATTTTTGTGCATCCCTTTAACCCTCAGAGTTTGGCTGGTCGCGCCAGCGATACCACCTTGCTTTTTTTTTACTCAAAATACTCCGTCAATTTTGCACATACAATTAAGAGTTATACACCATTTTAATCTGTGAAATATCTTTTTATTTGTGTACACTCAGAGTAAAAACAAAATGTTGTGCTTTTTGCAAAATAAAGAAAACTGTTTTATCATGTTTTATCTGCATTTTATAGCCATGATTAGCGATCTCTGGAAGCCTCTGTTAGTTCCTGGAATGTCACATGGTATGCCTGTTCTTCTAACGAGATATTTGTGGACTAAATGTGCACAGAGCGCCCTCTGGCTGCAAGTATGAATTCAAAACACAGTATTCAGTGCTCCTAGTGATGACAATAAATATTGAATAAATATTACTCCTCTGTATAGAAAACTGACATAAACATATGAGAATCCATCAATATTTCTCCAAATGCACATGCTTTTAAGCTAAAAGCCCTGATGGATGTTTGTTAGGTAACGACTCCGTTTTTCATATTCATAACTCCTGACACGTAGGCTATTAACAAATTACGGTCACTATAAGAGTAAAACAGAGATCAAAATGTGAAGCTTGAGTCTTAGATTTTTTTTAATGATGTATAGTTTGTCAACTGCACATTAACATTTAGGCTATATAATATAATAAATATAATAGCCTGAAATGCCATAGAGGTAACATGAATGTTCAGATGCTTTGCATCACAGACATACATTATATTAAAGTATATTAAAATAGAAAACCATTATTTGGTTAGAGACTTGAGACTTCTTTTAAAAACATTATAATAGTAATGCGTCCAATATTTTGACTGGTAATGTAATTTAAACTATATAGGCCTATACAAAATTTTCTTCACATGTGCAATAATACGTGCATGCATGAGATCACAAAAATCATGGTTTTTTTTGTCAAGAGTGGACATTATATTTACGTCAATACAGCTGATATGATCCTTTTATCAGAGGCTTTTTTCACATAGCCTACCTGACTGAAAGGGCTCATTATGCGGGTCATTATGCAGTTCATTATGCAGGTCTTTGTCTTCTCAGGTGTGAATTACAGCATTATTCATGAAGGTTCACACCTCTCCGCATACTGTGTTTCTTGACAAAAAAGTGTCTCAGAAAATTTAAATCAATATATTGTTTTATAGGAACGAGTAGGCAGGATAATTTTTACATCATTTTGAAGCAAAAACTCTAGTCTACAACCTCCAATACCCAGAAGTCTTGTGAACACATATATAAAATTAGATTCTTAGACTCTTATTTCAGTGACTTAAGTTTTTTTTTTCTTCAATAACCACATATAAACGTTATTCCTTCAAAGATACAAACACATAAATACATGTTTATTATGGTAGCCTAGTTTGTGCTGAATACACTGTAATGACATCTTTTCCATTAATATGTTTATGAACAACTGAATTAAGCACAAATGTCAGGGCACGTCAAAACTTCTCCAGGGCCCCAAAAATCCTCAGACCCCAGAGGGTTAAATGCAAATGGGCTGCTGCTCCAGCCTAAAGGCAGGAACACACCAAGCCAACGCCGACGAGAGCAGGTTGGCTCACGTCGGCAGCGTCTGGGTCCACAGTTATCCTGACACGCCATACCGACGCTCGACAGCCGATGGCCAAGTAGCACGTCCGTTCTGCGCCTGCGTAAGATGAAATGCCTTTCCGTACCAGCAGGTGGCAGTAGCTGAACAGTCAATCAGAATGATCAGATAGCCCGACGGACTGACGAGCTCCGACGCCAATTCAACATGTCAAATCGGCCGAAAAAAAGCCCACGAGGACCAACTTCAGCCGATGGTGCGGAACACACTGAGAAAACTTAGGCCGAAAAATTGCCTGACGGCTGACTGTCAGCTTGGTGTGTTCCTGCTTTAAGAGGGTGGAGGTTCAAGAGCTGATGTTCCGATCTCCGGTGACAGAACAATCTTATGCACTAATAATATCAGAAAATCTCTGTTGCAGTGTTCAGTTCGAACCGGAGTCTGAAAATGATGCCTACAGAGCCAGAGAATATATGCTGCATGGAGAACAGGTTTAGTTTAGTTTAATTAAGATTATAACTTATATTGTCATTTTGCTTTTATCCACTATTAGTACTTTTCACTCCAGAAAATCACAATAAGAGCTGAATAAAACGGTACAAGAAGTGTGTATTAACCCTCTGGGTTCTGAGGATTTTTGGGGCCCTGGAGAAGTTTTGACATGCCGTGACATTTGTGCTTTTTTCAGTTGCTTATAAATATATTAATGGCAAAAGTGTCATTACACTGTATTCAGCACGAACTAGGCTACCATAATATATGAGCAACATGTATGTACATGTTTGTATTTTTGAGAGAATAACCTTTGTGTGGTTATTGAAAAAACAAAAAACTTAAGTCACTGATGTAGTGATTTTACTTTCGCACATCCAAGGATGCACAGTAAAATAGGGATTGGTACTCACGTCACCGCTGACGTTGTGATTTTTGGATCACACGTCTCTTAAGGTGTGATTATGAGTACATCAGATGACCACCTCTCCCCCTTTTCCTAGTTCAGGGCACCAGTCAAGGTCTTGTACCTTTGCAGTATGAGAACACACTCAACAGGGGCTTTTCATTCATTTAGAATTAATGTAAAGTGGTCAGCTAATTTATTTGAAAGATTGGTGAGATTGCTAACTTGTAGAGCCTTTTCTGTATTATCAGCACAAGGAAGACACAAGTGTAATAAAATAAATTTTATTAACAAAAGATAAACAAGAATAACTAACACAACTACTAAATGAATACCATGAATGATAAAGGAATAAAGTGCATAAGATACATAGAATACAAGTGATTAAGTTGGTGTGGCTATGGAAGAGTTACGTTATCTTATGGAAAGATTAACTGTTTCTCTGAAAATAATAAGGTGGAGAACCTTATTATGCACTAAACAAATAAAGGAAAGATTATTTGTTATTAACTAACATCAGCTATATTACAGCTAATGGGAATTAAGAAATTAGATACTGATAATATATAACAATGCCAAGGTCTCTGGAAAGAGGTTTGGTTAAGTGATATTTACGTTCCACTTGGTTGAGTCCAATGACGGTGACGTCTTCCACTGGTTGTGCTGGGTGACAATGCAGTGGGGAGAGGAGCCAGAATCTGTTTCTGCAGTCTTGAACACGAAGCTCTGTGGGATGCTGATCTCCTGGAGTACCAAAGGATCCTAAAATCTGGAACACGCAGGTGTAGGTGCAGAAGGTCCTTAACAATCTGGAACACGCAGACGAAGGTACCTTGAAGTGAAGATTTGCTCTTCTGAGCTTAACCTTGTTGCAGATGTTGTTACTGTCTTGCTGGACGGAAACAACATAGTGTTTGTCAATGTCTCTTTCCTCACAGGCTGGAGGCTCAGAACGTGGTCGTATCTGTTGCTGCCTCACTAGCTGTAGACTCAGATCATGGGATCTGTTGTTGTCTCTCTGGACGAACCAGAGGCTCAGAACGGTGTTGTATCTGTTAGTATCTCAGCTTCGCAAGCTGGGACTCAGAACGGTATATCTGTTGTGTCTCACCCGATGGGAGATTCAGAACAAGGAGTGTCTGTTGGAAGGGTACCTTTATCCCTTTCCGATGAGGAGGAGATTGCAATTTGGCACTTCTCCATTCAAGTGCTGTGATTGGCTGCTGGCATCGGTAGGGACACACACAGTGTGGCCCACCCTTCTTTCCCCTGTGGAGCTAATTTGCATAAAGCACAAAGTTGGAAGTCTTTACAGTGTCTTTAAAGTTTACCAATGCATTTCTCACTTTCCAAACCACCACCAGAATATCTTTGGCAATATTCTAAACAAATAGAGACTAAACATGATGGAAAAAGATTGAACTGTCATGCATTCATTCAATTGTACATTAACAGCTGAATTTGTGTCTGATGTTGCATTACAAATAGCTGTCACTGAGAATACTTATTTCTGTGAATAAGTATGAAATGGATGTGTAGTTTGCATCAGTTCTAAGGTTTTCAAACATAGTTTTAAATGGATTTGGATGGATCTTTGTGATCTCTCTTTGTTTCACCCATTGCTGCTGAGGAATTTTTATGGCAGTCTCTGGCCAACCTTAGGAAGTAGTGTCTAGATGGGTGAAGGGCAGAAACTGCATGTGGACCAATGAGAAGTCCTGTCCTTCCCAGGCTTGGTACAAGAGGACTTCTTCTTGCCCTCTAAGAGGTGTCTGGATCTTGTCCTTACATCTTTATCTGATGGCATTGGACAGTTTGTTTTAGTCCACCAAGATCCAATCAAAATGTAGCAAACCTTTGTCCGCTATTAGGGACAGAGAGGGGCCCGGCCATAAACTGGGCCCTGGAATGTGCTGTTCACTACACTGAAATAAGGCCACAAAACAAATACAAAATTCTGGGTATTGGAGGTTGTAGACTAGAATTTGCGCTTCAAAATATTATTCTGCCTACTCATTCATATAGAACAATATATTGGTTTTAAATTTTGTAAGATAGATTTTTGTCAAGAAAGACGGTATGCAGGGGGTTTGAATCTTCATGAATAATGCTGTGATTCACACCTGAGAAGACAAAGACCCGCATAATGACCTGCATAATGACCCGCATAATGAGCCCTTTCCGTCAGGTAGGCTATGTGAGACGACACTAAAAAAAAATCAAAGGACAAAGTAGTTTTTTTTGGTAGTTTATTCAGAATATAGTTAACAATATAAATGAGACACATTTTGAATAAATGAGGGCACATTTTGAGATGAATAAATCATGTTCAAAGATATAAGTGAACATCACTTACCTGGCATTCCAAGGTGTTTTGTGTTTCTGCACCAGAGGATAAAAAAAAAAAACTAACTTTCCTGCTTCCAGTCAGTGATCTCACCATTATATTCATTCAGAATGTCCAGTGTAGGCCAATATCTGGTCACTATGATTCTCAAATCTGTGAGATAAAAGAGAAAAACCCTCTGTGATCATGCTGATATATCACGTTAATATAATGTCCAAACATGATTGTATAGGCATAAATTTAAAATTACAGTACCAGTCAAAAGATTGGACACTTTACTATTTATAATGTTTTTGAAAGAAGTCTCATGATCATCAAGCCTGCATTTATTTGATCAAAAATACAGAAAAAAAACCCCTGCAATACTGTGAAATATTATTACAATTTAAAATAATGTTTTTCTATTTTATTATACTTTAAAAAATAATGTATTTCTGTGATGCAAAGCATCTAAACATTCATATTACCTCTCTGGTATTTTATATATTAAATATAGAGCCTTGATGTTAATGTGTAAATGATGAAATTTCAATGTTTGTTTAGACATGTCTCATTTTTGTGTCATTAGTATTCACTACCTTAGTTCAGTTTCTGAGGGAGTATCAGATTGGACTTCATTCAGAGAGAGACTGCGGCTCGCACATCGTGTTAGTTTTCTTTATTTAGCAAAAAGCACAACATTTTGTTTTATGTGTGTACACATATAAAAAGACATTTCACAGATTAGAATGGTATATAACTCTTAATTGATATGTCTAAAATTGATAGTATTTTTAGTCTCTTTCACACTGGTAAGAAAAAAACCGAGGTGGTATCGCCGGCGATACCGCCGACTCCAGAGTGTTAAAGTATTTTATCTGAACTCTCTCTCCCTTGTATTATCATCAACATAAACCGTGAATTACATAAAAACAATCGTTACAACTAACATTAAACGAATATATACAGACCTTATGCCTTTTCGGGGGGTGCTTAATAAACTGGTAAACTTTATATCTGTAAAACAACTCCGATGGACTGTAATAAAATGTGCTCTCTCCCTTTCTGCCATGACCAGTATCGCTCTGGAGAGGATCATAAACAGTTTGTACTGATCCATCCTTGAGTAATAACTTCAACCACAGTGTACTCATTGACGCAGATGGTGCCTCGTATGTTTATTGGTACATCCTACAACAGAACATTTGTAATGTGTTTGGGTTAATTTTTGGCACAGACATTGTAGATCTCTAGCATAGAGGCGTCCAATCCTGCTCCTGGAGGGCCACTGTCCTGCAGAGTTTAGCTCCAACCCTAATTAAACACACCTGCTAATCAAGGTCTTACTATAGGCTAGAAACTTCCAAGTAGGTGTGTTGAGGCAAGTTGGTGCTAAACTCTGCAGTACAGGACCCTCCAGGACCGAGTTTGGACACCCCTGCTCTAGCTGATACAGCGAGTAAACAGAAATGGCGGACTCTGTGCTTTTCATTCAGGGATGTGTCCATGCTAACAGGGCAGATCATCACCAGTCATGGTCGGGGTTTCAGCGCGGTCAGAGAGATTGATAATGATTAATGGGGATTATAAAAAAAAGTATTGGGTGGATTTTTACCATTATAGGCTCGTTGTTTACACACACTGTGGACACACGTGTTCAAACACCTTTTTAAAAGTGAATTTTGCATAATAGGTCCCCTTTAAACTAAAAGCCCTGAGGAACGTTGTTTATTCAGGTGTTTTCATAACGACCATACAGGAGTTTTTCTAAATGGATGCAGATGATCATATTTCATTTTAAAGGTATCAACACTTTACAATAAGGTTCATTAGTTAACATTAGGCAACTACATTAGTTAACATGAACTAATAATGAACTGCACTTATACAGCATTTATTAATCTTTGTTAAAGTTAATTTCAACATTTACTAATTATTAAAATCTTGTTAACATAGGTTAATGCACTGTGAACTAACATGAACAAACACTGAACAACTGTTTTTTCATTAACTAATGTTAACGAAGATTAGTAAATAGTAACAAATGTATGTGGTTAGTTCATGTTAGTTAGTACATTAACTAAAGTTTAACTAATGAAACTCATTGTAAAGTGTTTCCAGTTTGTCACTAAGATATGTTGAATAAAACAAGTTAATAAAACAAAAAATAAGCTTGAGTCTTAGACCTTTTTAATGATAGTTTGTGAAGTTAATTATTTTATTTACATTTACAACTTGCGTTAAAACTAGCAGTAACTTTGAACAAACGTTAATGTAAAAAAAAAAGTGTGCTAGCATCCTCCTGTGGGTTAACAGGTTTTAAGCTAACGCTGGTAATGCATGTTTAGTTAACAAAACGAAACCATAAACATTTTAATGCTAGTAAAAGTGTCACGTCTTGTTTTGGTGTTTTGTTTCATGTTCATGCTTCATGTTTTATTTTCAAGTTCAGATTAAAGATTCAATGCTTCATGTTTCCTGGTGGTTTGCCATGTGCTCCCATGTCATGTAATTTCCTGCTCCTCATGTGGTCATGTCATGTGCTTCCCTAGTCTTATGTGTCATTGGTTGATTTGGTCATGTGGTTTCAGTTCTGTTCTGTCATTTGGTCATTGTCTTGATTGTTCACAGGTGTTCCTTGTTTGTCATTAGTCTCTCTGTATATATAGCCCTCATGTTTCATTGTTATCTTGTCTAGCTTTGTGTCCCTGTACCACTGTGGGTGAGTTTTATGTATCTGTTTTGTGCCAAGCCTTTGTTTTGACGTTGGATTTATGTTGGACATTGTAAATAAACTGCACTTGGGTTCTAACTGCAACTCACCTCAGTGGACTTACAACAAGGAAATGATCCCCCCACATCAGCCATGGTGCCTTGATCAGTTGTGATCTGCGTCTCGAGCAGATGACTTAACTTGGAGGGAGGCATGACCAGGCCCGCTGAACACGCCCCACATCAAAACAGTGCCATGAAGTGAAACGCACAGAAAAGTGAAGCTCAAAGGAAAAACGGTATCACGAGCAAACACTTGACTGAAACGCAGAATAAAAGGAGCGTTGCAAATGAATTAGTAGGTGTGACCATACAAAATATGTTGCAGAGATAAAATAGGATCAAAGTTCATAAGCTTCTTTTACAACTGTCATTGATTTTTGCAACCCACTACAAATCGAGTAAATCACTCGCATATGCGACCAAAATTCACGAGAGGCAACGAAAAATTTTTCAATGGCTAGTAAATTGTATGATTACAGTTGCCAGTAATTGAGTTGGGGGCAAAAAATATGTTTAGCGCAGATATAATTTCATTGCCTGCTGAGCTTTACACACCGTCATTTGGCTGAGAGCGCCCTCTGTCACTTTCTCTCACACACTCTCACCGTGAGAGAAAGAGAGAGCACATGCAGAGCTTGTTGACAGAACTGTCACCATCCTGATTGGAGCAGTGCTGTGTAAAAAGCTTAATCCAGTACTCACATGCTGTCAGACCCTGCTGGGCACGTGCTTCGGATGTGCAGTTTGCGCGCACAACTTCTCACGCAGCGTGCACGAGTTATCTTTCACTTGAATGTTTAAATTGGCAGGGCTTAAAAACACGTGCAAATTATAAACTTTTGTGATTAACTCTTAAAGTGACAGCAGCCTAATATTCATGCTGCTGTCTGTTTTTAAATTTAATGAAACAATAGACTCAATATATCATTTAATGCTCTTGACTGAATAACTTTTAATTTTATCCATATTTAATTTATTAAGTGAAGACTATTTAATTTATAAACTGAAGACTATGCAAACATTTGATTACTTTATTCAGTTTCTGTACCTAATCTACCTAATCTGTATCTAACTAGATCTACCTTTAAAAACCTGAAAAGCACTATTTAATTTGCATCTTTGTTCTGTTGTTATTT
This sequence comes from Hypophthalmichthys molitrix, assembly GCA_037950675.1. NCBI lineage: Eukaryota > Metazoa > Chordata > Actinopteri > Cypriniformes > Xenocyprididae > Hypophthalmichthys > Hypophthalmichthys molitrix. The sequence goes on from CM075510.1 coordinate 12,783,842, forward strand.
TTGCTATTGATTGTAGTATAGTTATTTGTTCTTATTTTATTACAGACTGTTTATTTGACTTTAATGGTGTTTGAAATTTATATTTTATATGTATAATTTACATTATATTTATGTAGATTTTTTTCATTTGCATTGTTCTTGCATTGAATGTAAAAAGTCCAGTGAGTAATACAAAACATTTACAAGCCAATGTTGACTCAAACTTCATTGTGTCTGTAGAGGGTTGTTTTGCAATTAATTGTCTTTATTTTTGCAGTTCTTTATTTTTGTTTGCAAAACAATTGCTCAATACATTTTTCTTTTTGCAAAACTTTTTCTTTTGCAATACTTCATTATTTTGCAAAACTATATGGCATTATATTGACTCCATACATATCCAGTTAACATAAAGCAAATGTAAAAGTAAAAGTGGTGAGCATTTGGTGGTAGCCAAATGTTCACCAGTGGTAGCTGTATTAAATAATCAAGAGGTAAACATGGTTATTTTCCAGAATCTTAGTCTTGAGAAACCCAAAAAGAAGTCTGGAAAGCTCTGGGGTCATTCCCGAACACTATCACGAGTCGAATCGCTTGATTTTGTAAGTTCATCACAATTATGTTCCTTGTTTGTGGTTTAATAAACTTTTATTTTTGTTTTTATACATGTGTGCCTAAAAAGTCACACACAATTTTGTCATTCACCACAGGTGCATATGCATGTAAATGTATTCTTACCCTCATTATAATGAATTGCTGATGAGTCCATCTTATTTTAAATGAGGTAGAGTGTGTTCACAATTAGTAATTTGCATAATACACAGCCAAACCCATCTCCATACTAGTGCTTAGGGGTGGGCGATATGACCAAAATCTTATCACGATATGAGTAATTTTATATCACAATAATGATATATGATGTTGTAATTTTTTGCTTTAAATAAGGTTTTTCATACCATTGCAATTTCATAATTCTTATCACCGTTTTCAATATCATTAAAAAAATACTAATACTAATGAAAAAACTCGAGCAGAAAGAGCAAATGAAACAAACTACAATAGAACAAAGACAGATGAAATAGACCTACCTAAAAACGTCAAGCACTAGAAATACTACATAAAATATAGCCCAATTAGGCGGCAACAAGCACTCAGTCCTCACGCGCTGTATCTCAGACAGCACTGAGAAATAGTCTCTCAGAGGTTGCGTGCATATGCTGAAATGGGTTGTCTTTCGCTGTTTATTGCGTTTTAATGGTTTAAAAAAACACTTGTTTTAAACCACAATGCTTAAAAACGCATGCAAATGATAAGCTTTCATGACCGTGCAGCTTTCGTGATCACTCGGAAGTGTCAATAGTGCAGTATATTTACATACTGCGATATATACGATATAGCAAAGTCTCTAACGATAGACATTTTATTCCGTGCTAATGATATATATTGTCATATCGCCCAGCCCTGCTAGTTCTGAATGCTATACCAGTGTTATGGTAATATCGCAGTAGCCAAGGGTCAAAACCCTGAAAGTGCAAGAGAATTTTACTGTAACAGTAGTATTGCAGTTACATTACTGTTGTATGTGTGGAATGTAGTAAATATTCCCAGGTAGCATACTCTGACTGTAAGCAGTTGTCTCAAACTATGCATGAGGCAAGTTTTAAGGCCACCAGTATTTGTATTTTAACTGGGCAGCATCTATCTACCTTAAGGAACAACCAAAATCTTCATAACTGTATGAGAAAAATGTTTGTGTTTTCCCCCTTAAGTCAAATCATCTTCATTTATATGCCGCTTTTTACAATACAGATTGTTTCAAAGCAGCTTTACAGTGATAATAGAAAAATTGGCAGCTCCAGGAAAAAGTTACCAAGCTAAAGTAAGTTTTTAATTGAATAACTTCCGTTGTAAAAATCGTTAATTATTAACTTGGGGGGACGCTTAAATGACACCTTTTTAACTGAAAACAGAAGACTTTTAATGTGTTTTTGCCGTTAATTTACTTGTTTAGTCTATAGGTATGTGCGTTTGAATGCTTAGTCTTTTTTTACAAAGTGACATTGCCAAATTACTTGTCTGGCCCGCATAATACAGAATTATTAGTCGCTTCAGCGGATCCATGCGAGTTTGACACTTCAAGGCTGCGTTGTCGTCATGTCTAGGTGCAGGTCCTTCATCTCATCTGGATATGGCCTGGACCTGGCAACCTACGGTAAACCTCAGAATAAACAGATAGAGACTAATATTAGCGTAGACACCATTCTTCTTATGATGTAGCGAGTACATCAGGTGTTATGGAAAGTGTTCCCGGTTCCGGCTGACCTAATTTATGCAGCCTAACAATTAACATGATTTGAATTATAGTAGATAGTGTTATGTATATTCCAGGTTAAAGAGATCTGTTTTTAGTCTAGATTTAAACTTCCCGAACAATGCTAGGAAGACTGTTCCAAAGTTTAGGTGCTAAATAGGAAAAGGATCTACCGCCTGCAGTTGATTTTGATATTCTAGGTATTATCAACTGGTCCAAATTTTGAGATTGCAATAGACGTGAAGGACTATGTGTTAAGAGCTCTCACAAGTACTGGGGAGCTAAACCATTTATTGCTTTGTAAGTAATTGACAAGATTTTAAAATGTATTGTTTAATAGGGAGCCAATGCAGTGTTGACAGTACCGGGCTAATGTGGTCATACTTCCTGGTTTTAGTAAAAACTCTAGCTGCTAAGTTTTGGACCAGCTGAAATTTTATTAGGCATGCAGGGCAACCACCCAGTAAAGCATTAAAGTAATCTAGCCTTGAGGTCATGAACGCATGAACTAACTGTTCCGCATTTGTCATTGAGAGCATATGTCGTAATTTAGATATATTTTTAAGATGAAAGAATGCGGTTTTACAGATGCTAGAATCGTGGCTTTCAAATGAAAGATTGGTATCAAAGAGCACACCCAGGTTCGTTTACTGCTACAAATTGATAATGCTCAGATAAGTATGATTTGAACCATTCCAATGCAATTCCACTAATGCCAACATAATTATTGAGTTTATTCTAAAGAATGTTGTGGTCGATAGTGCCAAATGCAGCACTAAGATCCAGTAATGCTAATAGAGAAATACAGCCACGATCTGATGTTAAGAGCAAATCATTTGTAACTCTAATGAGAGCTGTCTCAGTACTATGGTATAGTCTAAATCCTGACTGGAAATCCTCACAGATACCATTTCTTTCTAAAAAAGGAGCATAGTTGTGAGGATACTGCCTTTTCTAGTATCTTTGACAGAAAAGGTAGATTTGAGATTGGCCTGTAATTGACTAATTCTCTAGGACCAAATTGTTTTTTTTTGTTTTTTTGTTTGTTTGTTTTAAAACAAGAGGTTTAATAGCCAGCTTAAAAGTTTTCTGTATGTATCCTAATGACAAAGATGAATTAATGATATTAAGAAGGCGATCTATGACCCCTGGAAGCATCTCTTTCAGTAGCTTAGTCGGTATAGGGTCTAGATGTTGTTGTTGATTTAGATGATTTAATGAGTTTTGACTATTCTTCCTTTCCTTTAGCAATGAATGAATGGAATTTGTCCTCAGGGACACTACAGTGCACTGTCTGATGTGATACTGTAGTAGATGGTTGCATAGTTATAATTTTTTCTCTGTAATATTATCAATTTTGTAAGTAAAGAAGTTCATAAAGTCATTACTGCTGTGCTGTTTGGAGACATCTGGGGTTGAAGCTTTATTTCTTGTTAATTTAGCCACTGTATCAAATAAATACCTAGGGTCATGTTTGTTTTCTTCTAAAACGGTTGAAAAATAATCAGATCTAGCAGTTTGTCTTTCTGTACGCAATCATGCTCTCTCTCCACGAAATGCGAAAAATGTTTTCTTCCAGCTGCACTCCATTTTTCTGGCTGCTCTCTTAAGGGTCTGAGTGTGCTCGTTGTACCACTGCATTGGACTATTTTCTTTAATCTTTTTTTAAGCGCAGAGGAGCAACTGTGTCTAAAGTGCTGGAAAAGAGAGAGTCAATCATTTCTGTTGTAACGAGTTCTAAGCTGTCTGGTATGTTGGGGAGATTAAACTGATCAGAAAGATTATTTATAAAGCAATCTTGTGGTAGAAGTGATGGTTCTAGCATATTTGTAACAGGGAGGTCGTTGTGCAGCCTTGGCTAAATGTAGTATACATGAGACTAGATAATGAGATGTCATCGCTCTACTGCAGAATTTCAACGGCATCAATATCGATTCAATGTGAAAATATTAGATCTAAAGTATGATTTCGACAATGAGTGTGTCTTGACACGTGTTGTCTAACTCCAATAGAGTTTAAAATGTCTGTACATGCCAATCCCAATGTGTCTTTTTCATTATCTACATGGATATTAAAATCACCAACAATAAGGACTTTATCTGAAGGTTTTTCTCCAAAGTACTTTAAAAATAGAATAATGCATTTTACCATAACGTAACATACATTGTTAATTAAAACATTCGGAGAGGATTAAAATAAGACCAAATACGACATAATGGAAACTCAGAGATACAGCCTTACACTTGAATATAAACATTTAGAGTTTACCTAACACAATTAAAAGTTGTAATTTATGCTAATATAATAGGGAGAGATATATACACAGGGATAAATGGAGTACATTTTGGAATGGTTGAATTTTGAGTTGAATTTAAAGAAAGTCTATATGTATATGTGTGTGTGTGTGTGTGTATTTGCGGTCGTCTGCCCACCAAAGAATTTGGGCCTGGTTTGGGAAATTTGATCTGAGTTGATTAAGACCTTTATGAAGTCACAGGAAGAGTTTCGTGGCAGGCTGTTTGGCATCGACACTGGCAACAAAAGCGTCAAGTGTCCTGTAAAAGTCAGCCATGCCGGAGCCAATGTGTGATTAACATGAAAAGTTCAAGAGGCTAAAAGCGTTCTTAAATTTAAAGTTGGTGTGATGATCTTGATCCTGTCCAGACGTTACAATTTTTACCCTTAAAGGGTTAGTTCACCCCAAAATGAAAATTGTCATTAATTACTCACCCTCATTGAGTTTTTTTTTTTTTTTTTTTTTTTTTTTTTGTATTTACTAATTTGGGGAATAGACACAGTCTCTATGTGATGATATCTAGGTGAAAGAGTCGGAGGGAAGTCTTTATCTGACTTCTGTGATGTGAGACAGCTAGCAGACGGTCAGTTTAGCCAGTTCTGCTTCCTGACCTGGGCCCCAGTTAGCCAAGGTTCATCTCTAAGTCTGTGCCATATTACTAGAGAAAAGAGCAGCACCACCCCAGGAGGGATGAATACCATCTCTTTTCAACAGGTCAGGTCTGCCCCAGAAACTTTTCCAATTGTCTACAAACCTTATATTATTCTGCGGACACCACTTAGACAGCCAGCCATTGAGTGATGATAGTCTGCTAAGTATCTCATCACTCCGACGAACAGAAAGTGGGCCAGAGCAAATTACAGTGCCTGACATCATACTTGCGAGTTCACACACCTCTTTAATGTTAATTTTAATGATCTCCGACTGGCGAAGTCGAACATCATTAGTGCCGACGTGAATAATAGTCTTAGAGAAATTACCATTAGCATTAGCCAGCATTTTTAAATTTGCTTTGATATCAGGCTCCCGCTCTGGCTCCCGGCAAACATGTGACTATGGTGGCTGGTGTCTCTACTTTTTGTCTCATCCAAAGCAGTATCTAAAGCCCTTGCATTCTTACTATCCTCAATTAAAGTTTGGATCCGTGTCTCTAATTCTGAAATCTTCTCTGTCAGCCTGACTATCTCCCTGCATTTATCACGTGTAAATCTCGCCGCTGACAGAGAATGCTATAATATACATGTGACAGGCAGTGCAAATGACAGTAACAGGTGGAGATGACATGACTTACCGTGTTTGTTGACTGACAGACTGGCTAAACCGACCGTCTGCTAGCTGTCTCGTCACAGAAGTCATATAAATCCCAACAGACAGAAACTCTTTCACCTAGATATCATCACATAGAGACTGTGTTTGTACCCTGAATTAGTAAATACAAAAAACTCCCAAACTGATTTAAGGGTAAAAATTTAATTGATGTTCAAAATTTAATTGATGTTCAACAAATAAAACACGGATGTAAAACTGACGAAAAAATGATAAAGCTTGGGTTGCTGAATATTAGATCTCTTTCTTCAAAAGCACTTATTGTAAATTTTATTATCACAGACAGTCTAGATGTGTTGTGTTTTACAGAAACCTGAGCTGCGTTCAGCCCCAACAAAACTTTGCAAGACGTTTTTTAAACGGAAACGGTGGTGTGTTGAACACACTGTTCAGATGACGCAAGAGTTGCAACTATGGCAGCTGAGAAGGCACCCCATTTAATTATCTTTATCTCCTGGTAATCAATTGTAATTTAAATTATTTTATTTCTAGTTCTTACTTTTTTAATACCTTGTATTTTCTTTCTAATTTTTATGTAAAACACTTTATATACCAAATTTCATACACAATGGTAATTAACTTGCCTTGCAATGAAGCTAAAAATATAAACAACTACATCATGTTGATATATTTTTTTTTATATATATAAAACTCTTATGACAAATGTGTCTTCTAATATCTTCAATTCTTCCGTATACTGAGCTGCAGCGGACACATTTGTAAAAGACTTTACTTGAACACATTGTGCGAACTGTCTCTTTAATACCGCATGGTTTATATACATGATGCTGCTGATAGGGCTGACATTTTTGACACACCCACCAAACAAGAGAGAACCCCGTTGCACACAGTTTCCAGGAAACATGTCGTTCAACCCGGAAACCGTAGCAAAACATTGCGCACCGGTTTGAGCTTGAATGTGCCCCTGGTTTTCCAAACATAATTCCTTCGAAGTGATGGTGCTTTATGTAATGTAAGCAACAAATCCCATTTGACATTTGTGCTGGCTACTGTATACAGTCCACCAGGGCACCATACAGACTTTATCAAAGAGTTTGCTGATTTTCTATCGGAGTTAGTACTGGGTGCAGATAAAGTCCTTATTGTTGGGGATTTTAATATCCATGTAGATAATGAAAAAGACGGTTTGGGATTGTCTTTTACAGACATTCTAAACTCTATTGGAGTTAGACAACAGGTGTCAGGATCCACTCATTGTCGTAATCATACTTTAGATCTAATGTTGTCGAATGGAATCGATAATAATGCCATTGAAATTCAGCAGCAGAGCGATGACATCTCAGATCATTTTCTAGTCTCATGTATACTACATTTAGCCAAGGCTGCAACACCACCTCCCTGCCACAAATATGGTAGAACTATTTCTTCTACCACTAAAGATTTCTTTATAAATAATCTTCCTGATCAGTTTCATCTCCTTAGCATACCAGATAGCTTGGATAAACTCGATTTATTGGGGGGGTCCGAAAACCAGTCAGTATCTGGTGTGACCACCATTTGCCTCACGCAGTGCAACACATCTCCTTCGCATAGAGTTGATCAGGTTGTTAATTGTGGCCTGTGGAATGTTGGTCCACTCCTCTTCAATGGCTGTGCGAAGTTGCTGGATATTGGCAGGAACTGGAACACGCTGTTGTGTACGCCGATCCAGAGCATCCCAAACATGCTCCATGGGTGACATGTCCGGTGAGTATGCTGGCCATGCAAGAACTGGGATGTTTTCAGCTTCCAGGAATTGTGTACAGATCCTTGCAACATGGGGCCATGCATTATCATGCTGCAACATGAGGTGATGGTCGTGGATGAATGGCACAACAATGGGCCTCAGGATCTCATCACGGTATCTCTGTGCATTCAAAATGCCATCAATAAAATGCACCTGTGTTCATTGTCCATAACATAAGCCTGCCCATACCATAACCCCACCGCCACCATAGGCCACTCAATCCACAACGTTGACATCAGCAAACCGCTCACCCACACAACGCCATATACGCTCTCTGCCAACTGCCCTGTACAGTTAAAAACCGGGATTCATCCGTGAAGAGAACACCTCTCCAAAGTGCCAGGTGCCAGACACCATCGAATGTGAACATTTGAAGTGAAGTGAAGTGACATGTGGCCAAGTATGGTGACCCATACTAGGAATTTGTGCTCTGCATTGAACCCATCCAAGTGTACACACACAGCAGTGAACACACACACACACACACACACACACACACACACACACACACACACACACACACACACCAAGAGCAGTGGGCAGCCATTGCTGCGGCACCCGGGGAGCAGTTGGGGGTACAGTGCCTTGCTCAAGGGTCTCACCGCAGTCATGGTATTGAAGGTGGAGAGAGCACCGGACATTCACTCCCCTCACCGACAATCCCTGCCGGACCTGAGACTTGAACCCATGACTTTTGGGTTACGAGTCCGAGACTCTATCCATTAGGCCACGACCGCCCCATGATTTGCCCATGACGACGACCTGCAGTCAGGTCAAGGCCCCGATGAGGATGACGAGCATGCAGATGAGCTTCCCTGAGACGGTTTCTGGCAGTGTGCAGAAATTCTTTGGTTATGCAAACCGATTGTTGCAGCAGCTGTCCGGGTGGCTGGTCTCAAATGATCTTGGAGGTGAAGATGCTGGATGTGGAGGTCCTGGGCTGGTGTGGTTACATGTGGTCTGCGGTTGTGAGGTTTTTTAATTTTTTTTAGTTAAAGTGATGCTGGTCTTCAAACTTTTTTTTTTTTTTTTTTTTTTTTTTTAATATATAAAGTTGTGATGCTGTTTTTTGAAACCCTGGATAAAAATGCACATTTTTAAAACTGATTTTGTGGATGTTCATTATATAGTGATTAAATAGTGATTGTGTGCTCCATGTTTTCAATGTTTTTTTATATAAAGTGAAATGAGTTAAGTGTACTGGTGCGGCCCTCCACAACCACCCCATTTTCTCATGTGGCCCCTTGGGAAAATTGCCCACCCCTGTCATAGATCTTCTTCTTAATATCGTTAATTCATCTTTATCACTAGGATATGTACCGAAAACTTTTAAGCTGGCTATTATTAAACCTCTTATTAAAAAAACACAACTTTATCCTAGAAAATTAGTCAATTACAGGCCGATCTCAAATCTACCTTTTCTGTCAAAAATACTAGAAAAGGCAGTATCATCACAACTATGTTCCTTTTTAGAAAGAAATGGTTTCTGTGAGGATTTCCAGTCAGGATTTAGACTGTACCAAAGTACTGAGACTGCTCTCATTAGAGTTACAAATGATTTGTTCATCATTAGATCGTGGTTGTATCTCTCTGTTAGTGTTACTGGATCTTACTGCTGCATTCGACACTATTGATCACAACATTTTTTAAAATAGACTCAAATTATGTTGGCATTAGTGGAATGGCTTTGCCATGGTTCAAATCATACTTATCTGACCGTTATCAGTTTGTAGTAGTAAACAAAGAGATGTCATATCGATCACAAGTTCAATAAGGCAGTATGGCAAGGCTCAGTACTGGGACCTTTGCTCTTCACTCTGTACATGCTACCCTTGGGAGATATCATTAGGAAGCATGGCGTTAGTTTTCACTGTTACACTGATGATGCTCAGCTCTATATTTCTTTGCACCCTGACAAAACTTACCAATTCACAAAATTACGGGAATGCGTAGCTGATATAAAAAATTTGATGACCAGTAATTTCCTACTACTAAATTCAGAAAAAACAGAGATTCTAATTATTGGACCAAAAACTTCTGCATGTAATAACCTAGAATACTGTCTAACACTTGATGGCTGCTCTGTTAAGTGTTCATCGTCAGTTAAGAACCTGGGTGTGCTCTTTGATATCTTTCATTTGAAAGCCACATTTCTAGCATTTGTAAAACCACATTCTTCCATCTTAAAAATATATCTAAACTACAACATATGCTCTCAATGACAATGCACCAAAGCCCTGCTCGCTTGATAAACAAACTACTGCTGGTCCAAAAGCAGCTAGAGTTCTTACTAGAACCAGGAAGTATGACTGTATTAGCCCAGTTCTGTCAACACTGCATTGGCTCCCTGTTAAACATTGTATAGATTTTAAAATCTTGCTAATTACTTACAAAGCACTAAATGGTTTAGGTCCCCAGTACCTGATCAAGATCTTAACACATTAAAGTCCTTCACGTCTATTGAAATCTAAGAATTCTGGCCAATTGAGAATACCTAGAATATAGGTGGTAGATCCTACTATTTGGCACCTAAACTCTGGAACAATCTTACTAGCAGACACACTCTGTCAGTTTAAATCTAGACTAAAAATGCATCTCTTTAACCTGGCATACACATAACACATTATCAATTTATGTTTTCAAATATGTTAAAGGATTGTTAGGCTGCATAAATTAGGTCAGCCGAAACCGGGAACATTTCCTATAACACCAGATGTACTCATTACATCAGAAGAAGAATGGCATCTACACTAATATTAGTCTCTCTGTTTATCCTGAGGTTTACCATAGTCAGTCGGATCCAGGCCGTGTCCAGGTCAGATTTAGGACCTGCACCTAGACACGACGACAATGCAGCCTTGAGTGTCAGCAGAGATTGTGTCAACTTGATCATCCCCTGTGAAGTCCTCACCGACATGACAGCCAGTGGCTTCAGCTAGATGGAAGTGGATTAAATATTTTGACTGTTGTGCAGTCCCAATCGGAATTATGACCTGTAAAGCTGCCTGAATCATAATCATGCATTGTTCGCTGTTGGCCAGAGGTTATCTCGCCCCCTGACTGAGCCTGGTTTCTCCCAAGGTTTTTTTTCTTCTTCTCCATTTTATCACCCGTTTGTCACCTGATGTCACCTGTTGGAGTTTGGGTTAGGGACACTTGATATTTAACAATGTTTTTGATCTGCCTGCATTAACACCATTATATGTGAACTGAACTGAGCTGGATGATGACATCACTGTTTTCTCTAGTGCTGATATATAGATAAATTAACTAAATTATTAATTATTGATTTCTACAATGAAATGAATCAATACTGAATTTATTTAAGCTGGACAATGACACTAAGAGCTGCTATGTAGCCAAAATTATTTACTAGTTATCACTGTAAAGCTGCTTTGACACAATCTGCATTGTAAAAAGCACTATATAAATAAAGGTGACTTGACTTGACCACAGTCATCTGATGGACTCATAAAGGTGCGTGAGAAAATAAAAGACTGCAATGGCACGTATGGCAGCTTAACAGACTAGCGAAATGCTAATGCTTTGTGCTAGCAATAATGGTTTACATTAAAGCTAGTGATGTCAGATTAATATGGTGGGCAATACTACACAATATCTAATATATGGTGATGAGTAAGTTATATTTAACAATATAAACTACAAGGAATGATAGTAAATAGAGATTCAAAACAAAAAACTATACGGAGCTTGCAGACACAAATCACTCGGCAGCAAGGCAGACAGTGGCCTTTATTTCTGTGTGAAAACAATTTTATGCACAAATACATACGTATACATGGTTAGTAAATAAAACGCTCAGTCAGGCTTTATGTCTTGGCCTCTGTGTGCTCTGAACTACTGCTTAAGTTTCCTGTTAACAGCTTCAGTTTCCTGATAATAGCTTCAGTTTCCTGATAATAATTCTATAACCATCTCTGATTTTGGAGCAGTTTTCTTCAAGCCATTTGGGCACATCAACTGGTTTGGCTGCTTCCCTTCAGTCCATCCCAGATTACGTTTACACCCAGCTATCCACACCTGAGGTCTCCTCACTGGAAGGAAAGAAACTACAAATGGACATCTGTGCCTTGTGTGAAAGAGGTACATTTTTTCATTCCTTCTTTCACTACAATTTTAAATGCTGCTGCAAAATAGTGTAGAGCAATTTTGTATGCATCCAAGAAGAGATATACATAACTATTCGTACTTGTACTGATGAGGATGGGGTGAAATATTGACAAAATAAATGTAATTGCGAATAATTGTAATGAATTTGTGAATTGTATGAATTTACATCTTGCAATTCTGACTTTTTTTCTCAAAAGCACTTAAAACGTACTTGAATAAACAGTAATAACTATTTCAAAAGGGTTGTACAGTACTTTTAAAGTGCAATTTATGAAAAAAAAAATTGTTTAATTACAGTAATGTACTTTTACAGAATTTTCATGCCAAACATTTTTTACACATCATGTTCCAAAATTAACACGGTTACTTGAGTCTTGTGACATTGTTGGCGCTATCTTTCCATAAAGGAAAGCTTGTCCAGCTCTGACTGTTTACAAAATAATCCACAGTCAAATGTACCAAACAATCATTATGCCAATACTGGCATGATCAGGCAATTCAGTGAAAATAAACAGCTGCTTCCCAAAGATTAGAATCCTTCTGAAGGTTTACAGGGACAATGTTCTTCCACAACTAAGAATGGAACAGCATTTGGAAAACTCAGCCAGCATGTAAATCTATTTGAATTCCAAGTGATTCTATTTGAGTAACTCTCTCCTGTGGGCCAGAAATGCGATGCTGAAGAAGTAGGTGTTGATCTGTGTACTGTCAGGAAGTACAAAAGAAGTCACTTGGCAGCTTGATTTTACTACTGTTTACTAATACATTATTACTGCTCGCCTATTAAACAAACTACAGCTGGCCTAGAACGCAGCAGCTAGAGTTCTTACTAGAACCAGGAAGTATGACCATATTAGCCCAGTTCTGTCAACACTGCATTGGCTCCCTATTAAACATCGTATAGATTTTAAAATCTTGCTACTTGCCTACAAAGCACTAAATGGTTTAGCTCCCCAGTACCTGAGCGAGCTCTTAATGCATTATAGTCCTTCACGTCTATTGCGAAATTTAGAATTCTGGACAGTTGATAATACCTAGAATATCAAAATCAACTGCAGGCGGTAGATCCTTTTCCTATTTAGCACCTAAACTTTGGAACAGTCTTCCTATCACTGTTCGGGAAGCAGACACACTCTGTCAGTTTAAATCTAGACTAAAAACACATCTGTTTAAACTTGCTTACACATAAACTTAGGGCTATATAAGCAGGCATTTCGCCATAGGATTTCAGGTCATACGACTGAAGCGACGACACTGAAGCCGCAGCCTCGTGGCATGGCATATAACGCAGTACTCGTTCCGTATCTCAGGGAACCGAGGTTACGTTAGTAACCGAGTACGTTCCCTTTCGATACTTCACTCGTACTGCGTATGGGGAACGAATTCAACCGCGCCGTGCCACGGCAGGGAACGACTGAGCTTGTCATGGACACCGCGGGGGAACCAGCGGACAAGTGAGAGGGCCGGAGCCGTCAAACCCAAGTGTTACACTTGCAAAAAGGGAAGCTAACTCCCGAAGTGGCATGAGGCGGAGCTCGATAGAGGCCGCTGAGTCATACCGAGAGGACCCGAGCTTGTAAGGTCGGAATATCCAAGTTATAAAATCTGACAAAAGTGGACGGCGAGGACCAGCCGGCCGCCTCACAGATGTCTTTAATCGAAACCCCACTGGACCATGCCCAAGAGGAAGCCATTCCTCTAGTGGAGTGAGCTCTAACTCCTATGGGGCAGTTCAGGCCCAAAGAGGAGTAGCAAAGAGCAATAACGTCGACTATCCAACGCGAAAGACGTTGCTTTGAGACCGAAGACCCCTTGGTGCGGCCGCCAAAGCAGATAAAGAGCTGATCGGATTGCCGGAAAGGCTGTGATCGCTCGACATAGATCCTCAATGCCCTGACAGGGCAGAGTAATTCCAGCTCTCGCTCGTCCGACGAGGGAGGAAGCGCTGAGAGGGAAATGATCTGTGCTCTGAATGGAGTCGAGAGCATCTTAGGAACGTAGCCATGCCTAGGTTTCAGAACGACTTTGGAGTCGTTAGGCCCGAACTCAAGGCATGCAGGGCTCACAGAGAGGGCCTGCAAGTCGCCAACACGCTTGACCGATGCTAGTGCAAGCAGCAGAGCGGTTTTAAGCGTCAGGGGCCTGAGGTCAGCTGAACGCAGTGGCTCAAAGGGGGGTCCTTTGAGAGCTCTGAGGACCAAGGAGAGGTCCCAGGTGGGAACGGTGAGAGGTCGAGGTGGATTCAATCGCCTAGAACCTCTCAAGAAACGCGTTACAAGGCTGTTTCGTCCCACTGACTGGCCAGCGATAGGAGCGTGAAACGCTGCAATGGCTGCTACGTAAACCTTGAGCGTTGAAGGGGTGCGACCCATATCTAAATGCTCCTGGAGGAAAGACAGTATTGGTGATACGTCACACTCCACAGGGTCTATGTTGTGCGCAGAGCACCAGTCAACAAAGACTGACCATTTCTGGGCATAGAGGCGTCTCGTGGACGGGGCTCTTGCCTGAGAGATGGTATTTAGTACATCCCTTGGGAGGCTTTCAGGCTCCCATCGAGGGACCAGAGGTGCAGAGCCCAGAGTTCTGGCTGGGGATGCCAGATCGTCCCTTTCGCCTGAGAGAGGAGATCCCGTCTCAGGGGGATCGGCCACGGGGCTTCCTTGGAAAGCCTGAACAGCTCTGAGGACCAGACTTGGCTTCTCCAGAGCGGGGCCACTAGGAGGACTCTGTGTTTGTCTTCCCTGAGCCGCCTGATGACCTGAGGGATCAGGGCGATCGGGGGAAAGGCGTAAAGAAGGGTGCAGGGCCAGGCGTGGGCCAGAGTATCTTCCTCCTTTGAGAAATAAATTGGGCAGTGAGAGTTGTCTTCTGAGGCGAAGAGGTCTATCTCTGCCCTCCCGAAGAGCTCCCAGATCGTGAGAACCGTCTGAGGGTGGAGCATCCACTCGTCTGAGGGGACGTTGCTCCGAGATAGCATATCTGCTCCCAAATTTGTTCTCCCGGGTATGTGAGTCGCTTTGAGTGACTGTAACCTGGGTAATGCCCACTCCAGAAGACGCTTTGCCAGTGTGCATAAGCGGCTGGACGAAAGACCGCCCTGGTGATTTATGTATGACACCACTGTCATGCTGTCCGACTGGACTAGGACGTGGCGTCCCGTCAGGTGTGTCTGAAACGCCCGAAGGGCTCGGTTCACTGCCAGCATCTCGAGGCAGTTGATGTGCAGATGGCTTTCCTCGTGAGACCACGAGCCGAAGGCCGGTCTGCCCTCGCAAAGAGCGCCCCAACCCGTGTTGGACGCATCTGTCGAGAGCACCGTCCTTCTGGACACCGCCTGTAGGGGTACTCCATGACTGAACCATACAGGGTTCGTCCAAGGTTTCAGAGCTGCTAAACAGGCCTGATTGACCCTGAGACGCAGGCGGCCATGCCGCCAGGCGTGAGGAGGGACCCGAAACTTTAACCAGTATTGTAGAGGCCGCATTCAAAGGAGGCCGAGCTGCAAAACCGGGGAGGCGGAAGCCATCAGCCCTAGCATCCTCTGGAAGAACTTCAGAGGGAGGTAGGCTTTGTTCCTGATCGAAGCCGCGAGCTGCTGAATGGCCAGGGCGCGCTCTGGCGAGACTACTGCCGTCATATGGGCTGAGTCGAAAACTGCCCCCAGGAACGTGATACGTTGGCTGGGAAACAGTGAGCTCTTGGCAAAGTTGACCCTGAGCCCCAGGCATTCCAGGTGGCTGAGGAGCACGGATCTGTGATGTTCCAGCTCGGCTCGCGACTGGGCCAGAATGAGCCAGTCGTCGAGGTAATTCAGAACCCGGATTCCCATCTGTCTCAGTGGGGAAAGCGCCGCGTTCATGCACTTGGTAAAAGTGCGAGGAGCCAGAGACAGCCCGAAGGGAAGGACTGTATATTGGTAAGCCACACCCTCGAATGCGAATCTCAAGAATCGCCTGTGATGGGGGGCTATCTGGATGTGAAAGTAAGCATCCTTCAGGTCCAGAGAGCAGAACCAGTCCTCGGGGCAAATCTGTGCGAGGATCTGCTTCAGCGTTAACATCTTGAACTTCCGTCTCATGAGGGAGAGGTTCAAGAGTCTGAGATCTAAGATGGGTCTGAGACCGCCATCTTTCTTGGGGACCAGGAAATAACGGCTGTAGAATCCCGACTCGCTCTCTGAGGGGGAGACTATTTCTATAGCTCCTTTCCTCAGTAGAGTCGTGACTTCGGCTCGGAGGACATGAACGTCGTCCGAGTTTACTGAAGTCTGAAGCACCCCGCTGAAGCGCGGGGGCCTTCGGGCAAACTGAAGCGAGTAGCCCCGACTTATGGTCCCCAGGACCCAACTTGACACCCCGGGGATGGCCTGCCAGGCCTCTGCCCGCGTGACAAGGGGTTAAATGACGTCGGATGACGGACCGCCGGTCGGGGGCCCGTACACCGGAGAGAGTGGAAGAGGAAGTTTGCTCTTTCTTTGAGGAGGTAAAATATTTATAGTGTTCGCCATGAGAACGGCGTTTTGCATGGACACAAATTTTTTGGGCCCAGTTAGCGCAACACTGTATATATCTCCCACGCCCGGAACTAAACGAGGCGGAGGGGAGATTGAACGAAGGAGCTTTTGGGGTGGTCCGGCCTCGGCGAGACTTTGCCCCATCCTCTTCCTTCCTGGAAGATCAGGAAGACTTAGGAGGCGTCGGGTCCAGCGAAATCTTAGGCCGTGGTCCCTGACGTCTCGGGAAGGAGGAGCGCTTTGCGGGGCGTGAACGCTGGCGCTGTTCCTTGGGAGGCGCTGCTTGAGCGGTAGAGGGTGCAGGCTTGCTCTGCTGAGCCGGCGCAGGCCTGGGGCGGCTGGAAGCAGAACTGGAGCGCTTGGGCAGGAAGTGTCGCATGGCTTGGGACGACTTCTGAGCTGCAGTGAAGCGTTCTGTGAAGCCCTCTACCGCTGGCCCAAAGAGACCGGAGGGAGAGACCAGGGCGTCCAAGAAGGCCGTCTTGTCCAGGTCCTTAATCTCGGTCAGGTTGAGCCACAAATGGCGCTCAAGCACAACCAGGCTGGCCATGGATCGTCCAATGGCCTGGGCTGTGGCTTTTGTGGCACGCAGGGCTAAGTCGGTGGCGCTGCGGAGGTCACGAAAGGCAGGTGCATCAATGCCGGACTCGTCCAGAGAGCGGAGGAGCTTAGCTTGAAACACCTGGAAAATAGCCATGGTGTGCAGCGCTGAGGCAGCCTGGCCTGCAGACGAGTAGGCTCTGCCAGCCAGGGCAGAGGTGGTCCTGCAGGGCTTGGATGGAAGGGCCCTCTTCGTCTTCCAGCCCACAGCCGCGGGTGGACAGAGGTGAGCCGCCACTGCTTCATCCAGGGGTGGTAGGTGCTCGTAGCCCTTTTCTTCGGCGCCATCCACAGTGGTGAGAGCTGATTGGTGCGTAGTGCGAACAGCAGTTTAAGAAATTAAATTAGTAAGCACATAAAGGGTTAGTTTACCCAAAAATGAAATTTCTGTCATTAAGTACTCACCCTCATGTCGTCCCATACCCGTCAGACCTTCATTCATTTTCGGAACACACATTAAGATATTTTTTGATGAAATGTGAGGGTTTCTGACCCACACATAGGCAACAACATCATTGCACCTTTTGCGGTCCAGAAAAAGTATTAAAGACATCTTTAAAATAGTCCATGTGACTACAATGGTTCAACCTTAATGTTATG
Organism: Hypophthalmichthys molitrix; assembly: GCA_037950675.1. Classification (NCBI taxonomy): domain Eukaryota; kingdom Metazoa; phylum Chordata; class Actinopteri; order Cypriniformes; family Xenocyprididae; genus Hypophthalmichthys; species Hypophthalmichthys molitrix. Next base: position 12,801,345 of record CM075510.1, read on the forward strand.
AAGTGTCAAGAATACTTTTTGTGGGCAAAAAACAAAAATAAAGACTTTATTCAACAATTTCCTCTCTCCCCTATCAGTCTCCTATGCAGTTGACATAGGGAACGTACTGCAGTGCTTCCGTGTCGTCTTCCGAACGCCAGCTCAGTATTGGCCGACACTGTACATGTGAGCACCACTACGCATATGTGGTGCTGACGCAGGAGCTGGCTAATAATGAGTCTGCGCTCTGACGTAGAACACGGAAGCGCTGCACTTCGTTCACTATGTCAACATCAAGTGTGTGCTGGAAGGTTGAATAATGTATGTTTGTCTGTCTGTCTGTCTTTATAGTACATACATCTTTAAAGTCCATCCATGAATCCTTGGCTCTGGAGCGTGAGCGTGTCAGACAGGCTTGGGCTGGACCAGACCTTCGGCAGTCAACCTCAGATCAGTTGGCCACATTGTGCACAACCCTTTCGGAGGTAAATTGTTGCTCACTGTTCAATATGTTTCTGGTGTGAATACACTAGTACACTTATGACTAGTCAAGTCAAGTCACCTTTATTTATATAGCGCTTTTTACAATGCAGATTGTGTCAAAGCAGCTTTACATTGATAACTGGTATATAATTTTGGCTGCACAGCAGCTCTTAAAGAATAGTGTCAATGTCGGCAGATCAAAGCACTGTTCAATATCAAATGTCAAGTGTCCCCAACTAAGCAAGCCAAAGGCGACAGCGGCAAGGAACCCAAACTCCAACAGGTGACATCAGATGGCAAACAGATGGCAAATAGACTGCTGTGTTAAAAATGGAGGAGAAAACCTTAGGAGAAACCAGGCTTAGTCGGGGGGCCAGTTCTCCTCTGGCGAACAGTGCTTTGGTACGATTCATTTTTCTTATGTCTGTTAGGATCGCAGCATTCAAAGTATTTATTCCAGTTCAGTCCAGTAGAGGATCGTATTCATCACACCGGTATAGAAGTTTTTTTTTTTGAGGAGCTGTGCCACTGGCTGTTGTGTTGATGAGGCCTTCACAATGGATGATCTAGTTGACTCAATCTCTGCTGATACTTCAGGGCTGCATTGTGGTCGTGTCAAGGCGCCGGTCCTCAGTCTCACCTGGATACGGCCCGGATCTGGTTGACTACGGTAAACCTTGGGATAAACAGAAAGATTAATATTAGCGTAGATGCCATTCTTCTTCTGATGTAACGAGTACATCTGGTGTTATAGAAAGTGTTCCCGGTTCCGGCTGACCTAGTTTATGCAGCCTAATAATCCTTTAACGGATTTGAAAATATAAATTGATAATGTGTTATGTGTATGCCAGGTTAAAGAGATGCGTTTTTAGTCTAGATTTAAACTGACAGAGTGTGTCTGCTTCCCGAACAATGCTAGGAAGATTGTTCCAGAGTTTAGGTGCCAGATAGGAGAAGGATCTACCACCTGCGGTTGATTTTGATATTCTAGGTATTATCAGCTGGCCTGAGTTCTGAGATCGCAATAGACGTGAAGGACTATAATGCTTTAAGAGCTCGCTCAGGTACTGGGGAGCTAAACCATTTAGTGCTTTGTGAGTAATTAGCAAGATTTTAAAATCTATACGATGTTTAACAGGAAGCCAATGCAGTGTTGACAGAACTGGGCTAATATGGTCATACTTCCTAGTTCTAGTAAGAACTCTAGCTGCTGCATTTTGTACGAGCTGTAGTTTATTTATCAGGCGAGCGGAACAACCACCCAGTAGAGCATTACAGTAATCTAGCCTTGAGGTCATGAACGCATGTATTAACTGTTCTGCATTTTTCATTGAGAGCATATGTCGTAGTTTAGATATATTTTTAAGATGGAAGAATGCGGTTTTACAGATGCTAGTAACATGGGCTTCAAATGAAAGATTGGTATCAAAGAGCACACCCAGGTTCCTAACTGACGACGAAGACTTAACAGAGCAGCCATCAAGTGTTAGACAGTATTCTAGGTTATTACATGAAGAAGTTTTTGGTCCAAAAATTAGAATCTCTGTTTTTTCTGAATTTAGAAGTAGGAAATTACTGGTCATCCAATTTTTTATATCAGCTATGCATTCTGTTAATTTTGTGAATTGGTAAGTTTCGTCAGGGCGCGAAGAAATATAGAGCTGAGTATCATCAGCGTAACAGTGAAAACTAACACCATGCTTCCTAATGATATCTCCCAAGGGTAGCGTGTACAGAGTGAAAAACAACGGTCCTAGTACTGAGCCTTGCGGTACTCCATATTGAACTTGTGATAGATATGACCTCTCTTCGTTTACTACTACAAACTGATAACGGTCAGATAAGTATGATTTGAACCATGACAATGCAGTTCCACTAATGCCAACATAATTTTCGAGTCTATTTAAAAGAATGTTGTGATCGATAGTGTCAAATGCAGCACTAAGATCCAGTAACACTAATAGAGACACAACCACGATCTGATGATAAGAGCAAATCATTAGTAACTCTAATGAGAGCAGTCTCAGCACTATGGTACGGTCTAAAACCTGACTGGAAATCCTCACAGATACTATTTCTGTCTAAAAAGGAACATAGTTGTGATGATACTGCCTTTTCTAGTATTTTTGACAGAAAAGTGAGATTTGAGATCGGCCTGTAATTGACTAATTCTCTAGGATCAAGTTGTGGTTTTTTAATAAGAGGTTTAATAATAGCCAGCTTAAAACTTTTTGGTACGTATCCTAGTGATAAAGATGAATTGATATTAAGAAGAGGATCTATGACCTCTGGAAGCATCTCTTTCAATAGCTTAGTTGGTATAGGGTCTAACATACATGTTGTTGATTTTGATGATTTAATAAGTTTAGACAATTCTTCCTTTCCTAAAGCAGTAAATGAATTTAATTTTTCCTCAGGGACACTACAATGCACTGTCTGATGCGATACTGTAGTAGACGGTTGCATGGTTATAATTTTTTCTCTAATATTATCAATCTTACAAGTAAAAAGTTCATAAAGTCATTACTGCTGTGCTCTTTGGAAACATCAGAAGTTGAAGCTTTATTTCTTGTTAATTTAGCCACTGTATCAAATAAATACCTAGGGTTGTGCTTATTTTCTTCTAAAAGTTTTGAAAGTTTTGACTACAGCGTGAGCTGCTGCTAAAACTATTATTGTCATCTATAAAAAAAATTTGTCACTGCAGACTGAGGAATGAGCTAAATATTTTGTTGTAATTGAAAGCATGTTTGCCCTTAAAGTCACGTTCATACATTTTCTTTGCCTATAAGTAGACCAGGCAGAATTTTAAGTTTTTTTTAAAACCATTTACTGTCAGGAATGAATTTAAATTATAGGCTGTATGTACTGTCTGCCTTGTATGCTGTCTTGCTTTTTATCCTTAAATTGTGTCAGTAACTGACTTTATTTTGTTTTTAGCTTGAGCTGCAGTCACGTTTAACCAGAGTTCACTCTGTGTCACTGTCATCTGATTCCTCAGATGAGTCCTACTGTACTGTGCGTCAGGATCAGGTGTGTGCTTCCCCATGTGCCATGTGTTTTTAAGTAAATATTTTTATTTCAAATAAATATTTTTGTCATCAAGCAGCCCACCCCCTCTCAGGACCGTAAGCTGTGTCGTACACCCTCAGTGACTGACTCTACAGCCGAGTATTTTGATGCCAGTGAGGTGGTTTGTGAGAATTTGTCTGAAAATGAAATATCTGACGAATCTGGTTTGAGTGATATCACCACAAGCAACTCTGAACCAGAGGAAGGCCACAGTATGTCTACAATTACTGAATACTTAAGCTGCTTTACAGGTTGATGGTTAAGTAATGATTAATCTTCAGCAAATGTGTAACCCAGAGGTTGCGTTAGACTTTAACATTGTCCGTGATTTTGACTGACAGGTCGTAAAAAATCCGTCATAATCTATTATTACCCGTCATTTTAATTTTCCTATTTTAATTATAATAACACATTTAATTGCTTATTTTTATTTACATTTGAACAAAAATAAAAGCAATTAAATGTGTTATTATAATTAAAATAGGAAAATTAAAATGACGGGTAATTCACACGTGAAATTTCTCTGTACTGTACTATAGGCTACGTGTTGGTAGCCATTAAAGAAAATGTAGTTTCATATTTATGTTTAAATAGTCCTATGTTATGTTTTAAATTCATCTATTTGGTTATGAAGTTTTATAAGTTTTGTTTTGTAGAAAGCCTTTCTTTAAAGTGAATTACGTTTCGTAAAAATTGTATCTTAATTTTAATCAATGTTTTGTGACCGAGCGTTCGTGCAGGGTTCGCCTAAAATACTTAGAAATAAGAAAACAATAAACGACAGTCGTCCGAACTTTCCTTCACTTTATTCTCTGCCACACATGTATCAACCTGCCTGAAAAACCCGCGACACTCCAGTACAAAAGTGCGCATGCACAAACCTCTATACGGCAAGCCCCGAGGGGAAAAATACATTGCACACACATATACATAACGAGCACCAGAACGTACAGAATTAATACATCATGGCAGAATCAAATAAAGTCTGTTACAGTTTCATTAACCAATTGCCTGGATGTAATAAATAAGAAGCAAATATAGCAGAAAATATAATCATGACATGGAGGCGCGGGCGCGATCACTGGCGCGTGAACTGGAACGCGTCTTTCAGGCTAAATGAACCGAAACTCAGCGGCTGCTTGCCTCACAGACATGAGAAATATATCTATAGAAAACTTTAAATATCTACTTTAACGAAAACGAAATAATTCAAAATGAAAAGAAATAGGCTACTCTGATTAGGCTATGTAGACTAAACCGAATGAAATGTGCATTCTCTCTCTAGGCGCGTCCACTATGAGGAGGAGATGAGAGTCAGTAATGTCAATTTCATCTTTGCAGCCGACATGGATTCAGAAAACATTACTTTATTATTAAACAGTTAAAATGTCTCCTTGCTGTTTTGGTCACATTCATAAGACCAATATCGATTCGTAAATCCCAGTCGATCTTTTGGTAGGCTATATGCTGTTTTCAGTTGATGAATAAACAGTACATAGTGCGCCTCCCATCCAATACATTGCAATAGGCTTAAAGCTTTGTGTTGCTTTTGATAGGGAACAAAGTCTCAGATTTCAAATTCTGTCCATTTCATTAAGAAATTCAAGCGCAGAGCAAAAGATTCGTGCCAGTTTAATTTTTGTTCTGGATCCAGTGTTCTGCTGCTACATTGGAGCGCACTCGCCACCAAGTGGACAGGGGTGGAAATTACAGTTACAATTTACAATAGATCACGCTCAGTGTAATCTGTCAACGTGAGGGACGGCCTTCAGATTTTAGATAAAAAAAATTACATCAATGACGGATCATTTTCGGTTAATGCAACCTCTGTAACCTTAACCTTTTTTTTTTTTTTTTTTTTAAATAGGCGTTTTCAGTTTTGTGCACAATCGCCCATTTATTGGTATGTTACTTCATTTTTCAGAAGCTGTAAATATGAAGTACAGAGCTAGTGTTTCCAGCACAAATGATTTGCCTCCTAATGCTCTGAATGTCACTGGACGGCGAACAGTGCTTCCTGCACACAGCACCGATAACAGCCATATTGGAATCCTCTCCATCCTGTACAACAACATCGGGAAGGATTTGTCACGGGTCTCCATGCCAGTGGCTCTCAATGAACCGCTTAGTTTATTACAGCGTGTCAGTGAAGAGCTGGAATATTCTGAACTCCTGGATATTGCCAACCACATTGATGACCCTTACAAAAGAATGGTAAGGACCTGGCGCCTCATAGATTTTATCCTAACAGTGTGTGTACCATAGAATATATATATATAAATGCCTCATTAGCAGCTGTTACCATGCTATATTACCATATATACCATATATATACCTATATACCATATTGCTATATGCAAGCCATCTGCAAAATTGGAACGGTCAAAGCAGTGCGTGAACACTCAAGAGCAAGTTGACTGTGAGTCTGCAACCATAGTTATACACGTTTTGTTTTATAGACCCAAACATTATAATTGCTAAACTAACAAAACACAATATGAAGGCATTATCTACAAGCCAACACATTCTCACCTGTAAAAGCTTATAATAATAATAATAATAATAATAATAATAATAATGCATTTTATTTAATGACGCCTTTCATAACACCTAAGGTCACCTTACAAGCAATAATAATTAAAAAAAAGATAGATAAATAACAATAAACAAATCCCATTGGCATCACAACAACTTAAAACACACATGCATCATAGAAACAGTATAGAATAAGTAGTAAATCATAAAAAAGCCTGGGTAAAAAGGTAGGTTTTAAGACGGGATTTAAAAGTATGCAGACTGTCACTGTTACGGATATCGAGAGGGAGAGAGTTCCATAGACGAGGGGCCGCATAGCTAAAAGTTATAGCTCCCATGGCAGTTAAACGTATACGTGGTGACGAGAGAGTGTGAGTGAAGATCTTAAAGTGCGTGAAGGGGTGTAAATATGAAAATGATCAGTAAGATACGTAGGAGCGAGACTGTGAAGTGCTTTGAATGTGAGAAGCAGAATTTTGAAATCAATTATATTTCACTGGTAGCCAGTGAAGTCACTGGAGAGTTGGTGAAATGTGCATAGTAGAAGGGGTTCTAGTAAGTCAAGTCAAGTCACCTTTATTTATATAGCGCTTTTTACAATGCAGATTGTGTCAAAGCAGCTTTACAGTGATAACTGGTATATAATTTTGGCTGCACAGCAGCTCTTAAAGAAAATGGTGTCAATGCAGGCTGATGCATAGCACTGTTGAATATCAAATGTCAAGTGTCCCCAACTAAGCAAGCTAAAGGCGACAGTGGCAAGGAACCCAGACTCCAACAGGTGACATCAGGTGGCAAATAGGTGTTAAAATGGAGAAAAAAAACCTTGGGAGAAACCAGGCTTAGTCAGGGGGCCAGTTCTCCTCTGGCGAACAGTGCTGTGTTACGATTCGGGTAGCTATCATAAGTCCGATAGGATCGCAACATTCAAAGTATTTATTCCAGTTCAATCCAGTTGAGGATCGTATTCATCACGCCATTATGGACGGTTTGTTGAGGAGCTGTGCCACTGGCTGTTGTGTCGATGAGGCCTTCACAATGGATGATCTAGTTCAGTGGTTCCCAACCTGTGGGCCGCGGCCCACTAGGGGGCCTCAGTGATCCTCCAGGTGGGCCGCGAGATAAATTAAAATGAATTTAAATTTATTAATATAATTCCTTAATTTAGTTATTAATACGTTACATTTAATAAATTAAATTAAATTAATAAAAAAAATAAATTTAAAACAAGGCACCACCTTTCTCGTACGTATTCTGTGATTGTTTCGGTTCAGCCGAGTCTTTCTCATCGTGCTGCTGTGAAATACAGACTGAACGGTGGCTCAAAACGCAAACTCTCTCAGTTGGAAAAAGAAAACCTGTGTTGCTAAAAAGGTTTTGATGGATGACGATGGTAATGAAGGTAAAGACGATTACAGTGACATACAGGAGTAAGACATGCGCGAGTCCGCAATTATTGATGCGCAAACAAACCGTGCATGTGCGCCTCTCCACTCACTGATCACTATAACGTCGTATTTCTGCATGAACACAGTTCAATATATTCGTGTAGTTGTCAAAATGATCGTACTGTGAGTGTTTTATAACGGATGCTCGCCGAACAAGCGTGTTTTGGAGAAGTCTGAGAGGATCAGTAGTGTTATGTGTGTTATATGTCAATAATTTTGAATGGATCCGCATAGTTTTTAAATTCAGTCCTTTGGTATCTCCCTGTGGTCTTGTTTGGTATGGCAGGTTGACTTGAAGCGTGAGTTTAAAATATTCTAACTTGCCCCCCAGAGAGTTTTTTTTAAGGCGACTGTTATTTTAGAACGTTTGCCCTTATTGTTTCCATGGCGACGCGTCTTGCGTGTCACCAGCGCTGAACGCAGCCACAATAACACTGTATGACAGATGGATCGCTATTATTGTTTTTCCTTTTTTATTTAAAATATTCGCAAACTTGCTTACCATGTCATCAACCATATGATATTCCGATTCTCAAATATGTGTAAGTGAGTGTGTTCTGTCGTTTAAAAACCTTTATGAACGATCTTTATCTTGATCTATAATGCGAGATGGGCGCCGCCATCTTAGTTTGCGCAGTTCACAGAGTCCTGTCAGTCGGATTTACAGCATGTTCATCAGTTTCTCCCGAAATATATGCAAGTAAGTGGCTGGTGAACTGGAAGAATAATAGAGTAAACATTATAGTTACCTTAGGAGGTGGGCCTTGGCGCAAAAAAGGTTGGGAACCCCTGATCTAGTTGACTCAATCTCTGCTGATACTTAAGGGGTGTGTTGTGGTCATGTCAAGACGCAGGTCCTCGATCTCACCTGGATCGGGCTGACTACGGTAAACCTCGGGATAAACAGAGAGACTAATATTAGCGTAGAGGCCATTCTTCTTCTGATGTAACGAGTACATCTGGTGTTATAGGAAGTGTTCCCGGTTCCGGCTGACCTAATTTATGCAGCCTAATAATCCTTTTACGGATTTGAAAATATAAATTGATAATGTGTTATGTGTATGCCAGGTTAAAGAGATGCGTTTTTAGTCTAGATTTAAACTGACAGAGTGAGAACACGAGCTGCAGAGTTCTGAACCAACTGAAGTTTATAGAGACGTTTGGAAGGAAGACCAGTAAGAAGAGCGTTGCAATAATCAATACGTGAAGTAACCAGTGCATGGATGAGAATTGCAGTATTGTTCATTGTGAGGGAAGGACGGAGACGATTAATATTACGCAGATGAAAGTATGCGGTATGTGTAATATTATTAATATGGGCTTCAAATTAAAGTGTGCTATCTAGAATAACACCCAAACTCTTAACCTGTGAAGAAGGATAAATGGGATGTTAATCGATACCCACAGAAAAACGGTCAGATTTTGTCAGAGCAGATGTGTATTGTAATCAATTGTATCATTACAATAATAAATGTACAAAATTTATTGATATAGACCTCATGTTTAATATGATAGTTTCGTCCTTACATCTTCTATAATACAATATATTGTTAGTCTCGAGAGTATTTACATCAGCCAATAAATGCGTAGATCCGCATGTATTACTAAATTGTCCTGGTGGACTAGTGGCAGAATTTTTGTTTAGCGTGCTAGAGGCAAATTCCCTTTAAGTCAAGTCATTTCACTCGGCGGCCATCTTTGAAACGCCTGTTGGGCATGCAAGTGCAGCTTCTATCTCTTTGAATGGGGAAACATCAAATTCTCCAAAGCTGTTTGCCAAGCTTTCGATTTAATTTCATATTTGAAATTACCAATGAAATCTGACAACAACTGTCTCATACATTTTGTTTCTAAATGCTTGAATCATGACAAAAAATGGTATTTTCCAGGCTGGATCATGATAATGCGCATGCACAATCCTACATGCGCGTCTCTTGTGTCTCATTTCGGAGGTGCGCGTCTGATTGTTTCTATAGGAACCGGAGCTTCTAAGGGCAATGACTTTACCAATCGACGATTGGCTCTTATTTAGAAGGCTGGACTTATTCCGCCATATTGCGCATTGCACTTTCTCCCATTCATAATAATACGAGTAATGCGTCTTGTGTTATTCTATAGTCTTTGGCCAGAGGTTCTGGGTTCTAATCTGCCCTTGTGTAATTTATTTATTTATTTTTTCTCATTAAAACCAAAGATGTTCATCAGTGATTGTATATCAAGAGCAGGGACACGTTTATGTGCATTTTGTATTGTGATTTCACAGAAACGAATAGAGTCTCCAGCCGCAACAACGTTAAAGGGTTAGTTCACCCAAAAAAGGCCTTAATTCATCTTCAGAACACAAATTAAGATATTTTTGATTAAATCCGATGGCTCAGTGAGAGCTGCATTCACAGCAATGACATTTCCTCTCTCAAGATCCATAAAGGTACAAAAAACATATTTAAAACAGTTCATGCGAGTTCAGTAGTTCTACCTTAATATTATAAAGCGACGAGAATACTTTTTGTGCGGCAAAAAAACTAAATAACGACTTTTCAACAATATAGTGATGGGCCGATTTCAAAACACTGCTTCGGAGCTTTGCGAATCGAATCAGTGACTCGGATCTCCTATTTTTCATGTGCTGAAATCACGTGACTTTGGCATTCCGAGTCACTGATTCGATCAAAAATTAATCAAAAATATCTTAATTTGTGTTCCGAAGATGAATGAAGGCCTTACGGGGTAGAACGACATGAGGATGAGTAATAAATGACATTATTTTCATATTTGGGTGAACTAACCCTTTAAGCGATAGCCTAGATCAGTGGTTCCCAACCTGGGGTCTGCGCCCCCTTAGAGGGCGCCAGAGTTCGCAGGGGGTGCGCGAGAGTTTATATGCTCTGACGTCAAATGTGGATACTAAAAACCTTTTTGTATAGTTTCTAGGAATGCTTCAAATGATCGGCCACTTATCCGAAAATGTTGTCAATTACTTTCTTTGATTCTATACGTGGTCTCTCAGCTTGCCGATCACATAAACCGATCACATTTTTATGACGCAAAAGACGCGAGCTTGTTCACACCAGCTGTGAGAGCTGCAGCAAAAATGAAAAGTCAGCAGCGGCTGGTGTGTATACAACCCTCAGGGTTTCTTATATGTATGGGGGGTGGGGGGTCTTCAGGGTTTCTTATATGTATGGTGGGTGGGGGGTCCTCAGGGTTTCTTATATGTATGGAGGGGGGGCTTCATGGACAAAAGGTTGGGAACCACTGGCCTAGATTGAAGCGCTCGACCGTGTGAAGACTGTGTAGTGTGCAAGAGCGCCATGAGAGAACACCGATTGCGCCACTGATAATAGTGGCAACGAGCACTCAACATGATTTCAAAAACAACACATCCCAGCGCCAGATCGCCTATTATTTAACACAAACAATTGAATTGCTAATAAACTAGAGATGTTTATTTTGTAATAGATACATCTGTGCCACGAGATGTTTCAAAAAGTTGTGGAGACAATATCAACTCTAGCAAAAAGGAGTTGGGGTCAAGTCCCACCCACAACTTACGCCTATGCAACATATACATATCTATGGTGTGTACCCACAAAAGGCAGATTTTTAGTTTTCAGATTTATAAGACCGTTTGGCACTAGAACCTGCGGAATGTTGTGCATACATGCCCAAGCTTTATTCCCCACCCCGTCTCCTAGCTGAAATAACCATATACTGTACGCTGTGGAGCTTACAACACCTAGATTATGCATATCCTCATTTGCATGATTTACATATGCAGATATGAGATACAAGAGATAATACAGCTGTCCTTCAATAATAAGATTAAGAACCTTCAAGAATATGATGTTGCATTGCTAACTATTTTTTGTAAAAATGCTGTAAGTCATTAGCTCATCACTGAAAGAACTTACCGTTTCCTCAGGAAGGAATCCACAGAAGAGGGTTGTGTTGTTTTGGTCAGGATGTGTAATGTACAGCCTGCTACTGCGCACAGCACTACTGAAAGAGACGTTGCTTAGCAATCTTCTTAGAGTCGTGCCGTTGATCATTTTTCATGTAAAAATATTCCTTTAGCACACAGAATAGGATTTCAGAACACAACGTGGAATTATTATTAGCCAAGCAATCCTTGTTATTAAAATGTAACATGCTAAAGGAAAATTGTTCCCAAAGCAGAGCATCCACTACACTGGACATGCATGCAGAGGCTACATACAAACATGCATGTCTTGTCAATATCTTTAAACAGAGAAAAGCAGCTCTAATTAATGACAGAAATTTCATTTTTGGGTGAACTAACCCTTTAACTTTTAAAAAAAATAAATTAGTCTAATTTACTGCTTAATTTGTCATTTGATACACCCATTTAGATTAAATATGCAACTTTCAGGGTTTAAAATAAATTTGTTTACTTAATTTCTTCACTCACACTAGTACAAGAGTTACTACACAGTCTGATTGGGCCACATCAAGGTCATAAAGTGCTACTACATTACTTGCCAAACAGAATATTTTTATTATTATTATCATCATCATCATCAATTTAAGGATTAGGAGTTTATCATGGATTTTACGTTTACCCGCGGTTTCACAGACAAGGCTTAAGCTAGTCCTAGACTAAAATGCATGTTTGTGCTTTTTAACTGAAAGAAACTTGAACTGACATATCTTAAAATATGTCAGTGTCATTGTTTTGTCACACGTGACACATGGGTGTGGCTGGGTGTCTCTGCTGTGCCACCTTCATTTACATTGTACATAAACTTGGTGCATGTATACTTTTAACATCTTGAAATCATTTTTGTTAAAGGAGGCTGATCACACTGATTTGACAGTCAAGAAGCATTCTAAACTTGCAATTGTTCTTATTTCAAGGGATAGGCTGTCATCATTTACTAACCCTGTTGTCATTCTAAAACTCTATGACTTTCCTATGTGGGGAAAAAAAAAAAAATTGAGAAATGAGAATTTTTATTCATACAATTGAAGTCACACAAACGTGTTTGGTTACCAGACTTAAACAAAATATCTAAAATTGTTTTACTTTGACATCCTTGCCAAGTGGACTTGAATCATTTTTCACTGCATGTGCTGCATTAGTTTGTGCCATTATTTTAAATTGGCCCCTTTTCCCTCTTTCAGGTTTATGTGGCTGCTTTCTCTATTTCGGGCTATGCCTGGGCCAGCTGGCGTAATCGGTACAAACCCTTTAACCCTGTTCTAGGGGAAACATATGAGAATGTGCGTGAGGACCGCGGTTTCCGTTATGTTGCAGAGCAGGTATGAGATCTTTATACCGAATGTCCTATATATTAAGGACTCATTAGTAGTAATTGCATGTTTTAATTTTTTTTCTAGGTCAGTCATCACCCACCTCTGTCTGCCAGCCATGCAGAGTCTGATAACTTCAGCTTTTGGCAAGGTAACACTTAAAATGATAATTTATTCTTCATGTGGAGCGTTTTATTTAGGATTTAGGATCCTAGTAGACAGTTGTAATAAAATCCTTGTAATGCAAAGCTAGGGCAGATAATCACTGTTGTTTCCTATGTTTATCAGTGTATTTTGGGTCTTTCAAAAATCAGACACTCTTGCCCAGGCAACCCAGCTAAGGCTGATCAGACCTCAGCTTCCACCCAAGCAGCAATTTTCCAGGAATTGATTGATTCACAGATTCATTCGTTCATTCAAAAAAGATTTGTCCTCTCACTTTCAACTGCTTTTATTTTCAGCAAATGCCTTAACGTGTAAATATTTGTATGAACACATTCAACAACTGAGATTTGAACAACTGTGGTTTATTGAACAAGCATGAAAAACATTGTTTAAACTAGAGGTTGACCGATTTCTGCAAATAACGATAACTAGGTTGGACCGCACTGGCTGATAATCGATTAACCAAGTGGTGGTTTTTAAAATGGATACTGAATGGGAACAAACAAAATACTCCAAGCAAACTAGTGCTGAGCTTTATTACAAAAATAAAAAAAAAACAATGCTAAACATGAAAATGTACTGTACTTTATTAAATTAAATATATGTATAAATATTAATATTAAATATAAATATATTAATTATACCTTGATCGTTCATGTTAGTTCATAGTGCATTAAATGTTATCAGATACAACTTTAAACTTAAAAAATTTATTAGTAAATGTTGAAATTAGGGATGCACCGATACCACTTTTTCCAGAACGAGGCCGATACCAATAACTGTATTTTCATTGCATTTGTAATTTTTAAATATATTAGAGAAAACAAAATATGAATCTCATTCGTTGGTTTAATTTGTTTAGCAAATATATATTTCCTTCAGTTATTTTCATGCTTAATTATGCATTATTTACACAGGCACAAAAAAATCTGATTTTTTTTTTTTTTTTTACTCGCATCTGACACAAATCAGAATTTGTTGCACACGTGTAAACACACAACTCCGCACAAGATCCATTTTTTTTTTTTTTTTTTTTCCACATCTGATCTGAGCCACTTCCAAAAGTGGTTTTAAATCAGATACATATCCGATATCTGGACATCCAACCTTTGTCGAAACACAAATATCCGATTTCCCTTTGAAATCCAAGCCATTTCAAAGATCGCTTTTTAATGCTGTATTATGAATGTGCCTTATGCATCACTCGCAGCTTTTTTTATTGAGGTGGGAACTTAAAAAAAAAAAAAAAAAAAAAAAGAAATTGCATACACAGAAACAGTCAGGAGCTGGTTTTCAACCTCTGTCCCGTGAGTTTTATAAATAAAACAGCTTCACTACTGAAAGCTACATTATATTTCTCAGCAATGAGGTGATAACTTCACTGTATTTAAACCAACAGGCTTCACTATTAGGCTACTCATTCGGTCTCTCTCTTGTTAATTCATTCGAATTCATTAAAAATAATATCCATGACAGCTGTTATCTTGTCAATGGAAAATAATCATGGCTACCCGACATGAAATGTATAAATAATTTTAATAGCATGGATATTCAAAACCAGAGGGTCTACAATGTGCATAGTAAAGCGATCACAACAATTATTTTGGGTGGGAATTAATGAAAATGGATATCAGATACCTCTAAAGTGAATGTAAACAGGTGGGCCAAAAAATCAGATATGGTCAAAAGATCAGAACTGTGCATTAAGACTTGCAGTGTAAACGCAGCCTATATTGCCCCATCCTGTTTCAAATTATATTTATTTGAGCCACTCTTTGAGCTTCTTTCTTTGTGTGAAAGCCAAGGTATAAAAATATCTATTTATTATTACAGTATAGTACAGTATATTATATTATTACAGTACAGTATATTACAACCCATTTTCCTTAAGTTGAAGTGAGACTAAATTTTAAAACATTGCCTTTTTTTTTTTTTTTTTTTTTGCCTAAATTCTAAAGAATCCAACAAAATGGGCCTAGAGAGAGCAATAGAGTATGTTTTAGCGCACTTATTTAAAATTTGGACTGTAAAAACTTACACCCTTCACTCCACAGTTGTTTGAAAGACTGCAAAAGATTCATCTTCAAATAAAAAAGATAATTAAGCAGTGTACACCACATACAGGGAGCCCTATCAGCTGGTATTGCATGGCCTATTATTAAATGTTAAAATTAACAACTCAAATATAATGCATTTTTTATAATAATAATGTTATAATGCACTCTAAAAAAATGTAAGTCCTGGATTGAGCCTTTTGGAAAAATGTAATTTTTCCCCAAATATCCACACTATTGCAAATGTGACATTGATTTTATCAGTTCAACAAAAAAATGGTAATATTAAGTGATAAACATTTTAAATGGAGTATTGTCGGTGTTGTTTGCTCAATTCTGCAACAAAATAATAGTTCCAACGAAAGCCACAAAAGAACTGCAACACACAGCAGTGTTTCGTGAATGAATCTGTGGCTTTGAATGAATTGTGAAAGTCAATGATTCAATGAGCCATTTATAAATACAGCCACTTGCTTTGTTAATGAATGAATGACTTGATGATTCACTCACTAAGACAGTGACTTACTGCCACCTACTGGTGGTTTTAGTTTAATATTTAAAAGTATCACTTCATTTTTACCATCATTGCGTATTTCTCTATTTAACCTTTTTATTTAACATTATTTATCTTAAAAAGGTATTTATAAAGGTAAAAAAAATACACTGTAAAGTCAATTTAAGGGGGCAACTATTGTTCCTTAATTGAATAGGTGTGACTGCAGTCTAAGTGGAAGAGAGGGGGTATGCAGAAAGATGTTAAATGCTTCAGGGGGTACTCCACTCTAAAAAGTTTGAGAAAAACTGACCTAAACTAGTGTTGCATCGGTGATGGAAACGCCTGATGCCTTGCATAAAATGTTATGATTTTATTCAAAAAAAGATACTGAATATAAATACTTTGGATCTTAAATATGTTCTCAGAATTGTACACTAATTATGGAGTCAGTCCTGCATTTTTCAGCTACGAGTGATACACAGGCGTTGTTCTCCCACCAAACACGAGCCATCTCCGGTACGAGATCCAGCGCCATTACGGTGGCAACAGAGACAGGACAACAGAGACTGGTCGATTACACTTAAATTACTTCAATACAATATGTATTAAAAACTACATAAAATATGATGTACTCTAAAATATGATACTCGAAATACTCGAAAATAAAGGAATTATCATGCAAACCAGTGGTTGTCTGGCGTATTTAAAAAAAAGTTTAGAGGATTTAAGTTAATCCATAGACATTAATTCATGTATGATGTAAAAGAAAGCTAGTATTATAGTAAAAATGAATCAACCCATAAATAAACAACCCAATTTGCTGGGTAAAATTAATCCGTGTTCCAGCCCTTGGGTTGAAAACAACCCAGATTGGGTTGTTTTTAACCCAGTGGCTTTTGTTTTTTTGTTTGTTTGTTTGTTTTTGGTTTGATGATATGAGTAAAATGTAATAAGTATTATAGTGCATATATTTATCAAAATACTCCTCTCTATAGGTAATTTTTCTATCTTTTCTATGGTCATTAAATGGCTTTCCTGAGGTAAATGTTTAATTACATGACATATTGTTCTCCAGCTGTTTTACTGACCTCTTTTCACGGTTTAAACACCAATTGAGCGAATACGTGAGATATGATTCATTTCAGTAAGTTTTACTGTATCTTTCAACATACCTTCTGTTATTTCATGATTATTTGGAGCTGTAACTAGAAAAGAGGAAGAGATTATCACTTCATGTGCCTCTTGAATTGCGCGCTACAGCGATCAATCAGTCACGTCACATTTAAGAGCACCAAAACAATATTTATTGTTTGAATTTTGACATAAAACGGATAAAATTTGAAAGCTGCAGCCCCTACAAGATTTTATAAATAAATTTTAGGGGATGCAGCACGAGTTCCTCTTCAAAAAAGGAAGCACATTATTCAGTTCATTTAGTAGAGGCTTTTCAACTAATAGGCTTTCCAACTAATGTAAAAAAATATATATTTACGTAGTATAATAGCAGTAAATTTATCTTGCATTGTCCTGCAAAATCACATATACTGTCCTGCAAGTCAAGTCATCTTTTGTTTATATAGCGCTTTTCACAATACATATTGTTTCAAAGCAGCTTCACAGTGACAATAGGAAAATTATTATCGAGCTAAAGTTAATTAATTAATTACTTAAAGTAATAATGTTAATTATTACTTTAGGGGCCGCTTAAATGACACCTTTCCTACTGAAAAAAAACTGAATACCTTTAATGCGTTCTTGCCGTTCATTTACGTGTTTAGTCTATAAGTTTGCGTGTTTGAGTGTGTATGTGTGCAGAAGCTTGGTCTTTTTTTTTTTTTTAAAAGTTATATTTGCCAAATTACTTGTCTGGTCCGCATAATGCAGAAAAATTTGTTGTGTCCGCGGATCTATGCGTACTGGAATAATTTTGATTACGTTTTATCTATACATAGGGAAAGGAAAGAGAAGGAGGCCTTCGCAGGGGATAATTTAGTCGAAACATAATTGCTGCATTATCGTCGTGTCTAGGCGCAGGTCCTTTATCTCACCTGGGTACGGCCTGGATCTGGCAGGCTGCGGCAAACCTCGGGATAAACAAAAAGAGACTAATATTAGCGTAGACATCATTCTTCTTATGATGTAGCGAGTACATCAGGTGTTATGGGAAGTGTTCCCGGTTCCGGCTGACCTAATCTATGCAGCCTAACAATTTACATGATTTGAATTATAGAAGTAGATAATGTGTTATGTGTATGCAAGTTTAAACAGATGTGTTTTTAGTCTAGATTTAAACTGACAGAGTGTGTCTGCTTCCCGAACAGTGATAGGAAGACTGTTCCAAAGTTTCGGTGCTAAATAGGAAAAGGATCTGCCGTCTGCAGTTGATTTTGATATTCTAGGTATTATCAGCTGGCCTGAATTCTGAGATCGCAATAGACGTGAAGGACTATAATGCATTAAGAGCTCACTCAGGTAGTGGGGAGCTAAACCATTTAGTGCTTTGCAAGTAAGTAGCAACATTTTAAAATATATACGATGTTTAATAGGGAGCCTCTAGCTGCTGCGTTTTGTTTAACAGGCGAGCAAAACAACCACCCAGTAGAGTGTTACAGTAATCTAGCGCATGAACTAACTGTTCCGCATATGTCGTAGTTTAGATATATTTTTAAGATGGAAGAATGTGGTTTTACAGATGCTAGAAACATGGCTTTAAAATGAAAGATTGATATCAAAGAGCACACCCAGGTTCCTAACTGATGACGAAGACCAAACAGGTGGTCACCCTAGATGAGTTCTAAGACATGCTGCTCCTCAACCAGCGTAGGCACGTCAGTCACGCCTTGCAAGATTGGCTTTTGAAATATTAATTTCTAAAGTCATACACAAGATTCTACAACATAAAAAACAAGTAATCTTTAGAGCAATTTTATGAATAAAGTTGGAAAATTTAAAAACAACACTTTTTCAAGTCGTGTCGTCTTAAATGGTTAGTTCACCCAAAACTGAAATTTCATTAAGTCCTCAACCTCATGTCGTCCCAAACACCTAAGATCTTCGTTCATCTTCAGAACACAAATTAAGATATTTTTGATGAAATGAGGTCCAGAAAGGTAAAAAAGACATTATTAAAATCAAGGTGACTACAGTGGTTCAACCTTAATGTCATACACATTTGATGTAGTGAACAGAGTGCAGGCTCTAAGGTATTTTAGAGTTGCTTTACAGCAGAATTGAATTCTCTTTGCATCACAGACCATTATTTTCTTGTTTATCACTGTAAAACTGCTCTGAAACAATGTTTTGTATACAAAGCACTATATAAATAAAGGCTATTTGACATGCTTAAAGGGTCATGAAACACCAAACTATATTTTCTGAGATGTTAACAGATGTTTGTGTTGCACATCATTGAACAATGTTAGCATCTGTTTAAATTTATTTTTGGGTTTATTTACTTTTATTTACTTAAATTTATTTTGTGTTTAAAA
Source organism: Hypophthalmichthys molitrix (assembly GCA_037950675.1). Classification (NCBI taxonomy): domain Eukaryota; kingdom Metazoa; phylum Chordata; class Actinopteri; order Cypriniformes; family Xenocyprididae; genus Hypophthalmichthys; species Hypophthalmichthys molitrix. The sequence continues at coordinate 12,820,336 of CM075510.1, forward strand.
TTCTCACCATGTCAACAGCACAGGATGTTACGTTGCAAAAGTCTAGTACATTAATGTGTCAGTGTCTAATCATGAGACTGTGTGGCCTTGTCTAAAGATGACACGGTCCTATAATTAATCATGACAGCATATGGCACTAGCCTGTGGCAGATACCTAAAAACTGAGAGATCCTGTACAGTAGTTGAGAGATGCGTTCATGAGTTGCAAGTGAGTGCTTGTTTCTGTGGTGTCAAGTCACCTTTATAAATATAGCGCTTTATATACAATTCAAGTTCGGAGCCAAGTTCCCATCCGAACTGAAATTAGTAATGTGACTGAAAATCGGTTTATTTAATTGTGCATTAGTGGATCACAAATCACCATATATTGTGCACACGTTCACCAGTGTGCTCCAAGATTTGCGGAAGCTATTCTTATCGCAACACTGATGATAAAATGTGTGATCCATTTCGATTCTTTTGCGAATTTGCAACTTGAAAAAAAACTATGAAGAAAGTCAAACATGATCTAAAACAGCCACATAAACTAAAAAGACTGATGAAAAAAATATATGAATATAATACAGCTACATTTGAAAGAAGAAAGAGAGGAAACTCTTTACATGTGCTCGCACTCATAACCGCTGAACATCTGAACACAAACAATGATCAAATGCATATTGACGGATCTTATTCCGTCTGTTTTCCAAAATGTAATCCGTATTTCTGCAGGCGCGTGTAAACTGGTTAACTGTGTTTACGCAAAGGCAATAATTTTCAAGACGAACAGAACAAGTCGATTGGCTACCCACAAATTAACGTGGGACGCCAGGTTTTCATTTCATACTCTCTGAACAATGGTAGCTTATTTAATGTATAAATTAAGATAAAGATCTTCATGTCTGGCAAACAATGGGATGCATTTGCAGATTTGCTTTTAATTGACTGTAGGTCCACTGCCACTTCATTCAACGCTCCGAGTGAGAAACTGCTTCAGTGCGTGTAGGGAACTGAACAAATCATTCAAACTGATTTGTGAACCAATTTAGACAGTTTTGCCAACTTGTTTGATCAAGTCTTTGAACAGAATCCACTTAAAAGAGTGATTCATGGACTTCCGGTTCTGGATGCGAATGGAGTAGAAGAGTCTACCTCGTGCTCCCTGTACAGATTATTCTTTGTTACTATTTAATAATCCTCTACCTGTTTATTTTTTTCCGAATGTAATGGGATAACATGTATAATAACTAAGAAAGCAGAAAAAGTCATCTAAATCAGCCAAACAAGCGAAGAAAGTTACCACCACTAAAGATGACATGCCCACGGCTCATGGCGAGGTTAGCATGTCGGCCATGACTAGCTTATTGGAAGACCACAGAGCCGCTCTCTCTGCCGATTTCAAAACTGCTTTAACATTGTTAGAGGCAAAACTTGACCTCTCCAGGCGGCGGTGTCGGACCATGGACCACAAATAGCATCACTGGAATCCAACGCAGACCTCCTCAGCGAGCGAATTCACTCGTTGGAAGCAGTATGTACCGAACTAACTGAGAACTACGGTAAGCTCAAGGCCAAAACAGGGGACTTGGAGGGACGCAGTCGGCGCAATAATATCAGGATAATTGGCTTACCGGAGTCCGTTGAGGGTCCTCAACCCACAGCGTTCTTTTCCGAGATGCTGTCTGAAATAATGGGTGAGCAGATTTTGCCGTCACCCCTGGAACTTGACAGGGCTCATCACGCTCTGATCGCTAAGCCGAAGCAGGGAGAGAGGCCGAGAGCTGTAATAGTTCATTTCCCTCGGTACCAGATCAAGGAGGCGGTGATACAAGAGACCCGTAAGAGAAGAGGATCTCTGCAATACCGTGGCAAACCGATCGCCATCTATGACGAGAAGTTCTGGAGCAGCGCGCTCAATATCGTGGGGTAATGGCAGAGCTTTACAATCTGGGATTCAAGCCATTTCTTCTTTTCCCCGCAAGGCTGAGGATCTTCACCAAGGAAGGTGAGCAAAAGCTGCTTGCATCGGTCGATGAGGCCAAGAAATTTTTGACAGCTCACTGTAGCGCCTCTTAGATTGTAACGATCATTGACTGTACTGTGTTACAAGGGACTGCTGAACAACATTGACTTAAAAATACCAGATGTTTTTTCTGGGCTTTCTGACATTACATGAATAGTTTACTATTCATTTGCAGTGCTTTACATCATGCGGACATTTCTGCGTTTCTCTGTTTCGTGCTGTTGTATAATTTGATCTGATTCCACTTGCTCAACTATATTTGTTATACAATTTTTTCATTTATTTTTTGGTGTTTTCATAATTACTGTTAGCATGGTTTATATTATAAGTTTCGTTCACTTTAGAGGAGATTCTTATTTCTCTTTTCATTTTTACTTATTTATTTTGATTTGCCATTTTATTGATAATGTGTTTAAGTTTGAGCTAAGGATAGTTCTGCTCATACTACTTGATGTAATGTTATCTATATGTTATATCATGAGGATATTTTGCTTTAAGGGACTGAGGATTATATAAGGTAATGTGAAATAAGGAAGTGTGCAAAATACTTAGTTATCGTTCTAGAGGGTTTGGCTTTTACTGTAATGTTTTTTGAGGGTTGGGTTGATTAGTGGGAGGGTTGGGGGTTTTTATGGGTTGGCGTCATGCTGGCTTTGCACTTATATTTTGTATTCCCTTGTTTTTATGTTATTTTACTTCTTTTTTTTTTTTTTGTTTCCATTATCCAATCACATTCCTCTGATTTGTACTTTAATGGGTAGAGAGTTGAGATTTTTGAGTTGGAATGTCAAGGGCTTAAACTATTCTGTGAAAAGAAACAGTTCTTGCTCATCTTCAGCAACTTAAAGCAGAGGTTGCCTTCTTGCAAGAAACTCATTTACGTAGTATGGATCAAAATCATCTAAATCATGGTTGGCAGGGGCAGATTTTTCATTCTTCTTTTCAGGCAAGGGCAAGAGGTGTGGATATTTTGATTAATAAAAATATACCCTTTGTACCAAATGATATTATATCAGGTAAGAATGGGCGCTATATAATTGTTGTAGGCACATTATGCAATAAGAGTTTAACTTTAGCTAATTTTTATGCTCTGAATTTCGATGATGTCAGTTTTTTCAAACATACTCTTTCTCTTATTCCTGACCTAAATTCCCATTCTCTTATTCTTGGGGGGAGACTTTAATTGTTGTCTTGACCCGGTGATGGACCGTTCATCATCTAAGCCATGCATTGCAAGCAAATCCTCCATTTATCTAAATAATTTTTTTTTCTGAATATGGTCTATCTGACGTTTGGCGACTTCTGTACTCCAAAAAGAGAATATTCTTTTTTTTCAAATGTCCATCACTCTTATTCTCGGATTGATTATTTTGTTCTGGACAACGGTTTAATTTCTAGAGTTCGGTCTTGCACATATCAAAGTATTATTATATCGGACCATGCTCCTCTTATTCTTGGCATAACCTTTCTGAATTTGCCTTCCCCTAGGAGGAACTGGCGTTTAAATTCTTCCCTCTTGGCAGATGAGAATTTTGTTTCCTTTGCTGCTGACCAAATTTCTTTTTTTCTAAGTCTCAATAAATCAGCTAAAGTTTCAGATTCAATAGTGTGGGAGGCCCTCAAGGCATATATAAGAGGCCAAATTATTTCTTATGATGCTAATAGAAGAAAGCTCTTTAAAGAAAAGCAAAATTTTCTCGCTGGTGAGATTTCTAGGTTGGATGAACAATATGCTAGGTCTCCTACTCCAGACCTGTATAAGAGACATCTTAAACTGAAGTCAGAGCTTGACTTACTTTCAACCAATCTTTTGAGGATAACTAGGAATGTTTTTTATGAAAGTGGGGAGAAATCTGGGAAAGTACTGGCCAATCAGCTGCGTGGGCTCCGGGCAAAACAAATTATAAGTGGTCTTCGTCTAGATAATGGGGAGGTCACAACTGATCAAAGTACTATTAACGATAAGTTTAGAGACTTTTATTCTACTCTGTATATGTCTAATTCCTCTCCGCGGGGTGACATCGAAGAGTCAGCCGACTAAATGTCCCCACTTTATCCTCTGATGTTCGGAACCGCTTAGAAGCTCAGATTTCTCAGGAGGAGGTGGCGGCTGCAATCTCTTCTCTACAATCTGGTAAATCCTCAGGACCTGACGGTTTTCCGTCAGAGTTCTATAAAAAAATATTCTGTTCAGCTTGCTCCTTTTTTGACATCTGTTTTTTCTGAATCTTTTAAGTCCGGGATTCTTCCCCCAACATTAAATCAAGCTTGCATCTCTTTATTACTTAAAAAGGATAAAGACCCTTTGGATTGTGCGTCTTATAGGCCGATTTCTTTGCTCAACTGTGATGTTAAAATTTTAGCAAAGGTGCTCGCCACAAGACTTGAAGATGTTCTCCCCATCATCATCTCTCCTGATCAAACAGGGTTTATAAAGAATCGTCAGTCATTTTTTAATATCCGCCGCTTACTTAATGTGGTATATTCTCAGTATCAGGCCATTCCAGAATGTGTTGTTTCTTTGGATGCCGAGAAGGCGTTTGACAGGGTGGAGTGGGAGTACCTTTTTTTAGTTTTGGAAAAATTTGGATTTGGCCCAGTCTTTCTCTCTTGCATCAAAATACTTTATAGGTCTCCCTCTGCAGTAGTTCTGACTAATGGTCTGCACTCTAGACCGTTTAACTTGCATCGCGGAACTCGACAGGGCTGTCCGCTAAGCCCATTACTGTTCGCTCTATATATTGAGCCTTTAGCAATCGCTCTACGCGAGCATCGGCAGATTACTGGAATTACCCGCGGTGAGGCAGAGCACAAGGTAACTTTATATGCAGACAATCTACTGCTTTTTATCTCAAATCCACAAACTTCTCTACCCGCAGCTCTATCTTTGCTTGAGAATTTTGGTCGGTTTTCTGGTTACAGGCTTAATCTGCACAAGAGTGAATTTTTTTCAGATTAATAAGGTAGATGCGCAACTACAGTACCCCAACATACCATTGAAACTAGTCAAAAATAAGTTCTCTTATCTTGGGGTCTGTATCACTCGCCATCATAAACACCTTTTTAAACATAATTTTGGCATACTTCTTAAACGGATTAAGAAAGATCTTTCTAAATGGTCCCCTTTAAAGATTTCTCTCATTGGGCGCATTAATTCCATTAAGATGGTGGTGCTCCCTAAATTTCTTTATCTTTTTTGCTGTTTATCTCTGTTTATTCCCCTGTCATTTTTTAAATCTTTGGACTCTGTTATTTCTACATTTATTTGGAATGGTAAGCACCCCCGCCTGCGCAAAGCATACCTTCAGAGGTCTAGAAGCAATGGTGGTATGCCCTTACCTAACTTTAAGTTTTACTACTGGGCAGCTAACATACGAAATATACTAGATTGGTGGCATTATCACCTTTTGCCCAATAGACCATCCTGGGTGGACATGGAAATAAATGCCAACAAGCAAATTTCCCTTCCAGCACTTCTTGCAAATAAATTACAATCCATCTCTTATACTCCGGTTGATTGCCAAGTGGTGAAACACTCGTTGAGGATTTGGACTCAATTCAGGAAATCATTTGGTTTTCAGGATCCTTCTCTTCTTAGCCCTGTTGCCCGTAATCACTTTTTTTCACCTTCAATGCTAGTTGGATCATTTAAGAGTTGGTCTGACAAGGGGATAACATGTTTCAAGGATTTATTTATTGATAATTTATTTGCTTCTTTTGAACAGTTAACATTACGTTTTGGTTTTACTAAGTCAGATTTCTTTAGAGTCTTGCAAATAAGGCATTATGTTAAGTCACTCGTATTAGACTTTCCAGTCATGCCTTCTGAAAATCCTTTGGATAATTTCCTCTCATGTAACATATTAGCCAAGGGCTCAATTTCCATTATTTATAATTTAATGACCAATTTGGCATCTTCCTCTCTAAATAACATAAAGAGAGCTTGGGAGGAAGACCTTGACAGACCACTTTCTGAAGACACATGGAACTGTAGTCTCAAACAGGTCCACTCATCGTCAATGTGTGCTCGCCATTCACTTATACAGTTCAAAGTAGTACACAGAGCTCATATATCCAAAGTTAAACTAGCTAAAATGTTTCCTAGTATTAGCCCCATATGCAATAGATGTAAATGTGATGAGGCATCATTAATTCACATGTTCTGGACATGCCCCAAATTAGAGTGTTTCTGGTGATCAATATTTCACACCCTTTTGGTAAATTAATTAATTAATTTTTTTTTTCTACCGAGTGTATGTGCATGTATCTCTTGTCATATATGGCTGGAGGTTGATGTATGTTGACGTATATATGTATGCTCGGTTCTTCTACTTACAGTTCTTATCTGAATTAATGGACAGTATGGACGCTACGCTAGTTATTTGATGGTGAGGGTTGGGGGATTGTTACATGTGATTTATAATGTAAATATCAATCAAAAAACTTTGAAAGATAAAAGAGTGATTCATTTGTGAATGGGGCATCGTTCACAAAAAAGAGAGACACGCTTGGAATAAATGACGCATTTCTTAACATGTACAGTATTGCATTAAAATAAATTAACGAGAGGAACGTCGCCCAGCATAGCGATGTAAAATTACAGCTTTTTTATTAGAAATGTACTCAAGTTAAAGTACCCACATTTAAATCTACCCTTAAAAGTACAAATTTTCCAAAAAAAAAAAGTAAATGTAACGAAGTAAATGTACTTCGTTACTACCCACCTCTGACCTTCAGTCAGTTGAGTGTTGATTTAATTCAGTTTAATAACAGTGTTGATGTTGCAAAATTTGTCAATTATGAAACACAGTTGAACAAGCTATAAAGCAGCTCTGCAGAAAATAGTCAAAACAATAATAATACTGAATATTAATTGTCCCCAACTAAGCCAAAGTCTACAGTGGCAAGGAACCCAAACTCCAGGTGACAGAATGGGGAAAAAAATCCAGCTCCTTCTGCTTGAAGATCGGAATACATCACTCCAGCATTTGGTAGGGGGAGGAGTTGAAGCAGGACATAGGGGTCTGTGCAGAGGACTTGTCTGGTTCTCATGGTCTTTGCTGAGGATCTGTGCCTAGGGCTGTCTAGTTGACAAGGTTTTCTCAGGGGATCTGTCTCTAGGTGTTGTGGTCTTCGCTAAAATTCAGGGCTGTATTGTGGTCATTTCAGGGTGCAGGTCCACCATCTGATCTGGATGTGGACTGGATCCAGCTGACTATGGCCTATGGAGCCAGAGGGGTTGGATACCTGATTGGCCAGCCTGGGTGCCACCCCCAAAATTTAATTTGCTATATATACAGTTTGATGCTGATTGAAATTTTCAACTCTTGTTAAAAGAAGCATTTATTTTGACGTGCTGTGGTGCTGCACATTAATGTATATTGATGTTGAATATTAACTCTCTCCCTGCCATTTACAGAATTGTCCGTCATTTAGAAGACAAATTTTCCCGACCATTGACCTAATTTTACAGCTTTCCATGTTTTCGCTGTTATACAGTAGGGGCCACTATTATGCATCTTCTGAAAGAGTACAGAATCTCCAGGTCAAAACAGGCAAACAATGAGCAGAAACAATCGATAAAAGCATTGATTTTCTCAGCTTTTTGTTCAAAATGTTACTTATTTATGAATCTTACCCACATTCAATTGTTGATAAAAAAAAAGAATGCATGAATCTAGAATTTAAAAAAAAATATTGGCATATTGAGATATAATAATATAGATCGCCCTTGCTCTCTTTGTGCCGTTTTTACAGCAAAACTCATCGCTTTTTTTTTTTTTTTTGTCCCATTGTTGAAGTGAACTTTTTGTCTGTAGGGTGATTATATTCATTGTTTGGACAGCTGCCTTAGAATGCGATGCGTCTGGTGCTTCCGGTGTGCATTATAGCCTATTTTAAATAAGTTAAAGGTTTACCATGCATGGGATTTAGGCTTCCTGAAGAGCTTTTAAGAAAATCACTGTGTAAGTTAAGGTTAGATCTTTTGCTTTGATAACAGTTAAGCAGATAAGAGAAATAAGAAGTCAAAACTTAGTCTAGCGCAGGGGTTCCCAAACACATTCCTGGAGCCTCCCCAACACTGCATGTTTTCCATGTCTCCTTAATCAAACACACCTGATTCAGATCAGTGTTAATTTCGTTGACGAATAATTTTCGTCATAATTTTCATCAACATTTTTTCATGGACGAAAATGAGACGATGACTAAATAAAAATGCGTATAAACAATACACAATAAACTGTGTTTAATTTAATTTCTTTTTAATTCATAGTAAACTACTGTCTGTCACAGGAAGGAAAAACTAAGAACATTTATTTGACACATTATTCAATATATTTTAAAAGTATAAGGGTTATTATAGTTAAAATCTTCATTACTTGAAATAAATGTTAACTGAAATAAAAATAGATATATAAAAAACGTAAACTTATTTTATTTCATTTAGTTTCCAAGCTTTAGCTTAACCTGATGTACTAAAATAACTAAAACAGAGATAAAAAAAAAACTGTATAGACATTTAAAAGCAAAAACTAAAAGACATAAACACACAAAAAATTACTAAAACTTTTACCTAAACTTACAATGAAAGCAGAAAAACAAAATCAAATCTAATAAAAATTTTAAACAAAAACTGTAATAGTAGGCTACCTCAATGATAAATGTGTCAATCCCTGACAAGTACTGAACTGAGCTCTCTTTCATGTGTTTTTGCACTTGAACGGTCAAAAACCATCCGTTTTGGAAAGTAAAGTACAGTTGGTTGTCTTAAGTAACATAAACAGTTAAAAATATAGAGAATATCAGATGTATATCAATGTATTGGATCTGTGTATTGTTAGAGAAATGCTTAAGGCATTACAATTTAACTAAATTAGATTTTCCTTGTGATCTTATGATATTTAGTCGACTAAAACTAGACTAAAACTAAAACAATTTCCGATGACTAAAATATGACTAAAACTAAATGGCATTTTAGTCAAAAGACTATGACTAAAACTAAATCAAAATTTGCTGTCAAAATTGGTAGCACTTTATTTTACAGTACGTGTATTTTCCTGGTACATATATAGTAATTATGTTGTGCATACAGGTAAAAGAGTGGTAACACAAGGTACTTACCTGACATGTATGTACAGGTGCATCTCAATAAATTAGAATGTAGTGGAAAAGTTCATTTATTTCAGTAATTCAACTCAAATTGTGGAACTCGTGTATTAAATACATTCAACTCAATTCACTATCACAAAAAATTAGAATACTTCATAAGATCAATAAAAAAAAGGAAATTTTAAACAGAAATGTCAGGCTTCTGAAAAGTATGTTCATTTCTATGCGCTCAATACTTGGTTGGACCTCCTTTTGCATCAATGCTGCGTGGCATGGAGCCAATCAGCCTGTGGCACTGCTCAGGTGTAATGGAAGCCCAGGTTGCTTTCATAGCGGCCTTCAGGTCATCTGCATTGTTAGGTCTGGTGTCTCTCATCTTCCTCTTGACAATACCGCATAGATTCTCTATGGGGTTCGGGTCAGGCGAGTTTGCTGGCCAATCAAGCACAGTAACACCATGGTCATTGAACCAGCTTTTGGTACCTTTGGCAGTCTTGGCAGGTGCCAAATCCTGCTGGAAAATGAAATCAGCATCTCCATAAAGCTTGTCAGCAGAAGGAAGCATGAAGTGCTCTAAAAATTTCCTGGTAGATGGCTGCATTGACTGTGGACTTCAGAAAACACAGTGGACTAACACCAGCAGATGACATGGCAGCCCAAATCATCACTGACTGTGGAAACTTCACACTGGACTTCAAGCAACATGGTTTCTGTGCCTCTCCACTCTTCCTCCAGACTCTGGGAACTTGATTTCCAAATGAAATGCAAAATTTACTTTCATCTGAAAAGAGGACTTTGGACCACTGAGCAACAGTCCAGTTCTTTTTCTCCTTAGCCCAGGTAAGACACTTCTGACGTTGTCTTTGGTTCAGAAGTGGCTTGGTACGTGGAATGTGACAGTTGTAGCCCATTTCCTGAAGACGTCTGTGTGTGGTGGCTCTTGATGCACTGACTCCAGCTTCAGTCCACTCCTTTTGAAGCTCTCCTAAGTTCTTAAATCAACAATCTTCTCAAGCCTGCGGTCATTCCTTTCACTTGTACACCTTCCCACCACACTTTTTCCTTCCAGTCAACTTTCCATGAATATGCTTTGGCACAGCACTCTGCGAACAGCCAGCTCTTTCAGCAGTGACCCTCTGTGGCTTACCCTCATTGTAGAGGGTCTTGATGATCGTCTTCTGGACGACTGTCAAGTCAGCAGACTTCCCCATGACTGCTGTTGGGATTACTGACCTAAACCCAGTATTTATACCCTGAGAATGGTAATTTAATAGAACTTGAAATTAAATATTCTAATAATTTGAGATATTGATTTTTTTTTTTTTTTTTTTGGAGCAGCAAGCTGTAATCATCAAAATATATATTTAATATATTTATACAATATATAGAAATATATATTATATAATATATAAAATATATATTTAAGTTTTACTTTTTGAATTTAATTACAGGAAAAAAAAAAAACTTTTTCATGATATTCTAATTTATTCAGATGGTACATGGAAACTAATAAGAAACACTGCTGTACTTTCCAATGGTACATACATGGTAATTACTTTGTACCTATAGACAAGTGTTGGGTAATAATACGCACTTATGTGTAACTAGTAAGACACATTACTGTACTTACTAGTGGTATATACATGGTAACTATGTTGTACTCACGGACAAGTGTGGCGACACATAACGGGCACTTACTTACAGTGTGTGCATGTTAACAACAGTACAAAACAGAGGCTTACCAAATAGTGTTGTTTTCTCACTGATGCCATTTAAAAAACAAAATTCTCAAGAAATAAAGTAATTGTTTTGCTGCACTATGTATGTACTTTATGTAGTATTTATGAACTGTTAATGCTAAATTGCTTTCCACAACAGTGCATCTTATTTTACAGTCATTACTAGTTAATATGCTTAAGCTTATTATTACAAAGGTTAAAGAGCTGGTAATTCCTATGTAATGTTTATGTACAATAAATGCACTTTATTTTACAGTCCTATTTTAATGTACTTACTATGAACATACTAGTGAATATACCAATTAGTTAATATGTAAGTTGTGGCCGGTTGCATAAACTTAGCCTCTATGTTAAGTCTGTGACTTAAGATCTAGTTTGACCAACTAGCACTTAGTTAGGGCTAATCAGTCTTACTTTTCTGATTCAAATTAGACTGATCTACCTTTTTATGTAACTGACTTTACAAAGTTAGTACCAAAGTTATGTAATGATTATGTACAAGGATGCACTTTATTTTACAGTTCTATTCCCATGTTCTTATTATGAACGTACTAGTGAATATACCAGTTAGTTAATGCAGAAGTTACACATTACTTAGGTTGGGGGGGTTCCTGTTATTACCCACAATTGTCTGTAAGTTCTACATAGTTACTTGGGGACACTTGACATTTGATATTGAACAGTGCTTTGATCTGCCTGCATTGACACTATTCTTTAAGAGCTGCTGTGCAGCCAAAATTATATACCAGTTATCAATGTAAAGCTGCTTTGACACAATCTGCATTGTAAAAAGCGCTATATAAATAAAGGTGACTTGACTTGACTTGACTGTGTATATACCATTAGTAAGTACAGTAATGTGTCTTACAAGTTACAATAAATAAGTGCCTGTTATTACCCACACTTGTCCATTAGTGCAACATAGTTACCATATACATACCATTAGTAAGTACAGTTATGTGTCTGTTAGTTACCATATACAGACACTATAAGTAAGTGCCTGTTATTACCCAACATTTGTCTATAGGTACAAAGTAATTACTATGTATGTACCATTTGGTAAGTACAGCAGTGTTTCTTATTAGTTTCCATGTACATACATGTCAGGTAAGTGCCTTGTGTACAACATAATTACTATATATGTACCAGGAAAGTACACGTACTGTAAAATAAAGTGTTACCTCAAAATTAGCACTGATTCAGATCATCAGCTCATTAGTCGAGACATCAAGACCTGAAATGGGTGTGTCAGACAAAGGACACATGGAGATTCATTTACACTTTTTGATGCCATCTTAGGGTTACACACTAATTTTCTTTTATGGTCTATGGACCCCCTGAAGCAGCCTTGACCACCCCCTGGCCACCCAATATATGCAATTCTAGTTCCACCACTGAGGATGAGACAGATAGGCACTGCAGACATCCTCTTACGATGTAACAAGTACATCAGATGTTATTGGAAGTGTTCTCTGTTCTGGCCTACCTAATTAATACAGCCTAACTATCACTTAAGGGATTTTAATTCTAGAAGTGTGATGGAGTGTTATGTGTATGCTAGGTTAAATTGATGGGTCTTTAATCTATAACTTTTAAACTGATAGAGTGTGTCTGTCTCAAAAACAACGCTAGGAAGAGTTTGGGCATTAAATAGGAAAATGATCTACCGCCCGTGGTCGATTTTGAGATTCTAGGTATTATCAACTGGTCAGAATTTTGAGACTGCAATGAACATAAAGGACTATGATACGATATGGGCTTCCTTAACCCTCTGGGGTCTGAGGCTGATTTGGGGTCCTGGAGTAGTTTTGACATGCCCTGACATTTATGCTTTTTTCAGTTGATTATAAACGTATTAATGACAAAAGTCTCATTACACTGTATTCAGCACAAACTAGGCTACAATAATATGTGAGCAACAAGTATGTACATGTTTGTATTTTTGAGAGAATTATGTATATGCATGATTTTTGAAAAAAAAAATAATAATAATGTCACTGAAATAAGGCCTCAAAACACAAACTAAAAAAAATTTTCACAAGACTTTTGGGAACTGTATATTTTAGTCTAGAGTTTTTGCTTTACAATGATGTAAAGATCATTCTGCCTACTCAGACACACAAAACAATGTATTGATTTTAAATTTCTAAGACACTTTTTCTTTAGCCAGGCGTGAATCTTCATGAATAATGCTGTGATTCACACCTGAGGAGATGAAGACCCTGCCTTTAATGAGCCGCATAATGAGCCATTCAGTCAGGAATGTGACTAAGTGAACTAAGAAAGAATACAATGACAAAAGAAATATATCATTTTTTCTTTGTAGTTCATTTAAAATATAGTTAACTATATAAATGAGTGTCAAAGACACATTTTGAGTACACAGTTATACCTGGAAATAAACCCTGTTCAAAGATATAAGTGAACATCACATACCTTTTGGTGTTTCTGCACTGGAGAAAGAAAAAAAAAAAAGAAAGAAAGAAAACACTTTCCTGCATCCAGTCAGTGATCTCAGTATCATATGCATGCAGTCCAATGTGGGCCAATGTCTGGTTACTATAAATCTCAAATCTGTGAGATAAAAGAAAAGATTGGACACTACTATTTTTAATGTTTTTGAAAGAAGTCTCATGCTCATCAAGCCTGCATCTATTTGATCAAAAATACAGAAAAAACAACAATACTGTGAAATATTATTCCAATTTAAAATAGTTTTCTATTTTAATATACTTTAAAATATAATGTATTTCTGTGATGCAAAGCGTCTAAACATTCATATTGCCTCTATGGCATTTTATATATTATATTTGTTATATTATAGAGCCTAAATGTTAATGTGCAGTTTAATACTGAAATAAAATGTGTTATCAATGTATTTATTAAATTTTTCAGTCGATTTCACTCATCTTAGTATAGCAGTATAGTTTGGGAATAGCCAATATGGCAATTTACTAATGTAAATTATGTGTAGTAAACTAAATTGTGCATCGATCTGCCCCCTTAATTTACACTGAGACACACAAAACTTGCAGGATTCATATTTAAACAGTCTTTTTGCGGTTTAATATTCACAGACACTATATCGCGATTAGAATAAAGAACTTAATAAAAAAACGTACCATTCACAATCATCGGCTTGATCAAGTTAATCCTCGATTGAAATGAAATTGAAAGTGCTCTTCTACTGAGGCAAATTCTTCCAGAATTATTCCTCACTGCGTCTCTAAGCTTGATACATTTTTCTGAGCTTATGCGGGTGTTCACTCTCTGTTGAATGTTTTGCCTCAGAATTTCTGAATAGAGCATGCGGTCCGTGGGCGTGGCTGCATTAGTGGATAATGAGCTGACATTTTGTTTTTACAGTGAGTGTATACAAATAAAAAGAGATTTCACAGTTTTTAATAATATATAACTCTTTATTTGTAATTGTAATTGCCGGAGTATTTTGAGTCTCTTTCGCGCTGGTAAGAAAAAAACCGAGGTGGTATAGCTAGGGTGACCACCATCAAACAAACCAAATGTGGGACGATTACTAAGTTTGTGTGGGACAATGAGGGACATGTTACCAACACTAAAACACAACCTGAAGCGGTTATATAATGTCTATCTAATTTAATAAAAACATTTGTATTCTGCCTTTCATCTGATAAAAATACTTTGTTCTTCAGTCCCTCCCAGAAAACACCATTACATCACAATGTAACATGACATGTCTTTGTTTTACATGTCATTTAAATTCAACATCACTGACCCTATAGGCAGCAGGCATCATGCAGATAACTATTTTTGAATAAGGTGACCAGATTTCTGAAATGGAAACTGGGGACATTTCCTATTTGAGTGGTCAAAATATCACCAAAATCTCATTTGATATTATCTATTTATTAAAAAACTGGGACAACACGTTTTTGAATATTTTTGTTTTGAATTGTTGTGAGTTCCTTATAGGCTATTATTGCATTAAAAATTATGGTTTAGTTTTATTATTAGGATTTTAATATGCTCTGGTTTTAATACAATTCACCAAAAAAAAAAAAAAAAAAAAACTTTTACACGATTAATTGTAACCACTGTAAAAGCAGTTCAAAACAATATGCCCATCATAAAATTAGTACAGATAATATCCAGAGGAATACCTCACGAAATTATGGATAGGGCTAAGTGTGACTGTGACCTGTAGGCCTATTTCCCACGTGCCAGTATTCAGTTTCGCTTCTCCTGGCAGCGCAACATCTTCAACATCCTCAGAACTGTGCATGCATGTAGTATGTATTTGTTGACATGGTTTTAAAGCTATTGTTATCCAATTTGTTGGCCTTAAAACGTCTTAAAATGCACATATGTACACCAAGGAAATCTAAATTTTTTGGGGGGAGCATGCCTCCGAACCCCCTAGCAAACTACATTTTGTGACCTTGTTAATTTAAGGTAATTAAAGGTTTGTGTCCCGTTATTCTATTCAGAAAATCAATAACTAACCGATTGATTTTGCATTCTATCTATCTATCTATCTATATATCTATCTGTCTGTCTGTCTATCTATCTATCTATCTATCTATCTATCTATTTAATTGCATCTACTCCAGTAAAAAAAAAAAAATGGGGGGAGGACCCACCCACATTTTTTTTGCTTCACCACGTAGTTAAGACGTGTGTGGAAATTGCTGTGTTGTGACTGCGGAACTTTTGTGGACGTTTAAAATTGTGCAAAACAATCTCGCACCCTGTTGAGGCCCTGTTATAAAACATACAAACAGTATTACTTTAATTTAACATGAATAGTTAGTATGTTGCTACCTTGAAACCGATAACGATGTTTATTTTGATATTTGACGATAACGGCGCTTTGCTTTGGTCCAGATCCAGATTACGTTCCTCATGAAGTAGCGGCGCGCGACCAAGTGTAGCTACACAGCCCCCTCTGTTGGAGAACATGATCACTACACAATTTCTCCAGCAGGCTGCTGTATGCTTGTCGGTCTTTTTGCAATGTATATGCGGGTTGTTTTGAATGAGCTATAAAACGGGGACATTTCCGGGGACAGCTCCAGTCGGGGATAAAACACCAAAAACCGGTACTGTCCCCGGAAAACGGGGACATCTGGTCACCCTATTTTTGAAACTGATCAAGTCCAACTCCGCTCCACATTTTGATTGACAGCCGTCACAACCTACTAGTGACCATGTTTACTCCTTTCTTTTCAACCACTGGATAGGATTTAAAAAACGGCTGTTGTATTTGTGTAAGACGGGATGTTACTTTTGTCGAAAGAACGCATGGACGTTTTCCTAATATGATAATTAAAAACCAACAGACTGATGAAAATGTGGGACATTTTCTCAATATGCGACTTTCGGGACAAGGGGTGAAAATGCTGTGCGGTACAACGCAAAGCGGGATGGGTGGTCACCCTAGGTATAGCCGGAGTAACCACCGACCTCTGAGTGTTAAGTACTGAGGAGCTAAAGCATTTAGAGCTTTATAAGTAATCAGCAAAATACCTTTTAATAGGCAACCAATGCAGTGTTGACAGAACCAGGATTGGTTCACATAAGAACTCTAGCTACTCCACCAACTGCAGTTTGTGTAATAAAATCCTGACTGGAAAACTGGAACATAGTTGTGAGGATATGTTGTGAGGATAGTATTTTTGACATAAAGGGAGATTTGAGATCGATCTGTAATTAAATAATTCCTTTATTTTAGTGAGATGCTTAATAACAGCCAGCTTAAAAGTTTTTGGGACATATTCTAATGAAAATTAATTAAATACAAGCAGATCTACGACTTCCGGAAACATCTTTTAATAGCTTGGTAGGTACAGGGTCTAACATACATGTTGTTGATTTAGATGATTTAAGTTTAGACAGGTTTTTTCTCTACTATGGCAGAGAATAAATGGAATAGTTCCTCAGGGGTTCTATCAGGGGCATATGTGACAATATTAAATCTAAAGTATGATTACAAAAATGAGTGGGCCCTGACATGTTGTGTCTAACTCCAATAGAGTTTAGAATATCTATAAATGCCAATCCCAAAGCATCTTTTTAATTATCTATGTGAATGTTAAAATCATCAACAATTAAGACTTTATCTGCATGTTAACAAAGAGCATATTCACACGTTCTAAGTCTTGTAAACATCTTTAAAATAACTGTACAGTACTTTTGCACAATATAATTCTAACATCTGTCGAGGAATGAATTATTATTTTCAAATAAAGATTACTTCCAAATGAAACTGCACATTTCAAATAGAATTTTTATTTATTCATTCATGCAATTTTTCATTCATTTTTTCATTCTACATTTTCAGACCAGAGATGGAAGAATAAGTTCTGGGGGAAGTCAGTGGAAATAGTTTCAACCGGAATGGTTAATGTCACACTACCAAAGTGAGTATAGTTCAACTGTGCTCTCTGACAATAACATCTGCTTCTAGACATGAATGCAGAAATGAATGAACAATAGGACATGAGATGTGTAGCTGAGAATTTCATGTAATTTTTATTTTGCTCTAAGATTCATTGAAAGATGTTAAAAGTGTCTTTGAATATTAATTTTATAATAATGCAGTTTTGAGTTTTATATAGCATCCAAGTTTTTGTAAATACAAAATACACTGTACATACTGTATCCACATTATTTTTCAACATGGAAGTAAGGTGTTTTCTGTGAATGTGCAGGACTTCCGATTTAATAGCCGCTAAATAATGAGGGAAATAACGAGAAGAATTTCAAAGTGCAGTAAACTGTAAAACTGTTTGCGCTACAATCAGCATGTTTATAATTAAGACAATACATTCAAATAATATGGTAAGACATACCAGTTTGCAATATCAAGCAACATAAGCTGTTTTGTATAGCTAAAAATAACTGGAAGAGAATGACATCGGTCCAGAAGCCAGACACATTAAATTTTCAAATGGCCATGCCTGCTCTTTCCTGAAAAAAAAAAGGTGGATAGAAGGTACATTCATTATTATGTACAAGATTTCCTAAATGAATGGACAAAGTAATCAAGTCAGTTTGTATCTGATGTATTTTCTGATTTGATCATGATCTTTCATCTTCAGCTACGGTGATCATTATGAGTGGAATAAAGTGGTCACTTGTATCCACAATGTATTCAGTCAGGACAGATGGCTTGAGCACTACGGTGATGTTGTCATTCGCAACCTCAACAGTGATGAGTGCACCTGCAAGATCACATTTGTCAAGGTGAGTGTAGGAGCCAAATTATATTTGATGTAAGGCATTGTTTAGTTTACTGGTGGATTATGATTATTGTTTATTATAATAATTATGATTTATTGCAATGCATTATGTAAAAGAATTAATAGTAACACTTTCTATGAAGCCTGTATTTATAATGCAAGTGTATTCTTAATGTGTTTTAATACATGCGTAATGCCTTATAAACAACCTTATAATATTTTATATCATTTTATAAATAATCATAACAACGGGTACAATACATTATAATACATACTTATTTGTGGTTATAACTTTTAACAGTATAATGCATTATAACACCAGATAAAGTCTACATTTATAATGCATCATGAGGGTATTAATAATAATAATAACACCTTATAAACAACCTTATAAAGTATTATCATCTCATGTAAATAGTCTTCTTTTAAACATCTAAAAAGCTTTATAATGTGGTCATAATATTTATGTGGTCTTTGTATGCATTACGTAAAGTAACAAAAGTTAAGTCTTCTTTTATACAACCATAAGATATCATGAAATGGTTAAGCATTTCATTTGACATTTGTTATGGACATTTTTTTTTATTTGCTTTGAATATTTTTATTGCAATACTTAGAAAATAAAATGTGTTCCATATGTAAAATCAACTTAAACAATATTGTATTTTTTTTAAATGTTTAAGAGTTTCCAGTGAGCTTTTTCGTTCACCCAAAAATTAAAATTCTGTCAAAATTCACTAACCCTCAGGTTGATCTAAACCTGTATGAGTTTCTTTCTTCTGTTGAACACAAAAGAATATATTTTAAAGAATGTTGGTAACCAGACACCTAACGGTAGCCATTGATTTCCGTAGTAATTATTTATTTGTTTATTTTCCTACTATGGCTGTTTGATTATCAACATTCTTTAAATATCTTCGTTTGTGTTCAACAGAAAAAAGAAACTCATACAGGTTTGGAACAATCTGAGAGCAAGTAAATGATGGCAGAGTTTTAAGTTTTAGGCTAACTATACCTTTAATCTAGGTCACACTGAAATTAACATTAGCCCCACAAGTAATACTCGAATATGAACAAATTAGCAGTGAACCACTGAACGTGCAATTTTTGGCCGCCTTATACATGATCTTAGTGTCACAAGTCTGTTCAGTTTAGTTTCATTATCATG
Organism: Hypophthalmichthys molitrix; assembly: GCA_037950675.1. NCBI lineage: Eukaryota > Metazoa > Chordata > Actinopteri > Cypriniformes > Xenocyprididae > Hypophthalmichthys > Hypophthalmichthys molitrix. The sequence continues at coordinate 12,839,575 of CM075510.1, forward strand.
GACTTTGTGTTTTTTTTCATTCATCGCATGTGTTTCTTTGTCCTATTTTTTTATATTATCTATACTTTAAAAAACTGGGACAACACATTTTTGAATATTTTTGTTTTTAATTGTTGTGAGTTCCTTATAGGCTATTATTGCATTAATAATTATGATTTAGTTTTATTATTAGGATTTTTGCTCTGGTTTTAATACAGTTCACCAAAAAAAAAAAAAAAAAAAAAAAAAAAAACTTTTACACGATTAATTGTAACCACTGTAAAAGCAGTTCAAAACAATATGCCTATTATAACATTAGTATGACATTACAAAATCACATTACATTACAAAAATAAAACAAAAATATAAGAAAATAAATATAAAACGGCATTTAACAATTATTTTTTTAACATTGAATTTAATATTTTAATTTTCACAAGCTGTTTTTAGCTACTGTAAATTACAACTGTTTTAACTATTTTAACTATTATTTTGCATTTTAGATTCATTTTAAGCACAAAGTAGGCCTACGTGTATTATTTTATTTTTTATTTATTTATATCGGAGTGTAACTTCACCACGTAGTTAAGACGTGTGTGGAAATTGCTGCGTTGTGACTGCGGAACTTTTGTGGACGTTTAAAATTGTGCAAAACAATCTCGCACCCTGTTGAGGCCCTGTTATAAAACATACAAACAGTATTACTTTAATTTAAAATGAATAGTTAGTATGTTGCTACCTTGAAACCGATAACGATGTTTATTTTGAAAAAGCTGTGTGGTAACAACGCAAAGCGGGACGGGTGGTCACCCTGGATACAACCATGATCTGATGATAAGAGCAAATCATTTGTAACTCTAATGAGAGCAGTCTCAGTACTATGGTATGGTCTAAAACCTGACTGGAAATCCTCACAGATACCATTTCTTTCCAAGAAGGAACATAGTTGCGATGATACTGCCTTTTCTAGTATTTTTGGCAGAAAAGGTAGATTCAAGATCGGCCTGTAATTGACTAATTCTCTATGATCAGGTTGTGGTTTTTTAATAAGAGGTTTAATAATAGCCAGCTTAAAAGTTTTCAGTACGTATCCTAGTGATAAAGATATTAATAAGAGGATCTATGACGGGGTGGGCAAACTCGGTCCTGGAGGGCCACTGTCCTGCAGAGTTTAGCTGCAACCCTGATAAAACTCACCTGCTTGTAATCCTGAAGACCTTGATTAGCTGGTTCAGGTGTGTTTGATTAGGGTTGGAGCAAAACTCTGCAGGGACAGCGGCCCTCCAGGACCGAGTTTGCCCACCCCTGATCTATGACCTCTGAAAGCATCTCTTTCAATAGCTTAGTCATAGGGTCTAACATACATGTTGTTCATTTCCATGATTTAACAAGTTTAGACAATTCTTCCTCTCCAGTAGCAGCGAATGAATGGAATTTTTCCTCAGGGATACTTGAATGCACTGTCTGACGCAATACTGAAGTAGACGTTTGCATGGTTATAATTTTCTCTCTGATATTGTCAATCTTCATCCTCTGTATCGTTCCTCCCGGCCGTTGCCGCTATCGTAGTAGCGGGTGCACACGCAATCCTGATAGCACATGGACATTTTTCCATTTCTCCACTCTCCTTCAGCCACCCATTCCATATCTATTTCCCGGTCATTTCATACACCTACACTGCACTTGTCGTCTTGTTTCGTCCTGGTGCTGTTTGTCGATGTGGGCGTAGTCAGTCTTCCGGTGGGAAACGCTTCGCTGGCCAAACCGAACGATCGAGCTTATGACATCACGGCCTGGTCGCGCCGGCGCAGCACAACTGGAAGCTGACAAAACCATTGTCCAATGTGAATGGGTGTTTGTGTATTTAAATGTCCAGATTATGTGTTAAGTGTATTATGTGTGAATGGATTGTGTTAATATTATTAATCTATATATATATATATATATATATATATATATATATATATATATGTGTGTGTTTACCAAGTGTGTGTGTGTTTATTTAGGAATTAATTATTGTTGATTATCATATTGAATATCAAATAGATGAAGTATTTGAATGTGTATTATATGTTATATGTACCCAAAGATGGGGTGGCCCAAAATGGGGCAGGGTTTGGCCTATATAAGCCAGGGCCAAACCTAAAGACAGTACTTGTTTACCAAGTCGACGCAAGAGTGCTACCGTGGTGCCTCGAGCAAACCCCAAACCCCTTTTCGTATATAGTGGATACCTGTTTATTGCCTGTATATATCGTTGTTGGATTATTTTCTGGTTTATTTTCCCTTTTTGTTGTTTCTTTGCTACTTTGGATTTTTGTCATTTTTGTGGACACTTGTATATATTCTTCACTGTGGACTAACTTTTGGCACTGTACATAAATTACACTTTGCACGAAAGTTCTTCTGTGAGTGAGCCATCATTTTTACATCCCCTCATGGACTTACATTTCCTCCCTGAAGGCGAGCTGGTGGGCTCATCTTCATCACAACACCCCCCCCCCCATTTGATAATATCATTTACAATAAGTGCTTTTGAAGAAAGGGATCTAATATTCAGCAACCCAAGCTTTATCGTTTGTTTATCAGTATTATCTCTGTTTTTTATTTGTTGAACATCAATTAAATTTTTACCCTTAAATGGGTTTGGAAGTTTTTTTTGTATTTACTAATTTGGGGTACAGACACAGTCTCTGTGTGATAATATCTAGGTGAAAGAGTTTCTATGTGTTGGGATTTATCTGACTCCTGTGACGTGAGACAGCTAGCAGATGGTCAATTTAGCCAGTCTGTCTGCTTCTTCCTGACCTGGGCCCCACTTTGTCATGTTTCAGCTCTAAGACTATGTGCCATATTACTAGAAGAGCAGCACCATCACAGGAGGGATGAATACCATCTCTTTTCAACAGGTCAGGTCTTCCCCAAATACTTTTCCAATTGTCTATGAACCATATATTAGACACCACTTAGACAGCCAGCCATTGAGTGATGAAAGACTGCTAAGTATCTCATCACTCCGACAAACAGGAAGGGGGCCAGAGTAAATTACAGTGTCTGACATTGTACTTGCGAGTTCGCACACCCCTTTAATGTTAATTTTAGTGATCTCCGATTGGCGAAGTCAAACATAATTAGTGCCTACGTGAATAATAATCTTAGAGCATTTACGATTAGCATTAGCCAGTACTTTTAAATTTGCTTTGTGTTGTGAAAAAAATTTTGTTCTTTAGTGGTGAGAATGTAATGAAACAAACACTCATGAAATGTCTTTGTTGATTTTATTCTTGCAAGAGGTTATTCAATGCAGATACAGAGAAGAAACTAACACACCTAGTGTGGTTACCTTATATACCCCCCTTATCATTCCTTGTTACCCCAAACCAATCATAAAGTATGTTACCATATTAGGATCATAAAAAAAAAATTAAAAATGAGAGAAGTCTAACCCTTAACAGATGCCCTTTTGAACTCCAAGCTGTCTAGACAAACATCTGCACCATTGCTTCATTACCTCTGTTAGTTTCCGAAGCGCTTCAAAAAATAACAGCATAAGCAGTAATTTTCCGCTGAACAAGCTGTATTAAATGTCATATAGACAGAAAAAACAAATATCAATGATAAATCAGGAAAATAAATGATAAACATTAAAAAAATCCTCTACATACTCCTCCCTTTTGATTATTCTTAATCACCTTAAAGTTTTTACATTCCTCTCCTTGTATGCCATCTCGTAACATGGATGACCACTGTTTTTGACCCTCTTTACATTTTATCATCTTCAGAATAACAGTCATCATTACCAGTTTCTCTGCCATGGGGCCCTTCTGGCACCCAAGGTGGTCTTGGATACAGATCAGGAAATTCATCAACAATATTATCAGGATGACACATATAATAATGACACCTACATATTCAGCCTTTGTTATCAGCCCAGTCAGCCACGCCCAGCTCCATACATCATCCCCATTTACTTCTCTGTCAGTCAGGGCTTCAACCATATTTGTAATATTTTCAATACCCTCGTCAATTAAATGGCTGTTTTTGTCATTATCTGGAATATATATACAACATGTAGTACCAACCATTACACAAACACCCCCTTGTGAGGCCGCCAGCTGGTCTAATACCAACCTGTTTTGTAAGGCAGTAAGTCTCAGGCCTCTTAATTCCTCTCTTATTCCTTACACCACAACCTCAGTGGTATTCATAAATGAGATCAATTCATACCTGGTGACCTCAACTTCAATCTGCAACGAGGCCACTCCCACTGATGCAAACAAACTTTCAAAAATCCTTTCAACCTTAGTCCGTAGTCGGTGTTCCTGCGTAACTGGGTTGTCCCTTGATAAGCTGCTGGTCTTTCCATGGTTCTTTACTTTCCCTGCAGCTCTCTGACACCTCCTCAGTTGTTGACTAGCTGCAAGGTGGTGTGTGCCTATTATAATTGCTCCTCCGTTTAATCTTACCATAGTGCACGTGCCAGACCAATGTCTTGGTGGGTACCACCCTTCAGTGACCCCTGTACCATATTCACCTGGCACTATGGGTACAATTCATAGCACATTTTGCTCTTATGTTATCGTTTGACCAGTGCCACACTAATGCAGTTAATGGCTTCATGTCATGACTGATGCATGGTCTGAGGCCTATTAAGCAACAGTAACAGTTATTTCTGTCGTAAGTCTCATTTTCTCTTATCAAGGAGCGACATTTGCTAATTGGAACATGTCCTAGGGCAACAGTTCCAGAGATTCTCTGGTAACAGGTCAAATTACTTGGTACAGTCTTGACTATTGCAGCCTTACCAAATACCTTTCTTGTCATTTTAATTCTTTGCACGGTGCCATTAACTTGTCTTGTCTCCGCATTCTCGTGTGAAAGTGTCATTGTCGTCGTCCCAGCCTGCGCGTACAGTCACTGCAAGAGCACAAGCCTGTGGCCCAATACACTTCTGCCAGAGCGCTGTGATACAGTTCTGCACACACATAACAACCACCACCCCCACTTGATGACCTTACTGTGTGGTTCAGAAAACCTCCACTACATGTTGTTGGCATATGGGTGGGGTGGATCTGGGTGATTTAACCAGTGTTCATCTCCGCTTTTGACTGCTCTCTTTGGTCTCATACTGTTGTCAAGAGGAAGTGGCTATTTTTACCAGGGTCAGAGGCAGTACAATTAATAATGTCAATGCAAAAAAGAAAGCATGTGGTACCTCTCAGTCCTCAGAGGCCAGGAAGTCTCATAGGGTGCCACGGCCTCGTTCTCTCCATTTTCAGTTCAGTTCAGAGGATACCAAGCGTTTAAATACTGCCAATGTTCATGCTAGGGATGCACTGATACCATTTTTTTAAGGACCGAGTACGAGTACCGATACTTTTTTTTCTAGTACTCGCCGATACCGATGCCTATACATTTATTAATTTCTCTCTCTCTCTCTTTTTTTTTTTTTTTTTTTTTTGATGTTGCAGTTTTCCAAGCGCAACACAGTGAGACTAATGAATGTAGGACAGCTTCTTTATTATTACACTAATGAAAAAGTCATAATTTTTATGTGCTTGTCACAAACTTAAAGAACAACTTTCACAGTGTCCAATAACCTTCAAAGGCCATAATTACCAATATATATAATTGTTGTTATATAAAAAGAAATTTACAAACAAATTACAAACAATACAACAAATACTATAGAGATACAAATTAAATAAACTTGTTTTTCAGATACAGTAGGTTTATTTACCATGTATACATTTATTTAACATCTTTTCTTGTTTTATTAACATTAATGACAAGTATAGGCTACGGTTCCTTTAAGACCGAATCCATGAATACTGACACATCCAGTTTTCACCCAAATGTTTACGTCCTCTTAAGCCATAACCGACTGTATTTACGTGAGATACTCCACACCATGGACATTTTGACAACTATGTGTGCATTTGACCATTCAGGCACAAGGAGAACCGATCTCATGCTGTCTGAGAGAACTGGGATTGCACACAAGAAAGAGAGAGAGCTCTTCTGGTTTGTGTCATTCAGTGTGATTCCGCCTATTCCGCCTTCACTAATTGATAACGAATTGTGATTGAAGTCATGCAGCGGTGCACTCGCCTGCTTAGGAAGAGCGTCCTTTACCTGCTGAGATATCTGAGACAGAACAGCAGACAAAGATTGACAATACTGCAACATGTCATGTTCACACAGGGATGTAGAAGGAAGTGGTTGAGGTGCTGGTCCCACTCCTATGGGGACTTTAATTCTGGATCTCTGCCGCGTGCACATATACATTAACACAATAGGCAGGGCCTTGTTCCATGGTAGCCCTGTCTCTTCACAACATTTAGCCAATTTGTTCTTTAATATACCATTTGACCTCTCCACTCCTCCTGCGCTGGCTGGGTGATAAGAGCAAAAATGCTGCATATTTATGCCTAAAAACTTTCCCACCTGGTCAGTTGCTTCATTCACAAATGGTGTGCCATTGTCACTACTAATTTTGCCTGGTATTCCCCATCTCGGAACTATTTCCGTCAGCAGGGCCTTTGCCACTGCAGCACTATCTTGTTCAGATGTGGGGAAGGCTTCTACCCATCACAAAAACATGTCAACCATGACTAAACAATATTTTTTTCCCTTCGCTAGGTGTTAGCTCTATAAAGTCCATCATTAAATGTTCGAATGCTTTTTCTGGCGGTGGGTGTGCAGCTTGTGGTTGCAAACCCTTTTGTAAACCATTGTTTTGTAAAACCCTGTATCATTCTCCCTTTTGATACATGATCTTTTCCATTTATCAATTTAGCATAATGTTGGAAAAAATGCTTTGGAAGACATGGTTTGTTGTTGGGCCCCAACCAGACCCCATTCTTCAATACAAAGCCTGCTTTTCTCCACTTTAGTTTGTCTTCTGCAGAAGCGAGAGACTGTATCTCTGAAATAGAATCAGAAGGGGAAGTAGTTAGTGTAACCATGGAGACAGAGCAAGGCAGAGGTTTCGAAGCTGCAGACTTAGCAGCTACATCCGCTTTGTGGTTCCTGTTGACACCTTGGTTTTGGTTGTGTGTGCTGTGCACTTGCAGACTGCAGTTGACCTAAGGAGAAGAATAGCATTCAGTAAGTCAGATATCTGGGAATGGTTCAAAATGGGTTTGCCATCTGATTTCAGGAATTGCCCATGTTTCCACAGGGCTCCAATGTCATGGACCACTCCAAATGTATAACGGGAATCAGTGTAGATGGTAACAGATTTTCCCTCAGCCAGCTTACAGGCCTCAGTTAAGGCCACCAACTCAGCAGTTTGAGCTAAAAAATGAGAGGGGAGTGGTTTAGCTTTCAGAACACTATCAAGAGTTACAACAGCATAGCCCACTTTATTTTTGCCCATTACAGGGTCACGGGTCGCTGAGCCGTCTACAAAGAGAATTAATTCAGCGTTTTGTAGAGGCACTTCTAACAGATCAGGGTGCGGTGTACAAACTTGTTCTAGGGCAGCTACACAGTTGTGCTCTTCCCCCTCAATGGGAAGCAGAGTTGCTGGGTTTAACACATTACAACGTTTTACCTTGATGTTCGGAATATCCAGGAGGAGGATATTGTACCGGAGCCATCTGGCTGTGGAAAGATGCGATGTCTTTTGTTCCAGCAAAATCATTGCCACTGCATGTGGCACAAGCAAAGTGACATTGCTATACTCTACAAATTCTCTCAATGCGTAGACAGCTTTCTCAGCTGCTGCAACCGATCTAAGACAACGTGGCAAACCTGCAGCCACAGGATCTAAGTTACCCGAAAAAAAAAGCCACTGGGCGCAATCTGCCCCCATGCTCCTGCAGCAAAACGGAAGTCATGCATCCATTTCATTCATCAACCGTCTGCATGAACGCACGATTCGGATCAGGGAGCCCCAATGTTGATGTCATCATAGCCTTTTTTTAAGGTCTCAAAAGCCAGCATTGCCTCATCAAACTAGGTCAGACGATCATGTGGTCGCAGACCTGGGGTGTGAGCCAACGCTCGCAGTGGAGCTTCTTCGATTGCATAATTTGGAATGAATGTGCGACAGTAGGAGCACGTGCCTAAAAACAAAAGTAATTGTTTCTTTGTCTGTGATTTTGGAATTTTCTGTATGGCCTCTACATGTTTCTTTGAGAGAGATTTTCCACCTTTGGTGATTATGTGGCCTAGAAATGTCACTTCTCTCTGCATGTACTGCAATTTGGACACTTTATGGCCTTCTGCTGCTATATGTTTTAAAAGGTTGATTGTGTCACGCTCAGATTGTTCTCAGGTAGGACTACAAGTCATTAAATCATCCACGTATTGTAATAACGCTGTGCCAGTGGTCAACTGTGATGGTTCTAAGCTTCTTCGCAGTGCCTCATTATAGATGGTTGGTGACTTGCAATAACCTTGGCTGAGTCTCATAAAGGTATACGCTTTTCCTTGGAAACTGAATGAAAACCAGAATTTACTTTTTCATGTACGGGCACAGAGAAGAAAGCATTTGAAAGATCGACCACAGAGAACCACTCGGCATCAGTTGGTACTTGTGACAGTATTGTATACAGATTTGGTACGTTAGATGCCTGAGGTTGCACTGCCGCATTAACTGCTTGTAAATCTTGAACGAAACGCCAGTCTGTTGGCTGGCCAGCCTCTCTGATTTTCTTAACCGGAAATATTGGCGTTCGGACAGGCGAGTTTTCACAGGGCACAATAACGCGGGCTTTCTGTAACGATTCAAACACAGGCGTTATCCCGTCAATAGCCTCCTGCTTTAGAAGGTATTGAGATTGACAAGGCCTATAGCTTGATTTTGGGGTGATCTCAACTGGTTGTGCCCCTCGAATGAGGCCCACATCGAACTTATGTTTAACCCAGACAATGCTGGGAACTTCCTTGAGTGCTTCAATTCTTTCAGCCTCCTCCTCTGAGAGGAGAGCATAATTTGGAAGTTCACTGCTGCCTTGTTGAACAATGTGCAGAGTTGGTAAGACAGGAACTAAACTTAAACCATGCTTTTACAAAAGAGCCTAGGTCTCCAAGCCATCTGGGCCTCCAACTAGGGAAAGTCCCAGTCTGCAAATTAATTCTCGTGCACACAAATTGACAGGGCACGATGGAGACATGAGAAAGCAATGTTTGAATTTTGTCTTCACATGTCAATGGTACAGTAAAAAATTTTGTTGTTTGCCCTGATGCAGTTTTTGACCAGATATAGTTTCCACTCATTTTAGGTTTAGGAGTCATTTGTCCCATCATTATAACACTATTAGTGGCCCCTGAACCAACCATAAAAGTAAGTTGCTGTCCCTTAACCCTCAAATCAATCAGTGGTAAACATCTGAACGCCTTTGAATCTAAATAAACATATGTCCCTATCTTGTCAGCGAAAGAATTGAAATTATACTCATTTGAGCAAGCAAGCAGTTCTTCTTTGCAGTGAGCGGTGTGGTTAGTAGAATTGTGTTTGTGTGTGTTGCTTTCAGCTTCTGCAGGGCTCAGGAAAACCACTTCCTGTTCTCCTTCCCCCCTCCTTTGTCTTCAGTCAGCCTTGCTTTTCTGTTGTTTTGGTTCAGGACAGTCATTCTTCCAGTGGCCTTTCTTGCCACAGTTGAAATGTCGATCTGGATCATACATCCCTTGAAACATTGGACGGCCTCTTCCTCTCCCTCTTCCTCCTCCGCCCCCTTTGTTCATTCCATTTTTCAAAGCAGCACAGTTCAGGTCTCATTCCATTTGAGGAAGCTGTTACAGAGATGTGACTCCCATGGAGTATCCTGTGATCTGTCTGTAGGCTCATTAATGCCACTGCTCTGAATGAAGATGTCATGGAGCCTCACATAATAGTCCTGCACTGTTTCATCATCTTTCTGTTTGCATGCAGCAATCCTTGCACTGTCCGCTTTGAGAGGGAATGCAGTTTTCATCAGATCGCTTATCAGTCGGACATCATTTTGATAGTCATTGTTATCGTCATGCTCCCAGTCAACATGCTTTCGTCAACTGTTCGAGGTCAGGTATTGTCTGGATACCTTGTGCCAGTCCAAGGAGCCCAGCCTCATCATCAACACCCTTCTCAGTTCCTGGATAGTTGGGCTGAACTCCTGGCAGAAAACCTCCAGCTGTTCAGCAAACTTGACACCAGAGTTCTTTGGGTCAGGCAAGTGTTCCATGGACTCTTTCAGCTGTTTCTCTGTCCAGGCTCTGTAGACCATCATAGGGCTGTCTGTTCCTGCCACTTGGATCATTGGAAGTTGGTACCCAGTACAAGCTTGAACAGCATTGTTTTCCTCATCATCAGAGTTGTCATGTTCAAGAGCCTGTCCGCACAATGCAGCCTGTGTCTGTGCCTGTGGTGGTACGTGGTCATATGGTGGAAGTGCTTTTGCTCTCGGGGGGCAGGAGTCAAGGTTATGGTCCACCTTTGCACACTGCAGATCTGCAACAGGATAAAGAGAGGAAGGCTTCTGAGAAGTAGCCTGTGTCTGTGTGTATTTATGTTTTTTGTCAAATGTCAGTTCCTTAGCTGTCTGTTTTCTTTCCCCACGTTCTGCTTCTTCCATCCACATTGTCATAACTCGTCTGTACATTTCAAACTTCTCTCTCTGTTTACCTTTACATTTACTCTTCTCATACAGTTTCATTTCATGTTTCTCAATACTTTCTTTGACCTTTTTGAGACCTTGAACACTGAATGTCCCTTTTTCAGGAAAGCCATACAATTCTACCAATTCTAGTATACAGTATGATTTATCCCCATATTTTCTTTTCATTTCTTTGTAAATTGGACTATTCCAATCACCAGATTCAAATTTGGGTTTGCTATTTCCAGACCCCATATTCTCTGTCACTGAACCTCAGGACGTCCCTTTTTCCTCACCCTGTGGTCATCAGCAGAGTGTGTCTTTGCACAGACTCGGCAAAGAAACCCTTTTCTGCACAGACTTGGCAGAAAAACCCTCTCCTTTGAGTCAGTACTTTGACTCACTTTGAAATCAACTTATTTCTAGTGCTTTAGAAATATTCACCCTCATAGAGGTAGAGAGGGGTGCAACACTATAGTGTTCTCGTGCAGTGTGTTGAAACTCTGACTAAACACCAAGCTAAACCGTAACCAATGAAGACAGAGTCGTAGTAAGGTTGATCATTTACTGTCACTCTTTGTCATTGACATGTTACTGTGAAAACTGTAATAAAACAATACGACAATATTCAATGTCTATAACAAACAATCACAGCTGTTCTCGCTGTAGTAGCAGCTATAATGGCTATTAGCATCACTGTTAGCTTGTTTTTAACAACTTATCAAACATCATCTTTTTAACAAAATCCTTACAAATATATAATCTTTAACATGTCTAATGTCTCATAGATGAACTAAAATGTACCTGAGAATATGTATCAACAAAAATAAAACACATATTTAAAGTTAAATTTCTTAAAGGGCAACACACTCCCCGCCTGACCTATGTGAGGTCACTATGAATTTGTGGGAATGTTGAACCTTAACCTCTAGATCAGTCTTTGGGTAGAAGTAGAACAACTTCTGCAATTGGCCTTAGAAAGGTTTTTATATTGCCTTGGTCACTAGTAGTCACTTCAACCTTTCTTACATGTCCATCCTTGCCAGGGAATACGACAGTGATTCTGGCCATAGGCCAGCAATTGCGGGCTATCTGCTTGTCCCTGAGCAGAACTAGATCTCCAACTTGAAGGTTTCTGCGAGGTACTGTCCACTTCTGTCTGTGTTGCATGCAAGGTAGGTATTCACGGCTCCAGCGGGTCCAGAACTGGTTTGCAAGAGCCTGAACTTGTCTCCATTGCTTTGTGTACAGGTCCTTGTCTGAGAAGTCTACAGGAGAAGGTGGAACTATGCTCCTTACACTGAAGACAGGAGATGGTGAAAGGTTGAAAGGTATGAAGTATGAAAGGTTGTTCCGGCTCTGCAGAGACAGGTAAGAGTGGTCATGCATTAATGATAGCAGTAACTTCTGCCATTAGTGTGCAAAATCTAGGATTCTTCTGGCAATGCCAATCATACGCTCCCACGAGCCTCCCATGTGAGAACTGTGTGGTGGGTTGAATTCCCAGCAGCATCCTTGCTCACTGAGGTACCTCTGCACCATTTTGTCCATTCCAAGCTCCTTGCACGCTCTAATGAAATTGGTACCGCAATCGGAACGGAGCTGTTTTGCAGGTCCTCTGAGTGCAAAGAATCGCCTGAGAGCATTTATGCAGCTTGAGGTGTCCATAGTCTCGATAACCTCGACATGTACAGCTCTCAAACTCATACAGCAGAACATGATGGCCCACCACTTGCTTTCTGCCTGTCCTCCTCTGGTGCGTCTGGTTGTGACAGACCAGGGTCCAAATACATCGAGCCCCACATACGTAAAAGGAGGGCAGGTTTTTAGACATTCAGATGGCAGGTCCGCCATGCGTTGTTCTTCCAGCTTTCCACGCAGCTTGCGACAGGTTATGCATTTGTGGAGTACTGAATTGATTAGCGCCTTGCCTCCCAAGATCCACAGACCTGCTGCCCTAATTGCTCCTTCCGTCAAGTGACGGCCTTGATGTTTCACTTGCTCATGGTGATGCCGAGCGAGCAGTAGGGAGATGTGGCTATCTTTGGGCAGAATTATTGGGTTCTTTTCTGCAGCTGCAACCTGAGAGTGCTTTAGTCGTCCTCCAACACAAATGAAATCATTCTCCATGATCGGACTGAGTTTCCGCAAGCGGCTACTTTTGGATACTGCTTGGTTAGCTTGGAGGGATGACAGTTCTTTTGCAAAAGCAGTCTTTTGTGTTGCTTTAAGGATAACTTTCCTTGCTTGGTCCATTTCATCTGGAGTACGAGGTAAGTCACATCGGTGCCAACCTTTGCATTTACTGTTTTGGTTCGTGTGTTTGCAGGATTTTGCCATGTGAACTAGAAATGCTACTCCTCTTATTAGGGAGGTGAAGGTGGAAAACCGTTGGAGTCAGTCAGAGGTAAGCTTTGGTTTTTCCAGGTTAGTAGCACATGTTTGTACTTGTGGCCGGATTTCTGAGTCCTTTTCAGGTTCAGTTCTCTGATGGCTCTTCGCAGCTCGTAAATGGCCACTGTAGGAGATGGCCCATTTCCAAAGACGTGGACCTTCATCCGATACTCAACAATTTCCTTGTTGACATCATTGTCCTTGTGCCATAGAAAACGTTGAGACACTTGTGATAGTCTTCACGCACCAAGAAACAGTGGAACATCTGCTGAATGTCCGCTAGGATTGCAACCTTCTCTTTCTGAAAGCGTAAGAGGACGCCCACAAGGGAGTTATTGAGGTCGGGGCCCGTGAGGAGCACGTCGTTGAGAGAGACACCAGAGTATCGAGCACTGGAATCAAAGACCACCCTGATCTGATAAGGTTTTTGTGGATGGTAGACCCCGAATGTTGGAAGATACCAGCATTCATCTTCTTTCAGTGGTGGTGCTACCTCAGCATGTCCGTTATCAAAGATCTTTTTCATGAATGCCACATACTGTTGCTGCATCTCAGGTTTCCTCTTCAGGGTACGTTGCAGGGATGTAAATCAATTAACTACTTGCTCTTTGTTGTTTGGCAGGGGCTGGCGTAGTTCTCTGAACGGTAGAGGAGCTACCCAGCTGTTAGCATCGTTTCTGTAGACATTTGTGTCCATTATTTTCAGGAAAGCTGTATCTTCCACGGATGGAGCAGGTTTGTTGTCAAGCTCAGTTCTGTTAAACATTGCCTGTCCTAGTGTCTTCTCGGTTGCCTTGCCAGACATGTTACAGCTTTGCTGCATCTCTTTGATCTGCATAAAGCTTGTGCAGGGTTGAAAGATTGAATGGCGACCACTTTCCAGCACGTTGGTCTTGAATGTGTTGACCATTGGCTTATGTACATTACCCAGACACACCTCTCCTATTACTACCCAGCCCAGGTCCAGACGTTGGGCAAAGGGGGCGTTGTTTGATCCATTGACCTGCTGCCTGACCTTGTGTGCCCTTATAACATCTCTTCCGAGTAGCAGAAGTATTTCTGCTTCTGGTTCCAGTTCTGGAATGTGTTTAGCAATGTGTCGGAGATGAGGCTGGTGTAGCACTGCACTTGGCGTTGGAATTTCAGACCGATTATTCAAGATCTCATGAGACTCAAGGAGTGATGGAAGAGAGATGAGAACTTTTCCATCCAGTGACTCAATCTGGAAACCTTCTGCTTTCCTGCCGGATGTTTCTACAGTGCCAGAGCAAGTTCTGAGATTATATGAGAATGGTTTGCTCTCCATATTGAACAGCTCGAAGAACTCTGGTCTAGCTAATGAACGATTGCTCTGGTCATCCAGAATTACGTAGGCTTTGATGACCAAGTCCTTGGAACCCTTGGGGTGTAGTTTCACAAGGCAGATTTTTGAGCATGAGCGGCTCCACTGACCTGGACCGCAAACTTCTGTGCAGCTTGTGCTGACAACAGCCATGTTAGAATGATCTTCTCCCTCCCCGCCGTCCTCTTGTGATGGTGAAGGAGCCTTAGCTGCTTGAGGTGATGGGCCAGGGTGCATGGCCGCATCATGATTGGTGCTGCCGCATTCAGTACACTTCACAGAAGACTTGCATTCTTTGGCGAGGTGAGAAACCGAAAAACGGCATTTAAAACATATTCCTCTCTCCCTGAGGAAGGCCTTTCTGTCATCAAGGAGTTTGTTTCTGAATGTTCTAAATTTTTTCAAGGGGTGTGGTTTATTGTGTAATGGACAGTTTTTGTTTGGGTCATCTTTGGCTGCACACACATCTGTTTTGTGCACTGAGATGGGTTTGTTGGTATGGAAACCCTTCACAATGGATCTGTCAGGCTTTGTGGGTGCTGTAGCATTGCTTTGATGCATAAAGCTAGGGTCGTTTCGCTTCTTTGCCTCATGGCACACAAAGTTACAGAAATACTCAAAGGGAGGGAATTGACCATGGTTTTCTTCCTTGTAGAATGACCCAGAAGTCACCCACTTGTCCTGAAGCCCATATGGAAGCTTGTCTACAATTGGTCCAATTCCACGTGAAGTGTCGAGGTATGACAGACCTGTGAGATAACCATCTTCTTTAGCACCTTGGATTTCCATAAGCAAATCTCTGAGTTCACGTAATTTGGTGTGGTCTTTAGCTAAAATCCTAGGAAAGCTGTCCAACCTCTGAAATATTGACTCTTCAATGATTTCTGGTGCAGCATATCACTCACGTAGTCTCTCCCATGCTTTGTGTAAAGCGAGATTGGGGTTGCTGACATGCACTGAGCACATGTGTTTCACCTGTTTGCCAGATTCTTTTCCCAGCCATTCAGTCATGAGGTCTAATTCTTGGGTTGCTGTGAGGTGAACTTCACGAGCTGCACTGGTGAACGAAGAATACCATGACCGATAATTCTCTGGCTTATCATCAAATTGATACAGTCCTGAATTAACAAGGTCCCGTCAGGCTAAATACTGTGCCAAAGGCTCTGCCTGAGGTGGCGTGCTAACTGGAGGAATGTATTGAGGAACATATGACTTAGCATGCATGTTCATGATGGGGCTTCTGACTTCAGACTTCATCGCACCTGCAGACAGATCAGGTAGGTTTGTTGTAAGTAAGTGCATACTATCCCCTTTCTCAGACTTTGGCTTGTAGATAGACTGTGTATGTGAAATGTCTTTCACAGGCGGACTCCATGTCATGAAGCTGTCAGCGTGGGATGGAGGAGCGACAGGTAAGGCTGATAAGACGGGAGAGGGAGAATGACTCTAAAGGTTGATTTGAGAATTGACATATTCACTGGTACGTTCAATTTTAACTTTCTCTGATTCAGATCTTCCTCTTTCAACTGCAGCATGCATTGATTGTTCAGCATCTTCCAGCACTTGTGCTTCCACTGCGGCTGCATCAGCTTCTCTATGTAGTGTTAACACTTTCAACTCAGTGTCTATTCTTACTGTTTCCAGCTGATTTTGAGCTTCTCTTGCAGCCTTTTCCATTTTCAGTTTAGCCTCTTGGCTGGCATGTGATGCTCTCACTTTGGCGGCTTCAGCTCTGGCCCGGCCGTGAGCTGCACTCGCAGATGACGTGGTTGACTTGCCACTTCTAGCGCTGCACACAGACGACTTGCTGTGCCTTTTCACTATAGTGTTCTCGTGCAGTGTGTTGAAACTCTGACTAAACACAAAGTTAAACCATAGCCAATGAAGACAGAGTCGTAGTAAGGTTGACCATTTACTGTCACTCTTTGTCATTGACATGTTGCGGTGAAAACTGTAATAAAGCAATACAACAATATTCAATGTCTATAACAAACAATCACAGCTGTTCTCGCTGTAGTAGCAGCTATAATGGCTATTAGCATCACTGTTAGCTTGTTTTTAACAACTTATCAAACATCATCTTTTTAACAAAATCCTTACAAATATATAATCTTTAACATGTCTAATGTCTCATAGATGAACTTACGGCATTGCCTCTATGATGGATTATAGTGGATGCAACGGATAGTTAGACAGAGCACACCATGACTGTCTCATTGTTTTCATGTAGAACCAGGAAGGACTCACAGGAAGTAACTAAACAGGCAGTGACATCATCACGCAACAAATAATATTAATTTTTACAAATGAGGTAGATAAACAGAAAAGTAATTATGAACCCTTCGTTTTACCTGAGAATATGTATCAACAAAAATAAAAAGATATTTAAAGTTAAATTTCTTAAAGGGCAACACAAACACAGAAAAGAGGTGTCTGAAAATATCAAACTTCAATTTTATGGTTTCAAACAAACTCATCGGGCTAATCTGCCTTTTTCTTCCTTGTTGAGGATTCTTTGAGATTCTGGTGGTGAAAGTCCGGGCCCTCAGATATTCGTCCCTCTTCCCTGAAGGCTTCAGGGTAGGAAGCCAGTCTTTTTGAAGACCAGGGTGATCAGCCTCAAACGTTCTCAGGTCCAGACTAATCACACGCGGAATCCACACTTCTGACACCAAATTGTTGTGGAAAAAAATGTTGTTTTTTAGTGGTGAGAATGTAATGAAACAAACACTCATGAAATGTCTTTGTTGATTTTATTTTTGCAAGTGGTTATTCAATGCAGATACAGAGCTCCGCAGAGAAGAAACTACCACACCTAGTGTGGTTACCTCATATACCCCCCTTATCATTCCTTGTTACTCCAAACTAATCATAAAGCATGTTACCATATTAGGACCATAAAAAAATAAAAAATGAGAGAAGTCTAACCCTTAACAGATGCCCTTTCGAACTCCAAGCTGTCTAGACAAACATCTGCACCATTGCCTCATTTCCACTGTTAGTTTCAGAAGCGCTTCAAAAAATAACAGCATAAGCAGTAATTTTCCGCTGAACAAGCTGTATTAAATGTCATATAGACAGAGAGAAAACAAATATCAATGATAAATCAGGAAAATAAATGATAAACATTAATTATAGTGATTATAGTGGCTAGTGTCTATTTTCACGTTCCGTGTAATAGAATCATCAATAAACTAGGGCACTTTCAACAGGATTCTCGGTTGGTGCATCACTGAGTGGAGAGAACCTGTTTGATGTTCTAATCGGAACGGAACAGCAGTGTTTTTCGCGACTATGCCGTCTCACGGTCACTCAATTCCTCTGCTGCACGGGTTCTACAGCCGAAACCGAACAATGTAGAGTTCACTAAGCTAGTCGCATTCAAAACAGTATCTAAAGCCCTTGCATTCTTACTATCCCCAATTAAAGTCTGGATGCGTGTCTCTAATTCTGAGATTTTCTCTGTCAGCCTGACTATCTCCCTGCATTTATGACATGTGAATCCCTCGCCGCTGACAGAGAGAGCTGTACTATGCATATGACAGGCAGTGCAAGTAACAAACAAAAGGAGAGGATGACATGACTCACCGTGTTTGTAGACTAATCCGACTTACCACAGTTTGGTGGACTCGTAGAAAAAAATATTCATTCTCAAATAGGAAATAAATGTCATAGAAAGCATTAAATTTAACTTTCTCATGCATGTTAACACAATGTTACAACACTAATGTTATGTTTTAAAACAAATTATAAGTAAACTGTTTGTGTTTTTTGAACATTATTTCTTCAGATAATGTTTTGCCAGATAGAACCTTATAATTCCAAGCGAAAAGAATTTCTCTTTTTGGTTAATATGGAGCTTTTTTACACCTCGTCACAATTGAACTGTTTTTCTTGGCTGGATTTTTCTACATATGAATGGTGTAAAAACCTTGGAATTGCTCGTCGCCCTTGTTATATTCATCGGTCACCAAGCGCTGGTTGATTCAAGACTCCTCTTCTCCATCTTCAATACCCATGATATGGTCATATAGAATGAAGTGTCACCATAACGATTAGTGTTCTCGTTGCAATAATGTGTCTTGTACTCTCACACATCTGGCTAGAGATGTGACATACTCCCAGTGCTGTGAAACTCATACGCCCCTTAGACATAACTTTGCTCTACTCAACACTCATTTCCCGGCCAATAAAGGTACACTGCTGGATGACATTATCATTGAACGAAATTTGGACATACTACTACTCACTGAAACCTGGCAATTACCTAATGACTTTACAGAGCTTAACTTGTTGACTCCTGGATACTATCTGTCTAAACCACATTTCACTGGCTGAGGCGGTGGACTGGCAGCTGTGATTAACCCCCTGGAGTCGGTGGTATCGCAGGCAATACCACCTCGGTTTTTTTCTTACCAGTGTGAAAGAGACTAAAAATACTCTTATCAATTTTTGACATATCAATTAAGGGTTATATACCATTCTAATCTGTGAAATGTCTTCTTTTATTTGTGTACACTAAGAGTAAAAACAAGTTGTGCTTTTTGCAAAATAAAGAAAACTAACATGATGCGCGAGCTGCAGTCTCTCTCTGAATGAAGTCCAATCTGATACTCCCTCAGAAAATGAACTGTAACATAGTGAATACTAATGACACAAAAATGAGACGTGTCTAAAAAAAAACGTTGAAATGTCAGGTTTTAAATCATGCAAGTCAAATATTCTCAAAACAAATATTCTCTGTTTATGTAATCTGTATGAAAAGAGAGAAATGTCAGATGTTGGCAGCTCAGCTCATTATCCGTTAATGTGGCCACTCCCACAAAGCAGGCACGCTATTCAGATGCAAATTCTGAGGCGATCAGTGCAGCATATTGAACGCATCAACAGCTTGGAAAAACACATCAAGTTTAGTCAGTTTCATACTTTTCATCGTTTTGAGATGTGGTGAGGAATAATTCTAAAAGGATTAACTATCAAGCCGATGATTGTGAAAGGTAAGTTGTTTTTTATTCTTAAGGTTTTTATTCTAATCGCGGTAGTGTCTGTGAATATTAAACCGCAAAAAAAGTTTAAATATGAATCCCTCAAGTTTTGTTTGTCTCAGTGTGAATTAATGGGGCAGATCGACATGCAGTTTCGTTTACTACACACAATTTACTTCAGTAAATTGCCATGGCTATGCCATGGCTATATTGCTATACTGAGATGAGTGAAATCGACTGAAATACGTAATAAATACTGAAATAAAATGTGTTCCCTTTCGAAAGGGAACTCAACTCTGCGTTTACCGCATTCGGGGGAATGTCTCGCGTGAACCGATGTCTGAAAGCCAGAGAATCAAACCACTCCAATCCTATTGGCCGGCGACAGCCCATGACGCAACATAGCGCGAACCCGGAAGTATAAAAGGGGCGCCTAGAGAATCAGTCGGAATCCTTTCGTCTTTCGGAACTGTTCTGTCTTTGCCTTTGTTTTCAAATCCGGTAAGATTACGTTCTTATTATGTCTGAGAAACGCTTTAGGAAGTGTGCCGATCCGTGTCCAAGGTTTCTGACACCGGACGATACTCATACCTTGTGCGTTTTCTGTTTGGGCGAGGAGCACGCGCAGACAGTGCTTGAGGGCGCTGTCTGCGTTAATTGTGAGCGTCTTTCTATGAAGACGCTCCGTTCTCGTCTGGCCCTCTTCTCGAGGGGAGAGGCGTCGGCATCTGTGCCCGGCGGTTCTGGCCCTGCTCGTGCTGAGGCAGAGCGGCGGCTGAAATCGTGGGGTTCGCAGGTGGAGCTCGCCGAGGAATTTGAGAGAGGTGTAAACCTTTCTCAGGCCGCGGCGGCTGATGGGGACGAACTCCTGGGTGGCGATGACGTCTTGGCTTTGACGTCATTGGATCCAGGAGCGAGTGCTCTTTTGGCTGCCAGCCCCAGAGAGCAGGAGATGGCTGTGGAGGAGGAGGCAGGTGAGCCTGCTGCTCCCTCCAAGCCTCCCTGCGTTGCGTATGCTGAGTTATTAGAGGTCATGGAACGCGCTTCTGGCAGGCTGCAGCTGCCTTTGGAGTGCGTCAGGAGGGAAACCGCGCGTGGCAGACTCGACGAACGGTTTCTTTCCGGCCATGACCCAGTAACTCCGGTGAGCCTTCCATTCCTCCCCGATCTACATGTTGAGATCGAGAGGGCATGGAAGAACCCATACTTGGCTCGTATCCATCGGTATCAGCGAGCGAATTTCGCTGATGTTGAAGGGTTGAGCCAACATGGGTATGTGTCGATGCCTCCTATTGATCTCGCTACTGGGAGTGCGCCGACGCTAAAAGCTCCGGTCCTGCCATCTAAACCATTGAAAGTGACTTCACGTTTAAATGGCAGGGCATACACGGCGGCAGGTCAGGCTGGCGCAGCTTTGCACACAATGGCGGTGTTGCAAGCATACCAAGCTGACTTGCTTAAGGATCTGGATCAGGGGCAGGGTTTGTCCCCTGAAGCGGTAGAAGAGCTGCGCCGCACCACGGATCTCGCTCTCCGGGCCACCAAACAGACTGCCACCTCGATCGGTCGATCTATGGCAGCTGTGGTGGCCACGGAGAGGCATCTGTGGCTGAACTGTGCGGACATCGGGGAGAAAGAGAAACACTTTCTTCTCGATGCCCCGGTTTCGCCCTCTGAACTTTTTGGTACCTCCGTTGAGGAGGTGGTTGAAAAGTTCAGGGAGGCGAAGGCCCACTCAGCAGCGTTTAGATCCTGCATCCCGCTCAGATCCGAATCTGGGCCCAAACAGCCAGGAGGTCTGGGCCCGTCTCGAGCTGAGGCTCAGAGACGGGCTCAGAAGTCCAGTGTCGCCGCTCGTGCGCCTCCTCCTCCACGGAGCAAGTCGCAGAGACGGCGGGATGCAAGGAGGAAGAAGCAGGATTTGAGGGAGGTGATCGAGCATAGGCGCCAGCAGCGCCGGTGATCGATCTCCTCTCCTGTGAGGGTGAATAATTTTACCCTCACTTCTTCTTCTTCTTCTTCCTCCTCCTCCCGGGAATATGCTTCGGATGGACTATGTGCTTAAGCGCTTCTTACGGTCAGACTGACGTCCGGGCCCATGATGAATATTTTTCTGAAGGCCCGTCTTCTGGCTTGATAGTGAAGTGGCTCTTTTAGGCCTAAAAGAACTCTAGATTTTCCTTCTACTGGATATTTGAAGGAAGAGTCTTCGTTCTGCAGGCCACAGGAAGGTAAGCTTGGTCTATATTTATGTTTTAATATGATGACCATGTTTTTCCTGTATAGTTTTCCTGAGCATATAGTCAGTAAAGTGTAAGGGTTTTTTTTGGGCTTAACTGAAGTATTATAGGTTGGCTAGTATGTTACTTATTGTGCAGGCCACAAAATGGCCGCCTCTGGGCCACCTGTTGTTTTGAGTAGCTTCTCATTTACTGTTTGCTAAGGGTAGTTTTGAGTTAGCACTCCTTACTTCAGTAAGCATCTCTGTTCAGGTCGGCCTACTTCGGCCGCCTGACTTTGGTTGCTTCTCTGCTGTGTTTGGCCTTTGGCCCACAGCTAGCGGCTTAGGCTAGGACTAGTTTAGGTGTGTTTTTTCACTCCCTTTGTATTACTATCCCTTTTCAGGTTGTATAGTTACTAGTTCTGGCCTCCTCCTGAGGGCGTTGCAGGCCGTATGCCCATTCCCCTTTTTCTATGTGTAGGTGCAATGGCTGAGTTTGGTAGCTAAGGTTGTAGGCTGTTATTTCAGCCTCCCTGGTGCTGTTGCTCAGGTGGTAGGCCCTTATCTTCTTAGATAAGTTTAGGCAGTGTATGCTAGGCCCCACTATTCAGAACTTCTTCATGCTTGAATTTGTTCTCCCTGAGCCCCTTGAATTCTTTCAAGTTTGAGCTACGGTACTAGCTTTTTAGCTCCCGTCCTCTAGGGCCCAGTTCAAACCTTTGGTATCTGTCTTGTGATGAACATTTATCCTTTTTGGATGGCATGTAAGTACAAAGCTAATTGCTTTGGGTTCTGAGCTATTGCCCTTCATGTATGTGAGCTTTACTCTAGTGCTGCCACAGGTTTGCACCTGTTCTTATATAGTAGGCTGTTGTTAGCCTCTATTTAAGGACGTGGTGTTTTTTGTACTCCCCTTGTACTTTTGTACTTAGGGTTTAGGTGTTTCACTGAGTGCATCACCTGTTGGACTGCACACTCAGGGTGAGTGTAGAGAGTTATGCCTTTGCTACCTCTGTTAGCTCCCCTTTTTATCTTTCCACAGTAGCTATATTTCATATATCTGTTGAAGTTGTTGGCTCTTTTTTTGTTTAGCCTCCTTCTAGTTTGCAGCTTGTGTTTATGGCGCTGTTGGTCTATGGTCATGAGTTTTGCTCACGTGTATTTAGCACTGCCACAGGTTTTGCTCGCTTGCTTTTAGGTTTTAGGCTTTGTAGGCCTTCCTTTAAGACCATGGTAGCATCTACGGTACCCTGTTATTATTTTGGTTTCTGGTACATTGCCTGTTGGAATGTGTAGACTTAGCTCAGGTTGTGTATAGCTAGTTGCCCACAAATGTTTTGGGTCTAGAGCTGGTCCCCTGTAGCTTGGTCCCTTTGTTGACCATTAGCTTGCGCTACATGTTGCTAGAAGTAGTAGGCCGCTCCAGGCCTCCTTTTTAGTTCACATGTTGGCACGGTTGTTTTGGTCTTCTTTTAGAGCTATCAATGGCTGACGCCATGTGCTCTTAAGTTGTAGGCCTCTCCAGGCCTCCTTTCGGGTTGCATTTGGCACAGCTTTGTGTGGTGGTTCTTTATATGTCTCCATGGGCGAGTCGTTATTTTTCTATGACCTTTTCTGCCATCGGCCACACCCACCTCTGCTCAGAGTAGGCCTTGGATGAGGCCTCTCGTAGAGTTCTGTGGCGGAGCTGTACTCCTCTTTAAAGTTGAGGTGGTTTTTCTGAGTACCTGGCCTGCTGGCTATTTTTTGGTCATTAGACTTTCCTGGCTGTTGCCATGTGTTTTTTGGAGTAGTAGGCCCTGTCTGGGCCTCCTTTTCAAATGACATGTTGGCGCAGTTCTGTGTTGGTTTCTTATTTGACTCATCACCATGGATGGGTCTTGATTGCCACTAGCTGACGCCTCGTGTTCGCAAGTTGTAGGCTTTTTTAGGCCTCCTATGTGTCATGTTGGAGTTCGGCTTTGTACTCATCTCGATCTCAGAGTAAAAGGTGCTTTTACTGAGTATGCTTTGAGTGGCTTGCCTCTCAAGGTTATCTTTTGTGTTAAACCGCACTGTTGTTCGGTTTTTCTGCATTTGCTATCTTGAGTTTGGTTTTTTCTTTAGCTCTAGTTGAGCTAAGTAGTTTCCTCGTAAGTATCTTGGTTCTATTTGCTCCTGGAACTTTAGTGGCCGCTAGTCTCGCACCGCGTGTTGTTAGGCAGGCCTTCTTGCTTAACATGCTGGCGTTCGTTCTTGTATACTCCTCTCGCTGGGAGAGCAAAGATACTTTACTGAGTATACTGCTGGTTGGCCAGGGCCCCAGGTGACTTATTAACCTCCTTTCGGTTATTTGTTCTCCTTGGAGCTTGAAGCACTGCCATGGGCTGATGCCACATGTTTTATTGAGGTTATAGGCCCTGTTCGGGGCCTTCTTTAGTGCATGTTGGCGTATGTTGTACTCCTCTTGCTTAAAGAGTAAAAGGTTCTTTTAACGAGTACACTGCTCGTTGGATTGTGTTGGATGGACTGCTATGTGGGCACTCACATCAGCTCTATTCGCTACTAGGTCAAGTGGCTTTTTGCTTTTAGAAGGGTTTTTAAGGCCAAGATGTACGGCTTCGTTAGGCCGCTCTTGGACTCCACTTTTGACTAGTATTCTGGTGTGCTATGTAGTTCTTCAGAACTTTGTCATGTTGCAGGCCTTTTCCCGGCCTCCGTGATTTGTGCCTACAGTTTAGTCTATCTGTTAGGTTGAGCTTCGTACTCCCCTTTGGGTTGTTTGTGTAATTGTGCTTAGCTCCCTAAGCTGATCATTGGTTGAAGACTTCCATGAAGCCTCCCGTTCAGATCAGCCCCCAGGCTGGTTTGTGCTCCCCTGTATCAGGGCTTCTCAGCGCACAGCCTCCTCAGTGTGTTTGTCAGGCACTGAGTAGATCCTTGGTTTGAGCAGAGTATACTTCCCTAAATACGAGGGTTCATAGCACTCAGCTGAGTTCTGCTCTCCAGGGTGCCCATCTCTACGCGTGGGTTTGAGTTGCTTACTGCCCCTTTTGCAGTCGCTTTTACCTGCTCTCTTCTTTGAAGTTTGTGTTTGAGATTCTGTATTCAGACAGGGTTGGCCAAGACTAGGTTTGTCCTCTGTCAGACCAGGTCGGCCTCCCTGGTGGCATTAGGGGTAACTTCTTCCCCTCTAAGTGACTGGCCGGGGCTCCTTCGGTTCCCTGGCCACATTCCCTTTAAGGGACCACTTTTCCCCGGAGAAGTTGGTCCCAGATGCCTTTAGCGGCCTTGGTAGGCTTTCTACGGAAGGCCTCTTTGAGGCTCAGCTTGGGCTGTTGGCCGTAGGGAATGCGGTCACTGACAGCCTTGCGTGACCCGAGGGTGAGTTCAAGCGTTTCTCTTTAAGCTGCTTTTTCTAGCCGTCTTTGGCATGCACTCTCCTCAGCATGGCGGCGTGGGTATTTCGTTCCCCAAATGCGGTAAACGCAGAGTTGAGTTCCCTTTCGAAAGGGAACGTCTCAGGTTACGTATGTAACCATGGTTCCCTGAGAACAGGGAACGAGACTCTGAACAGTCCCTCAAGACGATAAGATTCCGACTGATTCTCTAGGCGCCCCTTTTATACTTCCGGGTTCGCGCTATGTTGCGTCATGGGCTGTCGCCGGCCAATAGGATTGGAGTGGTTTGATTCTCTGGCTTTCAGACATCGGTTCACGTGAGACGTTCCCCCGAATGCAGTAAACGCAGAGTCTCGTTCCCTGTTCTCAGGGAACCATGGTTACATACGTAACCTGAGACGTTAGCAATGTATTAAACTGCACATTAACATTTAGGCTTTATATATAATATATAAAATACCATAGAGGTAATATGAATGTTTAGACGCTTTTCATCACAGATACATTATTTTTTAAATATTAAAATAGAAAAACATTATTTTAAATTGTAGTAATATTTTACAGTATTGCGGGTTTTTTTTTTTTTTTTTTTTTTTTTTTTTGTATTTTTGATCAAATAAATGCAGGCTTGATGATCATGAGACTTCTTTCAAAAACATTATAAATAGTAATGTGTCCAGTCTTTTGACTGGTACTGTAATTTTAAATTTATGCCTGTAAAATCATGTTTTCTGTTAAGAGTGGACATTATATTAACGTGATATGATCCTGTTGCTCACTGAGGGTTTTTTTTCTTTTATCTCACAGATTTGAGAATCATAGTGACCAGATATTAGCCTACACTGGCCATTCTGAATTAATGTAATGGTGAGATCACTGACTGGAAGCAGGAAAGTTTTTTTTTTTGTTGTTTTTTTTTTTTTCTCCAGTGCAGAAACACAAAACACATTGGAATGCCAGGTAAGTGATGTCCTTTGAACAGGATTTATTTCCAGGTAAAACTCTATATCAAAATGTGCCCTCATTTATTCAAAATGTGTCTCATTTATATTGTTAACTATATTCTGAATAAAATCCAAAAAAAACTACTTTGTACTTTGATTTTTTTTTAGTGTCCTCTCATATAGCCTACCTGACTGAAAGGGCTCATTATGCGGGTCTTTGTCTTCTCAGGTGTGAATGACAGCATTATTCATTAAGATTCACGCCTCCCGCATACTGTCTTTCTTGACAAAATTTAAATCAGTATATTGTTTTATATGAATGAGAAGGCAGAATAATTTTTACATCATTCTGAAGCAAAAATTCTAGTCTACAACCTCCAATACCCAGAAGTCTTGTAAACACATATTTTGTATTTGTTTGGTGGATGTATTTCATTGACTTAAGTTTTTTTTTTTTTTTTCAATAACTACGCATAAAGGTTATTCTCTCAAAAATACAAACATGTACATACATGTTGCTCACATATTATGGTAGCCTTGTTCGTGCTGAATACAGTGTACTGACACTTTTGCCATTAATATGTTTATAAGTAACTGAAAAAACACAAATGTCAGGGCATGTCAAAACTTATCCAGGGCCCGAAAAATCCTCAGACCCCAGAGGGTTAATAACTGTCAAAATCGACTTTCATGCTTTTGTTAGCTTTGAATACCTGTCATTTAGAATTGCTGGTCCCACACCACTCTTGATACTGCTGATCTGCAGACCCCCTAAACTTCATGCAAACTTCACATCACTTCCGGGGCACTGCTCTGTGGCGACCTGCAGTGAGTTTTACGTGTGTAGTGAACAGCAGACATGATGGCACCAGAGCTTCACAACAGACATCCCTTTGTCCCACTTTGATTAATACAAAAGAGTGTGATAGGACACTCAATGACAACTAAATGACTATTGTAATCAGGACTGCCAAAGGTGGAGGACAGGAAAGATGACATCAACGGCCCATTGATCAAAGGCTAATCTCATCATGAGTTCCCTTTGTTCTTCTCAGCCCTCCATGCCTGATACCAAGGTGTAAATGGCCATGGACTCCTAGGGCTGCCAAACCAGTTCTGGCTAGAGCACAGCAAGAACAAAGAAATGCTCAAAAAGAAAGACATTTTCTAAACATATTGGCTTGAAATCACCAAAAATGGACAGGAATACTGTAAGGAACCTATACATCCTTTTACTCATCCAGGAAACTGTGCGCACACAGTAGAAACCACACCTGGAATAAAAGCCAATGCAACTGCACCCACTGAGACAGAACCTCAACCAATTCACATCAAGTTTGGACTCTACGAGTTCAGAACATTGCCACAAGGACTTTGAGAAAGGTTTGAAAAAGAAATAAAGCATTTTCAAGGTCCTAAAGACACTGACTTATTTAACTATGTATTTTGGGACAATACAAGAAGTTCCACAGGATGGGAAGGTGATGTGATGGGTGGACACCTTGAATGCTACGACCCAATCACATCACCACAGCAGGAAAGGTGGGCTTTAGTAATCCCCTCCCCAATGGGAAGGAATAAAAGCTTTCCCAAGTGAACAAACCCTTGTTCTGAGTTTCTAACCTGACGAGGGAAGAACAACAGCACGACCAAGGTGATACTCTTGCGTGTAAACCTTTCACTGCACAGATCTTCAAGCAGCCCAACTGCTTCTGCAGAGGACTTTGGCTCCTGACCTGCATAACTCAAGTACCTCCAACCTACAGAAGATCCTACAGACCGACCACCATCTGACCTACAGTTCTCTGGATTACACAAAGACCTCCAGCACTCAGTGCAGCTCTGCAACTGTTGGAAAGCAATCCAGTCTCCCACTGCACACAGAAGGATACCAGTGGACAACGTTTCCCATTCCCGGACTGATCACCCAACCAAGTGAAATGTAAATCTAAGCTAACCAAATCTTTTCCCAAAGGCCTTGGCATTAGGTTGTTGCTAAATGAGATTGCTATTTGTGTAGAGACTGTTTATCTAGGGTCAGCGTACACAGATAGATACATAGACACGTTATCTGTATTCATAGTAAATGTTTATTTACTATTTCATACCAGCATCCAGAAAGACCACAATTGACTCCCTCATAGACTGCTAATTTACCCATTCATTGCTTCATCCAATCCATTGCTCATCTACTTGGCATTCGGTTTTGTTAACATCCATTTGTGTTGTAGTTTGTAGTTTGTTTGATTATTGATTCAATTTTCTTAGTAGTTTAGACATTTTCCTTCATAGTATTTAGTGAGTGTGATATTTTACTCTTGTATATCTTTTGTTAATAAATTCATTTTATTGCAGACTCTGTCATTATTGTTTTGATAATCAGAGGCTCTACAAGCTCGCCTGAATCTCACTAAATCCTTCAGATTGGTCAGATGATTAACTTTCTTCCAATTTATAAAATTCTAATTCAGTCAACAATCTTTCATGATTGTTCTTTATTGTCAAGGTGAGATTCCTGCCTGGTGCCCCGAAATATTGGAAGGAATCATCTGACTTAATATTAATACAAAATATTAATATTAATATTTAAGACCATAAATATTTAATTAATATTTAAGACCACGTGCGTTGTCTGCTTGTGTTTGTGTTTAAGTTTGAATATGTTACTATTGTTTTTCCTTCTTCTTTTATATATATATTTTAATCCTCTGTGGTTGTGGAGTACATCTTGCAGTTATGGAGCTTTATGGGTTGACTGTTGGACTTACAGTTTGGATCTTAAGTATCAATTTAATCAATGCACTAATTGCGTTGTACGGTATAGCCGGGAATTCTTGCTTCAGTACAAGAAACATGAGTCCACATCTTATCACAGGATACCAGATTACCTGAAATCTTCACAAAGGGAGGCTATTCAAATTAAAAGGAAACGGAGATGAGGAAAGAGAGGTGGGATTCAGCAGAGACTTAAAAGGCTGGGAAATAAATTACCACTGCCCACGGTTTTATTGATCAGTGCCTAGTCCCTGAGGGGGAAATTGGAAGAACTATCAGCAAATGTACGATAGTTGCATGAATATAGAAAAGCGTGTGTGCTGGCAATCACAGAAACGAAGCTAAATGAGAACATTATGGCGAGTGAGGTTGAACCAACTGGCTTCACAGCATATCGAACAGATCGAAACTCTGATATCATATCAGAGGTGGAGTGTGTCTTCTCATCAGGGCAAATTGGTGCAGAACAGTGGTGGTTAGAGTATCTCTCTGCACTTCTGATATTGAACTACTGAGTGTTACACTCAGACCATTTTACCTTCCCCGGGAGTTCCCACAGTTGTTTTTCACCGTGGTTTATATACATCCTCAAGCAAATCCAGCTAAATTCACAGACGTTTTATATCATCTTGTACAAAGGCTTGATACTTTGTCCCCTGATGCTCCTAAATTTATTTTAGCAGATTTTAATAACTATTCCCTGAAAAACTGTTTGGGGACTTATTATCAGTATGTGAATTGTTGCACTAGGAAAAATAAGACACTGGACAAATATTATGGCAACGTAAAGGGTGCCTTTTCTGCCTCCATGTTGCCACCATTGGGAGGATCTGACCATAATGTTGTTAATCTTCAACCTAAATATCAAAGACTTCTTGAAAGGGAGAAACCTCAGGTTAAGACTATTAAGATTTGGAATGAAGAGAGTATTAAGTGCCTTCAGGGTTGTTTTGAATGTACTTTGTGGGACACCTTTGACTCCCTAGACCTAGATACTCATACAACTGTGGTCTCAGACTATATCAATTTTTGTGTGGAGTCAGTTATACCCACAAAAAAATATAAAATATATCCTAAAAACAAACCATGGGTATCAAAGAAATTAAAACAACTATTAATTAAGAAGAAAATATTTTATTATAATGATGTTTTAGCTAAAAAAAGACAATAATGAAGATAGAAATAAAAACAAAGGAAATACTTTGACATCGACTAATAATTTTTCTATTACAGAAGTTGATGTCAAAATAATGTTTCAAAAATGTAATACAAGTGTCCTGGGCTGGACAATATTTGTGGTTATGTATTAAAAACCTGTGCTGAGCAATTATCTACAGTTTTTGCTTTATTGTTTCAAAAGTCTCTTGACCAGCATGTAGAACCGACCTTATGGAAAACCAGTAGAACTTGATTATTGTCCAATTGCATTGACTTCTTTGGTATTTAAATGTTGCAAAAGGCTTGTTTAGAGGTATATAGTGGAAAACACACAATATTTATTGGATCCTTTTCAATTTGCTTATCAGCCCATTAAGGGAGTAGATGATGCTGCTTTAACACTGTTGCATATTGTATATAGACCTTTGTTTGCTTTTGCTTTTGAAACTTCTCTGGTATATACTTTATCTTTTTTAGTTTGTCCACAGAGGCATGTTCGAACTGCTTATGCAACTTGATTAGTCCTTACTTTTTTTTTCTTTTGTAGTCATGTTGCTCTAGTTTCAAGTAAAGTAATCAGAGATGTGTAATTAATAACCATAATGTCATTTATTGTTTGTCCAGTCCCGTTATTGGGGTGAAGATAGCGGCAAGAATGAAGTACAGGGCACTGTTGTTGACCGTGCTGGCAGAGTGCTGCACCGCTTCGGTGGATCATGGAATGAAGGCATATTCTGTGATACCCTTCCCAACCCACATTGCATCTGGAAGCCCAGTGAGTGACCATGCACAAAAGGGTCATGACATAAATTTTACAGAATGAAACACAATTTAGTTTTATTAGAACCTGATTAACTTTTAACTTTTAGTTCTTATGTAAAATACTTGTTTTAACATGTCAAACTACACACATTATATTGTTTATTTGGATGTCAAGAGATTGTCTATATCATGATTCACAGATCCTCAGCCAGATGATTACTTTGACTACTTTGGTTTTTCTCAGTATGCCAGAGAGCTCAATGAACTTACCCCTGATATAAAGGATAATTTGCCTTCAACAGACACTCGCTTCCGTCCAGACCAAAGGTATGTGGTCAGTTATTAAAGAGAAAACAATCTTTTTGATCTTTTGCTCTGTAATTTATACTACCACAACTTTAGCCAGAACAAAACCCATTGATTCCTTTTTAGTTTCACAGGTTTTCTAAACCTTGAACTGAACAAAAATACCCAAAAACTAAATTGATAACTTTTTTCCCCCAGACAATAGGTGTGAGAGAGAAAAATACTAACATTTTAAACAGGCAGGGAGAGGAGAGGACAATACAGATAATACACAAAATGAGTAACTAAACAAGTTACAGATGAACATTATCAGTAACCATGGAATCATACAAAATACGAGAATAAAGAAAACGTCTCAGGTTACATGGTTACATGTAACCATGGTTCTCTGAGAACAGGGAACGAGACTCTGCGTTTACCGCTTTGGGGAACGTCTCACGTGACCCGGTGTCTGAAAGCCAACTATCCAACAACTCCAATCTCTATTGGCCGGCGACAGCCTATGGCGTGACCCGGAATTATATAAGGAGCGCCTACAGAATCAGTCAGTATCTTATCGTCTTGAGGGACTGTTCAGCAGGCAGCCCGGGCATGGCATGGCAACGCAGAGTCTCGTTCCCTGTTCTCAGGGAACCATGGTTACATACGTAACCTGAGACGTTCCCTTTCGAAAGGGAACTCAACTCTGCATTTACCGCTTTGGGGAACCATATACCCACGCCGCCATGCTCGAGGAGAGTGCATGCCAAGATGGCTAGACAAACGTCCGGCAGTTCGAAAGAAATGCCATAAGCAACTCACCCTCGGGTCACGCAAGGCTGTCAGTGACAGCATTCCCTACGGCCACCAGCCCAAGCTGAGCCTAAAAGAGGCCTTCCGCAGAAAGCCTTCCAAGGCTGCTCAGAGCTTCTGGGACCAACATTTCCATGGAAAAGTGGTCCCTTAAAGGGAATGTGGCCGGGAAACCGAAAGGAACCCCGGCCAGTCACTAGAGGGGAACGAAGACACCCTCAATGCCTCCAGGGACGCCGACCTGGTCTGACGAAGGACAAACTTAGTCTTGGCCAACCCTGTCTGATACACAGAATCTCCAAAGCACATTCTTCAGAGAAGAGAGCAGGTAAGAGCGACTGCGAAAGAGCAGTGAGCAACTCAAACCTACGCGCAGAGATGGGCATCCTGGAGAGCAGAACTCAGCTGAGCGCTATAAACCCTCGTATTGAGGGGAGTATAATCCGCTCATCCTAGGATCTACTCAGTGTCCGATTAAAGCACTGAGGAGGCTGTGAGCTAGAAAGACCCCTGGCACAGGGGAGCACAAACCAGCCTGGGGGCTGGTCTCAACGGGAGACTTGAAAGAAGTCTACAACCAATGACCAGCTTAGGGAGCTAAGCACAATTACATAGTTAACCCAAAGGGAAGTACGAAGCTCAACCTAACAGATAGACCATACTGTAGGCACATAGTCATGGAGACCGGAAAAAGGGGCCTTCAACATAACTAAAGTTCAGAAGAAGAACTAAATATAACACCAGAAACTCAAATCGCATAGTGGTATTGCAGGGAGGCCCATAAGGCCACTCACCTGAAAAATAATATGCTAAGCGCATGACCAACCACGCCATTAAGTAACTGTGAGTGCCCACAAACAGTCCATCCTAACACAATCCAGCGAGCAGTGTACTCGGTAAAAGAACCTTTTACTCTTTAAGCAAGAGGAGTACAACGTACGCCAACACGCGCTAAAGAAGGACCCATGGGCCTATAACCTCAGCAGACACGTGGCATCAGCTCGTGGCAGTGTTATCAAGCTCCGGGCGGAACAATCCGACTACAAAGGAGGTTAATAAGTCACCCAGTGCCCTGGCCAACCAGCGACATAAAATCCCCTTTACTTTCTTAGTAAAGAAATATAAAGAATGTAAAAGGTATATGCCAGCATGTTTCCAAGGAGGCCTCGAGGGCCTACCTATCACACACGGCGGCAGCTAGCAGCCACTAAAGTTCTAGGAGCAAAAATAGAACCGAGTTAAAAACAAGGTAACTACTTAGCTCAACTAGAGCTAAAGGAGACCATGCTCAAGGAAGTAAATGCATAAAACCGACCAAACAATTGGTTTAACACAAGCCACTCAGAAAATGTACTCAGTAAAAGCACCTTTTACTCTCTAAGCGAGAGGAGTACACAGCCGAATACTCCAACATGATACATAGGAGGCCTAAAAAGGCCTACGACCCGTAAACACGTGGCGTCAGCAAGTGGCAATCACGACCCATCCATGGTGATGAGTCAAATAGAAACCAACACAAACCGTGCCCACATGCAACTGAAAGGAGGCCCTGGTAGGGCCTTCAACCTCCATAAACACATGGCATCAGCCAGTGGTAGCTTCATGACTAAACCAGCCAGTAGACCAAGTACTCGAAAAGACACCTTAACACTTGGATAAGAGGAGTACACACTCCGCCACGGTACTCTATGACAGGCCTGACCTAGGGCCTACACATACAGAGGTGGGCGTGGCCGACGGCGGTGAGACTCAACCATGGAGATGAGTCTCAAACATAACCAACCCAGCTGTGCCAACATGAAAACTGAAAAGGAGGCCTGGCAAGGCCTACTACTTTTAGCAACACGTGGTGCTAGCCAGTGGTCATAAATGGGGACCAAGCTCAAAGGGAACCAGCTCTAGACCCAACAAAAAAATTGTGGGTAACTAGCTACAACAACCTGAGCTAAGCCTACACATTCCAACAGGCAATGTACCAAAAATTCCATGGTACAAAAAATATGCTAACATGGTCTAAGGGAGGCCTACAAGGCCTACCACCTCAAACAACACGAGCATAAGCCTGAAGCAGTGCTAAGATACGTGAGCAAACTCGCGATCATATACCAACAGCGACTGAGATACAAGCTGTACTTAGAAGGAGGCTAAGAATAAATAGCCAACAGTCTTTACAGTAGATGTAAAACAGCTGCTGTGGTCATGATCGATTGGGAGCTAACAGAGATCATCCTTAATTCTAACCAGAAATAAGACTCTCTACACTCAACCTGTGGCAGCACTAGAGTAAGCTCACATATATTTATGTATGTAAGGCCAAGGCTTAGAACCCAAAGCAAAAATAAATGCTTTGTAATACATGCCATCCAAACAGGATAAATGCTTTCACCAGACAGATCTGTAGATCTGTGCTGAACCCTTGAGAACAGAGGCTAAAAAACTAGCACCGTAGCTCAAACTTGAATAAAATTCAAGGGGCTCACGGGAAGACATTATAAGGCATGACAAAGTTCTAGAAAGTGGGGCCTAGCAGCACTGGATAACTTATCTCCTCAAAGATAAGGGCCTACCACCTGGGAAAAACAGCACCAGGAAGGTTAATAACAGCCTATAACCTTAGCTGTTAACCTCAGCCATAGCTTACCTACATAATACGAGGGGGAAATGGGCATACGGCCTAACAACTCCCTCAGGAGGAGGCCAGAACTAGGAACTATACAACCTTACAAGGGATAGTAATAATAAGGGTGATGTAATAGACAAACACCTAACCTAGCTCTAGCCTAGCCGCTAGCTATGGCCTACTGGGCCAAGCAAAGCCTGGGCTTCACTTTAAATCCTCTCAGATATGAGGAGAAAATGAAGCACTACAAGCCAATAGTGCCAGGCGGCCGATTAAAGCCGACCTGCGCACAAATAACTGAAGTGACGAGTGCTAACTCAAGCCAAACTAACAGTATTAGCTGAGAAGCTACTCTAACATAGGAGGCTACAAAATAGCGCCCATAATGCGGCTTGCATATGAAAAATTAGCCAACCTAATGGTTCAGTTATTTTGCCCAAAAGAACCCCTTCTAACTTTACTGACTACATGCTCAGGAAAGCTATACAGGAAAAACAAGGTCTACACTTTTATAAACATAAAAATATAGATCCAGCTTATCTTCCTGCGGCTCGTTGAACGAAGATTTCTCCTCCTTATTTTCTTGCATGAAGAAGGATGAAATCAAAAAGTTCTTTTAAGCCTAAAAGCACTTTTCACTATCAAGCCAGAGGGCGGCCTTAGAAAAATATTATCAAAGGCCCAGCCATCAGCCGGACTGTTAAAGAAGCACCTGAGCATGTAAAATTAAACCAAAAACTCAGGAGGCGGAGGAAGAAGGGGCGAGGGCAAACGCAAAGTCGCCCCTGCCACAAGAGAGAATGATTACAGACGCCATTGGTGTATGTGATCGATCACCTCCTTCAAAGCCTGCTTCTTCCTCCTCGAGTCCAGCTGTCTCTGCGCCTTGCTCCGAAAGGAGAAGGCGCCCGAGCGGCCATACTGGATCTCTGGCCCTATCTCAGAGCCTCAGCTCGAGATGGACGAGCCCCCTGATTAACTACATGCTCAGACAAAACTATACAGGAAAAGGTCTCATTTTAAAACAAAAAAATAGACCCATCTCATCTTCCTGCGGCCCAAAGACCGAAGATTCCTAAAATTCCTTTTCTCTTACATGAAAAAGAATAGAATCTAGGGTTCTTTTAAGCCTAAAAGATCCTCTCACTATCAAACCGAAAAAGCGGGCCGACAGAAAATAATCACTATGGGCCCAGCCATCAGTCTGACCATAAGAAGTATCTGAGCATGATATAAATTATATATACATGCATACACATATAATATATATATATATATATATATATATATATATATATATACATACATATACATATATAAATATATGAGGAGAAAGAAGAAGAGGAGAGGGTTGATATAAATCGATTACAGACGCAACAGTGTTTACAATCGATCACCCATCTCACTCTCGCTTCTTCCTCCTCCTGTCTGTCTGGGCTCAGATACAAATCTGAACGGCTAGGGGGTTTTTCATGCCCTCCCGATCTCAAACACAGAGATCAGGAAGGAATGGAAAGTATATGGGAGCTGCAACATTCATGGACAGAAAGGAACCGCTCGTCGAGCCGTCCGCGCATGGCCCCTTTCCTAACGCGCTCTCGCGGCAACTACCAGCTGCCGAAAAACACGTCCCAAAAACACCAGCAGCTCCGTATACAGCAGCCCCGTATACAGCAGCCAGAGGAGCACTCGCTGCCGGACGTGATGACGCCAAACACGGACGTCATCGTCGTCCAGCAACTCATCCTCGTCAGCCCCGGGGAAGCCGAGAGAGAATACAACTCTCTCAAACTTCCCAACGAGCTCACCTGCGAGCCCTATGATTGCAGCCGCCGTTTTGCCTCAGCACAAACGGGGCCAGAATCACCAGGCGCAGATGCGGATACCTCTTCCCTCGAGAAGAGTGCCGAACGAGAATGGAGCGTCCCGATAGAGAGACGCTCACAGTAAACAGACAAACACACACAGACAGCACCCTCAAGCACTGTCTATGCGCGCTCCTCTCCAGACAGAAAAACGCCTAGAAATGTGTATACAAACCTGAAACACGGATGAACACACTCTCTTGAACGTTTGTAAGGCATATTAAAGAATCCCTTACTGGAGTTGACATAGTCGCGATCAGACAGAACAGACCCGAAAGACGAAAAGATACTGACTGATTCTCTAGGCGCTCCTTATATACTTCCGGGTCGCGCCATAGGCTGTCGCCGGCCAATAGAGATTGGAGTTGTTGGATAGTTGGCTTTCAGACACCGGGTCACGTGAGACGCTCCCCAAAGCGGTAAACGCAGAGTTGAGTTCCGTTTCGAAAGGGAACCAGAACTAAGACTAAGGGAAACAGGAGTATACAAACAAAGGATGGTTCTGAATCTGAAGGCTGCATCCTAGTAAGGCTGCATATCTCGAATGCCATGTCATCATGTCGTCAATCATATACAGTAATAACATTGAGGTAATGCTGGAGATGTTGTTTTGGTATAAATTACTTAACATTAAACTACCAATAATTTAAAGGATTAGTCCACTTTCAAATAAAAATTTCCTGATAATTTATTCACCCCCATGTCATCCAAGATGTCCATGTCCTTCTTTCTTCATTTGAAAAGAAATTAAGGTTTTTGATAAAAACATTCCAGGATTATTCTCCTTATAGTGGACTTCAATTGGCCCCAAACGGTTGAAGGTCAAAATTACAGTTTCAGTGCAGCTTCAAAGGGCTTTAAACGATAACAGACAAGGAATAAGGGTCTTATCTGCACACACATTTTCATTTTTTTTAAGAAAATGACCGATCGTTTCGCTAGATAAGACCCGTATTCCTCGCCTGGCATTGTTTAAAGCTCTTGTTGCTGCACTGAAACTGTAATTTTGACCTTCAGCCGTTTGGGGCCAATTGAAGCCCACTATAAGGAGAATAATCCTGGAATGTTTTCATCAAAAACCTTAATTTCTTTTCGACTGAAGAAAGAAGGACATGGACATCTTGGATGACATGGGGGTGAGTAAATTATTTATTTGAAATTTTTATTTGAAAGTAGACTAATCCTTTAAGTTCCTGGGAGATCACAGATGGTTTTCATTCACTGTATTGCATTAATAGGAAGCCAGTAAATATAAAGATTTTTAATATAAAGTATTTTTCAAAAAATAATTTTAATAGTATTTTCATGCCATAACCGCAGGGGCGGAAACGTGACGTAGCATGCACACTTGCTAGACAGTCTTAGGCCCAATCCCAATTCTATTTTATACCCCTTCGCCTACCCCTTCGCCCTTCCCCTTGAAACAGAGTGGCAAGGTGTAGGGGTGAAAATATTCCCCTAAGAAATGGGACACCACTACTACACCATTACACATATCATCATACCTTGTTTCTTTTATTAGTGTCCTGTAACATTTAGCCAGTATGAACAGCAATGAAGTGCGCATATCAACAGAAATCAGGCACGAGCACGTTTAACAGATTACTTACTCCCTACGTTGTTTTGCGCTGTATTTTGGACGGCGCTCAGTTTCAGTTCAAAAACATATGAGCCTTCGAGTTTCCCGAGACTGGTGAAGCCGCTTTTCCATCGGGCCAAGCTGTTTGTTTACCTGTTCCATTCCGTGCCGAGCCGGCCGGTACGGATATGGTTTCGTTTTCTACTGTGGTTCTGCAATAACGGACCTCTTTGCAATGCAATACAAATGAGTCAGTTGTTGCCTTGGTAACGCAAGAGTTTACATACGATACGAGATGTAAATAGCTATGAAGGATGACCAGATATTTCTTTTAACTGTTTTACTCATTTGTGTTCACATCATTCAAATAGGGCGTTTAGCATGCTACGGAGAATCTGGCAGCCAGGTAACACATAAATGATCCATCTTGAGTGGAAATATCACTACCATGATCACTAACCGCATTCTAGCAGCATGGTAGTCGGTGTATGCAGGGAAATTTCTCATACCCCTTCGTTCGAAGTATACTGTCCCAACAGCAACAAATAATGTCAGAGACTAAAGAAACGTGTGAATTTCCGCTTTTCACATCCTCCCGGCCTACCAGAAATGTAAAGAAAATGTACACCGAGACAGAGGAGACTTCGTCAGACCAGGCCGAATTTATGTTGACCGAAATCCGCTCGCTGGGAGCCAGTCTAGGCAGTATTGAAGGCAGATTAAGTGCGATTGACAGTCGTTTGGACAATATTTCTACTTCAGTAACCTCAATCCAGGAAGCCCTTTCTAATTTGTCTGGCAGAGTGGCGTCAAATGAGACGCATCTAACGGAGGCCGAATGCAGAATCTCCGCTGCTGAGGATGGCATGCTGTCTCACAATAACAAAATTGCGTCTTTGGACAAAGAATTGACTTCATTTAGAGCTAAGGTAGATGACCTGGAGAATCGCGGCAGACGTAAAAACCTAAAAATCGTCCGCCTCCCTGAGAAAGCTGAAGGCTCTGAGCCCGTCGCACAGTTTCTTATGAAGATGCTGCCGAAATGGCTGGACCTTACACCTGACTCACATTTTGAGATCGAGAGAGCTCATATGTCTCTCGGCCTCATCCCGGGAGCAAATGCCCACCGCGAAGTGTTCTGGTCCGCTTCCTACGATACATGGATAAGGAATCGATACTACAAGCAGCGTGGAAAAAACGCAACGTCAACCATGATGGGAATCAGCTGCGCTTCTACCCAGGTGTATCAGCGGAGGTGTTAAAAGAAACACAGAGAGTTCGACGACGTCAAGAAAACGCTGTCTGCACATGATATGTTTAGAGGCTTCGCCTATCCTGCTAAACTTCCGTTGTCTCCACGGAACTGAGATGCACGTCTTCTCCATTCCAGCGGCCGTCACGGAATTTCTAAAAACTCTGGAAGATAAGTAAAGCCTGAAAGACACAACGGGTACTAAAATAAGCTCTGTCAGTTCTATATATTCGAGGATTCTATGCTGTCGATGTTCAAGAAAATTCCGAGGTAGATTTATTTGAAACTTGACATGTTGCCATTTATTTTATTTCGAATTTTATTATAGAAACTGTTGCAAATACTTTATTTTATTTTCTGTGTCAACTGATTACTAGTTAAGTGCTCTAACCTCGGATGCCTGACTCATAAGGAATACGGGAGCTGATTTGTTGCACATGTGCACCTCCCAATGGGTGTAACTCTGTATTACTACTTGATATGGGGTATCTTAATTTTATGCTCGATGCCAATCGGGTACAGTGACCTAAGTTTTGTTCTTCTAGGTGTGCCTTGTCATTTGGGGACGAGGCTGAGGGAGGGAGGTTTGGGTTTCTCATTATGTCCTGTTTTGTGTGTTAAAATGCAAAAATCTTTCTCATCGGTTTTACTTCTGTCTCAGACATGCTTCAGCTCTAAATTTACAGTTTTTTTGTTTTTATCTTTCTCCATTTGATGACAACTTATTCGGCTAGGTTTATTACATGGAATGTGAAAGGGCTAGGACATGCGATTAAGAGGAAAAAAATATAAACTTATCTTAAAAAGCAGAGGACTACTATTGCTATGCTTCAAGAGACACATTTATCTGACTCAGAACACTTGAAATTAAAGCGAGACTGAGCAGGGCAAATATTTTTCTCATCTTGTAAAACAAATACAAGAAAGAGGAGCATGATAATTCTAATGAATAAACATTTCCCCTTTATTTTAGAGCATCAAGTCAATGACCCTGATGGAAGATGTGTTATAATTACAGGCACAGTACATGGGCAATCTCTTACTATAATTAATATATATGCTCCAAACGAGGATTCAAGTTTATATCTAAAATCATTCTTATGTTTAATCAATATTGTAAGGGCATGGGGGTTTGTGGTGGAGATTTCAATTGTGTCATGGATCAAAAAATGGATAAATCTACTTCCTCCCTGGCTTTGAAAGAACTTTGCAATGAGGCCGGCATTGATGATGTTTGGAGAGAGTTTAATGGTGGCAGCAAAGAGAACACGTTTTACTCTAATCCTCATGGCTCTTATTCTAGAATAGATTACATCCTGATTCCTACTCGCTGCCTTCACGCCGTATCTTCCTGCCAAATTGGTTCAATTGTCTTATCTGATCATGCTCCGGTTTATTTTGATATGATTTTAGGTGAGCACAGGACCATAAGGATCTGGAGATTTAACTCTTCCATGCTGACTGACCTAACATTTTGTGATTCAGTAAAGGAATGGTTTAAGAACTATTGGACAGATAATGAAAATTCACCCGTATCACCTGCAACCCTCTGGGATGCTGCTAAAGCTACGATCCGGGTACATATTATATTGTGTACTTCTGCACGCAAAAAGGTCTGGTCAAATAAAAGACGGGTGTTAGAGCGAGAAGTAAAAAGACTGGAGTGTTTACATAGCACTGCTCCTAATCAAATGAATTGGACCCAACTATGTCGAGTCAGAGCGGAAGTTAATTTGGATCACATAAATCACATCAAGAAACTTCTCTTTCTCTCCAAACAAAAGTACTATGAATATGCAAATAAGTCCAACAGGTTATTAGCCCATCAAATAAAGAAAAAACAAAACGAGAGAACAATTAAATCATTGAAGACACCAGATGGCTCAGTCACATATAATCATGGTTTGATTAATAATTTATTTAAACATTTTTATGAAATATTATATAAATCACAAATTACTGCCGAGCAGTCTATCACTGAATTCTTAGATAGACTTCCCCTTACAGCCGTCTCTGAGGACGATAAGATATTTTTAGACTCGCCTTTGTCACCAGAAGAAGTTTTTAGTGCAATTCAATCTATGCCCTCCAATAAATCTCCAGGCCCTGACGGCTTTCCGTGTGAATTTTATAAAGTGTTTTGGCCAGATATCTCCCATATTTTAATGCCCGCCCTTCAAAATTTATTAGATCATGGAGTAGCCCCCGAATCATGGAGAACAGCATCAATTTGTTTAATTCCCAAAAAAGATAAAGACCCTCTAGAGTGCGCCTCCTACAGGCCAATAAGTCTTCTGAACACTGATTACAAAATACTGGCCATGCAAAGTACTGGCTCGCAGGCTCGAAACTGTGTTACCACGTATCATTAAACCAGATCAGACAGGATTCAAAAATCAGGCTTTGGCACAGATAACATACGTCAACTTTTAAATGTTATAAATTCAACTCAAACATGCAAACTTCCTGCCCTTATAATTTCTCTTGATGATGAAAAAGCTTTCAACAGAGTCAAATGGGAATTTCTCTTCGCCATCCTCAAGAAATTTAATTTGGGCCCAAAATTTATTGAACTGATAAAATTGCTCAGTGCTAGTCCTCAGGCTACAGCGACCACAAACGGGCTGACCTCAAAACCCTTCTGCATTGAAAGAGGGACGAGGCAGGGACGTCCTCTTTCACCACTGCTCTTCGCCCTTGTAATTGAGCCTCTTGCTGAGTCTATAAGACAATGTCAAAACTTTTTCGAAATAAAGGTAGGAGACAAAGAGCACCGGATCTCTCTTTACGCAGATGACGTCCTGCTATACATCTCTGAACCTGAAAAGTCAATTCCTACGATATTAAAATGTATCTCAGATTATAGTATCTTATCTGGATATAAAATAAATGTATCTAAATCTATGGCAC
The DNA here is from genome assembly GCA_037950675.1 of Hypophthalmichthys molitrix. Lineage (NCBI taxonomy): Eukaryota > Metazoa > Chordata > Actinopteri > Cypriniformes > Xenocyprididae > Hypophthalmichthys > Hypophthalmichthys molitrix. The sequence goes on from CM075510.1 coordinate 12,881,422, forward strand.
TTCTTCTTAATATTTCTACTTCAATTGACCTTTTATCTCTCTCACCTTTCAAAATAACAATAAATGGTTTTAAATATCTTGGTATCTTTATTACACCAGTATTGGATTATCTGTTTAATAAAAACTATACCCCTCTTGTTGATTTGATCAAAAAAGACCTTAATACTTGACGTACACTCCCCATTTCCTTCCTGGGTATAATAAATGTGATGATAATGAATATTCTCCCTAAATTTTTATATTTATTTCAATCCCTTACCTGTTACATGGCTAACCCTTTTTTCAAAGATATTAATAAACACTTTACTAAATTTATTTGGAACCACAAAATGCCCTGTATCAATTTTAACAAATTAACGAAACCAAAAGATAAAGGTGTTGCTTTACCAAACTTTCAGTTTTATTATTGGTCAGCACAGGTGAAGCACATTGGTATAATGAAAGGACTGACTCTCTGTGGCTTAACATGGAAGCAACGACTTGTGCTCCTCTTCCAATAAAATTTCTGCCTTTCATTATAAATATTAAAAAACTCAAATGCATTTCAAAAAACTTTATTATTTCAAACACTCTTTTGGCATGGAGAGATGTCAGAACATATCTTAAAATGCCACCCAATCTTACCTTGCTATCTCCTATTGCTTTTAACCCTGATTTTCCCATTTCTTTGCATAATATAGGTCTTTCAGTCTGGTTCAATCCGGGATCTCAAAAATATCTTGCTTTTTTTTTTTTAGGTAAAACATTAAAATCTTTCCAACAATTATCATATCAATATAACATACCACAATCTCATTTTTTTCAAATATCTTCAGTTGCGTCACTTTATAAAACCTTTGTCTGATAATGGCAAATTGAGATTTGAATTTACTCACATTGAACAGATTGTGACAAATCATTTTTCTAAAGGGTTAATATCTGTTATATATGATGCTTTGTCTGACACATGTACTTCCTTAGAGAATCTAAAGAGTGTTTGGGAAAATGATTTAGGTCATAGAATCGATAATGCAGATTGGTCTGCTGTATGTAATAATTTGTACTTTAAGTGTACTTCATTGGGGGTACATGAACTTAACTATAAATTTATTAACAGATTCTATCTCACACCATTGCGTCTAAAAAAGATTTATAGAAACTCCTCTGGTCTCTGTTTTAATTGTAAAAATCGCAAGGGAACATTTCTCCACTGCTTTTGGTATTGTGATAAAATCATCCCCTTTTGAACCAAAATAGCCTACATAATTTCTTACAAGAGCTCCTTATGTTGCAATTTCGTTTCTCTTTGGAATTGTATCTGTTATCTATTGGAACAATGCTCATTGTTAGCTCATGTTAGTTAATACATCAACTAATGTTAACAAATGAGACCTTATTGTAAACAGTAACCATTATTTTTATAAAAATGTTTGTATGTGTTTATCTGAATAAAAAGTTTGGGCAGCTTGTGGGTGAGAAAATTATGAGAGAATTTTCATTTTTGGGTGGAGTATTGCTTTAAGGAAGGTGTATGAAGAGAATGATGGTATTAAATGAATTGAACTACTGTACTCATTTCAATATATTAAAGTTTCTGTACTTCTTATTTTGATAAAAAATTTCTGAATGTTATTTTAAAGAGTACATACATAAATACATTTTACAGCCATCTTCAAACTTGGCTTATTTATGTATACATATATATTTTGCTTATAGACTTCTTGAAGAGGGCAAAGTGGTGGAAGCTGATAAATGTAAGGATGAAATAGAAGAGAAACAGCGTAACAGACGCAAGGCACTGGCCAAAAGGGGTGAAGAGCATGTTCCACGTTTCTTTATGTAAGTCCCAATGTGTATCCCATATTAATGTGAATTTTTTTTTCTTTTTTTTTTTCCTTTTTTTCCCTGGTTCTAACACTCTCCTGGTAATATACACATCAGTTCATTAATCCCTCAGGTTTATAATTACACTGAACAAAATTATAAACACAACACTTTTGTTTTTGCCCCCATTTTTCATGAACTAAACTACTAAACTAAAAAAGACTTTTTCTATGTACACACAAGGCCTATTTCTCTCAAATATTGTTCACAAATCTGTCTAAATCTGTGTTAGTGAGCACTTTTGCCAAGATAATCCATCCACCTCACAGGTGTGGCATATCAAGATTAGACAGCATGATTATTGCACATGATTATTGGCCTTAGGCTCGCCACAATAAAAGGCCACTCTAAAATGTGCAGTTTTATCACACAGCACAATGCCACAGATGTTTTGAGGGAGCGTGCAATTGGCATGCTGACTGCAGGAATGTCCACCAGAGCTGTTGCCTGTGAATTGAATATTCATTTCTCTACCATAAGCCGTCTCCAAAGGTGTTTCAGAGAATTTGGCAGTACATCCAACCGGCCTCACAACCGCAGACCACGTGTAACCACACCAGCCCAGGACCTCCACATCCAGCATCTTCACCTCCAAGATCGTCTGAGACCAGCCACCCGGACAGCTGCTGCAACAATCGGTTTGCATAACCAAAGAATTTCTGCATAAACTGTCAGAAACCATCTCAGAGAAGCTTATCTGCATGCTTGTCGTCCTCATCGGGGTCTCGACCTGACTGCAGTTCGTCGTCGTAACCGACTTGAGTGGGCAAATGCTCACATTTGATGGCGTCTGGCACTTTGGAGAGGTGTTCTCTTCACAGAGGAATCCCGGTTTTCACTGTACAGGGCAGATGGCAGACAGCGTGTATGGTGTCGTGTGGGTGAGCGGTTTGCTGATGTCAATGTTGTGGATCGAGTTGCCCATGGTGGCCGTGGAGTTATGGTATGGGCAGGCGTATGTTATGGACAACGAACACAGGTGCATTTTATTGATGGCATTTTTAATGCACAGAGATACCGTGACAAGATCCTGAGGCCCATTGATGTGCCATTCAAATACAGTAAAACGTCTCAGGTTACGTATGTAACCATGGTTCCCTGAGAACAGGGAACGAGACTCTGCGTTCGAGACGCATATGGGGAACGTCACTCGTGACCCGGTGTTCGAAACCACTATCAAAAAACTCCAATCCTATTGGCCGGCGACAGCCTATGACGTCAAGTCAAGTCAAGTCAAGTCACCTTTATTTATATAACGCTTTTTACAATGCAGATTGTGTCAAAGCAGCTTAACATTGATAACTGGTATATAATTTTAGCTGCACAGCAGCTCTTAAAGAATAGTGTCAATGTCGGCAGATCAAAGCACTGTTGAATATCAAATGTCAAGTGTCCCCAACTAAGCAAGCCAAAGGCGACAGCGGCAAGGAACCCAAACTCCAACAGGTGACATCAGATGGCAAACAGGTGGCAAATAGACTTCTGTGTTAAAATGGAGAAAAAAACCTTGAGAGAAACCAGGCTTAGTCGGGGGGCCAGTTCTCCTCTGGCGAACAGTGCTTTGTTACGATTCAGGTTGCTATCTTATGTCTGATAGGATCGCAACATTCAAAGTATTTATTCCAGTTCAGTCCAGTTGAGGATCGTATTCATCACACCGATATGGACGGTTTGTTGAGGAGCTGTGCCACTGGCTGTTGTGTCGATGAGGCCTTCACAATGGATGATCTAGTTGACTCAGTCTCTGCTGATACTTCAGGGCTACGTTGTGGTCGCGTCAAGGCGCCGGTCCTCGGTCTCACCTGGATACGGCCCGGATCTGGTTGACTACGGTAAACCTCGGGATAAACAGAAAGACTAATATTAGCGTAGATGCCATTCTTCTTCTGATGTAACGAGTACATCTGGTGTTATAGGAAGTGTTCCCGGTTCCGGCTGACCTAATTTATGCAGCCTAATAATCCTTTAACGGATTTGAAAATATAAATTGATAATGTGTTATGTGTATGCCAGGTTAAAGAGATGCGTTTTTAGTCTAGATTTAAACTGACAGTGTGTCTGCTTCCCGAACAATGCTTGGAAGATTGTTCCAGAGTTTAGGTGCCAGATAGGAGAAGGATCTACCACCTGCGGTTGATTTTGATATTCTAGGTATTATCAGCTGGCCTGAATCCTGAGATCGCAATAGACGTGAAGGACTATAATGCTTTAAGAGCTCGCTCAGGTACTGGGGAGCTAAACCATTTAGTGCTTTGTAAGTAATTAGCAAGATTTTAAAATCTATACGATGTTTAACAGGAAGCCAATGCAGTGTTGACAGAACTGGGCTAATATGGTCATACTTCCTAGTTCTAGTAAGAACTCTAGCTGCTGCATTTTGTACGAGCTGTAGTTTATTTATCAGGTGAGCGGAACAACCACCCAGTAGAGCGTTACAGTAATCTAGCCTTGAGGTCATGAACGCATTAACTAACTGTTCTGCATTTTTCATTGAGAGCATATGTCGTAGTTTAGATATATTTTTAAGATGGAAGAATGCGGTTTTACAGATGCTAGTAACATGGCCTTCAAATGAAAGATTGGTATCAAAGAGCACACCCAGGTTCCTAACGGACGACGAAGACTTAACAGAGCAGCCATCAAGTGTTCATATGGCGCGACCCGGAAGTATAAAGGAGTGCCTAGGGAAGCTGTCAGTATCAGTCGTCTTTGAGGGACTTTTCCGCAGGCAGCCCAAAGCATGGCAGGGAAACGCAGAGTCTCGTTCCCTGTTCTCAGGGAACCATGGTTACATACGTAACCTGAGACGTTCCCTTTCGAAAGGGAACTTCAACTCTGCGTTCGAGACGCATATGGGGAACGATATACCCACGCCGCCATGCTTGAGGAGAGTGCATGCCAAAGAATGGCTAGGACAAGAGAACAGTTTCTGTAGAAACTGCAGCAACTCCCCCTCGGGTCACACCAGGCTGTCAGTGACAGCATTCCCTACGGCCAACAGCCCAAGCTGAGCCTAAGGAAGGCCCTCCAACTTTTTTTAGGAAAGGGCCTAGCAGGACCGCTAAGGCATGTGAGACCAACTTTTCCGCAGATAAAGTGGTCTCTTTAAGGGAATGTGGTCAAGGAACCGAAAGGAACCCCGGCCAGTCACCAGAGGGGAACGAAGTCACCCTCAATGCCACCAGGGAGGCCGACCTGGTCTGTTATAGGACAAACTTAGTCTTGGCCAACCCTGTCTGAAAGCAGAATCTCCAAAAACGCATTCTTCATAGAAGAGAGCAGGAAAGAGCGACTGCAAAGGCAGGAGCAACTCAAACCTACACGTAGAGACGGGCATCCTGGAGAGCAGAACTCAGCTAAGTGCTATGAACCCTCGTATTGAGGGGAGTATAATCCGCTCATCCTAGGATCTACTCAGCGCTTAATTAACGCACTGAGGAGGCTGTGCGCTAACGCCTGTCATACAGGGGAGCACAAACCAGCCTAGGGCTGAATCTTAGGAGGAGGCCTGATTAAGGCCTACCACCATGATCAGCTTAGGGAGCTAAGCACTATTACAAACACAACCCCGAAAGGGAAGTACAAAGCTCACCTAACAGGTAGACCATGCAATGGGCACATAATCATGGAGGCCGAAGAGGGGCCTACAGCATGATAGTAGCTAACTGTGAAACAGAAGTAAATTCAGAAAGTGGCCTGGAGGGGCCACTCTGAACACCTGCCTTTCTGGGACAGGCAGGAAAACTTCAGTGGCAGCAGAAGGGGCTGCCAATGTGCCCGCATGACCATCCACCTAACACAATCCAACGAGCAGTGTACTCAGTAAAAGCACCTTATTACTCTTTAAAGCAAGAGGAGTACAGCGTACGCCAACACGTATTAAGGAAGGCCTGGAGGGGCCTATAACCTCAATAGACACGTGGCATCAGCTCGTGGCAGTGTTTTAGACACCAGGACCGATAAATAACCGAACTATAGGAGGTTAGATTTATCACCCAGGCCTCTGGCCAACCAGAAGTGTATATAGATAATTCTCAAGAGAAATATACACAAACATACACCAGTATGTACAAAAAAGGCGGCCTATAGGGCCTAGCAACCTTTAAGTGGATAATATATATATATAAGGGGTTATAAAATAACACAGTAAACCTAGCTCTAGCCTGGCCGCTAAGCTATGGGCCTAAACCAACACAGGCACCAAACAGCCTAATAAAACCTGTTATTCGCTTCCAAATCTCATAGAAGGAGAAAGGAAGCGAAGTTCACAAGCAGACATGTCAGGTGGCCAAAAGAAGCCACCGATACATGTAAACTGAAGTAGTAAGTGCCAACCCAAACTATACTGAAGATAGCTGAGAAGCTAAAGAAGACTAAACAGCAGCCATTTTGTGGCCTGCTCAGTCAACTTAAAACCACTTCAGTTTTCTGCCCAAAACCCCTAAACATATTTTACTGCTACATGTTCAGGAAAATATAATATACATAGGAACAAAACAAGGTCAAAATTTAAGAAATAAATCGGACCTTGTCTTACCTTTCCGCGGCTAAAAGACCAAGGACTCTCCCTTCAGACATTGACGGAAGGATATCAACCTGGTTCTTAGGCCAAGAACCCTTTCACTATCAAGCCAGAAGGTGGGCCGTCAGAGAAAAACTCATCATGGGCCCAGCCGTCAGCCTGACTGTTCAAAGGTTGTTTCCTGAACATGCATAAACATTAAAAACATTCCCGGGAGGCCGGGGAAGAGGGGCGGGGGTAGAAATTAATCTACCCCCGCCAGAGAGGAGACCGATTACCGGCGCTGCTGGCGCCTGTAGTCAATCACCTCCCTCAAGTCTTGCTTCCTCTTCCTCGTGTCCCGCCGCTTTTGCGACTTACTCCGAGGTGGAGGAGGCGCTCGAGCGGCGACACTGGATCGCTGGCCCTGTCTCTGAGCCTCGGCTCGAGACGGGCCAGGGCCTCCCGGCTGTCTGGGCCCAGAATCGGATCTGAGCAGTATGCAATTCTTATAAGCTGCTGAGTGCGCCCTCGCCTCTCTGAACTTTCCGACGACCGTCTCAACGGAGCCGCCGAAAAGCTCCGAAGGCGAGACTGGGGCATTGAGGAGAAAGCCCTTCTCTTTCTCCCCGATGTCCACCATGTTCAACCACAGATGTCTCTCCGTAGCCACCATGGCCGCCATCGATCGACCGATCGAGGCAGCCGTCTGCTTGGTGGCCCGGAGAGCGAGATCCGTAGTGCGGCGCAGCTCAGCTACCGCATCAGGGGACAAACCCTGCCCCTGATCCAGATCCTTCAGCAGATCAGCCTGGTAGGCTTGCAACACCGCCATGGAGTGCAAAGCCGCACCAGCCTGACCTGCAGCAGCGTATGCCCTGCCGTTCAAACGAGATGCTTTTTTTTTTTTCTTAAGGGGTTTGGACGGCAGGACCGGAGCTTTAAGTGTCGGTGCACTGCCAGTGACGAGAGAGTTCGCAAACGTCTCGTCAATAGGCGGCATTGACGCATACCCGTGCTGGCGCAATCCCTCCACATCAGCGAAATTTCCCCGCTGATGTGAATGTATTCTCACCGAGTACGGGTTCTTCCATGCCTTCTCGATCTCAACATGTAGATCAGGAAGGAAAGGAAGGCTCACTGGAGTTACGGGGTTATGGTCAGAAAGAAATTGTTCGTCCAACCTACCGCGAACGACCTCTTTCCTCTCGCGCACCCACAGCAGCTGCAGTCTGCCCGCAGCGCGCTCCATAACCTCCAATAACTCAGCATACGCTGGGCAAGGAGGCTTGGAGAAAGAGGCTGTCTCACTCGCCTCTTCCTCCACTGCCATCTCCTGCTCTCGGGGGCTAGCTGCCAGAAGAACACTCACTCCTGGATCCGATGATGTCAAAGATAAGACATCATCATCATCCAGGAGCTCATCCCCGCCAGCCGCCGCAGGAGGCTGAGAGACAGTAACACCCCTCTCATCTTGATATGCCACACCTGTGAGGTGGATGGGTTATCTCGGCAAAGGAGAAGTGCTCACTAACACAGATTTAGACAGATTTGTGAACAATATTTGAGAGAAATAGGCATTTTGTGTAGATAGAAAAAGTCTTAGATATTTGAGCTCATGAAAAATGGGGGCAAAAACAACAGTGTTGCATTTATAATTTTGTTCAGTTTATGTCAGAGTGCAACATAATATATTAATGGAATATTTTTCAGATAATATACATTTTTTAAAATATCCATGATCTTCTGCATTTTCAGAATGAATCGACACAGATGATTCATCAACTAAATTCAGTCAGGTGTAATTGTAAATGCCTTAATTAAAACAATGTACAAATATTTCTCTTTCATCAGAAAAACCCTAGATCATGCTGGAAGAGAGGTGTGGGTGACAAATGGCACTTACTGGAAGATTCGAGAAAATCCAGGATTTGCCAGCACTGAAAATCTGGATTTGTGGTGCTGATCATATTGGTGAAGACCTGCGATTTTTGACATCTCAGTATTCTGTTAACAGAACTCATGGATTTTGGCATATCATTGCGTTTAGTGTATGTGTATAATTCTATTTTATGTAACACTTGTGAATTTTAGTACAAGACAAAGGCTTTGTTCAAAGGCAGTGTAGGAATGGAGTTTTGGTGCCTTTGAATCTGAATTGTGATATTCCTCAAGCCATACATCCCTCCTTTTTACTGATGATTTAAAAATAGGTTTGTGTCAATCCAAAATATTCTCCATATTATGTGTAAGGAATATATGTTTTAAAAATATAGTTTGTTCTTTCTTTCTTTCTTTCTTTTTTAAAGTCTGAAAATATTTTTTTTTGAATGGTAAGTTCTAATGTCAAGAAGTATGAAATACATAATAGTACAAATAATTCCTCCCAGACAGTAATAGACTTTGGGATGTTACACTAAGGGACATGTACTGATTAAATATTAACATATTCATCTTAGCTAACTATAGTGATTTAATTGAGAATGTTTTAAGTTTTCCATTTCAATAGACCTGTATGTGTAAATAATGCATGTCTATACTGTTTGCTGTAAGTTATGCTTTTTAACGAATAGATTTAATTATGTCTGATAGAAAATGTTGCACAGTCAAAAAATACTTTGTGTTAAGTAATTGCTCAAAATGTAGTTAAAAATGAAACAATGAATGTTTCTTTGTGGATTTATCTACTGAAAATATTTGCGAAAAGTGTAATTGGGTTGTGTGCAATTTCTTGTATGAATTAGTTTCCAGTCAGATGAGACTTGAATAAATATTACATTTGAACACACGTTTGCACTTGTATTTGCTATCAAAAGAAATGCAGGAAACAAAACCATGAAAGACTTTTTTTTTTTTTCTTTTTTTTCTTTTTATTGAAAGAGTGAAACGTGACATAACATAACAAGAAGCCAATAGGCAGAACAACAACAAAAAGATAACATAGAGAAAAGATAACAGAACAAACATATAGAGATACATAAAGAGATAAAGATACACACATACCTATACATAAATATAAATGTCATATATCATGTGCTAAAATGCAAAGGTTATTCGACCGCTTTCAGTATATATAGGAAAGATAGGTGTATATCTATAATAGAAAGTATATAAGTAATATATATATATATATATATATATATATATATATATATATAAAATATACACACATACACATACATACATACATAAATGCCAATATACATGGATACGGTATACAGGTGCTGGTCATATAATTAGAATATCATCAAAAAGTTGATTTATTTCACTAATTCCATTCAAAAAGTTAAGCTTGTATATTATATTCATTCATTACACACAGACTATATTTCAAATGTTTATTTCTTTTAATTTTGATGATTGTAACTGACAACTAAGGAAATTCCTAAATTCAGTATCTCAGAAAATTAGAATATTACTTAAGACCAATACAAAGAAAGGATTTTTAGAAATCTTGGCCAACTGAAAAGTATGAACATGAAAAGTATGAGCATGTACAGCACTCAATACTTAGTCGACTTTGTTACTTTTGCCTGAATTACTGCAGCAATGCGGTGTGGCATGGAGTCGATCAGTCTGTGGCACTGCTCAGGTGTTATAAGAGCCCAGGTTGCTCTGATAGTGGCTTTCAGCTCTTCTGCATTGTTGGGTCTGGCATATCGCATCTTCCTCTTCACAATACCCCATAGATTTTCTATGGGGTTAAGGTCAGGCGAGTTTGCTGGCCAATTAAGAACAGGGATACCATGGTCCTTAAACCAGGTACTGGTAGCTTTGGCACTGTGTGCAGGTGCCAAGTCCTGTTGGAAAATGAAATCTGCATCTCCATAAAGTTGGTCAGCAGCAGGAAGCATGAAGTGCTCTAAAACTTCCTGGTATATGGCTGCGTTGACCTTGGACCTCAGAAAAGCACCCCAAACCATCACTGACTGTGGAAACTTTACACTGGACCTCAAGCAACGTGGATTGTGTGCCTCTCCTCTCTTCCTCCAGACTCTGGGACCCTGATTTCCAAAGGAAATGCAAAATTTACTTTCATCAGAGAACATAACTTTGGACCACTTAGCAGCAATCCAGTCCTTTTTGTCTTTAGCCCAGGCGAGACGCTTCTGACGCTGTCTGTTGTTCAAGAGTGGTTTGAGACAAGGAATGCGACAGCTGAAACCCATGTCTTGCATAAGTCTGTATTCTTGAAGCACTGACTCCAGCTGCAGTCCACTCTTTGTGAATCTCCCCCACATTTTTGAATGGGTTTTGTTTCACAATCCTCTCCATGGTGCGGTTATCCCTATTGCTTGTACACTTTTTTCTACCACATCTTTTCCTTCCCTTCGTCTCTCTATTAATGTGCTTGGACACAGAGCTCTGTGAACAGCCAGCCTCTTTTGCAATGACCTCTTGTGTCTTGCCCTCCTTGTGCAAGGTGTCAATGGTCGTCTTTTGGACAACTGTCAAGTCAGCAGTCTCCCCCATGATTGTGTAGCCTACAGAACTAGACTGAGAGACCATTTAAAGGCCTTTGCAGGTGTTTTGAGTTAATTAGCTGATTAGAATGTGGCACCAGGTGTCTTCAATATTGAACCTTTTCACAATATTTTCTGAGATACTGAATTTGGGATTTTCCTTAGTTGTCCGTTATAATCATCGAAATTAAAAGAAATAAACATTTGAAATATATCAGTCTGTGTGTAATGAATGAATATAATATACAAGTTTCACTTTTTGAATGGAATTAGTGAAATAAATAAATTTTTTGATGATATTCTAATTATATGACCAGCACCTGTATACATTTTCTTTATAACATCTATTATTATTAACATGGTACATTCAGTCAATTTAATTATTGAATATAAAGAACAAAGTTGAGGAAATAGGATGTTAGTTATTATAATAATATAATAACAATAATAATAAAAGTAATGAAGCTATGTATGTATACTTGCATACATTCCCACTTACATCTATCAATGTAAAGATATGTAGTGATATGCAAATTCCTGTTAATATCGAAAGCTATTAATACATTATTTCCATTAGATTCAATAAGACAGTATAGAGGGAGAAAAAAAAAAAAAAAGGGTAAGTTGTTTAGATGTACATATTCCATGGTAGTATGTTAATATTATTGTTGTTGCCAGCACTGCTGTACTTCAAATATTATAAGTTACACAATGATAAGAGAAAATAAATAAAAAGATAAAAAAAATAATAATAGTAATAATAATAATAAATAAATAAATAATAAAGAGAAAAGAGATCTTTGGATGGGGGAGAGAGAGAGAGAAAGAGAGAGACAAGTGGGAGAAAGAGAGAGAGAGATTACTTGCTTTGCTTCACGCTGAAGATAGAGAATCATTGCGATGTAACAGAGGAGCCCATATCTTAATCATCTGTAGGTCATTGGCAGGCCCTTTCTAAGTCACTGGTGCATGACCTAGACCTAGCTTTGCCTTAGTTGATTGACACTACAACAAGGTGTACAACACATGAGCCCATTTCTTATTCATTCGTAGGTCATTGGCAGGCCCTTTCTAAATCACTGGAGCATGACCTAGTGACCTTCTGGTGGCCAACGCTCCTCAAGGACACTACGCTATTCGTCAAACACTGCCCTACCTGTAATATCCATAAACCTTCTCACCAATTACCAGCAGGTTTGCTTCAACCAATACCCCTGCCGCAGAGACCTTGGTCCCATATTGCCATTGACTTTGTCACAGACCTCCCCACTTCTAACAACTACACCACCATACTCACCGTAATTGACCGCTTTTCAAAGGCCTGTCGCCTCATCCCCTTACCAAAACTCCCCACAGCCATGCAGACTGCTGAGCAATTATGCAACTGGGTGTTCCGCATCTATGGCTTGCCTGAGGACATCGTCTCCAATAGAGGCCCCACAGTTCACTTCCCGCCTCTGGTCCGCATTCTGTCAAGCACTCAACATCAATGTCAGTCTTACATCCGGTTACCATCCTCAATCCAACGGTCAAATTGAACGTCTCAACCAGGAACTTACCCGCTTCCTCAGGAGCTACTGCAACCACCACCAAGACGATTGGTCCCGCTACCTCCTATGGGCTGAGTACGCACAGAATTCCATTCGCAAACCATCAACTGGCCTGACCCCGTTCCAATGTGTTTTGGGTTTCCAGCCGCCTCTGTTCCCCTGGTCCGGTGAACCCACCAATGTACCTGCCATAAATGACTGGATGAACCGCAGCGAAGCAACCTGGAACAGAGCACACACCCATCTGCAACACGCCGTCCGCCGTCAGAAGGAACAGGCTGATCGTTACCGCCGCCCTGGTCCTGAATATCACCCCGGTCAATGAGTCTGGCTGTCCACCCGAGACTTGCGTCTCAGACTACCATGCAAGAAGCTGAGTCCAAGGTACATGGGTCCATTTCAAATCACACACCAAATTACACCAGTCTCATTTCGTTTAGCCCTGCCTAACCATTATCGCATCTCTCCCACTTTCCATGTGTCTCTGCTCAAGCCCACCGATGGTCCCAACGAGGAGGAGGTGTCCGGTGATCAGGGTCCCCCGTCCATCATGATCGAAGGCGAGGAGGCATACCGAGTCCGTGAACTGCTCGACTCTAGACGCCGAGGAAGGTACCTCCAATATCTGGTCGACTGGGAGGGCTATGGTCCTGAAGAACGCTCCTGGGTCAACGCGGATGATATCCTGGACCCCAGTTTAGTGGAGGAATTCCACCAGAGCCATCCAGGGAGACCAGCTCCCCGAACACGTAGTAGACCTCGGCGTCGTCCGCCTCCTTGCGCCAGGATACTAACACACACGCACTCACACTACATTACCCACAATCCCGTGCCTTGGACTGATTATCTCGCCAGCTGTTTCCCATAACCCGGACTATAAAAGACTCCCAGTCACCCTCATGCTTCGCAAAGTCTTGTATTGCCACGGTGTACATTTCTGAGCGTTATTCCCTGCTGATTGTCTGTTACTGATCCCTGCCTTGTTTACCTATCTGTGAGTGTTATCTGCCTGCCCTGACCACTGCCTGTTTGCTGACTACGATACCGCCTCTTCTTTGCTGTACCCGTTTGCCCCTGATTTACTCTGCCTGTACAACTACGCTCTACTTTAATAAAGCATGCAAATGGATCCCAACGCCTGTGACGATTCATTACAAGTAGCTGAAGTGTTAATGTAGTATTACTCATTAGTCCTGCATTACTTCCTGCATAGTTACTTATTAATGACGGACCATTATTCTAAAATGTTACCTTCAATTCAAATCACGTAAATTCCCACCATTATCCCCGAAAAAAAAAAACAAAAAAAAAACATTCAAGAAGAAGGGGGCCCAAAATTATGCGCCCTTAAAACTCTTCATGGCACCCCTGTATGTCATGGTTGTGTGTTTTTTTTTTTTCCTTTTTATCGTTCTGATTATTGTTTATGCACATTAATAAAATGATGTGTACTCCATCTGAGCTAATGAGTGTTATTTATAACAATAATGATAATTTATATTCCCAAAATAACTCTGATGTTTAAACCCCTCTTTCACACACTAGAAAGCTCCCCACCCAGGCCGTCTCTAATGCTCCTAAAATTCATTCTGGTGATGTCTAAATTTCTCTCTTCTCTATTTTAGAAACATTTTGGACAGCTACAGTAGGGTCATTCTTCTGGGTCACAACAATGAATCAGGCCTATTTTTCTTCTTTTTTAAATCTTTCTTTAAACAATTTAATTTTACATAATTTTATTAATCAACATTTTATTTAAAACTTCTCAACTGCTAATTTTTTCAACATTGTGTAAATTTAAAATTATCATGCCACAAAACTCCTGTTCCAGCACATCCCGAAAGCACTCTACTGGACTGAGATCTGGTTACTGTGTAGGCTATTTGAGTCTAGTGAACTGTCATGTTCAAGAAACCAGTTTGAGATGATTTGAGCTTTGTGACATGTGCGTTATCCTGCTGGAAGATTATTCAAAAGATTGTACACTGTGGTCAAGGGATGGACATGGTCAGCAATACTCAGGTAGGCTGTGGTGTTTACATGATGCTTAATTGGTACTAAAGGGCCCAAACTGCCAAGAAAATATCCTCCACACTATTACAGCACCAGCACCTGTTCACATCAGACCAAAGTGCTTTCTAAGATGTGAAAGATGGGTTTTAGACCAGTTATTTTTGGGAGCAAAAAATATTATTATTATTATTATTATTACTACTACTATAAATAACATTCATTAGCATCTGTAAAATTGAAAATATCCAAAGATATTTTAAAATGAACAAAGGGAAGGGAACATTTCTGAAAAGAGTGACATATTGTTTGCTTTATGGAGCAAAAAAGTTGAGCCTACCTTGTGCAAACTCAAGAAACAATATATTGGGATTAAATGTTCAGATGATGAAATGCTCAAATGGTGGGACATAATTGGCAAACATCAAAAGAAATCAAAACTTGGTGAAATAATTGAGGCTTTAAACTTCATAAGTTGTACGTGGCTGCGTGATGTGACCACACATCTATTTCCAAGTATAGATGCTAAATGTAAAGAAGTGCATTCTAAAAATGCAGAGGTACAAAAGTCAGAGTTAAAGATTCAGGATCTTCAATCACAGCTAGATAATTTATTAGCTGAGCAGTTAGCCCTGACTGAAAAGTGTAAAAAACACAAAGAGACCATTGGAGATCTCAAGGCTAAGCTAAATGCTCAAAAGTCTCCCAAAACGCTTAACAGCAATGGGACTAAAAAGCATGTTCACTTCTTAGATGAGGTGAATTGCTCTGATGAATCTGGAATGTTTTGTTCAGAGGCCACTGCTCAAGAAAGCGTGCCTATTTCAGTTCTTAAGGTGATGCGGCACCGGAATAGCGCAGAGTCACGTACCAGAACGCATGGTGTACAAGCATTAGAGAGTCATGAAAATCCTCAAATTCCAGGAGAACACAGCAAACAACCCTGTGGCAAAGAGAGCAGGTTTTTCAGAAAAATAGAGGTTTACCTGCAACTGAGCGTTGATCTTTGCCCTTAGAATCTGGTTTTCTAAGTGAGTTAACTGCATTGTCCATGCAAGGCATCCAATTTATTACTTCACTTGCTAGTGGATTAGCAGCCCAATAGCAATAGACCAAAGTTAAACATCCAAATTGCTATGATCCTGTTTGTATTTTCAAATTTGTAATTGTGCTAAACGCATTGTGCGCATTGAACACACATTAAAGTTGTTTGCGATACTATACGTACACATAGACTAGCTGAGTTTATTCTTTAAAATACACGATTGCTTTACTGTAAGTGTTGTATGAAACACTTAGGTTAAAGGTTGTAGATGCTATGCATTCTAGGCCATGTGTCTTGTGTAAGTTGAAATAATAAGTGTAGTACTGGAATTGTATTGCAATTTCTAGTTGCATGTGTGACTATGTTGAATTTGTTTGCCTCCTAAGTGGAAAACTCTGCTATTTTCCATATAGCTGCAGTAAAACCATTTACAGGAGTACAGAATTGCCATGTGGCTACAATGTGATTCACAATTTTATTAACCATGAAAATGCTTTCCTCACAACAGGATTCAGTAACTCTGAACTTTGCACTTTATCATACTCCTTAACAAAAACATTGGTGTTGAAAGATTTTGAGCCAGATCACACAGCATACCCACATTTTCAAGCTGGCTCCCTGTTATAACAACAGGACCAAATTTGCATCACAATTGTAAAACCTCCTCACCTTTGTTTGGAGCATGATTGAATTTACACATAGCCACAGCTAAATGCAGCCACATAGATTTGATCTTCACACACAAAGTCAAATCTACATCTACATATGCCTCACAAAATGTATGCATATAACGTTATTTAAGTCTTTACATCTAGACTGTACTATAACTGTGAATTTCATCCAGTTATTGTTTTGTTTTTCTTTGGATTTAGGAAATCACTTAGGTATCATTTGTAGCAACCAAGTTAAATATCAAATGTATGTTAGTATTGCACATTCTTACCTAAGCACAAAATTTGTATTATCATTAATGCCTTTGAAACATTTCTGAAACTTATTTGATTTGTTTCTTTGTATTTTGTCCATTTGAATTGTAACAAAGTTTTTGAACATCAATCTAATTGAATCTCTGTATTTGGTTACACTGAATATTTTGCTGATACTCTTCATGATAAAGGGGAGTTTAAAACCAACAATTGTTGTTTTGTTATAATGCAATTTATTTCAATGTTTCCAGAAACAGTGTAAGAGCTTGTAAGATCTTCTTTTATTCTCGCCTTGACCACTTTATCAAGTACATCAATTTAAGGGCTTATTGCCAGAGACAAATTTAATCTGACCACATCAAACCTCTGACCAATGACAAATGCCATATGTATGCTTTTGCTGTTTGTTGTGCTATATGCTCTTTTAAATACAGGTTCCCTGCTGCCAAAGTTCAAATCCTGTGTCTTTTCTCAAAAGAGGGACGACTGAGTTCTACCATTCAGTGACTGTTCTTGTAAAGGTGTGAAGTATTCAATGGACGATTTGCATATCTATGAACGGTGCAACACTGTTTGATGGAGCCTTCTCATGCAGGGCTGAAATGAGAACAAAGACTGAAGACTGACCAACTGCTATTGCAACAAGTCTGGACGAGAAGTCTGAAGATGACATCTACACACAACAGAAAGCAAGTCTTCATGGACCGTGCCACCTTTGGACTCCATGAGTGTGGCCAAAGGTGCCAAGGAGGGATTTGTAAGATTGAAAATATCCAAAGATATTTTAAAATGAACAAAGACATATGATTTACTGTTTCAACCCCCTCTCTCTTGCTACAAGGGCCATTTGGAAGGCTCAAATGTGTTGATAGTGATCAAGGCCTGTAGGCCAAGATGTGTGTACATCGGGGATCTACAACTTGTCACACCTTTAGTACAGTGGGGGGAGTTTTAATTTCCTGACTGGTCAGTTTGAATGTCTCATATTTGGGTTTCAGTCAAATGGTCAAGGAAGGGATAAAAGAAGATTGTAACTGTTGCTCTGTCTCTTTTGATTCTCTGCCTCTTTTCTTGGGCACTCTCTGGCCCTCTCTCTCTCTTTCACTCTCTCTCTCTTTCAGGTAACTTTTTACATTCATTCTGGGTACGATTATTGGTATATGATTTTATGATACATCTGTTTTGTAACTATTTTAAGTGTAACCATAACCAGATATGGTCATTAAACCCTTTCAATTACAAATTATTTGTCCTAAATAGTTTTGATTTGGTATTAACATTAATGTGCTCCCTATTGCAATATAATATCGTCACCCTATAGCAATGTTTTCCCACATATTTTGCTATTATAACTGTGCTTTGTTGGGAAAAACAGTTTAGGACCCTTGACCAGATATGATGAATGAAGACCCGGAGTCAAAGTTTAAAAAAAATAAATAAATTGAAGAAAATTTTACTGAAGAATAGTTTGCAGTTTCATCAGCAGAAGCCAGTTTCAAGTCTCACAAGGAGTTCGTAGGCTGCTCTGCATACATTCACATTTCCACAACAATTATACTCTAACAGAGTCAACTAACTATGTCATTACTTCAGGTTGAATGATTCTGATTGGCTAAGAAAAATAGACAAATTTGGTAATCTTCCACACATGGACAGATAGTCAGAAGCATATCTCCATTCGTCACGATGCTGACGAGGGGACTCTGGATTTAGGTAATGGATGTCCTTTTGGGGTCCTGACATGGTGTCTGCAGGTCTCAAGCAGAGTGCCAGTTGTCCACCAGTACAAAGGACCTGCACAGAACACTTAGAGCACATACACGGATACACATGATTCACAGCTTCTTCAAGGTTGAAGTTGATCTGAGCTCTGCTCTGAGCAGGAAACTTTCCCAAAACATACTGATAACATGTTCTTTTCTCTCAGTGAGAGGTACAGACAATATTCAAAATTATTTTCTAGTGTTTGAAAAGAAAAAAAAGAAATGCTTTAACATACGTTGCAGAAGTCATTCAAATAATTTAACAGGAAGATAAATGTTGATTAATAACTTAAAAGATATATATTGAAGCGGCAGTGGATTCCAGAATCCACCCCTTCAGCTTATTTCTGTCGTTGGTATAAGTTGCAGTGAGTGGTAATAGACAAGAAATGTACAGTTTTCTACCATCTTGCTGATAACGTTTCTTTAGTCGCTCGGCAACCCTACAGCCTGATCTTCTGTAGGAGTTCCACCCTTACACATCCAAATGGACTACACATTGTTTTATTAATATAAATGATGCATAAACAATAATCAGAATGATAAAAAGAGAAAAACATACAACCATGATAGGCAAGCAATAATCTCGGACAGCTTGTCTAAGATTATTTCTATGAGTAAGTAACCTGTTGTAATGCGTCACTCACTTGACGCGTCTGTTTCAGCACTCCAACAGCCACGCCACCGCACTCACGATAAGGCGCACAAGCGCCAGGTGTGTTATCTGTGAGGCGTCCTAACCATAAATATCTATGGTTCTAGTAACATACTGGTTCTATCACTGATGTACGCGCATAATCTTCAGAAACACTGACATTTCTCTGTTCATGCTCTACTTCATCTGCCAGCATATGCCTCGCTCTTTATTGCCACCATGTTTCCAACACCTGGCCCCACGTTGATGCAAACGTTGGTTCGGAATTCATTTTCAATTCCTCGTTGAATTTTGCTATATTCATTGCGGGGCTTTTAATAAAAATGCAATCGCAAGTGTCTTAACTGTGAGTGTAAAAGGACAAAGAGTCCTCGATCTTGAACATTTTATATATACTTTTTGACTCCTATTGATGTTTTATCAACCATACATTCATGAGTTTACACGTACATGAAATCAAAATAAAGTAATTTGTATAGTAATTTATGCATATTTGGCGTGCTGTCCAGGGGAGGGCTCTGAGCTCGGAATTTGGCCCCAACCCAGAGTACTCCCCCTCCTTAACTGGGATAGAAACCAGCCAAGAGTGAGGTGATGGGGTGGTGGAGGGATGCTGTGAAACTTGTCGCGGGATAGAGGTGAGAGACGGCTTTATATACCGGCTTCCTCTCGCACTGATTGGTTGATTTACCTGAACGTGCGCCTCCCGAATTTAGTTACATAAACTTCATGTAGTCCATATTTGACCTACTGAACAAATTTCTGGCCAATAAGTCTTTAAATTTTAACTTTCCATACATACTTTTTGACTCCTTTTGATATTATATCAACCAGACAGTAGACCATATTTGACCTGCTGAACATTTTATAGGCTAAAGAGTCCTCGATCGTGAACATTTTACACATACTCATTGACTCCTACTGATGTTTCACCAACCATACAGTAATCCATATTTGACCTACTGAACATATTTCTGGCCAAAGAGTCTTTGATCTTGAACATTTTATACATACTCATTGACTCTTTTTGATGTTTCATCAACCATACTGTAGTGAACAGCAGACGTGATGGCACCAGAGCTTCACAACAGGACCCTGTGATAGGACCCTCAACGACAACTAAATGAATATTATAATCAGGACTGCCAAAGGTGGAGGACAGGAAAGATGACATCAACAGCCCACTGATCAAAGGCTAATCTCATCACGAGTTGCCTTTGTTCACCTCAGCCCTCCATGCCTGAGTCCAAGGTGTAAATGGCCATGAACTCCTAGGGCTGCCAAACCGGTTCTAGCTAGAGCAAAGCAAGAACAAAAAAATGCTCAAAAAGAAAGACATTTTATAAACATATTGGTTGAACTCACCAAAAATGGACAGGAATACTGTAAGGAACTGTGGATTAAGGACTGTAAGGATACTGTGGTTATGAGTACATCAGATGACCACCTCTCCCCCTTTTCCTAGTTCAGGGCACCAGTCAAGGTCTTTTAACTTGGCAGTATGAGAACACTCTCAACAGGGGCTTTTCATTCATTTAGAATTAATGTAAAGTGGTCAGCTAATTTATTTGAAAGATTGGTGAGATTGCTAACTTGTAGAGCCTTTTCTGTATTATCAGCACAAGGAAGACACAAGTGTAATAAAATAAATTTTATTAACAAAAGATAAACAAGAATAACTAACACAACTACTAAATGAATACCATGAATGATAATAAAGTGCATAAAATACATAGAATACAAGTGATTAAGTTTTGAGTGTGGCTATGGAAGAGTTACGTTATCTTATAAACTGTTTCTCTGAAAATAATAAGGTGCAGAACCTTATTTATGCACTAAACAAATAAATGAAAGATTATTTGTTATTAACTAACATCAGCTATATTACATCTAATGGGAATTAGAAAATTATATACTGATAATATACAACAATGCCATGGTCTCTGGAAAGAGGTTTGGTTAAGTGATATTTACGTTCCACTTGGTTGAGTCCGATGACGGTGACGTCTTCCACTGGTTGTGCTGGGTGACAATGCAGTGGGGAGAGGAGCCAGAATCTGTTTCAACAGTCTTGAACAAGAAGCTCTGTGGGATGCTGATCTCCTGGAGCACCAAAGGGTCCTAAAATCTGAAACACACAGATGAGGCCCTGGCGTAGGTGCAGAAGGTCCTTAACAATCTGGAACATGCAGACAAAGGTACCTTGGAGTAAAGGTTTGCTCTCCTGAGCTTAACCTTGTTGCAAATGTCATTACTGTCTCGCTGGACGGAAACTCTGAACGTAGTGTTTGTTAATGTCTCTTTCCTCACAGGCTGGAGGCTCAGAACATGGTCGTACCTGTTGCTGCCTCACTAGCTCTAGACTCAGATCATGGGATCTGTTGTTGTCTCTCTGGACGAACCAGAGGCTCAGAACATTATATCTGTTATGTCTTTCCCCTTTGAAGGGCAGACTCATAAAACATGTATCTGTTATGTATTTCCCTTTTGAAGGGCAGACTCAGAACGAGGAGTGTCTGTTGAAAGGGTACCTTTATCCCTTTACGATGAGGAGGAGATTGCAATTTGGCACTTCTCCATTTGAGTGCTGTGATTGGCTGCTGGCATCAGAGGGGACACACACAGTGTGGCCCACCCTTCTTTCCCCTGTGAAAATCATTTGCACAAAGCACAAAGTTGGAAGTCTTTACAGTGTCTTAAAAAGTTTACCAATGCATTTCTCACTTTCTAAACCACCACCAGAATACCTTTGGCAATATTCTAAACAAATAGAGACTAAACATAATGGAAAAAGATTGAACTTTCATGCATTCATTCAATTGTACATTAACAGCTGAATTTGTGTCTGATGTTGCATTACAAATAGCTGTCACTGAGAATACTTATTTCTGTGAATAACTATGAAATGGATGTGTAGTTTGCATCAGTTCTAAGGTTTTGAAACATAGTTTTGAATGGATTTGGATGGATCTTTGTGATCTCTCTTTGTTTCACCCATTGCTCCTGAGGTCCCGATGAATTTTTATGGCAGTCTCTGGCCAACCTTATGAAGTAGTCTCTAGATGGGTGAAGGGCAGAAACTGCATGTGGACCAATGAGAAGTTCTGTCCTTCCCAGGCTTGGTACAAGAGGTCTTCTTCTTGCCCTCTAAAAGATGTCTGGATGTTGTCCCTACATCTTTATCTGATGGCATTGGACAGTTTGTTTGTGTTAGTCCACCAAGATCCAATAAAAACGTAGCAAACCTTTGTCCGCTGTTACGGACCGAGAGGGGCCCGGCCATAAACTGGGCCCTGGAATGTGCTGTTCCCTTACACAGTGGAAACCACACCTGGAATAAAAGCCAATGCAACTTGCACCCACTGAGACTGAAGTGTGATACCTCAACCAATTCACATCAAGTTTGGACTCTACAAGTTCAGAACACTGCTTTGGACTGCAAGGACTTTGAGAAAGGTTTGAAAAAGAAATAAAGCATTTTTCAAGGTCCTAAAGACACTGTCTTATTTAACTGTGTATTTTGAGACAATTCAACAAGTTCCACAGGATGGGAAGGTGATGTAATTGGCGGACACCTTGAATGCTACCACCCAATCACATCACCACAGCAGGACAGGTGGGGATTAGTAATCCCCTCCCCAACAGGAAGGAATAAAAGCTTTGCCAAGTGAACAAACCCTTGTTCTGAGTTTCTGACCTGACGAGGGAAGAACAACAGCACGACTAAGGTGATACTCTTGCGAGTAAACCTTTCACCGCACAAACCTTCAAGCAGTCCATCTGCTTCTGCATATCTCAAGTACCTCCAACCTACAGAAGATCCTATGGATCGACCACCATCTGACCTACAGTTCTCTGGATTACACAAAGACCTCCAGCACTCAGTGCAGCTCTGCAACTGTTGGAAAGCAATCCAGTCTCCCGCTGCACACGGAAGGATACCAGTGGACAGCTCCGGAATGGGAACATTTCCCATTCCCGGACTGATCACCCAACCAAGTGAAACGTAAATATAAGCGAACCAAACCTTTTCCCAAAGGCCTTGGCATTAGGTTGTTGCTAAATGAGATTGCTATTTGTGTAGAGACTGTTTATCTAGGGTCAGCGTACACAGATAGATACATTAGACATGTTATCTGTATTCATAGTAAATGCTTATTTACTATTTCATACCAGCATCCAGAAAGACCACAGCTGACTCCCTCATAGACTGCGAATTACCCATTCATTGCTTTGTCCAATCCGTAGCTCATCTACTTGGCATTCGGTTTTGTTAACATCCATTTGTGTTGTAGTTTGTAGTTTCTGTTTTTGATTCCAATTTTCTTAGTAGTTTAGTCATTTTTTCATAGTAGTGTAGTCATTTAGTGAGTGTGATATTTTACTCTTGTATATCTTTTTGTTAATAAATTCATTTTATTACAAACTGTGTCATTCTTGTGTTGATAACCAGAGGCTCCGAATCTCACTAAATCCTTCAGATTGGTCAGTTGATAAACTTCCTCCAATTTATAAAATTCTAATTCAGTCAACAAACTTTCATGATTGTTCTTTATTGTCAAGGTGAGATTCCTGGCTGGTGCCCCGAAATATTGGAAGGAATCATCTGACTCAATATTAATATTAATACAAAATATTAATATTAATAGTTAAGACCATAAATAACTACATTTGTGGTGCCGTCGTGTGAGGCTAATCCAAAATCACTACCATACAGTATTTGACCTACTGAATATATTTTGGGCCAAAGAGTCTTTGATTTTTAACGTTCCATACATACTTTTTGACTCCTTTTGATATTACATCAGCCAGACAGTAGACCATATTTGACCTGCTGAACATATTATAGCCCAAAGAGTGCTCAGTTTTGAACACCATACATACTTATTGACTTCTGATATTTCATTAACCATACAGTAGTCCATATTTGACCTACTGAACATATTTCTGGCCAATGAGTCCCCAATCTTAAACATTTTATTTGTACTCATTGACTCCTATTGATGTTTCATCAACCATGCAGCAGACCATATTTGACCTACTGAACATATTTCTGGCCAAAGAGTCTTTAAATTTTAACTTTCCATACATACTTTTTTGACTCCTTTTGAGGTTACATTAGCCAGATACTAGTCCATATTTGACCTATTGAGCATTTTATAGGCTAAAATGTCTTCAATCTTAAACATTTTACACATACTCATTGACTCCTATTAATGTCTCATCATCCATACAGTAGTACACATTTGAACAGTAGTCCATATTACTGAACATATTTCAAGCCAAAGAGTCCTCGATCAAGCCAAAGAGTCCTCGAAACATTTCTTACTTACTCAATGACTCCTTTTGATGTTTCATCAACCATACAGTAGTCCATATTTGACCAATTGAACATATTTCAAGCCAAAGAGTCCTACTCGATATATTTCGACCAATTCAATATATTTCTGGCCAAAGAGTCTTTGAACTTTAACATTCCATAAATACTTTTTGATTCCTTCTGAGGTTACATTATCCAGACAGTAGTCCATATTTGAAATATTGAACATTTTATAGGCTAAAGAGTCCTCGATTCTTATACATTTTACACATACTCATTGACTCCTTTTGATGTTTTATCAACCATACATTAGTTCATACAGCATTTGACCTACTGAACATATTTCTGGCCAATGAGTCCTCGATCTTGAACATTTTATTTATACTCACTGACTCCTTTTGACGTTTCATCAACCATACATTAGTCCATACAGTATTTGACCTATTGAGCATTTTATAGGCTAAAGGGTCTTCAATCTTGAACATTTTACACATACTCATTGACTCCTATTAATGTTTCATAGTCCATATTTGAACAGTAGTCCATATTACTGAACATATTTCAAGCCAAAGAGTCCTCGATCTTGAACATTTCTTACTTACTCAATCACTCATTTTGATGTTTCATCAACCATACAGTAGCCCATATTCGACCTACTCAATATATTTCTGGCCAACGACTCTAAAAACGTTACCATTCCATAAATACTCTTTGATTCCTTCTGAAGTTACATTATACATTAGTATACATTATACATTAGTAGTCCATATTTCACCTACTGGACATTTCTGGCCAAAGAGTCTTTCAATTTTAACTTTCCATACATACTTTTTGACTCCTTTTTATACTATGTCAGCCAGACAGTAGTCCATATTTGAAATATTAAACATTTTATAGGCTAAAGAGTCCCCGATCTTGAACATTTTACACATACTCATTGACTCCTTTTAATGTTTCATCAACCATACAGGTTGCATATTTGACCTACTGAACATATTTCTGGCCTACTGAACATATTTCTGGCCAAAGAGTCTTCGAATTTTAGCTTTCCATTCATACCTTTTGACTCCTTATGATGTTAAATTAGCCAGAAAGCAGTCCATATTTGACCTACTGAACATTTTAAATGCCAAAGAATCCTCAATCATGAACACTTCATACATACTAATTGACTCCTGATATTTTGTCAACCATACAGTAGTCCATATTTGACCAATTGAACATGTTTCAATCTTGAACATTTCTTTACTTACTCATTCACTCCTTTTAATGTTTCATCAACCATAGAGCAGTCCATTTTTGACCTAATGAAAATATGGGCCAAAGAGGCCTCAATCTTGAACATTTCATACATACTGACTCATTGATGTTTCATCAACCATACAGTATCCCATATTTGACCTTTTGAAAATATTTCTGATGAAGGAGTCTTCGAACTTTATCTTTCCATACATCCTTTTTGACTCCTTTTGATGTAACATTAGCCAGACAGTAGTGCATATTGGACCTACTGAACATATTTCTGACCAAAGAGTCTTCGAACTTTAGCTTTCCATTCATACCTTTTGACTCCTTATGATGTTAAATTAGCCAGACAGCAGTCCATTTTCGACCTACTAAACATTTTAAATGCCAAAGAATCCTCAATCGTGAACATTTCATACATACTCATTGACTCTTATTGATGTTTCGTCAACCATAAAGTAGTCCATATTTGACTTACTGAACATATTTCTGACCAAAGTGTCTTCAAATTTTAACTTTCCATACATACTTATTGACTCCTTTTGAGGTTACATTACCCAGACAGTAGTCCATATTTGGCCAATTGAACATATTTCAGGCCAATGAGTCCTTGATCTTGAAAATTTTATTTATACTCATTACTCCTTTTGATGTTTCATCAACCAAACAGTAGTCCATATTTGACCTACTGAACATATTTCTGGCCAAAGAGTCTTTGATATTGAACATTTTATACATACTCATTGACTCTTTTTGATGTTTCATCAACCATACAATAGTCCATATTTGACCTACTGAACATGTTTCTGGCCAAAGAGTCTTTGATCTTGAGCTGCCTACTCCTCCACTCCTTTTGATGTTTCATCAACCATACAATAAGCCGATATTTGACCTACTAAACATATTTCTGACCAAAGAGTTTTTGAAAATTTAACTCTCATACATACTTTTTGACTCTTTTTGATATTACATCAGCGAGACTGTAGACCATCTTTGACCTACTGAACATTTAATAGCCCAAAGATTGTTCAGTTATGAACAATTCATACATATTTATTTACTCCTGATGTTTCATCAACCATATAGTAGTCCATATTTGACCTATTAAACATATTTCTGGCCAAAGAGTCTTTGTTTTTTAACTTTCATGAAGCAGTGTTTCGAAATCGCCCATCACTTGTTTCTTGGCCTGTAGCCAAAGTTTTGCTTTTCTTTATGTATTAAGTTCTATCTTTATTGTTTTTTCTTTTATTTTATACGTTTTTTTTTTTTTACTTGATCCTATGCTGGATGAGCATGGTCCTTGTTATGCCATTACTCACCCTCATGTCATTCCACGCTCTTCATTCATCTTCGGAACACAAATTGAGATATTTTTGATGAAATCCGAGAGATATATGACTCCTCCATAGACAGCAATATAATCAACACTTTCAAGGTCCACAAAGGTACTAAAGACATCGTTTAAACAGTTGACGTGGTCCGTGTACGTTTTGATCATTTCATTTCCTATTTGGAACGGAAAAAGAAGAAATGAAAAGACAGCTTGTTTATTCGTTTTTTCGTTTAGTTTAACAAACGGAAAATTAGATTTTGGCCAGATTTCCCATTTTTCGTTTGTGTCACCCAACCAATCTGTTTATGGCTTTGAAATTTCATTCGCGCATGTGGGCTGAAACGCCCCTTTCATCTGATTGGTCAAAGGTCTTCAGGACGGCCTTATTTCTGCCAGATAGAATAAGAGTCGGTACGGCATTGTCAAATCATCTATAAGCTTTATAAACTTTTATAAGCTTTTGTCGCTGATATTTAAATAAAAAATGTGTTATATTTAACTATAATTAGTGCTGCTGCAAAGCTTCGCCTCTAATGTACGACACTTGAGAGATCACGTCAAGTCAAATCAAGTCACCTTTATTTATATAGCGCTTTTTACAATGCAGATTGTGTCAAAGCAGCTTTACATTGATAACTGGTATTTAATTTTGGCTGCACAGCAGCTCTTAAAGAATAGTGTCAATGTCGGCAGATCAAAGCACTGTTGAATATCAAATGTCAAGTCAAATGTCAAGTGTCCCCAACTAAGCAAGCCAAAGGCGACAGCGGCAAGGAACCCAAACTCCAACAGGTGACATCAGATGGCAAACAGGTGGAAAATAGACTTCTGTGTTAAAATGGAGAAAAAAAACCTTGGGAGAAACCAGGCTTAGTCGGGGGGCCAGTTCTCCTCTGGCGAACAGTGCTTTGTTACGATTCAGGTTGCTATCATATGTCCGATAGGATCGCAACATTCAAAGTATTTATTCCAGTTCAGTCCA
The DNA here is from genome assembly GCA_037950675.1 of Hypophthalmichthys molitrix. Classification (NCBI taxonomy): domain Eukaryota; kingdom Metazoa; phylum Chordata; class Actinopteri; order Cypriniformes; family Xenocyprididae; genus Hypophthalmichthys; species Hypophthalmichthys molitrix. The sequence continues at coordinate 12,909,081 of CM075510.1, forward strand.
GTTGAGGATCGTATTCATCACACCGGTATGGACGGTTTGTTGAGGAGCTGTGGCACTGGCTGTTGTGTCGATGAGGCCTTCACAATGGATGATCTAGTTGGCTCAATCTCTGCTGATACTTCAGGGCTGTGTTGTGGTCGTGTCAAGGCGCCGGTCCTCGGTCTCACCTGGATACGGCCTGGATCTGGTTGACTATGGTAAACCTCGGGATAAACAGAAAGACTAATATTAGCGTAGATGCCATTCTTCTTCTGATGTAACGAGTACATCTGGTGTTATAGGAAGTGTTCCCGGTTCCGGCTGACCTAATTTATGCAGCCTAATAATCCTTTAACGGATTTGAAAATATAAATTGATAATGTGTTATGTGTATGCCAGGTTAAAGAGATGCGTTTTTAGTCTAGATTTAAACTGACAGAGTGTGTCTGCTTCCCGAACAATGCTAGGCAGATTGTTCCAGAGTTTAGGTGCCAGATAGGAGAAGGATCTACCGCCTGCGGTTGATTTTGATATTCTAGGTATTATCAGCTGGCCTGAATTCTGAGATCGCAATAGACGTGTAGGACTATATTGCTTTAAGAGCTCGCTCAGGTACTGGGGAGCTAAACCATTTAGTGCTTTGTAAGTAATTAGCAAGATTTTAAAATCTATACGATGTTTAACAGGAAGCCAATGCAGTGTTGACAGAACTGGGCTAATATGGTCATACTTCCTAGTTCTAGTAAGAACTCTAGCTGCTGCATTTTGTACGAGCTGTAGTTTATTTATCAGGCGAGCGGAACAGCCACCCAGTAGAGCATTACAGTAATCTAGCCTTGAGGTCATGAACGCATGAACTAACTGTTCTGCATTTTTCATTGAGAGCATATGTCGTAGTTTAGATATATTTTTAAGATGGAAGAATGCGGTTTTACAGATGCTAGTAACATGGCCTTCAAATGAAAGACTGGTATCAAAGAGCACACCCAGGTTCCTAACTGACAACGAAGACTTAACAGAGCAGCCATCAAGTGTTAGACAGTATTCTAGGTTATTACGTGAAGAAGTTTTTGGTCCAAAAATTAGAATCTCTGTTTTTTCTGAATTTAGAAGTAGGAAATTACTGGTCATCCAATTTTTTATATCAGCTATGCATTCTGTTAATTTTGTGAATTGGTAAGTTTCGTCAGGGCGCGAAGAAATATAGAGCTGAGTATCATCAGCGTAACAGTGAAAACTAACGCCATGCTTCCTAATGATATCTCCCAAGGGTAGCATGTACAGAGTGAAAAGCAACGGTCCTAGTACTGAGCCTTGCGGTACTCCATATTGAACCTGTGATCGATATGACCTCTCTTCGTTTACTACTACAAACTGATAACGGTCAGATAAGTATGATTTGAACCATGACAATGCAGTTCCACTAATGCCAACATAATTTTCGAGTCTATTTAAAAGAATGTTGTGATCGATAGTGTCAAATGCAGCACTAAGATCCAGTAACACTAATAGAGAGATATAACCACGATCTGATGATAAGAGCAAATCATTAGTAACTCTAATGAGAGCAGTCTCAGTACTATGGTACGGTCTAAAACCTGACTGGAAATCCTCACAGATACTATTTCTGTCTAAAAAGGAACATAGTTGTGATGATACTGCCTTTTCTAGTATTTTTGACAGAAAAGTGAGATTTGAGATCGGCCTGTAATTGACTAATTCTCTAGGATCAAGTTGTGGTTTTTTAATAAGAGGTTTAATAATAGCCAGCTTAAAACTTTTTGGTACGTATCCTAGTGATAAAGATGAATTGATGATATTAAGAAGAGGATCTATGATCTCTGGAAGCATCTCTTTCAATAGCTTAGTCGGTATAGGGTCTAACATACATGTTGTTGATTTTGATGATTTAATAAGTTTAGACAATTCTTCCTTTCCTAAAGCAGTAAATGAATTTAATTTTTCCTCAGGGACACTACAATGCACTGTCTGACGCGATACTGTAGTAGACGGTTGCATGGTTATAATTTTTTCTCTAATATTATCAATCTTACAAGTAAAGAAGTTCATAAAGTCATTACTGCTGTGCTCTTTGGAAACATCAGAAGTTGAAGCTTTATTTCTTGTTAATTTAGCCACTGTTTCAAATAAATACCTAGGGTTGTGCTTATTTTCTTCTAAAAGTTTTGAAAAATAGTTTTTAAGGCCTTTCTGTACGCAATCATTCTCTCTCTCCACGAAATGCGAAAAACTTCTAGTTTTGTTTTCTTCCAGCTGCGCTCCATTTTTCTGGCTGCTACCTTTAGGGCCCGAGTGTGCTCATCGTACCACGGCGTTGGATTAATTTCCTTAATCTTTTTTAAATGCAAAGGAGCAACCGAGTCTAATGTGCTGGAAAAGACAGAGGCAATAGTTTCTGTTCCAACATCGAGGTCTTCTAAGCTATCTGGTATGCTAAGGCGACACAATATGCTGCTGACACGGATATATATTCCCAATATATATACCATATCTAACCTTTCCCACTTGTCTTTTAAGATGATCACTATAGTGAGAGAGAGAGAGAGAGAGAGAGAGAGAGAGTGTGTGTGTGTGTGTGTGTAAGAGAGAGAGATAATGACTTGAATAAATAATTGTGAAAACTGAAGTTTAAACAGAAAACAAAACAATGAGATAAAAAAAAAAACTTGTAGGCTGCTGAATACCTGACAAAATTAGCAGGGTTGGAGAGTAACAGTATTATAGGTCTTCAATTGAAATACAAATTATGAATAGGAACTGTAATGTTAAAGTTAGGCTAGAACACAGTGTCAATCTTTGGTTGTAAAAAAAATGTTGTTAGTAGTTTTCTTTGGATTAGAAATACAATCCAATAAAAATAGCAATATGAATTGTGAACTGAGGAGAGTTTCTGGAGTGGTTAATCTACAAATTACATTTAACAGATTCTATCATATGTGGAATACAACTTAAAACCAACCTTCATAACATTGTATATTAATTAGACAGAACTTTTTTAAGTTATTTTTGTTACAGATTAATTGGTTGATGTTTCTCTGAAGTTTGCTAACTTCTTACAAGGTATTGTTTATTCCCACTGTTTTATGCATTTAATATTTGTCCAGCAAAGCTCTGGTAGTATTTTTCTATACAAGTATTTTCTTTTCTTTTGTTTTCATTTGTCATGAGCTCTATATTTAAAGATGTAACTACTAAGCATTGATAAATCACATTCAATGAATGTGAAGGGCATGTCAGGTATGTCCTGCTCCTGGAGGATCAATGTCCTGCAAAGTTCAGCTCCAACCAAACATATCTAAACCAGCTAAGCAAGGTCTGCAGGATTACTAGAAATATCCAGGCTACACTCTCAGAAAAAAAAATGGTACAAAAGCTATTGCTGGGATTTTACCACTTAAAAGGGTTCTAATATGTACCATTTAGGAATGTACACTTTTGGTACCAAATATGTAACTTTAAGGTACACTCTAGGTAGATGTACCTTTTATAGTGAAGAGTGTAGGCAGATGTGTGAGTCAGTCAATACAATGTCAAATGTAATGTAAAATATTATTTTATTGTAACATGCAACGCATGCAACCAAAACTGATCTTGATCTTGGGAAAAAAATACTCTCTGTTTCATATTTTGTCAAACAAATTATCAGCTACAATTCAGAACACACAGAAGTGAAGTGGTCACACCATTACACATCCGATGGAGAACAAACAAACACACACACGCACACCCAACCATATTATATTGTAACCTATTTGCAAAAATATATATACTTCAGTGATGATCCTTTGACAAAGATACATTTTTAATGTTATAATAATGCTAAACACAAATCTAAATGAAAACATAGGCTACCTATAAAAATACCTAAGTGGAAATGGCAAATGAGCTGGTGAGTGATGCTCTGCAGCCATCTAGTGGCTGTTCTTGAAATTTCATGTTATTTTAATTTTAAATGTATGATTTCCAGTAGATAGCAGCAATCTTCCACTAATGACACATATAAACAAAATTAAACAAAACTCCACAAACAAAATTAAGAAATTATAATTAGATTACAAATGCAAACACATTACGTAAGCTTCAAAAAATACATTATCATACATTCCCATGAGTTATGAGCTCTTCAGTTTGCAAAAATAATGTTGCGCTTGCATTCAGTTACGGAGGGCACACACACTCACACACACCTAGTGATCTCATTAAAAGGCGAGTGGGAAATGTTATGGACATGTTCTCATGGTCATGTTTATCAATGATTTTTACGTGCAAACCTTGTTGCCTTACGTCATACAGTAAACATTTTACTTTTATTCATATTATATAACCTATTTTAATTGCATTTATCAACCTACTAAAAATAGAAATAATATATAAAACACCAAACTCCGTGTCAGCAGCATACTATGACTTGTGATCTCTCACGTGTCCTACATTAGAGGCGAAGCTTTGCAGCACTAATTATAGTATAGCATTTCTTATTTAAATTCATCGAGTGGTAGTTCGCATGGCGACAAAAGCTTAGTAAAGTGGGATGATTTGACAATGCCTTACCGACTCTTATCCTACCTGACAGAAATAAGGCCGTCCTGAAGACGGCGCGGTTTGACCAATCAGATGAAAGAGGCGTTTCAGCGCCGCCCACATGTGCGAATGAAATATCAAAGCCATAAACCGATTTGTAAATCTCAAACGAAAAATTGGGAAATCGGGACAAAATCTCATTTTCCGTTTGTTAAACTAAATGAAAAAACGAATAAACAAGCTGTCTATTCATTTCACGTTATTCCATTCCAAATAGGAAATAAAATTATAAAAAAAGTGCACGGACCTTCCCTTACGTCCGAATGCCGGCTCAGTATTGGCCAAAGCTGCACAAGTGAGTAGCAACGATAAGCGTGCGATGCTGATGCAGGAGCGGGCCAATAATGAGTCGGCGTTCAGATGTAGAACATTATTTATATGTGGATAACCGTATGAGAATGACACAGAAGATATTGTTTAAACCAAACTCAAGAGACTTAAGAATTTTTGCTTTTCTTGCTGCCTGCCTAGCTTGTCAAGACCTCCTACAGCACTAACAAATGGAAAATGAGATTTTGGCTCATTTCTCATTTTCTGTTTGTTAAACTAAACGAAAAAACATCTTTTCATTTCTCGTCATTTCTCCAAATAGGGAATGAAATGATAAAAACGTACATGGACCGACTTCCTATTTGAGCCATTGCAGATGAATCTGCAAAATTATTTCAGGGCAAGGTCGATTGTAAAGTCAAACGTGATTGGCTGCTATCTGATTGGTTTAAGTGGATTTGTGAAACTAAAAATGCTCAAAAATGTCTAAATATATACCTGAATGCATAAAGAAGCAAATTGACTTCAAATGGGAGTTTTGTTTCCAGTGGTCATTTTCCGCATAGAGCCTTAAGGCCATCTAGTGGCAATAGTCATGAAATGCCATGTTATATTATTTTTCCCTACAATAGGTCGGCAGAGACACCCAATGCATTGTGTATTACGACTTTTTTTTTAACTGACCTTTGCATGCACTGCAGTGTTATTTTGTATTTAAGTTAAAGAATGTGGAGAATGTTCTTATTTTTATTGTATATAAAATCATAAAATAACAAAATTCAGAAAAAAAATAGCATTAAAAAATTCAGAATGAAATGATAAAAGCTTTCTGGACAAAAAAATAAATAAAAATAAATAAATAAAAATAAGAAGAAGTGTATTTTTAATTCTTTGGGTCATTTTAACCCGCGTGGGAAGGATTTGTATATGATTTGCTCTCCATAATGGAGAACAAATGCAAACAAACACACTGTTTTACTGACTAATGTGGTATAATTGCAAAAAAAAAATTATACGCTTTAAATGCTAAAAAATGATCAACTTTATTAAAAAATCTTTTTTTTTTATTGTTATAATACTGATTTTATAATGGCTAAACATAAATCTAAACAAAGAACGTGAACAGATGTATATCTATGAGGAAATGACAAATGGGCCATTGAGTAATGCTCTGCCGCCATCTAGTGGCTGCAGTTGAAATTTAATGTTATTTTATTTTAATTGTTTATTTTCCAGTAGATGGCAGCAATCTTCCAATGCACACAAGAATATCTCACTGTGATGAAACTTATGTTGAAATAGAAGTTAGTGCTTATTTCCAGTGCAATAAAACATTTCAGTTACAGAACATGTACTGCAGAACTGATGTTCAGGGTCTCCCCAGAGAGTAAAATATTTTTTATGATGGTAGTTTGCATATGTACAAATTTAATCTTAGAGTGTTCTGAGCAGACATACATACTTTTCCTTGTCAGATTACAGCGGGTTTTTTTATCTAAGCTATTCTTGCAGCTCGCCATTCTAAATTAAAGGATTTGGACGATGACTGGTGATCTTTTATATGTAAATGACATTAATTAGGTGTCGTTTACAACGCGGAGAACTGAAACCATTCAGCCGTGTGCAAGTTCAAGATCATTTGTGATTTATAGAATTTGCATCTGAACATTATTACATATGCTCGTTTTCTGTGAGTACTTTCATTCTGTGAATCACATGTACGCACATCTGAGAAATTATCGTATTTAGGATGGTTTCTGCGCAACATTTTATAAATGAGGCCCAGGGTGATAAACATGGAAAATGTGTCATGGTTTATTGGAATATTGCTGCCATCTACTCGAAAACAAACACTTAAAATAAAATAACCTTAAATTTCAACTGCAGCCACTAGATGGGGGCAGAGCATTACTCAAATGGCCCATTGAAATAATTAAAAAAACAAATTTCTCACTGTGATGAAACAAGATATTATGAGCTTCATCACAGTGAGAAATTTGTTTTCATTATTTCAAAATCACTTAAATCATTATAATCACTTAAATGCTGCAGTATTAAGTACATTGCATTGTGGCTGTGCACAGTAATGACAACTTAAAAATTACTAACGCAAAAAAACATTAAATGTTAGCTCAAATTCATTGTATTGCAGATTATCACTGTGATAGAATGCTTAGTAGATATCGATTATGTAGACAGCCCATATTTGATCTATTGAAATTATTTCTGGCCAAAGAGCCCACAGAAGCTCATTTGCAAGACATACAGATAGAACAACTGCTAATGTTAATGTTAATGTTTCTTGCAATAGAAGTTGCTTTATTTCCGATGCAATAAGACATTCTTGTGTTACAGACCATCTCAGCACTTCTACGTAGAAAGAAAGCATATCTTGTGTTTACAGGCGCTGAAACAAAGATCTAACATCACAAATCTAACTTATCCCGTTTTGCATTGAAGAATAACATCATATTAGCTTTGAACAAACCGTGCATTTTGTATACAAGAACTTACATTGTTCATTGACATATGTGTTCATTAACACGACATATGTGCTGTTGCATTGCATGATCACTTAATCTGTTGTGCAGTGAAGAATAATGTATAAGCTATGTACCGTTTCATTGCATATACAAGAACTAATTTATTTCGTTGTCCATTGAAGAATAACACATACGATATGCTTTGTTTCATTGCAATAACATTGCATTCAAAGAACTAACTCCGATGTGGATTGAAGAGAAAACACTGTTTTGCACTGCTTTGCATACACGATGTAACAATCCGTTATGCAGAGAAGAATAACACTGTATAATATGTTTACTTTTATGTGCTCTATTTTATTAGAATGCATACAAGAACAATGCATACAATGTGCACTGAAGAGATAACACATAACACGCATTGCATTGAATTGCATTGATCTAACTTTAGGCGTTATGCAGTGAAGAATAACCCTTAAAAAGATGTTCCGTTTCAATAAGCATTGCATGCAAGAACTAACTAATCCCGTTTAGCATTGAAGAATAACATATTTTATGCTATTTCACATTGCATTCCATATAATGAAAATAAGAACTAACTCATTCGCTGTGCACTGAAGAGAAAACACAAAGCAAATGAGCTGTTACATGGCATTCCATGCAAGAACTCATTTTGCCGTGTAATGACTCATAACGTTTGTGCTGTTGCATTGCACTGCATACAAGAATCAACCTTTTCTGTTGTACATTTAAAAGAGAAGACATACCACGTGTTGTTGCATTACAAATAATACAAAAACTAACTTATATTGAAAATGCTCTGTTTCACACATATCTGTTGTTGCAATGCATGCAATAAACTATGTTGTATGTCTTGTATTCTTTGTGATGAACTTATCAAAGAACTTATTTTGGTTGTGTATTTTTCAGTGACACAATAACACACAACAGTGCCTTTGCATTACAAAGAATGAACGATGCAATGCAGCAACTTATTCTGTTGTGCACTGAATAATAATATATCTTATGCTCGGTTTCATAGGTAATTGCGATGTACAAGAGAACACGTGCTGATGCATTGCATACTTACTACATTGTGCATGGAAGAGATAACAACATATATGCTGTTCACGATCTAACTTATTCCGTTAATACATTTAAGAGCTAACACAAAACATGAGTGCTGTTGTACTGCGTTGCATACAAGCACAAACTTATTCCGTTGTGCACTGAAGAATTTGGATTACATTGAACAAAATTAGTTTGTGCGTTGAAGAAAAAACACATATCATAAGTGCTGTTGCATTTCAATGAATTTATGAACACTTTAACATGTGAGGTGTTACAATGGTATTCCATGCAAAGAACTCATTATGTTGTGCGATGAAGAGATAACATAATGTATGTGCTGTTGCATTGCTTTGCATGCAAGAACTAACTTATTCCGTTGTGCATTGAATAATAACATATCTTATGCTCTGTTGCATTGCATACAAGAACTAACGCATTCTGTTGTGCAATGACAACATATGTCATTGCATTGCATACATGATCTAGTTTAATGAATTGTGCATCGAAGAAATAACACCACATATTTGCTGTTAGTTATTGCATACATTATTCTAACAAGAACTAACTTATACAGAATGCTGTTGTGCAATGAAGAGATAACACATAACGTGTAAAGATTAGATTAACTAACTAGACCGTTGTGCAATGAAGAATAAGAATAATCTCATCTTCAATGCACAACGGAATAAGTCTAATCTTTATTGTCATTCTATACATATAACATGAATGAAGTTAGCAACTCTAAAAGACGCCTAAAACAGTTTTATATATATTAGTAAAATAACAAAATAACATAAAAACATTAATAACATAAATTTTACACTTATGTCATTGCATTGTAATACCAGAACCATCTTGTTCGGTTGTGCATTGAACACAACACATGTGTGAACATTTGTGCTATTGCAATTCTCACTTATTCCGTTGTGCACTGAAGAATGCATTGCATTCAAGAACTAATTCTGTAGTGCATTGAAATGATAACATATAAGTGCTGTTGCATTGCATAATCCATTGTGCTGTGAAGAATAACATAGTTTACACTGCATTGTATACAAGAGAAAGAGAAAGAGAAAACACAAAATGATTGCTGTTGCACTTGCTTTGCATACATGATGTAACTTAATTCGTTATGCAGAGAAGAATAACACAGTATAATGTTTATTTATTTATATGCTCTATTTTATTAGAATGTGCGTTGTTGTGAGAGAACACATATTTGCTGTTGCATTGCATTGAATACACGATCTAACTTAATGCGTTATGCAGTGAAGAATAACCCTTAAAATATGCTCCGTTTCATAAGACTGATGTTGCAATGCATGTAAGAACTAACTTATCCCGTTGTGCACTGAAGAATAACATATCGTATGCTCTGTTTCACAATGAAACAACTAACTAATTAGCTGGGCACTGAAGAGAAAATAAGTGTATGGCATTCCGTAAGAACTCATTCTGCTAGTGAGGAGATGACACATAACGTTTGTGCTGTTGCATTGCACTGCATACAAGAATCGACCTTTTCTGTTGTGCATTGAAGAGAGAAAACATAATCAGAGAATTCTGTTGCATTACAAAGAATACAAAAACTAACTTTGTATTGAAAATGCTCTGTTTCACACATAACATATCTGTTGTTGGAATGCATGCAAGAACTTATCTTATTCTGGTTGTTTATTCTTCAATGACACAATAACACAAACCATGCTGTTGCATTACAAAGAATACTAAAACGATGTACACTTAAGTAACACTGCTGATGCAATGCATACATAAATCAACTTATTCTGTTGTGCATTGAAGAATAATATATCTTATGCTCGGTTTCATTTTTTGCATGGTATAAAATACATAACAAATTGTGCATCGAAGAAATAACACCACATGCTGTTGAATTGCATTGCATGCAATTAACTCATTCTGTTGTGCAATGAAGAGATAACACATAACGTCAACACGTTGTGTTATCTCTTCATTTACACAACAGAATTGTATTGCACACACGATCTAACATAATGCGTTTGAACTGAGGAAAGAACACAAACATATTAGCTGTTGCATTGACAAGATCAATATCACGATTTAACTTATACAGTGAAGAACATTTAAAAATGCTCTGTTTAATGAGTTTGCATAACAAGAACTAATTTATTACAATATGCTTTAAAGAGATAACACTGTTGCATTGCATTGTATACACGATCTAAATTAATCCGCAGTGTATTGAATAAGAATGAGAATCTTTATTGTTATTGTATGCATACACAACAACGAAAAGAGGTTAGCAACTCAGTAAGTAAATAACTGGTGAAATTCAGGAGATAATATATGTGCTGTTGCATTGCATTGCACACAAGAACAAACCTATCTAACTTCATATGCAAACAAGAACTAACTTATGCATTGAAGAATAATTGTGTGCATTGAAGAATAATGCTTTGCATTGCATTGCTAATATTGCATTGCTAATTAGCACATTCTGTTGTGCAATTAAGCGATAATAAATTGCATTGTATACAGGATATAATTTAATGCATTGAGCATTGAAAGCAAAATATTTGCTGAATAAGAAGAATTATTCAGAATTGTCTTGAACTTGTTCTGTTGTACATTAAAGAGATAACACATATGTGCTATTGCAATGTTCATTGCATGCAAGAACTTTTTTCGTTGTGCAACAAAGAAAAACATACATACATTATGCTGTTTCATTGCATTGTATACAAGAATTAACTAATGTACACCAAACTATGTACACTGAAAAGAGAACACGTGCTGATGCACTGGATACGCGAGCTAATAATGCTATGGAGGAGTGCATGGAGGAGACAACAACATATCTTGCTGTTCCATTGCATTGTATTCACGATCTAACTTAAACCGTTATACAATGAAAGAACAATTAAAATGTTCTGTTTCGTTAGTTTGCATGTAAGAACTATTGTGCTTTGACGAGATAACAAATGCGTGATGTTGCACACAAGACTAAACTCAATCCGTTGTGCATTGTGAAGCGATAACATTAGTGCATTGTATACAAGAACTAACTCAATCCGTTGTGCCATGAAGACAACAGATAACATATGTGCTGTACATTGCAATGAATAAACAACTAACTCATTCTCTGTGCGCTTAAGAGAAACCGTTACATTTCAGTGAATTTAAACTAATGTGAGTTGTTACATGGCATGCAATGAAGAGATGACACAAAACGTGTTGTTACATTGTTTTGCATACAAGAACATTATGTTGTGCAATGAAGAGATAACAACAACACAAAAACTTATTCCGTTGTGTAATGAAGAATAATCTATTCTTATTCTAATACTACTTATTCTAATACACAACGGAACAAACTTTGTTGTCATTGTATTACATACAGTAGTACATAACAACGAAATGAGGTTAGCAACTCTAAAAGATTTAAAACAGTCATTCCGTTCATTCCTTTACTAAGAACTAGAAAAATAACAAAATACCATAAGTTTTGCACTTGTGCCACTGCACTGAACCACAGAATCATCTTGTTCGTTTGTGCATTGAACACGACACATGTGTAAACATATGTGCATTGCAAGCAATAACTCACTTATTCCGTTGTGCATTGAAGAATAATATGTGAAGAATACATTTCAGTGCATTGCATTCAAGAACTAATTCTGTAGTGGATTATGCAATGCAACAGCATTTATGTGTTATCATTTCATTGTATACAAGCATATGTATAGCGAGCATAAGAACATAACATAGATGGCATATAAACATATACCATAAAAAACACAATGCTTTTTGCATTGCATACTAAAAGCTTCACTGAAGAGAAAATACATAACATATGTGCTGTTGCACTGCAAAAAATACAAGAACGAACTCATTCCGTTGTGCATCGAATAGATGCATTAGATAATAGATAATAGATGCATTGCATACAATAACAATTTGGTTGTGCACTGCAGAAAGTTCATAACATATTTTTGCATTGCAAAGCATACAAGAACTCCGTTGTATGTTGAAGACATACATAACGTGTGTTGAAGACATAACATCGTTGCTGTTGCATTGCAATAACTGAAGAGAAAACACATAATATATGTGCTGTTGCATTTTCTTGAATACATGAACTAACTCATTCCGTTGTGCATTGAAGAGAAAATACATAGATAATGTTGCATTACAGTGAGAACTAATTCTGTTGTGCGATAGCACATAACATATGTGCTGTTGCATTAGATTGAATATTACGTTGTGCAGTAAAGAATAACATAAAAACTATGCAGATTCATTACATTTTAGCAAGAACTAACTCATTCCGTTGTGCAATGAAGAGAAAATACATATGTATTGTTGCATTGCAGTGAATATAAGAACTAACTAATTCTTTGTGCACCGAAGGGATAGCACATAACAAGTGCTTTTGTGTTGCACTACATACAAGAACAAACCTAATCGTTGTGCATTGGAGAAAAAATGTAACGTGCTGTTGCATTAGATTCATTTTATTGTATGTCAGAACTAGCTTATTCCTTTATAACATATGTTCTATATTATTGCATGCAAGAACTAACTCATTCCGTTGTGAATTGAAGAGAAAATATATGACAAGTACTTTTGCACTGCATTGCATACGAGAAGTAACCTAATCGTTGTGCATGGAATAACACAAGGGCTTTTTGCATTGCATACAATAACTAGCTTAATCGTTGTGGATTAAAGAGAAAATACTACATAGATGCTGTTGCATTTCAATTGAATATAAGAACTCATTCCGTTATGCACCGAAGAGATAACACATAATACAGCATAACAATAAATATGTGTGTTGCATACAAGAACTACTTATTCGGATGGCCACTGTAGAAAACTTATATGTGCTTATATGTGCAAAGCATACAAGCACGAATTTAATCCGTTGTGCATTGAAAACAAACACATTGCAATGAATACAAAAGAACATAGAATATAAGAATATAACTGAAGAAAAAAACAACAATATAGGGCTGGTGCACTGCACTGCATACAAAAACTAACTCATTTCGTTGTACAATGAGGAGATAACACATAATATATGTGCCGTTGCATTAGATTGAATATTACGTTGTGCAAGGAAGAGTAACATATAAACAATGCAGTTTCATTGCACTGTATCAAGAACTAACTCATTCTGTTTGTGACCAAAGAGTATTTGAACTTTAACATTCCATATAAACTTTTTGACTTATTTTGATGATACATTTGCTAGACGGTAGTGACTTGACTTACTGAAAATATTATAGGCCAAATAGTCTTCAATCTTGAACATCTCATGGATAGTCATTGACTCCTAACAGCCATCAAAACTTTAAATTTCCATACGTACTTTTCTTAACTCATTTTGATGATAACTTAGCCAGAAAGCAGTGCAAATGTAACCTACTGAACATATTTTAGGCCAAAGAGACCTCAAACTTTTCGTACATTCTCATGCCCAAAACTCCACAATCTTGAATATCTTTTACATACTAATTGAATACTTTAGATGTTTCATCAACCATACAGTGGTCCAAATTTGAACTGTTGAACATATTTCTGGCCAAAGAATCGTCGAACTTTAACTTTCCATACATACTTTTTGAATAATTTTGATGTTTCTTCAACCATACAGTAGTCCATATTTGTGACCAACTGAACATATTTCTTGCCAAATAGTCTTCGAACTTTAACTTTTCATGCATACTTTTTGACTCCTTTTGATGTAGCATTAGCCAGAGAGTAGTCCATATTTGACCAACAGAACATATTATAGGCCAAAGAGTCCTTAATCTTGAATATTTCATACATACTCTTTGACTCCTATTCATGTAGTCCATACAGTAGTCAATTTTTGACTGAATAAACATATTTCTGGCCAAAGAGTTTTCGAACTTTAACTTTCCATACTTACTTTTTGAATAATTTTGATGTTTCATCAGCCATAGTCCATATTTGACCCATTGAACATATTTCTCGCCAGAGAAATTCTCTTACGTTCCACACATATTTTTTTACTACATTTGATGTTTCATTAGCCAGACAGTTAGTTCATATTTGACCTACTGAATATATTATATGCCAAAGAGTCTTAGAACTTTAACTTTCCAAACATACTTTTTTGACTCATTTTGGTGTTTCATCACGTAAAATGTAAAATCAAAATGAGTCAAAAAGATTATTTGGAATGTTAAATTTCGAAGACTCTTAGGCCAGAAATATGTTCAAATATGTTCAAATATGTACTACTCTATGGATAAAGAAACATCAAAATCAGTCAAAAAGTATGTTTGAAAAGTTAAAGTTCGAAGACTCTTTAGCCTTGAAATATGCTCAATGAGTCAAATTTGGACTGCTGTATGGCTGATGAAATATAATGTATAAAATATTTAAGATCGAGAAATCCTTGGCCTATAATATGTTCCGCATGTCAAAAATGGACTACTGTCTGTCTAATGTATCATCAGAATGAGCTAAAAAGTCGACATGGAAAGGTAATGCTTTAAGAATTCTATGGTTGATGAAACATCAGTAGGAGTCATTGAGTATGTATGAAATGTTCAAGACTGAGGACTCTTTGGCCTTTAATATATTCAATAGGTCAAGTATGGACATAAAAATGATTCAAAAGTTTAATATAGAATGTTAAAGTTCGAAGACTTTGGCCAGAAATATGTTCATTAGGTCAAATATGGACTACTGTATGGCTAATGTTACATCAAAAGGAGTCAAAAAGTATAAAAAGGTAAAGTTTGAACACTCATTGCCCAGAAATATGTTTAGTAGTTTAAATATGGACTACTCTCTGACTAATGTAACATAAAATGAGTCAAAAAGTATGCAGAAAGTTAAAACCTGAAGACTCTTTGGCTTGAAATATGTTCAGTAAGTCAAACATGAACGATGAAACATCAAAAGGGAGTCAAGGAGTATGTGTGAAATGTTCAAGATTGAAAACTGTTTGGCCTATATATGTTCGGTATTCAAAAATGGAAAACTGTTTGGCCAAATATCAACTAACTGTCTGGCTAATGTAACATCAAAAGTTATCAAAAAGTATGAATGGAAAGATAGAGTTTGAAGATTATTTTGCCAGAAATATGTTCATTTGGTCATATAAGGACTATTGTATGATTGATGAAACTTCAAAATGTGTCAATGAGAATGTACAAAATGTTCAAGATTGAAGACTCTTTGTCCTGAAATATGTTCATATATATATATATATATAGACTACTCTATGGTTTATGAAACATCAAAAGGATTCAGTGATTATGTATAAATGTTCAATATTGAATAACTCTTTGAAATGACTCAAAAAGTATGCATGTAAAGTTCGAACACTCTTTAGCCAGAAGTATGTTCAGTGGGACAAATATTGACTACTGTATTTTTGATGAAACATGAAAAGATGTCAATGATTATGTTGTTGTTGAATGCAGTGCAATGAAAAAGAGCTATTCTATTCTTCAATGCACAACGGAATAAGTTGCTTCTTGTATGCAATACAACATATGTTATCTCTTTAATGCACTTCGGAATATGTTAGATTTTGTATACAAAGCAAATAAACAGTGAACAGTCTATATGTTATTTTCTTCTATGCAAAACGTTAGGTCGTTAACTAAAAAGTTAGGTCTTGTGTGTATTGCAATGCAATAGAACATATCTCGTGTTATTCAGTGCACAACGGAAAAAAGTTATTTATTGTATGCAGTGAATACAACAGTACATATGTTAGTTTTCTCTCTTCATTTGTTTATCGGATTGATGCAGTAAAACAGTTGCATAGTTTGTATGTGATTTTTTTACAGCACAACGGATTACGTTAGATCGTGTATGCAACGCAATGCAACAGCACATATGTTTTCTCCTCAATACACAACGGAATGAGTTGGTTCTTGTATACAATACAGTGCGACAGCGAATATGTTGTGTTATCTGTTTAATGCACAAGATAGTTTATCGTATACAATGAAATGACATAAGTGCACTTATATGTTATCCTTCAATGTGCAACGGAATTGAGTTAGCTCTTGTATGCAATGCATTGCAACAACACACATGTTGTGTTATCTCTTCAAAGCACAACTGACTAATTTAGTACTTGTACGCAAAGTAATGAAACAGCATTTGAATTGTTCTTCACTGTACAACGGATTAAATTAGATCGTGTATACATTGCAATGCAACAGTACAATTATGGTGTTTTGTCTCTTTAGTGTACATCGGATTTAGTTAGTTCTTAAATACAATGCAATGAAACAGTACAAAGCTTAATATGCACAACAGTGCATATTTGTTTTATCTTTTAAAATAACAATCGAATAAGTTTTTGTATATAATGCAATGAATGACATAAGGGCATAACTTATATGTTATCTCTTCAATGCTTTAAGATAGATCGTGAATGCAATGCAACAACGGAATAGGTTAGTTCTCATTTGAAGTGCAATACAGAACGTATCTCGTGAACAAAATAGTGCACAACTTCAATGCACAACGGAATTATTTAGTTCCTTTTTGCTAACTAATGAAAGAGAGCATGCTTAATTGTTTCTTCTTTGTATAAAAATACAATTTAAGTGTTTGTGTATACAATGCAATACAACAGCACTTGTTTGTATTGCATTATATCTTTAATGCACAACAGAATGCTTTAATTCTTGTGTGCACTGAAACAGAGCATATGTTATTCTTCAAAGCACAACAGAATAAGTGCACAACGAAACAGTTCTTATATTCGTTGCAATATATGCACATATATGCACATATGTTATTTATGTCTTTTACACACAACGAATAAAAAGAGCATAATACATGTTATTCTTCAATGCACAAGGGAATAAGTTGGTTCTTGTATGCAATGCAACATATATCTCTTTAATGCACATCGGTATATGTTAGTTTTTCTATACAAAGCAAAGAAACAGTGAACAGCTTATATGTTATAAGACCTACCTTACTTCGTTTAATGCAAAACGAAGTAAGGTAGGTCTTGTGTGAAGTGCAATGTAACAATAACAGAACATATCTAGTGTTAATAATTTAGTTCTTGTACGCAAACTAATGAAACAGCACTTTAATTCTACATGCAGTGACATAAGTGCATAACTTACAATTTCTCTCCTCAATGCAGAATTCGTTGCAGTATAACAGCACATGTGTTATTTGTCATGTCTTTAACGCACAAGGAATTAACTAAGTTCTTGTATGCAATGCAAAAGCACTAATGTGATATGTCTTTAATGCATACAGTGCAACAGTGTATTTATAGTGCATATTGTTTACTCTTCAATGCAAAACGGAATAAGTTAGGTCTTGCATTAAGTATCATGTAACAGATCTCGTGTTATTGTTCAGTTCACAATGGAATAAGTTGTTCTTATTAGCAGTGCAATGCAACATCACACATATTGTGGTATCTCTTCAAATGAACAAAGGAATAATTTAGTTCTTTTGTATATACAAGAAAATTATTTTTTGTGCATATAACATATGGGCAATCATAATGAGCTTTTCCATTCTTATATACACGATCAAACGTAATCCGTTATACAGTGAAGAACAATTAAAAATGCTCTGTTTCAGTAGTTTGCATATGTGTGTTCTCTTCAGTGTACATCGGATGTAGTTTGATCTTGAATACAGGTAGGTTTTGTTTGCAAAGCACATATGATGTGTGATCTCTTCAACGCAACATCCGAATACGATAGTTCTTGTATACAATGCAATTACTTTTTTGTAAGCAATTCAATGCAATACCAAATATTTTTGTAATCCTTCAATGCACAATGCATAAAATTAGATCATGCATGCAATGCAACAAACACATACGTTGTATGAGTTGTCTATTCATTGCAAAGGAAAACCACGTTACATCTTTTCATAAGTGCATAACTAATATGTTCATCTTCAATGTACAACGGATTAAGTTATAATTTAAGTAATTTATAATCTGTTATATTTCATGCATTAAATATAGTATATGAAAAAGAAAAGTGCAAAAGGACATATGTTATGTGTTCTGTATTCAATGCAAAGCAAAATAAGTTGATTCTTTAATGCATCGAAATTAGTTAGTTCTTGAATCCAATGAAATACAATGCAATAAAACAGTGCATAGCTTAAATTATATTATTCAAAGCACAACGGATTACATTTTTTAAGGTTCTGCAATGTAACATCAATAGTGTCAAAAACTATGTTTGGAAAGTTAAAGCTGGAACACTCTTTGGCCAGAAATATATTCAATGGGTCAATAATGGACTACTCTACGGTTGATGAAACATCAAAAGGTCTCAATGAGAATGTACGAAATGTTCAAGATTTATGAGTCTTTGGTCAGTATGCCCTACTGTCTGGCTAATGCAACATCATAATGAGTCAAAAAGTTTATATGGAATGTTAAAATTTGAAAACTCTTTGGCAAGACATATGTGTTCAATAGTTCAAATATGAACTACTGTTTGGTTGATGAAACATCAATAGGAGTCAAAGAGTATGTATAAAATGCTCAAGTTTGTGGGCTCTTTGCCCTATAATATATACAGTAGGTCAAATATGGACTACTGTCTGGCTAATGTAATGAGTCAAAAAGATTTTATGGAATGTTGAGGTTCGAAAACTCTTTGGCCAGAAATATATTCAACGGTTCAAGTATAAACTACAGTATGGCTGATGAAACATCAATAGGAGTCATTGAGTAGGCATGAAATGTTCAAGATTGAGGACTCATTGATCTACAAAATGGTCAGTAGTTCAAATATGCTCTACTGTATGACTAATGTATCATCAAAATGAGTTCAAAACTATGTGTAGAAAGTTAAACTTCGAGGATTCTTTGGCTAGAAACATGTTCAATTGGTCAAATATGGACTACTATATGATTGATGAAACATCAATAGGAATCAATGAGAAGGCATGAAACTTTCAAGACTGGTGACTCTTTGGCCTATAATATGGTCAGTAGCTCAAATATGCACTAGTGTCTGGCAAATATAACATCATAATGAGTCAAAAAGTTTTTATGGAATGTTAACATTTGAAAACTCTTCCAAATATACTTAGTTTGGCCTATAATATGGTCTGTAGGTCAAATATGCACTACGGTCTGGCTAATGCAACATCATAATGAGTCAAAAAGTTTATATGGAACGTTAAAATTTGATAACTGTTTGGCCAGAAATATGTTCAGTTGGTCAAATATGGACTACTATATGGTTGATGAACCATCAAAAGTTGTCAATGAGAATTACGAAATATGGTTAGTAGGTCAAATATGCTCTACTGTCTGACTAATGTATCATCAAAATGAGTTAAAAAGTATGTATGGAAATTTAAAGCTCGAGGACTCTTTGGCCTATAAAATATTCAATAGGTCATGGACTACATTCTTCCTAATGTTACTTCCAAAGGTGTCAAAAGGTATGCATGGAATGATAAAGTTCGAAGACTCTTTGGCCAGAAATATTTTCAAAAAGTCAAATATGGACTAATGTATGGCTGATGAATCAATGAGTATGCATAATGTGTTCAACATCAAGTTTTCTTTGGTCTGAAATATGTTCAGAACTACAAATTTGAACTTCCAAATATACTTAGTTTGGCCTATGATATGGTCAGTATGTCAAATATGCACTACTGTCTGGCTAATGTGTCATCAAAATGAGTAAAAAAACAATGTAAGGAAAGTTAAAGTTCAAGGAATCTGGCCAGAAATGTGTTCGGTAGGTGCATAATGGACTACTGTCTGGGTAATGTAACATCAATATAGAGTCAAAAACTATGTTTGGAAAGTTAATGCTGGAACACTCTTTGGCCAGAAATATGTTCAGTGGGTCAAAAATGGCCTACTCTAGGCTTGATGAAACATCAAAAGGTCTCAATGAGAATGTACAAAATGTTCAAGATTTAGGACCTTTGGGTCTATAATATGGTCAGTAGCTGAAATATGCACTACTGTCTGGCTAATGCAACATCATAATGAGTCAAAAAGTTCATATGGAATGTTAAAATTTGAAAACTCTTTGGCAAGACATATGTTCAATAGATCAAATATGGTCAACTGTATGGTTGATGAAACATCAATAGGAGTCAATGAGTATGTATAAAATGCTCAAGTTTGTGGGCTCTTTGCCCTATAATATATACAGTAGGTCAAACATGGACTACTGTCTGGCTAATACAACATCATGAGTCAAAAAGTTTTCATGGAATGATGAGGTTCGAAAACTCTTTGGCTAGAAATATGTTCAACAGTTCAAGTATAATCTACAGTATGGCTGATGAAACATCAATAGGAGTCATTGAGTAGGCATGAAATGTTCAAGATTGAGGACTCTTTAGTCTATAATATATTCAGTAGGCAAAATATCAATTGACTGTCTGGCTGAGGAAACATCAAAGTATGTATGGAAAGTAAGAGTTTGAAAGTTTGTTCGCCGGACATATGTTCAGTTGATCAAATATGGACTACTATATATGGTTGAAGAAACATAAAAAGGTGTCAATGAGAATGTATAAAATGTTCAAGATTGAGGACTCTTTGGTCTATAATATGGTCAGTAGTTCAAATATGCTCTACTGTCTGACTAATGTATCATCAAAATGAGTTAAAAAGTATATATGGAAAGTTAAAGTTCGAGGACTCTTTGGCCAGAAATATGTTCAGTTGGTCAAATATGGACTACAGTCTTGCTAATGTTACATCATGATGAGTCAAAAAGTTTATATGGAATGTTAAAGTTCGAAAACTTTGACCAGAAATGTATTCAACTGTTTGAATATGAACTACTGTATGGCTGATGAAACATCAATAGGAGTCAATGAGAAGGCATGAAACGATCAAGACTGGTGACTCTTTGGTCAATAATATGTTCAGTAGGTCAAATGTCGATTAACTGTCTGGCTAATGAAACATCAAACATAAGAAGTATGTATGGAAAGCAAGAGTTTGAAGTATCTTTGCCCGTAAATATGTTTAATTGGTCAAATATGGACCAAATATGGTTGATGAACCATCAAAACGTGTCAATGAGAATGTACGAAATGATCAAGTTTGAGGACTTTGGCCTATAATATGGTCAGTAGGACAAATATGCACTACTGTCTGGCAAATATAACATCATAATGAGTCAAAAAGTTTTTATGGAATGTTAAAGTTCGACAACTCTTTGGCCAGAAATATGTTCAACAGTTCAAATACAAACTACTGTATGGCTCATGAAACATCAATAGGAGTCATTTAGTAGGCATGAAATGTTCACGATTGAGGACTCTTTGGTCTATAATATATTCAGTAGGCAAAATATCAATTGACTGTCTGGCTGAGGAAACATCAAAGTATGTATGGAAAGTAAGAGTTTGAAGATTCTTTGACCGGACATATGTTCAATTGATCAAATATGGACTACTATATGGTTGATGAACCATAAAAAAGTGTCAATGAGAATGTATGAAGTGTTCAAGATTGAGGGCTCTCTGGTCTATAATATGGTCAGTAGATCAAATATGCACTACTGTCTGACTAATGTATCATTAAAATGAGTTAAAAAGTAGGTATGGAAAATTAACGTTTGAGGACTCTTTGGCCAGATGTATGTTCAATTGGTCAAATATGGACTACTATATGGTTGATGAAACATCAATAGGAGTCAATGAGAAGTCATGAAATGTTCAAGATTGATGACTCTTTGGTCTATAACATATTCAGTAGATCAAATGTCAATTAACTGTCTGGCTAATGAAACATCAAACATAACAAGTATGTATGGAAAGTAAGAGTTTGAAGTTTCTTTGCCTGGAAATATGTTTAATTGGTCAAATATGGAACAAATATGGTTGATGAACCCAACAAAAGGTGTCAATGAGAATGTATGAAATGATCAAGGTTGAGGACTCTTTGGCCAGAAATGTGTTCATTTGGTCAAATATGGACTATTATATGGTTGATGAACCATCAAAAGTTGCCAATGAGAATGTACGAAATGTTCAAGACTGAGGACTCTTTGGCCTACAATAATGTCAGTAGGTCAAATATGCACTACTGTCTGACTAATGTATCATCAAAATGAGTTAAAAAGTATGTATGGAAATTTAAAGCTCGAGGACTCTTTGGCCTATAAAATGTTCAATAGGTCAAATATGGACTATACTCTTCCTAATGTTACTTCCAGAGGAGTCAAATGGTGTGCATGGAATGTTAAAGTTCGAAGACTATTTGACCAGAAATATTTTCAATAAGTCAAATATGGACTACTGTATGGCTGATGAATCAACAAAAGGAATCAATAAGTATGCATAATGTGTTCAAGATCAAGGGTTCTTTGGTCTGAAATATGTTCAGAACTACAAATATGAACTTCCAAATATACTAAGTTTGGCCTATAATATTGTCAGTATGTCAAATATGCATTACTGTCTGGCTAATGTGTCATCAAAATGAGTAAAAGAACGATGTAAGGAAAGTCAAAGTTCAAGGAATCTAGCCAGAAATGTGTTCACTAGGTGTATAATGGACTACTGTCTGGGTAATGTAACATCAAGTAGAGTCCAAAAGTAAAGTTAAAGCTGGAGCACTCTTTGGCCAGAAAAATGTTCAGTGGGTCAAAAATGGACTACTCTAGGTTTGATGAAACATCAAAAGATCTCTATGAGAATGTACGAAATGTTCAAGATTTAGGACCTTTGGGTCTATAATATGGTCAGTAGGTCAAAAATGCACTACTGTCTGGCTAATGCAACATCATAATGAGTCAAAAAGTTTATATGGAATGTTAAAATTTGAAAACTCTTTGGCAAGACATATATGTTCAATAGTTCAAATATGAACTACTGTTTGGTTGATGAAACATCAATAGGAGTCAAAGAGTATGTATAAAATGCTCAAGTTTGTGGGCTCTTTGCCCTATAATATATACAGTAGGTCAAATATGGACTACTGTCTGGCTAATGCAACATCATAATTAGTCAAAAAGATTTTATGGAATGTTAAAATTTGAAAACTCTTTGGCAAGACATATATGTTCAATAGTTCAAATATGAACTACTGTTTGGTTGATGAAACATCAATAGGAGTCAAAGAGTATGTATAAAATGCTCAAGTTTGTGGGCTCTTTGCCCTATAATATATACAGTAGGTCAAATATGGACTACTGTCTGGCTAATGCAACATCATAATGAGTCAAAAAGATTTTATGGAATGTTGAGGTTCGAAAACTCTTTGGCCAGAAATATGTTCAACAGTTCAAGTATAAACTACAGTATGGCTGATGAAACATCAATAGGAGTCATTGAGTAGGCATGAAATGTTCAAGATTGAGGACTCTTTGATCTATAAAATGGTCAGTAGTTCAAATATGCTCTACTGTCTGACTAATGTATCATCAAAATGAGTTAAAAAGTGTGTAGAAAGTTAAACTTCGAGGATTCTTTGGCTAGAAGCATGTTCAATTGGTCAAATATGGACTACTATATGATTGATGAAACAATAATAGGAGTCAATGAGTATACATGAAATATTCAAGATTAAAGACTCTTTTGCTATTATATGATCAGTAGGTCCAATATGGACTACACTCTGGATAATGTTACATCAAAATGAGTCAAAAAGTTTATATGGAATATTAAAGTTCGAAAACTCTTTGGCCAGAAATATATTCAACAGTTTGAATATGAACTATTGTATGGCTGATGAAACATCAATAGGTGTCATTGAGTAGGCATGAAATGTTCAAGAATGAGGACTATTTGGTCTATATTATATTCAGTAGGCCAACAATCAGGTGACTTTCAGGCTGAGGAAACAACAAAGTATGTATGGAAAGTTAGATTTTGAAGATTCTTTGACAAGACATTTATTCAATTGATCAAATATGGACTACCATATGGTTGATGAACCATAAAAAAAGTTTGCATATTTTCTGGCTAGAAATCTGTTCATTTGGTCAAATGTGGACTATTGTATGGTTGATGAAACATCAAAAGGTGTCTATGAGAATGTACAAAATGTTCAAGATTGAAGACTCTTTGGTCTATAATATGGTCAGTAGGTCAATTATGCACAACTGTCTGGCTAAAGTAACAACATAATGAGTCAAAAAAATTAAATGGAATGTTAAAGTTCGGACTACTGTATGGTGGATGAAACATAAATGTAATTAATGCAATTATGGAAAGTGAAAGTTTGAAGATGCATTGGTAGGAAATATGTTCAATTGGTCAAATATGGACTACCGTATATTTAATGAAACATCAAACATAAATTAAGTATGTATGGAAAGTGAGAGTTTGAAGATTCTTTGGCCAGAAATATGTTCAGTTGCTCAAATATGGACCACTATATGGTTGATCAACCATCAAAAGGTCTCATTGAGAATGTACGAAATGTTCGACTCAGGACTCTTTGGTCTATAATATGATCAGTAGGTCAAATATGCACTACTATCTGGCTAATTACAACATCATAGTGAGTCAAAAAGTTTATGTGGAATGTTAAAGTTCGAAAACTTGGCCAAGATGTTCAACATTTCAAATATGCACTACTGTCTGAATAATGTACCATCAAAATGAGTTAAAAAGTACGTATGGAGAGTTGAAGCTCGAGGATCCTTTGGCCTATAAAATGTTCAATAGGTCAAATATGGTCTACACTCTATCTAATGTTACATGAAAAAGAGTCAAAAAGTTTGCATGGAATGTTAAAGTTCAAAGACTGTTTGGCTAGAAATATGTTCAATAAGTCAAATATGGAGTACTGTATGGTTTGTGCTCTACTGTCTGGCTAATGTTACATCATAATGAGTCAAAAAGTCATGTGGAATGTTAAAGTTCGAACACTGTTTGGCCAAAAATATGTTCAACAGTTCAAATATGAACTACAGTGTGGCTGATGAAACATCAATCTGAGTCAATGAGTAGGCATGAGATGTGCAAGATTGAGGACTCTTTGGTCTATAATATACTCAGTTGGTCATATGTCAGTTAACTGTCTGGCTTATGAAACATCAAAGTATGTATGAAAAGTAAGAGTTTGAATATTCTTTGGCCGGAAATATGTTTAATTGGTCAAAAACGGACTACTATATGGTTGATGAACCATCAAAAGATGTCAATGAGAATGTATGAAATGTTCAAGATTGAGGACTCGTTGGCCTATAATGTGGTCAGTAAGTCAAATATGCACTAATGTCTGACTAATGTATCATCAAAATGAGTTTAAAATTATGTATGGAAATTTAAAGTTTGAGGACTCTTTGACCTATGAAATGTTCAATAGGTCAGATTTGAACTACACTCTGACTAATGTTACATCAAAACGAGTCAAAAAGTATGCATGGAATGTTAACGTTCGAAGAATGTTTGCCAGAAATATGTTCAATAAGTCAAATATGGACTACTGTATGGTTGATCTGTATGGTTGATGAGTATGCATAATGTGTTCAAGATCAAGAACTCTTTTGTCTGAAATATATTTAGAAGTGCAAATATGAACTTCCAAATGTACTTAGTTTGGCCTATAATATTATCAAGTAGGTCAAATATGCAATATTGTCTGGCTAATGTGTCATCAAAATGAGTTAAAAAACTATTTATGGAAAGATAATGTTCAAGGAATCTGGCCAGAAATATTTCCAGTAGGTATATTATGGACTACTGTGTGGGTAATTTAACAGCAAGAAACATCAAAATGAGTCAATATCAATGAAATGTTCAAGATTGAAGACTCTTTGGCCTATAATATTTTGAGTAGATCAAATATGGAATGTTGTCTGGCTAATGTAACAACAAAATGAGACAAGAAGTATGCATGTAAAGTTAAAGTTCGAAGACTCTTTAGCTAGAAGTATGTTCAGTGTTTCAAATATTGAAGAAACATGAAAAAGTGTCAATGAGTATGTATGAAAACTTTGAGGACTTTTTGGCCTATAACATATTCAATAGATCAAATATCTACTAACTACTAACTGGTTAATGTAACATCAAAATCAGCCAAAAGTTTTATAAAGTGTAGATGGAGGACTTTCCAGACTAAGACCCTGTCATAGTAAGCATTGTAAGCAAGAGGGTGACCAGCCATTAAATAAAGCCATTAAATGCTTGATTTTTTCCTCCAAGAATTTGCCCAACAGGAACGTGACCGATTGATCATTCTAAGATGCGTGAAAGCTGAGATTGATTTTCAAGGATATTCCACCAAATATTGGTTTCTGATCTCTTCCTAACTTAAAACATTAGTATTGTGATGTTTAAAATGAATATAATCTTCTTTACTGTGAATTATTTGAGGTCTGAATACATAGTATCTTTTTTCTGACCAGTTATCAGTTTTGCAGAAATACTATGTTGATACTATGTTTCTGCAAATATATGGTCTAAATGGCAATATTTTGAAAAACTGATAATTTTGCAGTGTTCTCTTAATTCTTTTCCAGTGCTTTATGTTATTCCTCAATGCACAAGGGGATGAGTTAGTTATTGCATGCAAAAGTTAGTTCTTCAATGCATAACGGATTAATTTAAATGGTGTACAATGCAATGCAACCGCGAATATGAGTTGTCTTCAATGCGCAAGGAATAAGTTAAACAAGCGATTCTACTGTACACGTTTTGTTATCGCTTTAATGCACAACTGTGCACAATGCACAGTTTGTGATTGCAATGTAATGAACATGGACCTGTTATGTGTTATCTCTTCACTGCACAACAAAATGATTTAGTTGTTGTATGCAGTGCAATGAAAAAGAGCATAAAATATGCTATTCTTCAATGCACAACGTAATAAGTTGCTTCTTGTGCGTAGTGCAACATATGTTATCTCTTAAATGCATTTCGGAATATGTTTTTGTATAAAAAGCAAAGAAACAGTAAATAGCTTTATATGTTATATTCTTCAGTGCAAAACAGAGTATGTTAGGTCTTGCGTGTATTGCAATGTACCAGAACATATCTCGTGTTATTCAGTGAACAACGGGAAAAAAAAGTTATTTCTTGTATGCTATGCAATGCAATACAACAGTACATATGCTAGTTTTCTCACTTCATTGTTTATCATATTTAGTTAGAATACAATAAATACAGTAAAACAGTGCATAGTTTGTATGTGATTCTTTAAAGCACAACGGATTAAGTTAGATCGTGTATGCCATGCAACAGCACATATGTTATCTCCTCAATGCACAATGCAATGAGTTAGTTCTTGTATACAATGCAATGCAAAAGCTAATATGTTGTGTTATCTCTTCATTGCACAGTGGAATAGGTTAGTTCTTGTTATTGAAGTGTAGGTTATTGCATTGCATACAAAACCGAATTAATCATTGCATTGTATATTGCAATGATTAATTAGGTTTTGTATGCAATGCAATACATCAGCACACATGTTGTGTCATTTCTTCAATGCACAAGATAGTTTATTGTATACAATGCAATAAGTGCCTTTAAGTACACTTATATGTTATCCTTCAATGCACAACGGAATTGAGTTAGCTCTTGTATGAAACGCATTGCAACAACACACATGTTGTGTTATCTCTTCAAAGCACAACTGACTAATTTAGTTCTTGTACGCAAAGTAATGAAACAGCATTTGAATTGTTGCCATATAACATATGGGCAATCATAACGAGCTTTTCCATTCTTATATACACAATCAAACGTAATCCGTTATACAGTGAAGAACAATTAAAAATGCTCTGTTTCAGTAGTTTGCATATGTGTGTTCTCTTCAGTGAACATCGGATGTAGTTTGATCTTGAATACAGGTAGGTTTTGTTTGAAATGCACATATGTTGTGTGATCTCTTCAATGCAACATCCGAATACGATAGTTCTTGTATACAATGCAATGACGTTTTTTGTTAGCAATTCAATGCAATAGCGAATATTTTTGTAATCTCTTCAATGCACAATGCATAAAATTAGATCATGCATGCAATGCAACAAACACACGTTGTATGAGTTGTCTATTCATTGCAACGGAAAGCCACGTTACATCTTTTCATAAGTGCATAACTAATATGTTCTTCTTCAATGTACAACGGATTAAGTTATAATTTAAGTAATTTATAATCTGTTATATTTCATGCATTAAATATAGTATATGAAAAAGAAAAGTGCAAAAGGACATATGTTATGTGTTCTGTATTCAATGCAAAGCAAAATAAGTTGATTCTTTAATGCATCGAAATTAGTTAGTTCTTGAATCCAATGAAATACAATGCAATAAAAACAGTGCATAGCTTAAATGATATTATTCAAAGCACAACGGATTTTTTTTTTAAGGTTCTGCAATGTAACATCAATAGTGTCAAAAACTATGTTTGGAAAGTTAAACATGGAACACGCTTTGGCCAGAAATATATTCAGTGGGTTAATAACGGACTACTCTACGGTTGATGAAACTTCAAATGGTCTCAATGAGAATGTATGAAATGTTCAAGATTTATGAGTCTTTGGTCTATAATATGGTCAGTAGGTCAAATATGCCCTACTTTCTGGCTAATGCAACATCAACATCATAATGAGTCAAAAAGTTTATATGGAATGTTAAAATTTAAAAACTCTTTGGCCAGCAATATGTTCAATAGGTCAAATATGAACTACTGTATCATTGATGAAACATCAATACTGTCTTGGGTGATTAAACATCAAATTATGAAAAGTAAGAGTTTGAAGATTCATTGGCAGAAAATATGTTTAGTTGGTCAGATATGGACTACTATATGGTTGATGAACCATCAAGAGGTGTCAAGGAGAATGTACAAAATGTTCAAGATCGAGGAATCTTTGGCCTATAATACGGTCAGTAGGTCAAATATGCACTACTGTCTGACTAATGTATCTTCAATATGAGTCAAAAAGTTTATATGGAATGTTAAAATTTGAAAACTCTTTGGCCAGACATATGTTCAATAGGTATGGTTGATGAAACATCCAATAGTCAATGAGTATGAATAAAATGCTCAAGTTTGAGGGCTCATTGCCCTATAATATATACTGTAGGTCAAATATGGACTACTGTCTGGCTAATATAACATCATAATGAAAAGCATACAATGTTTTATCTCATAACGGATTAATCTAAATGGTGTACAATGCAATGCAACCATGAATAAAAGTTATGTCTTTAATGCGCTAGGAATAAGTTAGACATGCGATTCAACTGTACACGTTTAGTTAGCACGTTTTACACGTTTTACACTTTAGCACAATGCACATTTTGTGATTGTAATCTACTGAACAATAAAACTGTTATATGTTTTCTCTTCACTGCACAACAAAATGATTTAGCTGTTGTATGTAGTGCAATGAAAACGAGCATAAGATACTATTCTTCAATGCACAACGGAATACGTTGCTTCTTCTATGCAATGCGACATGTTAGGTTTTGTATACAAAGCAAAGAAACAGTGAACATCTTGATGTCATTTTCTTCAATGCAAAACGGAGTAAGTTAGGTCTTGTGTTATTCAGTACACTACGGAAAATAGTTACAGAAAATAAAGCACAATATAGTTTATTGTATACAAAGCAATAAGTGCCTTTAAGTACAGTTATATGTTATCCTTCAATGCACTACGAAATTGAGTTAGCTCTTGTATGCAATGCATTGCAACAACACACGTTGTGTTGTTTCTTCAAAGTACAACTGGTGTACTTCTTGTACGCAAAGTAATGAAACAGCATTTGAATTGGATGCAATAGAACATTATGGTATATGTTGTCTGTTTAGTGTACATCGGATTTAGTTAGTCCTTAAATACAATGCAATGAAACAGTGGAAAGCTTAATATGCACAAAAGTGCATACTTGTTTTATCTCTTAAAATAACAATCGAATAAGAAGTGTTTGTATATAATGCAATGACATAAGTGCATAACTTGTATGTTATCTCTTCAATGCAACGGAATAGGTTAGTTCTCATATGACGTGCAATACAGAACGTATCTCATTGTGAACAAAATAGTGCACAACATCACTGCACAACGGAATTATTTAGTTCCTTTTTGCTAACTAATGAAAGAGAGCATGTATAAATGTTCTTCTTGGTATAAAAATACAATATGTGTATATAATGCAATACAACAGCACACATGATATCTTGAATTCACAACAGAATGCATTTAGTTCTTGTGTGCATGAAACAGAGCACATGTTATTCTTCAAAGCACAACAGAATAAGTTAGTTCTAGCATGCAATGCAATGCACAACGAAAGAGTTCTTATATTCGTTGCAATATAACAGCACATAAGTTATTTATGTTTTTAACGCACAACGAATTAACATAGTTCTTGTATGCAATGCAAAAGCACTTATGTGATTTTGTTTGTATGTGATTCTTTAAAGCACAAACGGATTGAGTTAGAACATGCATGCAATGCAACAACACTTTTATGTGTTATCTCGTCATTGCACGATGGAATAGGTTAGTTCTTGTATACAGTGCAATGAAACAGAGCATATGTTATTCTTCAGTGCACAACGGATTTAGTTACGTTTCGTATGCAATACAATACATCAGCACACATGTTGTGTCATCTCTTCAAAGTACAAAATAATTATTGTATACAATGCAATGGCATAAGTGCATAACTTATATGTTTTCCTTAAATGCACAACGGAATGAGTTAGCTCTTGTATGCAATGCATTGCAACATCACACATGTTGTTTTCTCTATTTCAAACACACGGGGATAATTTTACTTCTTGTATGCAGACTAATGAAACAGCACTTTAATTCTACATGCAGTGACATAAGTGCATAACTTACATTTCTCCTCAATGCACAATTCGTTGCAATATAACAGCACATACATTATTTATGTCTTTAACGCACAAGGAATTAACTAAGTTCTTGTATGCAATTCAAAAGCACTTATGTGATATGTCTTTAATGCATACAGTGCAACAGCGTATTATAGTGCATATTGTTTACTCTTCAATGCAAAACGGAATAAGTTAGGTCTTGCATTGTGTCATGTAACAGATCTCGTGTTATTGTTCAGTTCACAATGAAATAAGTTAGTTCTTGTTAGCAGTGCAATGCAACATCACATAATGCAATGCAAAAGCGAAATATGTTGTTATCTCTTCAGTGCACAATGGAATAGGTTAGTTCTTAGATTCAATGCAGTGAAACAAAGCATATGTACATGCACAACAGATTAAATAGGTTTTGCAATACAACAGCACACATGTTGTGTCATCTCTTCAGTGCGCAATATAGTTTATTGTACACGAAGCAATAAGTGCCATTAAGTACACTTATATGTTATCCTTCAATGCACAACGGAATTCAGAAAGCGCTTGTATGCAATGCATTGCAACAACACACGTTGTGTTATCTCTTCAAATCACAACTGACGTAGTTCTTGTACGCAAAGTAATGAAAACAGCATTTGAATTGGATCGTGTATACATTGCAGTGCAACAGAACATTATGGTATGTGTTGTCTCTTTAGTGTAATAATAGGTTAGTTCTCATATGACGTGCAATACAGAACGTATCTCATTGTGAACAAAATAGTGCACAACTTCACTGCACAACGGAATTATTTAGTTCCTTTTTGCTAACTAATGAAAGAGAGCATGCATAAAAGTTCTTCTTGGTATAAAAATACAATATGTGTATATAATGCAATACAACAGCACACATGTATTATATCTTGAATTCACAACAGAATGCTTTAGTTCTTCTGTGCACTGCAACAGAACACATGTTATTCTTCAAAGCACAACAGAATAAGTTAGTTCTAGCATGCAATGCAATGCACAACGAAAGAGTTAGTTCTCATATTCGTTGCAATATAACAGCACATAAGTTATTTATGTCTTTAACGCACAACGAATTAACTTAGTTCTTGTATGCAATGCAAAAGCACTTATGTGATATGTCTTTAATGCAAACGAAGTAAGATAGGTCTTGTGTGAAGTGTAATGTAACATAATAGAACATGTCTAGTGTAATTCTTCAGTGCACAACGAAAAAAGTTATTTCTTACATGCAGTGCAATACAACAGAACATATGCTAGTTTTCTCTCCATTGTATATCGGATTTAGATAGAATGCAGTGAATGCAATGCAGTGCAACAGTGAATAGTTTCTATGTGATTCTTTAAAGCACAAACGGATTGAGTTAGATCATGCATGCAATGCAACAACACTTGTATGTGTTATCTCGTCATTGCACGATGGAATAGGTTAGTTCTTGTATACAGTGCAAAGAAACAGAGCATATGTTATTCTTCAGTGCACAACGGATTTAGTTAGGTTTTGTATGCAATACAATACATCAGAACACATGTTGTGTCATCTCTTCAATGTACAAAATAGTTAATGTATACAATGCAATGGCATAAGTGCATAACTTATATGTTTTCCTTAAATGCACAACGGAATGAGTTAGCTCTTGTATGCAATGCATTGCAACATCACACATGTTGTTTTCTCTACTTCAAACACACGGGGATAATTTTACTTCTTGTATGCAGACTAATGAAACAGCACTTTAATTCTACATGCAGTGACATGAGTGCATAACTTACATTTCTCCTCAATGCACAATTCGTTGCAATATAACAGCACATACATTATTTATGTCTTTAACGCACAAGGAATTAACTAAGTTCTTGTATGCAATTCAAAAGCACTTATGTGATATGTCTTTAATGCATACAGTGCAACAGCGTATTATAGTGCATATTGTTTACTCTTCAATGCAAAACGGAATAAGTTAGGTCTTGCATTGTGTCATGTAACAGATCTCGTGTTATTGTTCAGTTCACAATGAAATAAGTTAGTTCTTGTTAGCAGTGCAATGCAACATCACATAATGCAATGCAAAAGCGAAATATGTTGTTATCTCTTCAGTGCACAATGGAATAGGTTAGTTCTTAGATTCAATGCAGTGAAACAAAGCATATGTACATGCACAACAGATTAAATAGGTTTTGCAATACAACAGCACACATGTTGTGTCATCTCTTCAGTGCGCAATATAGTTTATTGTACACGAAGCAATAAGTGCCATTAAGTACACTTATATGTTATCCTTCAATGCACAACGGAATTCAGAAAGCGCTTGTATGCAATGCATTGCAACAACACACGTTGTGTTATCTCTTCAAATCACAACTGACGTAGTTCTTGTACGCAAAGTAATGAAAACAGCATTTGAATTGGATCGTGTATACATTGCAGTGCAACAGAACATTATGGTATGTGTTGTCTCTTTAGTGTAATAATAGGTTAGTTCTCATATGACGTGCAATACAGAACGTATCTCATTGTGAACAAAATAGTGCACAACTTCACTGCACAACGGAATTATTTAGTTCCTTTTTGCTAACTAATGAAAGAGAGCATGCATAAAAGTTCTTCTTGGTATAAAAATACAATATGTGTATATAATGCAATACAACAGCACACATGTATTATATCTTGAATTCACAACAGAATGCTTTAGTTCTTCTGTGCACTGCAACAGAACACATGTTATTCTTCAAAGCACAACAGAATAAGTTAGTTCTAGCATGCAATGCAATGCACAACGAAAGAGTTAGTTCTCATATTCGTTGCAATATAACAGCACATAAGTTATTTATGTCTTTAACGCACAACGAATTAACTTAGTTCTTGTATGCAATGCAAAAGCACTTATGTGATATGTCTTTAATGCAAACGAAGTAAGATAGGTCTTGTGTGAAGTGTAATGTAACATAGAACATGTCTAGTGTAATTCTTCAGTGCACAACGAAAAAAGTTATTTCTTACATGCAGTGCAATACAACAGAACATATGCTAGTTTTCTCTCCATTGTATATCGGATTTAGATAGAATGCAGTGAATGCAATGCAGTGCAACAGTGAATAGTTTCTATGTGATTCTTTAAAGCACAAACGGATTGAGTTAGATCATGCATGCAATGCAACAACACTTGTATGTGTTATCTCGTCATTGCACGATGGAATAGGTTAGTTCTTGTATACAGTGCAAAGAAACAGAGCATATGTTATTCTTCAGTGCACAACGGATTTAGTTAGGTTTTGTATGCAATACAATACATCAGAACACATGTTGTGTCATCTCTTCAATGTACAAAATAGTTATTGTATACAATGCAATGGCATAAGTGCATAACTTATATGTTTTCCTTAAATGCACAACGGAATGAGTTAGCTCTTGTATGCAATGCATTGCAACATCACACATGTTTTCTCTACTTCAAACACACGGGGATAATTTTACTTCTTGTATGCAGACTAATGAAACAGCACTTTAATTCTACATGCAGTGACATGAGTGCATAACTTACATTTCTCCTCAATGCACAATTCGTTGCAATATAACAGCACATATATTATTTGTTATGTCCTTAACGCACAAGGAATTAACTAAGTTCTTGTATGCAATTCAAAAGCACTTATGTGATATGGCTTTAATGCATACAGTGCAACAGTGCACTATAGTGCATATTGTTTACTCTTCAATGCAAAACTGAATAAGTTAGGTCTTGCATTGTGTCATGTAACAGATCTCGTGTTATTGTTCAGTTCACAATGAAATAAGTTAGTTCTTGTTAGCAGTGCAATGCAACATCACACAATGCAATGCAAAAGCGAAATATGTTGTGTTATCTCTTCAGTGCACAATGGAATAGGTTAGTTCTTAGATTCAATGCAGTAAAACAGAGCATATGTACATGCACAACAGATTAAATAGGTTTTGTATGCAATGCAGTACAACAGCACACATGTTGTGTCATCTCTTCAGTGCGCAATATAGTTTATTGTACACGAAGCAATAACTGCCTTTAAGTATACTTATATGTTATCCTTAAATGCACAACGGAATTCAGAAAGCTTTTGTATGCAATGCATTGCAACAACACACGTTGTGTTATCTCTTCAAATCACAACTGACGTAGTTCTTGTACGCAAAGTAATGAAAACAGCATTTAAATTGGATCGTGTATACATTGCAGTGCAACAGAACATTATGGTATGTGTTGTCTCTTTAGTGTACATCGGAATTAATTAGTTCTTAAATACAATGCAATGAAACAGCGGAAAGCTTAATATGCACAAAAGTGCATACTTGTCTTATCTCTTAAAATAACAATCGAATAAGAAGTGTTTGTATATAATGCAATGACATAAGTGCATAACTTATATGTTATCTCTTCAATGCAACGGAATAGGTTAGTTCTCATATGACGTGCAACACAGAACGTATCTCATTGTGAACAAAATAGTGCACAACATCACTGCACAACGGAATTATTTAGTTCCTTTTTGCTAACTAATGAAACAGAGCATGTATAAATGTTCTTCTTGGTATAAAAATACAATATGTGTATATAATGCAATACAACAGCACACATGATATCTTGAATTCACAACAGAATGCATTTAGTTCTTGTGTGCATGAAACAGAGCACATGTTATTCTTCAAAGCACAACAGAATAAGTTAGTTCTAGCATGCAATGCAATGCACAACGAAAGAGTTCTTATATTCGTTGCAATATAACAGCACATAAGTTATTTATGTTTTTAACGCACAACGAATTAACATAGTTCTTGTATGCAATGCAAAAGCACTTATGTGATATGTCTTTAATGCAAACGAAGTAAGATAGGTCTTGTGTGACGTGTAATGTAACATAATAGAACAAGTCTAGTGTTATTCTTCAGTGCACAACGAAAAAAAGTTATTTCTTACCTGCAGTGCAATACAACAGAACATATGCTAGTTTTTTCTCTTCATTGTATATCGGATTTAGATAGAATGCAGTGAATGCAATGCAGTGCAACAGTGAATAGTTTGTATGTGATTCTTTAAAGCACAAACGGATTGAGTTAGAACATGCATGCAATGCAACAACACTTTTATGTGTTATCTCGTCATTGCACGATGGAATAGGTTAGTTCTTGTATACAGTGCAATGAAACAGAGCATATGTTATTCTTCAGTGCACAACGGATTTAGTTACGTTTCGTATGCAATACAATACATCAGCACACATGTTGTGTCATCTCTTCAATGTACAAAATAATTATTGTATACAATGCAATGGCATAAGTGCATAACTTATATGTTTTCCTTAAATGCACAACGGAATGAGTTAGCTCTTGTAGGCAATGCATTGCAACATCACACATGTTGTTTTCTCTATTTCAAACACACGGGGATAATTTTACTTCTTGTATGCAGACTAATGAAACAGCACTTTAATTCTACATGCAGTGACATAAGTGCATAACTTACATTTCTCCTCAATGCACAATTCGTTGCAATATAACAGCACATACATTATTTATGTCTTTAACGCACAAGGAATTAACTAAGTTCTTGTATGCAATTCAAAAGCACTTATGTGATATGTCTTTAATGCATACAGTGCAACAGCGTATTATAGTGCATATTGTTTACTCTTCAATGCAAAACGGAATAAGTTAGGTCTTGCATTGTGTCATGTAACAGATCTCGTGTTATTGTTCAGTTCACAATGAAATAAGTTAGTTCTTGTTAGCAGTGCAATGCAACATCACATAATGCAATGCAAAAGCGAAATATGTTGTTATCTCTTCAGTGCACAATGGAATAGGTTAGTTCTTAGATTCAATGCAGTGAAACAGAGCATATGTACATGCACAACAGATTAAATAGGTTTTGTATGCAATGCAGTACAACAGCACACATGTTGTGTCATCTCTTCAGTGCGCAATATAGTTTATTGTACACGAAGCAATAACTGCCTTTAAGTACACTTATATGTTATCCTTAAATGCACAACGGAATTCAGAAAGCTTTTGTATGCAATGCATTGCAACAACACACGTTGTGTTATCTCTTCAAATCACAACTGACGTAGTTCTTGTACGCAAAGTAATGAAACAGCATTTGAATTGGATGCAATAGAACATTATGGTATATGTTGTCTGTTTAGTGTACATCGGATTTAGTTAGTCCTTAAATACAATGCAATGAAACAGTGGAAAGCTTAATATGCACAAAAGTGCATACTTGTTTTATCTCTTAAAATAACAATCGAATAAGAAGTGTTTGTATATAAAGCAATGACATAAGTGCATAACTTGTATGTTATCTCTTCAATGCAACGGAATAGGTTAGTTCTCATATGACGTGCAATATAGAACGTATCTCATTGTGAACAAAATAGTGCACAACATCACTGCACAACGGAATTATTTAGTTCCTTTTTGCTAACTAATGAAAGAGAGCATGTATAAATGTTCTTCTTGGTATAAAAATACAATATGTGTATATAATGCAATACAACAGCACACATGATATCTTGAATTCACAACAGAATGCATTTAGTTCTTGTGTGCATGAAACAGAGCACATGTTATTCTTCAAAGCACAACAGAATAAGTTAGTTCTAGCATGCAATGCAATGCACAACGAAAGAGTTAGTTCTCATATTCGTTGCAATATAACAGCACATAAGTTATTTATGTCTTTAACGCACAACGAATTAACTTAGTTCTTGTATGCAATGCAAAAGCACTTATGTGATATGTCTTTAATGCAAACGAAGTAAGATAGGTCTTGTGTGAAGTGTAATGTAACATAATAGAACATGTCTAGTGTAATTCTTCAGTGCACAACGAAAAAAGTTATTTCTTACATGCAGTGCAATACAACAGAACATATGCTAGTTTTCTCTCCATTGTATATCGGATTTAGATAGAATGCAGTGAATGCAATGCAGTGCAACAGTGAATAGTTTCTATGTGATTCTTTAAAGCACAAACGGATTGAGTTAGATCATGCATGCAATGCAACAACACTTGTATGTGTTATCTCGTCATTGCACGATGGAATAGGTTAGTTCTTGTATACAGTGCAAAGAAACAGAGCATATGTTATTCTTCAGTGCACAACGGATTTAGTTAGGTTTTGTATGCAATACAATACATCAGAACACATGTTGTGTCATCTCTTCAATGTACAAAATAGTTAATGTATACAATGCAATGGCATAAGTGCATAACTTATATGTTTTCCTTAAATGCACAACGGAATGAGTTAGCTCTTGTATGCAATGCATTGCAACATCACACATGTTGTTTTCTCTACTTCAAACACACGGGGATAATTTTACTTCTTGTATGCAGACTAATGAAACAGCACTTTAATTCTACATGCAGTGACATGAGTGCATAACTTACATTTCTCCTCAATGCACAATTCGTTGCAATATAACAGCACATACATTATTTATGTCTTTAACGCACAAGGAATTAACTAAGTTCTTGTATGCAATTCAAAAGCACTTATGTGATATGTCTTTAATGCATACAGTGCAACAGCGTATTATAGTGCATATTGTTTACTCTTCAATGCAAAACGGAATAAGTTAGGTCTTGCATTGTGTCATGTAACAGATCTCGTGTTATTGTTCAGTTCACAATGAAATAAGTTAGTTCTTGTTAGCAGTGCAATGCAACATCACATAATGCAATGCAAAAGCGAAATATGTTGTTATCTCTTCAGTGCACAATGGAATAGGTTAGTTCTTAGATTCAATGCAGTGAAACAAAGCATATGTACATGCACAACAGATTAAATAGGTTTTGCAATACAACAGCACACATGTTGTGTCATCTCTTCAGTGCGCAATATAGTTTATTGTACACGAAGCAATAAGTGCCATTAAGTACACTTATATGTTATCCTTCAATGCACAACGGAATTCAGAAAGCGCTTGTATGCAATGCATTGCAACAACACACGTTGTGTTATCTCTTCAAATCACAACTGACGTAGTTCTTGTACGCAAAGTAATGAAAACAGCATTTGAATTGGATCGTGTATACATTGCAGTGCAACAGAACATTATGGTATGTGTTGTCTCTTTAGTGTAATAATAGGTTAGTTCTCATATGACGTGCAATACAGAACGTATCTCATTGTGAACAAAATAGTGCACAACTTCACTGCACAACGGAATTATTTAGTTCCTTTTTGCTAACTAATGAAAGAGAGCATGCATAAAAGTTCTTCTTGGTATAAAAATACAATATGTGTATATAATGCAATACAAGAGCACACATGTATTATATCTTGAATTCACAACAGAATGCTTTAGTTCTTCTGTGCACTGAAACAGAACACATGTTATTCTTCAAAGCACAACAGAATAAGTTAGTTCTAGCATGCAATGCAATGCACAACGAAAGAGTTAGTTCTCATATTCGTTGCAATATAACAGCACATAAGTTATTTATGTCTTTAACGCACAACGAATTAACTTAGTTCTTGTATGCAATGCAAAAGCACTTATGTGATATGTCTTTAATGCAAACGAAGTAAGATAGGTCTTGTGTGAAGTGTAATGTAACATAGAACATGTCTAGTGTAATTCTTCAGTGCACAACGAAAAAAGTTATTTCTTACATGCAGTGCAATACAACAGAACATATGCTAGTTTTCTCTCCATTGTATATCGGATTTAGATAGAATGCAGTGAATGCAATGCAGTGCAACAGTGAATAGTTTCTATGTGATTCTTTAAAGCACAAACGGATTGAGTTAGATCATGCATGCAATGCAACAACACTTGTATGTGTTATCTCGTCATTGCACGATGGAATAGGTTAGTTCTTGTATACAGTGCAAAGAAACAGAGCATATGTTATTCTTCAGTGCACAACGGATTTAGTTAGGTTTTGTATGCAATACAATACATCAGAACACATGTTGTGTCATCTCTTCAATGTACAAAATAGTTATTGTATACAATGCAATGGCATAAGTGCATAACTTATATGTTTTCCTTAAATGCACAACGGAATGAGTTAGCTCTTGTATGCAATGCATTGCAACATCACACATGTTGTTTTCTCTACTTCAAACACACGGGGATAATTTTAGTTCTTGTATGCAGACTAATGAAACAGCACTTTAATTCTACATGCAGTGACATGAGTGCATAACTTACATTTCTCCTCAATGCACAATTCGTTGCAATATAACAGCACATATATTATTTGTTATGTCCTTAACGCACAAGGAATTAACTAAGTTCTTGTATGCAATTCAAAAGCACTTATGTGATATGGCTTTAATGCATACAGTGCAACAGTGCACTATAGTGCATATTGTTTACTCTTCAATGCAAAACTGAATAAGTTAGGTCTTGCATTGTGTCATGTAACAGATCTCGTGTTATTGTTCAGTTCACAATGAAATAAGTTAGTTCTTGTTAGCAGTGCAATGCAACATCACACAATGCAATGCAAAAGCGAAATATGTTGTGTTATCTCTTCAGTGCACAATGGAATAGGTTAGTTCTTAGATTCAGTGCAGTGAAACAAAGCATATGTACATGCACAACAGATTAAATAGGTTTTGTATGCAATGCAGTACAACAGCACACATGTTGTGTCATCTCTTCAGTGCGCAATATAGTTTATTGTACACGAAGCAATAACTGCCTTTAAGTATACTTATATGTTATCCTTAAATGCACAACGGAATTCAGAAAGCTTTTGTATGCAATGCATTGCAACAACACACGTTGTGTTATCTCTTCAAATCACAACTGACGTAGTTCTTGTACGCAAAGTAATGAAAACAGCATTTAAATTGGATCGTGTATACATTGCAGTGCAACAGAACATTATGGTATGTGTTGTCTCTTTAGTGTACATCGGAATTAATTACTTCTTAAATACAATGCAATGAAACAGCGGAAAGCTTAATATGCACAAAAGTGCATACTTGTCTTATCTCTTAAAATAACAATCGAATAAGAAGTGTTTGTATATAATGCAATGACATAAGTGCATAACTTGTTATCTCTTCAATGCAACGGAATAGGTTAGTTCTCATATGAAGTGCAATACAGAACGTATCTCATTGTGAACAAAATAGTGCACAACATCACTGCACAACGGAATTATTTAGTTCCTTTTTGCTAACTAATGAAAGAGAGCATGTATAAATGTTCTTCTTGGTATAAAAATACAATATGTGTATATAATGCAATACAACAGCACACATGATATCTTGAATTCACAACAGAATGCATTTAGTTCTTGTGTGCATGAAACAGAGCACATGTTATTCTTCTAAGCACAACAGAATAAGTTAGTTCTAGCATGCAATGCAATGCACAACGAAAGGAATAGGTTAGTTCTTGTATACAGTGCAATGAAACAGAGCATATGTTATTCTTCAGTGCACAACGGATTTAGTTACGTTTTGTATGCAATACAAAACATCAGCACACATGTTGTGTCATCTCTTCAATGTACAAAATAATTCTTGTATACAATGCAATAGCATAAGTGCATAACTTATAAGTTTTCCTTAAATGCACAACGGAATGAGTTAGCTCTTGTATGCAATACATTGCAACATCACACGTTGTTTTCTCTACTTCAAACACACGGGGATAATTTTAGTTCTTGTATGCAGACTAATGAAACAGCACTTTAATTCTACATGCAGTGACATAAGTGCATAACTTACATTTCTCCTCAATGCACAATTCGTTGCAATATAACAGCACATACATTATTTATGTCTTTAACGCACAAGGAATTAACTAAGTTCTTGTATGCAATTCAAAAGCACTTATGTGATATGTCTTTAATGCATACAGTGCAACAGTGTATTATAGTGCATATTGTTTACTCTTCAATGCAAAACGGAATAAGTTAGGTCTTGCATTGTGTCATGTAACAGATCTCGTGTTATTGTTCAGTTCACAATTAAATAAGTTAGTTCTATTTAGCAGTGCAATGCAACATCACATAATGCAATGCAAAAGCGAAATATGTTGTTATCTCTTCAGTGCACAATGGAATAGGTTAGTTCTTAGATTCAATGCAGTGAAACAAAGCATATGTACATGCAAAACAGATTAAATAGGTTTTGTATGCAATGCAATACAACAGCACACGTTGTTTCATCTCTTCAGTGCGCAATATAGTTTATTGTACACGAAGCAATAAGTGCCTTTAAGTACACTTATATGTTATCCTTCAATGCACAACGGAATTCAGAAAGCTCTTGTATTCAATGCATTGCAACAACACACGTTGTGTTATCTCTTCAAATCACAACTGACGTAGTTCTTGTACGCAAAGTAATGAAAACAGCATTTGAATTGGATCGTGTACACATTGCAGTGCAACAGAACATTATGGTATGTGTTGTCTCTTTAGTGTAATAATAGGTTAGTTCTCATATGACGTGCAATACAGAACGTATCTCATTGTGAACAAAATAGTGCACAACTTCACTGCACAACGGAATTATTTAGTTCCTTTTTGCTAACTAATGAAAGAGAGCATGCATAAAAGTTCTTCTTGGTATAAAAATACAATATGTGTATATAATGCAATACAACAGCACACATGTATTATATCTTGAATTCACAACAGAATGCTTTAGTGCTTCTGTGCACTGAAACAGAGCACATGTTATTCTTCAAAACACAACAGAATAAGTTAGTTCTAATGCAATGCAATGCACAACGAAAGAGAGTTCTCATATTCGTTGCAATATAACAGCACATAAGTTATTTATGTTTTTAACGCACAACGAATTAACATAGTTCTTGTATGCAATGCAAAAGCACTCATGTGATATGTCTTTAATGCAAACGAAGTAAGATAGGTCTTGTGTGAAGTGTAATGTAACATAATAGAACATGTCTAGTGTTATTCTTCAGTGCACAACGAAAAAAGTTATTTCTTACATGCAGTGCAATACAACAGAACATATGCTAGTTTTCTCTCTTCATTGTATATCGGATTTAGATAGAATGCAGTGAATGCAATGCAGTGCAACAGTGAATAGTTTGTATGTGATTCTTTAAAGCACAAACGGATTGAGTTAGATCATGCATGCAATGCAACAACACTTGTATGTGTTATCTCGTCATTGCACGATGGAATAGGTTAGTACTTGTATACAGTGTAAAGAAACAGAGCATATGTTATTCTTCAGTGCACAACGGATTTAGTTAGGTTTTGTATGCAATACAATACATCAGCACACATGTTGTGTCATCTCTTCAATGTACAAAATGATTATTGTATACAATGCAATGGCATAAGTGCATAACTTATATGTTTTCCTTAAATGCACAACGGAATGAGTTAGCTCTTGTATGCAATGCATTGCAACATCACACATGTTGTTTTCTCTATTTCAAACACACAGGGATAATTTTAGTTCTTGTATGCAGACTAATGAAACAGCACTTTAATTCTACATGCAGTGACATAAGTGCATAACTTACATTTCTCCTCAATGCACAATTCGTTGCAATATAACAGCACATACATTATTTATGTTTTTAACGCACAAGGAATTAACTAAGTTCTTGTATGCAATTCAAAAGCACTTATGTGATATGTCTTTAATGCATACAGTGCAACAGTGTATTATAGTGCATATTGTTTACTCTTCAA
The DNA here is from genome assembly GCA_037950675.1 of Hypophthalmichthys molitrix. NCBI lineage: Eukaryota > Metazoa > Chordata > Actinopteri > Cypriniformes > Xenocyprididae > Hypophthalmichthys > Hypophthalmichthys molitrix. Next base: position 12,952,950 of record CM075510.1, read on the forward strand.
TGCAAAACGGAATAAGTTAGGTCTTGCATTGTGTCATGTAACAGATCTCGTGTTATTGTTCAGTTCACAATGAAATAAGTTAGTTCTTGTTAGCAGTGCAATGCAACATCACATGATGCAATGCAAAAGCGAAATATGTTGTTATCTCTTCAGTGCACAATGGAATAGGTTAGTTCCTTAGATTCAATGCAGTGAAACAAAGCATATGTACATGCACAACAGATTAAATAGGTTTTGTATGCAATGCAATACAACAGCACACATGTATTATATCTTGAATTCACAACGGAATGCTTTAGTTCTTCTGTGCACTGAAACAAAGCACATGTTATTCTTCAAAGCACAACAGAATAAGTTAGTTCTAGCATGCAATGCAATGCACAACGAAAAAGTTAGTTCTTATATTCGTTGCAATATAACAGCACATATGTTATTTATGTCTTTAACGCACAACGAATTAACTTAGTTCTTGTATGCAATGCAAAAGCACTCATGTGATATGTCTTTAATGCAGACGAAGTAAGATAGGTCTTGTGTGAAGTGTAATGTAACATAATAGAACATGTCTAGTGTTATTCTTCAGTGCACAAGGAAAAAGTTATTTCTTACATGCAGTGAAATACAACAGAACATATGCTAGTTTTCTCTCTTCATTGTATATCGGATTTCGATAGAATGCAGTGGATGCAATGCAGTGCAACAGTGAATAGTTTGTATGTGATTCTTTAAAGCACAAACGGATTGAGTTAGATCATGCATGCAATGCAACAACACTTTTATGTGTTATCTCGTCATTGCACAATGGAATAGGTTGGTTCTTGTATACAGTGCAATGAAACAGAGCATATGTTATTCTTCAGTGCACAAAGGATTAGCTAGGTTTTGTATGTAATACAATCCAACAGCACACATGTTGTGTCATCTCTTTAATGTACAAAATGGAATGTTAAAGTTCGAAGACTTTGGCCAGAAATATTTTCAGTAAGTCAAATATGGACTAAAGTATGGCTGATCAAATGTAATCAATGAGTATGCGTAATGTGTTCAAGATCAAGGTTTCTTTGGTCTAAAATATGTTCAGAACGACAAATATGAACTTCCAAATGTACTTAGTTTGGCCTATAATATGGTCAGTATGTCAAATATGCACTACTATCTGGCCAATGTGTCATCAAAATGAGTAAATAAAAACGATGTAAGGAAAGTTAAAGTTCAAGGAATCTAGCCAGAAATTGTTAAGGAGGTGTATAATGGACAACTGTCTGGGTAATGTAACAACAATAGAGTCAAAAAAGTATGTTTGGAAAGTTAAAGCTGGAACACTGTTTGGCCAGAAATATGTTCAGTGGGTCAAAAATGGACTACTCTAGGCTTGATGAAACATCAAAAGGTCTCAATGAAAATGTACGAAATATTCGAGATTTAGGACCTTTGGGTCTACAATATGGTCAGTAGGTCAAATATGCCCTACTGTCTGGCTAATGTAACATCATAATGAGTCAAAACTTTTATATGGAATGTTAAACTTTGAAAACTCCTTGCCAGACATATTTTCAACTGTTTGAATATGAACTAATGTATGGCTGATGAAACATCAGTAGGAGTCAATTGAGATGGAATGAAACGTTCAAGAATGGTGACTCATTGGTCTATAATATATTCATTAGGTCAAATGTCGATTAACTGTCTGGCTAATGAAACATCAAACATATGTATGTAGGGAAAGCAAGATTTTGAAGTTTCCTTACCTGGAAATATGTTTAATTGTTCAAACATGGACCAAGTATGGTTGATAAACCATCAAAAGGTGTCAATGAGAATGTACTAAATGATCAAGATTGAGGACTCTTTGGCCTATAATATGGTCAGTAGGTGAAATATGCACTACGGACTGGCTAATGCAACAACAATAGAGTCAAAAAGTATGTTTGGAAAGTTAAAGCTGGAACACTCTTTGGCCAGAAATATGTTCAGTGGGTCAAAAATGGACTACTCTAGGCTTGATGAAACATCTAAAGGTCTCAATGAGAATGTACAAAATGTTCAAGATTTAGGACCGTTGGGTCTACAATATGGTCAGTAGGTCAAATATGCACTACTGTCTGTCTAATGCAATATCATAATGAGTCAAAAAGATTATATGGAATGTTAAAATTTGAAAACTTTTTGGCCAGACGTATGTTCAATAGGTCAAATATGAACTACTCTATGGTTCATGAAACATCAATAGGAGTCAATGAGTATGTATAAAATGCTTAAGTTTGTGGGCACTTTGGCCTATAATATATACAGTAGGTCAAATATGGACTACTCTCTGGCTAATACAACATAATTATGAGTCAAAAAGTTTTAATGGAATGTTGAGGTTCGAAAACTCTTTGGCCAGAAATATGTTCAATAGTTCAAGTATAAACTACAGTATGGCTAATGAAACATCAATAGGAGTCATTGAGTAGGCAAGAAATGTTCAAGATTGAGGACTCTTTGGTCTAATATATTCAGTAGGCATAATATCAATTGACTGTCTGACTGAGGAAACATCAAAGTACGTATGGAAAGTAAGAGTTTGAAAGTTCATTCGCCGGAAATTTGTTCAATTGAACAAATATGGACTACTATATGGTTGATGAACCATAAAGAGGTGTCAATGAGAATGTATGAAATATACAAGATTGAGGACTCTTTGGTCTATAATATAGTCAGTACATCAAGTATCCTCTACTGTCTGACTAATGTATCATCAAAATGAGTTAAAAAGTATATATGGAAAGTTAAAGTTCGAGGACTCTTTGGCCAGAAATATTTTCAGTTGGTCAAATATGGACTACACTCTGGCTAATGTTACATCATAATGTTTCAAAAAGTTTATATGGAATGTTAAAGTTCGAAAACTCTTTGGCCAGAAATATATTCAACAGTTTGAAATGAACTACTGTATGGCTAATGAAACAACAATAGGAGTCAATGAGAAGGCATGAAATGTTCAAGATTGATGACTCTTTGGTCTATAACATATTCAGTAGGTCAAATGTCAATTAACTGTCTGGCTAATGAAACATCAAACATAACAAGTATGTATGGAAAGTAAGAGTTTGAAGTTTCTTTGCCCGGAAATATGTTTAATTAGTCAAATATGGAACAACTATGGTTCATGAACCCAACAAAAGCTGTCAATGAAAACGTACGAAAAGATCAAGATTGAGGACTCTTTAGCCTATAATATAGTCAGTAGGTCAAATATGCACTACTGTCTGGCTAATGCAACATCATAATGAGTCAAAAAGTTTATATGGAATGTTAAAATTTGAAAACTCTTTGGCCAGACATATGTTCAATAGGTAAAATATGAACTACTGTATGGTTAATGAAACATCAATAGGAGTCAATAAGTATGTATAAAATGCTCAAGTTTTTGAGCTCTTTGCCCTATAATATGTTCAGTAGGTCAAATATGGACTACTGTCTGGCTAATGCAACATCAAAATCAGTCAAAAAGTTTATATGGAATGTTAAAATTTGAAAATTCTTCCAAATATACTTAGTTTGGCCTATAATATGGTCCGTAGGTCAAATATGCACTACGGTCTGGCTAATGCAACATCATAATGAGTCAAAAAGTTTATATGGAATGTTAAAAGTTGAAAACTCTTTGGCCAGACATATGTTCAATAGGTCAAATATGAACTACTGTATGGTTGATGAAACATCAATAGGAGTCAATGAGTATGTATAAAATGCTAACGTTTGTGGGCTCTTTGCCCTATAATATATTCAGTAGGTCAAATATGGACTACTGTCTGGCTAATGCAACATCATAATGAGTCAAAAAGTTTATATGGAATGTTAAAATTTGAAAACTCTTTGGCCAGAAAAAATCAATTGACTGTCTGGCTGAGGAAACATCAAAATATGTATGGAAAGTAAGAGTTTTAAGATTCTTTGACCGGTCATATGTTCAATTGATCAAATATGGACTACTATATGGTTGATGAACGATAAAATGGTGTCAATGAGAATGTATGAAATGTTCAAGATTGAGGGCTCTCTGGTCTATAATATTGTCAGTAGATCAAATATGCACTACTGTCTGACTAATGTATCTTCAAAATGAGTTAAAAAGTAGGTATGGAAAATTAAAGTTTGAGGACTCTTTGGCCAGATATATGTTCAATTGGTCAAATATGGACTACTATATGGTTGATGAAACATCAATAGGAGTCAATAAGTATATATGAAATATTCAAGATTAAAGACTCTTTGGCCTATCATATGTTCAGAAGGTCAAATATGGACTACACTCTGGCTAATGTTACATCATAATGATTTAAAAAGTTTATATGGAATGTTAAAGTTCGAAAACTCTTTGGCCAGAAATATATTCAACAGATTGAATATGAACTACTGTATGGCTAATGAAACAACAATAGGAGTCAATGAGAAGGCATGAAATGTTCAAGATTGATGACTCTTTGGTCTATAACATATTCAGTAGGTCAAATGTCAATTAACTGTCTGGCTAATGAAACATCAAACATAACAAGTATGTACGGAAAGTAAGAGTTTGAAGTTTCTTTGCCCGGAAATATGTTTAATTGGTCAAATATGGAACAACTACGGTTGATGAACCCAACAAAAGGTGTCAATGAAAACGTACGAAAAGATCAAGATTGAGGACTCTTTAGCCTATAATATAGTCAGTAGGTCAAATATGCACTACTGTCTGGCTAATGCAACATCATAATGAGTCAAAAAGTTTATATGGAATGTTGAAATTTGAAAACTCTTTGGCCAGACATATGTTCAATAGATCAAATATGAACTACTGTATGGTTGATGAAACATCAATAGGAGAAAAAGAGTATGTATAAAATGCTAAAGCTTCTGGGCTCTTTCCACTATCATATATTCAGTAGGTCAAATATGGACTACTGTCTGGCTAATGCAACATCATAATGAGTGAAAAAGTTTATATGGAATGTTAAAATTTGAAAACTCTTTGGCCAGAAAAAATCAATTGACTGTCTGGCTGAGGAAACATCAAAATATGTATGGAAAGTAAGAGTTTTAAGATTCTTTGACCGGTCATATGTTCAATTGATCAAATATGGACTACTATATGGTTGATGAACGATAAAAAGGTGTCAATGAGAATGCATGAAATGTTCAAGATTGAGGGCTCTTTAGCCTATAATATAGTCAGTAGGTCAAATATGCACTACTGTCTGGCTAATGCAACATCATAATGAGTCAAAAAGTTTATATGGAATGTTAAAATTTGAAAATTCTTCTAAATATACTTAGTTTGGCCTATAATATGGTCCGTAGGTCAAACATGCACTACGGTCTGGCTAATGCAACATCATAATGAGACAAAAACTTTATATGGAATGATACATTTTGAAAACTCTTTGGCCAGAAATATGTTCAGTTGGTCAAATTTGGACTACTACATTGATTGATGAACCATCAAAAGTTGTCTATGAGAATGTACGAAATGTTCAAGATCGAGGACTCTTTGGCATATAATATGGTCAGTAGGTCAAATATGCACTATTGTCTGGTTAATGTGTCATCAAAATGAGTAAAACAACGATGTAAGGAAAGTTAAAGTTCAAGGAATCTGGCCAGAAATGTGTTTGGTAGGCGTAAAATGGACTATTGTCTGGGTAATGTAACATCAATAGATTCAAAAAGTATGTTTGGAAAGTTAAAGCTGGAACACTCTTTGGCCAGAAATATGTTCAGTGGGTCAAAAATGGACTACTCTAGGCTTGATGAAACATCAAAAGTTCTCAATGAGAATGTACGAAATGTTCAAGATTTAGGACTTTTGGGTCTATAATATGGTCAGTAGGTCAAATATGCACTACTGTCTGGCTAATGCAACATCATAATGAGTCAAAAAGTTTTCATGGAATGTTGACGTTGAAAAACTCTTTGGCCAGAAATATGTTCAGTGGGTCAAAAATGGACTACTCTAGGCTTGATGAAACATTAAAAGTTCTCAATGAGAATGTATGAAATGTTCAAGATTTAGGACTTTTGGATCAATAATATGGTCAGTAGGTCAAATATGCACTACTGTCTGGCTAATGCAACTTCATAATTAGTCAAAAAGATTATATGGAATATTAAGATTTGAAGACTCTTTGGCCAGACGTATGTTCAGTAGGTCAAATATGAACTACTGTATGGTTGATGAAACATCAATAGGAGTTAAGGAGTATGTATAAAATGCTTCAGTTTGTGGGCTGTTTGCCCTATAATATATACAGTAGGTCAAATATGCACTACTGTCTGGCTAATACAACATCATAATGAGTCAAAAAGTTTTCATTGAATGTTGAGGTTGGAAAACTCTTTGGCCAGAAAAATATTCAACTGTTTGAATATGAACTACTGTATGGCCGATGAAACATCAATAGGAGTCAATGAGAAGGCATGAAACGTTCAAGACTGGTGACTCTTTGGTCTATAACATATTCAGTAGGTCAAATCTCGATTAACTGTCTGACTAATGAAACATCACACATAACAAGTATGTATGGAAAGTAAGATTTTGAAGTTTCTTTGCCCGGAAATATGTTTAATTGGTCAAATATGGAACAACTATGGTTGATGAACTACTACATTGGTTGATGAACCATCAAAAGTTGTCAATGAGAATGTACGAAATGTTCAAGATTGAGGACACTTTGGCCTATAATATGGTCAGTAGGTCAAATATGCACTACTGTCTGGTTAATGTGTCATCAAAAAAAGTAAAATGGACTATTGTCTGGGTAATATAAAATCAATAGATTCAAAAAGTATGTTTGGAAAGTTAAAGCTGGAACACTCTTTGGCCAGAAATATGTTCAGTGGGTCAAAAATGGACTACTCTAGGCTTGATGAAACATCAAAAGGTCTCAATGAGAATGTAGGAAATGTTGAAGATTTAGGACTTTTGGGTCTATAATATGGTCAGTAGGTCAAATATGCACTAATGTATGGTTGATGAAACATCAATAGGAGTCAATGAGTATGTATAAAATGCTAAAGTTTGTGGGCTCTTTGCTCTATAATATATTCAGTAGGTCAAATATGGACTACTGTCTGGCTAATGCAACATCATAATGAGTCAAAAAGTTTTCATGGAATGTTGAAGTCGAAAAACTCTTTGGCCAGAAATATATTCAACTGTTTGAATATGAACTACTGTATGGCCGATGAAACATCAATAGGAGTCAATGAGAAGGCATGAAATGTTCAAGACTGGTGACTCTTTGGTCTATAATATATTCAGTAGGTCAAATGTCGATTAACTGTCTGGCTAATGAAACATCAAACATAACAAGTATGTATGGAAAGCAAGAGTTTGAAGTTTCTTTGCCCCGGAAATATGATTAATTGGTCAAATATGGACCAAATATGGTTGATGAACCATCAAAAGGTGTCAATGAGAATGTACGAAATGTTCAAGATTGAGGAGACTTTGGCCTATAATATGGTCAGTAGGTCAAATATGCACTACTGTCTGGCAAATATAACATCATAATGAGTCAAAAAGTTTTCATGGAATGCTAAAATTTGAAAACTCTTCCAAATATACTTAGTTTGGCCTATAATATGGTCCGTAGGTCAAATATGCACTACGGTCTGGCTAATGCAACATCATAATGAGTCAAAAAGTTTATATGGAATGTTAAAATTTGAAAAATCTTTGGCCAGACATATGTTCAATAGGTCAAATATGAACTACTGTATGGTTGATGAAACATCAATAGGAGTCAATGAGTATGTATAAAATGCTAACGTTTGTGGGCTCTTTGCCCTATAATATATTCAGTAGGTCAAAAATGGACTACTGTCTGGCTAATGCAACATCATAATGAGTCAAAAAGTTTATATGGAATGTTAAAATTTGAAAACTCTTTGGCCAGAAAAAATCAATTGACTGTCTGGCTGAGGAAACATCAATATATGTATGGAAAGTAAGAGTTTTAAGATTCTTTGACCGGTCATATGTTCAATTGATCAAATATGGACTACTATATGGTTGATGAACCATAAAAAGGTGTCAATGAGAATGTATGAAATGTTCAAGATTGAGGGCTCTCTGGTCTATAATATTTTCAGTAGATCAAATATGCACTACTGTCTGACTAATGTATCTTCAAAATGAATTAAAAAGTAGGTATGGAAAATTAAAGTTTGAGGACTCTTTGGCCAGATATATGTTCAATTGGTCAACTATGGACTACTATATGGTTGATGAAACATCAATAGGAGTCAATGAGTATATATGAAATATTCAAGATTAAAGACTCTTTGGCCTATAATATGTTCAAAAGGTCAAATATGGACTACACTCTGGCTAATGTTACATCATAATGATTCAAAAAGTTTACATGGAATGTTAAAGTTCGAAAACTCTTTGGCCAGAAATATATTCAACAGTTTGAATATGAACTACTGTATGGCTAATGAAACAACAATAGGAGTCAATGAGAAGGCATGAAATGTTCAAGATTGATGACTCTTTGGTCTATAACATATTCAGTAGGTCAAATGTCAATTAACTGTCTGGCTAATGAAACATCAAACATAACAAGTATGTATGGAAAGTAAGACTTTTGAAGTTTCTTTGCCCGGAAATATGTTTAATTGGTCAAATATGGAACAACTATGGTTGATGAACCCAACAAAATGTGTCAATGAGAACGTACGAAAAGATCAAGTTTGAGGACTCTTTAGCCTATAATATGGTCAGTAGGTCAAATATGCACTACTGTCTGGCTAATGCAACATCATAATGAGTCAAAACGTTTATATGGAATGTTAAAATTTGAAAACTGTTTGGCAAGAAGTCTGTTCAATAGTTCAAATATGAACCACTGTATGGTTGATGAAACATCAATAGGAGTCTTTGAGTATGTATAAAATGTTCAAGTTTCAGGGCTCTTTGCCCTATAATGTATACAGTAGGTCAAATATGCACTACTGTCTGACTAATGTATCATCAAAATGAGTTAAAAAGTATTTATGGAAAGTTAAAGCTCAAGGACTCTTTGGCCTATAAAGTGTTCAATAGGTCAAATATGGACTACACTCTTCCTAATGTTACTTCCAGAGGAGTCAAAAGGCATGAATGGAATGTTAAAGTTCGAAGACTATTTGGCCAGAAATATTTTCAATAAGTCAAATATGGACTACTGTATGGCTGATGAAACATCAAAAGGAATCAATGAGTATGCATAATGTGTTCAAGATCAAGGTTTCTTTGGTCTGAAATATGTTAAGAACTACAAATATGAACTTCCAAATATACTTAGTTTGGCCAGTAATGTGGTCAGTATGTCAAATATGCACTGTTGTCTGGTTAATGTGTCATCAAAATGAGTAAAAAAACGATGTAAGGAAAGTTAAAGTTCAAGGAATCTGGCCAGAATTGTGTTCAGTAGGTGTATAAAGGACTACTGTCTGGGTAAAGTAGCAACAATAGATTCAAAAAGTATGTTTGGAAAGTTAAAGCTGGAACACTCTTTGGCCAGAAATATGTTCAGTGGGTCAAAAATGGACTACTCTAGGCTTGATGAAACATCAAAAGTTCTCAATGAGAATGTACGAAATGTTGAAGATTTAGGACTTCTGGGTCTATAATATGGTCAGTAGGTCAAATATGCACTACTGTCTGGCTAATGCAACATCATAATGAGTCAAAAAGATTATATGGAATGTTAAAATTTGAAAACTCTTTGGCCAGCCGTATGTTCAATAGGTCAAATATGAACTACTGTATGGTTGATGAAACATCAATAGGAGTTAAGGAGTATGTATAAAATCTATAATATGGTCAGCAGGTCAAATATGCACTACTGTCTGGCTATTACAACATCATAATGAGTCAAAAAGTTTTTATGGAATGTTGAGGTTGGAAAACTCTTTAGCCAGAAATATATTCAACTGTTTGAAGATGAACTACTGTATGGCTGATGAAACATCAATAGGAGTCAATGAGAAGGCATGAAATGTTCAAGACTGGTGACTCTTTGGTCTATAATATATTCAGTAGGTCAAATGTCGATTAACTGTCTGGCTAATGAAACATCAAACATAACAAGTATGTATGGAAAGCAAGAGTTTGAAGTTTCTTTGCCCGGAAATATGTTTAATTGGTCAAATATGGACCAAATATAGTTGATGAACCATCAAAAGGTGTCAATGAGAATGTACGAAATGATCAAGATTGAGGACTCTTTGGCCTATAATATGGTCAGTAGGTCAAATATGCACTACTGTCTGGCAAATATAACATCATAATGAGTCAAAAAGTGTTCATGGAATGTTAAAATTTGAAAGCTCTTCCAAATATACTTAGTTTGGCCTATAATATGGTCCGTTGGTCAAATATGCACTACTGTCTGGCTAATGCAACATCATAATGAGTCAAAAAGTTTATATGGAATGTTAAAATTTGAAAACTCTTTGGCCAGAAAAAATCAATTGACTGTCTGGCTGAGGAAACATCAATATATGTATGGAAAGTAAGAGTTTTAAGATTCTTTGACCGGTCATATGTTCAATTGATCAAATATGGACTACTATATGGTTGATGAACCATAAAAAGGTGTCAATGAGAATGTATGAAATGTTCAAGATTGAGGGCTCTCTGGTCTATAATATTTTCAGTAGATCAAATATGCACTACTGTCTGACTAATGTATCTTCAAAATGAATTAAAAAGTAGGTATGGAAAATTAAAGTTTGAGGACTCTTTGGCCAGATATATGTTCAATTGGTCAACTATGGACTACTATATGGTTGATGAAACATCAATAGGAGTCAATGAGTATATATGAAATATTCAAGATTAAAGACTCTTTGGCCTATAATATGTTCAAAAGGTCAAATATGGACTACACTCTGGCTAATGTTACATCATAATGATTCAAAAAGTTTATATGGAATGTTAAAGTTCGAAAACTCTTTGGCCAGAAATATATTCAACAGTTTGAATATGAACTACTGTATGGCTAATGAAACATCAATAGGAGTCAATGAGAAGGCATGAAATGTTCAAGATTGATGACTCTTTGGTCTATAACATATTCAGTAGGTCAAATGTCAATTAACTGTCTGGCTAATGAAACATCAAACATAACAAGTATGTATGGAAAGTAAGACTTTTGAAGTTTCTTTGCCCGGAAATATGTTTAATTGGTCAAATATGGAACAACTATGGTTGATGAACCCAACAAAATGTGTCAATGAGAACGTACGAAAAGATCAAGTTTGAGGACTCTTTAGCCTATAATATGGTCAGTAGGTCAAATATGCACTACTGTCTGGCTAATGCAACATCATAATGAGTCAAAAAGTTTATATGGAATGTTAAAATTTGAAAACTGTTTGGCAAGAAGTCTGTTCAATAGTTCAAATATGAACCACTGTATGGTTGATGAAACATCAATAGGAGTCTTTGAGTATGTATAAAATGTTCAAGTTTCAGGGCTCTTTGCCCTATAATGTATACAGTAGGTCAAATATGCACTACTGTCTGACTAATGTATCATCAAAATGAGTTAAAAAGTATTTATGGAAAGTTAAAGCTCAAGGACTCTTTGGCCTATAAAGTGTTCAATAGGTCGAATATGGACTACACTCTTCCTAATGTTACTTCCAGAGGAGTCAAAAGGCATGAATGGAATGTTAAAGTTCGAAGACTATTTGGCCAGAAATATTTTCAATAAGTCAAATATGGACTACTGTATGGCTGATGAAACATCAAAAGGAATCAATGAGTATGCATAATGTGTTCAAGATCAAGGTTTCTTTGGTCTGAAATATGTTAAGAACTACAAATATGAACTTCCAAATATACTTAGTTTGGCCAATAATGTGGTCAGTATGTCAAATATGCACTGTTGTCTGGTTAATGTGTCATCAAAATGAGTAAAAAAACGATGTAAGGAAAGTTAAAGTTCAAGGAATCTGGCCAGAATTGTGTTCAGTAGGTGTATAATGGACTACTGTCTGGGTAAAGTAGCAACAATAGATTCAAAAAGTATGTTTGGAAAGTTAAAGCTGGAACACTCTTTGGCCAGAAATATGTTCAGTGGGTCAAAAATGGACTACTCTAGGCTTGATGAAACATCAAAAGTTCTCAATGAGAATGTATGAAATGTTGAAGATTTAGGACTTTTGGGTCTATAATATGGTCAGTAGGTCAAATATGCACTACTGTCTGGCTAATGCAACATCATAATGAGTCAAAAAGATTATATGGAATGTTAAAATTTGAAAACTCTTTGGCCAGCCGTATGTTCAATAGGTCAAATATGAACTACTGTATGGTTGATGAAACATCAATAGGAGTTAAGGAGTATGTATAAAATCTATAATATGGTCAGCAGGTCAAAAATGCACTACTGTCTGGCTATTACAACATCATAATGAGTCAAAAAGTTTTTATGGAATGTTGAGGTTGGAAAACTCTTTAGCCAGAAATATATTCAACTGTTTGAAGATGAACTACTGTATGGCTGATGAAACATCAATAGGAGTCAATGAGAAGGCATGAAATGTTCAAGACTGGTGACTCTTTGGTCTATAATATATTCAGTAGGTCAAATGTCGATTAACTGTATGGCTAATGAAACATCAAACATAACAAGTATGTATGGAAAGCAAGAGTTTGAAGTTTCTTTGCCCGGAAATATGTTTAATTGGTCAAATATGGACCAAATATAGTTGATGAACCATCAAAAGGTGTCAATGAGAATGTACGAAATGATCAAGATTGAGGACTCTTTGGCCTATAATATGGTCAGTAGGTCAAATATGCACTACTGTCTGGCAAATATAACATCATAATGAGTCAAAAAGTGTTCATGGAATGTTAAAATTTGAAAACTCTTCCAAATATACTTAGTTTGGCCTATAATATGGTCCGTAGGTCAAATATGCACTACTGTCTGGCTAATGCAACATCATAATGAGTCAAAAAGTTTATATGGAATGTTAAAATTTGAAAACTCTTTGGCCAGAAAAAATCAATTGACTGTCTGGCTGAGGAAACATCAATATATGTATGGAAAGTAAGAGTTTTAAGATTCTTTGACCGGTCATATGTTCAATTGATCAAATATGGACTACTATATGGTTGATGAACCATAAAAAGGTGTCAATGAGAATGTATGAAATGTTCAAGATTGAGGGCTCTCTGGTCTATAATATTTTCAGTAGATCAAATATGCACTACTGTCTGACTAATGTATCTTCAAAATGAATTAAAAAGTAGGTATGGAAAATTAAAGTTTGAGGACTCTTTGGCCAGATATATGTTCAATTGGTCAACTATGGACTACTATATGGTTGATGAAACATCAATAGGAGTCAATGAGTATATATGAAATATTCAAGATTAAAGACTCTTTGGCCTATAATATGTTCAAAAGGTCAAATATGGACTACACTCTGGCTAATGTTACATCATAATGATTCAAAAAGTTTACATGGAATGTTAAAGTTCGAAAACTCTTTGGCCAGAAATATATTCAACAGTTTGAATATGAACTACTGTATGGCTAATGAAACAACAATGAGTCAATGAGAAGGCATGAAATGTTCAAGATTGATGACTCTTTGGTCTATAACATATTCAGTAGGTCAAATGTCAATTAACTGTCTGGCTAATGAAACTTCAAACATAACAAGTATGTATGGAAAGTAAGACTTTTGAAGTTTCTTTGCCCGGAAATATGTTTAATTGGTCAAATATGGAACAACTATGGTTGATGAACCCAACAAAATGTGTCAATGAGAACGTACGAAAAGATCAAGTTTGAGGACTCTTTAGCCTATAATATGGTCAGTAGGTCAAATATGCACTACTGTCTGGCTAATGCAACATCATAATGAGTCAAAACGTTTATATGGAATGTTAAAATTTGAAAACTGTTTGGCAAGAAGTCTGTTCAATAGTTCAAATATGAACCACTGTATGGTTGATGAAACATCAATAGGAGTCTTTGAGTATGTATAAAATGTTCAAGTTTCAGGGCTCTTTGCCCTATAATGTATACAGTAGGTCAAATATGCACTACACTCTGGCTAATGTTACATCATAATGATTCAAAAAGTTTATATGGAATGTTAAAGTTCGAAAACTCTTTGGCCAGAAATATATTCAACAGTTTGAATATGAACTACTGTATGGCTAATGAAACATCAATAGGAGTCAATGAGAAGGCATGAAATGTTCAAGATTGATGACTCTTTGGTCTATAACATATTCAGTAGGTCAAATGTCAATTAACTGTCTGGCTAATGAAACATCAAACATAACAAGTATGTATGGAAAGTAAGACTTTTGAAGTTTCTTTGCCCGGAAATATGTTTAATTGGTCAAATATGGAACAACTATGGTTGATGAACCCAACAAAATGTGTCAATGAGAACGTACGAAAAGATCAAGTTTGAGGACTCTTTAGCCTATAATATAAGTAGGTCAAATATGCACTACTGTCTGGCTAATGCAACATCATAATGAGTCAAAAAGTTTATATGGAATGTTAAAATTTGAAAACTGTTTGGCAAGAAGTCTGTTCAATAGTTCAAATATGAACTACTGTATGGTTGAAGAAACATCAATAGGAGTCTTTGAGTATATATAAAATGCTCAAGTTTCAGGGCTCTTTGCCCTATAATGTATACAGTAGGTCAAATATGCACTACTGTCTGACTAATGTATCATCAAAATGAGTTAAAAAGTATTCATGGAAAGTTAAAACTCAAGGACTCTTTGGCCTATAAAGTGTTCAATAGGTCGAATATGGACTACACACTTCCTAATGTTACTTCCAGAGGAGTCAAAAGGCATGAATGGAATGTTAAAGTTCGAAGACTATTTGGCCAGAAATATTTTCATTAAGTCAAATATGGACTACTGTATGGCTGATGAAACATCAAAAGGAATCAATGAGTATGCATAATGTGTTCAAGATCAAGGTTTCTTTGGTCTGAAATATGTTCAGAACTACAAATATGAACTTCCAAATATACTTAGTTTGGCCAATAATATGGTCAGTATGTCAAATATGCACTATTGTCTGGTTAATGTGTCATCAAAATGAGTAAAAAAACGATGTAAGGAAAGTTAAAGTTCAAGGAATCTGGCCAGAAATGTGTTCAGTAGGTGTATAATGGACTACTGTCTGGGTAAAGTAACATCAATAGATTCAAAAATTATGTTTGGAAAGTTAAAGCTGGAACACTCTTTGGCCAGAAATATGTTCAGTGGGTCAAGACATATGTTCAATAGATCAAATATGGTCAACTGTATGGTTGATGAAACATCAATAGGAGTCAATGAGTATGTATAAAATGCTCAAGTTTGTGGGCTCTTTGCCCTATAATATATACAGTAGGTCAAACATGGACTACTGTCTGGCTAATACAACATCATGAGTCAAAAAGTTTTCATGGAATGATGAGGTTCGAAAACTCTTTGGCTAGAAATATGTTCAACAGTTCAAGTATAATCTACAGTATGGCTGATGAAACATCAATAGGAGTCATTGAGTAGGCATGAAAGGTTCAAGATTGAGGACTCTTTAGTCTATAATATATTCAGTAGGCAAAATATCAATTGACTGTCTGGCTGAGGAAACATCAAAGTATGTATGGAAAGTAAGAGTTTGAAAGTTTGTTCGCCGGACATATGTTCAGTTGATCAAATATGGACTACTATATATGGTTGAAGAAACATAAAAAGGTGTCAATGAGAATGTATGAAATGTTCAAGATTGAGGACTCTTTGGTCTATAATATGGTCAGTAGTTCAAATATGCTCTACTGTCTGACTAATGTATCATCAAAATGAGTTAAAAAGTATATATGGAAAGTTAAAGTTCGAGGACTCTTTGGCCAGAAATATGTTCAGTTGGTCAAATATGGACTACAGTCTTGCTAATGTTACATCATGATGAGTCAAAAAGTTTATATGGAATGTTAAAGTTCGAAAACTTTGACCAGAAATGTATTCAACTGTTTGAATATGAACTACTGTATGGCTGATGAAACATCAATAGGAGTCAATGAGAAGGCATGAAACAATCAAGATTGGTGACTCTTTGGTCTATAACATATTCAGTAGGTCAAATGTCAATTAACTGTCTGGCTAATGAAACATCAAACATAACAAGTATGTATGGAAAGTAAGACTTTTGAAGTTTCTTTGCCCGGAAATATGTTTAATTGGTCAAATATGGAACAACTATGGTTGATGAACCCAACAAAATGTGTCAATGAGAACGTACGAAAAGATCAAGTTTGAGGACTCTTTAGCCTATAATATAAGTAGGTCAAATATGCACTACTGTCTGGCTAATGCAACATCATAATGAGTCAAAAAGTTTATATGGAATGTTAAAATTTGAAAACTGTTTGGCAAGAAGTCTGTTCAATAGTTCAAATATGAACTACTGTATGGTTGAAGAAACATCAATAGGAGTCTTTGAGTATATATAAAATGCTCAAGTTTCAGGGCTCTTTGCCCTATAATGTATACAGTAGGTCAAATATGCACTACTGTCTGACTAATGTATCATCAAAATGAGTTAAAAAGTATTCATGGAAAGTTAAAACTCAAGGACTCTTTGGCCTATAAAGTGTTCAATAGGTCGAATATGGACTACACACTTCCTAATGTTACTTCCAGAGGAGTCAAAAGGCATGAATGGAATGTTAAAGTTCGAAGACTATTTGGCCAGAAATATTTTCATTAAGTCAAATATGGACTACTGTATGGCTGATGAAACATCAAAAGGAATCAATGAGTATGCATAATGTGTTCAAGATCAAGGTTTCTTTGGTCTGAAATATGTTCAGAACTACAAATATGAACTTCCAAATATACTTAGTTTGGCCAATAATATGGTCAGTATGTCAAATATGCACTATTGTCTGGTTAATGTGTCATCAAAATGAGTAAAAAAACGATGTAAGGAAAGTTAAAGTTCAAGGAATCTGGCCAGAAATGTGTTCAGTAGGTGTATAATGGACTACTGTCTGGGTAAAGTAACATCAATAGATTCAAAAATTATGTTTGGAAAGTTAAAGCTGGAACACTCTTTGGCCAGAAATATGTTCAGTGGGTCAAGACATATGTTCAATAGATCAAATATGGTCAACTGTATGGTTGATGAAACATCAATAGGAGTCAATGAGTATGTATAAAATGCTCAAGTTTGTGGGCTCTTTGCCCTATAATATATACAGTAGGTCAAACATGGACTACTGTCTGGCTAATACAACATCATGAGTCAAAAAGTTTTCATGGAATGATGAGGTTCGAAAACTCTTTGGCTAGAAATATGTTCAACAGTTCAAGTATAATCTACAGTATGGCTGATGAAACATCAATAGGAGTCATTGAGTAGGCATGAAAGGTTCAAGATTGAGGACTCTTTAGTCTATAATATATTCAGTAGGCAAAATATCAATTGACTGTCTGGCTGAGGAAACATCAAAGTATGTATGGAAAGTAAGAGTTTGAAAGTTTGTTCGCCGGACATATGTTCAGTTGATCAAATATGGACTACTATATATGGTTGAAGAAACATAAAAAGGTGTCAATGAGAATGTATGAAATGTTCAAGATTGAGGACTCTTTGGTCTATAATATGGTCAGTAGTTCAAATATGCTCTACTGTCTGACTAATGTATCATCAAAATGAGATAAAAAGTATATATGGAAAGTTAAAGTTCGAGGACTCTTTGGCCAGAAATATGTTCAGTTGGTCAAATATGGACTACAGTCTTGCTAATGTTACATCATGATGAGTCAAAAAGTTTATATGGAATGTTAAAGTTCGAAAACTTTGACCAGAAATGTATTCAACTGTTTGAATATGAACTACTGTATGGCTGATGAAACATCAATAGGAGTCAATGAGAAGGCATGAAACTATCAAGACTGGTGACTCTTTGGTCAATAATATGTTCAGTAGGTCAAATGTCGATTAACTGTCTGGCTAATGAAACATCAAACATAACAAGTATGTATGGAAAGCAAGAGTTTGAAGTATCTTTGCCCGTAAATATGTTTAATTGGTCAAATATGGACCAAATATGGTTGATGAACCATCAAAACGTGTCAATGAGAATGTACGAAATGATCAAGTTTGAGGACTTTGGCCTATAATATGGTCAGTAGGACAAATATGCACTACTGTCTGGCAAATATAACATTATAATGAGTCAAAAAGTTTATATGGAATGTTAAAATTTGAAAACTCTTCCAAATATACTTAGTTTGGCCTATTATATGGTCATTAGGTCAAATATGCACTACGGTCTGGCTAATGCAAAATCATAATGAGTCAAAAAGTTTTTATGGAATGTTAAAGTTCGACAACTCTTTGGCCAGAAATATGTTCAACAGTTCAAATACAAACTACTGTATGGCTCATGAAACATCAATAGGAGTCATTTAGTAGGCATGAAATGTTCACGATTGAGGACTCTTTGGTCTATAATATATTCAGTAGGCAAAATATCAATTGACTGTCTGGCTGAGGAAACATCAAAGTATGTATGGAAAGTAAGAGTTTGAAGATTCTTTGACCGGACATATGTTCAATTGATCAAATATGGACTACTATATGGTTGATGAACCATAAAAAAGTGTCAATGAGAATGTATGAAGTGTTCAAGATTGAGGGCTCTCTGGTCTATAATATGGTCAGTAGATCAAATATGCACTACTGTCTGACTAATGTATCATTAAAATGAGTTAAAAAGTAGGTATGGAAAATTAACGTTTGAGGACTCTTTGGCCAGATGTATGTTCAATTGGTCAAATATGGACTACTATATGGTTGATGAAACATCAATAGGAGTCAATGAGAAGTCATGAAATGTTCAAGATTGATGACTCTTTGGTCTATAACATATTCAGTAGATCAAATGTCAATTAACTGTCTGGCTAATGAAACATCAAACATAACAAGTATGTATGGAAAGTAAGAGTTTGAAGTTTCTTTGCCTGGAAATATGTTTAATTGGTCAAATATGGAACAAATATGGTTGATGAACCCAACAAAAGGTGTCAATGAGAATGTATGAAATGATCAAGGTTGAGGACTCTTTGGCCAGAAATGTGTTCATTTGGTCAAATATGGACTATTATATGGTTGATGAACCATCAAAAGTTGCCAATGAGAATGTACGAAATGTTCAAGACTGAGGACTCTTTGGCCTACAATAATGTCAGTAGGTCAAATATGCACTACTGTCTGACTAATGTATCATCAAAATGAGTTAAAAAGTATGTATGGAAATTTAAAGCTCGAGGACTCTTTGGCCTATAAAATGTTCAATAGGTCAAATATGGACTATACTCTTCCTAATGTTACTTCCAGAGGAGTCAAATGGTGTGCATGGAATGTTAAAGTTCGAAGACTATTTGACCAGAAATATTTTCAATAAGTCAAATATGGACTACTGTATGGCTGATGAATCAACAAAAGGAATCAATAAGTATGCATAATGTGTTCAAGATCAAGGGTTCTTTGGTCTGAAATATGTTCAGAACTACAAATATGAACTTCCAAATATACTAAGTTTGGCCTATAATATTGTCAGTATGTCAAATATGCATTACTGTCTGGCTAATGTGTCATCAAAATGAGTAAAAGAACGATGTAAGGAAAGTCAAAGTTCAAGGAATCTAGCCAGAAATGTGTTCACTAGGTGTATAATGGACTACTGTCTGGGTAATGTAACATCAAGTAGAGTCCAAAAGTAAAGTTAAAGCTGGAGCACTCTTTGGCCAGAAAAATGTTCAGTGGGTCAAAAATGGACTACTCTAGGTTTGATGAAACATCAAAAGATCTCTATGAGAATGTACGAAATGTTCAAGATTTAGGACCTTTGGGTCTATAATATGGTCAGTAGGTCAAAAATGCACTACTGTCTGGCTAATGCAACATCATAATGAGTCAAAAAGTTTATATGGAATGTTAAAATTTGAAAACTCTTTGGCAAGACATATATGTTCAATAGTTCAAATATGAACTACTGTTTGGTTGATGAAACATCAATAGGAGTCAAAGAGTATGTATAAAATGCTCAAGTTTGTGGGCTCTTTGCCCTATAATATATACAGTAGGTCAAATATGGACTACTGTCTGGCTAATGCAACATCATAATGAGTCAAAAAGATTTTATGGAATGTTAAAGTTCGACAACTCTTTGGCCAGAAATATGTTCAACAGTTCAAATACAAACTACTGTATGGCTCATGAAACATCAATAGGAGTCATTTAGTAGGCATGAAATGTTCACGATTGAGGACTCTTTGGTCTATAATATATTCAGTAGGCAAAATATCAATTGACTGTCTGGCTGAGGAAACATCAAAGTATGTATGGAAAGTAAGAGTTTGAAGATTCTTTGACCGGACATATGTTCAATTGATCAAATATGGACTACTATATGGTTGATGAACCATAAAAAAGTGTCAATGAGAATGTATGAAGTGTTCAAGATTGAGGGCTCTCTGGTCTATAATATGGTCAGTAGATCAAATATGCACTACTGTCTGACTAATGTATCATTAAAATGAGTTAAAAAGTAGGTATGGAAAATTAACGTTTGAGGACTCTTTGGCCAGATGTATGTTCAATTGGTCAAATATGGACTACTATATGGTTGATGAAACATCAATAGGAGTCAATGAGAAGTCATGAAATGTTCAAGATTGATGACTCTTTGGTCTATAACATATTCAGTAGATCAAATGTCAATTAACTGTCTGGCTAATGAAACATCAAACATAACAAGTATGTATGGAAAGTAAGAGTTTGAAGTTTCTTTGCCTGGAAATATGTTTAATTGGTCAAATATGGAACAAATATGGTTGATGAACCCAACAAAAGGTGTCAATGAGAATGTATGAAATGATCAAGGTTGAGGACTCTTTGGCCAGAAATGTGTTCATTTGGTCAAATATGGACTATTATATGGTTGATGAACCATCAAAAGTTGCCAATGAGAATGTACGAAATGTTCAAGACTGAGGACTCTTTGGCCTACAATAATGTCAGTAGGTCAAATATGCACTACTGTCTGACTAATGTATCATCAAAATGAGTTAAAAAGTATGTATGGAAATTTAAAGCTCGAGGACTCTTTGGCCTATAAAATGTTCAATAGGTCAAATATGGACTATACTCTTCCTAATGTTACTTCCAGAGGAGTCAAATGGTGTGCATGGAATGTTAAAGTTCGAAGACTATTTGACCAGAAATATTTTCAATAAGTCAAATATGGACTACTGTATGGCTGATGAATCAACAAAAGGAATCAATAAGTATGCATAATGTGTTCAAGATCAAGGGTTCTTTGGTCTGAAATATGTTCAGAACTACAAATATGAACTTCCAAATATACTAAGTTTGGCCTATAATATTGTCAGTATGTCAAATATGCATTACTGTCTGGCTAATGTGTCATCAAAATGAGTAAAAGAACGATGTAAGGAAAGTCAAAGTTCAAGGAATCTAGCCAGAAATGTGTTCACTAGGTGTATAATGGACTACTGTCTGGGTAATGTAACATCAAGTAGAGTCCAAAAGTAAAGTTAAAGCTGGAGCACTCTTTGGCCAGAAAAATGTTCAGTGGGTCAAAAATGGACTACTCTAGGTTTGATGAAACATCAAAAGATCTCTATGAGAATGTACGAAATGTTCAAGATTTAGGACCTTTGGGTCTATAATATGGTCAGTAGGTCAAAAATGCACTACTGTCTGGCTAATGCAACATCATAATGAGTCAAAAAGTTTATATGGAATGTTAAAATTTGAAAACTCTTTGGCAAGACATATATGTTCAATAGTTCAAATATGAACTACTGTTTGGTTGATGAAACATCAATAGGAGTCAAAGAGTATGTATAAAATGCTCAAGTTTGTGGGCTCTTTGCCCTATAATATATACAGTAGGTCAAATATGGACTACTGTCTGGCTAATGCAACATCATAATGAGTCAAAAAGATTTTATGGAATGTTGAGGTTCGAAAACTCTTTGGCCAGAAATATGTTCAACAGTTCAAGTATAAACTACAGTATGGCTGATGAAACATCAATAGGAGTCATTGAGTAGGCATGAAATGTTCAAGATTGAGGACTCTTTGATCTATAAAATGGTCAGTAGTTCAAATATGCTCTACTGTCTGACTAATGTATCATCAAAATGAGTTAAAAAGTGTGTAGAAAGTTAAACTTCGAGGATTCTTTGGCTAGAAGCATGTTCAATTGGTCAAATATGGACTACTATATGATTGATGAAACAATAATAGGAGTCAATGAGTATACATGAAATATTCAAGATTAAAGACTCTTTTGCTATTATATGATCAGTAGGTCCAATATGGACTACACTCTGGATAATGTTACATCAAAATGAGTCAAAAAGTTTATATGGAATATTAAAGTTCGAAAACTCTTTGGCCAGAAATATATTCAACAGTTTGAATATGAACTATTGTATGGCTGATGAAACATCAATAGGTGTCATTGAGTAGGCATGAAATGTTCAAGAATGAGGACTATTTGGTCTATATTATATTCAGTAGGCCAACAATCAGGTGACTTTCAGGCTGAGGAAACAACAAAGTATGTATGGAAAGTTAGATTTTGAAGATTCTTTGACAAGACATTTATTCAATTGATCAAATATGGACTACCATATGGTTGATGAACCATAAAAAAAGTTTGCATATTTTCTGGCTAGAAATCTGTTCATTTGGTCAAATGTGGACTATTGTATGGTTGATGAAACATCAAAAGGTGTCTATGAGAATGTACAAAATGTTCAAGATTGAAGACTCTTTGGTCTATAATATGGTCAGTAGGTCAATTATGCACAACTGTCTGGCTAAAGTAACAACATAATGAGTCAAAAAAATTAAATGGAATGTTAAAGTTCGGACTACTGTATGGTGGATGAAACATAAATGTAATTAATGCAATTATGGAAAGTGAAAGTTTGAAGATGCATTGGTAGGAAATATGTTCAATTGGTCAAATATGGACTACCGTATATTTAATGAAACATCAAACATAAATTAAGTATGTATGGAAAGTGAGAGTTTGAAGATTCTTTGGCCAGAAATATGTTCAGTTGCTCAAATATGGACCACTATATGGTTGATCAACCATCAAAAGGTCTCATTGAGAATGTACGAAATGTTCGACTCAGGACTCTTTGGTCTATAATATGATCAGTAGGTCAAATATGCACTACTATCTGGCTAATTACAACATCATAGTGAGTCAAAAAGTTTATGTGGAATGTTAAAGTTCGAAAACTTGGCCAAGATGTTCAACATTTCAAATATGCACTACTGTCTGAATAATGTACCATCAAAATGAGTTAAAAAGTACGTATGGAGAGTTCAAAAAGTTTGCATGGAATGTTAAAGTTCAAAGACTGTTTGGCTAGAAATATGTTCAATAAGTCAAATATGGAGTACTGTATGGTTTGTGCTCTACTGTCTGGCTAATGTTACATCATAATGAGTCAAAAAGTCATGTGGAATGTTAAAGTTCGAACACTGTTTGGCCAAAAATATGTTCAACAGTTCAAATATGAACTACAGTGTGGCTGATGAAACATCAATCTGAGTCAATGAGTAGGCATGAGATGTGCAAGATTGAGGACTCTTTGGTCTATAATATACTCAGTTGGTCATATGTCAGTTAACTGTCTGGCTTATGAAACATCAAAGTATGTATGAAAAGTAAGAGTTTGAATATTCTTTGGCCGGAAATATGTTTAATTGGTCAAAAACGGACTACTATATGGTTGATGAACCATCAAAAGATGTCAATGAGAATGTATGAAATGTTCAAGATTGAGGACTCGTTGGCCTATAATGTGGTCAGTAAGTCAAATATGCACTAATGTCTGACTAATGTATCATCAAAATGAGTTTAAAATTATGTATGGAAATTTAAAGTTTGAGGACTCTTTGACCTATAAAATGTTCAATAGGTCAGATTTGAACTACACTCTGACTAATGTTACATCAAAACGAGTCAAAAAGTATGCATGGAATGTTAACGTTCGAAGAATGTTTGCCAGAAATATGTTCAATAAGTCAAATATGGACTACTGTATGGTTGATCTGTATGGTTGATGAGTATGCATAATGTGTTCAAGATCAAGAACTCTTTTGTCTGAAATATATTTAGAAGTGCAAATATGAACTTCCAAATGTACTTAGTTTGGCCTATAATATTATCAAGTAGGTCAAATATGCAATATTGTCTGGCTAATGTGTCATCAAAATGAGTTAAAAAACTATGTATGGAAAGATAATGTTCAAGGAATCTGGCCAGAAATATTTCCAGTAGGTATATTATGGACTACTGTGTGGGTAATTTAACAGCAAGAAACATCAAAATGAGTCAATATCAATGAAATGTTCAAGATTGAAGACTCTTTGGCCTATAATATTTTGAGTAGATCAAATATGGAATGTTGTCTGGCTAATGTAACAACAAAATGAGACAAGAAGTATGCATGTAAAGTTAAAGTTCGAAGACTCTTTAGCTAGAAGTATGTTCAGTGTTTCAAATATTGAAGAAACATGAAAAAGTGTCAATGAGTATGTATGAAAACTTTGAGGACTTTTTGGCCTATAACATATTCAATAGATCAAATATCTACTAACTACTAACTGGTTAATGTAACATCAAAATCAGCCAAAAGTTTTATAAAGTGTAGATGGAGGACTTTCCAGACTAAGACCCTGTCATAGTAAGCATTGTAAGCAAGAGGGTGACCAGCCATTAAATAAAGCCATTAAATGCTTGATTTTTTCCTCCAAGAATTTGCCCAACAGGAACGTGACCGATTGATCATTCTAAGATGCGTGAAAGCTGAGATTGATTTTCAAGGATATTCCACCAAATATTGGTTTCTGATCTCTTCCTAACTTAAAACATTAGTATTGTGATGTTTAAAATGAATATAATCTTCTTTACTGTGAATTATTTGAGGTCTGAATACATAGTATCTTTTTTCTGACCAGTTATCAGTTTTGCAGAAATACTATGTTGATACTATGTTTCTGCAAATATATGGTCTAAATGGCAATATTTTGATTTGAAATTTTTAGGAAATGCTTGTCAGTAGTTTGTAGAATAAATAAAAAAATATTTTACTTAAAGAGATACAAAATAATAACCCCAGAAAAACTGATAATTTTGCAGTGTTCTCTTAATTCTTTTCCAGTGCTTTATGTTATTCCTCAATGCACAAGGGGATGAGTTAGTTATTGCATGCAAAAGTTAGTTCTTCAATGCATAACGGATTAATTTAAATGGTGTACAATGCAATGCAACCGCGAATATGAGTTGTCTTCAATGCGCAAGGAATAAGTTAAACAAGCGATTCTACTGTACACGTTTTGTTATCGCTTTAATGCACAACTGTGCACAATGCACAGTTTGTGATTGCAATGTAATGAACATGGACCTGTTATGTGTTATCTCTTCACTGCACAACAAAATGATTTAGTTGTTGTATGCAGTGCAATGAAAAAGAGCATAAAATATGCTATTCTTCAATGCACAACGTAATAAGTTGCTTCTTGTGCGTAGTGCAACATATGTTATCTCTTAAATGCATTTCGGAATATGTTTTTGTATAAAAAGCAAAGAAACAGTAAATAGCTTTATATGTTATATTCTTCAGTGCAAAACGGAGTATGTTAGGTCTTGCGTGTATTGCAATGTACCAGAACATATCTCGTGTTATTCAGTGAACAACGGGAAAAAAAAGTTATTTCTTGTATGCTATGCAATGCAATACAACAGTACATATGCTAGTTTTCTCACTTCATTGTTTATCATATTTAGTTAGAATACAATAAATACAGTAAAACAGTGCATAGTTTGTATGTGATTCTTTAAAGCACAACGGATTAAGTTAGATCGTGTATGCCATGCAACAGCACATATGTTATCTCCTCAATGCACAATGCAATGAGTTAGTTCTTGTATACAATGCAATGCAAAAGCTAATATGTTGTGTTATCTCTTCATTGCACAGTGGAATAGGTTAGTTCTTGTTATTGAAGTGTAGGTTATTGCATTGCATACAAAACCGAATTAATCATTGCATTGTATATTGCAATGATTAATTAGGTTTTGTATGCAATGCAATACATCAGCACACATGTTGTGTCATTTCTTCAATGCACAAGATAGTTTATTGTATACAATGCAATAAGTGCCTTTAAGTACACTTATATGTTATCCTTCAATGCACAACGGAATTGAGTTAGCTCTTGTATGAAACGCATTGCAACAACACACATGTTGTGTTATCTCTTCAAAGCACAACTGACTAATTTAGTTCTTGTACGCAAAGTAATGAAACAGCATTTGAATTGTTGTCATATAACATATGGGCAATCATAACGAGCTTTTCCATTCTTATATACACGATCAAACGTAATCCGTTATACAGTGAAGAACAATTAAAAATGCTCTGTTTCAGTAGTTTGCATATGTGTGTTCTCTTCAGTGAACATCGGATGTAGTTTGATCTTGAATACAGGTAGGTTTTGTTTGAAATGCACATATGTTGTGTGATCTCTTCAATGCAACATCCGAATACGATAGTTCTTGTATACAATGCAATGACGTTTTTTGTTAGCAATTCAATGCAATAGCGAATATTTTTGTAATCTCTTCAATGCACAATGCATAAAATTAGATCATGCATGCAATGCAACAAACACACGTTGTATGAGTTGTCTATTCATTGCAACGGAAAGCCACGTTACATCTTTTCATAAGTGCATAACTAATATGTTCTTCTTCAATGCACAACGGATTAAGTTATAATTTAAGTCATTTATAATCTGTTATATTTCATGCATTAAATATAGTATATGAAAAAGAAAAGTGCAAAAGGACATATGTTATGTGTTCTGTATTCAATGCAAAGCAAAATAAGTTGATTCTTTAATGCATCGAAATTAGTTAGTTCTTGAATCCAATGAAATACAATGCAATAAAAACAGTGCATAGCTTAAATGATATTATTCAAAGCACAACGGATTTTTTTTTTAAGGTTCTGCAATGTAACATCAATAGTGTCAAAAACTATGTTTGGAAAGTTAAACATGGAACACGCTTTGGCCAGAAATATGTTCAGTGGGTTAATAATGGACTACTCTACGGTTGATGAAACTTCAAAAGGTCTCAATGAGAATGTATGAAATGTTCAAGATTTATGAGTCTTTGGTCTATAATATGGTCAGTAGGTCAAATATGCCCTACTTTCTGGCTAATGCAACATCATAATGAGTCAAAAAGTTTATATGGAATGTTAAAATTTAAAAACTCTTTGGCCAGCAATATGTTCAATAGGTCAAATATGAACTACTGTATCATTGATGAAACATCAATACTGTCTTGGGTGATTAAACATCAAATTATGAAAAGTAAGAGTTTGAAGATTCATTGGCAGAAAATATGTTTAGTTGGTCAGATATGGACTACTATATGGTTGATGAACCATCAAGAGGTGTCAAGGAGAATGTACAAAATGTTCAAGATCGAGGAATCTTTGGCCTATAATACGGTCAGTAGGTCAAATATGCACTACTGTCTGACTAATGTATCTTCAATATGAGTCAAAAAGTTTATATGGAATGTTAAAATTTGAAAACTCTTTGGCCAGATATATGTTCAATAGGTATGGTTGATGAAACATCCAATAGTCAATGAGTATGAATAAAATGCTCAAGTTTGAGGGCTCATTGCCCTATAATATACACTGTAGGTCAAATATGGACTACTGTCTGGCTAATATAACATCATAATGAAAAGCATACAATGTTTTATCTCATAACGGATTAATCTAAATGGTGTACAATGCAATGCAACCATGAATAAAAGTTATGTCTTTAATGCGCTAGGAATAAGTTAGACATGCGATTCAACTGTACACGTTTAGTTAGCACGTTTTACACTTTAGCACAATGCACATTTTGTGATTGTAATCTACTGAACAATAAAACTGTTATATGTTTTCTCTTCACTGCACAACAAAATGATTTAGCTGTTGTATGTAGTGCAATGAAAACGAGCATAAGATACTATTCTTCAATGCACAACGGAATACGTTGCTTCTTCTATGCAATGCGACATGTTAGGTTTTGTATACAAAGCAAAGAAACAGTGAACATCTTGATGTCATTTTCTTCAATGCAAAACGGAGTAAGTTAGGTCTTGTGTGTATTGCAATGTAACAGAACATATCTCGTGTTATTCAGTACACTACGGAAAATAGTTACAGAAAATAAAGCACAATATAGTTTATTGTATACAAAGCAATAAGTGCCTTTAAGTACAGTTATATGTTATCCTTCAATGCACTACGAAATTGAGTTAGCTCTTGTATGCAATGCATTGCAACAACACACGTTGTGTTGTTTCTTCAAAGTACAACTGGTGTACTTCTTGTACGCAAAGTAATGAAACAGCATTTGAATTGGATGCAATAGAACATTATGGTATATGTTGTCTGTTTAGTGTACATCGGATTTAGTTAGTCCTTAAATACAATGCAATGAAACAGTGGAAAGCTTAATATGCACAAAAGTGCATACTTGTTTTATCTCTTAAAATAACAATCGAATAAGAAGTGTTTGTATATAATGCAATGACATAAGTGCATAACTTGTATGTTATCTCTTCAATGCAACGGAATAGGTTAGTTCTCATATGACGTGCAATACAGAACGTATCTCATTGTGAACAAAATAGTGCACAACATCACTGCACAACGGAATTATTTAGTTCCTTTTTGCTAACTAATGAAAGAGAGCATGTATAAATGTTCTTCTTGGTATAAAAATACAATATGTGTATATAATGCAATACAACAGCACACATGATATCTTGAATTCACAACAGAATGCATTTAGTTCTTGTGTGCATGAAACAGAGCACATGTTATTCTTCAAAGCACAACAGAATAAGTTAGTTCTAGCATGCAATGCAATGCACAACGAAAGAGTTCTTATATTCGTTGCAATATAACAGCACATAAGTTATTTATGTTTTTAACGCACAACGAATTAACATAGTTCTTGTATGCAATGCAAAAGCACTTATGTGATTTTGTTTGTATGTGATTCTTTAAAGCACAAACGGATTGAGTTAGAACATGCATGCAATGCAACAACACTTTTATGTGTTATCTCGTCATTGCACGATGGAATAGGTTAGTTCTTGTATACAGTGCAATGAAACAGAGCATATGTTATTCTTCAGTGCACAACGGATTTAGTTACGTTTCGTATGCAATACAATACATCAGCACACATGTTGTGTCATCTCTTCAAAGTACAAAATAATTATTGTATACAATGCAATGGCATAAGTGCATAACTTATATGTTTTCCTTAAATGCACAACGGAATGAGTTAGCTCTTGTATGCAATGCATTGCAACATCACACATGTTGTTTTCTCTATTTCAAACACACGGGGATAATTTTACTTCTTGTATGCAGACTAATGAAACAGCACTTTAATTCTACATGCAGTGACATAAGTGCATAACTTACATTTCTCCTCAATGCACAATTCGTTGCAATATAACAGCACATACATTATTTATGTCTTTAACGCACAAGGAATTAACTAAGTTCTTGTATGCAATTCAAAAGCACTTATGTGATATGTCTTTAATGCATACAGTGCAACAGCGTATTATAGTGCATATTGTTTACTCTTCAATGCAAAACGGAATAAGTTAGGTCTTGCATTGTGTCATGTAACAGATCTCGTGTTATTGTTCAGTTCACAATGAAATAAGTTAGTTCTTGTTAGCAGTGCAATGCAACATCACATAATGCAATGCAAAAGCGAAATATGTTGTTATCTCTTCAGTGCACAATGGAATAGGTTAGTTCTTAGATTCAATGCAGTGAAACAAAGCATATGTACATGCAAAACAGATTAAATAGGTTTTGTATGCAATGCAATACAACAGCACACGTTGTTTCATCTCTTCAGTGCGCAATATAGTTTATTGTACACGAAGCAATAAGTGCCTTTAAGTACACTTATATGTTATCCTTCAATGCACAACGGAATTCAGAAAGCTCTTGTATTCAATGCATTGCAACAACACACGTTGTGTTATCTCTTCAAATCACAACTGACGTAGTTCTTGTACGCAAAGTAATGAAAACAGCATTTGAATTGGATCGTGTACACATTGCAGTGCAACAGAACATTATGGTATGTGTTGTCTCTTTAGTGTAATAATAGGTTAGTTCTCATATGACGTGCAATACAGAACGTATCTCATTGTGAACAAAATAGTGCACAACTTCACTGCACAACGGAATTATTTAGTTCCTTTTTGCTAACTAATGAAAGAGAGCATGCATAAAAGTTCTTCTTGGTATAAAAATACAATATGTGTATATAATGCAATACAACAGCACACATGTATTATATCTTGAATTCACAACAGAATGCTTTAGTGCTTCTGTGCACTGAAACAGAGCACATGTTATTCTTCAAAACACAACAGAATAAGTTAGTTCTAATGCAATGCAATGCACAACGAAAGAGAGTTCTCATATTCGTTGCAATATAACAGCACATAAGTTATTTATGTTTTTAACGCACAACGAATTAACATAGTTCTTGTATGCAATGCAAAAGCACTTATGTGATATGTCTTTAATGCAAACGAAGTAAGATAGGTCTTGTGTGAAGTGTAATGTAACATAATAGAACATGTCTAGTGTTATTCTTCAGTGCACAACGAAAAAAGTTATTTCTTACATGCAGTGCAATACAACAGAACATATGCTAGTTTTCTCTCTTCATTGTATATCGGATTTAGATAGAATGCAGTGAATGCAATGCAGTGCAACAGTGAATAGTTTGTATGTGATTCTTTAAAGCACAAACGGATTGAGTTAGATCATGCATGCAATGCAACAACACTTGTATGTGTTATCTCGTCATTGCACGATGGAATAGGTTAGTACTTGTATACAGTGTAAAGAAACAGAGCATATGTTATTCTTCAGTGCACAACGGATTTAGTTAGGTTTTGTATGCAATACAATACATCAGCACACATGTTGTGTCATCTCTTCAATGTACAAAATGATTATTGTATACAATGCAATGGCATAAGTGCATAACTTATATGTTTTCCTTAAATGCACAACGGAATGAGTTAGCTCTTGTATGCAATGCATTGCAACATCACACATGTTGTTTTCTCTATTTCAAACACACAGGGATAATTTTAGTTCTTGTATGCAGACTAATGAAACAGCACTTTAATTCTACATGCAGTGACATAAGTGCATAACTTACATTTCTCCTCAATGCACAATTCGTTGCAATATAACAGCACATACATTATTTATGTTTTTAACGCACAAGGAATTAACTAAGTTCTTGTATGCAATTCAAAAGCACTTATGTGATATGTCTTTAATGCATACAGTGCAACAGTGTATTATAGTGCATATTGTTTACTCTTCAATGCAAAACGGAATAAGTTAGGTCTTGCATTGTGTCATGTAACAGATCTCGTGTTATTGTTCAGTTCACAATGAAATAAGTTAGTTCTTGTTAGCAGTGCAATGCAACATCACATGATGCAATGCAAAAGCGAAATATGTTGTTATCTCTTCAGTGCACAATGGAATAGGTTAGTTCCTTAGATTCAATGCAGTGAAACAAAGCATATGTACATGCACAACAGATTAAATAGGTTTTGTATGCAATGCAATACAACAGCACACATGTATTATATCTTGAATTCACAACGGAATGCTTTAGTTCTTCTGTGCACTGAAACAAAGCACATGTTATTCTTCAAAGCACAACAGAATAAGTTAGTTCTAGCATGCAATGCAATGCACAACGAAAAAGTTAGTTCTTATATTCGTTGCAATATAACAGCACATATGTTATTTATGTCTTTAACGCACAACGAATTAACTTAGTTCTTGTATGCAATGCAAAAGCACTCATGTGATATGTCTTTAATGCAGACGAAGTAAGATAGGTCTTGTGTGAAGTGTAATGTAACATAATAGAACATGTCTAGTGTTATTCTTCAGTGCACAAGGAAAAAGTTATTTCTTACATGCAGTGAAATACAACAGAACATATGCTAGTTTTCTCTCTTCATTGTATATCGGATTTCGATAGAATGCAGTGGATGCAATGCAGTGCAACAGTGAATAGTTTGTATGTGATTCTTTAAAGCACAAACGGATTGAGTTAGATCATGCATGCAATGCAACAACACTTTTATGTGTTATCTCGTCATTGCACAATGGAATAGGTTGGTTCTTGTATACAGTGCAATGAAACAGAGCATATGTTATTCTTCAGTGCACAAAGGATTAGCTAGGTTTTGTATGTAATACAATCCAACAGCACACATGTTGTGTCATCTCTTTAATGTACAAAATGGAATGTTAAAGTTCGAAGACTTTGGCCAGAAATATTTTCAGTAAGTCAAATATGGACTAAAGTATGGCTGATCAAATGTAATCAATGAGTATGCGTAATGTGTTCAAGATCAAGGTTTCTTTGGTCTAAAATATGTTCAGAACGACAAATATGAACTTCCAAATGTACTTAGTTTGGCCTATAATATGGTCAGTATGTCAAATATGCACTACTATCTGGCCAATGTGTCATCAAAATGAGTAAATAAAAACGATGTAAGGAAAGTTAAAGTTCAAGGAATCTAGCCAGAAATTGTTAAGGAGGTGTATAATGGACAACTGTCTGGGTAATGTAACAACAATAGAGTCAAAAAAGTATGTTTGGAAAGTTAAAGCTGGAACACTGTTTGGCCAGAAATATGTTCAGTGGGTCAAAAATGGACTACTCTAGGCTTGATGAAACATCAAAAGGTCTCAATGAAAATGTACGAAATATTCGAGATTTAGGACCTTTGGGTCTACAATATGGTCAGTAGGTCAAATATGCCCTACTGTCTGGCTAATGTAACATCATAATGAGTCAAAACTTTTATATGGAATGTTAAACTTTGAAAACTCCTTGCCAGACATATTTTCAACTGTTTGAATATGAACTAATGTATGGCTGATGAAACATCAGTAGGAGTCAATTGAGATGGAATGAAACGTTCAAGAATGGTGACTCATTGGTCTATAATATATTCATTAGGTCAAATGTCGATTAACTGTCTGGCTAATGAAACATCAAACATATGTATGTAGGGAAAGCAAGATTTTGAAGTTTCCTTACCTGGAAATATGTTTAATTGTTCAAACATGGACCAAGTATGGTTGATAAACCATCAAAAGGTGTCAATGAGAATGTACTAAATGATCAAGATTGAGGACTCTTTGGCCTATAATATGGTCAGTAGGTGAAATATGCACTACGGACTGGCTAATGCAACAACAATAGAGTCAAAAAGTATGTTTGGAAAGTTAAAGCTGGAACACTCTTTGGCCAGAAATATGTTCAGTGGGTCAAAAATGGACTACTCTAGGCTTGATGAAACATCTAAAGGTCTCAATGAGAATGTACAAAATGTTCAAGATTTAGGACCGTTGGGTCTACAATATGGTCAGTAGGTCAAATATGCACTACTGTCTGTCTAATGCAATATCATAATGAGTCAAAAAGATTATATGGAATGTTAAAATTTGAAAACTTTTTGGCCAGACGTATGTTCAATAGGTCAAATATGAACTACTCTATGGTTCATGAAACATCAATAGGAGTCAATGAGTATGTATAAAATGCTTAAGTTTGTGGGCACTTTGGCCTATAATATATACAGTAGGTCAAATATGGACTACTCTCTGGCTAATACAACATAATTATGAGTCAAAAAGTTTTAATGGAATGTTGAGGTTCGAAAACTCTTTGGCCAGAAATATGTTCAATAGTTCAAGTATAAACTACAGTATGGCTAATGAAACATCAATAGGAGTCATTGAGTAGGCAAGAAATGTTCAAGATTGAGGACTCTTTGGTCTAATATATTCAGTAGGCATAATATCAATTGACTGTCTGACTGAGGAAACATCAAAGTACGTATGGAAAGTAAGAGTTTGAAAGTTCATTCGCCGGAAATTTGTTCAATTGAACAAATATGGACTACTATATGGTTGATGAACCATAAAGAGGTGTCAATGAGAATGTATGAAATATACAAGATTGAGGACTCTTTGGTCTATAATATAGTCAGTACATCAAGTATCCTCTACTGTCTGACTAATGTATCATCAAAATGAGTTAAAAAGTATATATGGAAAGTTAAAGTTCGAGGACTCTTTGGCCAGAAATATTTTCAGTTGGTCAAATATGGACTACACTCTGGCTAATGTTACATCATAATGTTTCAAAAAGTTTATATGGAATGTTAAAGTTCGAAAACTCTTTGGCCAGAAATATATTCAACAGTTTGAAATGAACTACTGTATGGCTAATGAAACAACAATAGGAGTCAATGAGAAGGCATGAAATGTTCAAGATTGATGACTCTTTGGTCTATAACATATTCAGTAGGTCAAATGTCAATTAACTGTCTGGCTAATGAAACATCAAACATAACAAGTATGTATGGAAAGTAAGAGTTTGAAGTTTCTTTGCCCGGAAATATGTTTAATTAGTCAAATATGGAACAACTATGGTTCATGAACCCAACAAAAGCTGTCAATGAAAACGTACGAAAAGATCAAGATTGAGGACTCTTTAGCCTATAATATAGTCAGTAGGTCAAATATGCACTACTGTCTGGCTAATGCAACATCATAATGAGTCAAAAAGTTTATATGGAATGTTAAAATTTGAAAACTCTTTGGCCAGACATATGTTCAATAGGTAAAATATGAACTACTGTATGGTTAATGAAACATCAATAGGAGTCAATAAGTATGTATAAAATGCTCAAGTTTTTGAGCTCTTTGCCCTATAATATGTTCAGTAGGTCAAATATGGACTACTGTCTGGCTAATGCAACATCAAAATCAGTCAAAAAGTTTATATGGAATGTTAAAATTTGAAAATTCTTCCAAATATACTTAGTTTGGCCTATAATATGGTCCGTAGGTCAAATATGCACTACGGTCTGGCTAATGCAACATCATAATGAGTCAAAAAGTTTATATGGAATGTTAAAAGTTGAAAACTCTTTGGCCAGACATATGTTCAATAGGTCAAATATGAACTACTGTATGGTTGATGAAACATCAATAGGAGTCAATGAGTATGTATAAAATGCTAACGTTTGTGGGCTCTTTGCCCTATAATATATTCAGTAGGTCAAATATGGACTACTGTCTGGCTAATGCAACATCATAATGAGTCAAAAAGTTTATATGGAATGTTAAAATTTGAAAACTCTTTGGCCAGAAAAAATCAATTGACTGTCTGGCTGAGGAAACATCAAAATATGTATGGAAAGTAAGAGTTTTAAGATTCTTTGACCGGTCATATGTTCAATTGATCAAATATGGACTACTATATGGTTGATGAACGATAAAATGGTGTCAATGAGAATGTATGAAATGTTCAAGATTGAGGGCTCTCTGGTCTATAATATTGTCAGTAGATCAAATATGCACTACTGTCTGACTAATGTATCTTCAAAATGAGTTAAAAAGTAGGTATGGAAAATTAAAGTTTGAGGACTCTTTGGCCAGATATATGTTCAATTGGTCAAATATGGACTACTATATGGTTGATGAAACATCAATAGGAGTCAATAAGTATATATGAAATATTCAAGATTAAAGACTCTTTGGCCTATCATATGTTCAGAAGGTCAAATATGGACTACACTCTGGCTAATGTTACATCATAATGATTTAAAAAGTTTATATGGAATGTTAAAGTTCGAAAACTCTTTGGCCAGAAATATATTCAACAGATTGAATATGAACTACTGTATGGCTAATGAAACAACAATAGGAGTCAATGAGAAGGCATGAAATGTTCAAGATTGATGACTCTTTGGTCTATAACATATTCAGTAGGTCAAATGTCAATTAACTGTCTGGCTAATGAAACATCAAACATAACAAGTATGTACGGAAAGTAAGAGTTTGAAGTTTCTTTGCCCGGAAATATGTTTAATTGGTCAAATATGGAACAACTACGGTTGATGAACCCAACAAAAGGTGTCAATGAAAACGTACGAAAAGATCAAGATTGAGGACTCTTTAGCCTATAATATAGTCAGTAGGTCAAATATGCACTACTGTCTGGCTAATGCAACATCATAATGAGTCAAAAAGTTTATATGGAATGTTGAAATTTGAAAACTCTTTGGCCAGACATATGTTCAATAGATCAAATATGAACTACTGTATGGTTGATGAAACATCAATAGGAGAAAAAGAGTATGTATAAAATGCTAAAGCTTCTGGGCTCTTTCCACTATCATATATTCAGTAGGTCAAATATGGACTACTCTCTGGCTAATGCAACATCATAATGAGTGAAAAAGTTTATATGGAATGTTAAAATTTGAAAACTCTTTGGCCAGAAAAAATCAATTGACTGTCTGGCTGAGGAAACATCAAAATATGTATGGAAAGTAAGAGTTTTAAGATTCTTTGACCGGTCATATGTTCAATTGATCAAATATGGACTACTATATGGTTGATGAACGATAAAAAGGTGTCAATGAGAATGCATGAAATGTTCAAGATTGAGGGCTCTTTAGCCTATAATATAGTCAGTAGGTCAAATATGCACTACTGTCTGGCTAATGCAACATCATAATGAGTCAAAAAGTTTATATGGAATGTTAAAATTTGAAAATTCTTCTAAATATACTTAGTTTGGCCTATAATATGGTCCGTAGGTCAAACATGCACTACGGTCTGGCTAATGCAACATCATAATGAGACAAAAACTTTATATGGAATGATACATTTTGAAAACTCTTTGGCCAGAAATATGTTCAGTTGGTCAAATTTGGACTACTACATTGATTGATGAACCATCAAAAGTTGTCTATGAGAATGTACGAAATGTTCAAGATCGAGGACTCTTTGGCATATAATATGGTCAGTAGGTCAAATATGCACTATTGTCTGGTTAATGTGTCATCAAAATGAGTAAAACAACGATGTAAGGAAAGTTAAAGTTCAAGGAATCTGGCCAGAAATGTGTTTGGTAGGCGTAAAATGGACTATTGTCTGGGTAATGTAACATCAATAGATTCAAAAAGTATGTTTGGAAAGTTAAAGCTGGAACACTCTTTGGCCAGAAATATGTTCAGTGGGTCAAAAATGGACTACTCTAGGCTTGATGAAACATCAAAAGTTCTCAATGAGAATGTACGAAATGTTCAAGATTTAGGACTTTTGGGTCTATAATATGGTCAGTAGGTCAAATATGCACTACTGTCTGGCTAATGCAACATCATAATGAGTCAAAAAGTTTTCATGGAATGTTGACGTTGAAAAACTCTTTGGCCAGAAATATGTTCAGTGGGTCAAAAATGGACTACTCTAGGCTTGATGAAACATTAAAAGTTCTCAATGAGAATGTATGAAATGTTCAAGATTTAGGACTTTTGGATCAATAATATGGTCAGTAGGTCAAATATGCACTACTGTCTGGCTAATGCAACTTCATAATTAGTCAAAAAGATTATATGGAATATTAAGATTTGAAGACTCTTTGGCCAGACGTATGTTCAGTAGGTCAAATATGAACTACTGTATGGTTGATGAAACATCAATAGGAGTTAAGGAGTATGTATAAAATGCTTCAGTTTGTGGGCTGTTTGCCCTATAATATATACAGTAGGTCAAATATGCACTACTGTCTGGCTAATACAACATCATAATGAGTCAAAAAGTTTTCATTGAATGTTGAGGTTGGAAAACTCTTTGGCCAGAAAAATATTCAACTGTTTGAATATGAACTACTGTATGGCCGATGAAACATCAATAGGAGTCAATGAGAAGGCATGAAACGTTCAAGACTGGTGACTCTTTGGTCTATAACATATTCAGTAGGTCAAATCTCGATTAACTGTCTGACTAATGAAACATCACACATAACAAGTATGTATGGAAAGTAAGATTTTGAAGTTTCTTTGCCCGGAAATATGTTTAATTGGTCAAATATGGAACAACTATGGTTGATGAACTACTACATTGGTTGATGAACCATCAAAAGTTGTCAATGAGAATGTACGAAATGTTCAAGATTGAGGACACTTTGGCCTATAATATGGTCAGTAGGTCAAATATGCACTACTGTCTGGTTAATGTGTCATCAAAAAAAGTAAAATGGACTATTGTCTGGGTAATATAAAATCAATAGATTCAAAAAGTATGTTTGGAAAGTTAAAGCTGGAACACTCTTTGGCCAGAAATATGTTCAGTGGGTCAAAAATGGACTACTCTAGGCTTGATGAAACATCAAAAGGTCTCAATGAGAATGTAGGAAATGTTGAAGATTTAGGACTTTTGGGTCTATAATATGGTCAGTAGGTCAAATATGCACTAATGTATGGTTGATGAAACATCAATAGGAGTCAATGAGTATGTATAAAATGCTAAAGTTTGTGGGCTCTTTGCTCTATAATATATTCAGTAGGTCAAATATGGACTACTGTCTGGCTAATGCAACATCATAATGAGTCAAAAAGTTTTCATGGAATGTTGAAGTCGAAAAACTCTTTGGCCAGAAATATATTCAACTGTTTGAATATGAACTACTGTATGGCCGATGAAACATCAATAGGAGTCAATGAGAAGGCATGAAATGTTCAAGACTGGTGACTCTTTGGTCTATAATATATTCAGTAGGTCAAATGTCGATTAACTGTCTGGCTAATGAAACATCAAACATAACAAGTATGTATGGAAAGCAAGAGTTTGAAGTTTCTTTGCCCCGGAAATATGATTAATTGGTCAAATATGGACCAAATATGGTTGATGAACCATCAAAAGGTGTCAATGAGAATGTACGAAATGTTCAAGATTGAGGAGACTTTGGCCTATAATATGGTCAGTAGGTCAAATATGCACTACTGTCTGGCAAATATAACATCATAATGAGTCAAAAAGTTTTCATGGAATGCTAAAATTTGAAAACTCTTCCAAATATACTTAGTTTGGCCTATAATATGGTCCGTAGGTCAAATATGCACTACGGTCTGGCTAATGCAACATCATAATGAGTCAAAAAGTTTATATGGAATGTTAAAATTTGAAAAATCTTTGGCCAGACATATGTTCAATAGGTCAAATATGAACTACTGTATGGTTGATGAAACATCAATAGGAGTCAATGAGTATGTATAAAATGCTAACGTTTGTGGGCTCTTTGCCCTATAATATATTCAGTAGGTCAAAAATGGACTACTGTCTGGCTAATGCAACATCATAATGAGTCAAAAAGTTTATATGGAATGTTAAAATTTGAAAACTCTTTGGCCAGAAAAAATCAATTGACTGTCTGGCTGAGGAAACATCAATATATGTATGGAAAGTAAGAGTTTTAAGATTCTTTGACCGGTCATATGTTCAATTGATCAAATATGGACTACTATATGGTTGATGAACCATAAAAAGGTGTCAATGAGAATGTATGAAATGTTCAAGATTGAGGGCTCTCTGGTCTATAATATTTTCAGTAGATCAAATATGCACTACTGTCTGACTAATGTATCTTCAAAATGAATTAAAAAGTAGGTATGGAAAATTAAAGTTTGAGGACTCTTTGGCCAGATATATGTTCAATTGGTCAACTATGGACTACTATATGGTTGATGAAACATCAATAGGAGTCAATGAGTATATATGAAATATTCAAGATTAAAGACTCTTTGGCCTATAATATGTTCAAAAGGTCAAATATGGACTACACTCTGGCTAATGTTACATCATAATGATTCAAAAAGTTTACATGGAATGTTAAAGTTCGAAAACTCTTTGGCCAGAAATATATTCAACAGTTTGAATATGAACTACTGTATGGCTAATGAAACAACAATAGGAGTCAATGAGAAGGCATGAAATGTTCAAGATTGATGACTCTTTGGTCTATAACATATTCAGTAGCTCAAATGTCAATTAACTGTCTGGCTAATGAAACATCAAACATAACAAGTATGTATGGAAAGTAAGACTTTTGAAGTTTCTTTGCCCGGAAATATGTTTAATTGGTCAAATATGGAACAACTATGGTTGATGAACCCAACAAAATGTGTCAATGAGAACGTACGAAAAGATCAAGTTTGAGGACTCTTTAGCCTATAATATGGTCAGTAGGTCAAATATGCACTACTGTCTGGCTAATGCAACATCATAATGAGTCAAAACGTTTATATGGAATGTTAAAATTTGAAAACTGTTTGGCAAGAAGTCTGTTCAATAGTTCAAATATGAACCACTGTATGGTTGATGAAACATCAATAGGAGTCTTTGAGTATGTATAAAATGTTCAAGTTTCAGGGCTCTTTGCCCTATAATGTATACAGTAGGTCAAATATGCACTACTGTCTGACTAATGTATCATCAAAATGAGTTAAAAAGTATTTATGGAAAGTTAAAGCTCAAGGACTCTTTGGCCTATAAAGTGTTCAATAGGTCAAATATGGACTACACTCTTCCTAATGTTACTTCCAGAGGAGTCAAAAGGCATGAATGGAATGTTAAAGTTCGAAGACTATTTGGCCAGAAATATTTTCAATAAGTCAAATATGGACTACTGTATGGCTGATGAAACATCAAAAGGAATCAATGAGTATGCATAATGTGTTCAAGATCAAGGTTTCTTTGGTCTGAAATATGTTAAGAACTACAAATATGAACTTCCAAATATACTTAGTTTGGCCAGTAATGTGGTCAGTATGTCAAATATGCACTGTTGTCTGGTTAATGTGTCATCAAAATGAGTAAAAAAACGATGTAAGGAAAGTTAAAGTTCAAGGAATCTGGCCAGAATTGTGTTCAGTAGGTGTATAAAGGACTACTGTCTGGGTAAAGTAGCAACAATAGATTCAAAAAGTATGTTTGGAAAGTTAAAGCTGGAACACTCTTTGGCCAGAAATATGTTCAGTGGGTCAAAAATGGACTACTCTAGGCTTGATGAAACATCAAAAGTTCTCAATGAGAATGTACGAAATGTTGAAGATTTAGGACTTCTGGGTCTATAATATGGTCAGTAGGTCAAATATGCACTACTGTCTGGCTAATGCAACATCATAATGAGTCAAAAAGATTATATGGAATGTTAAAATTTGAAAACTCTTTGGCCAGCCGTATGTTCAATAGGTCAAATATGAACTACTGTATGGTTGATGAAACATCAATAGGAGTTAAGGAGTATGTATAAAATCTATAATATGGTCAGCAGGTCAAATATGCACTACTGTCTGGCTATTACAACATCATAATGAGTCAAAAAGTTTTTATGGAATGTTGAGGTTGGAAAACTCTTTAGCCAGAAATATATTCAACTGTTTGAAGATGAACTACTGTATGGCTGATGAAACATCAATAGGAGTCAATGAGAAGGCATGAAATGTTCAAGACTGGTGACTCTTTGGTCTATAATATATTCAGTAGGTCAAATGTCGATTAACTGTCTGGCTAATGAAACATCAAACATAACAAGTATGTATGGAAAGCAAGAGTTTGAAGTTTCTTTGCCCGGAAATATGTTTAATTGGTCAAATATGGACCAAATATAGTTGATGAACCATCAAAAGGTGTCAATGAGAATGTACGAAATGATCAAGATTGAGGACTCTTTGGCCTATAATATGGTCAGTAGGTCAAATATGCACTACTGTCTGGCAAATATAACATCATAATGAGTCAAAAAGTGTTCATGGAATGTTAAAATTTGAAAACTCTTCCAAATATACTTAGTTTGGCCTATAATATGGTCCGTAGGTCAAATATGCACTACTGTCTGGCTAATGCAACATCATAATGAGTCAAAAAGTTTATATGGAATGTTAAAATTTGAAAACTCTTTGGCCAGAAAAAATCAATTGACTGTCTGGCTGAGGAAACATCAATATATGTATGGAAAGTAAGAGTTTTAAGATTCTTTGACCGGTCATATGTTCAATTGATCAAATATGGACTACTATATGGTTGATGAACCATAAAAAGGTGTCAATGAGAATGTATGAAATGTTCAAGATTGAGGGCTCTCTGGTCTATAATATTTTCAGTAGATCAAATATGCACTACTGTCTGACTAATGTATCTTCAAAATGAATTAAAAAGTAGGTATGGAAAATTAAAGTTTGAGGACTCTTTGGCCAGATATATGTTCAATTGGTCAACTATGGACTACTATATGGTTGATGAAACATCAATAGGAGTCAATGAGTATATATGAAATATTCAAGATTAAAGACTCTTTGGCCTATAATATGTTCAAAAGGTCAAATATGGACTACACTCTGGCTAATGTTACATCATAATGATTCAAAAAGTTTATATGGAATGTTAAAGTTCGAAAACTCTTTGGCCAGAAATATATTCAACAGTTTGAATATGAACTACTGTATGGCTAATGAAACATCAATAGGAGTCAATGAGAAGGCATGAAATGTTCAAGATTGATGACTCTTTGGTCTATAACATATTCAGTAGGTCAAATGTCAATTAACTGTCTGGCTAATGAAACATCAAACATAACAAGTATGTATGGAAAGTAAGACTTTTGAAGTTTCTTTGCCCGGAAATATGTTTAATTGGTCAAATATGGAACAACTATGGTTGATGAACCCAACAAAATGTGTCAATGAGAACGTACGAAAAGATCAAGTTTGAGGACTCTTTAGCCTATAATATGGTCAGTAGGTCAAATATGCACTACTGTCTGGCTAATGCAACATCATAATGAGTCAAAAAGTTTATATGGAATGTTAAAATTTGAAAACTGTTTGGCAAGAAGTCTGTTCAATAGTTCAAATATGAACCACTGTATGGTTGATGAAACATCAATAGGAGTCTTTGAGTATGTATAAAATGTTCAAGTTTCAGGGCTCTTTGCCCTATAATGTATACAGTAGGTCAAATATGCACTACTGTCTGACTAATGTATCATCAAAATGAGTTAAAAAGTATTTATGGAAAGTTAAAGCTCAAGGACTCTTTGGCCTATAAAGTGTTCAATAGGTCGAATATGGACTACACTCTTCCTAATGTTACTTCCAGAGGAGTCAAAAGGCATGAATGGAATGTTAAAGTTCGAAGACTATTTGGCCAGAAATATTTTCAATAAGTCAAATATGGACTACTGTATGGCTGATGAAACATCAAAAGGAATCAATGAGTATGCATAATGTGTTCAAGATCAAGGTTTCTTTGGTCTGAAATATGTTAAGAACTACAAATATGAACTTCCAAATATACTTAGTTTGGCCAATAATGTGGTCAGTATGTCAAATATGCACTGTTGTCTGGTTAATGTGTCATCAAAATGAGTAAAAAAACGATGTAAGGAAAGTTAAAGTTCAAGGAATCTGGCCAGAATTGTGTTCAGTAGGTGTATAATGGACTACTGTCTGGGTAAAGTAGCAACAATAGATTCAAAAAGTATGTTTGGAAAGTTAAAGCTGGAACACTCTTTGGCCAGAAATATGTTCAGTGGGTCAAAAATGGACTACTCTAGGCTTGATGAAACATCAAAAGTTCTCAATGAGAATGTATGAAATGTTGAAGATTTAGGACTTTTGGGTCTATAATATGGTCAGTAGGTCAAATATGCACTACTGTCTGGCTAATGCAACATCATAATGAGTCAAAAAGATTATATGGAATGTTAAAATTTGAAAACTCTTTGGCCAGCCGTATGTTCAATAGGTCAAATATGAACTACTGTATGGTTGATGAAACATCAATAGGAGTTAAGGAGTATGTATAAAATCTATAATATGGTCAGCAGGTCAAAAATGCACTACTGTCTGGCTATTACAACATCATAATGAGTCAAAAAGTTTTTATGGAATGTTGAGGTTGGAAAACTCTTTAGCCAGAAATATATTCAACTGTTTGAAGATGAACTACTGTATGGCTGATGAAACATCAATAGGAGTCAATGAGAAGGCATGAAATGTTCAAGACTGGTGACTCTTTGGTCTATAATATATTCAGTAGGTCAAATGTCGATTAACTGTATGGCTAATGAAACATCAAACATAACAAGTATGTATGGAAAGCAAGAGTTTGAAGTTTCTTTGCCCGGAAATATGTTTAATTGGTCAAATATGGACCAAATATAGTTGATGAACCATCAAAAGGTGTCAATGAGAATGTACGAAATGATCAAGATTGAGGACTCTTTGGCCTATAATATGGTCAGTAGGTCAAATATGCACTACTGTCTGGCAAATATAACATCATAATGAGTCAAAAAGTGTTCATGGAATGTTAAAATTTGAAAACTCTTCCAAATATACTTAGTTTGGCCTATAATATGGTCCGTAGGTCAAATATGCACTA
The DNA here is from genome assembly GCA_037950675.1 of Hypophthalmichthys molitrix. NCBI lineage: Eukaryota > Metazoa > Chordata > Actinopteri > Cypriniformes > Xenocyprididae > Hypophthalmichthys > Hypophthalmichthys molitrix. The sequence goes on from CM075510.1 coordinate 12,997,495, forward strand.
CTGTCTGGCTAATGCAACATCATAATGAGTCAAAAAGTTTATATGGAATGTTAAAATTTGAAAACTCTTTGGCCAGAAAAAATCAATTGACTGTCTGGCTGAGGAAACATCAATATATGTATGGAAAGTAAGAGTTTTAAGATTCTTTGACCGGTCATATGTTCAATTGATCAAATATGGACTACTATATGGTTGATGAACCATAAAAAGGTGTCAATGAGAATGTATGAAATGTTCAAGATTGAGGGCTCTCTGGTCTATAATATTTTCAGTAGATCAAATATGCACTACTGTCTGACTAATGTATCTTCAAAATGAATTAAAAAGTAGGTATGGAAAATTAAAGTTTGAGGACTCTTTGGCCAGATATATGTTCAATTGGTCAACTATGGACTACTATATGGTTGATGAAACATCAATAGGAGTCAATGAGTATATATGAAATATTCAAGATTAAAGACTCTTTGGCCTATAATATGTTCAAAAGGTCAAATATGGACTACACTCTGGCTAATGTTACATCATAATGATTCAAAAAGTTTACATGGAATGTTAAAGTTCGAAAACTCTTTGGCCAGAAATATATTCAACAGTTTGAATATGAACTACTGTATGGCTAATGAAACAACAATGAGTCAATGAGAAGGCATGAAATGTTCAAGATTGATGACTCTTTGGTCTATAACATATTCAGTAGGTCAAATGTCAATTAACTGTCTGGCTAATGAAACTTCAAACATAACAAGTATGTATGGAAAGTAAGACTTTTGAAGTTTCTTTGCCCGGAAATATGTTTAATTGGTCAAATATGGAACAACTATGGTTGATGAACCCAACAAAATGTGTCAATGAGAACGTACGAAAAGATCAAGTTTGAGGACTCTTTAGCCTATAATATGGTCAGTAGGTCAAATATGCACTACTGTCTGGCTAATGCAACATCATAATGAGTCAAAACGTTTATATGGAATGTTAAAATTTGAAAACTGTTTGGCAAGAAGTCTGTTCAATAGTTCAAATATGAACCACTGTATGGTTGATGAAACATCAATAGGAGTCTTTGAGTATGTATAAAATGTTCAAGTTTCAGGGCTCTTTGCCCTATAATGTATACAGTAGGTCAAATATGCACTACACTCTGGCTAATGTTACATCATAATGATTCAAAAAGTTTATATGGAATGTTAAAGTTCGAAAACTCTTTGGCCAGAAATATATTCAACAGTTTGAATATGAACTACTGTATGGCTAATGAAACATCAATAGGAGTCAATGAGAAGGCATGAAATGTTCAAGATTGATGACTCTTTGGTCTATAACATATTCAGTAGGTCAAATGTCAATTAACTGTCTGGCTAATGAAACATCAAACATAACAAGTATGTATGGAAAGTAAGACTTTTGAAGTTTCTTTGCCCGGAAATATGTTTAATTGGTCAAATATGGAACAACTATGGTTGATGAACCCAACAAAATGTGTCAATGAGAACGTACGAAAAGATCAAGTTTGAGGACTCTTTAGCCTATAATATAAGTAGGTCAAATATGCACTACTGTCTGGCTAATGCAACATCATAATGAGTCAAAAAGTTTATATGGAATGTTAAAATTTGAAAACTGTTTGGCAAGAAGTCTGTTCAATAGTTCAAATATGAACTACTGTATGGTTGAAGAAACATCAATAGGAGTCTTTGAGTATATATAAAATGCTCAAGTTTCAGGGCTCTTTGCCCTATAATGTATACAGTAGGTCAAATATGCACTACTGTCTGACTAATGTATCATCAAAATGAGTTAAAAAGTATTCATGGAAAGTTAAAACTCAAGGACTCTTTGGCCTATAAAGTGTTCAATAGGTCGAATATGGACTACACACTTCCTAATGTTACTTCCAGAGGAGTCAAAAGGCATGAATGGAATGTTAAAGTTCGAAGACTATTTGGCCAGAAATATTTTCATTAAGTCAAATATGGACTACTGTATGGCTGATGAAACATCAAAAGGAATCAATGAGTATGCATAATGTGTTCAAGATCAAGGTTTCTTTGGTCTGAAATATGTTCAGAACTACAAATATGAACTTCCAAATATACTTAGTTTGGCCAATAATATGGTCAGTATGTCAAATATGCACTATTGTCTGGTTAATGTGTCATCAAAATGAGTAAAAAAACGATGTAAGGAAAGTTAAAGTTCAAGGAATCTGGCCAGAAATGTGTTCAGTAGGTGTATAATGGACTACTGTCTGGGTAAAGTAACATCAATAGATTCAAAAATTATGTTTGGAAAGTTAAAGCTGGAACACTCTTTGGCCAGAAATATGTTCAGTGGGTCAAGACATATGTTCAATAGATCAAATATGGTCAACTGTATGGTTGATGAAACATCAATAGGAGTCAATGAGTATGTATAAAATGCTCAAGTTTGTGGGCTCTTTGCCCTATAATATATACAGTAGGTCAAACATGGACTACTGTCTGGCTAATACAACATCATGAGTCAAAAAGTTTTCATGGAATGATGAGGTTCGAAAACTCTTTGGCTAGAAATATGTTCAACAGTTCAAGTATAATCTACAGTATGGCTGATGAAACATCAATAGGAGTCATTGAGTAGGCATGAAAGGTTCAAGATTGAGGACTCTTTAGTCTATAATATATTCAGTAGGCAAAATATCAATTGACTGTCTGGCTGAGGAAACATCAAAGTATGTATGGAAAGTAAGAGTTTGAAAGTTTGTTCGCCGGACATATGTTCAGTTGATCAAATATGGACTACTATATATGGTTGAAGAAACATAAAAAGGTGTCAATGAGAATGTATGAAATGTTCAAGATTGAGGACTCTTTGGTCTATAATATGGTCAGTAGTTCAAATATGCTCTACTGTCTGACTAATGTATCATCAAAATGAGTTAAAAAGTATATATGGAAAGTTAAAGTTCGAGGACTCTTTGGCCAGAAATATGTTCAGTTGGTCAAATATGGACTACAGTCTTGCTAATGTTACATCATGATGAGTCAAAAAGTTTATATGGAATGTTAAAGTTCGAAAACTTTGACCAGAAATGTATTCAACTGTTTGAATATGAACTACTGTATGGCTGATGAAACATCAATAGGAGTCAATGAGAAGGCATGAAACAATCAAGACTGGTGACTCTTTGGTCTATAACATATTCAGTAGGTCAAATGTCAATTAACTGTCTGGCTAATGAAACATCAAACATAACAAGTATGTATGGAAAGTAAGACTTTTGAAGTTTCTTTGCCCGGAAATATGTTTAATTGGTCAAATATGGAACAACTACGGTTGATGAACCCAACAAAATGTGTCAATGAGAACGTACGAAAAGATCAAGTTTGAGGACTCTTTAGCCTATAATATAAGTAGGTCAAATATGCACTACTGTCTGGCTAATGCAACATCATAATGAGTCAAAAAGTTTATATGGAATGTTAAAATTTGAAAACTGTTTGGCAAGAAGTCTGTTCAATAGTTCAAATATGAACTACTGTATGGTTGAAGAAACATCAATAGGAGTCTTTGAGTATATATAAAATGCTCAAGTTTCAGGGCTCTTTGCCCTATAATGTATACAGTAGGTCAAATATGCACTACTGTCTGACTAATGTATCATCAAAATGAGTTAAAAAGTATTCATGGAAAGTTAAAACTCAAGGACTCTTTGGCCTATAAAGTGTTCAATAGGTCGAATATGGACTACACACTTCCTAATGTTACTTCCAGAGGAGTCAAAAGGCATGAATGGAATGTTAAAGTTCGAAGACTATTTGGCCAGAAATATTTTCATTAAGTCAAATATGGACTACTGTATGGCTGATGAAACATCAAAAGGAATCAATGAGTATGCATAATGTGTTCAAGATCAAGGTTTCTTTGGTCTGAAATATGTTCAGAACTACAAATATGAACTTCCAAATATACTTAGTTTGGCCAATAATATGGTCAGTATGTCAAATATGCACTATTGTCTGGTTAATGTGTCATCAAAATGAGTAAAAAAACGATGTAAGGAAAGTTAAAGTTCAAGGAATCTGGCCAGAAATGTGTTCAGTAGGTGTATAATGGACTACTGTCTGGGTAAAGTAACATCAATAGATTCAAAAATTATGTTTGGAAAGTTAAAGCTGGAACACTCTTTGGCCAGAAATATGTTCAGTGGGTCAAGACATATGTTCAATAGATCAAATATGGTCAACTGTATGGTTGATGAAACATCAATAGGAGTCAATGAGTATGTATAAAATGCTCAAGTTTGTGGGCTCTTTGCCCTATAATATATACAGTAGGTCAAACATGGACTACTGTCTGGCTAATACAACATCATGAGTCAAAAAGTTTTCATGGAATGATGAGGTTCGAAAACTCTTTGGCTAGAAATATGTTCAACAGTTCAAGTATAATCTACAGTATGGCTGATGAAACATCAATAGGAGTCATTGAGTAGGCATGAAAGGTTCAAGATTGAGGACTCTTTAGTCTATAATATATTCAGTAGGCAAAATATCAATTGACTGTCTGGCTGAGGAAACATCAAAGTATGTATGGAAAGTAAGAGTTTGAAAGTTTGTTCGCCGGACATATGTTCAGTTGATCAAATATGGACTACTATATATGGTTGAAGAAACATAAAAAGGTGTCAATGAGAATGTATGAAATGTTCAAGATTGAGGACTCTTTGGTCTATAATATGGTCAGTAGTTCAAATATGCTCTACTGTCTGACTAATGTATCATCAAAATGAGTTAAAAAGTATATATGGAAAGTTAAAGTTCGAGGACTCTTTGGCCAGAAATATGTTCAGTTGGTCAAATATGGACTACAGTCTTGCTAATGTTACATCATGATGAGTCAAAAAGTTTATATGGAATGTTAAAGTTCGAAAACTTTGACCAGAAATGTATTCAACTGTTTGAATATGAACTACTGTATGGCTGATGAAACATCAATAGGAGTCAATGAGAAGGCATGAAACAATCAAGACTGGTGACTCTTTGGTCTATAACATATTCAGTAGGTCAAATGTCAATTAACTGTCTGGCTAATGAAACATCAAACATAACAAGTATGTATGGAAAGTAAGACTTTTGAAGTTTCTTTGCCCGGAAATATGTTTAATTGGTCAAATATGGAACAACTATGGTTGATGAACCCAACAAAATGTGTCAATGAGAACGTACGAAAAGATCAAGTTTGAGGACTCTTTAGCCTATAATATAAGTAGGTCAAATATGCACTACTGTCTGGCTAATGCAACATCATAATGAGTCAAAAAGTTTATATGGAATGTTAAAATTTGAAAACTGTTTGGCAAGAAGTCTGTTCAATAGTTCAAATATGAACTACTGTATGGTTGAAGAAACATCAATAGGAGTCTTTGAGTATATATAAAATGCTCAAGTTTCAGGGCTCTTTGCCCTATAATGTATACAGTAGGTCAAATATGCACTACTGTCTGACTAATGTATCATCAAAATGAGTTAAAAAGTATTCATGGAAAGTTAAAACTCAAGGACTCTTTGGCCTATAAAGTGTTCAATAGGTCGAATATGGACTACACACTTCCTAATGTTACTTCCAGAGGAGTCAAAAGGCATGAATGGAATGTTAAAGTTCGAAGACTATTTGGCCAGAAATATTTTCATTAAGTCAAATATGGACTACTGTATGGCTGATGAAACATCAAAAGGAATCAATGAGTATGCATAATGTGTTCAAGATCAAGGTTTCTTTGGTCTGAAATATGTTCAGAACTACAAATATGAACTTCCAAATATACTTAGTTTGGCCAATAATATGGTCAGTATGTCAAATATGCACTATTGTCTGGTTAATGTGTCATCAAAATGAGTAAAAAAACGATGTAAGGAAAGTTAAAGTTCAAGGAATCTGGCCAGAAATGTGTTCAGTAGGTGTATAATGGACTACTGTCTGGGTAAAGTAACATCAATAGATTCAAAAATTATGTTTGGAAAGTTAAAGCTGGAACACTCTTTGGCCAGAAATATGTTCAGTGGGTCAAGACATATGTTCAATAGATCAAATATGGTCAACTGTATGGTTGATGAAACATCAATAGGAGTCAATGAGTATGTATAAAATGCTCAAGTTTGTGGGCTCTTTGCCCTATAATATATACAGTAGGTCAAACATGGACTACTGTCTGGCTAATACAACATCATGAGTCAAAAAGTTTTCATGGAATGATGAGGTTCGAAAACTCTTTGGCTAGAAATATGTTCAACAGTTCAAGTATAATCTACAGTATGGCTGATGAAACATCAATAGGAGTCATTGAGTAGGCATGAAAGGTTCAAGATTGAGGACTCTTTAGTCTATAATATATTCAGTAGGCAAAATATCAATTGACTGTCTGGCTGAGGAAACATCAAAGTATGTATGGAAAGTAAGAGTTTGAAAGTTTGTTCGCCGGACATATGTTCAGTTGATCAAATATGGACTACTATATATGGTTGAAGAAACATAAAAAGGTGTCAATGAGAATGTATGAAATGTTCAAGATTGAGGACTCTTTGGTCTATAATATGGTCAGTAGTTCAAATATGCTCTACTGTCTGACTAATGTATCATCAAAATGAGATAAAAAGTATATATGGAAAGTTAAAGTTCGAGGACTCTTTGGCCAGAAATATGTTCAGTTGGTCAAATATGGACTACAGTCTTGCTAATGTTACATCATGATGAGTCAAAAAGTTTATATGGAATGTTAAAGTTCGAAAACTTTGACCAGAAATGTATTCAACTGTTTGAATATGAACTACTGTATGGCTGATGAAACATCAATAGGAGTCAATGAGAAGGCATGAAACGATCAAGACTGGTGACTCTTTGGTCAATAATATGTTCAGTAGGTCAAATGTCGATTAACTGTCTGGCTAATGAAACATCAAACATAACAAGTATGTATGGAAAGCAAGAGTTTGAAGTATCTTTGCCCGTAAATATGTTTAATTGGTCAAATATGGACCAAATATGGTTGATGAACCATCAAAACGTGTCAATGAGAATGTACGAAATGATCAAGTTTGAGGACTTTGGCCTATAATATGGTCAGTAGGACAAATATGCACTACTGTCTGGCAAATATAACATTATAATGAGTCAAAAAGTTTATATGGAATGTTAAAATTTGAAAACTCTTCCAAATATACTTAGTTTGGCCTATTATATGGTCATTAGGTCAAATATGCACTACGGTCTGGCTAATGCAAAATCATAATGAGTCAAAAAGTTTTTATGGAATGTTAAAGTTCGACAACTCTTTGGCCAGAAATATGTTCAACAGTTCAAATACAAACTACTGTATGGCTCATGAAACATCAATAGGAGTCATTTAGTAGGCATGAAATGTTCACGATTGAGGACTCTTTGGTCTATAATATATTCAGTAGGCAAAATATCAATTGACTGTCTGGCTGAGGAAACATCAAAGTATGTATGGAAAGTAAGAGTTTGAAGATTCTTTGACCGGACATATGTTCAATTGATCAAATATGGACTACTATATGGTTGATGAACCATAAAAAAGTGTCAATGAGAATGTATGAAGTGTTCAAGATTGAGGGCTCTCTGGTCTATAATATGGTCAGTAGATCAAATATGCACTACTGTCTGACTAATGTATCATTAAAATGAGTTAAAAAGTAGGTATGGAAAATTAACGTTTGAGGACTCTTTGGCCAGATGTATGTTCAATTGGTCAAATATGGACTACTATATGGTTGATGAAACATCAATAGGAGTCAATGAGAAGTCATGAAATGTTCAAGATTGATGACTCTTTGGTCTATAACATATTCAGTAGATCAAATGTCAATTAACTGTCTGGCTAATGAAACATCAAACATAACAAGTATGTATGGAAAGTAAGAGTTTGAAGTTTCTTTGCCTGGAAATATGTTTAATTGGTCAAATATGGAACAAATATGGTTGATGAACCCAACAAAAGGTGTCAATGAGAATGTATGAAATGATCAAGGTTGAGGACTCTTTGGCCAGAAATGTGTTCATTTGGTCAAATATGGACTATTATATGGTTGATGAACCATCAAAAGTTGCCAATGAGAATGTACGAAATGTTCAAGACTGAGGACTCTTTGGCCTACAATAATGTCAGTAGGTCAAATATGCACTACTGTCTGACTAATGTATCATCAAAATGAGTTAAAAAGTATGTATGGAAATGTAAAGCTCGAGGACTCTTTGGCCTATAAAATGTTCAATAGGTCAAATATGGACTATACTCTTCCTAATGTTACTTCCAGAGGAGTCAAATGGTGTGCATGGAATGTTAAAGTTCGAAGACTATTTGACCAGAAATATTTTCAATAAGTCAAATATGGACTACTGTATGGCTGATGAATCAACAAAAGGAATCAATAAGTATGCATAATGTGTTCAAGATCAAGGGTTCTTTGGTCTGAAATATGTTCAGAACTACAAATATGAACTTCCAAATATACTAAGTTTGGCCTATAATATTGTCAGTATGTCAAATATGCATTACTGTCTGGCTAATGTGTCATCAAAATGAGTAAAAGAACGATGTAAGGAAAGTCAAAGTTCAAGGAATCTAGCCAGAAATGTGTTCACTAGGTGTATAATGGACTACTGTCTGGGTAATGTAACATCAAGTAGAGTCCAAAAGTAAAGTTAAAGCTGGAGCACTCTTTGGCCAGAAAAATGTTCAGTGGGTCAAAAATGGACTACTCTAGGTTTGATGAAACATCAAAAGATCTCTATGAGAATGTACGAAATGTTCAAGATTTAGGACCTTTGGGTCTATAATATGGTCAGTAGGTCAAAAATGCACTACTGTCTGGCTAATGCAACATCATAATGAGTCAAAAAGTTTATATGGAATGTTAAAATTTGAAAACTCTTTGGCAAGACATATATGTTCAATAGTTCAAATATGAACTACTGTTTGGTTGATGAAACATCAATAGGAGTCAAAGAGTATGTATAAAATGCTCAAGTTTGTGGGCTCTTTGCCCTATAATATATACAGTAGGTCAAATATGGACTACTGTCTGGCTAATGCAACATCATAATGAGTCAAAAAGATTTTATGGAATGTTAAAGTTCGACAACTCTTTGGCCAGAAATATGTTCAACAGTTCAAATACAAACTACTGTATGGCTCATGAAACATCAATAGGAGTCATTTAGTAGGCATGAAATGTTCACGATTGAGGACTCTTTGGTCTATAATATATTCAGTAGGCAAAATATCAATTGACTGTCTGGCTGAGGAAACATCAAAGTATGTATGGAAAGTAAGAGTTTGAAGATTCTTTGACCGGACATATGTTCAATTGATCAAATATGGACTACTATATGGTTGATGAACCATAAAAAAGTGTCAATGAGAATGTATGAAGTGTTCAAGATTGAGGGCTCTCTGGTCTATAATATGGTCAGTAGATCAAATATGCACTACTGTCTGACTAATGTATCATTAAAATGAGTTAAAAAGTAGGTATGGAAAATTAACGTTTGAGGACTCTTTGGCCAGATGTATGTTCAATTGGTCAAATATGGACTACTATATGGTTGATGAAACATCAATAGGAGTCAATGAGAAGTCATGAAATGTTCAAGATTGATGACTCTTTGGTCTATAACATATTCAGTAGATCAAATGTCAATTAACTGTCTGGCTAATGAAACATCAAACATAACAAGTATGTATGGAAAGTAAGAGTTTGAAGTTTCTTTGCCTGGAAATATGTTTAATTGGTCAAATATGGAACAAATATGGTTGATGAACCCAACAAAAGGTGTCAATGAGAATGTATGAAATGATCAAGGTTGAGGACTCTTTGGCCAGAAATGTGTTCATTTGGTCAAATATGGACTATTATATGGTTGATGAACCATCAAAAGTTGCCAATGAGAATGTACGAAATGTTCAAGACTGAGGACTCTTTGGCCTACAATAATGTCAGTAGGTCAAATATGCACTACTGTCTGACTAATGTATCATCAAAATGAGTTAAAAAGTATGTATGGAAATTTAAAGCTCGAGGACTCTTTGGCCTATAAAATGTTCAATAGGTCAAATATGGACTATACTCTTCCTAATGTTACTTCCAGAGGAGTCAAATGGTGTGCATGGAATGTTAAAGTTCGAAGACTATTTGACCAGAAATATTTTCAATAAGTCAAATATGGACTACTGTATGGCTGATGAATCAACAAAAGGAATCAATAAGTATGCATAATGTGTTCAAGATCAAGGGTTCTTTGGTCTGAAATATGTTCAGAACTACAAATATGAACTTCCAAATATACTAAGTTTGGCCTATAATATTGTCAGTATGTCAAATATGCATTACTGTCTGGCTAATGTGTCATCAAAATGAGTAAAAGAACGATGTAAGGAAAGTCAAAGTTCAAGGAATCTAGCCAGAAATGTGTTCACTAGGTGTATAATGGACTACTGTCTGGGTAATGTAACATCAAGTAGAGTCCAAAAGTAAAGTTAAAGCTGGAGCACTCTTTGGCCAGAAAAATGTTCAGTGGGTCAAAAATGGACTACTCTAGGTTTGATGAAACATCAAAAGATCTCTATGAGAATGTACGAAATGTTCAAGATTTAGGACCTTTGGGTCTATAATATGGTCAGTAGGTCAAAAATGCACTACTGTCTGGCTAATGCAACATCATAATGAGTCAAAAAGTTTATATGGAATGTTAAAATTTGAAAACTCTTTGGCAAGACATATATGTTCAATAGTTCAAATATGAACTACTGTTTGGTTGATGAAACATCAATAGGAGTCAAAGAGTATGTATAAAATGCTCAAGTTTGTGGGCTCTTTGCCCTATAATATATACAGTAGGTCAAATATGGACTACTGTCTGGCTAATGCAACATCATAATTAGTCAAAAAGATTTTATGGAATGTTAAAATTTGAAAACTCTTTGGCAAGACATATATGTTCAATAGTTCAAATATGAACTACTGTTTGGTTGATGAAACATCAATAGGAGTCAAAGAGTATGTATAAAATGCTCAAGTTTGTGGGCTCTTTGCCCTATAATATATACAGTAGGTCAAATATGGACTACTGTCTGGCTAATGCAACATCATAATTAGTCAAAAAGATTTTATGGAATGTTAAAATTTGAAAACTCTTTGGCAAGACATATATGTTCAATAGTTCAAATATGAACTACTGTTTGGTTGATGAAACATCAATAGGAGTCAAAGAGTATGTATAAAATGCTCAAGTTTGTGGGCTCTTTGCCCTATAATATATACAGTAGGTCAAATATGGACTACTGTCTGGCTAATGCAACATCATAATGAGTCAAAAAGATTTTATGGAATGTTGAGGTTCGAAAACTCTTTGGCCAGAAATATGTTCAACAGTTCAAGTATAAACTACAGTATGGCTGATGAAACATCAATAGGAGTCATTGAGTAGGCATGAAATGTTCAAGATTGAGGACTCTTTGATCTATAAAATGGTCAGTAGTTCAAATATGCTCTACTGTCTGACTAATGTATCATCAAAATGAGTTAAAAAGTGTGTAGAAAGTTAAACTTCGAGGATTCTTTGGCTAGAAGCATGTTCAATTGGTCAAATATGGACTACTATATGATTGATGAAACAATAATAGGAGTCAATGAGTATACATGAAATATTCAAGATTAAAGACTCTTTTGCTATTATATGATCAGTAGGTCCAATATGGACTACACTCTGGATAATGTTACATCAAAATGAGTCAAAAAGTTTATATGGAATATTAAAGTTCGAAAACTCTTTGGCCAGAAATATATTCAACAGTTTGAATATGAACTATTGTATGGCTGATGAAACATCAATAGGTGTCATTGAGTAGGCATGAAATGTTCAAGAATGAGGACTATTTGGTCTATATTATATTCAGTAGGCCAACAATCAGGTGACTTTCAGGCTGAGGAAACAACAAAGTATGTATGGAAAGTTAGATTTTGAAGATTCTTTGACAAGACATTTATTCAATTGATCAAATATGGACTACCATATGGTTGATGAACCATAAAAAAAGTTTGCATATTTTCTGGCTAGAAATCTGTTCATTTGGTCAAATGTGGACTATTGTATGGTTGATGAAACATCAAAAGGTGTCTATGAGAATGTACAAAATGTTCAAGATTGAAGACTCTTTGGTCTATAATATGGTCAGTAGGTCAATTATGCACAACTGTCTGGCTAAAGTAACAACATAATGAGTCAAAAAAATTAAATGGAATGTTAAAGTTCGGACTACTGTATGGTGGATGAAACATAAATGTAATTAATGCAATTATGGAAAGTGAAAGTTTGAAGATGCATTGGTAGGAAATATGTTCAATTGGTCAAATATGGACTACCGTATATTTAATGAAACATCAAACATAAATTAAGTATGTATGGAAAGTGAGAGTTTGAAGATTCTTTGGCCAGAAATATGTTCAGTTGCTCAAATATGGACCACTATATGGTTGATCAACCATCAAAAGGTCTCATTGAGAATGTACGAAATGTTCGACTCAGGACTCTTTGGTCTATAATATGATCAGTAGGTCAAATATGCACTACTATCTGGCTAATTACAACATCATAGTGAGTCAAAAAGTTTATGTGGAATGTTAAAGTTCGAAAACTTGGCCAAGATGTTCAACATTTCAAATATGCACTACTGTCTGAATAATGTACCATCAAAATGAGTTAAAAAGTACGTATGGAGAGTTCAAAAAGTTTGCATGGAATGTTAAAGTTCAAAGACTGTTTGGCTAGAAATATGTTCAATAAGTCAAATATGGAGTACTGTATGGTTTGTGCTCTACTGTCTGGCTAATGTTACATCATAATGAGTCAAAAAGTCATGTGGAATGTTAAAGTTCGAACACTGTTTGGCCAAAAATATGTTCAACAGTTCAAATATGAACTACAGTGTGGCTGATGAAACATCAATCTGAGTCAATGAGTAGGCATGAGATGTGCAAGATTGAGGACTCTTTGGTCTATAATATACTCAGTTGGTCATATGTCAGTTAACTGTCTGGCTTATGAAACATCAAAGTATGTATGAAAAGTAAGAGTTTGAATATTCTTTGGCCGGAAATATGTTTAATTGGTCAAAAACGGACTACTATATGGTTGATGAACCATCAAAAGATGTCAATGAGAATGTATGAAATGTTCAAGATTGAGGACTCGTTGGCCTATAATGTGGTCAGTAAGTCAAATATGCACTAATGTCTGACTAATGTATCATCAAAATGAGTTTAAAATTATGTATGGAAATTTAAAGTTTGAGGACTCTTTGACCTATAAAATGTTCAATAGGTCAGATTTGAACTACACTCTGACTAATGTTACATCAAAACGAGTCAAAAAGTATGCATGGAATGTTAACGTTCGAAGAATGTTTGCCAGAAATATGTTCAATAAGTCAAATATGGACTACTGTATGGTTGATCTGTATGGTTGATGAGTATGCATAATGTGTTCAAGATCAAGAACTCTTTTGTCTGAAATATATTTAGAAGTGCAAATATGAACTTCCAAATGTACTTAGTTTGGCCTATAATATTATCAAGTAGGTCAAATATGCAATATTGTCTGGCTAATGTGTCATCAAAATGAGTTAAAAAACTATGTATGGAAAGATAATGTTCAAGGAATCTGGCCAGAAATATTTCCAGTAGGTATATTATGGACTACTGTGTGGGTAATTTAACAGCAAGAAACATCAAAATGAGTCAATATCAATGAAATGTTCAAGATTGAAGACTCTTTGGCCTATAATATTTTGAGTAGATCAAATATGGAATGTTGTCTGGCTAATGTAACAACAAAATGAGACAATAAGTATGCATGTAAAGTTAAAGTTCGAAGACTCTTTAGCTAGAAGTATGTTCAGTGTTTCAAATATTGAAGAAACATGAAAAAGTGTCAATGAGTATGTATGAAAACTTTGAGGACTTTTTGGCCTATAACATATTCAATAGATCAAATATCTACTAACTACTAACTGGTTAATGTAGCATCAAAATCAGCCAAAAGTTTTATAAAGTGTAGATGGAGGACTTTCCAGACTAAGACCCTGTCATAGTAAGCATTGTAAGCAAGAGGGTGACCAGCCATTAAATAAAGCCATTAAATGCTTGATTTTTTCCTCCAAGAATTTGCCCAACAGGAACGTGACCGATTGATCATTCTAAGATGCGTGAAAGCTGAGATTGATTTTCAAGGATATTCCACCAAATATTGGTTTCTGATCTCTTCCTAACTTAAAACATTAGTATTGTGATGTTTAAAATGAATATAATCTTCTTTACTGTGAATTATTTGAGGTCTGAATACATAGTATCTTTTTTCTGACCAGTTATCAGTTTTGCAGAAATACTATGTTGATACTATGTTTCTGCAAATATATGGTCTAAATGGCAATATTTTGATTTGAAATTTTTAGGAAATGCTTGTCAGTAGTTTGTAGAATAAATAAAAAAATATTTTACTTAAAGAGATACAAAATAATAACCCCAGAAAAACTGATAATTTTGCAGTGTTCTCTTAATTCTTTTCCAGTGCTTTATGTTATTCCTCAATGCACAAGGGGATGAGTTAGTTATTGCATGCAAAAGTTAGTTCTTCAATGCATAACGGATTAATTTAAATGGTGTACAATGCAATGCAACCGCGAATATGAGTTGTCTTCAATGCGCAAGGAATAAGTTAAACAAGCGATTCTACTGTACACGTTTTGTTATCGCTTTAATGCACAACTGTGCACAATGCACAGTTTGTGATTGCAATGTAATGAACATGGACCTGTTATGTGTTATCTCTTCACTGCACAACAAAATGATTTAGTTGTTGTATGCAGTGCAATGAAAAAGAGCATAAAATATGCTATTCTTCAATGCACAACGTAATAAGTTGCTTCTTGTGCGTAGTGCAACATATGTTATCTCTTAAATGCATTTCGGAATATGTTTTTGTATAAAAAGCAAAGAAACAGTAAATAGCTTTATATGTTATATTCTTCAGTGCAAAACGGAGTATGTTAGGTCTTGCGTGTATTGCAATGTACCAGAACATATCTCGTGTTATTCAGTGAACAACGGGAAAAAAAAGTTATTTCTTGTATGCTATGCAATGCAATACAACAGTACATATGCTAGTTTTCTCACTTCATTGTTTATCATATTTAGTTAGAATACAATAAATACAGTAAAACAGTGCATAGTTTGTATGTGATTCTTTAAAGCACAACGGATTAAGTTAGATCGTGTATGCCATGCAACAGCACATATGTTATCTCCTCAATGCACAATGCAATGAGTTAGTTCTTGTATACAATGCAATGCAAAAGCTAATATGTTGTGTTATCTCTTCATTGCACAGTGGAATAGGTTAGTTCTTGTTATTGAAGTGTAGGTTATTGCATTGCATACAAAACCGAATTAATCATTGCATTGTATATTGCAATGATTAATTAGGTTTTGTATGCAATGCAATACATCAGCACACATGTTGTGTCATTTCTTCAATGCACAAGATAGTTTATTGTATACAATGCAATAAGTGCCTTTAAGTACACTTATATGTTATCCTTCAATGCACAACGGAATTGAGTTAGCTCTTGTATGAAACGCATTGCAACAACACACATGTTGTGTTATCTCTTCAAAGCACAACTGACTAATTTAGTTCTTGTACGCAAAGTAATGAAACAGCATTTGAATTGTTGTCATATAACATATGGGCAATCATAACGAGCTTTTCCATTCTTATATACACGATCAAACGTAATCCGTTATACAGTGAAGAACAATTAAAAATGCTCTGTTTCAGTAGTTTGCATATGTGTGTTCTCTTCAGTGAACATCGGATGTAGTTTGATCTTGAATACAGGTAGGTTTTGTTTGAAATGCACATATGTTGTGTGATCTCTTCAATGCAACATCCGAATACGATAGTTCTTGTATACAATGCAATGACGTTTTTTGTTAGCAATTCAATGCAATAGCGAATATTTTTGTAATCTCTTCAATGCACAATGCATAAAATTAGATCATGCATGCAATGCAACAAACACACGTTGTATGAGTTGTCTATTCATTGCAACGGAAAGCCACGTTACATCTTTTCATAAGTGCATAACTAATATGTTCTTCTTCAATGCACAACGGATTAAGTTATAATTTAAGTCATTTATAATCTGTTATATTTCATGCATTAAATATAGTATATGAAAAAGAAAAGTGCAAAAGGACATATGTTATGTGTTCTGTATTCAATGCAAAGCAAAATAAGTTGATTCTTTAATGCATCGAAATTAGTTAGTTCTTGAATCCAATGAAATACAATGCAATAAAAACAGTGCATAGCTTAAATGATATTATTCAAAGCACAACGGATTTTTTTTTTAAGGTTCTGCAATGTAACATCAATAGTGTCAAAAACTATGTTTGGAAAGTTAAACATGGAACACGCTTTGGCCAGAAATATATTCAGTGGGTTAATAACGGACTACTCTACGGTTGATGAAACTTCAAATGGTCTCAATGAGAATGTATGAAATGTTCAAGATTTATGAGTCTTTGGTCTATAATATGGTCAGTAGGTCAAATATGCCCTACTTTCTGGCTAATGCAACATCATAATGAGTCAAAAAGTTTATATGGAATGTTAAAATTTAAAAACTCTTTGGCCAGCAATATGTTCAATAGGTCAAATATGAACTACTGTATCATTGATGAAACATCAATACTGTCTTGGGTGATTAAACATCAAATTATGAAAAGTAAGAGTTTGAAGATTCATTGGCAGAAAATATGTTTAGTTGGTCAGATATGGACTACTATATGGTTGATGAACCATCAAGAGGTGTCAAGGAGAATGTACAAAATGTTCAAGATCGAGGAATCTTTGGGCTATAATACGGTCAGTAGGTCAAATATGCACTACTGTCTGACTAATGTATCTTCAATATGAGTCAAAAAGTTTATATGGAATGTTAAAATTTGAAAACTCTTTGGCCAGACATATGTTCAATAGGTATGGTTGATGAAACATCCAATAGTCAATGAGTATGAATAAAATGCTCAAGTTTGAGGGCTCATTGCCCTATAATATATACTGTAGGTCAAATATGGACTACTGTCTGGCTAATATAACATCATAATGAAAAGCATACAATGTTTTATCTCATAACGGATTAATCTAAATGGTGTACAATGCAATGCAACCATGAATAAAAGTTATGTCTTTAATGCGCTAGGAATAAGTTAGACATGCGATTCAACTGTACACGTTTAGTTAGCACGTTTTACACGTTTTACACTTTAGCACAATGCACATTTTGTGATTGTAATCTACTGAACAATAAAACTGTTATATGTTTTCTCTTCACTGCACAACAAAATGATTTAGCTGTTGTATGTAGTGCAATGAAAACGAGCATAAGATACTATTCTTCAATGCACAACGGAATACGTTGCTTCTTCTATGCAATGCGACATGTTAGGTTTTGTATACAAAGCAAAGAAACAGTGAACATCTTGATGTCATTTTCTTCAATGCAAAACGGAGTAAGTTAGGTCTTGTGTGTATTGCAATGTAACAGAAATATCTCGTGTTATTCAGTACACTACGGAAAATAGTTACAGAAAATAAAGCACAATATAGTTTATTGTATACAAAGCAATAAGTGCCTTTAAGTACAGTTATATGTTATCCTTCAATGCACTACGAAATTGAGTTAGCTCTTGTATGCAATGCATTGCAACAACACACGTTGTGTTGTTTCTTCAAAGTACAACTGGTGTACTTCTTGTACGCAAAGTAATGAAACAGCATTTGAATTGGATGCAATAGAACATTATGGTATATGTTGTCTGTTTAGTGTACATCGGATTTAGTTAGTCCTTAAATACAATGCAATGAAACAGTGGAAAGCTTAATATGCACAAAAGTGCATACTTGTTTTATCTCTTAAAATAACAATCGAATAAGAAGTGTTTGTATATAATGCAATGACATAAGTGCATAACTTGTATATTATCTCTTCAATGCAACGGAATAGGTTAGTTCTCATATGACGTGCAATACAGAACGTATCTCATTGTGAACAAAATAGTGCACAACATCACTGCACAACGGAATTATTTAGTTCCTTTTTGCTAACTAATGAAAGAGAGCATGTATAAATGTTCTTCTTGGTATAAAAATACAATATGTGTATATAATGCAATACAACAGCACACATGATATCTTGAATTCACAACAGAATGCATTTAGTTCTTGTGTGCATGAAACAGAGCACATGTTATTCTTCAAAGCACAACAGAATAAGTTAGTTCTAGCATGCAATGCAATGCACAACGAAAGAGTTCTTATATTCGTTGCAATATAACAGCACATAAGTTATTTATGTTTTTAACGCACAACGAATTAACATAGTTCTTGTATGCAATGCAAAAGCACTTATGTAATATGTCTTTAATGCAAACGAAGTAAGATAGGTCTTGTGTGAAGTGTAATGTAACATAGAACATGTCTAGTGTAATTTTTCAGTGCACAACGAAAAAAGTTATTTCTTACATGCAGTGCAATACAACAGAACATATGCTAGTTTTCTCTCCATTGTATATCGGATTTAGATAGAATGCAGTGAATGCAATGCAGTGCAACAGTGAATAGTTTGTATGTGATTCTTTAAAGCACAAACGGATTGAGTTAGATCATGCATGCAATGCAACAACACTTGTATGTGTTATCTCGTCATTGCACGATGGAATAGGTTAGTTCTTGTATACAGTGCAAAGAAACAGAGCATATGTTATTCTTCAGTGCACAACGGATTTAGTTAGGTTTTGTATGCAATACAATACATCAGAACACATGTTGTGTCATCTCTTCGATGTACAAAATAGTTATTGTATACAATGCAATGGCATAAGTGCATAACTTATATGTTTTCCTTAAATGCACAACGGAATGAGTTAGCTCTTGTATGCAATGCATTGCAACATCACACATGTTGTTTTCTCTACTTCAAACACACGGGGATAATTTTAGTTCTTGTATGCAGACTAATGAAACAGCACTTTAATTCTACATGCAGTGACATGAGTGCATAACTTACATTTCTCCTCAATGCACAGTTCGTTGCAATGTAACAGCACATATAGTATTTGTTATGTCTTTAAAGCACAAGGAATTAACTAAGTTCTTGTATGCAATTCAAAAGCACTTATTTGTTATGTCTTTAATGCATACAGTGCAACAGTGTACTATAGTGCATATTGTTTACTCTTCAATGCAAAACGGAATAAGTTAGGTCTTGCATTGTGTCATGTAACAGATCTCGTGTTATTGTTCAGTTCACAATGAAATAAGTTAGTTCTTGTTAGCAGTGCAATGCAACATCACACAATGCAATGCAAAAGCGAAATATGTTGTGTTATCTCTTCAGTGCACAATGGAATAGGTTAGTTCTTAGATTCAATGCAGTGAAACAGAGCATATGTTAATGCACAACAGATTAAATAGGTTTTGTATGCAATGCAGTACAACAGCACACATGTTGTGTTATCTCTTCAGTGCGCAATATAGTTTATTGTACACGAAGCAATAACTGCCTTTAAGTATACTTATATGTTATCCTTAAATGCACAACGGAATTCAGAAAGCTTTTGTATGCAATGCATTGCAACAACACACGTTGTGTTATCTCTTCAAATCACAACTGACGTAGTTCTTGTACGCAAAGTAATGAAAACAGCATTTAAATTGGATCGTGTATACATTGCAGTGCAACAGAACATTATGGTATGTGTTGTCTCTTTAGTGTACATCGGAATTAATTAGTTCTTAAATACAATGCAATGAAACAGCGGAAAGCTTAATATGCACAAAAGTGCATACTTGTTTTATCTCTTAAAATAACAATCGAATAAGAAGTGTTTGTATATAATGCAATGACATAAGTGCATAACTTATATGTTATCTCTTCAATGCAACGGAATAGGTTAGTTCTCATATGAAGTGCAATACAGAACGTATCTCATTGTGAACAACATAGTGCACAACATCACTGCACAACGGAATTATTTAGTTCCTTTTTGCTAACTAATGAAAGAGAGCATGTATAAATGTTCTTCTTGGTATAAAAATACAATATGTGTATATAATGCAATACAACAGCACACATGATATCTTGAATTCACAACAGAATGCATTTAGTTCTTGTGTGCATGAAACAGAGCACATGTTATTCTTCAAAGCACAACAGAATAAGTTAGTTCTAGCATGCAATGCAATGCACAACGAAAGAGTTCTTATATTCGTTGCAATATAACAGCACATAAGTTATTTATGTTTTTAACGCACAACGAATTAACATAGTTCTTGTATGCAATGCAAAAGCACTTATGTGATATGTCTTTAATGCAAACGAAGTAAGATAGGTCTTGTGTGACGTGTAATGTAACATCATAGAACAAGTCTAGTGTTATTCTTCAGTGCACAACGAAAAAAAGTTATTTCTTACCTGCAGTGCAATACAACAGAACATATGCTAGTTTTTTCTCTTCATTGTATATCGGATTTAGATAGAATGCAGTGAATGCAATGCAGTGCAACAGTGAATAGTTTGTATGTGATTCTTTAAAGCACAAACGGATTGAGTTAGAACATGCATGCAATGCAACAACACTTTTATGTGTTATCTCGTCATTGCACGATGGAATAGGTTAGTTCTTGTATACAGTGCAATGAAACAGAGCATATGTTATTCTTCAGTGCACAACGGATTTAGTTACGTTTCGTATGCAATACAATACATCAGCACACATGTTGTGTCATCTCTTCAATGTACAAAATAATTCTTGTATACAATGCAATGGCATAAGTGCATAACTTATATGTTTTCCTTAAATGCACAACGGAATGAGTTAGCTCTTGTATGCAATGCATTGCAACATCACACATGTTGTTTTCTCTATTTCAAACACACGGGGATAATTTTACTTCTTGTATGCAGACTAATGAAACAGCACTTTAATTCTACATGCAGTGACATAAGTGCATAACTTACATTTCTCCTCAATGCACAATTCGTTGCAATATAACAGCACATACATTATTTATGTCTTTAACGCACAAGGAATTAACTAAGTTCTTGTATGCAATTCAAAAGCACTTATGTGATATGTCTTTAATGCATACAGTGCAACAGCGTATTATAGTGCATATTGTTTACTCTTCAATGCAAAACGGAATAAGTTAGGTCTTGCATTGTGTCATGTAACAGATCTCGTGTTATTGTTCAGTTCACAATGAAATAAGTTAGTTCTTGTTAGCAGTGCAATGCAACATCACATAATGCAATGCAAAAGCGAAATATGTTGTTATCTCTTCAGTGCACAATGGAATAGGTTAGTTCTTAGATTCAATGCAGTGAAACAAAGCATATGTACATGCACAACAGATTAAATAGGTTTTGCAATACAACAGCACACATGTTGTGTCATCTCTTCAGTGCGCAATATAGTTTATTGTACACGAAGCAATAAGTGCCTTTAAGTACACTTATATGTTATCCTTCAATGCACAACGGAATTCAGAAAGCGCTTGTATGCAATGCATTGCAACAACACACGTTGTGTTATATCTCTTCAAATCACAACTGACGTAGTTCTTGTACGCAAAGTAATGAAAACAGCATTTGAATTGGATCGTGTATACATTGCAGTGCAACAGAACATTATGGTATGTGTTGTCTCTTTAGTGTAATAATAGGTTAGTTCTCATATGACGTGCAATACAGAACGTATCTCATTGTGAACAAAATAGTGCACAACTTCACTGCACAACGGAATTATTTAGTTCCTTTTTGCTAACTAATGAAAGAGAGCATGCATAAAAGTTCTTCTTGGTATAAAAATACAATATGTGTATATAATGCAATACAAGAGCACACATGTATTATATCTTGAATTCACAACAGAATGCTTTAGTTCTTTTGTGCACTGAAACAGAACACATGTTATTCTTCAAAGCACAACAGAATAAGTTAGTTCTAGCATGCAATGCAATGCACAACGAAAGAGTTAGTTCTCATATTCGTTGCAATATAACAGCACATAAGTTATTTATGTCTTTAACGCACAACGAATTAACATAGTTCTTGTATGCAATGCAAAAGCACTTATGTGATATGTCTTTAATGCAAACGAAGTAAGATAGGTCTTGTGTGAAGTGTAATGTAACATAATAGAACATGTCTAGTGTAATTCTTCAGTGCACAACGAAAAAAGTTATTTCTTACATGCAGTGCAATACAACAGAACATATGCTAGTTTTCTCTCCGTTGTATATCGGATTTAGATAGAATGCAGTGAATGCAATGCAGTGCAACAGTGAATAGTTTGTATGTGATTCTTTAAAGCACAAACGGATTGAGTTAGATCATGCATGCAATGCAACAACACTTGTATGTGTTATCTCGTCATTGCACGATGGAATAGGTTAGTTCTTGTATACAGTGCAAAGAAACAGAGCATATGTTATTCTTCAGTGCACAACGGATTTAGTTAGATTTTGTATGCAATACAATACATCAGAACACATGTTGTGTCATCTCTTCAATGTACAAAATAGTTATTGTATACAATGCAATGGCATAAGTGCATAACTTATATGTTTTCCTTAAATGCACAACGGAATGAGTTAGCTCTTGTATGCAATGCATTGCAACATCACACATGTTGTTTTCTCTACTTCAAACACACGGGGATAATTTTTGTTCTTGTATGCAGACTAATGAAACAGCACTTTAATTCTACATGCAGTGACATGAGTGCATAACTTACATTTCTCCTCAATGCACAATTCGTTGCAATATAACAGCACATATATTATTTGTTATGTCCTTAACGCACAAGGAATTAACTAAGTTCTTGTATGCAATTCAAAAGCACTTATGTGATATGGCTTTAATGCATACAGTGCAACAGTGCACTATAGTGCATATTGTTTACTCTTCAATGCAAAACTGAATAAGTTAGGTCTTGCATTGTGTCATGTAACAGATCTCGTGTTATTGTTCAGTTCACAATGAAATAAGTTAGTTCTTGTTAGCAGTGCAATGCAACATCACACAATGCAATGCAAAAGCGAAATATGTTGTGTTATCTCTTCAGTGCACAATGGAATAGGTTAGTTCTTAGATTCAATGCAGTGAAACAGAGCATATGTTAATGCACAACAGATTAAATAGGTTTTGTATGCAATGCAGTACAACAGCACACATGTTGTGTTATCTCTTCAGTGCGCAATATAGTTTATTGTACACGAAGCAATAACTGCCTTTAAGTATACTTATATGTTATCCTTAAATGCACAACGGAATTCAGAAAGCTTTTGTATGCAATGCATTGCAACAACACACGTTGTGTTATCTCTTCAAATCACAACTGACGTAGTTCTTGTACGCAAAGTAATGAAAACAGCATTTAAATTGGATCGTGTATACATTGCAGTGCAACAGAACATTATGGTATGTGTTGTCTCTTTAGTGTACATCGGAATTAATTAGTTCTTAAATACAATGCAATGAAACAGCGGAAAGCTTAATATGCACAAAAGTGCATACTTGTTTTATCTCTTAAAATAACAATCGAATAAGAAGTGTTTGTATATAATGCAATGACATAAGTGTATAACTTATATGTTATCTCTTCAATGCAACGGAATAGGTTAGTTCTCATATGAAGTGCAATACAGAACGTATCTCATTGTGAACAACATAGTGCACAACATCACTGCACAACGGAATTATTTAGTTCCTTTTTGCTAACTAATGAAAGAGAGCATGTATAAATGTTCTTCTTGGTATAAAAATACAATATGTGTATATAATGCAATACAACAGCACACATGATATCTTGAATTCACAACAGAATGCATTTAGTTCTTGTGTGCATGAAACAGAGCACATGTTATTCTTCAAAGCACAACAGAATAAGTTAGTTCTAGCATGCAATGCAATGCACAACGAAAGAGTTCTTATATTCGTTGCAATATAACAGCACATAAGTTATTTATGTTTTTAACGCACAACGAATTAACATAGTTCTTGTATGCAATGCAAAAGCACTTATGTGATATGTCTTTAATGCAAACGAAGTAAGATAGGTCTTGTGTGACGTGTAATGTAACATCATAGAACAAGTCTAGTGTTATTCTTCAGTGCACAACGAAAAAAAGTTATTTCTTACCTGCAGTGCAATACAACAGAACATATGCTAGTTTTTTCTCTTCATTGTATATCGGATTTAGATAGAATGCAGTGAATGCAATGCAGTGCAACAGTGAATAGTTTGTATGTGATTCTTTAAAGCACAAACGGATTGAGTTAGAACATGCATGCAATGCAACAACACTTTTATGTGTTATCTCGTCATTGCACGATGGAATAGGTTAGTTCTTGTATACAGTGCAATGAAACAGAGCATATGTTATTCTTCAGTGCACAACGGATTTAGTTACGTTTCGTATGCAATACAATACATCAGCACACATGTTGTGTCATCTCTTCAATGTACAAAATAATTCTTGTATACAATGCAATGGCATAAGTGCATAACTTATATGTTTTCCTTAAATGCACAACGGAATGAGTTAGCTCTTGTATGCAATGCATTGCAACATCACACATGTTGTTTTCTCTATTTCAAACACACGGGGATAATTTTACTTCTTGTATGCAGACTAATGAAACAGCACTTTAATTCTACATGCAGTGACATAAGTGCATAACTTACATTTCTCCTCAATGCACAATTCGTTGCAATATAACAGCACATACATTATTTATGTCTTTAACGCACAAGGAATTAACTAAGTTCTTGTATGCAATTCAAAAGCACTTATGTGATATGTCTTTAATGCATACAGTGCAACAGCGTATTATAGTGCATATTGTTTACTCTTCAATGCAAAACGGAATAAGTTAGGTCTTGCATTGTGTCATGTAACAGATCTCGTGTTATTGTTCAGTTCACAATGAAATAAGTTAGTTCTTGTTAGCAGTGCAATGCAACATCACATAATGCAATGCAAAAGCGAAATATGTTGTTATCTCTTCAGTGCACAATGGAATAGGTTAGTTCTTAGATTCAATGCAGTGAAACAAAGCATATGTACATGCACAACAGATTAAATAGGTTTTGCAATACAACAGCACACATGTTGTGTCATCTCTTCAGTGCGCAATATAGTTTATTGTACACGAAGCAATAAGTGCCTTTAAGTACACTTATATGTTATCCTTCAATGCACAACGGAATTCAGAAAGCGCTTGTATGCAATGCATTGCAACAACACACGTTGTGTTATATCTCTTCAAATCACAACTGACGTAGTTCTTGTACGCAAAGTAATGAAAACAGCATTTGAATTGGATCGTGTATACATTGCAGTGCAACAGAACATTATGGTATGTGTTGTCTCTTTAGTGTAATAATAGGTTAGTTCTCATATGACGTGCAATACAGAACGTATCTCATTGTGAACAAAATAGTGCACAACTTCACTGCACAACGGAATTATTTAGTTCCTTTTTGCTAACTAATGAAAGAGAGCATGCATAAAAGTTCTTCTTGGTATAAAAATACAATATGTGTATATAATGCAATACAAGAGCACACATGTATTATATCTTGAATTCACAACAGAATGCTTTAGTTCTTCTGTGCACTGAAACAGAACACATGTTATTCTTCAAAGCACAACAGAATAAGTTAGTTCTAGCATGCAATGCAATGCACAACGAAAGAGTTAGTTCTCATATTCGTTGCAATATAACAGCACATAAGTTATTTATGTCTTTAACGCACAACGAATTAACATAGTTCTTGTATGCAATGCAAAAGCACTTATGTGATATGTCTTTAATGCAAACGAAGTAAGATAGGTCTTGTGTGAAGTGTAATGTAACATAATAGAACATGTCTAGTGTAATTCTTCAGTGCACAACGAAAAAAGTTATTTCTTACATGCAGTGCAATACAACAGAACATATGCTAGTTTTCTCTCCGTTGTATATCGGATTTAGATAGAATGCAGTGAATGCAATGCAGTGCAACAGTGAATAGTTTGTATGTGATTCTTTAAAGCACAAACGGATTGAGTTAGATCATGCATGCAATGCAACAACACTTGTATGTGTTATCTCGTCATTGCACGATGGAATAGGTTAGTTCTTGTATACAGTGCAAAGAAACAGAGCATATGTTATTCTTCAGTGCACAACGGATTTAGTTAGATTTTGTATGCAATACAATACATCAGAACACATGTTGTGTCATCTCTTCAATGTACAAAATAGTTATTGTATACAATGCAATGGCATAAGTGCATAACTTATATGTTTTCCTTAAATGCACAACGGAATGAGTTAGCTCTTGTATGCAATGCATTGCAACATCACACATGTTGTTTTCTCTACTTCAAACACACGGGGATAATTTTTGTTCTTGTATGCAGACTAATGAAACAGCACTTTAATTCTACATGCAGTGACATGAGTGCATAACTTACATTTCTCCTCAATGCACAATTCGTTGCAATATAACAGCACATATATTATTTGTTATGTCCTTAACGCACAAGGAATTAACTAAGTTCTTGTATGCAATTCAAAAGCACTTATGTGATATGGCTTTAATGCATACAGTGCAACAGTGCACTATAGTGCATATTGTTTACTCTTCAATGCAAAACTGAATAAGTTAGGTCTTGCATTGTGTCATGTAACAGATCTCGTGTTATTGTTCAGTTCACAATGAAATAAGTTAGTTCTTGTTAGCAGTGCAATGCAACATCACACAATGCAATGCAAAAGCGAAATATGTTGTGTTATCTCTTCAGTGCACAATGGAATAGGTTAGTTCTTAGATTCAATGCAGTGAAACAGAGCATATGTTAATGCACAACAGATTAAATAGGTTTTGTATGCAATGCAGTACAACAGCACACATGTTGTGTTATCTCTTCAGTGCGCAATATAGTTTATTGTACACGAAGCAATAACTGACTTTAAGTATACTTATATGTTATCCTTAAATGCACAACGGAATTCAGAAAGCTTTTGTATGCAATGCATTGCAACAACACACGTTGTGTTATCTCTTCAAATCACAACTGACGTAGTTCTTGTACGCAAAGTAATGAAAACAGCATTTAAATTGGATCGTGTATACATTGCAGTGCAACAGAACATTATGGTATGTGTTGTCTCTTTAGTGTACATCGGAATTAATTAGTTCTTAAATACAATGCAATGAAACAGCGGAAAGCTTAATATGCACAAAAGTGCATACTTGTTTTATCTCTTAAAATAACAATCGAATAAGAAGTGTTTGTATATAATGCAATGACATAAGTGCATAACTTATATGTTATCTCTTCAATGCAACGGAATAGGTTAGTTCTCATATGAAGTGCAATACAGAACGTATCTCATTGTGAACAAAATAGTGCACAACATCACTGCACAACGGAATTATTTAGTTCCTTTTTGCTAACTAATGAAAGAGAGCATGTATAAATGTTCTTCTTGGTATAAAAATACAATATGTGTATATAATGCAATACAACAGCACACATGATATCTTGAATTCACAACAGAATGCATTTAGTTCTTGTGTGCATGAAACAGAGCACATGTTATTCTTCAAAGCACAACAGAATAAGTTAGTTCTAGCATGCAATGCAATGCACAACGAAAGAGTTCTTATATTCGTTGCAATATAACAGCACATAAGTTATTTATGTTTTTAACGCACAACGAATTAACATAGTTCTTGTATGCAATGCAAAAGCACTTATGTGATATGTCTTTAATGCAAACGAAGTAAGATAGGTCTTGTGTGACGTGTAATGTAACATAATAGAACAAGTCTAGTGTTATTCTTCAGTGCACAACGAAAAAAAGTTATTTCTTACCTGCAGTGCAATACAACAGAACATATGCTAGTTTTTTCTCTTCATTGTATATCGGATTTAGATAGAATGCAGTGAATGCAATGCAGTGCAACAGTGAATAGTTTGTATGTGATTCTTTAAAGCACAAACGGATTGAGTTAGAACATGCATGCAATGCAACAACACTTTTATGTGTTATCTCGTCATTGCACGATGGAATAGGTTAGTTCTTGTATACAGTGCAATGAAACAGAGCATATGTTATTCTTCAGTGCACAACGGATTTAGTTACGTTTCGTATGCAATACAATACATCAGCACACATGTTGTGTCATCTCTTCAATGTACAAAATAATTCTTGTATACAATGCAATGGCATAAGTGCATAACTTATATGTTTTCCTTAAATGCACAACGGAATGAGTTAGCTCTTGTATGCAATGCATTGCAACATCACACATGTTGTTTTCTCTATTTCAAACACACGGGGATAATTTTACTTCTTGTATGCAGACTAATGAAACAGCACTTTAATTCTACATGCAGTGACATAAGTGCATAACTTACATTTCTCCTCAATGCACAATTCGTTGCAATATAACAGCACATACATTATTTATGTCTTTAACGCACAAGGAATTAACTAAGTTCTTGTATGCAATTCAAAAGCACTTATGTGATATGTCTTTAATGCATACAGTGCAACAGCGTATTATAGTGCATATTGTTTACTCTTCAATGCAAAACGGAATAAGTTAGGTCTTGCATTGTGTCATGTAACAGATCTCGTGTTATTGTTCAGTTCACAATGAAATAAGTTAGTTCTTGTTAGCAGTGCAATGCAACATCACATAATGCAATGCAAAAGCGAAATATGTTGTTATCTCTTCAGTGCACAATGGAATAGGTTAGTTCTTAGATTCAATGCAGTGAAACAAAGCATATGTACATGCACAACAGATTAAATAGGTTTTGTATGCAATGCAATACAACAGCACACATGTTGTGTCATCTCTTCAGTGCGCAATATAGTTTATTGTACACGAAGCAATAACTGCCTTTAAGTACACTTATATGTTATCCTTCAATGCACAACGGAATTCAGAAAGCTTTTGTATGCAATGCATTGCAACAACACACGTTGTGTTATCTCTTCAAATCACAACTGACGTAGTTCTTGTACGCAAAGTAATGAAAACAGCATTTGAATTGGATCGTGTATACATTGCAGTGCAACAGAACATTATGGTATGTGTTGTCTCTTTAGTGTACATCGGAATTAATTAGTTCTTAAATACAATGCAATGAAACAGCGGAAAGCTTAATATGCACAAAAGTGCATACTTGTCTTATCTCTTAAAATAACAATCGAATAAGAAGTGTTTGTATATAATGCAATGACATAAGTGCATAACTTGTTATCTCTTCAATGCAACGGAATAGGTTAGTTCTCATATGAAGTGCAATACAGAACGTATCTCATTGTGAACAAAATAGTGCACAACATCACTGCACAACGGAATTATTTAGTTCCTTTTTGCTAACTAATGAAAGAGAGCATGTATAAATGTTCTTCTTGGTATAAAAATACAATATGTGTATATAATGCAATACAACAGCACACATGATATCTTGAATTCACAACAGAATGCATTTAGATCTTGTGTGCATGAAACAGAGCACATGTTATTCTTCAAAGCACAACAGAATAAGTTAGTTCTAGCATGCAATGCAATGCACAACGAAAGGAATAGGTTAGTTCTTGTATACAGTGCAATGAAACAGAGCATATGTTATTCTTCAGTGCACAACGGATTTAGTTACGTTTTGTATGCAATACAAAACATCAGCACACATGTTGTGTCATCTCTTCAATGTACAAAATAATTATTGTATACAATGCAATGGCATAAGTGCATAACTTATAAGTTTTCCTTAAATGCACAACGGAATGAGTTAGCTCTTGTATGCAATGCATTGCAACATCACACGTTGTTTTCTCTATTTCAAACACACGGGGATAATTTTAGTTCTTGTATGCAGACTAATGAAACAGCACTTTAATTCTACATGCAGTGACATAAGTGCATAACTTACATTTCTCCTCAATGCACAATTCGTTGCAATATAACAGCACATACATTATTTATGTCTTTAACGCACAAGGAATTAACTAAGTTCTTGTATGCAATTCAAAAGCACTTATGTGATATGTCTTTAATGCATACAGCGCAACAGTGTATTATAGTGCATATTGTTTACTCTTCAATGCAAAACGGAATAAGTTAGGTCTTGCATTGTGTCATGTAACAGATCTCGTGTTATTGTTCAGTTCACAATGAAATAAGTTAGTTCTATTTAGCAGTGCAATGCAACATCACATAATGCAATGCAAAAGCGAAATATGTTGTTATCTCTTCAGTGCACAATGGAATAGGTTAGTTCTTAGATTCAATGCAGTGAAACAAAGCATATGTACATGCAAAACAGATTAAATAGGTTTTGTATGCAATGCAATACAACAGCACACATGTATTATATCTTGAATTCACAACAGAATGCTTTAGTTCTTCTGTGCACTGAAACAAAGCACATGTTATTCTTCAAAGCACAACAGAATAAGTTAGTTCTAGCATGCAATGCAATGCACAACGAAAGAGTTAGTTCTTATATTCGTTGCAATATAACAGCACATATGTTATTTATGTCTTAAACGCACAACGAATTAACTTAGTTCTTGTATGCAATGCAAAAGCACTCATGTGATATGTCTTTAATGCAGACGAAGTAAGATAGGTCTTGTGTGAAGTGTAATGTAACATAATAGAACATGTCTAGTGTTATTCTTCAGTGCACAAGGAAAAAGTTATTTCTTACATGCAGTGAAATACAACAGAACATATGCTAGTTTTCTCTCTTCATTGTATATCGGATTTCGATAGAATGCAGTGGATGCAATGCAGTGCAACAGTGAATAGTTTGTATGTGATTCTTTAAAGCACAAACGGATTGAGTTAGATCATGCATGCAATGCAACAACACTTTTATGTGTTATCTCGTCATTGCACAATGGAATAGGTTGGTTCTTGTATACAGTGCAATGAAACAGAGCATATGTTATTCTTCAGTGCACAAAGGATTAGCTAGGTTTTGTATGTAATACAATCCAACAGCACACATGTTGTGTCATCTCTTTAATGTACAAAATGGAATGTTAAAGTTCGAAGACTTTGGCCAGAAATATTTTCAGTAAGTCAAATATGGACTAAAGTATGGCTGATCAAATGTAATCAATGAGTATGCGTAATGTGTTCAAGATCAAGGTTTCTTTGGTCTAAAATATGTTCAGAACGACAAATATGAACTTCCAAATGTACTTAGTTTGGCCTATAATATGGTCAGTATGTCAAATATGCACTACTATCTGGCCAATGTGTCATCAAAATGAGTAAATAAAAACGATGTAAGGAAAGTTAAAGTTCAAGGAATCTAGCCAGAAATTGTTAAGGAGGTGTATAATGGACAACTGTCTGGGTAATGTAACAACAATAGAGTCAAAAAAGTATGTTTGGAAAGTTAAAGCTGGAACACTGTTTGGCCAGAAATATGTTCAGTGGGTCAAAAATGGACTACTCTAGGCTTGATGAAACATCAAAAGGTCTCAATGAAAATGTACGAAATATTCGAGATTTAGGACCTTTGGGTCTACAATATGGTCAGTAGGTCAAATATGCACTACTGTCTGGCTAATGTAACATCATAATGAGTCAAAACTTTTATATGGAATGTTAAACTTTGAAAACTCCTTGCCAGACATATTTTCAACTGTTTGAATATGAACTAATGTATGGCTGATGAAACATCAGTAGGAGTCAATTGAGATGGAATGAAACGTTCAAGAATGGTGACTCATTGGTCTATAATATATTCATTAGGTCAAATGTCGATTAACTGTCTGGCTAATGAAACATCAAACATATGTATGTAGGGAAAGCAAGATTTTGAAGTTTCCTTACCTGGAAATATGTTTAATTGTTCAAACATGGACCAAGTATGGTTGATAAACCATCAAAAGGTGTCAATGAGAATGTACTAAATGATCAAGATTGAGGACTCTTTGGCCTATAATATGGTCAGTAGGTGAAATATGCACTACGGACTGGCTAATGCAACAACAATAGAGTCAAAAAGTATGTTTGGAAAGTTAAAGCTGGAACACTCTTTGGCCAGAAATATGTTCAGTGGGTCAAAAATGGACTACTCTAGGCTTGATGAAACATCTAAAGGTCTCAATGAGAATGTACAAAATGTTCAAGATTTAGGACCGTTGGGTCTACAATATGGTCAGTAGGTCAAATATGCACTACTGTCTGTCTAATGCAATATCATAATGAGTCAAAAAGATTATATGGAATGTTAAAATTTGAAAACTTTTTGGCCAGACGTATGTTCAATAGGTCAAATATGAACTACTCTATGGTTCATGAAACATCAATAGGAGTCAATGAGTATGTATAAAATGCTTAAGTTTGTGGGCACTTTGGCCTATAATATATACAGTAGGTCAAATATGGACTACTCTCTGGCTAATACAACATAATTATGAGTCAAAAAGTTTTAATGGAATGTTGAGGTTCGAAAACTCTTTGGCCAGAAATATGTTCAATAGTTCAAGTATAAACTACAGTATGGCTAATGAAACATCAATAGGAGTCATTGAGTAGGCAAGAAATGTTCAAGATTGAGGACTCTTTGGTCTAATATATTCAGTAGGCATAATATCAATTGACTGTCTGACTGAGGAAACATCAAAGTACGTATGGAAAGTAAGAGTTTGAAAGTTCATTCGCCGGAAATTTGTTCAATTGAACAAATATGGACTACTATATGGTTGATGAACCATAAAGAGGTGTCAATGAGAATGTATGAAATATACAAGATTGAGGACTCTTTGGTCTATAATATAGTCAGTACATCAAGTATCCTCTACTGTCTGACTAATGTATCATCAAAATGAGTTAAAAAGTATATATGGAAAGTTAAAGTTCGAGGACTCTTTGGCCAGAAATATTTTCAGTTGGTCAAATATGGACTACACTCTGGCTAATGTTACATCATAATGTTTCAAAAAGTTTATATGGAATGTTAAAGTTCGAAAACTCTTTGGCCAGAAATATATTCAACAGTTTGAAATGAACTACTGTATGGCTAATGAAACAACAATAGGAGTCAATGAGAAGGCATGAAATGTTCAAGATTGATGACTCTTTGGTCTATAACATATTCAGTAGGTCAAATGTCAATTAACTGTCTGGCTAATGAAACATCAAACATAACAAGTATGTATGGAAAGTAAGAGTTTGAAGTTTCTTTGCCCGGAAATATGTTTAATTAGTCAAATATGGAACAACTATGGTTCATGAACCCAACAAAAGCTGTCAATGAGAACGTACGAAAAGATCAAGATTGAGGACTCTTTAGCCTATAATATAGTCAGTAGGTCAAATATGCACTACTGTCTGGCTAATGCAACATCATAATGAGTCAAAAAGTTTATATGGAATGTTAAAATTTGAAAACTCTTTGGCCAGACATATGTTCAATAGGTAAAATATGAACTACTGTATGGTTAATGAAACATCAATAGGAGTCAATAAGTATGTATAAAATGCTCAAGTTTTTGAGCTCTTTGCCCTATAATATGTTCAGTAGGTCAAATATGGACTACTGTCTGGCTAATGCAACATCAAAATCAGTCAAAAAGTTTATATGGAATGTTAAAATTTGAAAATTCTTCCAAATATACTTAGTTTGGCCTATAATATGGTCCGTAGGTCAAATATGCACTACGGTCTGGCTAATGCAACATCATAATGAGTCAAAAAGTTTATATGGAATGTTAAAAGTTGAAAACTCTTTGGCCAGACATATGTTCAATAGGTCAAATATGAACTACTGTATGGTTGATGAAACATCAATAGGAGTCAATGAGTATGTATAAAATGCTAACGTTTGTGGGCTCTTTGCCCTATAATATATTCAGTAGGTCAAATATGGACTACTGTCTGGCTAATGCAACATCATAATGAGTCAAAAAGTTTATATGGAATGTTAAAATTTGAAAACTCTTTGGCCAGAAAAAATCAATTGACTGTCTGGCTGAGGAAACATCAAAATATGTATGGAAAGTAAGAGTTTTAAGATTCTTTGACCGGTCATATGTTCAATTGATCAAATATGGACTACTATATGGTTGATGAACGATAAAATGGTGTCAATGAGAATGTATGAAATGTTCAAGATTGAGGGCTCTCTGGTCTATAATATTGTCAGTAGATCAAATATGCACTACTGTCTGACTAATGTATCTTCAAAATGAGTTAAAAAGTAGGTATGGAAAATTAAAGTTTGAGGACTCTTTGGCCAGATATATGTTCAATTGGTCAAATATGGACTACTATATGGTTGATGAAACATCAATAGGAGTCAATAAGTATATATGAAATATTCAAGATTAAAGACTCTTTGGCCTATCATATGTTCAGAAGGTCAAATATGGACTACACTCTGGCTAATGTTACATCATAATGATTTAAAAAGTTTATATGGAATGTTAAAGTTCGAAAACTCTTTGGCCAGAAATATATTCAACAGTTTGAAATGAACTACTGTATGGCTAATGAAACAACAATAGGAGTCAATGAGAAGGCATGAAATGTTCAAGATTGATGACTCTTTGGTCTATAACATATTCAGTAGGTCAAATGTCAATTAACTGTCTGGCTAATGAAACATCAAACATAACAAGTATGTATGGAAAGTAAGAGTTTGAAGTTTCTTTGCCCGGAAATATGTTTAATTAGTCAAATATGGAACAACTATGGTTCATGAACCCAACAAAAGCTGTCAATGAAAACGTACGAAAAGATCAAGATTGAGGACTCTTTAGCCTATAATATAGTCAGTAGGTCAAATATGCACTACTGTCTGGCTAATGCAACATCATAATGAGTCAAAAAGTTTATATGGAATGTTAAAAGTTGAAAATTCTTCCAAATATACTTAGTTTGGCCTATAATATGGTCCGTAGGTCAAATATGCACTACGGTCTGGCTAATGCAACATCATAATGAGTCAAAAAGTTTATATGGAATGTTAAAAGTTGAAAACTCTTTGGCCAGACATATGTTCAATAGGTCAAATATGAACTACTGTATGGTTGATGAAACATCAATAGGAGTCAATGAGTATGTATAAAATGCTAACGTTTGTGGGCTCTTTGCCCTATAATATATTCAGTAGGTCAAATATGGACTACTGTCTGGCTAATGCAACATCATAATGAGTCAAAAAGTTTATATGGAATGTTAAAATTTGAAAACTCTTTGGCCAGAAAAAATCAATTGACTGTCTGGCTGAGGAAACATCAAAATATGTATGGAAAGTAAGAGTTTTAAGATTCTTTGACCGGTCATATGTTCAATTGATCAAATATGGACTACTATATGGTTGATGAACGATAAAATGGTGTCAATGAGAATGTATGAAATGTTCAAGATTGAGGGCTCTCTGGTCTATAATATTGTCAGTAGATCAAATATGCACTACTGTCTGACTAATGTATCTTCAAAATGAGTTAAAAAGTAGGTATGGAAAATTAAAGTTTGAGGACTCTTTGGCCAGATATATGTTCAATTGGTCAAATATGGACTACTATATGGTTGATGAAACATCAATAGGAGTCAATAAGTATATATGAAATATTCAAGATTAAAGACTCTTTGGCCTATCATATGTTCAGAAGGTCAAATATGGACTACACTCTGGCTAATGTTACATCATAATGATTTAAAAAGTTTATATGGAATGTTAAAGTTCGAAAACTCTTTGGCCAGAAATATATTCAACAGATTGAATATGAACTACTGTATGGCTAATGAAACAACAATAGGAGTCAATGAGAAGGCATGAAATGTTCAAGATTGATGACTCTTTGGTCTATAACATATTCAGTAGGTCAAATGTCAATTAACTGTCTGGCTAATGAAACATCAAACATAACAAGTATGTACGGAAAGTAAGAGTTTGAAGTTTCTTTGCCCGGAAATATGTTTAATTGGTCAAATATGGAACAACTATGGTTGATGAACCCAACAAAAGGTGTCAATGAAAACGTACGAAAAGATCAAGATTGAGGACTCTTTAGCCTATAATATAGTCAGTAGGTCAAATATGCACTACTGTCTGGCTAATGCAACATCATAATGAGTCAAAAAGTTTATATGGAATGTTGAAATTTGAAAACTCTTTGGCCAGACATATGTTCAATAGGTCAAATATGAACTACTGTATGGTTGATGAAACATCAATAGGAGAAAAAGAGTATGTATAAAATGCTAAAGCTTCTGGGCTCTTTCCACTATCATATATTCAGTAGGTCAAA
The DNA here is from genome assembly GCA_037950675.1 of Hypophthalmichthys molitrix. NCBI lineage: Eukaryota > Metazoa > Chordata > Actinopteri > Cypriniformes > Xenocyprididae > Hypophthalmichthys > Hypophthalmichthys molitrix. The sequence goes on from CM075510.1 coordinate 13,033,967, forward strand.
TATGGACTACTGTCTGGCTAATGCAACATCATAATGAGTCAAAAAGTTTATATGGAATGTTAAAATTTGAAAACTCTTTGGCCAGAAAAAATCAATTGACTGTCTGGCTGAGGAAACATCAAAATATGTATGGAAAGTAAGAGTTTTAAGATTCTTTGACCGGTCATATGTTCAATTGATCAAATATGGACTACTATATGGTTGATGAACGATAAAAAGGTGTCAATGAGAATGTATGAAATGTTCAATATTGAGGGCTCTTTAGCCTATAATATAGTCAGTAGGTCAAATATGCACTACTGTCTGGCTAATGCAACATCATAATGAGTCAAAAAGTTTATATGGAATGTTAAAATTTGAAAATTCTTCTAAATATACTTAGTTTGGCCTATAATATGGTCCGTAGGTCAAACATGCACTACGGTCTGGCTAATGCAACATCATAATGAGACAAAAACTTTATATGGAATGATAAATTTTGAAAACTCTTTGGCCAGAAATATGTTCAGTTGGTCAAATTTGGACTACTACATTGATTGATGAACCATCAAAAGTTGTCTATGAGAATGTACGAAATGTTCAAGATCGAGGACTCTTTGGCATATAATATGGTCAGTAGGTCAAATATGCACTATTGTCTGGTTAAAGTGTCATCAAAATGAGTAAAAAAACGATGTAAGGAAAGTTAAAGTTCAAGGAATCTGGCCAGAAATGTGTTCGGTAGGCGTATAATGGACTACTGTATGGGTAATGTAACATCAAAAGATTCAAAAAGTATGTTTGGAAAGTTAAAGCTGGAACACTCTTTGGCCAGAAATATGTTCAGTGGGTCAAAAATGGACTACTCTAGGCTTGATGAAACATCAAAAGTTCTCAATGAGAATGTACGAAATGTTGAAGATTTAGGACTTTTGGGTCTATAATATGGTCAGTAGGTGAAATATGCACTACTGTCTGGCTAATGCAACATCATAATGAGTCAAAAAGTTTTCATGGAATGTTGACGTTGAAAAACTCTTTGGCCAGAAATATGTTCAGTGGGTCAAAAATGGACTACTCTAGGCTTGATGAAACATTAAAAGTTCTCAATGAGAATGTATGAAATGTTCAAGATTTAGGACTTTTGGATCAATAATATGGTCAGTAGGTCAAATATGCACTACTGTCTGGCTAATGCAACTTCATAATTAGTCAAAAAGATTATATGGAATGTTAAGATTTGAAGACTCTTTGGCCAGACGTATGTTCAGTAGGTCAAATATGAACTACTGTATGGTTGATGAAACATCAATAGGAGTTAAGGAGTATGTATAAAATGCTTCAGTTTGTGGGCTGTTTGCCCTATAATATATACAGTAGGTCAAATATGCACTACTGTCTGGCTAATACAACATCATAATGAGTCAAAAAGTTTTCATGGAATGTTGAGGTTGGAAAACTCTTTGGCCAGAAAAATATTCAACTGTTTGAATATGAACTACTGTATGGCCGATGAAACATCAATAGGAGTCAATGAGAAGGCATGAAACGTTCAAGACTGGTGACTCTTTGGTCTATAACATATTCAGTAGGTCAAATCTCGATTAACTGTCTGGCTAATGAAACATCACACATAACAAGTATGTATGGAAAGTAAGAGTTTGAAGTTTCTTTGCCCGGAAATATGTTTAATTGGTCAAATATGGAACAACTATGGTTGATGAACTACTACATTGGTTGATGAACCATCAAAAGTTGTCAATGAGAATGTACGAAATGTTCAAGATTGAGGACACTTTGGCCTATAATATGGTCAGTAGGTCAAATATGCACTACTGTCTGGTTAATGTGTCATCAAAATGAGTAAAATGGACTATTGTCTGGGTAATATAAAATCAATAGATTCAAAAAGTATGTTTGGAAAGTTAAAGCTGGAACACTCTTTGGCCAGAAATATGTTCAGTGGGTCAAAAATGGACTACTCTAGGCTTGATGAAACATCAAAAGGTCTCAATGAGAATGTAGGAAATGTTGAAGATTTAGGACTTTTGGGTCTATAATATGGTCAGTAGGTCAAATATGCACTAATGTATGGTTGATGAAACATCAATAGGAGTCAATGAGTATGTATAAAATGCTAAAGTTTGTGGGCTCTTTGCTCTATAATATATTCAGTAGGTCAAATATGGACTACTGTCTGGCTAATGCAACATCATAATGAGTCAAAAAGTTTTCATGGAATGTTGAAGTCGAAAAACTCTTTGGCCAGAAATATATTCAACTGTTTGAATATGAACTACTGTATGGCCGATGAAACATCAATAGGAGTCAATGAGAAGGCATGAAACATTCAAGACTGGTGACTCTTTGGTCTATAATATATTCAGTAGGTCAAATGTCGATTAACTGTCTGGCTAATGAAACATCAAACATAACAAGTATGTATGGAAAGCAAGAGTTTGAAGTTTCTTTGCCCCGGAAATATGATTAATTGGTCAAATATGGACCAAATATGGTTGATGAACCATCAAAAGGTGTCAATGAGAATGTACGAAATGCTCAAGATTGAGGAGACTTTGGCCTATAATATGGTCAGTAGGTCAAATATGCACTACTGTCTGGCAAATATAACATCATAATGAGTCAAAAAGTTTTCATGGAATGCTAAAATTTGAAAACTCTTCCAAATATACTTAGTTTGGCCTATAATATGGTCCATAGGTCAAATATGCACTACGGTCTGGCTAATGCAACATCATAATGAGTCAAAAAGTTTATATGGAATGTTAAAATTTGAAAAATCTTTGGCCAGACATATGTTCAATAGGTCAAATATGAACTACTGTATGGTTGATGAAACATCAATAGGAGTCAATGAGTATGTATAAAATGCTAACGTTTGTGGGCTCTTTGCCCTATGATATATTCAGTAGGTCAAAAATGGACTACTGTCTGGCTAATGCAACATCATAATGAGTCAAAAAGTTTATATGGAATGTTAAAGTTTGAAAAATTTTGGCCAGAAAAAATCAGTTAACTGTCTGGCTGAGGAAACATCAAAAATATGTATGGAAAGTAAGAGTTTTAAGATTCTTTGACCGGTCATATGTTCAATTGATCAAATATGGACTACTATATGGTTGATGAACCATAAAAAGGTGTCAATGAGAATGTATGAAATGTTCAAGATTGAGGGCTCTCTGGTCTATAATATTTTCAGTAGATCAAATATGCACTACTGTCTGACTAATGTATCTTCAAAATGAATTAAAAAGTAGGTATGGAAAATTAAAGTTTGAGGACTCTTTGGCCAGATATATGTTCAATTGGTCAACTATGGACTACTATATGGTTGATGAAACATCAATAGGAGTCAATGAGTATATATGAAATATTCAAGATTAAAGACTCTTTGGCCTATAATATGTTCAAAAGGTCAAATATGGACTACACTCTGGCTAATGTTACATCATAATGATTCAAAAAGTTTATATGGAATGTTAAAGTTCGAAAACTCTTTGGCCAGAAATATATTCAACAGTTTGAATATGAACTACTGTATGGCTAATGAAACATCAATAGGAGTCAATGAGAAGGCATGAAATGTTCAAGATTGATGACTCTTTGGTCTATAACATATTCAGTAGGTCAAATGTCAATTAACTGTCTGGCTAATGAAACATCAAACATAACAAGTATGTATGGAAAGTAAGACTTTTGAAGTTTCTTTGCCCGGAAATATGTTTAATTGGTCAAATATGGAACAACTATGGTTGATGAACCCAACAAAATGTGTCAATGAGAACGTACGAAAAGATCAAGTTTGAGGACTCTTTAGCCTATAATATGGTCAGTAGGTCAAATATGCACTACTGTCTGGCTAATGCAACATCATAATGAGTCAAAAAGTTTATATGGAATGTTAAAATTTGAAAACTGTTTGGCAAGAAGTCTGTTCAATAGTTCAAATATGAACCACTGTATGGTTGATGAAACATCAATAGGAGTCTTTGAGTATGTATAAAATGTTCAAGTTTCAGGGCTCTTTGCCCTATAATGTATACAGTAGGTCAAATATGCACTACTGTCTGACTAATGTATCATCAAAATGAGTTAAAAAGTATTTATGGAAAGTTAAAGCTCAAGGACTCTTTGGCCTATAAAGTGTTCAATAGGTCAAATATGGACTACACTCTTCCTAATGTTACTTCCAGAGGAGTCAAAAGGCATGAATGGAATGTTAAAGTTCGAAGACTATTTGGCCAGAAATATTTTCAATAAGTCAAATATGGACTACTGTATGGCTGATGAAACATCAAAAGGAATCAATGAGTATGCATAATGTGTTCAAGATCAAGGTTTCTTTGGTCTGAAATATGTTAAGAACTACAAATATGAAGTTCCAAATATACTTAGTTTGGCCAATAATGTGGTCAGTATGTCAAATATGCACTGTTGTCTGGTTAATGTGTCATCAAAATGAGTAAAAAAACGATGTAAGGAAAGTTAAAGTTCAAGAAATCTGGCCAGAATTGTGTTCAGTAGGTGTATAATGGACTACTGTCTGGGTAAAGTAGCAACAATAGATTCAAAAAGTATGTTTGGAAAGTTAAAGCTGGAACACTCTTTGGCCAGAAATATGTTCAGTGGGTCAAAAATGGACTACTCTAGGCTTGATGAAACATCAAAAGTTCTCAATGAGAATGTACGAAATGTTGAAGATTTAGGACTTTTGGGTCTATAATATGGTCAGTAGGTCAAATATGCACTACTGTCTGGCTAATACAACATCATAATGAGTCAAAAAGATTATATGGAATGTTAAAATTTGAAAACTCTTTGGCCAGCCGTATGTTCAATAGGTCAAATATGAACTACTGTATGGTTGATGAAACATCAATAGGAGTTAAGGAGTATGTATAAAATCTATAATATGGTCAGCAGGTCAAATATGCACTACTGTCTGGCTATTACAACATCATAATGAGTCAAAAAGTTTTTATGGAATGTTGAGGTTGGAAAACTGCTTAGCCAGAAATATATTCAACTGTTTGAATATGAACTACTGTATGGCTGATGAAACATCAATAGGAGTCAATGAGAAGGCATGAAATGTTCAAGACTGGTGACTCTTTGGTCTATAATATATTCAGTAGGTCAAATGTCGATTAACTGTCTGGCTAATGAAACATCAAACATAACAAGTATGTATGGAAAGCAAGAGTTTGAAGTTTCTTTGCCCGGAAATATGTTTAATTGGTCAAATATGGACCAAATATAGTTGATGACCCATCAAAAGGTGTCAATGAGAATGTACGAAATGATCAAGATTGAGGACTCTTTGGCCTATAATATGGTCAGTAGGTCAAATATGCACTACTGTCTGGCAAATATAACATCATAATGAGTCAAAAAGTGTTCATGGAATGTTAAAATTTGAAAACTCTTCCAAATATACTTAGTTTGGCCTATAATATGGTCCGTAGGTCAAATATGCACTACTGTCTGGCTAATGCAACATCATAATGAGTCAAAAAGTTTATATGGAATGTTAAAATTTGAAAACTCTTTGGCCAGAAAAAATCAATTGACTGTCTGGCTGAGGAAACATCAATATATGTATGGAAAGTAAGAGTTTTAAGATTCTTTGACCGGTCATATGTTCAATTGATCAAATATGGACTACTATATGGTTGATGAACCATAAAAAGGTGTCAATGAGAATGTATGAAATGTTCAAGATTGAGGGCTCTCTGGTCTATAATATTTTCAGTAGATCAAATATGCACTACTGTCTGACTAATGTATCTTCAAAATGAATTAAAAAGTAGGTATGGAAAATTAAAGTTTGAGGACTCTTTGGCCAGATATATGTTCAATTGGTCAACTATGGACTACTATATGGTTGATGAAACATCAATAGGAGTCAATGAGTATATATGAAATATTCAAGATTAAAGACTCTTTGGCCTATAATATGTTCAAAAGGTCAAATATGGACTACACTCTGGCTAATGTTACATCATAATGATTCAAAAAGTTTACATGGAATGTTAAAGTTCGAAAACTCTTTGGCCAGAAATATATTCAACAGTTTGAATATGAACTACTGTATGGCTAATGAAACAACAATAGGAGTCAATGAGAAGGCATGAAATGTTCAAGATTGATGACTCTTTGGTCTATAACATATTCAGTAGGTCAAATGTCAATTAACTGTCTGGCTAATGAAACATCAAACATAACAAGTATGTATGGAAAGTAAGACTTTTGAAGTTTCTTTGCCCGGAAATATGTTTAATTGGTCAAATATGGAACAACTATGGTTGATGAACCCAACAAAATGTGTCAATGAGAACGTACGAAACGATCAAGTTTGAGGACTCTTTAGCCTATAATATGGTCAGTAGGTCAAATATGCACTACTGTCTGGCTAATGCAACATCATAATGAGTCAAAACGTTTATATGGAATGTTAAAATTTGAAAACTGTTTGGCAAGAAGTCTGTTCAATAGTTCAAATATGAACCACTGTATGGTTGATGAAACATCAATAGGAGTCTTTGAGTATGTATAAAATGTTCAAGTTTCAGGGCTCTTTGCCCTATAATGTATACAGTAGGTCAAATATGCACTACTGTCTGACTAATGTATCATCAAAATGAGTTAAAAAGTATTTATGGAAAGTTAAAGCTCAAGGACTCTTTGGCCTATAAAGTGTTCAATAGGTCAAATATGGACTACACTCTTCCTAATGTTACTTCCAGAGGAGTCAAAAGGCATGAATGGAATGTTAAAGTTCGAAGACTATTTGGCCAGAAATATTTTCAATAAGTCAAATATGGACTACTGTATGGCTGATGAAACATCAAAAGGAATCAATGAGTATGCATAATGTGTTCAAGATCAAGGTTTCTTTGGTCTGAAATATGTTAAGAACTACAAATATGAAGTTCCAAATATACTTAGTTTGGCCAATAATGTGGTCAGTATGTCAAATATGCACTGTTGTCTGGTTAATGTGTCATCAAAATGAGTAAAAAAACGATGTAAGGAAAGTTAAAGTTCAAGGAATCTGGCCAGAATTGTGTTCAGTAGGTGTATAAAGGACTACTGTCTGGGTAAAGTAGCAACAATAGATTCAAAAAGTATGTTTGGAAAGTTAAAGCTGGAACACTCTTTGGCCAGAAATATGTTCAGTGGGTCAAAAATGGACTACTCTAGGCTTGATGAAACATCAAAAGTTCTCAATGAGAATGTACGAAATGTTGAAGATTTAGGACTTCTGGGTCTATAATATGGTCAGTAGGTCAAATATGCACTACTGTCTGGCTAATGCAACATCATAATGAGTCAAAAAGATTATATGGAATGTTAAAATTTGAAAACTCTTTGGCCAGCCGTATGTTCAATAGGTCAAATATGAACTACTGTATGGTTGATGAAACATCAATAGGAGTTAAGGAGTATGTATAAAATCTATAATATGGTCAGCAGGTCAAATATGCACTACTGTCTGGCTATTACAACATCATAATGAGTCAAAAAGTTTTTATGGAATGTTGAGGTTGGAAAACTCTTTAGCCAGAAATATATTCAACTGTTTGAAGATGAACTACTGTATGGCTGATGAAACATCAATAGGAGTCAATGAGAAGGCATGAAATGTTCAAGACTGGTGACTCTTTGGTCTATAATATATTCAGTAGGTCAAATGTCGATTAACTGTCTGGCTAATGAAACATCAAACATAACAAGTATGTATGGAAAGCAAGAGTTTGAAGTTTCTTTGCCCGGAAATATGTTTAATTGGTCAAATATGGACCAAATATAGTTGATGAACCATCAAAAGGTGTCAATGAGAATGTACGAAATGATCAAGATTGAGGACTCTTTGGCCTATAATATGGTCAGTAGGTCAAATATGCACTACTGTCTGGCAAATATAACATCATAATGAGTCAAAAAGTGTTCATGGAATGTTAAAATTTGAAAGCTCTTCCAAATATACTTAGTTTGGCCTATAATATGGTCCGTAGGTCAAATATGCACTACTGTCTGGCTAATGCAACATCATAATGAGTCAAAAAGTTTATATGGAATGTTAAAATTTGAAAACTCTTTGGCCAGAAAAAATCAATTGACTGTCTGGCTGAGGAAACATCAATATATGTATGGAAAGTAAGAGTTTTAAGATTCTTTGACCGGTCATATGTTCAATTGATCAAATATGGACTACTATATGGTTGATGAACCATAAAAAGGTGTCAATGAGAATGTATGAAATGTTCAAGATTGAGGGCTCTCTGGTCTATAATATTTTCAGTAGATCAAATATGCACTACTGTCTGACTAATGTATCTTCAAAATGAATTAAAAAGTAGGTATGGAAAATTAAAGTTTGAGGACTCTTTGGCCAGATATATGTTCAATTGGTCAACTATGGACTACTATATGGTTGATGAAACATCAATAGGAGTCAATGAGTATATATGAAATATTCAAGATTAAAGACTCTTTGGCCTATAATATGTTCAAAAGGTCAAATATGGACTACACTCTGGCTAATGTTACATCATAATGATTCAAAAAGTTTATATGGAATGTTAAAGTTCGAAAACTCTTTGGCCAGAAATATATTCAACAGTTTGAATATGAACTACTGTATGGCTAATGAAACATCAATAGGAGTCAATGAGAAGGCATGAAATGTTCAAGATTGATGACTCTTTGGTCTATAACATATTCAGTAGGTCAAATGTCAATTAACTGTCTGGCTAATGAAACATCAAACATAACAAGTATGTATGGAAAGTAAGACTTTTGAAGTTTCTTTGCCCGGAAATATGTTTAATTGGTCAAATATGGAACAACTATGGTTGATGAACCCAACAAAATGTGTCAATGAGAACGTACGAAAAGATCAAGTTTGAGGACTCTTTAGCCTATAATATAAGTAGGTCAAATATGCACTACTGTCTGGCTAATGCAACATCATAATGAGTCAAAAAGTTTATATGGAATGTTAAAATTTGAAAACTGTTTGGCAAGAAGTCTGTTCAATAGTTCAAATATGAACTACTGTATGGTTGAAGAAACATCAATAGGAGTCTTTGAGTATATATAAAATGCTCAAGTTTCAGGGCTCTTTGCCCTATAATGTATACAGTAGGTCAAATATGCACTACTGTCTGACTAATGTATCATCAAAATGAGTTAAAAAGTATTCATGGAAAGTTAAAACTCAAGGACTCTTTGGCCTATAAAGTGTTCAATAGGTCAAATATGGACTACACACTTCCTAATGTTACTTCCAGAGGAGTCAAAAGGCATGAATGGAATGTTAAAGTTCGAAGACTATTTGGCCGGAAATATTTTCATTAAGTCAAATATGGACTACTGTATGGCTGATGAAACATCAAAAGGAATCAATGAGTATGCATAATGTGTTCAAGATCAAGGTTTCTTTGGTCTGAAATATGTTCAGAACTACAAATATGAACTTCCAAATATACTTAGTTTGGCCAATAATATGGTCAGTATGTCAAATATGCACTATTGTCTGGTTAATGTGTCATCAAAATGAGTAAAAAAACGATGTAAGGAAAGTTAAAGTTCAAGGAATCTGGCCAGAAATGTGTTCAGTAGGTGTATAATGGACTACTGTCCGGGTAAAGTAACATCAATAGATTCAAAAATTATGTTTGGAAAGTTAAAGCTGGAACACTCTTTGGCCAGAAATATGTTCAGTGGGTCAAGACATATGTTCAATAGATCAAATATGGTCAACTGTATGGTTGATGAAACATCAATAGGAGTCAATGAGTATGTATAAAATGCTCAAGTTTGTGGGCTCTTTGCCCTATAATATATACAGTAGGTCAAACATGGACTACTGTCTGGCTAATACAACATCATGAGTCAAAAAGTTTTCATGGAATGATGAGGTTCGAAAACTCTTTGGCTAGAAATATGTTCAACAGTTCAAGTATAATCTACAGTATGGCTGATGAAACATCAATAGGAGTCATTGAGTAGGCATGAAATGTTCAAGATTGAGGACTCTTTAGTCTATAATATATTCAGTAGGCAAAATATCAATTGACTGTCTGGCTGAGGAAACATCAAAGTATGTATGGAAAGTAAGAGTTTGAAAGTTTGTTCGCCGGACATATGTTCAGTTGATCAAATATGGACTACTATATATGGTTGAAGAAACATAAAAAGGTGTCAATGAGAATGTATGAAATGTTCAAGATTGAGGACTCTTTGGTCTATAATATGGTCAGTAGTTCAAATATGCTCTACTGTCTGACTAATGTATCATCAAAATGAGTTAAAAAGTATATATGGAAAGTTAAAGTTCGAGGACTCTTTGGCCAGAAATATGTTCAGTTGGTCAAATATGGACTACAGTCTTGCTAATGTTACATCATGATGAGTCAAAAAGTTTATATGGAATGTTAAAGTTCGAAAACTTTGACCAGAAATGTATTCAACTGTTTGAATATGAACTACTGTATGGCTGATGAAACATCAATAGGAGTCAATGAGAAGGCATGAAACGATCAAGACTGGTGACTCTTTGGTCAATAATATGTTCAGTAGGTCAAATGTCGATTAACTGTCTGGCTAATGAAACATCAAACATAAGAAGTATGTATGGAAAGCAAGAGTTTGAAGTATCTTTGCCCGTAAATATGTTTAATTGGTCAAATATGGACCAAATATAGTTGATGAACCATCAAAACGTGTCAATGAGAATGTACGAAATGATCAAGTTTGAGGACTTTGGCCTATAATATGGTCAGTAGGACAAATATGCACTACTGTCTGGCAAATATAACATCATAATGAGTCAAAAAGTTTATATGGAATGTTAAAATTTGAAAACTCTTCCAAATATACTTAGTTTGGCCTATAATATGGTCATTAGGTCAAATATGCACTACGGTCTGGCTAATGCAAAATCATAATGAGTCAAAAAGTTTTTATGGAATGTTAAAGTTCGACAACTCTTTGGCCAGAAATATGTTCAACAGTTCAAATACAAACTACTGTATGGCTCATGAAACATCAATAGGAGTCATTTAGTAGGCATGAAATGTTCACGATTGAGGACTCTTTGGTCTATAATATTTTCAGTAGGCAAAATATCAATTGACTGTCTGGCTGAGGAAACATCAAAGTATGTATGGAAAGTAAGAGTTTGAAGATTCTTTGACCGGACATATGTTCAATTGATCAAATATGGACTACTATATGGTTGATGAACCATAAAAAAGTGTCAATGAGAATGTATGAAGTGTTCAAGATTGAGGGCTCTCTGGTCTATAATATGGTCAGTAGATCAAATATGCACTACTGTCTGACTAATGTATCATTAAAATGAGTTAAAAAGTAGGTATGGAAAATTAACGTTTGAGGACTCTTTGGCCAGATGTATGTTCAATTGGTCAAATATGGACTACTATATGGTTGATGAAACATCAATAGGAGTCAATGAGAAGTCATGAAATGTTCAAGATTGATGACTCTTTGGTCTATAACATATTCAGTAGATCAAATGTCAATTAACTGTCTGGCTAATGAAACATCAAACATAACAAGTATGTATGGAAAGTAAGAGTTTGAAGTTTCTTTGCCTGGAAATATGTTTAATTGGTCAAATATGGAACAAATATGGTTGATGAACCCAACAAAAGGTGTCAATGAGAATGTATGAAATGATCAAGGTTGAGGACTCTTTGGCCAGAAATGTGTTCATTTGGTCAAATATGGACTATTATATGGTTGATGAACCATCAAAAGTTGCCAATGAGAATGTACGAAATGTTCAAGACTGAGGACTCTTTGGCCTACAATAATGTCAGTAGGTCAAATATGCACTACTGTCTGACTAATGTATCATCAAAATGAGTTAAAAAGTATGTATGGAAATTTAAAGCTCGAGGACTCTTTGGCCTATAAAATGTTCAATAGGTCAAATATGGACTATACTCTTCCTAATGTTACTTCCAGAGGAGTCAAATGGTGTGCATGGAATGTTAAAGTTCGAAGACTATTTGACCAGAAATATTTTCAATAAGTCAAATATGGACTACTGTATGGCTGATGAATCAACAAAAGGAATCAATAAGTATGCATAATGTGTTCAAGATCAAGGGTTCTTTGGTCTGAAATATGTTCAGAACTACAAATATGAACTTCCAAATATACTAAGTTTGGCCTATAATATTGTCAGTATGTCAAATATGCATTACTGTCTGGCTAATGTGTCATCAAAATGAGTAAAAGAACGATGTAAGGAAAGTCAAAGTTCAAGGAATCTAGCCAGAAATGTGTTCACTAGGTGTATAATGGACTACTGTCTGGGTAATGTAACATCAAGTAGAGTCCAAAAGTAAAGTTAAAGCTGGAGCACTCTTTGGCCAGAAAAATGTTCAGTGGGTCAAAAATGGACTACTCTAGGTTTGATGAAACATCAAAAGATCTCTATGAGAATGTACGAAATGTTCAAGATTTAGGACCTTTGGGTCTATAATATGGTCAGTAGGTCAAAAATGCACTACTGTCTGGCTAATGCAACATCATAATGAGTCAAAAAGTTTATATGGAATGTTAAAATTTGAAAACTCTTTGGCAAGACATATATGTTCAATAGTTCAAATATGAACTACTGTTTGGTTGATGAAACATCAATAGGAGTCAAAGAGTATGTATAAAATGCTCAAGTTTGTGGGCTCTTTGCCCTATAATATATACAGTAGGTCAAATATGGACTACTGTCTGGCTAATGCAACATCATAATTAGTCAAAAAGATTTTATGGAATGTTAAAATTTGAAAACTCTTTGGCAAGACATATATGTTCAATAGTTCAAATATGAACTACTGTTTGGTTGATGAAACATCAATAGGAGTCAAAGAGTATGTATAAAATGCTCAAGTTTGTGGGCTCTTTGCCCTATAATATATACAGTAGGTCAAATATGGACTACTGTCTGGCTAATGCAACATCATAATGAGTCAAAAAGATTTTATGGAATGTTGAGGTTCGAAAACTCTTTGGCCAGAAATATGTTCAACAGTTCAAGTATAAACTACAGTATGGCTGATGAAACATCAATAGGAGTCATTGAGTAGGCATGAAATGTTCAAGATTGAGGACTCTTTGATCTATAAAATGGTCAGTAGTTCAAATATGCTCTACTGTCTGACTAATGTATCATCAAAATGAGTTAAAAAGTGTGTAGAAAGTTAAACTTCGAGGATTCTTTGGCTAGAAGCATGTTCAATTGGTCAAATATGGACTACTATATGATTGATGAAACAATAATAGGAGTCAATGAGTATACATGAAATATTCAAGATTAAAGACTCTTTTGCTATTATATGATCAGTAGGTCCAATATGGACTACACTCTGGATAATGTTACATCAAAATGAGTCAAAAAGTTTATATGGAATATTAAAGTTCGAAAACTCTTTGGCCAGAAATATATTCAACAGTTTGAATATGAACTATTGTATGGCTGATGAAACATCAATAGGTGTCATTGAGTAGGCATGAAATGTTCAAGAATGAGGACTATTTGGTCTATATTATATTCAGTAGGCCAACAATCAGGTGACTTTCAGGCTGAGGAAACAACAAAGTATGTATGGAAAGTTAGATTTTGAAGATTCTTTGACAAGACATTTATTCAATTGATCAAATATGGACTACCATATGGTTGATGAACCATAAAAAAAGTTTGCATATTTTCTGGCTAGAAATCTGTTCATTTGGTCAAATGTGGACTATTGTATGGTTGATGAAACATCAAAAGGTGTCTATGAGAATGTACAAAATGTTCAAGATTGAAGACTCTTTGGTCTATAATATGGTCAGTAGGTCAATTATGCACAACTGTCTGGCTAAAGTAACAACATAATGAGTCAAAAAAATTAAATGGAATGTTAAAGTTCGGACTACTGTATGGTGGATGAAACATAAATGTAATTAATGCAATTATGGAAAGTGAAAGTTTGAAGATGCATTGGTAGGAAATATGTTCAATTGGTCAAATATGGACTACCGTATATTTAATGAAACATCAAACATAAATTAAGTATGTATGGAAAGTGAGAGTTTGAAGATTCTTTGGCCAGAAATATGTTCAGTTGCTCAAATATGGACCACTATATGGTTGATCAACCATCAAAAGGTCTCATTGAGAATGTACGAAATGTTCGACTCAGGACTCTTTGGTCTATAATATGATCAGTAGGTCAAATATGCACTACTATCTGGCTAATTACAACATCATAGTGAGTCAAAAAGTTTATGTGGAATGTTAAAGTTCGAAAACTTGGCCAAGATGTTCAACATTTCAAATATGCACTACTGTCTGAATAATGTACCATCAAAATGAGTTAAAAAGTACGTATGGAGAGTTGAAGCTCGAGGATCCTTTGGCCTATAAAATGTTCAATAGGTCAAATATGGTCTACACTCTATCTAATGTTACATGAAAAAGAGTCAAAAAGTTTGCATGGAATGTTAAAGTTCAAAGACTGTTTGGCTAGAAATATGTTCAATAAGTCAAATATGGAGTACTGTATGGTTTGTGCTCTACTGTCTGGCTAATGTTACATCATAATGAGTCAAAAAGTCATGTGGAATGTTAAAGTTCGAACACTGTTTGGCCAAAAATATGTTCAACAGTTCAAATATGAACTACAGTGTGGCTGATGAAACATCAATCTGAGTCAATGAGTAGGCATGAGATGTGCAAGATTGAGGACTCTTTGGTCTATAATATACTCAGTTGGTCATATGTCAGTTAACTGTCTGGCTTATGAAACATCAAAGTATGTATGAAAAGTAAGAGTTTGAATATTCTTTGGCCGGAAATATGTTTAATTGGTCAAAAACGGACTACTATATGGTTGATGAACCATCAAAAGATGTCAATGAGAATGTATGAAATGTTCAAGATTGAGGACTCGTTGGCCTATAATGTGGTCAGTAAGTCAAATATGCACTAATGTCTGACTAATGTATCATCAAAATGAGTTTAAAATTATGTATGGAAATTTAAAGTTTGAGGACTCTTTGACCTATAAAATGTTCAATAGGTCAGATTTGAACTACACTCTGACTAATGTTACATCAAAACGAGTCAAAAAGTATGCATGGAATGTTAACGTTCGAAGAATGTTTGCCAGAAATATGTTCAATAAGTCAAATATGGACTACTGTATGGTTGATCTGTATGGTTGATGAGTATGCATAATGTGTTCAAGATCAAGAACTCTTTTGTCTGAAATATATTTAGAAGTGCAAATATGAACTTCCAAATGTACTTAGTTTGGCCTATAATATTATCAAGTAGGTCAAATATGCAATATTGTCTGGCTAATGTGTCATCAAAATGAGTTAAAAAACTATGTATGGAAAGATAATGTTCAAGGAATCTGGCCAGAAATATTTCCAGTAGGTATATTATGGACTACTGTGTGGGTAATTTAACAGCAAGAAACATCAAAATGAGTCAATATCAATGAAATGTTCAAGATTGAAGACTCTTTGGCCTATAATATTTTGAGTAGATCAAATATGGAATGTTGTCTGGCTAATGTAACAACAAAATGAGACAAGAAGTATGCATGTAAAGTTAAAGTTCGAAGACTCTTTAGCTAGAAGTATGTTCAGTGTTTCAAATATTGAAGAAACATGAAAAAGTGTCAATGAGTATGTATGAAAACTTTGAGGACTTTTTGGCCTATAACATATTCAATAGATCAAATATCTACTAACTACTAACTGGTTAATGTAGCATCAAAATCAGCCAAAAGTTTTATAAAGTGTAGATGGAGGACTTTCCAGACTAAGACCCTGTCATAGTAAGCATTGTAAGCAAGAGGGTGACCAGCCATTAAATAAAGCCATTAAATGCTTGATTTTTTCCTCCAAGAATTTGCCCAACAGGAACGTGACCGATTGATCATTCTAAGATGCGTGAAAGCTGAGATTGATTTTCAAGGATATTCCACCAAATATTGGTTTCTGATCTCTTCCTAACTTAAAACATTAGTATTGTGATGTTTAAAATGAATATAATCTTCTTTACTGTGAATTATTTGAGGTCTGAATACATAGTATCTTTTTTCTGACCAGTTATCAGTTTTGCAGAAATACTATGTTGATACTATGTTTCTGCAAATATATGGTCTAAATGGCAATATTTTGATTTGAAATTTTTAGGAAATGCTTGTCAGTAGTTTGTAGAATAAATAAAAAAATATTTTACTTAAAGAGATACAAAATAATAACCCCAGAAAAACTGATAATTTTGCAGTGTTCTCTTAATTCTTTTCCAGTGCTTTATGTTATTCCTCAATGCACAAGGGGATGAGTTAGTTATTGCATGCAAAAGTTAGTTCTTCAATGCATAACGGATTAATTTAAATGGTGTACAATGCAATGCAACCGCGAATATGAGTTGTCTTCAATGCGCAAGGAATAAGTTAAACAAGCGATTCTACTGTACACGTTTTGTTATCGCTTTAATGCACAACTGTGCACAATGCACAGTTTGTGATTGCAATGTAATGAACATGGACCTGTTATGTGTTATCTCTTCACTGCACAACAAAATGATTTAGTTGTTGTATGCAGTGCAATGAAAAAGAGCATAAAATATGCTATTCTTCAATGCACAACGTAATAAGTTGCTTCTTGTGCGTAGTGCAACATATGTTATCTCTTAAATGCATTTCGGAATATGTTTTTGTATAAAAAGCAAAGAAACAGTAAATAGCTTTATATGTTATATTCTTCAGTGCAAAACGGAGTATGTTAGGTCTTGCGTGTATTGCAATGTACCAGAACATATCTCGTGTTATTCAGTGAACAACGGGAAAAAAAAGTTATTTCTTGTATGCTATGCAATGCAATACAACAGTACATATGCTAGTTTTCTCACTTCATTGTTTATCATATTTAGTTAGAATACAATAAATACAGTAAAACAGTGCATAGTTTGTATGTGATTCTTTAAAGCACAACGGATTAAGTTAGATCGTGTATGCCATGCAACAGCACATATGTTATCTCCTCAATGCACAATGCAATGAGTTAGTTCTTGTATACAATGCAATGCAAAAGCTAATATGTTGTGTTATCTCTTCATTGCACAGTGGAATAGGTTAGTTCTTGTTATTGAAGTGTAGGTTATTGCATTGCATACAAAACCGAATTAATCATTGCATTGTATATTGCAATGATTAATTAGGTTTTGTATGCAATGCAATACATCAGCACACATGTTGTGTCATTTCTTCAATGCACAAGATAGTTTATTGTATACAATGCAATAAGTGCCTTTAAGTACACTTATATGTTATCCTTCAATGCACAACGGAATTGAGTTAGCTCTTGTATGAAACGCATTGCAACAACACACATGTTGTGTTATCTCTTCAAAGCACAACTGACTAATTTAGTTCTTGTACGCAAAGTAATGAAACAGCATTTGAATTGTTGTCATATAACATATGGGCAATCATAACGAGCTTTTCCATTCTTATATACACGATCAAACGTAATCCGTTATACAGTGAAGAACAATTAAAAATGCTCTGTTTCAGTAGTTTGCATATGTGTGTTCTCTTCAGTGAACATCGGATGTAGTTTGATCTTGAATACAGGTAGGTTTTGTTTGAAATGCACATATGTTGTGTGATCTCTTCAATGCAACATCCGAATACGATAGTTCTTGTATACAATGCAATGACGTTTTTTGTTAGCAATTCAATGCAATAGCGAATATTTTTGTAATCTCTTCAATGCACAATGCATAAAATTAGATCATGCATGCAATGCAACAAACACACGTTGTATGAGTTGTCTATTCATTGCAACGGAAAGCCACGTTACATCTTTTCATAAGTGCATAACTAATATGTTCTTCTTCAATGCACAACGGATTAAGTTATAATTTAAGTCATTTATAATCTGTTATATTTCATGCATTAAATATAGTATATGAAAAAGAAAAGTGCAAAAGGACATATGTTATGTGTTCTGTATTCAATGCAAAGCAAAATAAGTTGATTCTTTAATGCATCGAAATTAGTTAGTTCTTGAATCCAATGAAATACAATGCAATAAAAACAGTGCATAGCTTAAATGATATTATTCAAAGCACAACGGATTTTTTTTTTTAAGGTTCTGCAATGTAACATCAATAGTGTCAAAAACTATGTTTGGAAAGTTAAACATGGAACACGCTTTGGCCAGAAATATATTCAGTGGGTTAATAACGGACTACTCTACGGTTGATGAAACTTCAAATGGTCTCAATGAGAATGTATGAAATGTTCAAGATTTATGAGTCTTTGGTCTATAATATGGTCAGTAGGTCAAATATGCCCTACTTTCTGGCTAATGCAACATCATAATGAGTCAAAAAGTTTATATGGAATGTTAAAATTTAAAAACTCTTTGGCCAGCAATATGTTCAATAGGTCAAATATGAACTACTGTATCATTGATGAAACATCAATACTGTCTTGGGTGATTAAACATCAAATTATGAAAAGTAAGAGTTTGAAGATTCATTGGCAGAAAATATGTTTAGTTGGTCAGATATGGACTACTATATGGTTGATGAACCATCAAGAGGTGTCAAGGAGAATGTACAAAATGTTCAAGATCGAGGAATCTTTGGCCTATAATACGGTCAGTAGGTCAAATATGCACTACTGTCTGACTAATGTATCTTCAATATGAGTCAAAAAGTTTATATGGAATGTTAAAATTTGAAAACTCTTTGGCCAGACATATGTTCAATAGGTATGGTTGATGAAACATCCAATAGTCAATGAGTATGAATAAAATGCTCAAGTTTGAGGGCTCATTGCCCTATAATATATACTGTAGGTCAAATATGGACTACTGTCTGGCTAATATAACATCATAATGAAAAGCATACAATGTTTTATCTCATAACGGATTAATCTAAATGGTGTACAATGCAATGCAACCATGAATAAAAGTTATGTCTTTAATGCGCTAGGAATAAGTTAGACATGCGATTCAACTGTACACGTTTAGTTAGCACGTTTTACACGTTTTACACTTTAGCACAATGCACATTTTGTGATTGTAATCTACTGAACAATAAAACTGTTATATGTTTTCTCTTCACTGCACAACAAAATGATTTAGCTGTTGTATGTAGTGCAATGAAAACGAGCATAAGATACTATTCTTCAATGCACAACGGAATACGTTGCTTCTTCTATGCAATGCGACATGTTAGGTTTTGTATACAAAGCAAAGAAACAGTGAACATCTTGATGTCATTTTCTTCAATGCAAAACGGAGTAAGTTAGGTCTTGTGTGTATTGCAATGTAACAGAACATATCTCGTGTTATTCAGTACACTACGGAAAATAGTTACAGAAAATAAAGCACAATATAGTTTATTGTATACAAAGCAATAAGTGCCTTTAAGTACAGTTATATGTTATCCTTCAATGCACTACGAAATTGAGTTAGCTCTTGTATGCAATGCATTGCAACAACACACGTTGTGTTGTTTCTTCAAAGTACAACTGGTGTACTTCTTGTACGCAAAGTAATGAAACAGCATTTGAATTGGATGCAATAGAACATTATGGTATATGTTGTCTGTTTAGTGTACATCGGATTTAGTTAGTCCTTAAATACAATGCAATGAAACAGTGGAAAGCTTAATATGCACAAAAGTGCATACTTGTTTTATCTCTTAAAATAACAATCGAATAAGAAGTGTTTGTATATAATGCAATGACATAAGTGCATAACTTGTATGTTATCTCTTCAATGCAACGGAATAGGTTAGTTCTCATATGACGTGCAATACAGAACGTATCTCATTGTGAACAAAATAGTGCACAACATCACTGCACAACGGAATTATTTAGTTCCTTTTTGCTAACTAATGAAAGAGAGCATGTATAAATGTTCTTCTTGGTATAAAAATACAATATGTGTATATAATGCAATACAACAGCACACATGATATCTTGAATTCACAACAGAATGCATTTAGTTCTTGTGTGCATGAAACAGAGCACATGTTATTCTTCAAAGCACAACAGAATAAGTTAGTTCTAGCATGCAATGCAATGCACAACGAAAGAGTTCTTATATTCGTTGCAATATAACAGCACATAAGTTATGTTTTTAACGCACAACGAATTAACATAGTTCTTGTATGCAATGCAAAAGCACTTATGTGATTTTGTTTGTATGTGATTCTTTAAAGCACAAACGGATTGAGTTAGAACATGCATGCAATGCAACAACACTTTTATGTGTTATCTCGTCATTGCACGATGGAATAGGTTAGTTCTTGTATACAGTGCAATGAAACAGAGCATATGTTATTCTTCAGTGCACAACGGATTTAGTTACGTTTCGTATGCAATACAATACATCAGCACACATGTTGTGTCATCTCTTCAAAGTACAAAATAATTATTGTATACAATGCAATGGCATAAGTGCATAACTTATATGTTTTCCTTAAATGCACAACGGAATGAGTTAGCTCTTGTATGCAATGCATTGCAACATCACACATGTTGTTTTCTCTATTTCAAACACACGGGGATAATTTTACTTCTTGTATGCAGACTAATGAAACAGCACTTTAATTCTACATGCAGTGACATAAGTGCATACTTACATTTCTCCTCAATGCACAATTCGTTGCAATATAACAGCACATACATTATTTATGTCTTTAACGCACAAGGAATTAACTAAGTTCTTGTATGCAATTCAAAAGCACTTATGTGATATGTCTTTAATGCATACAGTGCAACAGCGTATTATAGTGCATATTGTTTACTCTTCAATGCAAAACGGAATAAGTTAGGTCTTGCATTGTGTCATGTAACAGATCTCGTGTTATTGTTCAGTTCACAATGAAATAAGTTAGTTCTTGTTAGCAGTGCAATGCAACATCACATAATGCAATGCAAAAGCGAAATATGTTGTTATCTCGTCAGTGCACAATGGAATAGGTTAGTTCTTAGATTCAATGCAGTGAAACAAAGCATATGTACATGCACAACAGATTAAATAGGTTTTGCAATACAACAGCACACATGTTGTGTCATCTCTTCAGTGCGCAATGTAGTTTATTGTACACGAAGCAATAAGTGCCATTAAGTACACTTATATGTTATCCTTCAATGCACAACGGAATTCAGAAAGCGCTTGTATGCAATGCATTGCAACAACAGACGTTGTGTTATCTCTTCAAATCACAACTGACGTAGTTCTTGTACGCAAAGTAATGAAAACAGCATTTGAATTGGATCGTGTATACATTGCAGTGCAACAGAACATTATGGTATGTGTTGTCTCTTTAGTGTAATAATAGGTTAGTTCTCATATGACGTGCAATACAGAACGTATCTCATTGTGAACAAAATAGTGCACAACTTCACTGCACAACGGAATTATTTAGTTCCTTTTTGCTAACTAATGAAAGAGAGCATGCATAAAAGTTCTTCTTGGTATAAAAATACAATATGTGTATATAATGCAATACAAGAGCACACATGTATTATATCTTGAATTCACAACAGAATGCTTTAGTTCTTCTGTGCACTGAAACAGAACACATGTTATTCTTCAAAGCACAACAGAATAAGTTAGTTCTAGCATGCAATGCAATGCACAACGAAAGAGTTAGTTCTCATATTCGTTGCAATATAACAGCACATAAGTTATTTATGTCTTTAACGCACAACGAATTAACTTAGTTCTTGTATGCAATGCAAAAGCACTTATGTGATATGTCTTTAATGCAAACGAAGTAAGATAGGTCTTGTGTGAAGTGTAATGTAACATAGAACATGTCTAGTGTAATTCTTCAGTGCACAACGAAAAAAGTTATTTCTTACATGCAGTGCAATACAACAGAACATATGCTAGTTTTCTCTCCATTGTATATCGGATTTAGATAGAATGCAGTGAATGCAATGCAGTGCAACAGTGAATAGTTTGTATGTGATTCTTTAAAGCACAAACGGATTGAGTTAGATCATGCATGCAATGCAACAACACTTGTATGTGTTATCTCGTCATTGCACGATGGAATAGGTTAGTTCTTGTATACAGTGCAAAGAAACAGAGCATATGTTATTCTTCAGTGCACAACGGATTTAGTTAGGTTTTGTATGCAATACAATACATCAGAACACATGTTGTGTCATCTCTTCGATGTACAAAATAGTTATTGTATACAATGCAATGGCATAAGTGCATAACTTATATGTTTTCCTTAAATGCACAACGGAATGAGTTAGCTCTTGTATGCAATGCATTGCAACATCACACATGTTGTTTTCTCTACTTCAAACACACGGGGATAATTTTAGTTCTTGTATGCAGACTAATGAAACAGCACTTTAATTCTACATGCAGTGACATGAGTGCATAACTTACATTTCTCCTCAATGCACAGTTCGTTGCAATGTAACAGCACATATATTATTTGTTATGTCTTTAAAGCACAAGGAATTAACTAAGTTCTTGTATGCAATTCAAAAGCACTTATTTGTTATGTCTTTAATGCATACAGTGCAACAGTGTACTATAGTGCATATTGTTTACTCTTCAATGCAAAACGGAATAAGTTAGGTCGTGCATTGTGTCATGTAACAGATCTCGTGTTATTGTTCAGTTCACAATGAAATAAGTTAGTTCTTGTTAGCAGTGCAATGCAACATCACACAATGCAATGCAAAAGCGAAATATGTTGTGTTATCTCTTCAGTGCACAATGGAATAGGTTAGTTCTTAGATTCAATGCAGTGAAACAGAGCATATGTTAATGCACAACAGATTAAATAGGTTTTGTATGCAATGCAGTACAACAGCACACATGTTGTGTTATCTCTTCAGTGCGCAATATAGTTTATTGTACACGAAGCAATAACTGCCTTTAAGTATACTTATATGTTATCCTTAAATGCACAACGGAATTCAGAAAGCTTTTGTATGCAATGCATTGCAACAACACACGTTGTGTTATCTCTTCAAATCACAACTGACGTAGTTCTTGTACGCAAAGTAATGAAAACAGCATTTAAATTGGATCGTGTATACATTGCAGTGCAACAGAACATTATGGTATGTGTTGTCTCTTTAGTGTACATCGGAATTAATTAGTTCTTAAATACAATGCAATGAAACAGCGGAAAGCTTAATATGCACAAAAGTGCATACTTGTTTTATCTCTTAAAATAACAATCGAATAAGAAGTGTTTGTATATAATGCAATGACATAAGTGCATAACTTATATGTTATCTCTTCAATGCAACGGAATAGGTTAGTTCTCATATGAAGTGCAATACAGAACGTATCTCATTGTGAACAAAATAGTGCACAACATCACTGCACAACGGAATTATTTAGTTCCTTTTTGCTAACTAATGAAAGAGAGCATGTATAAATGTTCTTCTTGGTATAAAAATACAATATGTGTATATAATGCAATACAACAGCACACATGATATCTTGAATTCACAACAGAATGCATTTAGTTCTTGTGTGCATGAAACAGAGCACATGTTATTCTTCAAAGCACAACAGAATAAGTTAGTTCTAGCATGCAATGCAATGCACAACGAAAGAGTTCTTATATTCGTTGCAATATAACAGCACATAAGTTATTTATGTTTTTAACGCACAACGAATTAACATAGTTCTTGTATGCAATGCAAAAGCACTTATGTGATATGTCTTTAATGCAAACGAAGTAAGATAGGTCTTGTGTGACGTGTAATGTAACATAATAGAACAAGTCTAGTGTTATTCTTCAGTGCACAACGAAAAAAAGTTATTTCTTACCTGCAGTGCAATACAACAGAACATATGCTAGTTTTTTCTCTTCATTGTATATCGGATTTAGATATAATGCAGTGAATGCAATGCAGTGCAACAGTGAATAGTTTGTATGTGATTCTTTAAAGCACAAACGGATTGAGTTAGAACATGCATGCAATGCAACAACACTTTTATGTGTTATCTCGTCATTGCACGATGGAATAGGTTAGTTCTTGTATACAGTGCAATGAAACAGAGCATATGTTATTCTTCAGTGCACAACGGATTTAGTTACGTTTCGTATGCAATACAATACATCAGCACACATGTTGTGTCATCTCTTCAATGTACAAAATAATTATTGTATACAATGCAATGGCATAAGTGCATAACTTATATGTTTTCCTTAAATGCACAACGGAATGAGTTAGCTCTTGTATGCAATGCATTGCAACATCACACATGTTGTTTTCTCTACTTCAAACACACGGGGATAATTTTACTTCTTGTATGCAGACTAATGAAACAGCACTTTAATTCTACATGCAGTGACATAAGTGCATAACTTACATTTCTCCTCAATGCACAATTCGTTGCAATATAACAGCACATACATTATTTATGTCTTTAACGCACAAGGAATTAACTAAGTTCTTGTATGCAATTCAAAAGCACTTATGTGATATGTCTTTAATGCATACAGTGCAACAGCGTATTATAGTGCATATTGTTTACTCTTCAATGCAAAACGGAATAAGTTAGGTCTTGCATTGTGTCATGTAACAGATCTCGTGTTATTGTTCAGTTCACAATGAAATAAGTTAGTTCTTGTTAGCAGTGCAATGCAACATCACATAATGCAATGCAAAAGCGAAATATGTTGTTATCTCTTCAGTGCACAATGGAATAGGTTAGTTCTTAGATTCAATGCAGTGAAACAAAGCATATGTACATGCACAACAGATTAAATAGGTTTTGTATGCAATGCAATACAACAGCACACATGTTGTGTCATCTCTTCAGTGCGCAATATAGTTTATTGTACACGAAGCAATAACTGCCTTTAAGTACACTTATATGTTATCCTTCAATGCACAACGGAATTCAGAAAGCTTTTGTATGCAATGCATTGCAACAACACACGTTGTGTTATCTCTTCAAATCACAACTGACGTAGTTCTTGTACGCAAAGTAATGAAAACAGCATTTGAATTGGATCGTGTATACATTGCAGTGCAACAGAACATTATGGTATGTGTTGTCTCTTTAGTGTACATCGGAATTAATTAGTTCTTAAATACAATGCAATGAAACAGCGGAAAGCTTAATATGCACAAAAGTGCATACTTGTCTTATCTCTTAAAATAACAATCGAATAAGAAGTGTTTGTATATAATGCAATGACATAAGTGCATAACTTGTTATCTCTTCAATGCAACGGAATAGGTTAGTTCTCATATGAAGTGCAATACAGAACGTATCTCATTGTGAACAAAATAGTGCACAACATCACTGCACAACGGAATTATTTAGTTCCTTTTTGCTAACTAATGAAAGAGAGCATGTATAAATGTTCTTCTTGGTATAAAAATACAATATGTGTATATAATGCAATACAACAGCACACATGATATCTTGAATTCACAACAGAATGCATTTAGATCTTGTGTGCATGAAACAGAGCACATGTTATTCTTCAAAGCACAACAGAATAAGTTAGTTCTAGCATGCAATGCAATGCACAACGAAAGGAATAGGTTAGTTCTTGTATACAGTGCAATGAAACAGAGCATATGTTATTCTTCAGTGCACAACGGATTTAGTTACGTTTTGTATGCAATACAAAACATCAGCACACATGTTGTGTCATCTCTTCAATGTACAAAATAATTATTGTATACAATGCAATGGCATAAGTGCATAACTTATAAGTTTTCCTTAAATGCACAACGGAATGAGTTAGCTCTTGTATGCAATGCATTGCAACATCACACGTTGTTTTCTCTATTTCAAACACACGGGGATAATTTTAGTTCTTGTATGCAGACTAATGAAACAGCACTTTAATTCTACATGCAGTGACATAAGTGCATAACTTACATTTCTCCTCAATGCACAATTCGTTGCAATATAACAGCACATACATTATTTATGTCTTTAACGCACAAGGAATTAACTAAGTTCTTGTATGCAATTCAAAAGCACTTATGTGATATGTCTTTAATGCATACAGCGCAACAGTGTATTATAGTGCATATTGTTTACTCTTCAATGCAAAACGGAATAAGTTAGGTCTTGCATTGTGTCATGTAACAGATCTCGTGTTATTGTTCAGTTCACAATGAAATAAGTTAGTTCTATTTAGCAGTGCAATGCAACATCACATAATGCAATGCAAAAGCGAAATATGTTGTTATCTCTTCAGTGCACAATGGAATAGGTTAGTTCTTAGATTCAATGCAGTGAAACAAAGCATATGTACATGCAAAACAGATTAAATAGGTTTTGTATGCAATGCAATACAACAGCACACATGTATTATATCTTGAATTCACAACAGAATGCTTTAGTTCTTCTGTGCACTGAAACAAAGCACATGTTATTCTTCAAAGCACAACAGAATAAGTTAGTTCTAGCATGCAATGCAATGCACAACGAAAGAGTTAGTTCTTATATTCGTTGCAATATAACAGCACATATGTTATTTATGTCTTAAACGCACAACGAATTAACTTAGTTCTTGTATGCAATGCAAAAGCACTCATGTGATATGTCTTTAATGCAGACGAAGTAAGATAGGTCTTGTGTGAAGTGTAATGTAACATAATAGAACATGTCTAGTGTTATTCTTCAGTGCACAAGGAAAAAGTTATTTCTTACATGCAGTGAAATACAACAGAACATATGCTAGTTTTCTCTCTTCATTGTATATCGGATTTCGATAGAATGCAGTGGATGCAATGCAGTGCAACAGTGAATAGTTTGTATGTGATTCTTTAAAGCACAAACGGATTGAGTTAGATCATGCATGCAATGCAACAACACTTTTATGTGTTATCTCGTCATTGCACAATGGAATAGGTTGGTTCTTGTATACAGTGCAATGAAACAGAGCATATGTTATTCTTCAGTGCACAAAGGATTAGCTAGGTTTTGTATGTAATACAATCCAACAGCACACATGTTGTGTCATCTCTTTAATGTACAAAATGGAATGTTAAAGTTCGAAGACTTTGGCCAGAAATATTTTCAGTAAGTCAAATATGGACTAAAGTATGGCTGATCAAATGTAATCAATGAGTATGCGTAATGTGTTCAAGATCAAGGTTTCTTTGGTCTAAAATATGTTCAGAACGACAAATATGAACTTCCAAATGTACTTAGTTTGGCCTATAATATGGTCAGTATGTCAAATATGCACTACTATCTGGCCAATGTGTCATCAAAATGAGTAAATAAAAACGATGTAAGGAAAGTTAAAGTTCAAGGAATCTAGCCAGAAATTGTTAAGGAGGTGTATAATGGACAACTGTCTGGGTAATGTAACAACAATAGAGTCAAAAAAGTATGTTTGGAAAGTTAAAGCTGGAACACTGTTTGGCCAGAAATATGTTCAGTGGGTCAAAAATGGACTACTCTAGGCTTGATGAAACATCAAAAGGTCTCAATGAAAATGTACGAAATATTCGAGATTTAGGACCTTTGGGTCTACAATATGGTCAGTAGGTCAAATATGCACTACTGTCTGGCTAATGTAACATCATAATGAGTCAAAACTTTTATATGGAATGTTAAACTTTGAAAACTCCTTGCCAGACATATTTTCAACTGTTTGAATATGAACTAATGTATGGCTGATGAAACATCAGTAGGAGTCAATTGAGATGGAATGAAACGTTCAAGAATGGTGACTCATTGGTCTATAATATATTCATTAGGTCAAATGTCGATTAACTGTCTGGCTAATGAAACATCAAACATATGTATGTAGGGAAAGCAAGATTTTGAAGTTTCCTTACCTGGAAATATGTTTAATTGTTCAAACATGGACCAAGTATGGTTGATAAACCATCAAAAGGTGTCAATGAGAATGTACTAAATGATCAAGATTGAGGACTCTTTGGCCTATAATATGGTCAGTAGGTGAAATATGCACTACGGACTGGCTAATGCAACAACAATAGAGTCAAAAAGTATGTTTGGAAAGTTAAAGCTGGAACACTCTTTGGCCAGAAATATGTTCAGTGGGTCAAAAATGGACTACTCTAGGCTTGATGAAACATCTAAAGGTCCCAATGAGAATGTACAAAATGTTCAAGATTTAGGACCGTTGGGTCTACAATATGGTCAGTAGGTCAAATATGCACTACTGTCTGTCTAATGCAATATCATAATGAGTCAAAAAGATTATATGGAATGTTAAAATTTGAAAACTTTTTGGCCAGACGTATGTTCAATAGGTCAAATATGAACTACTCTATGGTTCATGAAACATCAATAGGAGTCAATGAGTATGTATAAAATGCTTAAGTTTGTGGGCACTTTGGCCTATAATATATACAGTAGGTCAAATATGGACTACTCTCTGGCTAATACAACATAATTATGAGTCAAAAAGTTTTAATGGAATGTTGAGGTTCGAAAACTCTTTGGCCAGAAATATGTTCAATAGTTCAAGTATAAACTACAGTATGGCTAATGAAACATCAATAGGAGTCATTGAGTAGGCAATAATGTTCAAGATTGAGGACTCTTTGGTCTATAATATATTCAGTAGGCATAATATCAATTGACTGTCTGACTGAGGAAACATCAAAGTACGTATGGAAAGTAAGAGTTTGAAAGTTCATTCGCCGGAAATTTGTTCAATTGAACAAATATGGACTACTATATGGTTGATGAACCATAAAGAGGTGTCAATGAGAATGTATGAAATATACAAGATTGAGGACTCTTTGGTCTATAATATAGTCAGTACATCAAGTATCCTCTACTGTCTGACTAATGTATCATCAAAATGAGTTAAAAAGTATATATGGAAAGTTAAAGTTCGAGGACTCTTTGGCCAGAAATATTTTCAGTTGGTCAAATATGGACTACACTCTGGCTAATGTTACATCATAATGTTTCAAAAAGTTTATATGGAATGTTAAAGTTCGAAAACTCTTTGGCCAGAAATATATTCAACAGTTTGAAATGAACTACTGTATGGCTAATGAAACAACAATAGGAGTCAATGAGAAGGCATGAAATGTTCAAGATTGATGACTCTTTGGTCTATAACATATTCAGTAGGTCAAATGTCAATTAACTGTCTGGCTAATGAAACATCAAACATAACAAGTATGTATGGAAAGTAAGAGTTTGAAGTTTCTTTGCCCGGAAATATGTTTAATTAGTCAAATATGGAACAACTATGGTTCATGAACCCAACAAAAGCTGTCAATGAAAACGTACGAAAAGATCAAGATTGAGGACTCTTTAGCCTATAATATAGTCAGTAGGTCAAATATGCACTACTGTCTGACTAATGCAACATCATAATGAGTCAAAAAGTTTATATGGAATGTTAAAATTTGAAAACTCTTTGGCCAGACATATGTTCAATAGGTAAAATATGAACTACTGTATGGTTAATGAAACATCAATAGGAGTCAATAAGTATGTATAAAATGCTCAAGTTTTTGAGCTCTTTGCCCTATAATATGTTCAGTAGGTCAAATATGGACTACTGTCTGGCTAATGCAACATCAAAATCAGTCAAAAAGTTTATATGGAATGTTAAAATTTGAAAATTCTTCCAAATATACTTAGTTTGGCCTATAATATGGTGCGTAGGTCAAATATGCACTACGGTCTGGCTAATGCAACATCATAATGAGTCAAAAAGTTTATATGGAATGTTAAAAGTTGAAAACTCTTTGGCCAGACATATGTTCAATAGGTCAAATATGAACTACTGTATGGTTGATGAAACATCAATAGGAGTCAATGAGTATGTATAAAATGCTAACGTTTGTGGGCTCTTTGCCCTATAATATATTCAGTAGGTCAAATATGGACTACTGTCTGGCTAATGCAACATCATAATGAGTCAAAAAGTTTATATGGAATGTTAAAATTTGAAAACTCTTTGGCCAGAAAAAATCAATTGACTGTCTGGCTGAGGAACCATCAAAATATGTATGGAAAGTAAGAGTTTTAAGATTCTTTGACCGGTCATATGTTCAATTGATCAAATATGGACTACTATATGGTTGATGAACGATAAAATGGTGTCAATGAGAATGTATGAAATGTTCAAGATTGAGGGCTCTCTGGTCTATAATATTGTCAGTAGATCAAATATGCACTACTGTCTGACTAATGTATCTTCAAAATGAGTTAAAAAGTAGGTATGGAAAATTAAAGTTTGAGGACTCTTTGGCCAGATATATGTTCAATTGGTCAAATATGGACTACTATATGGTTGATGAAACATCAATAGGAGTCAATAAGTATATATGAAATATTCAAGATTAAAGACTCTTTGGCCTATCATATGTTCAGAAGGTCAAATATGGACTACACTCTGGCTAATGTTACATCATAATGATTTAAAAAGTTTATATGGAATGTTAAAGTTCGAAAACTCTTTGGCCAGAAATATATTCAACAGATTGAATATGAACTACTGTATGGCTAATGAAACAACAATAGGAGTCAATGAGAAGGCATGAAATGTTCAAGATTGATGACTCTTTGGTCTATAACATATTCAGTAGGTCAAATGTCAATTAACTGTCTGGCTAATGAAACATCAAACATAACAAGTATGTACGGAAAGTAAGAGTTTGAAGTTTCTTTGCCCGGAAATATGTTTAATTGGTCAAATATGGAACAACTATGGTTGATGAACCCAACAAAAGGTGTCAATGAAAACGTACGAAAAGATCAAGATTGAGGACTCTTTAGCCTATAATATAGTCAGTAGGTCAAATATGCACTACTGTCTGGCTAATGCAACATCATAATGAGTCAAAAAGTTTATATGGAATGTTGAAATTTGAAAACTCTTTGGCCAGACATATGTTCAATAGGTCAAATATGAACTACTGTATGGTTGATGAAACATCAATAGGAGAAAAAGAGTATGTATAAAATGCTAAAGCTTCTGGGCTCTTTCCACTATCATATATTCAGTAGGTCAAATATGGACTACTGTCTGGCTAATGCAACATCATAATGAGTCAAAAGGTTTATATGGAATGTTAAAATTTGAAAACTCTTTGGCCAGAAAAAATCAATTGACTGTCTGGCTGAGGAAACATCAAAATATGTATGGAAAGTAAGAGTTTTAAGATTCTTTGACCGGTCATATGTTCAATTGATCAAATATGGACTACTATATGGTTGATGAACGATAAAATGGTGTCAATGAGAATGTATGAAATGTTCAAGATTGAGGGCTCTCTGGTCTATAATATTGTCAGTAGATCAAATATGCACTACTGTCTGACTAATGTATCTTCAAAATGAGTTAAAAAGTAAGTATGGAAAATTAAAGTTTGAGGACTCTTTGGCCAGATATATGTTCAATTGGTCAAATATGGACTACTATATGGTTGATGAAACATCAATAGGAGTCAATAAGTATATATGAAATATTCAAGATTAAAGACTCTTTGGCCTATCATATGTTCAGAAGGTCAAATATGGACTACACTCTGGCTAATGTTACATCATAATGATTTAAAAAGTTTATATGGAATGTTAAAGTTCGAAAACTCTTTAGCCAGAAATATATTCAACAGATTGAATATGAACTACTGTATGGCTAATGAAACAACAATAGGAGTCAATGAGAAGGCATGAAATGTTCAAGATTGATGACTCTTTGGTCTATAACATATTCAGTAGGTCAAATGTCAATTAACTGTCTGGCTAATGAAACATCAAACATAACAAGTATGTACGGAAAGTAAGAGTTTGAAGTTTCTTTGCCCGGAAATATGTTTAATTGGTCAAATATGGAACAACTATGGTTGATGAACCCAACAAAAGGTGTCAATGAAAACATACGAAAAGATCAAGATTGAGGACTCTTTAGCCTATAATATAGTCAGTAGGTCAAATATGCACTACTGTCTGGCTAATGCAACATCATAATGAGTCAAAAAGTTTATATGGAATGTTGAAATTTGAAAACTCTTTGGCCAGACATATGTTCAATAGGTCAAATATGAACTACTGTATGGTTGATGAAACATCAATAGGAGAAAAAGAGTATGTATAAAATGCTAAAGCTTCTGGGCTCTTTCCACTATCATATATTCAGTAGGTCAAATATGGACTACTGTCTGGCTAATGCAACATCATAATGAGTCAAAAAGTTTATATGGAATGTTAAAATTTGAAAACTCTTTGGCCAGAAAAAATCAATTGACTGTCTGGCTGAGGAAACATCAAAATATGTATGGAAAGTAAGAGTTTTAAGATTCTTTGACCGGTCATATGTTCAATTGATCAAATATGGACTACTATATGGTTGATGAACGATAAAATGGTGTCAATGAGAATGTATGAAATGTTCAAGATTGAGGGCTCTCTGGTCTATAATATTGTCAGTAGATCAAATATGCACTACTGTCTGACTAATGTATCTTCAAAATGAGTTAAAAAGTAGGTATGGAAAATTAAAGTTTGAGGACTCTTTGGCCAGATATATGTTCAATTGGTCAAATATGGACTACTATATGGTTGATGAAACATCAATAGGAGTCAACAAGTATATATGAAATATTCAAGATTAAAGACTCTTTGGCCTATCATATGTTCAGAAGGTCAAATATGGACTACACTCTGGCTAATGTTACATCATAATGATTTAAAAAGTTTATATGGAATGTTAAAGTTCGAAAACTCTTTGGCCAGAAATATATTCAACAGATTGAATATGAACTACTGTATGGCTAATGAAACAACAATAGGAGTCAATGAGAAGGCATGAAATGTTCAAGATTGATGACTCTTTGGTCTATAACATATTCAGTAGGTCAAATGTCAATTAACTGTCTGGCTAATGAAACATCAAACATAACAAGTATGTACGGAAAGTAAGAGTTTGAAGTTTCTTTGCCCGGAAATATGTTTAATTGGTCAAATATGGAACAACTATGGTTGATGAACCCAACAAAAGGTGTCAATGAAAACGTACGAAAAGATCAAGATTGAGGACTCTTTAGCCTATAATATAGTCAGTAGGTCAAATATGCACTACTGTCTGGCTAATGCAACATCATAATGAGTCAAAAAGTTTATATGGAATGTTGAAATTTGAAAACTCTTTGGCCAGACATATGTTCAATAGGTCAAATATGAACTACTGTATGGTTGATGAAACATCAATAGGAGAAAAAGAGTATGTATAAAATGCTAAAGCTTCTGGGCTCTTTCCACTATCATATATTCAGTAGGTCAAATATGGACTACTGTCTGGCTAACGCAACATCATAATGAGTCAAAAGGTTTATATGGAATGTTAAAATTTGAAAACTCTTTGGCCAGAAAAAATCAATTGACTGTCTGGCTGAGGAAACATCAAAATATGTATGGAAAGTAAGAGTTTTAAGATTCTTTGACCGGTCATATGTTCAATTGATCAAATATGGACTACTATATGGTTGATGAACGATAAAATGGTGTCAATGAGAATGTATGAAATGTTCAAGATTGAGGGCTCTCTGGTCTATAATATTGTCAGTAGATCAAATATGCACTACTGTCTGACTAATGTATCTTCAAAATGAGTTAAAAAGTAAGTATGGAAAATTAAAGTTTGAGGACTCTTTGGCCAGATATATGTTCAATTGGTCAAATATGGACTACTATATGGTTGATGAAACATCAATAGGAGTCAATAAGTATATATGAAATATTCAAGATTAAAGACTCTTTGGCCTATCATATGTTCAGAAGGTCAAATATGGACTACACTCTGGCTAATGTTACATCATAATGATTTAAAAAGTTTATATGGAATGTTAAAGTTCGAAAACTCTTTGGCCAGAAATATATTCAACAGATTGAATATGAACTACTGTATGGCTAATGAAACAACAATAGGAGTCAATGAGAAGGCATGAAATGTTCAAGATTGATGACTCTTTGGTCTATAACATATTCAGTAGGTCAAATGTCAATTAACTGTCTGGCTAATGAAACATCAAACATAACAAGTATGTACGGAAAGTAAGAGTTTGAAGTTTCTTTGCCCGGAAATATGTTTAATTGGTCAAATATGGAACAACTATGGTTGATGAACCCAACAAAAGGTGTCAATGAAAACATACGAAAAGATCAAGATTGAGGACTCTTTAGCCTATAATATAGTCAGTAGGTCAAATATGCACTACTGTCTGGCTAATGCAACATCATAATGAGTCAAAAAGTTTATATGGAATGTTGAAATTTGAAAACTCTTTGGCCAGACATATGTTCAATAGGTCAAATATGAACTACTGTATGGTTGATGAAACATCAATAGGAGAAAAAGAGTATGTATAAAATGCTAAAGCTTCTGGGCTCTTTCCACTATCATATATTCAGTAGGTCAAATATGGACTACTGTCTGGCTAATGCAACATCATAATGAGTCAAAAAGTTTATATGGAATGTTAAAATTTGAAAACTCTTTGGCCAGAAAAAATCAATTGACTGTCTGGCTGAGGAAACATCAAAATATGTATGGAAAGTAAGAGTTTTAAGATTCTTTGACCGGTCATATGTTCAATTGATCAAATATGGACTACTATATGGTTGATGAACGATAAAATGGTGTCAATGAGAATGTATGAAATGTTCAAGATTGAGGGCTCTCTGGTCTATAATATTGTCAGTAGATCAAATATGCACTACTGTCTGACTAATGTATCTTCAAAATGAGTTAAAAAGTAGGTATGGAAAATTAAAGTTTGAGGACTCTTTGGCCAGATATATGTTCAATTGGTCAAATATGGACTACTATATGGTTGATGAAACATCAATAGGAGTCAACAAGTATATATGAAATATTCAAGATTAAAGACTCTTTGGCCTATCATATGTTCAGAAGGTCAAATATGGACTACACTCTGGCTAATGTTACATCATAATGATTTAAAAAGTTTATATGGAATGTTAAAGTTCGAAAACTCTTTGGCCAGAAATATATTCAACAGATTGAATATGAACTACTGTATGGCTAATGAAACAACAATAGGAGTCAATGAGAAGGCATGAAATGTTCAAGATTGATGACTCTTTGGTCTATAACATATTCAGTAGGTCAAATGTCAATTAACTGTCTGGCTAATGAAACATCAAACATAACAAGTATGTACGGAAAGTAAGAGTTTGAAGTTTCTTTGCCCGGAAATATGTTTAATTGGTCAAATATGGAACAACTATGGTTGATGAACCCAACAAAAGGTGTCAATGAAAACGTACGAAAAGATCAAGATTGAGGACTCTTTAGCCTATAATATAGTCAGTAGGTCAAATATGCACTACTGTCTGGCTAATGCAACATCATAATGAGTCAAAAAGTTTATATGGAATGTTGAAATTTGAAAACTCTTTGGCCAGACATATGTTCAATAGGTCAAATATGAACTACTGTATGGTTGATGAAACATCAATAGGAGAAAAAGAGTATGTATAAAATGCTAAAGCTTCTGGGCTCTTTCCACTATCATATATTCAGTAGGTCAAATATGGACTACTGTCTGGCTAATGCAACATCATAATGAGTCAAAAAGTTTATATGGAATGTTAAAATTTGAAAACTCTTTGGCCAGAAAAAATCAATTGACTGTCTGGCTGAGGAAACATCAAAATATGTATGGAAAGTAAGAGTTTTAAGATTCTTTGACCGGTCATATGTTCAATTGTTCAAATATGGACTACTATATGGTTGATGAACGATAAAAAGGTGTCAATGAGAATGTATGAAATGTTCAAGATTGAGGTCTCTTTAGCCTATAATATAGTCAGTAGGTCAAATATGCACTACTGTCTGGCTAATGCAACATCATAATGAGTCAAAAAGTTTATATGGAATGTTAAAATTTGAAAATTCTTCTAAATATACTTAGTTTGGCCTATAATATGGTCCGTAGGTCAAACATGCACTACGGTCTGGCTAATGCAACATCATAATGAGACAAAAACTTTATATGGAATGATAAATTTTGAAAACTCTTTGGCCAGAAATATGTTCAGTTGGTCAAATTTGGACTACTACATTGATTGATGAACCATCAAAAGTTGTCTATGAGAATGTACGAAATGTTCAAGATCGAGGACTCTTTGGCATATAATATGGTCAGTAGGTCAAATATGCACTATTGTCTGGTTAATGTGTCATCAAAATGAGTAAAAAAACGATGTAAGGAAAGTTAAAGTTCAAGTAATCTGGCCAGAAATGTGTTCGGTAGGCGTATAATGGACTACTGTATGGGTAATGTAACATCAAAAGATTCAAAAAGTATGTTTGGAAAGTTAAAGCTGGAACACTCTTTGGCCAGAAATATGTTCAGTGGGTCAAAAATGGACTACTCTAGGCTTGATGAAACATCAAAAGTTCTCAATGAGAATGTACGAAATGTTGAAGATTTAGGACTTTTGGGTCTATAATATGGTCAGTAGGTGAAATATGCACTACTGTCTGGCTAATGCAACATCATAATGAGTCAAAAAGTTTTCATGGAATGTTGACGTTGAAAAACTCTTTGGCCAGAAATATGTTCAATAGGTCAAATATGAACTACTGTATGGTTGATGAAACATCAATAGGAGAAAAAGAGTATGTATAAAATGCTAAAGCTTCTGGGCTCTTTCCACTATCATATATTCAGTAGGTCAAATATGGACTACTGTCTGGCTAATGCAACATCATAATGAGTCAAAAAGTTTATATGGAATGTTAAAATTTGAAAACTCTTTGGCCAGAAAAAATCAATTGACTATCTGGCTGAGGAAACATCAAAATATGTATGGAAAGTAAGAGTTTTAAGATTCTTTGACCGGTCATATGTTCAATTGATCAAATATGGACTACTATATGGTTGATGAACGATAAAAAGGTGTCAATGAGAATGTATGAAATGTTCAAGATTGAGGGCTCTTTAGCCTATAATATAGTCAGTAGGTCAAATATGCACTACTGTCTGGCTAATGCAACATCATAATGAGTCAAAAAGTTTATATGGAATGTTAAAATTTGAAAATTCTTCTAAATATACTTAGTTTGGCCTATAATATGGTCCGTAGGTCAAACATGCACTACGGTCTGGCTAATGCAACATCATAATGAGACAAAAACTTTATATGGAATGATAAATTTTGAAAACTCTTTGGCCAGAAATATGTTCAGTTGGTCAAATTTGGACTACTACATTGATTGATGAACCATCAAAAGTTGTCTATGAGAATGTACGAAATGTTCAAGATCGAGGACTCTTTGGCATATAATATGGTCAGTAGGTCAAATATGCACTATTGTCTGGTTAATGTGTCATCAAAATGAGTAAAAAAACGATGTAAGGAAAGTTAAAGTTCAAGGAATCTGGCCAGAAATGTGTTCGGTAGGCGTATAATGGACTACTGTATGGGTAATGTAACATCAAAAGATTCAAAAAGTATGTTTGGAAAGTTAAAGCTGGAACACTCTTTGGCCAGAAATATGTTCAGTGGGTCAAAAATGGACTACTCTAGGCTTGATGAAACATCAAAAGTTCTCAATGAGAATGTACGAAATGTTGAAGATTTAGGACTTTTGGGTCTATAATATGGTCAGTAGGTGAAATATGCACTACTGTCTGGCTAATGCAACATCATAATGAGTCAAAAAGTTTTCATGGAATGTTGACGTTGAAAAACTCTTTGGCCAGAAATATGTTCAGTGGGTCAAAAATGGACTACTCTAGGCTTGATGAAACATTAAAAGTTCTCAATGAGAATGTATGAAATATTCAAGATTTAGGACTTTTGGATCAATAATATGGTCAGTAGGTCAAATATGCACTACTGTCTGGCTAATGCAACTTCATAATTAGTCAAAAAGATTATATGGAATGTTAAGATTTGAAGACTCTTTGGCCAGACGTATGTTCAGTAGGTCAAATATGACCTACTGTATGGTTGGTGAAACATCAATAGGAGTTAAGGAGTATGTATAAAATGCTTCAGTTTGTGGGCTGTTTGCCCTATAATATATACAGTAGGTCAAATATGCACTACTGTCTGGCTAATACATCATAATGAGTCAAAAAGTTTTCATGGAATGTTGAGGTTGGAAAACTCTTTGGCCAGAAAAATATTCAACTGTTTGAATATGAACTACTGTATGGCCGATGAAACATCAATAGGAGTCAATGAGAAGGCATGAAACGTTCAAGACTGGTGACTCTTTGGTCTATAACATATTCAGTAGGTCAAATCTCGATTAACTGTCTGGCTAATGAAACATCACACATAACAAGTATGTATGGAAAGTAAGAGTTTGAAGTTTCTTTGCCCGGAAATATGTTTAATTGGTCAAATATGGAACAACTATGGTTGATGAACTACTACATTGGTTGATGAACCATCAAAAGTTGTCAATGAGAATGTACGAAATGTTCAAGATTGAGGACACTTTGGCCTATAATATGGTCAGTAGGTCAAATATGCACTACTGTCTGGTTAATGTGTCATCAAAATGAGTAAAATGGACTATTGTCTGGGTAATATAAAATCAATAGATTCAAAAAGTATGTTTGGAAAGTTAAAGCTGGAACACTCTTTGGCCAGAAATATGTTCAGTGGGTCAAAAATGGACTACTCTAGGCTTGATGAAACATCAAAAGGTCTCAATGAGAATGTAGGAAATGTTGAAGATTTAGGACTTTTGGGTCTATAATATGGTCAGTAGGTCAAATATGCACTAATGTATGGTTGATGAAACATCAATAGGAGTCAATGAGTATGTATAAAATGCTAAAGTTTGTGGGCTCTTTGCTCTATAATATATTCAGTAGGTCAAATATGGACTACTGTCTGGCTAATGCAACATCATAATGAGTCAAAAAGTTTTCATGGAATGTTGAAGTCGAAAAACTCTTTGGCCAGAAATATATTCAACTGTTTGAATATGAACTACTGTATGGCCGATGAAACATCAATAGGAGTCAATGAGAAGGCATGAAACATTCAAGACTGGTGACTCTTTGGTCTATAATATATTCAGTAGGTCAAATGTCGATTAACTGTCTGGCTAATGAAACATCAAACATAACAAGTATGTATGGAAAGCAAGAGTTTGAAGTTTCTTTGCCCCGGAAATATGATTAATTGGTCAAATATGGACCAAATATGGTTGATGAACCATCAAAAGGTGTCAATGAGAATGTACGAAATGCTCAAGATTGAGGAGACTTTGGCCTATAATATGGTCAGTAGGTCAAATATGCACTACTGTCTGGCAAATATAACATCATAATGAGTCAAAAAGTTTTCATGGAATGCTAAAATTTGAAAACTCTTCCAAATATACTTAGTTTGGCCTATAATATGGTCCGTAGGTCAAATATGCACTACGGTCTGGCTAATGCAACATCATAATGAGTCAAAAAGTTTATATGGAATGTTAAAATTTGAAAAATCTTTGGCCAGACATATGTTCAATAGGTCAAATATGAACTACTGTATGGTTGATGAAACATCAATAGGAGTCAATGAGTATGTATAAAATGTTAACGTTTGTGGGCTCTTTGCCCTATGATATATTCAGTAGGTCAAAAATGGACTACTGTCTGGCTAATGCAACATCATAATGAGTCAAAAAGTTTATATGGAATGTTAAAGTTTGAAAACTTTTTGGCCAGAAAAAATCAGTTAACTGTCTGGCTGAGGAAACATCAAAAATATGTATGGAAAGTAAGAGTTTTAAGATTCTTTGACCGGTCATATGTTCAATTGATCAAATATGGACTACTATATGGTTGATGAACCATAAAAAGGTGTCAATGAGAATGTATGAAATGTTCAAGATTGAGGGCTCTCTGGTCTATAATATTTTCAGTAGATCAAATATGCACTACTGTCTGACTAATGTATCTTCAAAATGAATTAAAAAGTAGGTATGGAAAATTAAAGTTTGAGGACTCTTTGGCCAGATATATGTTCAATTGGTCAACTATGGACTACTATATGGTTGATGAAACATCAATAGGAGTCAATGAGTATATATGAAATATTCAAGATTAAAGACTCTTTGGCCTATAATATGTTCAAAAGGTCAAATATGGACTACACTCTGGCTAATGTTACATCATAATGATTCAAAAAGTTTATATGGAATGTTAAAGTTCGAAAACTCTTTGGCCAGAAATATATTCAACAGTTTGAATATGAACTACTGTATGGCTAATGAAACATCAATAGGAGTCAATGAGAAGGCATGAAATGTTCAAGATTGATGACTCTTTGGTCTATAACATATTCAGTAGGTCAAATGTCAATTAACTGTCTGGCTAATGAAACATCAAACATAACAAGTATGTATGGAAAGTAAGACATTTGAAGTTTCTTTGCCCGGAAATATGTTTAATTGGTCAAATATGGAACAACTATGGTTGATGAACCCAACAAAATGTGTCAATGAGAACGTACGAAAAGATCAAGTTTGAGGACTCTTTAGCCTATAATATGGTCAGTAGGTCAAATATGCACTACTGTCTGGCTAATGCAACATCATAATGAGTCAAAAAGTTTATATGGAATGTTAAAATTTGAAAACTGTTTGGCAAGAAGTCTGTTCAATAGTTCAAATATGAACCACTGTATGGTTGATGAAACATCAATAGGAGTCTTTGAGTATGTATAAAATGTTCAAGTTTCAGGGCTCTTTGCCCTATAATGTATACAGTAGGTCAAATATGCACTACTGTCTGACTAATGTATCATCAAAATGAGTTAAAAAGTATTTATGGAAAGTTAAAGCTCAAGGACTCTTTGGCCTATAAAGTGTTCAATAGGTCAAATATGGACTACACTCTTCCTAATATTACTTCCAGAGGAGTCAAAAGGCATGAATGGAATGTTAAAGTTCGAAGACTATTTGGCCAGAAATGTTTTCAATAAGTCAAATATGGACTACTGTATGGCTGATGAAACATCAAAAGGAATCAATGAGTATGCATAATGTGTTCAAGATCAAGGTTTCTTTGGTCTGAAATATGTTAAGAACTACAAATATGAAGTTCCAAATATACTTAGTTTGGCCAATAATGTGGTCAGTATGTCAAATATGCACTGTTGTCTGGTTAATGTGTCATCAAAATGAGTAAAAAAACGATGTAAGGAAAGTTAAAGTTCAAGGAATCTGGCCAGAATTGTGTTCAGTAGGTGTATAATGGACTACTGTCTGGGTAAAGTAGCAACAATAGATTCAAAAAGTATGTTTGGAAAGTTAAAGCTGGAACACTCTTTGGCCAGAAATATGTTCAGTGGGTCAAAAATGGACTACTCTAGGCTTGATGAAACATCAAAAGTTCTCAATGAGAATGTACGAAATGTTGAAGATTTAGGACTTTTGGGTCTATAATATGGTCAGTAGGTCAAATATGCACTACTGTCTGGCTAATACAACATCATAATGAGTCAAAAAGATTATATGGAATGTTAAAATTTGAAAACTCTTTGGCCAGCCGTATGTTCAATAGGTCAAATATGAACTACTGTATGGTTGATGAAACATCAATAGGAGTTAAGGAGTATGTATAAAATCTATAATATGGTCAGCAGGTCAAATATGCACTACTGTCTGGCTATTACAACATCATAATGAGTCAAAAAGTTTTTATGGAATGTTGAGGTTGGAAAACTGTTTAGCCAGAAATATATTCAACTGTTTGAATATGAACTACTGTATGGCTGATGAAACATCAATAGGAGTCAATGAGAAGGCATGAAATGTTCAAGACTGGTGACTCTTTGGTCTATAATATATTCAGTAGGTCAAATGTCGATTAACTGTCTGGCTAATGAAACATCAAACATAACAAGTATGTATGGAAAGCAAGAGTTTGAAGTTTCTTTGCCCGGAAATATGTTTAATTGGTCAAATATGGACCAAATATAGTTGATGACCCATCAAAAGGTGTCAATGAGAATGTACGAAATGATCAAGATTGAGGACTCTTTGGCCTATAATATGGTCAGTAGGTCAAATATGCACTACTGTCTGGCAAATATAACATCATAATGAGTCAAAAAGTGTTCATGGAATGTTAAAATTTGAAAACTCTTCCAAATATACTTAGTTTGGCCTATAATATGGTCCGTAGGTCAAATATGCACTACTGTCTGGCTAATGCAACATCATAATGAGTCAAAAAGTTTATATGGAATGTTAAAATTTGAAAACTCTTTGGCCAGAAAAAATCAATTGACTGTCTGGCTGAGGAAACATCAATATATGTATGGAAAGTAAGAGTTTTAAGATTCTTTGACCGGTCATATGTTCAATTGATCAAATATGGACTACTATATGGTTGATGAACCATAAAAAGGTGTCAATGAGAATGTATGAAATGTTCAAGATTGAGGGCTCTCTGGTCTATAATATTGTCAGTAGATCAAATATGCACTACTGTCTGACTAATGTATCTTCAAAATGAATTAAAAAGTAGGTATGGAAAATTAAAGTATGAGGACTCTTTGGCCAGATATATGTTCAATTGGTGAAATATGGACTACTATATGGTTGATGAAACATCAATAGGAGTCAATAAGTATTTATGAAATATTCAAGATTAAAGACTCTTTGGCCTATAATATGTTCAGAAGGTCAAATATGGACTACACTCTGGCTAATGTTACATCATGATGATTCAAAAAGTTTATATGGAATGTTAAAGTTCGAAAACTCTTTGGCCAGAAATATATTCAACAGTTTGAATA
Source organism: Hypophthalmichthys molitrix (assembly GCA_037950675.1). Classification (NCBI taxonomy): domain Eukaryota; kingdom Metazoa; phylum Chordata; class Actinopteri; order Cypriniformes; family Xenocyprididae; genus Hypophthalmichthys; species Hypophthalmichthys molitrix. The sequence continues at coordinate 13,076,789 of CM075510.1, forward strand.
TGAACTACTGTATGGCTAATGAAACAACAATAGGAGTCAATGAGAAGGCATGAAATGTTCAAGATTGATGACTCTTTGGTCTATAACATATTCAGTGGGTCAAATGTCAATTAACTGTCTGGCTAATGAAACATCAAACATAACAAGTATGTATGGAAAGTAAGAGTTTGAAGTTTCGTTTCTACAATATGTATGTATAAAATGCTCAAGTTTGTGAGCTCTTTGCCCTATAATATATTCAGTAGGTCAAATATGGACTACTGTCTGGCTAATGCAACATCATAATGAGTCAAAAAGTTTATATGGAATGTTAAAATTTGAAAATTCTTCTAAATATACTTAGTTTGGCCTATAATATGGTCCGTAGGTCAAACATGCACTACGGTCTGGCTAATGCAACATCATAATGAGACAGAAACTTTATATGGAATGATAAATTTTGAAAACTCTTTGGCCAGAAATATGTTCAGTTGGTCAAATTTGGACTACTACATTGATTGATGAACCATCAAAAGTTGTCTATGAGAATGTACGAAATGTTCAAGATTGAGGACTCTTTGGCCTATAATATGGTCAGTAGGTCAAATATGCACTACTGTCTGGTTAATACAACATCATAATGAGTCAAAAAGTTTTCATGGAATGTTGACGTTGAAAAACTCTTTGGCCAGAAATATATTCAACTGTTTGAATATGAACTACTGTATGGCCGATGAAACATCAATAGGAGTCAATGAGAAGGCATGAAACGTTCAAGACTGGTGACTCTTTGGTCTATAATATATTCAGTAGGTCAAATGTCGATTAACTGTCTGGCTAATGAAACATCACACATAACAAGTATGTATGGAAAGCAAGAGTTTGAAGTTTCTTTGCCCGGAAATATGATTAATTGTTCAAATATGGACCAAATATGATTGATGAACCATCAAAAGGTGTCAATGAGAATGTACGAAATGATCAAGATTGAGGACTCTTTGGCCTATAATATGGTCAGTAGGTCAAATATGCACTACTGTCTGACTAATGTATCATACACATGAGTTAAAAAGTATGTATGGAAAGTTAAAGTTTTAGGAATCTTTGGCCAGAAATATGTTCAATTGGTCAAACATGGACTTCTCTAGGGTTGATGAAGCATCAAAAGGTCTCAATGAGAATGTACGAAATGTTGAATACTCAGGACTCATTGGTCTATAATATGATCAGTAGGTCAAATATGCACTACTATCTGGCTAATTGCAACATCATAATGAGTCAAAAAGTTTATGTGGAATGTGTAAGTTTGCAAAATATTTGGCCAAAAATATGTTCAAAAGTTCAAATATGCACAACTGTCTGAAAAATGTACCATCAAAATGATTTAAAAGTATGTATGGAGAGTTGAAGTTCGACGATCATTTGGCATATAAAATGTTCAATAGTTCAAATATGGACTACTCTCTAGCTAATGTTACAAGATAAAGAGTCATAATGTTTGCTTGGAATGTTAAAGTTCGAAGACTGTTTGGCTAGAAATATGTTCATTAAGTCAAATATGGAGTACTGTAGGGTTTGTGCTCTACTGTCTGGCTAATGTTACATCATAATGAGTCAAAAAGTTCATGTGGAATGTTAAAGTTCAAAAACATTTGGCCAAAAATATGTTCAACATTTCAAATATGAACTACAGTGTGGCTGATGAAACATCAATTGGAGTCAATGAGTAGGCATGAGATGTCCAAGATTGAGGACACTTTGGTGTGTATTATACTCAGTTGGTCATATGTCAGTTAACTGTCTGGCTTATGAAACATCAAAGTATGTATGGAAAGCAAAAGTTTGAATATTCTTTGGCCGGAAATATGTTCAATTGGTCAAATACGGACTACTATATGGTTGATGAACCATCAAAAGATGTCAATGAGAATGTATGAAATGTTCAAGATTGAGGACTCGTTGGCCTATAATATGGTCATTAAGTCAAATATGCACTAATGTCTCACTAATGTATCATCCGAATGAGTTTAAAATTATGTATAGAAAGTTAAAGTTTGGGGACTCTTTGACCTATAAAATGTTCAATAGGTCAGATTTGAACTACACTCTGACTAATGTTACATCAAAACGAGTCAAAAAGTATGCATGGAATGTTAACGTTCAAAGAATGTTTGGCCAGATATATGTTCAATAAGTCAAATATGGACTACTGTATGGTTGATGAGTATGCATAATGTGTTTAAGATCAAGCACTCTTTTGTCTGAAATATATTTAGAAGTGCAAATATGAACTTCCAAATGTACTTAGTTTGGTCTACAATATTTTCAAGTAGGTCAGATATGCAATATTGTCTGGCTAATGTGTCATCAAAATGAGTTTAAAAAACTATGTATGGAAAGATAATGTTCAAGGAATCTGGCCAGAAATATTTTCAGTAGGTATATTATGGACTACTGTTTGGGTAATGTAACAACAAGAAACATCAAAATGAGTCAATATCAATGAAATGTTCAAGATTGAAGACTCTTTGGCCTATAATATTTTGAGTAGATCAAATATGGAACGTTGTCTGGCTAATGTAACAACAAAATGAGACAAGAAGTATGCTTGTAAAGTTAAAGTTTGAAGACTCTTTAGCTAGAAGTATTTTCAGTGTTTCAAATATTGATGAAACATGAAAAGGTGTCAATGAGTATGTATGAAAACTTTGAGGACTCTTTTGGCCTATAACATATTCAATAGATCAAATATTTGCCCAACAGCAACGTGACCGATTGATCATTCTAAGATGCGTGAAAGCTGAGATTGATTTTCAAGGTTATTCCACGAGATATTGGTTTCTGATCTCTTCCTAACTTAAAACATTAGTATTGTGATGTTTAAAATGAATATAATCTTCTTTACTGTGAATTATTTGAGGTCTGAATACATAGTATCTTTTTTCTGACCAGTTAGCAGTTTCTGCAAATATATGGTCTAAATGACAATATTTTGATTTTAAATTTTTAGGAAATGCTTGTCAGTAGTTTGTAGAATAAATAAAAAAAATATTAATTTTACTTAAAGAGATACAAAATAAAAACCTCAGAAAAACTGATAATTTTGCAGTGATCTCTTAATTTTTTTCCAGAGCTTTATGTTATTCCTCAATGCACAAGGGGATGAGTTAGTTCTTGTATGCAATGGTCAAATATGGACTACTGTCTGGCTAATATAACATCATAATGAAAAGCACACAATATTTTATCTCACAACGTGATGATTTCAGTTATTGTATACAAAAGTTAGTTCTTCAATGCATAACGGATTAATTTAAATGGTGTACAATGCAATGCAACCGCGAATATGAGTTGTCTTCAATGCGCAAGGAGTAAGTTAAACAAGCGATTCCACTGTACAAAGTTATTTCTTGTATGCTGTGCAATGCAATACAACAGTCCATATGCTAGTTTTCTCTCTTCATTGTTTATCATGTTTAGTTAGAATACAATAAATGCAATGCAGTTAAAAAGTGCATAGTTTGTATGTGATTCTTTAAAGCAAAACGGATTAAGTTAGATCGTGTATGCAATGCAACAGCACATATGTTATCTCCTCAATGCACAAAGCAATGAGTTGTTTCCTGTATACAATACAATGCAAAAGCGAATATGTTGTGTTATCTCTTCATTGCACAGTGGAATAGGTTACTTCTTGTTATTGTAGAATAGGTTATTGCATTGCATACAAAACCGAATTAATCATTGCATGATTAATTAGGTTTTGTATGCAATGCAATACATCTGCACACATATTGTGTCATTGCTTCAATGCAAAAGATAGTTTATTGTATACAATGCAATAAGTGCCTTTAAGTACACTTATATGTTATATCCTTCAATGCACAACGGCATTGAGTTAGCACTTGTATGAAACCCATTGCAACAACACACATGTTGTGTTATCTCTTCAAAGCACAACTGACTAATTTAGTTCTTGTACGCAAAGTAATGAATGAAGTAACGGAATTATTTAGTTCCTTTTTTGCTAACTAATGAAAGAGAGCATGCTTAATTGTTCTTCTTGGTGTAAAAATAAAATTTTTGTATGCATTGCAATACAACGCCACACATGTATTTATATCTTTAATTCACAACAGAATGCTTTAGTTTCTTGTGTGTAATGAAACAGAGTATATGTTATTCTTCAATGTACAACAGAATAAGTTAGTTCTAGCATGCAATGCAGCAGTACATATCTCAGCACACAACGAAAGAGTTATTTGTTGCAACATATATCTCTTTAATGCACATAGGTATATGTTAGTTTATTATAGAAAGCAAAGAAACAGTGAACAGCTTATATGTTATATTCTTTAATGCAAAACGAAGTGAGGTAGGTCTTGTGTGAAGTTTAATGTAACAATAACAGAACATATCTAGTGTTAATAATTTAGTTCTTGTACGCAAACTAACGAAACAGCACTTTGATTCTACATGCAATGACATGAAGTGCATAACTTACATTTTGTCTCCTCGATGCAGAATTCGTTGCAATATCACAGCACGTTATTTGTCATGTCTTTAACGCATAAGGAATTAACTAAGCTCTTGTATGCAATGCAAAAGCACTTATGTGATATGTCTTTAATGCATACAGTGCAACAGTGTATATTGCATATTGTTTACTCTTCAGTGCAAAACGGAATAAGTTAGGTCTTGCATTAAGTATCATGTAACAGATCTCGTGTTATTGTTCAGTTCACAATGAATTAAGTTAGTTCTTGTTAGCAGTGCAATGCAATATCACACAATGCAATGCAAAAGCGAAATATGTTGTGTTATCTCTTCAGTGCACAATGGAATAGGTTAGTTCTTAGATTCAATGCAGTGAAACAGAGCATAGTTCTAGCATGCAATGCACAACGAAAGAGTTAGTTCTTATATTCGTTGCAATATAACAGCACATATGTTATTTATGTCTTTAACGCACAACGAATTAACTTAGTTCTTGTATGCAATGCAAAAGCACTTATGTGATATGTCTTTAATGCAAACGAAGTCAGATAGGTCTTGTGTGAAGTGTAATGTAACATAATACATGTCTAGTGTTATTCTTCAGTGCACAACGAAAAAGTTATTTCTTACATGCAGTGCAATACAACAGAACATATGCTAGTTTTTTCTCTTCATTGTATATCGGATTTAGATAGAATGCAGTGGATGCAATGCAGTGCAACAGTGAATAGTTTGTATGTGATTCTTTAAAGCACTAAAGATCTTAAATACAATGCAATGAAACAGTGGAAAGATTAATATGCACAAAAGTGCATACTTGTTTTATCTCTTAAAATAACAATCGAATAAGAAGTTTTCTTATATAATGCAATGACATAAGTGCATAAGTTATATGTTATCTCTTCAGTGCAACGGAATAGGTTAGTTCTCATATGAAGTGCATACAGAACGTATCTCATTGTGAACAAAATAGTGCACAACTTCACTGCACAACGGAATTATTTAGTTCCTTTTTGTTAACTAATGAAAGAGAGCATGCATAATTGTTCTTCTTGGATGCAACAACACTTGTATGTGTTATCTCTTCATTGCACAATGGAATAGATTAGTTCTTGTATACAGTGCAATGAAACAGAGCATATGTTATTCTTCAGTGCACAACGGATTAGTTAGGTTTTGTATGCAATACAATACATCAGCACACATGTTGTGTCATCCCTTCAATGTACAACATAGTTATTGTATACAATGCAATGGCATAAGTGCATAACTTATATGTTTCCCTTAAATGCACAACGGAATGAGTTAGCCCTTGTATGCAATGCATTGCAACATCACACATGTTGTGTTTTCTACTTCAAACACACGGGAATAATTTTAGTTCTTGTATGCAAACTAATGAAACAGCACTTTAATTCTACATGCAGTGACATAAGTGCATAACTTACATTTCTCCTCAATGCACAATTCGTTGCAATATAACAGTACATATGTTATTTGTTATGTCTTTAACGCACAAGGAATTAACTAAGTTCTTGTATGCGATTCAAAAGCACTAATGTGATATGTCTTTAATGCATAAAGTGCAACAGTGTATTGTAGTGCATATTGTTTACTCTTCAATGCAAAACGGAATAAGTTAGGTCTTGCATTGTGTCATGTAATAGATCTCGTGTCATTGTTCAGTTCACAATGAATTAAGTTAGTTCTTGTTAGCAGTGCAATGCAATATCACACAATGCAATGCAAAAGCGAAATATGTTGTGTTATCTCTTCAGTGCACAATGGAATAGGTTAGTTCTTAGATTCAATGCAGTGAAACAGAGCATATGTACATGCACAACAGATTAATTAGGTTTTGTATGCAATGCAATACAACAGCACACATGTTGAGTCATCTCTTCACTGCGCAATATAGTTTATTGTATACAAAGCAATAAGTGCCTTTAAGTACACTTATATGTTATCCTTCAATGCACAACGGAATTGAGAAAGCTCTTGTATGCAATGCATTGCAACAACACACGTTGTGTTATCTCTTCAAATCACAACTGACGTAGTTCTTGTACGCAAAGTAATGAAACAGCATTTGAATTGGTTCGTGTATACATTGCAATGCAACAACATTAAGGTATGTGTTGTCTATTTAGTGTACATCGGATTTAGTTAGTTCTTAAATACAATGCAATGAAACAGTGGAAAGCTTAATATGCACAAAAGTGCATATTTGTTTTATCTCTTAAAATAACAATCGAATAAGAAGTTTTTGTATATAATGCAATGATATAAGTGCATAACTTATATGTTATCTCTTCAATGCAACGGAATAGGTTAGTTCTCATATGAAGTGCAATACAGAACGTATCTCATTGTGAACAAAATAGTGCACAACTTCACTGCACAACGGAATTATTTAGTTCCTTTTGGCTAACTAATGAAAGAGAGCATGCATAATTGTTCTTCTTGGTATAAAAATACAATATGTGTATACAATGCAATACAACAGCACACATGTATCATATCTTTAATTCACGACAGAATGCTTTAGTTCTTGTGTGCACTGAAACAGAGCACATGTTATTCTTCAAAGCACAACAGCATAAGTTACTTCTAGCATGCCATGCAATGTACAATGAAAGAGTTAGTTCTTATATTCGTTGCAATATAACAGCACATATGTTATTTATGTCTTTAACGCACAACGAATTAACTTAGTTATTGTATGCAATGCAAAAGCACTTATGTGATATGTCTTTAATGCAAACGAAGTAAGATAGGTCTTGTGTGAAGTGTAATGTAACATAATAGAACATGTCTCGTGTTATTCTTCAGTGCACAACGAAAAAAAGTTATTTCTTACATGCAGTGCAATACAACAGAATATACGCTACGTTTTTCTCTTCATTTTGTATCGGATTTAGATAGAATGCAATGCATTGCAACAGTGAATAGTTTGTATGTGATTCATTAAAGCACAAACGGATTGAGTTAGATCATGCATGCAATGCAACAACACTTGTATGTGTTATCTCTTCATTGCACAATGGAATAGATTAGTTCTTGTATACAGTGCAATGAAACAGAACATATGTTATTCTTCAGGGCACAACGGATTAGTTAGGTTTTGTATGCAATACAATACATCAGCACACATGTTGTGTCATCCCTTCATTGTACAACATAGTTATTGTATACAATGCAATGGCATAAGTGCATAACTTATATGTTTTCCTTAAATGCACAACGGAATGAGTTAGCTCTTGTATGCAATGCATTGCAACAACACACGTTGTGTTATCTCTTCAAATCACAACTGACGTAGTTTTTGTACGCAAAGTAATGAAAACAGCATTTGAATTGGATCGTGTCTACATTGCAATGCAACAGAACATTATGGTATGTGTTGTATCTTTAGTGTACTTCGGCTTTAGTTAGTACTTAAATACAATGCAATGAAACAGCGGAAAGCTTAATATGCACAAAAGTGCATACTTGTTTTATCTCTTAAAATAACAATCGAATAAGAAGTGTTTGTATATAATGCAATGACATAAGTGCATAACTTATATGTTATCTCTTCAATGCAACGGAATAGGTTAGTTCTCATATGAAGTGCAATACAGAACGTATCTCTTTGTGAACAAAATGGTGCACAACTTCACTGCACAAAGGAATTATTTAGTTCCTTTTTGCTAACTAATGAAAGAGAGCATGCATAATTGTTCTTCTTGGTATAAAAATACAATATGTGTATATAATGCAATACAACAGCACACATGTATTACATCTTTAATTCACAACAGAATGCTTTAGTTCTTGTGTGCACTAAAACAGAGCACATGTTATTCTTCAAAGCACAACAGAATAAGTTACTTCTAGCATGCAATGCACAACGAAAGAGTTAGTTCTTATATTCGTTGCAATATAACAGCACATATGTTATTTATGTCTTTAACGCACAAGGAATTAACTTAGTTCTTGTATGCAATGCAAAAGCACTTATGTGATATGTCTTTAATGCAAACGAAGTAAGATAGGTCTTGTGTGAAGTGTAATGTAACATAATAGAACATGTCTAGTGTTATTCTTCAGTGCACAACGAAAAAATTTATTTCTTACATGCAGTGCAATACAACAGAACATATGCTAGTTTTTTCTCTTCATTGTATATCGGATTTAGATAGAATGCAGTGGATGCAATGCAGTGCAACAGTGAATAGTTTGTATGTGATTCTTTAAAGCACAAACGGATTGAGTCAGATCATGCATGCAATGCAACAACACTTGTATGTGTTATCTCTTCGTTGCACAATGGAATAGTTTAGTTCTTGTATACAGTGCAATGAAACAGAGCATATGTTATTCTTCAGTGCACAACGGATTAGTTAGGTTTTGTATGCAATACAATACATCAGCACACATGTTGTGTCATCTCTTCAATGTACAAAATAGTTATTGTATACAATGCAATGGCATAAGTGCATAACTTATATGTTTTCCTTAAATGCACAACGGAATGAGTTAGCTCTTGTATGCAATGTATTGCAACATCACAGATGTTGTGTTCTCTAATTCAAACACACGGGATATCATTTTAGTTCTTGTATGTAAACTAATGAAACAGCACTTTAATTCTACATGCAGTGACATAAGTGCATAACTTACATTTCTCCTCAATGCACAATTCGTTGCAATATAACAGCACATATGTTATTTGTTATGTCTTTAACGCACAAGGAATTACCTAAGTTCTTGTATGCAATTCAAAAGCACTTATGTGATATGTCTTTAATGCATACAGTGCAACAGTGTATTATAGTGCATATTGTTTACTCTTCTATGCAAAACGGAATAAGTTAGGTCTTGCATTATGTCATGTAACAGATCTCGTGTTATTGTTCAGTTCACAATGAATATGCACAATAAGTTAGTTCTTGTTAGCAGTACAATGCAACATCACACAATGCAATGCAAAAGCGAAACATATTGTGTCATCTCTTCAGTGCACAATGGAATAGGTTAGTTCTTAGATTCAATGCAGTAAAACATAGCATATGTATATGCACAACAGATTAATTAGGTTTTGATTGCAATGCCATACAACAGCACACATGTTGTGTCATCTCTTCAATGCGCAATATAGTTTATTGTATACAAAGCAATAAATGCCTTTAAGTACCCTTATAGTTCTAGCATGCAATGCACAACGAAAGAGTTAGTTCTTATATTCCTTGCAATATAACAGCACATATGTTATTTATGTCTTTAACGCACAACGAATTAACTTAGTTCTTGTATGCAATGCAAAAGCACTTATGTGATATGTCTTTAATGCAAACGAAGTAAGATAGGTCTTGTGTGAAGTGTAATGTAACATAATACAACATGTCTAGTGTTATTCTTCAGTGCACAACGAAAAAAGTTATTTCTTACATGCAGTGCAATACAACAGAACATATGCTAGTTTTTTCTCTTCATTGTATATCGGATTTAGATAGAATGCAGTGGATGCAATGCAGTGCAACAGTGAATAGTTTGTATGTGATTCTTTAAAGCACAAACGGATTGAGTTAGATCATGCATGCAATGCAACAACACTTGTATGTGTTATCTCTTCATTGCACAATGGAATAGATTAGTTCTTGTATACAGTGCAATGAAACAGAGCATATGTTATTCTTCAGTGCACAACGGATTAGTTAGGTTTTGTATGCAATACAATACATCAAGCACACATGTTGTGTCATCTCTTCAATGTACAACATAGTTATTGTATACAATGCAATGGCATAAGTGCATAAATTATATGTTTCCCTTAAATGCACAACGGAATGAGTTAGCTCTTGTATGCAATGCATTGCAACATCACAGATGTTGTGCTCTCTAATTCAAACACACGGGAATAATTTTAGTTCTTGTATGTAAACTAATGAAACAGCACTTTAATTCTACATGCAGTGACATAAGTGCATAACTTACATTTCTCCTCAATGCACAATTCGTTGCAATATAACAGCACATATGTTATTTGTTATGTCTTTAACGCACAAGGAATTAACTAAGTTCTTGTATGCAATTCAAAAGCACAAATGTGATATGTCTTTAATGCATACAGTGCAACAGTGTATTATAGTGCATATTGTTTACTCTTCAATGCAAAACGGAATAAGTTAGGTCTTGCATTGTGTCATGTAACAGATCTCGTGTTATTGTTCAGTTCACAATGATTGTTAGTTCTTGTTAGCAGTGCAATGCAATATCACCCAATGCAATGCAAAAGCGAAACATGTTGTGTCATCTCTTCAGTGCACAATGGAATAGGTTAGTTCTTAGATTCAATGCAGTAAAACAGAGCATATGTATATGCACAACAGATTAATTAGGTTTTGATTGCAATGCCATACACCAGCACACATGTTGTGTCATCTCTTCAATGCGCAATATAGTTTATTGTATACAAAGCAATAAGTGCCTTTAAGTACCCTTATAGTTCTAGCATGCAATGCACAACGAAAGAGTTAGTTCTTATATTCGTTGCAATATAACAGCACATATGTTATTTATGTCTTTAACGCACAACGAATTAACTTAGTTCTTGTATGCAATGCAAAAGCACTTATGTGATATGTCTTTAATGCAAACGAAGTCAGATAGGTCTTGTGTGAAGTGTAATGTAACATAATACATGTCTAGTGTTATTCTTCAGTGCACAACGAAAAAGTTATTTCTTACATGCAGTGCAATACAACAGAACATATGCTAGTTTTTTCTCTTCATTGTATATCGGATTTAGATAGAATGCAGTGGATGCAATGCAGTGCAACAGTGAATAGTTTGTATGTGATTCTTTAAAGCACAAACGGATTGAGTTAGATCATGCATGCAATCCAACAACACTTGTATGTGTTATCTCTTCATTGCACAATGGAATAGATTAGTTCTTGGATTCAATGCAGTGAAACATAGCATCTGTTATTCTTCAATGCAGAACAGATTAATTAGGTTTTGTATGCAATGCAATACAACAGCACACATGTTGTGTCATCTCTTCAATGCACAATATAGTTTATTGTATACAAAGCAATAAGTGCTATTAAGTACACTTAAATGTTATCCTTCAGTGCACAACGGAATTGTGTTAGCTCTTGTATACAAGTTAGCTCTTGTATGCAATGCATTGCAACAACACACGTTGTGTTATCTCTTCAAAGCACAACTGACGTAGTTCTTGTACGCAAAGTAATGAAACAACATTTGAATTGGATCGTGTATACATTGCAACGCAACAGAACATTACGGTATGTGTTGTCTCTTTAGTGTACTTCGGATTTAGTTAGATCTTAAATACAATGCAATAAAACAGTGGAAAGATTAATATGCACAAAAGTGCACACTTGTTTTATCTCTTAAAATAACAATCGAATAAGAAGTTTTCTTATATAATGCAATGACATAAGTGCATAAGTTATATGTTATCTCTTCAGTGCAACGGAATAGGTTAGTTCTCATATGAAGTGCATACAGAACGTATCTCATTGTGAACAAAATAGTGCACAACTTCACTGCACAACGGAATTATTTAGTTCCTTTTTGTTAACTAATGACAGAGAGCATGCATAATTGTTCTTCTTGGATGCAACAACACTTGTATGTGTTATCTCTTCATTGCACAATGGAATAGATTAGTTCTTGTATACAGTGCAATGAAACAGAGCATATGTTATTCTTCAGTGCACAACGGATTAGTTAGGTTTTGTATGCAATACAATACATCAGCACACATGTTGTGTCATCCCTTCAATGTACAACATAGTTATTGTATAAAATGCAATTGGCATAAGTGCATAACTTATATGTTTCCCTTAAATGCACAACGGAATGAGTTAGCCCTTGTATGCAATGCATTGCAACATCACACATGTTGTGTTTTCTACTTCAAACACACGGGAATAATTTTAGTTCTTGTATGCAAACTAATGAAACAGCACTTTAATTCTACATGCAGTGACATAAGTGCATAACTTACATTTCTCCTCAATGCACAATTCGTTGCAATATAACAGTACATATGTTATTTGTTATGTCTTTAACGCACAAGGAATTAACTAAGTTCTTGTATGCGATTCAAAAGCACTAATGTGATATGTCTTTAATGCATAAAGTGCAACAGTGTATTGTAGTGCATATTGTTTACTCTTCAATGCAAAACGGAATAAGTTAGGTCTTGCATTGTGTCATGTAATAGATCTCGTGTCATTGTTCAGTTCACAATGAATTAAGTTAGTTCTTGTTAGCAGTGCAATGCAATATCACACAATGCAATGCAAAAGCGAAATATGTTGTGTTATCTCTTCAGTGCACAATGGAATAGGTTAGTTCTTAGATTCAATGCAGTGAAACAGAGCATATGTACATGCACAACAGATTAATTAGGTTTTGTATGCAATGCAATACAACAGCACACATGTTGAGTCATCTCTTCACTGCGCAATATAGTTTATTGTATACAAAGCAATAAGTGCCTTTAAGTACACTTATATGTTATCCTTCAATGCACAACGGAATTGAGAAAGCTCTTGTATGCAATGCATTGCAACAACACACGTTGTGTTATCTCTTCAAATCACAACTGACGTAGTTCTTGTACGCAAAGTAATGAAACAGCATTTGAATTGGTTCGTGTATACATTGCAATGCAACAACATTAAGGTATGTGTTGTCTATTTAGTGTACATCGGATTTAGTTAGTTCTTAAATACAATGCAATGAAACAGTGGAAAGCTTAATATGCACAAAAGTGCATATTTGTTTTATCTCTTAAAATAACAATCGAATAAGAAGTTTTTGTATATAATGCAATGATATAAGTGCATAACTTATATGTTATCTCTTCAATGCAACGGAATAGGTTAGTTCTCATATGAAGTGCAATACAGAACGTATCTCATTGTGAACAAAATAGTGCACAACTTCACTGCACAACGGAATTATTTAGTTCCTTTTGGCTAACTAATGAAAGAGAGCATGCATAATTGTTCTTCTTGGTATAAAAATACAATATATGTGTACAATGAAATACAACAGCACACATGTATCATATCTTTAATTTACGACAGAATGCTTTAGTTCTTGTGTGCACTGAAACAGAGCACATGTTATTCTTCAAAGCACAACAGCATAAGTTACTTCTAGCATGCCATGCAATGTACAATGAAAGAGTTAGTTCTTATATTCGTTGCAATATAACAGCACATATGTTATTTATGTCTTTAACGCACAACGAATTAACTTAGTTATTGTATGCAATGCAAAAGCACTTATGTGATATGTCTTTAATGCAAACGAAGTAAGATAGGTCTTGTGTGAAGTGTAATGTAACATAATAGAACATGTCTCGTGTTATTCTTCAGTGCACAACGAAAAAAAGTTATTTCTTACATGCAGTGCAATACAACAGAATATACGCTACGTTTTTCTCTTCATTGTGTATCGGATTTAGATAGAATGCAATGCATTGCAACAGTGAATAGTTTGTATGTGATTCATTAAAGCACAAACGGATTGAGTTAGATCATGCATGCAATGCAACAACACTTGTATGTGTTATCTCTTCATTGCACAATGGAATAGATTAGTTCTTGTATACAGTGCAATGAAACAGAACATATGTTATTCTTCAGGGCACAACGGATTAGTTAGGTTTTGTATGCAATACAATACATCAGCACACATGTTGTGTCATCCCTTCAATGTACAACATAGTTATTGTATACAATGCAATGGCATAAGTGCATAACTTATATGTTTCCCTTAAATGCACAACGGAATGAGTTAGCTCTTGTATGCAATGCATTGCAACAACACACGTTGTGTTATCTCTTCAAATCACAACTGACGTAGTTTTTGTACGCAAAGTAATGAAAACAGCATTTGAATTGGATCGTGTATACATTGCAATGCAACAGAACATTATGGTATGTGTTGTCTCTTTAGTGTACTTCGGATTTAGTTAGTACTTAAATACAATGCAATGAAACAGCGGAAAGCTTAATATGCACAAAAGTGCATACTTGTTTTATCTCTTAAAATAACAATCGAATAAGAAGTGTTTGTATATAATGCAATGACATAAGTGCATAACTTATATGTTATCTCTTCAATGCAACGGAATAGGTTAGTTCTCATATGAAGTGCAATACAGAACGTATCTCATTGTGAACAAAATGGTGCACAACTTCACTGCACAAAGGAATTATTTAGTTCCTTTTTGCTAACTAATGAAAGAGAGCATGCATAATTATTCTTCTTGGTATAAAAATACAATATGTGTATATAATGCAATACAACAGCACACATGTATTACATCTTTAATTCACAACAGAATGCTTTAGTTCTTGTGTGCACTGAAACAGAGCACATGTTATTCTTCAAAGCACAACAGAATAAGCAAGTTCTAGCATGCAATGCAATGCACAACGAAAGAGTTAGTTCCTATATTCGTTGTAATATAACAGCACATATGTTATTTATGTCTTTAACGCACAACAAATTAACTTAGTTCTTGTATGCAATGCAAAAGCACTTATGTGATATGTCTTTAATGCAAACGAAGTAAGATAGGTCTTGTGTGAAGTGTAATGTAACATAATAGAACATGTCTAGTGTTATTCTTCAGTGCACAACGAAAAAAGTTATTTCTTACATGCAGTGCAATACAACAGAACATATGCTAGTTTTTTCTCTTCATTGTATATCGGATTTAGATAGAATGCAGTGGATGCAATGCAGTGCAACAGTGAATAGTTTGTATGTGATTCTTTAAAGCACAAACGGATTGAGTCAGATCATGCATGCAATGCAACAACACTTGTATGTGTTATCTCTTCATTGCACAATGGAGTAGATTAGTTCTTGTATACAGTGCAATGAAACAGAGCATATGTTATTCTTCAGTGCACAACGGATTAGTTAGGTTTTGTATGCAATACAATACATCAAGCACACATGTTGTGTCATCTCTTCAATGTACAACATAGTTATTGTATACAATGCAATGGCATAAGTGCATAAATTATATGTTTCCCTTAAATGCACAACGGAATGAGTTAGCTCTTGTATGCAATGCATTGCAACATCACAGATGTTGTGCTCTCTAATTCAAACACACGGGAATAATTTTAGTTCTTGTATGTAAACTAATGAAACAGCACTTTAATTCTACATGCAGTGACATAAGTGCATAACTTACATTTCTCCTCAATGCACAATTCGTTGCAATATAACAGCACATATGTTATTTGTTATGTCTTTAACGCACAAGGAATTAACTAAGTTCTTGTATGCAATTCAAAAGCACAAATGTGATATGTCTTTAATGCATACAGTGCAACAGTGTATTATAGTGCATATTGTTTACTCTTCAATGCAAAACGGAATAAGTTAGGTCTTGCATTGTGTCATGTAACAGATCTCGTGTTATTGTTCAGTTCACAATGATTGTTAGTTCTTGTTAGCAGTGCAATGCAATATCACCCAATGCAATGCAAAAGCGAAACATGTTGTGTCATCTCTTCAGTGCACAATGGAATAGGTTAGTTCTTAGATTCAATGCAGTAAAACAGAGCATATGTATATGCACAACAGATTAATTAGGTTTTGATTGCAATGCCATACACCAGCACACATGTTGTGTCATCTCTTCAATGCGCAATATAGTTTATTGTATACAAAGCAATAAGTGCCTTTAAGTACCCTTATAGTTCTAGCATGCAATGCACAACGAAAGAGTTAGTTCTTATATTCGTTGCAATATAACAGCACATATGTTATTTATGTCTTTAACGCACAACGAATTAACTTAGTTCTTGTATGCAATGCAAAAGCACTTATGTGATATGTCTTTAATGCAAACGAAGTCAGATAGGTCTTGTGTGAAGTGTAATGTAACATAATACATGTCTAGTGTTATTCTTCAGTGCACAACGAAAAAGTTATTTCTTACATGCAGTGCAATACAACAGAACATATGCTAGTTTTTTCTCTTCATTGTATATCGGATTTAGATAGAATGCAGTGGATGCAATGCAGTGCAACAGTGAATAGTTTGTATGTGATTCTTTAAAGCACAAACGGATTGAGTTAGATCATGCATGCAATCCAACAACACTTGTATGTGTTATCTCTTCATTGCACAATGGAATAGATTAGTTCTTGGATTCAATGCAGTGAAACATAGCATCTGTTATTCTTCAATGCAGAACAGATTAATTAGGTTTTGTATGCAATGCAATACAACAGCACACATGTTGTGTCATCTCTTCAATGCACAATATAGTTTATTGTATACAAAGCAATAAGTGCTATTAAGTACACTTAAATGTTATCCTTCAGTGCACAACGGAATTGTGTTAGCTCTTGTATACAAGTTAGCTCTTGTATGCAATGCATTGCAACAACACACGTTGTGTTATCTCTTCAAAGCACAACTGACGTAGTTCTTGTACGCAAAGTAATGAAACAACATTTGAATTGGATCGTGTATACATTGCAACGCAACAGAACATTACGGTATGTGTTGTCTCTTTAGTGTACTTCGGATTTAGTTAGATCTTAAATACAATGCAATAAAACAGTGGAAAGATTAATATGCACAAAAGTGCACACTTGTTTTATCTCTTAAAATAACAATCGAATAAGAAGTTTTCTTATATAATGCAATGACATAAGTGCATAAGTTATATGTTATCTCTTCAGTGCAACGGAATAGGTTAGTTCTCATATGAAGTGCATACAGAACGTATCTCATTGTGAACAAAATAGTGCACAACTTCACTGCACAACGGAATTATTTAGTTCCTTTTTGTTAACTAATGACAGAGAGCATGCATAATTGTTCTTCTTGGATGCAACAACACTTGTATGTGTTATCTCTTCATTGCACAATGGAATAGATTAGTTCTTGTATACAGTGCAATGAAACAGAGCATATGTTATTCTTCAGTGCACAACGGATTAGTTAGGTTTTGTATGCAATACAATACATCAGCACACATGTTGTGTCATCCCTTCAATGTACAACATAGTTATTGTATAAAATGCAATTGGCATAAGTGCATAACTTATATGTTTCCCTTAAATGCACAACGGAATGAGTTAGCCCTTGTATGCAATGCATTGCAACATCACACATGTTGTGTTTTCTACTTCAAACACACGGGAATAATTTTAGTTCTTGTATGCAAACTAATGAAACAGCACTTTAATTCTACATGCAGTGACATAAGTGCATAACTTACATTTCTCCTCAATGCACAATTCGTTGCAATATAACAGTACATATGTTATTTGTTATGTCTTTAACGCACAAGGAATTAACTAAGTTCTTGTATGCGATTCAAAAGCACTAATGTGATATGTCTTTAATGCATAAAGTGCAACAGTGTATTGTAGTGCATATTGTTTACTCTTCAATGCAAAACGGAATAAGTTAGGTCTTGCATTGTGTCATGTAATAGATCTCGTGTCATTGTTCAGTTCACAATGAATTAAGTTAGTTCTTGTTAGCAGTGCAATGCAATATCACACAATGCAATGCAAAAGCGAAATATGTTGTGTTATCTCTTCAGTGCACAATGGAATAGGTTAGTTCTTAGATTCAATGCAGTGAAACAGAGCATATGTACATGCACAACAGATTAATTAGGTTTTGTATGCAATGCAATACAACAGCACACATGTTGAGTCATCTCTTCACTGCGCAATATAGTTTATTGTATACAAAGCAATAAGTGCCTTTAAGTACACTTATATGTTATCCTTCAATGCACAACGGAATTGAGAAAGCTCTTGTATGCAATGCATTGCAACAACACACGTTGTGTTATCTCTTCAAATCACAACTGACGTAGTTCTTGTACGCAAAGTAATGAAACAGCATTTGAATTGGTTCGTGTATACATTGCAATGCAACAACATTAAGGTATGTGTTGTCTATTTAGTGTACATCGGATTTAGTTAGTTCTTAAATACAATGCAATGAAACAGTGGAAAGCTTAATATGCACAAAAGTGCATATTTGTTTTATCTCTTAAAATAACAATCGAATAAGAAGTTTTTGTATATAATGCAATGATATAAGTGCATAACTTATATGTTATCTCTTCAATGCAACGGAATAGGTTAGTTCTCATATGAAGTGCAATACAGAACGTATCTCATTGTGAACAAAATAGTGCACAACTTCACTGCACAACGGAATTATTTAGTTCCTTTTGGCTAACTAATGAAAGAGAGCATGCATAATTGTTCTTCTTGGTATAAAAATACAATATATGTGTACAATGAAATACAACAGCACACATGTATCATATCTTTAATTTACGACAGAATGCTTTAGTTCTTGTGTGCACTGAAACAGAGCACATGTTATTCTTCAAAGCACAACAGCATAAGTTACTTCTAGCATGCCATGCAATGTACAATGAAAGAGTTAGTTCTTATATTCGTTGCAATATAACAGCACATATGTTATTTATGTCTTTAACGCACAACGAATTAACTTAGTTATTGTATGCAATGCAAAAGCACTTATGTGATATGTCTTTAATGCAAACGAAGTAAGATAGGTCTTGTGTGAAGTGTAATGTAACATAATAGAACATGTCTCGTGTTATTCTTCAGTGCACAACGAAAAAAAGTTATTTCTTACATGCAGTGCAATACAACAGAATATACGCTACGTTTTTCTCTTCATTGTGTATCGGATTTAGATAGAATGCAATGCATTGCAACAGTGAATAGTTTGTATGTGATTCATTAAAGCACAAACGGATTGAGTTAGATCATGCATGCAATGCAACAACACTTGTATGTGTTATCTCTTCATTGCACAATGGAATAGATTAGTTCTTGTATACAGTGCAATGAAACAGAACATATGTTATTCTTCAGGGCACAACGGATTAGTTAGGTTTTGTATGCAATACAATACATCAGCACACATGTTGTGTCATCCCTTCAATGTACAACATAGTTATTGTATACAATGCAATGGCATAAGTGCATAACTTATATGTTTCCCTTAAATGCACAACGGAATGAGTTAGCTCTTGTATGCAATGCATTGCAACAACACACGTTGTGTTATCTCTTCAAATCACAACTGACGTAGTTTTTGTACGCAAAGTAATGAAAACAGCATTTGAATTGGATCGTGTATACATTGCAATGCAACAGAACATTATGGTATGTGTTGTCTCTTTAGTGTACTTCGGATTTAGTTAGTACTTAAATACAATGCAATGAAACAGCGGAAAGCTTAATATGCACAAAAGTGCATACTTGTTTTATCTCTTAAAATAACAATCGAATAAGAAGTGTTTGTATATAATGCAATGACATAAGTGCATAACTTATATGTTATCTCTTCAATGCAACGGAATAGGTTAGTTCTCATATGAAGTGCAATACAGAACGTATCTCATTGTGAACAAAATGGTGCACAACTTCACTGCACAAAGGAATTATTTAGTTCCTTTTTGCTAACTAATGAAAGAGAGCATGCATAATTATTCTTCTTGGTATAAAAATACAATATGTGTATATAATGCAATACAACAGCACACATGTATTACATCTTTAATTCACAACAGAATGCTTTAGTTCTTGTGTGCACTGAAACAGAGCACATGTTATTCTTCAAAGCACAACAGAATAAGCAAGTTCTAGCATGCAATGCAATGCACAACGAAAGAGTTAGTTCCTATATTCGTTGTAATATAACAGCACATATGTTATTTATGTCTTTAACGCACAACAAATTAACTTAGTTCTTGTATGCAATGCAAAAGCACTTATGTGATATGTCTTTAATGCAAACGAAGTAAGATAGGTCTTGTGTGAAGTGTAATGTAACATAATAGAACATGTCTAGTGTTATTCTTCAGTGCACAACGAAAAAAGTTATTTCTTACATGCAGTGCAATACAACAGAACATATGCTAGTTTTTTCTCTTCATTGTATATCGGATTTAGATAGAATGCAGTGGATGCAATGCAGTGCAACAGTGAATAGTTTGTATGTGATTCTTTAAAGCACAAACGGATTGAGTCAGATCATGCATGCAATGCAACAACACTTGTATGTGTTATCTCTTCGTTGCACAATGGAATAGTTTAGTTCTTGTATACAGTGCAATGAAACAGAGCATATGTTATTCTTCAGTGCACAACGGATTAGTTAGGTTTTGTATGCAATACAATACATCAGCACACATGTTGTGTCATCTCTTCAATGTACAAAATAGTTATTGTATACAATGCAATGGCATAAGTGCATAACTTATATGTTTTCCTTAAATGCACAACGGAATGAGTTAGCTCTTGTATGCAATGTATTGCAACATCACAGATGTTGTGTTCTCTAATTCAAACACACGGGATATCATTTTAGTTCTTGTATGTAAACTAATGAAACAGCACTTTAATTCTACATGCAGTGACATAAGTGCATAACTTACATTTCTCCTCAATGCACAATTCGTTGCAATATAACAGCACATATGTTATTTGTTATGTCTTTAACGCACAAGGAATTAGCTAAGTTCTTGTATGCAATTCAAAAGCACTTATGTGATATGTCTTTAATGCATACAGTGCAACAGTGTATTATAGTGCATATTGTTTACTCTTCTATGCAAAACGGAATAAGTTAGGTCTTGCATTATGTCATGTAACAGATCTCGTGTTATTGTTCAGTTCACAATGAATATGCACAATAAGTTAGTTCTTGTTAGCAGTACAATGCAACATCACACAATGCAATGCAAAAGCGAAACATATTGTGTCATCTCTTCAGTGCACAATGGAATAGGTTAGTTCTTAGATTCAATGCAGTAAAACAGAGCATATGTATATGCACAACAGATTAATTAGGTTTTGATTGCAATGCCATACACCAGCACACATGTTGTGTCATCTCTTCAATGCGCAATATAGTTTATTGTATACAAAGCAATAAGTGCCTTTAAGTACCCTTATAGTTCTAGCATGCAATGCACAACGAAAGAGTTAGTTCTTATATTCGTTGCAATATAACAGCACATATGTTATTTATGTCTTTAACGCACAACGAATTAACTTAGTTCTTGTATGCAATGCAAAAGCACTTATGTGATATGTCTTTAATGCAAACGAAGTCAGATAGGTCTTGTGTGAAGTGTAATGTAACATAATACATGTCTAGTGTTATTCTTCAGTGCACAACGAAAAAGTTATTTCTTACATGCAGTGCAATACAACAGAACATATGCTAGTTTTTTCTCTTCATTGTATATCGGATTTAGATAGAATGCAGTGGATGCAATGCAGTGCAACAGTGAATAGTTTGTATGTGATTCTTTAAAGCACAAACGGATTGAGTTAGATCATGCATGCAATCCAACAACACTTGTATGTGTTATCTCTTCATTGCACAATGGAATAGATTAGTTCTTGGATTCAATGCAGTGAAACATAGCATATGTTATTCTTCAATGCAGAACAGATTAATTAGGTTTTGTATGCAATGCAATACAACAGCACACATGTTGTGTCATCTCTTCAATGCACAATATAGTTTATTGTATACAAAGCAATAAGTGCTATTAAGTACACTTAAATGTTATCCTTCAGTGCACAACGGAATTGTGTTAGCTCTTGTATACAAGTTAGCTCTTGTATGCAATGCATTGCAACAACACACGTTGTGTTATCTCTTCAAAGCACAACTGACGTAGTTCTTGTACGCAAAGTAATGAAACAACATTTGAATTGGATCGTGTATACATTGCAACGCAACAGAACATTACGGTATGTGTTGTCTCTTTAGTGTACTTCGGATTTAGTTAGATCTTAAATACAATGCAATAAAACAGTGGAAAGATTAATATGCACAAAAGTGCACACTTGTTTTATCTCTTAAAATAACAATCGAATAAGAAGTTTTCTTATATAATGCAATGACATAAGTGCATAAGTTATATGTTATCTCTTCAGTGCAACGGAATAGGTTAGTTCTCATATGAAGTGCATACAGAACGTATCTCATTGTGAACAAAATAGTGCACAACTTCACTGCACAACGGAATTATTTAGTTCCTTTTTGTTAACTAATGACAGAGAGCATGCATAATTGTTCTTCTTGGATGCAACAACACTTGTATGTGTTATCTCTTCATTGCACAATGGAATAGATTAGTTCTTGTATACAGTGCAATGAAACAGAGCATATGTTATTCTTCAGTGCACAACGGATTAGTTAGGTTTTGTATGCAATACAATACATCAGCACACATGTTGTGTCATCCCTTCAATGTACAACATATTTATTGTATAAAATGCAATTGGCATAAGTGCATAACTTATATGTTTCCCTTAAATGCACAACGGAATGAGTTAGCCCTTGTATGCAATGCATTGCAACATCACACATGTTGTGTTTTCTACTTCAAACACACGGGATATAATTTTAGTTCTTGTATGTAAACTAATGAAACAGCACTTTAATTCTACATGCAGTGACATAAGTGCATAACTTACATTTCTCCTCAATGCACAATTCGTTGCAATATAACAGCACATATGTTATTTGTTATGTCTTTAACGCACAAGGAATTAGCTAAGTTCTTGTATGCAATTCAAAAGCACTTATGTGATATGTCTTTAATGCATACAGTGCAACAGTGTATTATAGTGCATATTGTTTACTCTTCTATGCAAAACGGAATAAGTTAGGTCTTTAATTGTGTCATGTAACAGATCTCGTGTTATTGTTCAGTTCACAATGAATATGCACAATAAGTTAGTTCTTGTTAGCAGTACAATGCAACATCACACAATGCAATGCAAAAGCGAAACATATTGTGTCATCTCTTCAGTGCACAATGGAATAGGTTAGTTCTTAGATTCAATGCAGTAAAACATAGCATATGTATATGCACAACAGATTAATTAGGTTTTGATTGCAATGCCATACAACAGCACACATGTTGTGTCATCTCTTCAATGCGCAATATAGTTTATTGTATACAAAGCAATAAATGCCTTTAAGTACCCTTATAGTTCTAGCATGCAATGCACAACGAAAGAGTTAGTTCTTATATACCTTGCAATATAACAGCACATATGTTATTTATGTCTTTAACGCACAACGAATTAACTTATGCAATGCAAAAGCACTTATGTGATATGTCTTTAATGCAAACGAAGTAAGATAGGTCTTGTGTGAAGTGTAATGTAACATAATACAACATGTCTAGTGTTATTCTTCAGTGCACAACGAAAAAAGTTATTTCTTACATGCAGTGCAATACAACAGAACATATGCTAGTTTTTTCTCTTCATTGTATATCGGATTTAGATAGAATGCAGTGGATGCAATGCAGTGCAACAGTGAATAGTTTGTATGTGATTCTTTAAAGCACAAACGGATTGAGTTAGATCATGCATGCAATGCAACAACACTTGTATGTGTTATCTCTTCATTGCACAATGGAATAGATTAGTTCTTGTATACAGTGCAATGAAACAGAGCATATGTTATTCTTCAGTGCACAACGGATTAGTTAGGTTTTGTATGCAATACAATACATCAAGCACACATGTAGTGTCATCTCTTCAATGTACAACATAGTTATTGTATACAATGCAATGGCATAAGTGCATAAATTATATGTTTCCCTTAAATGCACAACGGAAAGAGTTAGCTCTTGTATGCAATGCATTGCAACATCACAGATGTTGTGTTCTCTAATTCAAACACACGGGAATAATTTTAGTTCTTTTATGTAAACTAATGAAACAGCACTTTAATTCTACATGCAGTGACATAAGTGCATAACTTACATTTCTCCTCAATGCACAATTCGTTGCAATATAACAGCACATATGTTATTTGTTATGTCTTTAACGCGCAAGGAATTAACTAAGTTCTTGTATGCAATTCAAAAGCACAAATGTGATATGTCTTTAATGCATACAGTGCAACAGTGTATTGTAGTGCATATTGTTTACTCTTCAATGCAAAACGGAATAAGTTAGGTCTTGCATTGTGTCATGTAACAGATCTCGTGTTATTGTTCAGTTCACAATGATTGTTAGTTCTTGTTAGCAGTGCAATGCAATATCACCCAATGCAATGCAAAAGCGAAACATGTTGTGTCATCTCTTCAGTGCACAATGGAATAGGTTAGTTCTTAGATTCAATGCAGTAAAACAGAGCATATGTATATGCACAACAGATTAATTAGGTTTTGATTGCAATGCCATACACCAGCACACATGTTGTGTCATCTCTTCAGTGCGCAATATAGTTTATTGTATACAAAGCAATAAGTGCCTTTAAGTACCCTTATAGTTCTAGCATGCAATGCACAACGAAAGAGTTAGTTCTTATATTCGTTGCAATATAACAGCACATATGTTATTTATGTCTTTAACGCACAACGAATTAACTTAGTTCTTGTATGCAATGCAAAAGCACTTATGTGATATGTCTTTAATGCAAACGAAGTCAGATAGGTCTTGTGTGAAGTGTAATGTAACATAATACATGTCTAGTGTTATTCTTCAGTGCACAACGAAAAAAGTTATTTCTTACATGCAGTGCAATACAACAGAACATATGCTAGTTTTTTCTCTTCATTGTATATCGGATTTAGATAGAATGCAGTGGATGCAATGCAGTGCAACAGTGAATAGTTTGTATGTGATTCTTTAAAGCACAAACGGATTGAGTTAGATCATGCATGCAATCCAACAACACTTGTATGTGTTATCTCTTCATTGCACAATGGAATAGATTAGTTCTTGGATTCAATGCAGTGAAACATAGCATATGTTATTCTTCAATGCAGAACAGATTAATTAGGTTTTGTATGCAATGCAATACAACAGCACACATGTTGTGTCATCTCTTCAATGCACAATATAGTTTATTGTATACAAAGCAATAAGTGCTATTAAGTACACTTAAATGTTATCCTTCAGTGCACAACGGAATTGTGTTAGCTCTTGTATACAAGTTAGCTCTTGTATGCAATGCATTGCAACAACACACGTTGTGTTATCTCTTCAAAGCACAACTGACGTAGTTCTTGTACGCAAAGTAATGAAACAACATTTGAATTGGATCGTGTATACTTTGCAACGCAACAGAACATTACGGTATGTGTTGTCTCTTTAGTGTACTTCGGATTTAGTTAGATCTTAAATACAATGCAATGAAACAGTGGAAAGATTAATATGCACAAAAGTGCATACTTGTTTTATCTCTTAAAATAACAATCGAATAAGAAGTTTTCTTATATAATGCAATGACATAAGTGCATAAGTTATATGTTATCTCTTCAGTGCAACGGAATAGGTTAGTTCTCATATGAAGTGCATACAGAACGTATCTCATTGTGAACAAAATAGTGCACAACTTCACTGCACAACGGAATTATTTAGTTCCTTTTTGTTAACTAATGAAAGAGAGCATGCATAATTGTTCTTCTTGGATGCAACAACACTTGTATGTGTTATCTCTTCATTGCACAATGGAATAGATTAGTTCTTGTATACAGTGCAATGAAACAGAGCATATGTTATTCTTCAGTGCACAACGGATTAGTTAGGTTTTGTATGCAATACAATACATCAGCACACATGTTGTGTCATCCCTTCAATGTACAACATAGTTATTGTATACAATGCAATGGCATAAGTGCATAACTTATATGTTTCCCTTAAATGCACAACGGAATGAGTTAGCCCTTGTATGCAATGCATTGCAACATCACACATGTTGTGTTCTCTACTTCAAACACACGGGAATAATTTTAGTTCTTGTATGCAAACTAATGAAACAGCACTTTAATTCTACATGCAGTGACATAAGTGCATAACTTACATTTCTCCTCAATGCACAATTCGTTGCAATATAACAGTACATATGTTATTTGTTATGTCTTTAACGCACAAGGAATTAACTAAGTTCTTGTATGCGATTCAAAAGCACTAATGTGATATGTCTTTAATGCATAAAGTGCAACAGTGTATTATAGTGCATATTGTTTACTCTTCAATGCAAAACGGAATAAGTTAGGTCTTGCATTGTGTCATGTAACAGATCTCGTGTTATTTTTCAGTTCACAATGAATTAAGTTAGTTCTTGTTAGCAGTGCAATGCAATATCACACAATGCAATGCAAAAACGAAATATGTTGTGTTATCTCTTCAGTGCACAATGGAATAGGTTAGTTCTTAGATTCAATGCAGTGAAACTGAGCATATGTACATGCACAACAGATTAATTAGGTTTTGTATGCAATGCAATACAACAGCACACATGTTGAGTCATCTCTTCACTGCGCAATATAGTTTATTGTATACAAAGCAATAAGTGCCTTTAAGTACATTTATATGTTATCCTTCAATGCACAACGGAATTGAGAAAGCTCTTGTATGCAATGCATTGCAACAACACACGTTGTGTTATCTCTTCGAATCACAACTGACGTAGTTCTTGTACGCAAAGTAATGAAAACAGCATTTGAATTGGATCGTGTATACATTGCAATGCAACAGAACATTATGGTATGTGTTGTCTCTTTAGTGTACATCGGATTTAGTTAGTTCTTAAATACAATGCAATGAAACAGCGGAAAGCTTAATATGCACAAAAGTGCATACTTGTTTTAATTCTTAAAATAACAATCGAATAAGAAGTGTTTGTATATAATGCAATGACATAAGTGCATAACTTATATGTTATCTCTTCAATGCAACGGAATAGGTTAGTTCTCATATGAAGTGCAATACAGAACGTATCTCATTGTGAACAAAATAGTGCACAACTTCACTGCACAACGGAATTATTTAGTTCCTTTTTGCTAACTAATGAAAGAGAGTTATAATTGTTCTTCTTGGTATAAAAATACAATATGTGTATATAATGCAATACAACAAGCACACATGTATTACATCTTTAATTCACAACAGAATGCTTTAGTTCTTGTGTGCACTGAAACAGAGCACATGTTATTCTTCAAAGCACAACAGAATAAGCAAGTTCTAGCATGCAATGCAATGCACAACGAAAGAGTTAGTTCCTATATTCGTTGTAATATAACAGCACATATGTTATTTATGTCTTTAACGCACAACAAATTAACTTAGTTCTTGTATGCAATGCAAAAGCACTTATGTGATATGTCTTTAATGCAAACGAATAACATAGGTCTTGTGTGAAGTGTAATGTAACATAATAGAACATAATAGAACATGTCTAGTGTTATTCTTCAGTGTACAACGAAAAAAAGTTATTTCTTACATGCAGTGCAATACAATAGAACATATGCTAGTTTTTTCTCTTCATTGTATATCGGATTTAGATAGAATGCAGTGAATGCAATGCAGTGCAACAGTGAATAGTTTGTATGTGATTCTTTAAAGTACAAACGGATTGAGTTAGATCATGCATGCAATGCAACAACAATTTTATGTGTTATCTCGTCATTGCACAATGGAATAGGTCAGTTCTTGTATAATGTGCAATGAAACAGAGCATATGTTATTCTTCAGTGCACAAAGGATTAGTTAGGTTTTGTATGCAATACAATCCAACAGCACACATGTTGTGTCATCTCTTCAATGTACAAATTGGAATGTTACAGTTCGAAGACTATTTGGCCAGAAATATTTTCAGTAAGTCAAATATGGACTACTGTATGGCTGATCAAATGTAATCAATGATTATGCATAATGTGTTCAAGATCAAGGATTCTTTGGTCTAAAATATGTTCAGAACTACAAATATGAACTTCCAAATATACTTAGTTTGGCCTATAATATGGTCAGTATGTCAAATGTGCACTACTATCTGGCTAAGGTGTCATCAAAATGAGTAAATAAAAACGATGTGAGGAAAGATAAAGTTCAAGGAATCTGGCCAGAAATTGTTAAGGAGGTGTATAATGGACAACTGTCTGGGTAATGTAACAACAATAGAGTCAAAAAGTATGTTTGGAAAGTTAAAGCTGGAACACTCTTTAGCCAGAAATATGTTCAGTGGGTCAAAAATGGACTACTCTAGGCTTGATGAAACATCAAAAGGTCTCAATGAAAATGTACGAAATATTCGAGATTTAGGACCTTTGGGTCTACAATATGGTCAGTAGGTCAAATATGCACTACTGTCTGGCTAATGTAACATCATAATGAGTCAAAAAGTTTATATGGAATGTTAAAGTTCGAAAACTCTTTGGCCAGAAATATATTCAACTGTTTGAATATGAACTACTGTATGGCTGATGAAACATCAGTAGGAGTCAATTGAGATGGCATGAAACGTTCAAGAATGGTGACTCATTGGTCTATAATATATTCATTAGGTCAAATGTCGATTAACTGTCTGGCTAATGAAACATCAAACATATGTATGTAGGGAAAGCAAGATTTTGAAGTTTCTTTGCCTGGAAATATCTTTAATTGGTCAAACATGGACCAAGTATGGTTGATAAACCATCAAAAGGTGTCAATGAGAATGTACTAAATGATCAAGATTGAGGACTCTTTGGCCTATAATATATTCAGTAGGTCAAATGTCGATTAACTGTCTGGCTAATGAAACATCACACATAACAAGTATGTATGGAAAGCAAGAGTTTGAAGTTTCTTTGCCCGGAAATATGATCAACTGGTCAAATATGGACCAAATATGGTTGATGAACCATCAAAAGGTGTCAATGAGAATGTACGAAATGATCAAGATTGAGGACTCTTTGGCCTATAATATGGTCAGTAGGTCAAATATGCACTACTGTCTAGCAAATATAACATCATAATGAGTCAAAAAGTTTTCATGGAATGTTAAAATTTGAAAACTTTTTGGCCAGAAAAAATCAATTGACTGTCTGGCTGAGGAAACATCAAAATATGTATGAAAAGTAAGAGTTTTAAGATTCTTTGACCGGTCATATGTTCAATTGATCAAATATGGACTACTATATGGTTGATGAACCATAAAAAGGTGTCAATGAGAATGTATGAAATGTTCAAGATTGAGGGCTCTCTGGTCTATAATATTGTCAGTAGATCAAATATGCACTACTGTATGACTAATGTATCTTCAAAATGAGTAAAAAAGTAGGTATGGATAATTAAAGTTTGAGGACTCTTTGGCCAGATATATGTTCAATTGGTCAACTATGGACTACTATATGGTTGATGAAACATCAATAGGAGTCAATGAGTATATATGAAATATTCAAGATTAAAGACTCTTTGGCATGTAATATGTTCAGAAGGTCAAATATGGACTACACTCTGGCTAATGTTACATCATAATTATTCAAAAAGTTTATATGGAATGTTAAAGTTCAAAAACTCTTTGGCCAGAAATATATTCAACAGTTTGAATATGAACTACTGTATGGCTAATGAAACATCAATAGGAGTCAATGAGAAGGCATAAAATGTTCAAGATTGATGACTCTTTGGTCTATAACATATTCAGTAGGTCAAATGTCAATTAACTGTCTGGCTAATGAAACATCAAACATAACAAGTATGTATGGAAAGTAAGAGTTTGAAGTTTCTTTGCCCGGAAATATGTTTAATTGGTCAAATATGGAACAACTATGGTTGATGAACCCAACAAAAGGTGTCAATGAGAACGTACGAAAAGATCAAGATTGAGGACTCTTTGGGCTATAATATGGTCAGTAGGTCAAATATGCACTACTGTCTGGTTAATGTGTCATCAAAATGAGTAAAAAAAACGATGTAAGGAAAGTTAAAGTTCAAGGAATCTGGCCAGAAATGTGTTCAGTAGGTATATAATGGAATTTTGTCTGGGTAATGTAAAATCAATAGATTCAAAAAGTATGTTTGGAAAGTTAAAGCTGGAACACTCTTTGGCCAGAAATATGTTCAGTGGGTCAAAAATGGACTAGATTCAAGATTGATGACTCTTTGGTCTATAACATATTCAGTAGGTCAAATGTCAATTAACTGTCTGGCTAATGAAACATCAAACATAACAAGTATGTATGGAAAGTAAGAGTTTGAAGTTTCTTTGCCCAGAAATACGTTCAGTTGGTCAAATTTGGACTACTGCATTGGTTGATGAACCATCAAAAGGTGTCAATGAGAATGTACGAAATGTTCAAGATTGAGGACACTTTGGCCTATTATATGGTCAGTAGCTCAAATATGCACTACTGTCTGGCAAATATAACATCATAATGAGTCAAAAAGTTTTCATGGAATGTTAAAATTTGAAAACTCATCCAAATATACTTAGTTTGGCCTATAATATGGTCCGTAGGTCAAATATGCACTACGGTCTGGCTAATGCAACATCATAATAGGTCAAAAAGTTTATATGGAATGTTAAAATTTGAAAAATCTTTGGCCAGACATATGTTCAATAGGTCAAATATGAACTACTGTATGGTTGATGAAACATCAATAGGAGTCAACGAGTATGTATAAAATGCTAAAGTTTGTGGGCTCTTTGCCCTATAATATATTCAGTAGGTCAAAAATGGACTACTGTCTGGCTAATGCAACATCATAATGAGTCAAAAAGTTTATATGGAATGTTAAAGTTTGAAAACTTTTTGGCCAGAAAAAATCAATTGACTGTCTGGCTGAGGAAACATCAAAAATATGTATTGAAAGTAAGAGTTTTAAGATTCTTTGACCGGTCATATGTTCAATTGATCAAATATGGACTACTATATGGTTGATGAACCATAAAAAGGTGTCAATAAGAATGTATGAAATGTTCAAGATTGAGGGCTCTCTGGTCTATAATATTGTCAGTAGATCTAATATGCACTACTGTCTGACTAATGTATCATCAAAATTAGTAAAAAAGTAGGTATGGAAACTTAAAGTTTGAGGACTCTTTGGCCAGATATATGTTTAATTGGTCAACTATGGACTACTATATGGTTGATGAAACATCAATAGGAGTCAATGAGTATATATGAAATATTCAAGATTAAAGACTCTTTGGCATGTAATATGTTCAGAAGGTCAAATATGGACTACACTCTAGCTAATGTTACATCATAATGATTCAAAAAGTTTATATGGAATGTTAAAGTTCGAAAACTCTTTGGCCAGAAATATATTCAACAGTTTGAATATGAACTACTGTATGGCTAATGAAACATCAATAGGAGTCAATGAGAAGGCATGAAATGTTCAAGATTGATGACTCTTTGGTCTATAACATATTCAGTAGGTCAAATGTCAATTTAACTGTCTGGCTAATGAAACATCAAACATAACAAGTATGTATGGAAAGTAAGAGTTTGAAGTTTCTTTGCCCGGAAATATGTTTAATTGGTCAAATATGGAACAACTATGGTTGATGAACCCAACAAAATGTGTCAATGAGAACGTACGAAAAGATCAAGTTTGAGGACTCTTTAGCCTATAATATGGTCAGTAGGTCAAATATGCACTACTGTCCGGCTAATGCAACATCATAATGAGTCAAAAATTTTATATGGAATGTTACAATTTGAAAACTGTTTGGCAAGAAGTATGTTCAATAGTTCAAATATGAACTACTGTATGGTTGATGAAACATCAATAGGAGTCTTTGAGTATGTTTAAAATGTTCAAGTTTCAGGGCTCTTTGCCCTATCATGTATACAGTAGGTCAAATATGCACTACTGTCTGACTAATGTATCATCAAAATGAGTTAAAAAGAATTTATGGAAAGTTAAAGCTCAAGGACTCTTTGGCCTATAAAGTGTTCAATAGTTCAAATATGGACTACACTCTAGCTAATGTTACTTCCAGAGGAGTCAAAAGGCATGAATGGGAATGTTAAAGTTCGAAGACTATTTGGCCTGAAATATTTTCAATAAGTCAAATATGGACTACTGTATGGCTGATGAAACATCAAAAGGAATCAATGATTATGCATAATGTGTTCAAGATCAAGGCTTCTTTGGTCTGAAATATGTTCAGAACTACAAATATGAACTTCCAAATATACTTAGTTTGGCCAATAATATGGTCAGTATGTCAAATATGCACTATTGTCTGGTTAATGTGTCATCAAAAAGAGTAAAAAA
This sequence comes from Hypophthalmichthys molitrix, assembly GCA_037950675.1. Lineage (NCBI taxonomy): Eukaryota > Metazoa > Chordata > Actinopteri > Cypriniformes > Xenocyprididae > Hypophthalmichthys > Hypophthalmichthys molitrix. The sequence continues at coordinate 13,109,384 of CM075510.1, forward strand.
AACGATGTAAGGAAAGTTAAAGTTCAAGGAATCTGGCCAGAAATGTGTTCAGTAGGTGTATAATGGACTACTGTCTGGGTAAAGTAACATCAATAGATTCAAAAAGTATGTTTGGAAAGTTAAAGCTGGAACACTCTTTGGCCAGAAATATGTTCAGTGGGTCAAAAATGGACTACTCTAGGCTTGATGAAACATCAAAAGTTGTCAATGAGAATGTACGAAATGTTCAAGATTTAGGACTTTTGGGTCTACAATATGGTCCGTAGGTCAAATATGCACTACTGTCTGGCTAATGCAACATCATAATGAGTCAAAAAGATTATATGGAATGTTAAAATTTGAAAACTATTTGGCCAGACGTATGTTCAGTAGGTCAAATATGAACTACTGTATGGTTCATGAAACATCAATAGGAGTCAATGAGTATGTATAAAATGCTCAAGTTTGTGGGCTCTTTGCCCTATAATATATACAGTAGGTCAAATATGGACTACTGTCTGGCTAATACAACATCATAATGAGTCAAAAAGTTTTTATAGAATGTTGAGGTTGAAAAACTCTTTGTCCAGAAATATATTCAACTTTTTGAATATGAACTACTGTATGGCCGATGAAACATCAATAGGTGTCAATGAGAAGGCATGAAACGTTCAAGACTTGTGACTCTTTGGTCTATAATATATTCAGTAGGTCAAATGTCGATTAACTGTCTGGCTAATGAAACATCACACATAACAAGTATGTATGGAAAGTAAGAGTTTGAAGTTTCTTTGCCTGGAAATATGTTTAATTGTTCAAATATGGACCAAATATGGTTGATGAACCATCAAAAGGTGTCAATGAGAATGTACTAAATGATCAAGATTGAGGACTCTTTAGCCTATGATATGGTCAGTAGGTCAAATATGCACTACTGTCTGTCAAATATAACCATAATAAGTCAAAAAGTTTTCATGGAATGTTAAAATTTGAAAACTCTTCCAAATATACTTAGTTTGGCCTATAATATGGTCCGTGGGTCAAATATGCACTACGGTCTGGCTAATGCAACATCATAATAGGTCAAAAAGTTTGAAAATTTGAAAACTCTTTGGCTAGACATATGTTCAATAGGTCAAATATGAACTACTGTATGGTTGATGAAACATCAATAGCAGTCAATGAGTATGTATAAAATGCTAAAGTTTGTGGGCTCTTTGCCCTATAATATATTCAGTAGGTCAAATATGGACTACTGTCTGGCTAATGCAACATCATAATGAGTCAAAAAGTTTATATGGAATGTTAAAATTTGAAAACTCTTTGGCAAGAAGTATGTTCAATAGGTCAAATATGAACTACTGTCTGGCTAATACAACATCATAATGAGTCAAAAAGTTTTTATGGAATGTTGAGGTTCGAAAACTTTTTGGCCAGGAATATGTTCAACAGTTCAAGTATAAACTACAGTATGGCTGATGAAACATCAATAGGAGTCAATGAGTAGGCATGAAATGTTCAAGATTGAGGACTCTTTAGTCTATAAAATATTCAGTATGCCAAAAATCAGTTGACTGTCTGGCTAAGGACACATCAAAATATTTATGGAAAGTAAGAGTTTGAAGATTCTTTGACCGGACATATGTTCAATTGATCAAATATGCACTACTGTCTGACTAATGTATCATCAAAATGAGTTAAAAAGTAGGTACGGAAAATTAAAGTTTGAGGACTCTTTAGCCAGATATATGTTCAATTGGTCAAATATGGACTACACTCTTGCTAATATTACATCATAATGATTCAAAAAGTTTATTTGGAATGTTAACGTTCGAAAACTCTTTGGCCAGAAATATATTCAACAGTTTGAATATGAACTACTGTATGGCTAATGAAACATCAATAGGAGTCAATGAGAAGGCATGAAATGTTCAAGACTGATGACTCTTTGGTCTATAACATATTCAGTAGGTCAAATGTCAATTAACTGTCTGGTTAATGAAACATCAAACATAACAAGTATGTAAGAGTTTGAAGTTTCTTCGACCGGAAATATGTTTAATTGGTCAAATATGGAACAACTATGGTTGATGAACCCAACAAAAGGTGTCAAAGAGAACGTACGAAAAGATCAAGATTGAGGACTCTTTGGCCTATAATATGGTCAGCAGGTCAAATATGCACTACTGTCTGACTAATGTATCATCAAAATGAGTTAAAAAGTATGAATGGAAATTTAAAGCTCGAGGACTCTTTGGCCTATAAAATATTCAATAGGTCAAACATGGACTACACTCTTCCTAATGTTACTTCCAAAGGAGTCAAAAGGTTTGCATGGAATTTTAAAGTTCGAAGACTGTTTGGCCAGAAATATTTTCAATAAGTCAAATATGGACTACTGTTTGGCTGATGAAACATCAAAAGGAATCAATGAGTATGCATAATGTGTTCAAGATCAAGGTTTCTTTGGTGTGAAATATGTTCAGAACTATGAACTTCCAAATATACTTAGTTTGGCCTATAATATGGTCCGTAGGTCAAATATGCACTAGGGTCTGGCTAATGCAACATCGTAATGAGTCAAAAAGTTTATATGGAATGTTAAAATTTGAAAACTCTTTGTCCAGAAATATGTTCAGTTGGTCAAATATGGACTACTATATGGTTGATGAACCATCAAAAGTTGTCAATGAGAATGTACGAAATGTTCAAGATTGAGGACTCTTTGGCCTGTAATATGGTCAGTAGGTCAAATATGGACTACACTCTTCTTAATGTTACTTCTAAAGGAGTCAAAAGGTATGCATGGAATGTTAAAGTTCGAAGACTGTTTGGCCAGAAATATGTTCATTAAGACAAATATGGAATATGGTTGATGAATACTGTATGGTTGATGAAACATCAAAAGGAATCAATGAGTATAATGTGTTTAAGATCAAGATTTCTTTGGTCTGAAATATGTTCAGAACCACAAATTTGAACTTCCAAATATTCTTAGTTTGGCCTATAATATGGTCAGTAGGTCAAATATGCACTATGGTCTGGCTAATGTGTCATCAAAATGAATTTAAAAAACTATGTACGGAAAATTAAAGTTCAAGGACTCCGGCCCTGAATTATGTTTTTTATGGTATATTATGGACTACTGTCTGGGTAATGTAACATTAATAGAGTCAAAAAGTATGTTTGAAAAGTTAAAGCTGGAACACTCTTTGGCCTGAAATATGTTAAATGGTTCAAATACGGACTACTCTAGTGTTAATGAAACATCAATAGGAGTCAATGTGTTTACATGAAATGTTTATGAAATGTTCAAGATTGAGTACTCTTTGGGTCAAGACATGTTCAATGGGTCAAATATCGACTAATGTCGGTCTACTGTAACATCAAAAGGAGTCAAAAGTTATGTAAGGACTCTTTTGCCAGGAATATGTTCAATAGGTCAAATACGGACTAATCTATTGATGATGAAACATCAAAATGAGTCGATGAAGTATATATGAAAAGTTAAAGTTCCAAGACTCTTTTGCCTGACACATGCTCATTGAGTCAAATTTGCACTACTGTAAGGCTGATGAAACATCAATAGGAGTCAATGAGTATGCACGAAATGTTCAAGATTGAGGTTTGCTTGGCCTATAATATATTCAGGAAGTAAAATATGCACTACTGTCTGACTAATGTATCATCAAAATGAGTTAAATGTATGTATGGAAAGTTAAAGTTCGAGGCCAGTTTGGTCAGAAATATGTTCAATGGGTCAAATGGACTACTCTGGGGTTGATGAAACTTCAATAGGAGTCAATGAGTATACATGAAATGCTCAAGATTAAAAACTCTATGAACATGTTTATATGTTCAATAGTTCAAAAATGGAATACTTTTCTGGCTAATGTAACATCAAAAAGAGTCTAAATATATGTATGGAATGTTAAAGTTCGAAGACTCTTTGGCCAGGAATATGTTCAAAAGTTCAAATACGGACTAGTCTATGGTTGATGAAACATCAAAAGGAATTAATGAGTATCTACAAAGTGTTCAGGATCAAGGACTCGTTTTTGCCTTAAATAATAATAATAGGTCAAATATGGTCTACTGTATGGGTAATGAAACATCCATAGGATTCAATGAATATGTATGAAATGTTCAAGTTTGTGGACTCTTTGGCCTATAATATGTGCCGTATGTCAAAAATGGACTACTGTCTGGCTTCTGTAACATCAAAATGAGTCAAAGTTTTATATAGCATGATAAAATTTGAAGACTCTTTGGCCAGAAATATGTTGAATAGGTCAAACATAGACTACTTTATGGATGATGAAACATCAAAATGAGTCAATGAGTATCTATGAAATGTTCAAGACTGAAGACTCATTGACCTATAATATATTCAGTAGATCAAATATGGAATGTTGTCTGGCTAATGTAACATCAAAATGAGTCAAGAAGTATGCATGTAAAGTTAAAGTTTGAAGACTCTTCAGCTAGAAGTATGTTCAGTGTGTCAAATATTGATGAAACTTGAAAAGGTGTCAATGAGTATGTATTCAAAGTTCAGCTTTGAGGACTCTTTCGCCCATAGCATGTTCAATAAATCAAATATCTACTAACTATTTGTATGTAACATCAAAATGAGCCAAAAGTTTTATAAAGTGTAGATGGAGGACTTACCAGACCAAGACGCTGTTGTAGTAAGCAATGTAAGCAAGAGGGTGACCAGCCATTAAATAAAGCCATTAAATGCTCGATTTTTTCCTCTAGGACTGGCAAAAATTTGCCCAACATCAATGTGACCGACTGAGCATTCCAAGATGTGTGAAAGCTGAGATTGATTTTCAGGGTTATTCCACCAAATATTGGTTCTTCCTAACTTAAAACATTAGTATTGTGATGTTTAAAATGAACCTAATCTTCTTTACTGTGAATTATTTGAGGTCTGAAAACATAGTATCTTTTGTTTCTGACCAGTTATCAGTTTCTGCAAATAAATGGTCTAAATGACAATATTTTGATTTGAAACTTTGAGAAAATGCTTGTCATTAGTTTGTAGAATAAATAAAAAATATTCATTTTACTCAAAGAGATACAAAATAATAACTCCAGAAAAACTGCTAATTTTGCAGTGGTCTCTTAATTCTTTTCCAGAGCTTTATGTTATTCCTCAATGCAGACATAGTTGTACGCAAAGTAATGAAACAGCATTTGAATTGTTTATTTAGTTCCTTTTTGCTAACTAATGAAAGAGAGCAAGCAAAATTGCTCTTCTTGGCATACAAATACAGTTTGTTTATACAATGCAATACAACAGCACACATGTATTATTTCTTTAATTCAAACCAGAATGCCTTAGTTCTTGTGTGCACTGAAACAGAGCATATGTAATTCTTCAATGCACAACAGAATAAGTTAGTTCTAGCATGCAATGCAGCGGTACATATCTCAGTGCACAAAGAAAGAGTTAGTCCTTATATCCGTTGCAATATAACAGCACATATGTTATTTATGTCTTTAACGCACAACGAATTAACTTAGTTCTTGTATGCAATGCAAAAGCACTTACGTGATATATCTTTAATGTATACAGTGCAACATCGCTTTATAGGTCAATTCTTCACAGTTCGTGATTGTAATCTAATGAACATTGGACATGTTATGTGTCTTCATTGCACAAAAAAAAAAAAATGGTTTAGTTGTATGCAGTGCAATGAAAAAGAGCATAACATATGTTATTCTTCAATGCACAAGGGAATAAGTTGGTTCTTGTATGTAATGCAACATATATCTCTTTAATGCACCATTGGAATATGTTAGTTTTTGTATACAAAGCAAAGGAACAGTGAACAGTTTATATGTTATATTCTGTAATGCAAAACGAAGTAAGGTAGGTCTTGTGTGAAGTGCAATGTAACATCATAGAACATATCTAGTGTTAATAATTTAGTTCGTTTATGCAAACTAATGAAACCACTTTAATTCTACATGCAATGACATAAGTGCATAACGTACATTTTGTCTCCTCAATGCACAATTCGTTGCAATATTACAGCACATATGTTATTTGTTATGTTTTTAACGCACAAAGAATTAACTAAGTTCTTGTATGCAATGCAAAGCAAAAGCACTTGTGATATGTCTTTATTGCACACAGTGCAACAGTGTATTATAGTGCTTATTGTTTACTCTTCAATGCAAAACGGAATAAGTTAGGTCTTTCATTGTGTCATGTAACAGATCTCATGTTATTGTTCAGTTCACAATGGAATAAATTCTTGTTAGCAGTGCAATGCAACATTACACATATTGTGGTATCTCTTCAAATGCACAAAGGAATAATTTAGTTCTTGTATATACAAGAAAATTATTCCTTTGTGCATATTACATATGAGCAATCATAATGAGCTTTTCCATTCTTATATACACGATCAAACGTAATCCGTTATACAGTGAAGAACAATTAAAAATGCTCTGTTTCAGCAGTTTGCATATGTGTGTTCTCTTCAGTGTACATCGGATGTAGATTGATCTTGAATACAGGTAGGTTTTGTTTGCAATGCACATATGTTGTGTGTGTGATCGCTTCAATGCAACATCCGAATACGATAGTTCTTGTATACAATGCAATGACATACGTGCATAACAAAAGTTATTCTTCAATGCACGACGGATTAACCTAAATCGTGTATGCAGTGCAATGCAACAGAACATACGCTATCTCCACATTGCACAACGGAATAGTTTTTTTTTTTTTTTTAATGCAATAGCGAATATATTTTGACATACATTTTGAATATTTTTGACATACATATTGTAATCTCTTCAATGCATAAATTAGATCATGCATGCAATGCAACAACACATAATGTTGTATGAGTTGTCTATTCATTGCAAAGGAAAGCCACGGCACATCTCTTCATAAATTCATATCTAATATGTTCTTCTTCAGTGCACAACGGATTAAGTTATAATTCAAGTAATTTATAATCTGTTATATTTCATGCATAAAATTTTGTATATTAAAAAACAAATGCAAAAGAACATATGTGTTCTGTATTCAATGCACAGAAAAATAAGTTGATTCTTTAATGCATCGAAATTAGTTAGTTCTTGAATACAATGCAATACAAGGCAATAAAACAGTGCATAGCTTACATGATATTATTCAAAGCATAACGGATTACGTTTTTTAAGGTTTTGTATGCAATGCAGTATAACAGCGCACGTTGTGTGGTTGCGCTATGCAATGCATTTACAGATATGTTGTGTTATCCCTTCATTGCACAGTCAGAGAGTAGAACATATTTGACCTACTGAACATATTATAAGCCAAAGTTTCCTGAGTAAAGAGTGTTCGAAATTTAACTTTTCATACATACTTTTTGACTCATTTTAGCCAGACAGAAGTCCATATTTGACCTACTGAACATATTTCTGGCCAAAGAATACTCGAATTTCAACTTTACCTGCATAGTTTTTGACTCATTTTGATGTTACCTGAGCCAGACAATAGTTTATTTTTGACCTACTGAACATACCAAAGAGTCTACAATCACATTTCATACACACTTATTGACTCATTTTTCATGTTTTTTTGACCATACGGTAGTCCATATTTGACCTACTGAATAAATTTCTGGGCAAAGAATCTTTGAACTCTAACTTTCCATATATACTTTTTTGACTTTTTAATGTTACATTAGCCAGACTGTAGTCCATTTTACCTTACTGAACAAACAACATGGCACAGGGTCCTCAATCTTAAACATTTCGTCCAAATTCATGGAATCATGATCTTTCATCAACTGTACAGTAGTCCACATTTGATCTACTGTACATATTATAGGCCAAAGAATAATAAATCTTAAACATATCATTCATATTAACTCCTTTTGATTTTTCATCAACCATAGAGTAGTCCATATTTGGGGTACTAAACATATTATACGCCAAAGACTCATCAATCTTGAAAATTTTGTACATACTCAACTCGCTGAATCCATTTGATGTTTCATCAAACATATTTGGTCCATATTTGACCTACTGAACATATTTCAGGCCAAGAAGTCCTCGATCTTGAACATATATATATCATTGATTCCTATTGATGTTTCATCCAGCATAGAGAAGTCCATATTTGACCTCTTGAACGTATTCATGCCAAAAAAAGTTTTCAGACTTGAAATTGTTATAAATACTTATTGAATCCGTTTGGTTTCATCAACCATTCAGTAGTCCATATTTGACCCACTGAACATATTTCTGGCCAAAGAGTTTTCGAACTTTAAATTTCCATACATACATTTTGATTTCTTTTGATGTTACTTTAGCCAGATAGTAGTACATATTGGACCTACTGAACAAAGTTAAGGAAAAAGATTACTCAGTCTAGAACATTTCGTACACTCATTAACGCCTTTTTGTGTTTCATCAAACATAGAGTAGTCCATATTTGACCTACTGAACATGTTATATGCCAAAGTGTCTTCAGTCTTGAACATTTCATTCACACTCATTGAATCTTTTTGATGTTTCAACTATACAGTAATCTATATTTTACCTGCTGAACATATTGTAGGCCAAAGAGTCCTCAATCTTGAATATTTCATCCATACTCATTGAGACCTTTTGATGTTTCATCAACTATACAGTAGTGAATATTTGATCCACTGAACATATTTCTGGCGAATGAGAGTTCAAACTTTAACTTTACATACATAGTTTTTTACTCATTTTGATGTTTCAGTGGCCAGACAGTATATTTGACCTACTAAACATATGACAGGCCAAAGAGTCTTCAGTCTTGAACATTTCAAAGACACTCATTGACACCTACTGATGTTTCATCAACCATACAGTAGTCCATATTTGACCCATTGAACATATTACTGGCCAAAGAGTCTTTGAACTTTAACTTTCCATGTATACTTAATGACTCATATTGATGTTACCTTAACCAGATAGTAGTGAACTTTTGACCTTACTGAACATATTACAGGCCAAAGAGTCTTCAATCTTGAACATTTCAAAGTTACTTTTGATGTTTCATCGACCATACAGTAGTGCATACTTGACATATTGATAAAATTTCTCTGCAAAGAGTCTTCAAACTTTAACTTTCCATTCATACTTTTTGACTTCTTTTGATGATACATTAATCATAGAGTTATCCATATTTGACCTATTAAACATATTTTTGGCCAAAGAGTCTTTGAACTTTAACTCTTTGGACTATAATATGTTCTGCATGTCAAAAATGGACTACTGTCTGGCCAATGTAACATCAAAATGAGTCAAAAAAGTTTATATGGAATGTTAAAGTTTGCAGACTCTTTGGCCAGAAATATGTTCAAAAGGTCAAATACGGACAAATCTATTGATGATGAAACATCAAAATGAGTCAAAAAAGTATGTATGGAAAGTTAAAGTTCGAGGACTCTTTGGCCAGAAATATGTTCAATGGGTCAAATATGGACTACTCTATGGCTGATGATACACCAGTAGGAGTCAATGAGTATATATAAAATGCTCAAGATTGAAGTCTCTTTGTCTGAAATATGTTCAGAAGTACAAATATGAACTTCCAAAATACTTACTTTGGCCTATAATATGGACGGTAGGTCAAATATGCACTATTGTCTGGCTAATGTGTCATCACAATGAGTTAAAAAACTATGTATGGAAAGTTAATGTTCAAGGACTCTGGCTAGAAATATGTTAAATGGGGTAAATATGGAACACTGTATGGTTGATGAAACATCAAAAGGTGTCAATGAGAATGTACGAAATGTTCAAGATTGAGAACTCTTTTGGCCTAAAATATGGTCAGTAGGTCAAATATGCTTTACTTGTCTGGCTAATTTGTCATCAAAATGAGTTAAAAAACTGTCTATAGAAAGTTAAAGTTCAAGGACTCTGGCCAGAAATATGTTTAGTAGGTATATTATGGACTACTGTCTGGGTAATGTAACATCTATAGAGTCAAAAGGTATGTTTGGAAAGTTAATGCTGGAACACTCTTTGGCCAGGAATATGTTCAATGGGTCAAATATGGACTACTCTAGGGTTGATTAAACATCAATAGGAGTCAATGAGTATATATGAAATGTTCACGATTGAAAATTCTTTGGCTTATATATGTTCAGTAGGTCAAAAATGGACTACTGTCTGGCTAATGTAACATCAAAAAGAGTCAAAAAATATGTATGGAATGTTAAAAGTTTGCAGACTCCTTGGCCAGAAATATGTTCAAAAGGTCAAATATGGACTAGTTTATGGTTGATGATGAACATCAAAAGGAATCAATGAATATGTACAAAGTGTTCAAGATCACGGATTCATTTGCCTGAAACAGTTTCAAAAGGTCAAATATGCACTTTTTCTCGTCAAAGACTGTTTTTATAAATATGAGCGTTGGCGTGGATTTAAGCGTACGCACACTCTAAGATCAAATCTGTGGGTACGCACGCTTTATAAATGAGGCCTGATATGTTTTCACCTCAAAGCACAATAGATGACGTTTTTGTATGCAATGCAGTGTTGTGTTTTCTCTTCAGTGCAATGTGAGTGAGTTAGTTCTTATATTCATTGCAATTCGACGTACCGAATTAAGTTAGTTCTTGTATGCATTGCAACTCTACAACACGTTTTTGTAGTTTTTGTATGCGGTGCACTGTAACAGCACTATATTGTGGTTTTCTCTTCAGTTATATTCTTATATTCTATGTTCTCTTGTATTCATTGCAATTATGTCTTCAAGGCATAACGGATTAAGTTAGTTCTTGTATGCTTTGTATGCAACACAATGCAACGGCACTTATGTTATGCGTTATCTCTTCGATGCACAACGAAATGAGTTAGTTATATTCATTGAAATTCAACAGCTTCTATGTTATGTATTTTCTCTTTAATGCACATCGATTAGTTATTGTATGTAATGCAAAAGCACTTGTGTTATTTCATGCACAACGATTATGTTACTTCTACAACCGAATGAGTTAGTTCTTGCATGCAATGATATAGAACATATGTGCACAAAGGAATAAGTTAGTTCTAGCATACAATAAAATGAAACAGTGAAACAGTGTTCATATGTTATTTTTCAGTGCACAACATAAATTCAATCTAATGCAACAGCACATATGCTATGGTGTTATCTCCTCAACGGATTAAGTTAATTCTTGTATGCTTTGCAGTGCAAAAATTCTTGTATGCAATGCAACGCAAAAGCACTTGTTATGTACTTTCTCTTCAATGCACAACGGAATGAGTTATTTCTTGCTAAAATGCAATGAATCTGCATAGTTTTTATGTTATTCTTCACTGCACAACGTACTATTCAATCTAATGCAACAGCACATATGTTATGTGTTAATCAATCACAACACATCAATGCACAACAGAATGAGTTAGTTCTTTAGTCATTGTAATGTAACAATATCTATGTTATGTATTTTCTCTTCAATACACAACGTAATAAGTTAGTTCATATGTATTCAGGAAAATGCAACAGTACTTATCTCTTCGATGCACAACGGAATGAGAATTCTTTGCAATGCAACAGCACATATTTTATGTATTTTGTCTTCAATGCACAAGGGAATGAGTTAGCTATTGCTACAATGCAATAAAACTGCATAGTTTATGTTACTCTTCAGTGCACGACGTAATATTTAATCTAATGCAACGTGCAAATATGTCATGTTTTATCTCCTCAATGTACAACAAAATGAGTTTTTGTATACAGTGCCCTACAACAAACACTATTATTGTGGTTTTCTCTTCAGTTATATTTTTATGTTTATGTTCTATGTCTTGTATTCATTGCAATGCAACAGCAACGATGTCATGTGTTAATGTCCGCACAACGGATTTGGATCTTGTATGCTTTGCAATGTAAAAACACATTTATGAGTTTTCTCCAATGGCCAACCGAATAAGTTAATTCTTGCATGCAAAGAAATGATATAGAACATATATAACGGAATAAGTTAGTTCTGACATACAATAAAATAAAACAGTGCATAGTTCGTATGTTATTCTTCATTGCACAATGTAATATTCAATCTAATGCAACAGCACATAATAACGTGTTATCTTCTCAACGCACAACGGATAAAGTTAGTTCTTGTATGCTTTGCAGTGTAAAAACATATGCATTTTATGCATTTTCTTCAATGCATAGCGTAATTACTTAGTTCTTACATACAATGCAATGATCCAGAACATAACATTTGTGTAATTCAATCCACAATGGAATAAATTAGATCTTGTATCCATAGTTTGTTATTCTTCATTGCGCAACGTAATTTAATGCAACAGCACATCTGTTATGTTATCTCTTCAGTGCACAATGAATTAGTGTGCATCCAATGCAACGGTTTGCACAGCAGAAAAGTTCTTGAATGCAATGTAATGAAATCAGTACAGAACAATATGTGTGCACTGCAATGAAAGTGCATATTGTTATTCTTCACTGCACAACGGAATGTGTTATTTCTTGTATGTAATGCAATGGTATTGAGCAAAACATGTAATTTTTTATGCATATATCCTTTATTCTATTTGCAGTTCAACAACACATATGATGTATGTTTTCTCTTCAAATGCAAAGAAATAAAATAGTTATTGTATGCAGTGCAGTGTAAAAGTGCCTGGATTATATTGATATCTCTCCAATCCAATGCTCATGCTCTCTGCGATGCACAACAGAATAAGTTCTTGTATACAATGTACATAACGGATTATGCAATGCAACAGCACTTATGTGTTCTCTCTTCAGTGTACATCGGAATTAGTTAATTCTTGTATACAATGCACAATGCAAAGAGCATAAAATATGTTATTCTTCAGTGCGGAATAAGTTCAATGCAAATATGTTGCATTCCAATGAACAATGCATTAAGTTATATCGTGAATAAAATGCAATATGTTATCGCTGTTATTCAATGCACAACGGAAGTTCTTCCATGCAGACAATGCAACAACACATGTTTTATGTCATCTCTTTATTGCACAACAGAATGAGTTCTAGCATGGAATGCCAACTCACATGTTAAAGTATTCTTAAATTCTTTGCACAACAGTTATTTCTTGTATGCAATGCAATGCAATATCACACATGTTGTGTTATCTTTACAAAACACAACGGAATATTATAGTTCTACATGCAAACTAATGATACGGTGCATTTTAATTGTTATTAATGAATGTATAACGGATCAAGTTAGGTCGTGTATACAATGCAAATGTGATATCGCTTAATTGCACTACGGAATGCTTTAGTTTTCAATGCAATGTTAAACAGTGCATTATTCTTCAATGCACAACGGAATAAGTTAGTTCTTGTTTGCATATGAAGTTAGATAAGTTTGTTCTTGTGTGCAGTGCAATGCAATGCAAACAGCACATTTGTTATCTCCTGAATTTTACTAGTTATTTACTTACTGTTTTAGGCATCTTTTAGAGGTCGCTAACCTCTTTTCGTTGTTTTATACTACTGTATGCATACAATGACAATAAAGATTCTCATTCTTATTCTTATTCAGTGAACTGCGGATTAATTTAGATCGCGTATCCAATGCAACAGAACATATGTTGTGTTATCTCTTCAAAGAACATCGGTACATATTAGTTCTTGTTATGCAAACTAAATAACAGAGCATTTTTAAATGTTCTTCACTGTATAAGGGATTAAGTTAGATCGTGAATATAGATCGTCAATGCAACAGCAAATATGTTTGTGTATAAACGCATTATGTTAGCTCGTGTGTGCAATGCAATTCTGTTGTGCAAATGAAGAGATAAGACAAACGTGTTGACATGTTGTGTTATCTCTTCATTGCACAGCAGAATGAGTTAGTTATTGCATGTAATGCAATTCAGCAGCAAATATGTGGTATTATTTCTTCGATGCACAATTCAAGTAAGATCATGTATGTAAATGCATTGACATATGTTGTGTTATTCTTTATTGCACAACAGAATGCGTTAGTTTTTGTATGCAATGCAGTGTAACACAGAGCATAGAGCATTCAATGCACAACGGAATAAGTTAGTTCTTGCATGCAAAGCAATGCAACAGCACATATGTTATGTGTTATCTCTTTATCGCAAAACAGAATGAGTTCTTTGCATGGAATACCATTGTAACACCTCACATGTTAAAGTGTTCCTAAATTCATTGAAATGCAACAACACATGATATGTAATGCAAACGCACATATGATATCTCTTCAATGCACAACGGAATAATGTAGTTGTTGTAAGCAAACTAATGAAACAGACAACACATATGTTATATGTTATCTCTTCAATTTATATCAGAATAGATTAGTTCTTGTATGTATACAACGCAATTAAACAGACCATATCTCATGTGTTATTCTTCAGTGCACAAACGGAATAAGTTCGTGCTTGTATGCAATGCAGTGCAACAGCACTTATGTTGTGTTAGCTCTTAAATGTATATAACGGATTAAGTTAGATTGTGTATGCAATGGACAGCAGATATGTTGTTATCTCCTCCATGCACAATGTATTAAGTTAGATCGTTTATGCAATGCATCAGCACATATGTGTTCTCTCTTCAGTGTACATCGCAATTAGTTATTTATTTTATACAATGCAATGAAACCGAGCATAAGATATATTATTCTTCAATGCACAACACAATAAGTTGATGTATGCATTGCATCAGCAGTGTTACTTAAATGTGCATGTATTTGTATTCTTGTATTCTTTGTAATGCAAAAACACATATGTTGTGTGTTAATTGTGTCATTGAAGAATACACAACCAGAATAAGATAGTTCTTGCATACATTGCAACAACATATATGTTCTGTTTGAAACAGAGCATTTTCAATACAAGTTAGTTTTTGTATTCTTTGTAATGCGACAGCACGTGTTTATGTCTTCTCTCTCAGTGCACAACAGAAAAGGTTGATTCTTGTTATGCAGTGCAATGCAACAGCACAAACGTTATGTGTCATCTCTTCATTACACAGCAGAATGAGTTCTTGTATGGAATACCATGTAACAACTAATTTACTGTTTTCTCTTCAGAGCACAGCGAATGAGTTAGTTCTTATTTTCATTGTATGCAATACAATGTGAAAGACAGCATAAAGATAACCTCCAATGTACAACGGGATAAGTTAGTTCTTGCATGTAACATCAATCTTAATGAAATGGAGCATATTTTAAGGGTTATTCTTCACTGCATAACGCATTAAGTTAGAAGTTAGGTGTTATCTCTTCAATGCACATTGTTCTTGTATGCATTCTAATAAAATAGAGCATATAAAAGTAAACATTTTACACGGTGTTATATTCTTCTCTGCATAACGGATTAAGTTACATCGTGTATGCAAAACAGTGCAAAGGCAATTATGTTGCGTTTTCTCTTCAGTCCACATCGGAATGAGTTAGTTATTTGAAAGAAATGCTATTGCAATGAAACAAAGCGTATCGTATATGTTTTTCTTCAATGCAAAACGGAATACGTTAGAGCTGTGATGTGTTATAATTGAGATCTTTGTTTCAGCGCCTGGAAACACAAGATATGCTTTTTTTCTACAAGCATAGAAGTACCGAGATGGTCTGTAACATAATGTCTTATTACATCGGAAATAAGCAACTTCTATTGCAAGAAACATTTTCATTATCATTAGCCAACATTAGCAGTTGTCGATCTGCATGTCTTGCAAATGAGTATCTGTGGGCTCTTTGGCCAGAAATATTTTCAATAGATCAAATGTGGACTACTGTCTGGCTGTCTACATAGTGGATATCTACTAAGCATTCTATCATAGTGATAATCTGCAGTACAATGAATTTGAGCTAACATTTAATGGTTTTTTTTTTTTTTTGCGATAGTAATTTTTAAGTTGTCATTACTGTGTTACTAGTTCTTGTATGCATTCCAATGCAACAACACGTTTGCACAACGGAAAAGTTCTTGAATGCGATGTAATGAAATAGTGCATAATATATTGTGGAAAAAGTTGTCTTGTATGCACCGCAATGAAAGTGCATATTGTTATTCTCTCTGCACAACGTAATGTTATTTCTTGCATGTAATGCAATGAAAATGATCAAAACATGTCATTATGCATATATCCTATATTCTATTTGCAATTCAACAACACATATGATGTGTGTTTTTTCTTTAAATGCAAAGGAATAAAATTATGCAGAGTTATAATATGCAGTGCAGTGCAACAGTGCCTGGATTATATGGATATCTCTCCAATTCAAATGGCAGAGTTTTGTATGGTATATGTTATATGCCATATGTTATATGAATAACACAATATGCTAT
Organism: Hypophthalmichthys molitrix; assembly: GCA_037950675.1. NCBI lineage: Eukaryota > Metazoa > Chordata > Actinopteri > Cypriniformes > Xenocyprididae > Hypophthalmichthys > Hypophthalmichthys molitrix. Next base: position 13,125,680 of record CM075510.1, read on the forward strand.
ATGTTATATGCCATCTCATGCCATCTCATATGCTCATGCTCTCTACGATGCACAACGCAATAAGTTCTTGTATACAATGCAGTGTATAGATTGCATGTTATTCTTAACTGCACAACGGATTATGCAATGCACTTTTGTGTTATCATTTCAATGCACAACGGAATAAGTTATTGCTTGCAGTGCATTGCAATAGCACATATGTTCACACAGGTGTTGCACAACCGAACAAGATGGTTCTGGTATTACAATGCAAAACTTATGTTATTAAAGTTATTATGTAATTTTGTTATTTTTCTTATTATTTATAACGTACTGTTTCAGGCGTCTTTTAGAGCTGCTAATTTCATTTCGTTGTTATGTACTACTGTATGTATACAATGACAATAAGGATTAGACTAATTTATTGCGTTGTGCATTGAAAGTATTTGAGTAAGATTATTCTTATTCGTATTCTTAATTGTACAACGGAATAAGTAAGTTATTGCTTGCAATGCAATACAACAGCAAATATATGGTGTTATTTCTTCATTAACATAGATCGTGTATGCAATGCAATAACACATGTTGTGTTGTCTCTTCATTGCACAGCATTAAGATCTTGTATGCAACGAAATGTGAAACAGAGCATAAGATTTTTTTTTAATGCATAATGGTTCTTGCATGTAAAACAATGCAACAACACGTTTTGTGTCATCTCTTCATCTTCTTAAATTCACTGAAATGTGATATGTTTTCTCTTCGGCTCACAGCGAATGAGTTAGTTGTTATTCATTGAAATGTAACAGTACATACGTTATCTGTTATTCTTCATGTCACAACGGAATTGAGTTTTTGAATAAAGTTAGATCGTGAATACAATGCATTGGAACAGCAGATGTTGTTATCTTCTCCATACACTCCTCCATAGCATTGTTAGTTCGCGTTTGCAATGCATCAGCACATATGTGTTCTCTCTTCAGTGTACATCGGAATTAGTTAATTTTTGTATACAATGCAATGAAACAAGAGGATAAGATATGTTATTCTTCAATGCACAACGGAATAAGTTCTTGCATGCAATGCATTACAATAACACGTGTTCTCTCTTAATGCACAACAGAACAAGTTCAATGCAATGCGACAGCAAATATGCTGCGTTCCAATGAACAATGCATTGTTAGATCGTGTATACAATGCAATATGTTATCGCTATCGTTAGTTGGCAATGCAAAGTTAAACCGAGCAGAGATATGTTATTTTTCAGTGCACAATGGAATAAATTAGTTCTTGCATGCAAAGCAATGAAACAATTCACGTTTAGTGTCATCTCATCATTGCACAACAAAATGAGTTCTAGCATGGAATGCCATGTAACAACTCATATGTTAAAATGTCTTAAATTCTTTGCACAACAGAATGTTCATATTCTTGCATGCGACGCAATGCAACCCGCACAATTAGTTAATTCTTTTTTAATGCATTGCAACATCGCACATGTTGTGTTATCTCTTCAAAGCACAACGAAATATTATAGTTCTTACATGCAAACTAGTGAAACAGAGAATATTTTAATTGTTCTTTAATTGTACAACGGATTGAGTTAGATCGTGAATACAATGCATTAGAACAGCAGATATGTTGTTATTTCCTCCATGCACAACGCATTAAGTTAGATCGTGTATGCAATGTATCGCACGTCATGATTTTGCCAAGTGGTTGTTTTCCTGAGACCAATATTTTTAATGATGACCCTGAGACAACAACAGCCTCATCCAATCAACGTTTATGACGTCATCACCGTGTGCCCCCTGCAGAGCCCGCCAAGTTCAACAGAAAAAAAAACAAAAAAACAAAAAACAAAACAGTAACACCTCTGCCAAGTTCAAAAAACTGTAAAACCGCGCTGCTGAGCGCTCAAGTTACAAGGTAAGACTATATGATTTTTACTTTCTCTTATTAATTTACTGCAGTTAGGTGATGATAATAGTGATAATAAAATAATGATAATAAAATTTGTTTTTAGATGACTATTTTTCCACCATCGAAGTAATATACTGGCGAGTTAAATTTGCAGCTGCTACCAGCCTAAACTGATGAGCATTGCTAATTTTCTGGCTGCAACTAAAACAATCTGGAAGAACAGTTTAGGTTTTTATTTTGTATTTTTTTAATGTGCCTAAGTTACCTATTAAAACGGCTACGGACTGCATCTAAATGATAGCATTTTGCGAGCTCATTTCATGCCGGCCGGTTTATTAGCGCCAGCACTGGCGCCACAGCAAAGTTTCCTAAAATCTGTTAATTGGCATGTGCGGTGCCACTGCTAGTTTCTGTTGCGTCCACATCAAAACGCAAAAATGCGGAACAAAACAGCGCTAGTTTGCGCTCCGCACAGACATTTCAGCTTGAAATTAGATTATTAATTCTGTTATGATGTTGACTTCAGTCCGTCATATGAATATGATGACCTCAAGAAATCACTGATTTATTCTGTTACACGATGTTGACTTCAGTCCGTCATATGAATATGATGACCTCAAGTCATCACTGATTTCTTCTGTTACACGATGTTGACTTGAGTCCGTCATATGAATATGATGACCTCAAGACATCGCTGATTTATTCTGTTACACGATGTTGACTTGAGTCCGTCATATGAATATGATGACCTCAAGACATCGCTGATTTATTCTGTTACACGATGTTGTCTTCAGTCCGTCATATGAATATGATGACCTCAAGACATCGCTGATTTATTCTGTTACACGATGTTGACTTCAGTCCCTCATATGAATATGATGACCTCAAGTCTTCACTGATTTATTCTGTTACACGATGTTGTCTTCAGTCCGTCATATGAATATGATGACCTCAAGACATCACTGATTTCTTCTGTTACACGATGTTGTCTTCAGTCCGTCATATGAATATGATGACCTCAAGACATCACTGATTTCTTCTGTTACACGATGTTGTCTTCAGTCCGTCATATGAATATGATGACCTCAAGACATCACTGATTTATTCTGTTACACGATGTTGTCTTCAGTCCGTGATATGAATAAGATGACTTCAAGTCATCACTGATTTATTCTGTTACACGATGTTGTCTTCAGTCATTCATATGAATATGATGACCTCAAGTCATCACTGATTTATTGTTACACGATGTTGACTTCAGTCCGTCATATGAATATTTTGACCTCAAGTCGTTATATGAATGTTGACTTGTACATAACATCTCTGTTTTACAATTTTTAGAAAAAAGACCTTACAATATGCATTGCTTTCTTGAGATCATGGAATTTTAGCTCTTTACATTATTGATATTTTAGCCTTATTGTTTGTGTCCCTTTGGTTTTTAGGTGTTGCACATCAAAAATGGAGGAATTTATAAAGAAAACTGTGTACAACGAAGAGAGATTTAAAGGAAACAAAAAAGAGACTGATATAACAGTCCATGTTTTAGAAAAGGATTCGGATGCTTATGAATTTATTCAGGAAAGGCTCAATACCATAAACACCTTCAAAGATGCTAACTTCAGAAATGTGAATTCTGCAAGTGTGCAAAATCAGAAAAATGGATACTTCTTGTTTACATGCAAACGCTCTGGAGTATGCACACCCCGAAGTCGAAGGGCCAAAGGATGTAAGGCATATGTTTCATTTAAAAAGAGGACAGACTGGCTCAACAAACTTGTTATAGTTGAAAGGATTTACAACATTCATTCAGGACATGACCCAACAAGTTCTTCTGAGGGTCACTCAGAGAAAATTAGTCAAGAACTGGTTAAGCATATTCAAGATTTAATATCTCTTGGTGTTAAGCCGGATACAATTCTCTTAAAATCCCATGAATGTTCGAAGGAACAAGGACATACTGATGTCAACAACCGAGCATATTTTGTTACCCCAAAAGACATTGAAAATATTCGGACATGTATGATACGAAAAAATCAGCAACACAAAGATGATGCCAATAGTACCACACAACTTCTTGAGGGCCCTTTCAAAGACTGTGTTATTTTTTATCAGCCTTATAGTCCACAAACAGATCTTGTCATAGTTCTACAAACACCATCCATGAGAGACCACCTTCAAGAATATGGACGAGATATTGTTTTTATGGATGCAACACATGGCGTGAACCAGTATGGCTTTCCTTTATTTACATTAGTTGTCAGGGTCAGTCATGGTCATGGCATACCCGTTGCCTATATCATCTTGGGAAATGAAAAGCAGGCCACGCTTCAGTTGGCACTGGAAAAGCTGAAGCCAACATTTTCTGTTGCTCCAAGGTAACACAAACAGATATAAACAAATTAAACTGAAATTATTCAATAATCTTTTGCGTGTACAGTCCCTTAAAGGAATAGTTGCACCCAAAAATGAAAATTCTGTCATCATTTACTCACCCTCAAGTTGTTCTAAACCTGTAATTTCCCAACCTAGATGTCAGCTTCAGAGCAAACTTGTATTGATTTATTAATTGCCTTCTATGATTAGCCTACAGTTGGTGTTGATCTCAGTGCATCTACAATGTACAGATTGGTTTGTAATTTTGATTAGTAACTTTTTAAAGACTCTAAATAACACAAAGTATTTTTTTTGCCAGCAAACATCTATGATATAATTTTTCTCTGCTTTGAAGCTTAAAATGTTTTTATTTTTATTAGGTGCTTTATGGTTGATAAAGACCAAGCTGAAATCAATGCCATCCAAACAGTATTCAGTGAGTCAGACGTTCTCCTTTGTTGGTACCATGTAACACAAGTAAGTAGTACTAAATTGAGATTAATTGGCTTTGATTTTTGTTCCTTTTGATAGAAATGGAATATTATTCTATTATTGTAATATACTACAATTTTCAATTAAAACTGTTCTAGGTTTTACTGCAGTTATTCTCTAGTTATTTACCTACAGTGGCTAATGAATGAATAGATATAAAATAGATTAATTTCGCATTGCAAAATACCCCTTGCAGAATATGCAAAAATGTTAATCATTTGAACAAAATAGGAAGGATCATGTAAATTGCATGTTATTTTTTAGGGTGCGTTTGGTCCGGACCAAAAAAGAAAAAAAAAACATTTAGTCCTGGTCCGATTAGCGTTCAGATTGGCAATTTTATCACCTTTTCTTTTTTGGTCCGGACCAAATGAGCCAAACGAACCGAGTGTGAACGCACCCTTATTTAGTACTGTCCTGAAAAAAGTATTTCACATAACAGATGTTTACATAAAGTCCACAAGATAAATAGATGAATTTATAAAAATGACCCAGTTCAAAAGCTGAAATAGTCAAGTCAAGTCAAGTCAAGTCAACCTTTATTTATATAGCGCTTTTTACAATGCAGATTGTGTCAAAGCAGCTTTACATTGATAACTGGTATATAATTTTGGCTGCACAGCAGCTCTTAAAGAAAATGGTGTCAATGCCGGCAGATCAAAGCACTGTTGAATATCAAATGTCAAGTGTCCCCAACTAAGCAAGCCAAAGGCGACAGCAGCAAGGAACCCAAACTCCAACAGGTGACATCAGGTGGGAAACAGGTGGCAAATAGGTGTTAAAATGGAGAAAAAAACCTTGGGAGAAACCAGGCTTAGTCAGGGGGCCAGTTCTCCTCTGGCGAACAGTGCTTTGTTACAATTCAGGTTGCTATCATAAGTCAGATAGGATCGCAACATTCAAAGTATTTATTCCAGTTCAATCCAGTTGAGGATCGTATTCATTACACAGGTATGGACGGTTTGTTGAGCAGCTGTGCCACTGGCTGTCGTGTCGATGAGGCCTTCACAATGGATGATCTAGTTGACTCAATCTCTGCTGATACTTCAGGGCTGCGTTGTGGTCATATCAAGGCGTAGGTCCTCAATCTCACCTGGATACGGCCCGGATCCAGTTGAATACTGTAAACCTCGGGATAAACAGAAAGACTAATATTAGCGTAGATGCTATATTAGTCAATCCTCATACCCTATCTTAATACTGTGTGTGGTTACCTGGATGATCTACGACTGTTTTTTTTTTTTTTTTTTTTTTTTGTGATGGTAGTCCCTTGTTTGTCCTGAGCAGTTAAACTGAGCTCTGTTCTTCAGAAAAATCCTCCAGGTCCTGCAGATTCTTCAGTTTTCCAGCGTTTTTGGCATATTTGAACCCTTTCCCGCAGTGACCATATGAGTTTGAGATCCATCTTTTCACACTGAAAAGGAAACACGATGCATTAAGAGTCGGGGGTGAAAACTTTTGAACAAGAAGATGATGTGCAAGTTTTTCTTATTTTGTTTAAAGATCATATTTTTTCATTTAGTTCTGCCCTTTGGAAGCAACAGAAGATTCTTGCATATTTACCAGAAGAGAAAAAAGTATAATTTACCCTGTACATCCAATTCAAAAAGTTTACATCTGGAGCATCAATGAATGTTTGAACCTTTTTTAATAGTTGTGTTTGAGTCCCTCAATTGTCCTCAGTGTGAAAAGACAGATCTCAAAATCATTCAGTCACTGCTTATGCAGAAGATGCTGGAAAACTGAATAATCTGCAGGACCTGGAGGATTTTTCTGAAGAACAGAGCTCAGTTTAACTGCTCAGAACAAACAAGAGACTCATGAACAACCATCACAAAACAAACATACAGTCATGGATCATCCAGGTAACCACACACAGTATTAAGAAACAATGGTTCACATACTTATGAATGGGGTTATTTAATAAATTCAGTTTTTTTCTATATGTAAACATCTGTTATGTGAAATACTTTTTTCAGGACAGTACTAAATAAAAAATAACATGCAATTTTCATGATCCTTCTTATTTTGTTAAAAAAATTAACATTTTTGCATATTCTGCAAGGGGTATGTAAACTTTTGAGCTCAACTTTACAACTGAGAATACAACTATAGAATTACTGTAGAGTTATATGTGTTAAATCTCAACGTGGGTTCACATTAGTCTGCCAGTCATGGAAGCAGTTCCAGACATAATACCTGATGACATAACAAGTTTGTCTCTTAATTCTCTGGTTTTTAGTGTTGAGAGAGAAGCTCATATTCACAAATATTAACTAAACTTTTTTTGGGCTATAGCAATAATATATTTCAATTGTTCATTTGTTTTGAGTTCCCCTGTAACTGTTGACAATTGTTGCCATCAATTGACCACTGTAATTCTAGCTAAATGTGTCAGACCAGTGGAAGTTCTCACCAGTTTTAACAAATTATTTATATTTCCCCACCATTTACTACACACAGGCAGTAACTCGTTGGCTGTCAAGATCTGAATCTGGTGTATGTGGACCTGAAAATGCTGATTCAAGAGCTCACATCATGCAGTTTATGGCTGAGCTGAAGTCTTGTTCCACGGTGTGTTGCTTTGTTTATAGTGCAATTGAAGCTTGTAGTCTGAAAATTGTTTTTGCAACAACATGCATTATATTTGGAAAACCCCCACAAGATGTCAGATTCTTAAATGTTGATGATTAGACTGGCTTCATATAAAGTTTAATAACTATCAAATCAGCATATTAGAAGGATTTCTGGAGGATCATGTGACACTGATTACTGGATCACAGAAATAAATTATATTTTAAAATATATAAAAATAGAAAACCATTTTAAGTTGTGTCTGTGTGTATATATATAGTATATACAGTATGTGTTGGTAACACTTTTAAATAACTTTCATTAATAAATTGTTAACAAATATAATGCTTAACGGATCATTAGTAAATATATATATATATACATACATACACACACACACACACACACACACACATATATATATATATATTCAAATAGCTTGAAACATTAGATAATGTGCTTGTTAATGTTTACTAATATAAACAACTTTAACTTTAATTAAACTTTAATTAAACATTACCTAATGATTAACAGATCATTATTTCATGTAAACTAAAATGGTTTACAATTGTCATTAAACTTTCAATACATATAATCATTTGAAAATCTTGAAAATCTACAAATGATTTCAACAGATGTTAAAAAATCATTTTAACAGACGTTATAAACAAATTTTTAATTATTGTAATTATTGTACTTTTTTAATATTGTACTTTTTTATTATTGTAAATTATGTCATATTTGTTTATTCTACCATGTTTCACATAGGCCTAAATAGTTTCAGTATAATCAATCAAGAACATGACCGATTCTCAGTTCACTAACAGCACATTCATTTGTACTAATAACACAAAGCATGATTTTCTTTGTACATTTTTACAGGAACATGATTTCAAGAAAAAAGCTGAGATGTTTCATTGCCAGTTCAAGTATTTAAAAGATGTGTGCAAGTACTTTAGGAACCACTGGGAGCCAATTGGTCATCTGTGGTCTAACTTTGGAAGATGCTATAAGCATGGAGACTCTGACACAAACAATCTAATAGAACGGTATATAACATTTTTATGCATGTTCACTTCATTATTTATTTGTGGGCTAGCTGAAAGCTAGCATAGTGCTTTAAGTAATTTGTTTAAATATAGATGCAAACTTCTCACCTTTTTGAGATCAAAATGGGTCACCTATGGGATCTGCATCGATCCAATGATAAAGTGTTTTTATTGGGGGAGGGGGGGTCTTACAAGGGTACTTGTGGAGGGGATAAAGGGGATAAAGAACTGGTTGTTTCAATAAGTACTGTACACATTGTTTCCTTTACTCTTTACTTTAAAAACTGTCTATAAGGGGTAATATTTATATTTGAGGTCTGAGATGTGGGAACGGTGAAGAGAGAGAGGGCAAACAGTATTGCTGTCTAATCAAGCAATATTGTCTTAAATAGCCTACATAGCACTTTATCTTTTATAACATGAGATTTTAACCAAAATTTTTTTGTAAAATTTTGCAACAATGTAATCATGAAAATTTAGTTTTGGACATGTAGGGTAATAAAAAATAAAATAATAAAAAAAAACCTTAAGTAACTACAAATGAGCATGTAAAGCAAATAACTTGTGTGGAGCATGCCCCCGAACGCAATGTTCTCATCTTTTTTCCCCCTTACCTGTTTGCATCCCTGTTTAAAAGAGTGCATTGTAATAGTCTCAACCAGTTGTTGTTCCTCATTCTGATCTCTCTGCTTTTCTTTCCTTAGTTTCTTCCACCGTTTAAAATACCAATTCATTTGTGGCATCCGAAATCGTAGATTGGATCATCTGATTGATGTACTTTTGAACAAAACTGACAAGTACTTCAATATAATACAAGATTTGCAGTCTGTTGGGAGGATCTATAACCCTCTGGAAAGCAAAATGGAAGAAATAAAGAAATCTGCTCAGAGGATGCTAGACAAAGGTTGGGCCACTACAGTCACCATAGCTTCAACGGAAACATATATGTACAACGTTCCATCTGAGAATAATCCACATGTGGTTTACTGTGTTTGCCCTGCAGAACAGTTCTGCAGTTGTGTAGCTGGTACAAGAGGATGTACATGTAAGCATCTCATTTTATTAAGTCTTCTCACTTGTGGTGGTGGTGATGAGACTTTTCCAGACATGGACACACAACTACAAGCCCATGCCAACAACTTGATTCAAAAGAATAAGTATACCATTTATGCAAAGCCTCCAGAAACAATAGAGGTTGAAAGCTTACTTCAGTATCAACACCATGTGTTGTGACAAATGTTTGTGACTGCTGTACTTTCTCCTATCATAAAAAATGTGCTTGTCTACTACTTGCGAAAGGACTTTTCAATGAAATGAGTGAGACATCAAAAGATGCTACTGACAATTCAGTGGAGCCCATACAAAATGAAATTATGGATGAAGATAGGTGTAGTACAACTATCAGGAAACTGGAAAGCATACTGAAGACTCTACAGACATGGGAGAGAATTCCTGAGGATATTGCCCGTAGAGTCAATGAACTAGAAGTGCAAACAAAAGAAGAAAATGTGAACTTTAAAAGATTTGGGAGACTTTGTGATGTGGACAAGTCACGTAAAATACGTCTACTGTTTGCAAACAGAAAAAGAAAAACTAACAGAGGCACTGCCTCTAAGACAAGGACAGATGTCACATCAAGTTTTCCTATTAAGTCAAGAAGAAAACACAAATCAATCAGTGGTTCAAAAAAATAATACAAATAAGGTTTTGAAAAGTACATTTTATTGAAATGCATTTTTGCCATTTTATCAAACTTTGTATTTGTTCTCCACTACATCTATGAGTTCTCCAGTAAAAGTTACTAGAAAACAATGACTATGAAAATAAAAACCTTGCATTTTGTATTCAATGCTAAAATTAAATAAAAAATCAAATCAAATGATCAAATCAAGTAATCTTAACTTTTTGTTGTTGTTTACAATCTGAGCTGATAGCACCCACACATTAGTACACATGTGCCCCTCATGGTCGCTGAGATCATTTCATACAGTCCTCTAAAAAGGAAAAGAAAACATCGGCCGCTGTAGGCCCAAAGCGGTGAGTGGCCAAATCCAGCTCTGATTCAGGACCAAGGTTTTGTACATTAATCTTCATTCGTTCAATGCTCCTCCTGCAAATAAATTAAAATGTTCATGTTAGTTGAGTGACTATACAGACAATGGTGGGTAATACCAGAGCTGCTACCAAATCAGTTGTCCCTTTATTAATCAGAAAACTGGGATTGTAACTCTGTTTCATCATAGCCCTAGTCTTGAGGAATATATGGAATCGCAATACACTTGACATTTTCATTCTCTAGTTCAGTGGTTCCCAATCAGTGATCCTCCGGGTGGGCCGCGAGATAAATGAAAATTAATTTAAATATATTAATATAATTAATTAAATCAATTATTAATGTTACTTTTAATAAATAATAATAATTAATATATTAATAATGAATTAATAAATTTAATTAATTAAAAATACATTTAAAACAACGCACCCCTCTCTCGTATGTATTCTGTGATTGTTTCAGTTCAGCCCAGGCCGTTTCTCATCAGGGGCAGTATTGATTCGGAGAGGAGGTGGGCCTTAAAATGCATTTAAATGTCTAAGCAAAGCAGACCTGAGTTCTCAAATTATGATTCAAAAAGATAAGAATGTCAGGTTGAACAGGATGTTTAATTCTTCTTTTTAGGATGAAAATATTGACATACTGCGTCACATTTTAACTAATTTCTTATAAATAAATAAATAAATAAAATAAAGGTGTAGCCATTAAGATATTCTAAGACTTAATAAAGAGAGAGAGAAATAGAGCTTACACAGGCATACTTACAGTGTTGCTGGGATGTCCTCTTGGGGTATCCCAGAAAGTAGTTTCTCTTTCGGCACATGTTTGGCCAGTGCCATGCCAAACCCCTTGGCAATGTCTTCCGCCTTTCCCTCTGTTAAAGTGCTGAATATTGTCACCTTTGTCTTTGCCTTTCTAGGCTGCTGCAGCACATTGGGTGGAACATCTTTTTTACCAACCTATGTATGAACAAGTACAGTGTAACAGATGCAAAGCATGAGTGCAGGGCTCATGGCTTGTATGCATATAATAGAAATACAAACCCTTATCAACATTCGGAACATGTTTGTGGACATGTTTTCTCCTTTGACCCTCCTCCTCAACTCATCTTCATCTACCTGGTAGGTCTTTCCTTGCGCTGTTAGTCTTCCTAAAACTTTGTACACTTTACTTTCTTTTTCCTCCACTCCCTTGTCTTCCCTATGTCTTTCTCCATTGTGCTCATGCTTCTCTTCCTCCTTGTCTTCCTCCAATTCTTCCTCACTGCAACAGGCCATAAGTTTTCCTATGGCCTCCAACATGGATATAACTGTCTCTTCTGTTCAAAAATATGTCAGAACCCATGTCAACATCACAGGTTTACAACATGACACAGTATACCACAAATATAATCAACACTTGTTTCCAAGCAAACAATACTTGTTTCTAACATACTTTATAAACAAAATGAACTCAAGACACTCCTAGGTGTTTCCGACATTACCAAGCTTTATTGCAGCAAGCTAAACTAGATAAATGTTGAGATTAAATGAAATGTACAAATAATTAGAGAAAGTTCATAGAGCCAATTTATTTGTTCAAATTAACTTGATTTTGTCAAGGTGAATACTGTTGTTAGAAACAGCATAGTTAATCAACATATACTGTATTTAAGCTATTGACCTTATTCCTGACGAGCCTACTGTGTTTGAATTATGGGTTGCACTTACGGTTTGGGGAACTTCCATTCAAAAAGACTGAAACAAATTGTTTCAAATCATAAGGTTGCCCTACAACCTTAAAGCTTATCCGTAAGTTTGACTGAATGAGCTGTCAATTTTTCTTTCATGTTTTATTGTCAGACATCATGAGAATAACGTAACGCTTGGTATTTTAATGTAACGTTATAACAAGAATATCTATGGCAAGAGCTCTTTTCAGTCGCTGCTTTCTATCCTCATGATTATTTTCTTTAGTCTCTTTGTATTCCGCTGTAGTATGAAAAAGGACAACATATACTGCACATTTGTGGTCTGTTCTCCCGATATAATTTACGATATATCCCATTAATAATTCACTGGAATGAACGAAGAATCTCGTTTTTCTCCTCAAAGCCTCATGTCTCTTTCCAGGTTTGTTTTCACCTGTAAATACAATCTGTAAAAATGATGGAAATCACTTTGAAATAGTATCGAGCAATGCTGAAGTTCATGAACATTTTTATTAAGGCAATGTATTACATAATACAGATATATATCACTATAGTTATATTTAAACCGTCCGTTATTGCTGTGGAAAGAATCACGCTTTTTCATGGTCTGTTGAAAGTACCTTGTTGATGCTTTTACACTTAAATGTCCTTTTAATGTTCGTTGGTTGAAGAGTGATTAGAATAATGTCAGAACACATTTACCGTGTTGTAGTGCAAAGCCTTCTGCAGATCCAGAGGGCTGGACTACCAGGTCTAGGTCAGCTGCGTTAAAATAAACAAGATATAAATTAGTGAGATAATCTAAAAAGAAACTTCTTCATGACTGGTGCAAGAAATCCAACCAGTCAATAACAAAACAGTTACCCAAGTGTGGTGCAGTGTCTGGTGCAGGCAAAGAGATTTGGGCCAATGGGATGCTGTCATCTGTACAGAAAGTAATACAATACACACAATTTGGTGACATCATCTACAACAAATGTGCTTATGACTAGTGCATAAAGACAACACCACAGTCATAAAGAAAACAGGGCCACAGTGCAGTGCCTGTTTTAGGTGTCTACTGTTAATGGAATGAGTGTGTGAGTCTATGTGTATATGGCCAAAGGGACTGGGCAGATGAAAAATAAATCCGCTAGTCAAGCACTTTATTACTAGCTTAAACAATAAATTGCCTTTTTGTGTCACATATACATATGTAGAGTCTCTCCCAACAGAATGCAGTAGACCTCTACATGACCTCTGAGATTTACTCACTAAACAGAAAATCTACACACATTTGGAGCTTGGCAGGTGTTAATTTTAAACCCTGTATACACACATTGTACAGTATGTGGACTGATAACAGGACAAAAGAGATTGTTTAACAAATATACAGTATTACCTTCACATATGTAGCACATGGGTGTAGCTGCACACTCTACATGCAGCATTGCCCCACAGGTACATGCCACCTTTTAAAACAAAATACAGAAATATCATATATACAATAAGGATGTGAACCATATATATACACCTATATATATATATATATATATATATATATATATATATATATATATATAAAGTTTCTGTGGGCGTAGGGGTGCACATAATATCACTTTCAAATGTGAAAACCACACTTACTTTCTTTCTCCCTGCAACATTTTTGGCACAAATTCCACGTTTTTGTTCGATCTGTAAAAAAAAAAAAAAAAAAACATTGCTGTTTTTTGGTTGTTGTTGTTATTATTATTAAAGGGAAAGTTTCACATTTTTAACCACTTGCCCCATTTCTGGTTTCATGGATTGATGGATGGAATTTTTTTCTCTCTCTCTGAACAATTTATGCTGTGCTAATTCATAATGTGGTGACTTTCAACCTGTACAAAAAGCTGAAATAAATATGGCAAGGGTCCAAAATTCTTAACTTTTAACTATATAAATATATACCCATTATAAATAACATTTCCATCAATAAGGCACATACCTAAAGAGTGAAACAAAAGTGAAGCTAGGCGCATTCTCTCTTCTTGTATCGCAGGGCACTGGAAGGAGGTAATGCAGCCACCAGACTTCATAAATTCAGTGGCAAACTTCAAGGAAAACAAAAGTTTTTTTTTTTTTTAAATGAAAGCAAGATAGAGAGAAAGATATTTGTCAGAATCTGACAAGTATTGGCACTTTAATATAACTATGTACAAGGGAAGTTTATGTATGATACTAGGTTAAAATTCAATTGATTAAAAACACATGCCTGCGGTGATCTACACTTGGTAACAGAACATATCTTACTGCAAGTGTGTGGATGCCACATGACACTGAATCTGTTTGCAAATTGTGTTTTGTGGTTTTGAGGTCCCATTCTCCTTTCACTCCCCTTGAAGCTGCAAATGCACTGTAATGAACAAAATCACAATTGCCACTAGCATCCAACTCCAAGAGTTTATTATATATATATATATATATATATAGTCATTATCTACTCATGCGTATGTCAGTCAAAACTCTATTTCAGCTTTTGCGTCTCTGTAACAAATCCACAGCTTAATTTACAGTGAGAAGTACTTGTGCTAGTCATGTGAGCATGACTGTGCAACAGTGGGACTGTATACTGTATATAGTGAGAGTTGTGAGGCAGTTGGTTAGAAATTGGTTTGTTGGAAAATGACTGAATGAGGCAACATAGTGTTAATGGCAGGTATTTCCATTTATATAAATTGGCCCTTAAAGGGAAGATTATGTATGATAATTAGCCCATTAGACGACTGAAATCACTATAGTAAACAAAACAATGAATACCTACCACCAGTTATGAGCAATTGTTTGGCACTGCCACTCCGTCTCTCCAAGTGAATTAAAGTAGGTGATGCACCTTCTGTCAACATTGCAATGCTAAAACAGAAATATCTGAAGTTATAATAACCATAAGACAATTATTGCAATACCATTCGCTCTGCCTTCTGTCCAAACATGCAGCCCTGACATGCTCCAAGTTCTATGGTCTAACACCTCATACCAGCAGCAAACTGCACCAGATTACCTGATTCTGACACCCTAGAGTTTAAAGTTAAGTGGGTCTAAAGACACATGTGGTGTTTAAGACAAGTTTTTACATAAAATAGAAGGCTTTGGAAGTGGTAAAATGGCAGATAATAACTAAGATTTTTGTATATAGGCAATAATAAATCCCAAGGTTTTTTTCTCCATTTTTATCACCTGATGTCACCTGATGGAGTTTGGGTTCTTTGCTGCTGTCAGCTTTGGCTTGCTTAGTTGGGGAAACTTGATATTCAACAATATTATTGATCTGCCTGCATTGACACCATTGTATGTGAACAGAGCTGAGCTGGATGATGACATCACTGTTTTCTCCAGTGCTGATATATTTTACAGATAAATTAACTAATTATTGATTTTTACAATGGAATGAATTAATACTGAATTTAGGCTGGACAATGACACAATTCTCTTTAAGAGCTGCTGTTTAGCCAAAATGATATACCAGTTATCACTGTAAAGCTGCTTTGACACAATCTGCATTGTAAAAAGTGCTATATAAATAAAGGTGACTTTGACTTGAATAAACCGAAACCCATGTGTGAAAATGTTTTATCCTCAAAAAGGTTTACTCACAAAAAAGCTCCAGTGATTGCCACCCTCAAGATACACGCCAAACACCTCTGTTGCCTTTTCCAAAATGTTATTCTGTAATTCAGAGAAATAGAAGAGATAACCTAGTACATTATGAAAATCATCTACACAATCAGAATGCTGTTTAATTAAGCTCACTGAAGCCTAGCAGCTATTCTTTATACCGAACATAATATCTAAAAAAAATGCAGGTCATATTTTTGTGAGTGCCTGGGAATTGATATGCACAACAGTTGGGCGATCCTGATTTAAGGTAGAAGAACAAAATATAATTTTCCATTTCAAAAGAGTTAAAGAACCAAACATGTTTCACATCAAGCCTAACAGTACAGTTTACAAATTACATTCCTTTGCATATCATTAAGATTTTTTTATTTTATTTTATTTTGTTATGTATCCTCTTCAAGTTATTGCGGATAAAATTACACCTACCTTGCTAAGGACATTACATATGGAATCCATGACCTGAAAATTTCAAGGAAAATTGTGAGGTAAAAGAATTTAACTGCTCTATATTTCGGCAAGCAAAGAAATATCATTGTGGAAAAAAACATGCAGAACTTACAGATTTGAAGGCTAAAGGCTAGAAAGAGGCCATGTTTTTTTTTTTTTTGGTGGTAGGGTAAGTGGACAGGAACTAAGTATAAGAATTGACATAACTTAATATAAGGATGGTAATTTACCTCATCAGAAACCTTGTTGTCCTTCATTAAAGTGCTCAAACTTTCCACTTGGATTTTATATGGCCCCACACTTCCTACAGTGAATGTTGGCTTCTTATATTGGAGACACCTTAATACCTTAACATCTACAAAGATGAAGAATGAGTCATAAATGACACATTTTGAAAGCACATTGGGTTTTCATTAACAATAATAATTAATAACAATAACATAAAAAAACTGTTAAAAATGCCCATCTGATAGCATTGCAAAGGTCTGTTTATGACAATCCCCCTCCCCCCAAAAAACGTTGTAAGATTGCATTAAATAAAGTCATACCTTCCATTGTGTGCTCTTATTGCCACTTGGTTACCTTTAAATACAGAAGCAACGGTTAGACAATTAACACTATTAAATAGCCATCAGGAAAAGCAATATCTTAAAAACACTGCAATGTGTTTTATAAATCTGAAAATCTTGATTCTACTATGTTAAATAAACACTGAAGTGTTCCAGATTATTGTCATTCATGTTATGAAAAATCATTAAAAAAAAAAAAAAAAAAAACATTATATGATACTGTGTTTGACCTATTAACAGAAAAATATAGCAATTTCATTATGGAAGTTGCAGGGAATAGGTGCTGCCACACCCACTTCATTACAAGACAACAATGGCTGCAGACAACTGTGGGGACATATTCTAAAATAGTTTGAGATAAACATCATGGCAAAACAAGTCATCATAGCAGTCTGGGGTAATAAGACAACATCATGTGACAGCATAAATCAGTGATGACTTGATAATTCATAGAATATTCATAGAATAAATCAGTGATGACTTCAGGTCATCATATTCATATGACGGACTGAAGTCAACATCGTGTAACAGAATAAATCAGTGATGACTTGAGGTCATCATATTTATATGACGGACTGAAGACAACATCGTGTAACAGAATAAATCAGTGATGATTTGAGGTCATCATATTCATATGACGGACTGAAGACAACATCGTGTAACAGAAGAAATCAGTGATGACTTGAGGTCATCATATTCATATGACGGACTGAAGACAACATCGTGTAACAGAAGAAATCAGTGATGACTTCAGGTCATCATATTCATATGACGGACTGAAGACAACATCGTGTAACAATAAATCAGTGATGACTTGAGGTCATCATATTCATATGACGGACTGAAGACAACATCGTGTAACAGAATAAATCAGTGATGACTTGAGGTCATCATATTTATATGACGGACTGAAGACAACATCGTGTAACAGAAGAAATCAGTGATTTCTTGAGGTCATCATATTCATATGACGGACTGAAGACAACATCGTGTAACAGAATAAATCAGTGATGACTTGAGGTCATCATATTCATATGACGGACTAAAGACAACATCGTGTAACAGAATAAATCAGTGATTTCTTGAGGTCATCATATTCATATGACGGACTGAAGTCAACATCGTGTAACAGAATAAATCAGTGATTTCTTGAGGTCATCATATTCATATGACGGACTGAAGACAACATCGTGTAACAGAAGAAATCAGTGATGACTTGAGGTCATCATATTCATATGACGGACTGAAGACAACATCGTGTAACAGAATAAATCAGTGATTTCTTGAGGTCATCATATTCATATGACGGACTGAAGTCAACATCATAACAGAATTAATAATCTAATTACAAGCTGAAATGTCTGTGCGGAGCGCAAACTAGCGCTGTTTTGTTCCGCATTTTTGCGTTTTGATGTGGACGCAACAGAAACTAGCAGTGGCACCGCACATGCCAATTAAACAGATTTTAAGAAACTTTGCTGTGGCGCCAGTGCTGGCGCTAATAAACCGGCCGGCATGAAATGAGCTCGCAAAATGCTATCATTTAGATGCAGTCCGTAGCCGTTTTAATAGGTAACTTAGGCACATTAAAAAAATACAAAATAAAAACCTAAACTGTTCTTCCAGATTGTTTTAGTTGCAGCCAGAAAATTAGCAATGCTCATCAGTTTAGGCTGGTAGCAGCTGCAAATTTAACTCGCCAGTATATTACTTCGATGGTGGAAAAATGCTCATCTAAAAACAAATTTTATTATCATTATTTTATTATCACTATTATCATCACCTAACTGCTGTAAATTAATAAGAGAAAGTAAAAAGCATATAGTCTTACCTTGTAACTTGAGCGCTCAGCAGCGCGGTTTTACAGTTTTTTGAACTTGGCAGAGGCGTTACTGTTTTTTTTTTTTTTTGTTTGTTTTTTTTTTTTGAACTTTGGAGGACTCTGCAGGGGGCACACGGTGATTACGTCATAAACGTTGATTGGATGAGGCTGTTGTTGTCTCAGGGTCATCATTAAAAATATTGGTCTCAGGAAAACAACCACTTGGCAAAATCAGGATGTGCGCAATGTATCAGCACATATGTTTTCCCTCTTCAGTGTACATCGGAATTAGTTAATTCTTGTATACAATGCAATGAAACCAAACATAAGATATATTCTTCAATGCGCAACAGAATAAATTGATTCTTGTATGCATTGCATCATCACTGTTACTTTGTACATTGTTCTTGTATTCTTTGTAATGCAACAGCACATATGTTGTGTTATTGAAGAATACACAACCAGAATAAAATAGTTCTTGCATGCATTGCAACAACAGATATGTTATGTGTAAAACAGAGCAGTTCGTTTTTGTATTATTTAATGCAACAGCAAGTGTTTATGTCTTCTCTCTTCAATGTACAGCAGAAAAGGTTGATTCTTGTATGCAGTGCAATACAACAGCACAAACGTTATGTGCCATCTCTTCATTACACAGCAAAATGAGCTCTTGCATGGAATCCCATGTAACAACTCATTTGCTATGTGTTTTCTCTTCAGTGCACAGCGAATGAATAGTTCTTATTTTCATTGTATGCAATGCAATGTGAAACATAAGATATTATTCTTCAAAGACGCAACATCACTCTTATGAAACGGGGCATATTTTAAGGGTTATTCTTCACTGCATAATGCATTAAGTTTGATCTTGTATTTAATGCAATGCAAAAGCAAATATGTGTTATCTCTTCAGTGCACATTGTATGCATTGTATACATTCTAATAAAATAGAGTATATAAAAGTAAACATATTATACAGAGTTATTCTTCTCTGCATAACGGATTAAGTGACATCGTGTATGCAAAGCAGTGCAACAGCAATTATATTGTGTTTTCTCTTCTATCCACATCGGAGTTATAATTCTTTGAATGCAATGTTATTGCAATGCAACAAAGCATATCGTATATGTTATTCTTCAATGAACAACGAAATAAGTTAGTTCTTGTATATGCAATGAAACAGTACATAGCTTAACATTACATTAACATTATTCTTCATTGCACAACAGATTAAGAGATCATGCAACGCAACAGCACATATGTCATGTGTTATCTCTTCAATGAAAAGTGTAAGTTATTGTATACAAAACAATGCACGGTTTGTGCATAGCTTATATGTTATTCATCAATGCAAAACGGAATAAATTAGATCTTGATGTGTTATAAGTTAGATTTTGTTTTAGCGCCTGTTAACACAAGATATGCTTTCTTTTTACATGAATAGAAGTACTGAGATGGTCTGTAACATAAGAATATCTTATTGCATCGGAAATAAGCAAAAAACATTATAATTATCATTATCTAACATTAGCAGTTGTCTATCTGTATGTTTTGCAAATGAGCATCTGTGGGCTCTTTGGCCAGAAATGATGAAAACAAATTTCTCATTGTAAGTTTCATCACAGTGAGAAATTTGTTTTCATTATTTCAATGAGCCATTGAGTAATGCTCTGCCGCCATCTAGTGGCTGCAGTTGAAATTTAAAGTTATTTTATTGTAAGTGTTTATTTTCGAGTAGATGGCAGCAATCTTCCAATAAAACCATGACACATTTTCCATGTTATCACCTTGGCCCTCATTCATAAAATGTTGCGCAGAAACCGTCCTAAATTTGATCTTATGATAATTTCTGCATACGTGTGATTCATAGAATGAACGTACACACAGAAAACAAGCGTGTAAGCCTCTCTTTCAGATGCGAAATCTATAAATGGCAAATGATGTTGAACTTGCACGCAGCTGAATGGTTTCAGTTCTCTGCGTTGTAAACGACACCTAAATAAATGTCATTTACATATAAAAGATCACCAGTCATCGTCCAAATCCTTTAATTCAGAATGGCGAGCTGCAAAAAAATGGTTGCTGTGGATTTAAGCGTAGATCAAATCTGTGTGCACGCTTTATCCCCTTAGTATTCCAAAGGTCTCTTTTGAAAGGTATGTGTCCCATGAGTGGTACATTTGCTAACAGGTTATAAATGAGGCGGAATGAAAGTGAGAAATGTAGTTTTTCTTTAAAGTGAATTATATATTACAAATTGAGGAAAAAAACAAAACAAAACAAAAAAAACCTACCATCATAAAAAAGTGATTGAATCATATTTTACTCTCTGGGGAGACCCTGAACATCAGTTCTACAGTACATGTTCTGTAACACATAAGAAATGTTTTATTGCACCGGAAATAAGCACTAACTTCTATTTCAACATGAGTTTCATCACAGTGAGATATTGTTGTGTGCATTGGAAGATTGGAAAACAAACAATTAAAATAAAATAACATTAAATTTCAACTGCAGCCACTAGATGGCGGCAGAGCATTACTCAATGGCCCATTTGTGATTTCCTCATAGACATACATCTGCTCACATGTTCTTTGTTTAGATTTACGTTCTGACGTACGTACGATTTGAAATACAGAGCTTTTGTAACATTATACACTACCGTTCAAAAGTTTGGGGTCAGTAAGAATTTTTATTTTTATTTTTTTGAAAAGAAATTAAAGAAATTAATTATTTTTTTCAGCAGGGATGCATTAAATCGATCAAAAGTGACAGTAAAGACATTTATAATGTTACAAAGATTATATTTCAAATAAACGCTGTTCTTTTGAACTTTCTATTCATCAAAGAATCCTAAAAAATAAATATTGTACACAAATATTTTGTACAATTGTACACAATAAATGTTTCTTGAGCATCAAATCATCATATTAGAATGATTTCTGAAGGATCACGTGACACTGAATACTGGAGTAATGATCCTGAAAATTCAGCTTTGCCAACACAAGAATAAATTACATTTTAAAATATTTTCAAATAGAACACAGTTATTTTAAATTGTAATAATATTTTACAATATCACTGTTTTTTTTACTGTATTTTTAAACTTCTTTTTAAAACATAAAAAATCTTACCGTGTCCAAACTTTTGACTGGTAGTGTATATATATATATATATATATATATATATATATATATATATATATATATATATATATATATTGCAATTATACCACATTAGTCAGTAAAACAGTGTGTTTGTTTGCATTTGTTATCCATTATGGATGTGTTAAGGTGTTACCTCTTCTTTTCTGTGTTTTCTGCATTGTAGCTGATTTTTTTGAATGAATGAATGAATGGGAGCACACGAGTGTGATTACAAATCTTTCCCACGCAGGTCAAAATGACCCGAAGAATTAAAATTACACTTCCTATTTTCATTTATTTATTTATTTTTTGTCCAGAAAGCTTTTATCATTTCATTGTGAATTTTTTTAATGCTATTTTTTCTGGAATTTTATGTTATTTATGATTTTATTTACAGTAAAAATAAGAATATTCTCCACATTCTTTAACTTAAATACAAAATAACTGCAGTGCATGCAAAGGTCAGTTAAAAAAATCGTAATGCACAATGCATTGGGTCTCTCTATTGTGGGGAAAAAATAATATAACATGGCAATTCATGACAATTGCCACTAGATGGCCTTAAGGCTCTATGGAGCAAATGACCACTGGAAACAAAATTCCCACTTGAAGTCAATTTGCTTCTTTATGCATTCAGGTATATATTGAAACATTACAAAATCCTTTTTTGGAAAATTTTGAGCATTTTTAGTTTCACAAATCCACCAATCATCTACTTAAGCCAATCAGAGAACAGCCAATCACGTTTAGCTTTAATCAGAAAACTTTGCTCATTCATCTGCATTGGCTTAAATAGGAAGTCGGTCCATGTACATTTTTATCATTTAATTTCCTATTTGGAATGGAATAACGATAAATGAAAAGACGTTTTTTCGTTTAACAAACAGAAAATGAGAAATGAGCCGAAATTTTCCATTTGTTAGTGTTGAAAGGAGGTCTTGACAAGCTAGGAAGGCAGCAAGAAAAGCAAAAACTCTGAAGTCTCTTGAGTTTGGTTTAAACAATATCTTCTCTTCTGTGTCATTCTGTGTCATTCTCATATGGTGTCATATGGTGTCTCATATGGTCCTGCATTAGCATCACAGCTTTGGCCAATACTGAGCCGGCATTGCACACAAAAAGTATTCTCGTCGCTTCATAAAATTAAGGTTGAACCACTGCAGTCATGTCGACTGTTTGAATGATGTCTTTAGTATCTTTGTGGACCTTGAAAGTGTTGATTATATTGTTGTCTATGGAGGAGTCATATACTACTTCTTGGATTTCAAAAAAACTTCTCAATTTGTGTTCTGAAGATGAACAAAGGTCTTACGGGTGTGGAACGACATGAGGGTGAGTAATTAATGACTGAATTTTCATTTTTTGGTGAACTAACCCTTTAATTTTTGTTAAGGCATGCTCCAAAAATGGTGTAACCAGGACCATGCTCATCCAACATAGGATAAAGTAAAAAAAAACGTACAAAACAAAAGAAAAAAACAATAAAGATAGAACTTAATACATAACAAAGTAAAGCAAAACATTGGCTACTGGCCAAAGAAACAACTAATGGGCGATTTCGAAACACTGCTTCATGAAAGTTAAAGATCAAAGACTCTTTGGCCAGAAATAAGTTCAATAGGTCAAATATGGACTACTGTATGGTTGATAAAACATCAATAGGAGTCAATGAGTATGTATGACATTTTCAAGATCAAGGACTCTTTGGCCTGAAATATGTTCAGAAGGTCAAATATGGACTGCTGCTGCATGGTTGATGAAACATCAATATGAGTCAATAAGTATGTATGCAGTTTTTAACATAGAGGACTGTCTGGCATGAAATTTGTTTAGTAGGTCAAATATGGACTACTGTATGGTTGACTAAACCAGGAGTCAATGAGTATGTATGAAATTTTCAAAATTGAGGACTCTTTGGCCTATAATATGTTCAGTAGGTCAAATTAGAGTTGTCAAAAGTACCGACTTCAGTACCATGTCGGTAATGAAATAGTAAAAATGTAATGCTTTGAGTGCTGTTGAGTGAATTTGTAAACACCTCTGATTGGTGCATTGTGTTGACGTGCTCATTGGATATGTTTATGATTGGCTTCAACGATCAACGCTTCAAAAATGTTGTAAATAGTGATCAATGAAGCTCTTCACCAAGCGTTTACACAGATACATGCCCGTTTTCAAACCCTCCCTCGCCCTCTTTCAAAACGCTTTCAAATTCAAACACTTCTGTGTGCTTTCAAACGCTCCCATGCATTAATCATTGCAGCATATCACACACATATCTGATGAGCACGTCAACACAATGGCCAATCAGAGGTGTTTACGAATCCTCTCAACAGTGCTCAAAGCGTCACATTTTTAAAATTTTAGTACCAGTTGTTACCAAAGTCGGTACTTTTGACAACTCTACGTCAAATATGGGCTACTGTCTGGCTAATTTAACATAAAAAGTATGTATGGAAAGTTAAAGTTTGAAGACTCTTTGGCCAGAAATATGTTTAGTAAGTCAAATATGGACTAATGTATGGCTATTGTGACATCAAAAGGAGTCAAAAAGTATATAGTGAAAGCTAAAGCTCGAGTATGATATGTTCACGACTAAAGTGTCTTTGGCCCATAATATTATTAGTAGGTCAAAAATGGACTACTGTATGGTTGATAAAGCATCAAAAGGAGTGAAGAAGTAAGTAAAAAATGTTCAAGATCGGGGACTCTTTGGCTTTAAATATGTTCAATTGAAGAAGACACTTTGGCCAGAAATATGTTCAGTACATCAAATATGCACTACTGTATGGTTGATGAAACATCAAAAGGACTCAATGAGTATGTATATGTCAATGAATATAGTAAGACATGTTCACGATTGAAGCGTCTTTGGCCCATAATATTATTAGTAGGTCAAAAATGGACTACTGTATGGTTCATAAAACATCAAAAGGTGTAAAGGAGTAAGTAAAAATGTTCAAGATCAAGGACTCTTTGGCTTTAAATATGTTCAGTTGGTCAAATATGGACTACTGTATGATTGATGAAACACCAGGAGTCAATAAGTATGTATGACGTGTTCAAAACTGAACACTCTTTGGGCTATTTAAAATGTTCAGTAAGTCAAATATGGTCTACTGTCTGGCAGATGTAATATCAAAAGGAGTTAAAAAGTATTAATGGAGACTCTTTGGGCAGAAATATGTTCAGTAGGTCAAATATGGATTACTGTATGGTTGATGAAACATCAATAGGAGGCAAAGAGTATATATAAAATGTTCAAGATCGAGGACTCTTTGGCCTTAAATATGTTCAGTAGGTCAAATATGGGCTACTGTATTGTTGATTAAACATCAAAAGGAGTCAATTAGTATAAATAAAATGTTCAGGATCGAGGACTCATTGGCCTGAAATTTGTTCAATATGTCAAAAAATAGAGTACTGTAAGGTTGATAAAACATCAATAGAAGTCAATGAGTATGTGTAAAATGTTAAAGATCGAGGACTCTTTAGCCTATAAAATGTTCAATAGGTCAATTATGGACTACTTTCTGGGTAATGTAACCTCAAAAGGTCAGAGAAAAAGTCATAAAGCATGTATGGAAAGTTAAAGTTCGAAGACTCTTTGGCCAGAAATATATTCAGTAGGTCGATTATGGACTACTCTATGGTCGATGAAACATCAGGAGTTAATGAATGTGTATGAAATGTTCAAGATTGAGGACTCCCTGGTCTATATGTATAGCAGGTCAAATATGGACTACTGTCTGGCAAATGTAACATTAAAAGTAATCAAAAAGTATGTGTGGAAAGCTAAAGTTTGAAGACTCTTTGGCCAGAAATATGTTCAGTAGGTCAAATATGGACTACTGTATGGTTGATGAAAGATCAAAATGAGTCAATGAGTATAAATAAAATGTTCAAGATCGAGGACTCATTGGCCTGAAATATGTTCAGTTGGTTAAATATGGACTACTGTCTGGGTAATGTAACCTTAGAAGGAGTCAAAAATTATGTATGGAATGTTAAAGTTTGAAGACTCTTTGGCCAGAAATATATTCAGTGGATTGAATGGACTTCTTTGTAGTTGATGAAACACCAGGAGTCAATGAGTGTGCATGAAATAATTAAGACTGAGGACTCCTTGGCTATAATATGTACAGTAGGTCAAATATGGACTACTGTCTGGCTAATGTAACATCAAAAGGAGTCAAAAAGTATGTTTGGAAAGTTAAAGTTTAAAGATTATCACAAATTACCACAAATATTATCAGTAGGTCAAATATGGACTACTGTTTGGTTGAAGAAACATAAAAAGGAGTCAATGAGTATAAATAAAATGTTCAAGATCGATGACTGATTTGTCAGAAATATGCTCAGTTTGTCAAATATGCATTACTGTATGGTTGATGAAACATCAAAAGTAGTCAATGTTCAAGATCGTGGACTCTTTACCCTGTAAAATGTTCAGCAGGTCAAATACTGTCTACTGTCTGGCTGATGTAATTTCAAAAGGAGACAAAAAGTATGTATGAAAAGTTAAAGTTTAAAGACTCTTTGGCCAGAAATATGTTCAGTAGGTCAAATATGGATTACTCTATGGCTGATGAAACATCAGTAGGCGTCAAAGAGAATATATGAAATGTTCAAGATCGAGGACTCTTTGTCCTTAATTGCATTTACACTCACAGTTAAGACATTGGTGATTGCATTTTTATTAAATGCCCTGCAATGAATATAGCAAAATTCATTAAGGAATTGAAAATGCATTCCGAACCAATCCTGTCCCTGCACTGCCAATCATTGTGTCAAGGTGGGCCAGGTGTTGGAAACGCTGTGCTATAAAGAGTGAGGCATATGCTGGCAGATGAAGTAGAGGATGAACTCTCAATGAGAAATGTCAATGTTCCTGAAGATTATGCGTGTCAGTGATAGAACCAGTACGTTATTAGAACCATAGATAATTATGGTTAGGACGCCTCGCATATAACATTTTATTTATAGTAATAATAATAATAATAATATTAATAATAGTAATAATAATAATTTTTGTTCCCAAAAATAATTCTGGTGATGTCTAAAACCCATCTTTCACATCTTAGAAAGCACTTTGGTCTGATGTGAACAGGTGCTGGTGGTCCATCCCTTGACCACAGTGTACAATCTTCTGAATAATCCTACTTCCAGCAGGATAATGCACATGTCACAAAGCTCAAATCATCTCAAACTGGTTTCTTGAACATGACAGTTCACTAGACTCAAATGGCCTACACAGTAACCAGATCTCAGTCCAGTAGAGCGCTTTTGGGACGTGCTGGAACAGGAGTTTTGTGGCATGATAGCTTTAAATTTGTAAAATGTTGGAAAACATTAGCAGTTGAGAAGTTTTAAATAAAATGTTCATTAATAAAATTATGTAAAATGAAATTGTTTCATAGAAGAAAAAGAAAGATTTAAAAAAGAAAAAAAAAGAAATAGGCCTAATTCATTGCTGTGACCCAGAAGAATGACCCTACTCTGTGTAGCTGTCCAAAATGTTTCTAAAATAGAGAAGAGAGAAATTTAGACATCACCAGAATGAATTTTAGGAGCATTAGAGACGGCCTGGGTGGGGTGCTTTCTAGTCTGTGAAAGAGGGGTTTACAGTTTTTTTCAATTGCTAACATACTTTTGTCTAATCTGTAGTCACATTTTCAAAACTCTAAACACATTTAGCAGAACATCCGTCTGCTGTGGCCATACCATTAACACAATTGATGTCATTTTCACACAAAATGCAGTCAATTAACACGATTCTAAAATGCTTACATTTTCTTTTCATATAAGCTTACCTCATACCAAAATCATAGATCTTTCTCATCTTATTTGCAAATGCTTAAACACAGCCAGTCAGAAATGAAGACCTAATGTTCCAATCTTTAAATATAGGATAAAACCTATACTTTTGCAACAACAGCAGTACTGGAAAAGGACTGGAAAAATATAAAACAAATACTGAAACAATTTATAAGCATTTTTAATTAGCAGATTACTTACTTTCTAAATATTTAGAAATAGCTGATTCAAATCTCAGTTGCAGGCATAATCAGGTGTTGAATTTATTTTCATTACATGGACACACAGTAAAATAAGACTCTTTGAATTGGTTTTGTTCAGTGTGTATGAAGAAAAACAGAGGAGTAGAGAGAAAATAATATCTGGGTAAGGGAGAAGAGTGGATGAAGGAGGAGAGGAGAAGTTGGATCAGGACAAGGGAAAAGAAGAGGTATGGGAGAGAAGTAAGAATGTGTGCTGGATTGTGCATTTCTATGGTTTCCCCCCTTATACATGTAGAACCTATGAAAGCTTATTTCTGCCATGAATAGAGTTTGTCTTTATTTACAGTTTTTTTCAACTGCTTACATTTTCAAAACTTTGTCTTTTTTTCCCCAAAACTTTCCACACAAATCCAAGAATTGCACACTCAAAATGCAAAATGCCTCACATCTCTTGCAAAATGAAACACTGCCTTCAAAATATCACAAACACATCTCAAAAGCAAACATTTGTCTTACTTTGCAAACACATTTGCCATAATATTCTATTTTTGGATATATCATATACACACATTTATTCAAAACCTAAAGATCTTCTTTCATAAGCTGCTATGTACATTTTTGTACAAGATAGAAAGTAATTGGCAGAGAGATGTTGAAAAATTCATGGTAAGCATGAAAGCAAGATTGAAACTTTTTTTTTTTTACTGTAAGCATTTGTGGTTGTGAATACAGTATTGCACAGTATGAAAGAAAATAAATACATCAACCATGTGTAGTTGGACAAAAACAAACAAACAAACAAACAAACAAACAAAAAAAAACTAGCAACCAAAAAAACTAGCATAATTTTGAAAAAGGTGAATATTCCAAATGTCCCCACAGGTAAAGTAATACCAGTGCATTTTGACTTTGTGGGGACATTTTTAAAGTCCCCATGAGGAAACAAGCTTATACATAAATCATACAGAATGATGTTTTCCGAACATCTAACATAGCAGAATGTTTTCTGTCACGGGTAGGTCTAGTGGTAGGGTTCGTGTAGAGGGATAGAATATACAGTTTGGACATACAGTAAAATAGGACTCTTTGAATTGGATTTGTTCAGTGTGGATGAAGAACAACACAGAGGAGCAAAAAAAAAAAAATGTCTGGGTAAGGGAGAGGAATAGCTGATGGAGGAGAGGAGAAGCTGGATCAGGACAAGGGAGAAGAAGAGGAGGAAGAATGTGTGCTGGAATGTGTATCTCTGTTTTTTTTTTCACTTACACATTCACTCACAATTCTGACTTTTTTCTCTCAATTCCTATAGTTTAATTTACAATTCCGAGGGAATAAAGTCAGAATTGTGAGATATAAACTTACAATTGCAAATAAATAAATAGAATTGGGAGATAAAAAGTCACAAGTACCTTTTATACTTTTTTATTCTGTGGCAGAAAGAAAGCTTCAACAGTATCCAAAGGCCATGTATGTTGGATGTGTTACAGTTTTTGCCTATTGCTTACACACGTTTTGCTAAATTTGGCTCATTGTGTCAAAACTCTACACACAAGCAAATAAGACACAACACTGGGAAATAAACCATTCACATCTATGTCAAATTGAAACTCTGCTATCAAAAGCTAACAATCCTTTGTCAAAATGTCACTCTGATGACAAAATGATACCCACTTGCATCATATGAATACACTTTCAGATCAGCAGCAACACACTAGTCTACTTTATATAAAAAACTGCAGTCTTTTGTTTTCAATGTTTTTATTCAGTTCTACAGAGGGCATGTTTTCACAACAACCATAAAATGAAATACTGATTTCAAAATCATTACATTACAGTAGTATATTTTACAGTACAGTAAATTCAGTTAAATAAAAAATAAAAAACAAACAATACACTACTGTAAACACAGAAAAACACAATTGTGCGCAAGTGTGCTTATGGATTCTGCCGTCTGTTGGGGTCTGGCCACAGGATCTCATCAACATCACAAGCAATGTCTTCTCTCGCTAAGCATTGGGGAAAATATCCCCTTGTGTGTCGAATCCATCCCTAGATAGACCTCACCTCAATGTCTCCGCAGGCCTGTTCCATTGCCTGCAGAAGAGGCATACGGGCATGTGGTTGGCGGTCATATACGCGCCATCTCCAAGCGGAAAAAAATTCCTCTATAGGATTTAGAAATGGCGAGTAAGGGGGCAAGTACAGAACTTCAAAGTGATCGTGGTTGGTGAACCAGTTCTGGACCAGAGCAGCCCGATGGAAACTAACATTATCCCAGACAACAACAAACCTGGGCTGCTCTGGTCCATCCTGTCCAACTGCATCATAAAGTGCATCTAGAAATGTGATGATGTGTTGCGCATTATAGGGACCCAGTTTGGCATGATGGTGCAGTAGGCCTCGAAGACTTATGGCAGCACACAATGTGATATTTCCCCCGGGCTGCCCCGGGACGTGCAAAATTGCCCTTTGGCCAATTATATTACGTCCCCGTCATCTGTTTTTGCTAAGGTTGAATGTAAATACATTCAAGTGGCTGGGCAGCTCCATCCATGTCTAAGATTCTCTGTAACAAAAAATACATATTGTGGATGGCTTTACTCAAAGCACACACTTACACTACTACATATACAGAACCGACCCACCCCACCACACAGGTACCTGTGTAGCTTTCTGAATGTATCTATGTGGTACTAATCCAGTGGTACATATTCATCTGTTACTGGACTGCACCCATTCTTTATTGTAAATGTAAAGGACTGAACCTGTGCATATTCATGTCGAAGTTCTTTGACCCTGACACTGTTCCTCTCAAATGGGACCCTTTACAATTGCTTCATGGTCATGTTGTGCTTTACCAAGATGCGTCTGATAATTGTAATGCTTACTCGATTTATGTTGTTGAATACTTGCCTATCTGCATGTATTTTTTGCTGTAGCTGGTGGAGACGGATTGCATTGTTTGCTCTGACTAGGTTCACTATGGCAAGTTCCTGCTGTTGGGTGAACAGGCGTTGGCGTCCACCCCCAGTAGGTCTTCTAGCCATTCTGTAGAAAAAAATGCAACCACAAATTGTTCTCGTTTGCTTCTTTTTTACAGTACTGTGTATACTGAACTTTACTGTATTTACCATACACAGTACTGAAACATCTCAACACGTTATCACGGTATGTTTCACAAAACTACCACTTTTGTTGGAAAAGGAGCATTAGCCACCCTGGAATACAATACATGTGATACAGTAACGTGATATGGTACAGTACCGTAAATACTCTAGATACAGTCTGAGTAGAGAGTTGAAGACATACCTGTTTTCCAGTCGGAATGTCCTTATTATGGATGAAACTGTGAAACGGCTTAGATTAGGATGGACTCTCTGCCCAGCTTTCTTCATAGTCAGGCCATGGTTTATGACATGGTCCACCAAAGTTGCTCTTCTGAAATCATCTGAAATAATGGTCCTTGCGTGGCCTCTTCGACCACGTCCTCCTCTCTCTCTCTCTCTCTCTCTCTCTCACTCTGTCTGTCTGTCTGTCTGTCTGTCTGTCTTCCTCTTCCTCTGCCTCTAGCTCTCCCTGCCTCCATGCTTGCAAAGTTCTCAAAATGGCTTAACTGAGGCCTTTTTGTAGCTGGCTGATTGGTGTTCAGTTTTGTAAGTAAGTGTTTTCAGGTGTGTGTCAACGTCTTTTCAATTAACCAATGTATGTTGTATTTTGAATAGATGTGTTTTCCCAATGGTACCCTGAGATTTCATTTTTTAACTAAGTGTCTTATGTATAAAATAGTGTGTAAGTGTCTAGGAGCAAGTGTGTTGCAGAAAAGAGCAAGTGTGTTACAGAATTGCTACTAAAGTGCAAAGCAGCGCTTTTGTTTAAGGTATGGTTACACTTTGTTTAAGGTATAGTAACAACAACTTCAAGTTATGTTACTTAGGTTTAAGCATGTGTCTATAGTGTTCAAGCAACGGGCAAAAACTGTATTGATCAAAGGCAGCAATTTCATGTTTTCATTTCAGTAAAAGCTTCATCTACAACGATTCCACTACCACTGTTCCATATATGCAGAATATGTGGTCTGCGTAGGGCACTAACTACCAAGGGGACTGCGTAGGGGACTAACTACCCATCCCACCCTCTATGAGTGCACCATCAACACCACACACCCACCCTCAGAAAGAGATTTCAACCAAGGGGGCAACTGAAGTTCTGCATAGGGGACCCATTTGACCAGTAGCTGCCCTGATCAATTCTGTTACTTTCTTCTTCTTTTTTTTCTACTGCACATTCTATAAAGTAATGCCTCATTCACTTTTATATAGTTGCTATGTTGCCAAGAATGCACACATTCAACACTCAACCAAAAATGTAGAATGGCTTACATGTAAGCATTCTACTATTACTGCAGTAAAATGAAACTGAATTATAAAAACGTACTCGGTTACTAACGTAACCTCGGTTCCCTGAGATACGGAACGAGTACTGCGTATGGGGAAAGGTCTCCTTTTTCCCCGTTACTGAAGCCTTTTTCAATAACGCAGTGTAACTGCATCGTCATTGGTTCACTCATGTAAAGTTGTTGAACCAATGACGGCGCGGCATAGCTGCGCGACCTATGGCGACAAAGCGCGCGAAGAAGCCCGCCAAAAAGGGCGGGGCTTAGGGCTATATAAGCAGGCATTTCGCCATAGGATTTCAGGTCATACGACTGAAGCGACGACACTGAAGCCGCAGCCTCGTGGCACGGCATATAACGCAGTACTCGTTCCGTATCTCAGGGAACCGAGGTTACGTTAGTAACCGAGTACGTTCCCTTTCGATACTTCACTCGTACTGCGTATGGGGAACGAATTCAACCGCGCCGTGCCACGGCAGGGAACGACTGAGCTTGTCATGGACACCGCGGGGGAACCAGCGGACAAGTGAGAGGGCCGGAGCCGTCGAACCCAAGTGTTACACTTGCAAAAAGGGGAGCTAACTCCCGAAGTGGCATGAGGCGGAGCTCGATAGAGGCTGCTGAGTCATACCGAGAGGACCCGAGCTTGTAAGGTCGGAATATCCAAGTTATAAAATCTGACAAAAGTGGACGGCGAGGACCAGCCGGCCGCCTCACAGATGTCTTTAATCGAAACCCCACTGGACCATGCCCAAGAGGAAGCCATTCCTCTAGTGGAGTGAGCTCTAACTCCTATGGGGCAGTTCAGGCCCAAAGAGGTGTAGCAAAGAGCAATAGCGTCGACTATCCAACACGAAAGACGTTGCTTTGAGACCGAAGACCCCTTGGTGTGGCCGCCAAAGCAGATAAAGAGCTGATCGGATTGCCAGAAAGGCTGTGATCGCTCGACATAGGTCCTCAATGCCCTGACAGGGCAGAGTAATTCCAGCTCTCGCTCGTCCGACGAGGGAGGAAGCGCTGAGAGGGAAATGATCTGTGCTCTGAATGGAGTCGAGAGCACCTTAGGAACGTAGCCATGCCTAGGTTTCAGAACGACTTTGGAGTCGTTAGGCCCGAACTCAAGGCATGCAGGGCTCACAGAGAGGGCCTGCAAGTCGCCAACACGCTTGACCGATGCTAGTGCAAGCAGCAGAGCGGTTTTAAGCGTCAGGGGCCTGAGGTCAGCTGAACGCAGTGGCTCAAAGGGGGGTCCTTTGAGAGCTCTGAGGACCAAGGAGAGGTCCCAGGTGGGAACGGTGAGAGGTCGAGGTGGATTCAATCGCCTAGAACCTCTCAAGAAACGCGTTACAAGGCTGTTTCGTCCCACTGACTGGCCAGCGATAGGAGCGTGAAACGCTGCAATGGCTGCTACGTAAACCTTGAGCGTAGAAGGGGTGCGACCCATATCTAAACGCTCCTGGAGGAAAGACAGTATCGGTGATACGTCACACACCACAGGGTCTATGTTGCGCGCAGAGCACCAGTCAACAAAGACCGACCATTTCTGGGCATAGAGGCGTCTCGTGGACGGGGCTCTTGCCTGAGAGATGGTATTTAGTACATCCCTTGGGAGGCTTTCAGGCTCCCATCGAGGGACCAGAGGTGCAGAGCCCAGAGTTCTGGCTGGGGATGCCAGATTGTCCCTTTCGCCTGAGAGAGGAGATCCCGTCTCAGGGGGATCGGCCACGGGGCTTCCTTGGAAAGCCTGAACAGCTCTGAGGACCAGACTTGGCTTCTCCAGAGCGGGGCCACTAGGAGGACTCTGTGTTTGTCTTCCCTGAGCCGCCTGATGACCTGAGGGATCAGGGCGATCGGGGGAAAGGCGTAAAGAAGGGTGCAGGGCCAGGCGTGGGCCAGAGCATCTTCCTCCTTTGAGAAATAAATTGGGCAGTGAGAGTTGTCTCTTGAGGCGAAGAGGTCTATCTCTGCCCTCCCGAAGAGCTCCCAGATCGTGAGAACCGTCTGAGGGTGGAGCATCCACTCGTCTGAGGGGACGTTGCTCCCAAATTTGTTCTCCCGGGTATGTGAGTCGCTTTGAGCGACTGTAACCTCGGTAATGCCCACTTCAGAAGACGCTTTGCCAGTGCGCATAAGCGGCTGGACGAAAGACCGCCCTGGTGATTTATGTATGACACCACTGTCATGCTGTCCGACTGGACTAGGACGTGGCGTCCCGTCAGGTGTGTCTGAAACGCCCGAAGGGCTCGGATCACTGCCAGCATCTCGAGGCAGTTGATGTGCAGATGGCTTTCCTCGTGAGACCACGAGCCGAAGGCCGGTCTGCCCTCGCAAAGAGCGCCCCAACCCGTGTTGGACGCATCTGTCGAGAGCACCGCCTGTAGGGGTACTCCATGACTGAACCATACAGGGTTCGTCCAAGGTTTCAGAGCTGCTAAACAGGCCTGATTGACCCTGAGACGCAGGCGGCGGTGCCGCCAGGCGTGAGGAGGGACCCGAAACTTTAACCAGTATTGTAGAGGCCGCATTCGAAGGAGGCCGAGCTGCAATACCTGGAGAGGCGGAAGCCATCAGCCCTAGCATCCTCTGGAAGAACTTCAGAGGGAGGTAGGCTTTGTTCCTGATCGAAGCCGCGAGCTGCTGAATGGCCAGGGCGCGCTCTGGCGAGACTACTGCCGTCATATGGACTGAGTCGAAAACTGCCCCCAGGAACGTGATACGTTGGCTGGGAAACAGTGAGCTCTTGGCAAAGTTGACCCTGAGCCCCAGGCATTCCAGGTGGCTGAGGAGCACGGATCTGTGATGTTCCAGCTCGGCTCGCGACTGGGCCAGAATGAGCCAGTCGTCGAGGTAATTCAGAACCCGGATTCCCATCTGTCTCAGTGGGGAAAGCGCCGCGTTCATACACTTGGTAAAAGTGCGAGGAGCCAGAGACAGCCCGAAGGGAAGGACTGTATATTGGTAAGCCACACCCTCGAATGCGAATCTCAAGAATCGCCTGTGATGGGGGGCTATCTGGATGTGAAAGTAAGCATCTTTCAGGTCCAGAGAGCAGAACCAGTCCTCGGGGCAAATCTGTGCGAGGATCTGCTTCAGCGTTAACATCTTGAACTTCCGTCTCATGAGGGAGAGGTTCAAGAGTCTGAGATCTAAGATGGGTCTGAGACCGCCATCTTTCTTGGGGACCAGGAAATAACGGCTGTAGAATCCCGACTCGCTCTCTGAGGGGGAGACTATTTCTATAGCTCCTTTCCTCAGTAGAGTCGTGACTTCGGCTCGGAGGACATGAAAGTCGTCCGAGTTTACTGAAGTCTGAAGCACCCCGCTGAAGTGCGGGGGCCTTCGGGCAAACTGAAGGGAGTAGCCCCGACTTATGGTCCCCAGGACCCAACTTGACACCCCGGGGATGGCCTGCCAGGCCTCGGCCCGCGTGACAAGGGGTTGAATGACGTCGGATGACGGACCGCTGGTAGGGGGCCCGTACACCGGAGAGAGTGGAAGAGGAAGTTTGCTCTTTCTTTGAGGAGGTAAAATATTTATAGTGTTCGCCATGAGAACGGCGTTTTGCATGGACACAAATTTTTTGGGCCCAGTTAGCGCAACACTGAACATATCTCCCACGCCCGGAACTAAACGAGGCGGAGGGGAGATTGAACGAAGGAGCTTTTGGGGTGGTCCGGCCTCAGCGAGACTTTGC
Source organism: Hypophthalmichthys molitrix (assembly GCA_037950675.1). Taxonomy (NCBI): domain Eukaryota; kingdom Metazoa; phylum Chordata; class Actinopteri; order Cypriniformes; family Xenocyprididae; genus Hypophthalmichthys; species Hypophthalmichthys molitrix. The sequence continues at coordinate 13,161,540 of CM075510.1, forward strand.
CCCATCCTCTTCCTTCCTGAAAGATCAGGAAGACCTAGGAGGCGTCGGGTCCAGCGAAATCTTAGGCCGTGGTCCCTGACGTCTCGGGAAGGAGGAGCGCTTTGCGGGGCGTGAACGCTGGCGCTGTTCCTTGGGAGGCGCTGCTTGAGAGGTAGAGGGTGCAGGCTTGCTCTGCTGAGCCGGCGCAGGCCTGGGGCGGCTGGAAGCAGAAGCAGAACTGGAGCGCTTGGGCAGAAAGTGTCGCATGGCTTGGGACGACTTCTGAGCTGCAGTGAAGCGTTCTGTGAAGCCCTCTACCGCTGGCCCAAAGAGACCGGAGGGAGAGACCGGGGCGTCCAAGAAGGCCGTCTTGTCCAGGTCCTTAATCTCGGTCAGGTTGAGCCACAAATGGCGCTCAAGCACAACCAGGCTGGCCATGGATCGTCCAATGGCCTGGGCTGTGGCTTTTGTGGCACGCAGGGCTAAGTCGGTGGCGCTGCGGAGGTCACGAAAGGCAGGTGCATCAATGCCGGACTCGTCCAGAGAGCGGAGGTCGAAAAACCGCGAAGAAAACACGAGGAGAGTGCTGAGGGACGGCCGGAAGCGGGAAGCGGGCGTCTCGAGAGCGGCGCACGAGGCGGCAGTCTACGAGGGCGCCGGCGCTGTTCGTCCAGTGAGCTCAGCTCAATCCGCTGCGGGAGCCTCTTCGACGGCGGCGAGAGCTCGTTCCAGGCGGCGAAGGCTTCAGCTCGGAGATCAGCGAGGAGATGCGTGTCGTCGCTGAAGGAGAGAGAACTGAAATCCTATGGCGCGGCTTTTTGGCGGGCTTCTTCGCGCGCTTTGTCGCCATAGGTCGCGCAGCTATGCCGCGCCGTCATTGGTTCAGCAACTTTACATGAGTGAACCAATGACGATGCAGTTACACTGCGTTATTGAAAAAGGCTTCAGTAACGGGGAAAAAGGAGACCTTTCCCCATACGCAGTACGAGTGAAGTATCGAAAGGGAACAATGGATTTCATATTTTCTGCAGATAGAACTGAAACATGATAAGTAATGCAGTTTTTGTAATGCCATCAGCTGTTAGTATTTTGACAGTCATTGCGCTTTGATTGACTATATGTTCATGTTGGATAGAAAACTAGTGTTAGTGTTTGACAGAACGACTCAATTTTGAATCAGGTTTGCTGTGTTTTGATAGTTAGTATATGGTGAAAAAGGTTTTTACCATTTTGAAATGTAGAGTTTGTTTATTTAACAAAATATGGTTTTGGGCAGAAAATTAACTATTTGGCTAAGTGTGTGATGTATGTGTGTTGCTGTGTTAAGAGTTTAGAAAAAGTACTTTATGTATTGGTAAACGCTTGTTAGCAATTGAAAAAAACTGTAACTAGGAACTGAGAGAAAAAAGTCAAAATTGTGAGATAAAAAGTCACAATTACTTTTTTTAATTTTCTATTCATGGCAGAAATAAGCTTTTGTAGGTTCGACATGTATAAGGGGGAAAGCCATAGAGATGCACAATCCAGCGCACATTCTTACTCTTCTCCCATACCTCTTCTTCTCCCTTGTCCTGATCCAACTTCTCCTCTCCTCCTTCATTTATTCATCTCCCTTACCCAGATATTATTTTCTCTCTGCTCCTCTGTCTTGTTTTTCAAGATTAATTAAGATTAATTAAAAATGCTTATCAATTGTTTCAGTATTTGTTTTATATTTTTTACCAGTACTGCTGTTGTTGCAAAAGTATAGGTTTTATCCTATATTTAAAGATTAGAACATTAGGTCTTCATTTCCAAACTTGCTGTGTTTAAGCATTTGCAAATAAGATGAGAAAGATCCATGATTTTGGTATGGAGCAAGCTTATATGAAAAGAAAATATAAGCATTTTACAAACATGTTAATTGACTGCATTTTGTGTGAAAACAGCATGAATTGTGTAAATGTGTTAAGAGTTTTGAAAATGTGACTACAGATTGGACAAAAGTATATTAGCAATTGAAAAAAACTGTAAAAAAAAAAAAAGCTTCCATAATAACCAAAGACCATGTATGTTGGATTTGTTGTTGATCAATGGCAGCAATTTCATGCTTTCATTTCAGTAAAAGCTTTATACTACAGCGATTTTACTACAACGATTCCACTACCACTGTTCCATATTTACAAAATATGTGGTCTGCATAGGGCACTATACCAAGAGGACACCATCCCACCCTCTACAGGAGCTCCATTAACACCACGCACCCACCCTCAGAAAGATATTTCAACCAAGGGGGCAACTGAAGTTCTGCTTAGGGTAGCTGCCCTGAGCAATTCTGTTACTTTCTTCTTCTTCTCTTTTTCTACTGTACATTCTATAAAATAATGACTCACTTCTGTTGCCAAGAACATTCAACACTCAACCAAAAATGTAGAATGGCTTACATGCATTATACTTTTACTGCAGTAAAAGGAAACTGAATTTTAAAAACTATGGATTTCATATTTTCTGCAGGTAGAACTGAAACATGACAAGTAATGCAGTTTTCATAATGCCGTCAACTGTTAGTATTTTGACAGTCATTGTGCTATGATTGACTATACGTTCATGTTGGATAGAAAACTAGCGCTATGTTTTGACAGAACGACTCGATTTTGAATCAGATTTGCTGTGTTTTGATAGAGTTAGTATGTGTTGAAAAAGGTTTTTAGCATTTTGAAATGTAGAGTTTGTCTTTATTTAACAGAATATGGTTCTGGGCAGAAAATGAACTATTTGGCTAATTGTGTGATGTAGGTGTGTTGCTGTGTTAAGAGTTTAGAAAAAGTACTTTAAGTATTGGTAAATGCTTTTTAGCAATTGAAAAAAACTGTAAATATCAGAGTTATTTTTGGGAATATAAATTATTATTATTGTTATAAATAACACTCATTAACATCCAGACTACACATCGTTATATTAATGTAAATGATGCATAAAAAATAATCAGAATGATAAAAAGAGAAAAATATACAACCATGACATAAAGGGGCACCCTGAAGAGTTTTAAGGGGGGTATGCAAGATATAATTTTGGGCCCCCTTCTTCCAGATGAATGTTTTTTTTTCTTTTGACATTTAATAAGAAATTGAAATAATTTATTAGTTAACATTTATATTATTTCAAGTAACATCCCCCTCCACCCCCGAAACGCGACTGATTTAAACCTTTTGATGAGTACGATCACACCGGTGTAATTTGAACGTTCATATATCACTGATAATTCAAACGTCCTTTCACGCTTTGGCTGGCGCTGAGCCAAGAGACAGACGCGCTTAGTGCTTTTCATATATCACAATTATTCAGTGTAAAAAACAAACAAACAAAATTTGTAGTTTTTTTAAAATTCACATTCATGTTAACAAGTTATACATTCAATATATTTTGAATTAAAAGGAAAAATAACATAAAAGCGATACATATCTGTCTGTGTGGCTGCATAACGCATCGCCAAGGAATAACGTTCTAAAATAATGTTCTAAATAAATAACGGTCACCTCAAAAATCTCATGCTGATGGCTAGAACATATGTAAGCAATAAGGTATGAGATGCTCTACTGTATCATGAATAAGTCACGGCTGAAGGGCGTTGTTAGGCACGACATGAAGCGGAGTGCCTGCAACCCCTTCAGCCGTGACTTATTCACGATACGGCACTAGCCTCGAGTACCTTATTGCTTTTATAAAACGGTTACCACACAATACAAATATTAAAGCCAAAAAAATATGTATCAATGCAACTTTCATGAAATAAAATCACTAAAAGCCTTCCTTCCGCCGGAAAAAATAGTCCCTGACCATGAACCGCAACAAAAGTTACATTATTACGCCATTAGATGGCGGCAAAGACTGTCTTTATGAGTGAGTCACTCAGTAGTGAAGACTTTTATATAGAAAAGACTGAATTGTTGTGAACACGGAACAAGACGCAGCTGACAAATGCTTTGACTAGCACTGTCAGTCACGAGAAAACCCATTAAATGTTAAAAGGACAAGATCGCAGCGGACATTTAAACAGATTTTTTATTATGAACATAGGACTGACCTCAAGGAAAATGCTAAATCTGAATGCAGGTAATAAATTCGCTCACTCGATCTCTTTCTTACAATAGACCTACTCTGAAATAATAGCTTCAGTGAACAATATAAATTGAGAACAGTTTACAATGCTAAGAGTGGTTGCTAAGGGTGTTGTGTAGTAATACACTCGTTGGGTGAAGTGGTCATAGCCGTATTTTATCGTGAATAAAACACAGCTATTGACCAATCAGAATCAAGGACAGGAACTAACCGTTTTATAAAGAGCCCACAGAATATAGAGATATCCCCAGCCAACACAACCAAATTCGGGAATAATGATTCAAGGTTTCTCTGAAGAATAACGTTACGTTTTTCTTTTTTTTTTTTCCTGGGAGTATCACATCTTTTTTTTTTTTTTTATTGAAAGAGTGAAAGGTGACATAACAAGAAGCCAATAAGCAGAAAAAAAGACAACAGAACAAAGATATACACATATTTGGATAAAACTTAAAAAAGAGCTTTTGTGTTTAGATGAGGACCTGTATCTGTGTGCTACATATATCCCCCCATATGAGTCGCCTTATTATAATGATGACATCTTCTCAACCCTACAGTCAGAGATCATTTACTTTCAGTCTCTAGGATCAGTTCTGTTAATGGGGGATCTGAATGCTAGAACGGGGAAGCAAGTGGACTACATCAGCTGTGATGGAGACAAATATATAAACGGTTCACTTAATCATCAACAAATACAATGTCTGACACGTCAGAATTATGACAACACAATTAACAGACATGGAAAACAAGCAGCTCTGCAAAAGCCTGGGTCTTTATATAGTTAATGGCAGAACAAAGGCTGATTCTCTGGGTCGATTTACCTTCTGCTCACATTTAGGCAACAGCACAGTAGATTATGCCATCACAGATATAGACCAAAATAAAATCAATTCTTTCACAGTGATGCCAAAGCTACCAATTTAGCAACTGAACAGTTAACAAAAATCTTCTCTACAGTGGTCAGAAAAGCCCTGAGAAAAAGAAAAAATTATAGAAGCAAAAAAGAAATGGCTAATGTTGGTTGGTTTGATAAAGAATGCCAAAAAGTAAGAAAAGAATTACGGTCATTATCAAACAAAAACACAGAGAGCCAGCAAACCAACAAATACGAGCCACATATCAACAAACCCTTAAAATGCACAAGTCACTATTAATACAGAAAAAAGATTATGAAAATAAATCTAAACAAGACTAAGGAGGCAGTCGATCAAAATTCTTTTTGGGAATTATGGAACAATTTAGACAAATCCAAAAGCCATCTATGACCCAAAAATCTGGACCGAATATTTTGGAAATCCTTATTCACCAAAAGAACCAACCCTCGCCCAAAAACATCCAACCTCTCAACTACATAACCTGGGACGCACTATAAAAGACCAGCTAAATCATTTAGACCAGCCCATAGCATTAAATGAACTGACAGACAAGATGAAATCTCTAAAAAACAAAAAATCCTGTGGCGTGGATGGAATATCTAATGAGATGCTGCAACACAGCAGCCCCGAACTGAAAGATGCTATTCTAAAATTGTTCAACCTCTTATTAAAATCAGGACAATTTCCTGAAATTTGGAAAGAAAATTTGATAACTCTTTTTAAACAAGGTGAGAAGTACGAACCAAATAATTACAGAGGCATCACAATGAGCAGTAACCTCAGAAAACTATTCTGTTCCATTATTAATGACAGATTAGTTCGGTTCATTCAAAAACACAAAATTTTTAAAGAATTGTCAAATTGGATTTATGCCCAATCAGAGAACTTCAAATCACATTTACACACTTCACACACTAATACAAAAATAGGTTCATCAAAAAAAAAAAAAAACAAAAAAAAACAAGGAAAAATATTCGGCTGCTTCATTGATTTAAAAAAAGCCTTTGATTCTTTATGGCATAATGGGCTTTTTCTAAAACGTATCCAAAGTGGAATAGGAGGAAGGACATATGATATCATAAAGGACATATACAACGGGAACAAGTGCTGTGTCAAGATCAATGACAGACGGACTGATTATTTCAGTCAAAACAAAGGAGTCCATCTCTTTAATATATATATCAATGAGTTGGCATCAGCACTTGAGAAGTCCTCCTGTCGTGGTCTGAAATCAAATGCCTCCTGTACGCTGACAACCTTCTGCTGCTGTCACCCAATGAAGAGGGACTGCATGAAAGCCTCTCAATTAACCAATTAACATGGAAAAATCCAAAATCATGATCTTCCAAAAAACCTCGCCTTACTGACAAAAAATATAATTTTACAATCGGGGGAACACTTCTTAATCATATCACATATTTTAATTATTTTGGTCTCACAATCTCAGCTTCTGGACAATTTGAAATGGCAATAAAAGATCTGACCGATAATGCACGCAGGGCTTATTACAGTATAAGAAAATCACTGTTCAAATTCAACCCACCTATTAAACTTTCGATAGCATCATCTATTAAATTTTCGATAGCATCATCAAGCCCATTCTTTTGTACGGCTGTGAAATCTGGGGCCCCAAATTTAAATTAAATTATGAATCTTGGGACAAAAACCCTATTGAAATTTTCCACCTCGAGTTCTGAAAAAACATCCTGGGTCTTCACAGAAATGCCCCTAGTCTGGTTTGCAGGGCAGAACTGGGCAGATTCCCTCTCCTATCTGAAATCCAGAAGAGAGCAGCGAAGTTCTGGTTCCATCTGTCAGACTCACAGGCAGATGCCTACCATCACTGCGCTCTTACATACAGGGCAGGACACCCAGAGAATGACCCCTTGCACTATTTAGTGGAAACACACCAACTAAATTCAACAATTCAATTAAAACTCTCAAAAATTAAAGAAATAGGTCAAAGAACCCAGGAAGAATACATCCATGATTGGCAGATCAAAGTAGCACAAATAAACAAATTGAAGTACTTTCACAAAATAAAGACAGATTATCAATTGGCACCTTTCTTGAAAAAAATGAAAGACTATTGTCAGAGAAAGCTCCTGACGAAGTATCGTTTGAGCGACCACAGCCTGTGTATAGAGATGGGCCGACACAAGCAGAGCTCAGACTCTGTTCACACTGCTCTGATGGAGTCGTAGAGGATGAACTGCACTTCCTCACACAGTGCGGCAAATATAACAACATTGGAGAAACTTATTTCACCCAAATTGCTCAAATTCTACCTGAATTCCAGCAAGCAAGCCACATAGACAAACTCTGTTATATTTTGGGAGAGAAAGAGAAGTGTATCCACCTGGCAGTGCAGTATGTGTCCTCCTGCCATATTATGAGGGACAAAGAATGAACCCTCTTCTTTCATTTTTTTTTTGTTTTGTTTGTTTTCAATCTCATTACTGCTCTCTGTATTTATTTGCCCTGTATTTTTACCACTTGTTAAGTTATGTGATAACATATACACAATATAGCCATGTATATGTTTTTTTTTCTTCCTTTTATTTATTTATTTATTTATTTATCTATACCTGTATAACTTGTTACATGTTTATTGCTTTGGCAACATTGTGCCATCCCACAGTCATGCCAATAAAGCTCAATTGAATTGAATTGAATTGAATTGAATTGAATTGAATTGAATTGAGAGAGAGAGAGAGAGAGAGAGAGAGAGAGAGAGAGAAGGTTATGAGGGGAAAAAAAACCATAACGTAGTGACAGCACTGCTGGCAACAATTGTGGGATCATTTTATTCTAAATTAACACAGATATAGGTAAAGACATTAGTGATTTCAGAGAGAAGGAGTAAGAAAGGAATTAGCAAAGTATACGTGAAAGACAGCAAAATACACAATAACAACAAGTGATTGTTATAATGATTATAGTAATAATTAGAAATAATTATATATAATTATATATAGTATATTATATATATTTTAGTAATAATTATAGTAATTATAGTAATAATTACAATACTCAAGAGAGATATGAGCATACCCTTTTTTTCATACTTGCGGGGGAGGGGTGAAATTACAATATTCGAGAGAAGGAGGGGGAAGAAATGAGCAGTAGATCAGCATATTAAAATGATTTCTGAAGGATAATGTTACACTGAAGACTGGAGTAATGATGCTGAAAATTCAGCTTTGCCATCACAGGAATAAATTACATTATAAAATATATTCAAACAGAAAAATTTTAAATTGTAATAATATTTCACAATATTACTGTTTTTACTGTATTTTTAATTAAATAAATGCAGACAAAACCTCTTTTAAAAACATTAAAAATCTTACCGTGTCCAAACTTTTGACTGGTAGTGCATATATATATATATATATATATATATATATATATATATATATATATATAAATAATAAAATATAATTGTATAGTAAGAGATACCTTACGCTAAGTTGTGTATTTTACATTTCTTTATAATTTGTCATAGGCTATTATGTCAGGTTACAATATTTCAATTTCACCTTACCTGTAGTGCAGACCTCTGCTTGTTGTCCATTTCATAAGCCTACATTAACATATGTAGGCCTAATAATTTATACTTAATTTATACTTATTTATACACACAAATTTTGTCACTCATATTTATTTACAAAATATAAAAAATAATGATATGGGTAGTTCAGAAAAAAATCTAAACAAGGTAAATACATAAATAAATAAAATACTTGAAAATTATGCAATGACTGGCAAATTTAAATATGAGATCATTAACAAATTCCAAGAAATTTCAGTGCACAGCTGTTATAACAGAAGAAAAAAACAGCATTTTTTTTTTTAAAAAATGTATTTCATCTTTTTTGCAATTCTTATAATTATTTTGCAATCTTATTACTTGTTTGTACTAAAACTAATGCTTATATTTTAAGGATTTTTTCAACACAAATTACAGGCATCGGAACTTATTAAATAATATATATTAAATACAAGGTTTATAATGGCTTTTATTGTTCAATAAATAACATATATATAATATTGGCATAATTGATTTTGAGAAATGGTCTATATGTTAACGATTTTTCAGTGCTTTCATTGCAGGTTACATTGTTATGCCAGTAGGTGGCAGCAATCAATAGCCTTAAGGAGTTAGTAACCCATTCATTCGGTGCTGCTCCAAACAGTTATAGTGCCAAATTCTGTAACCTACCAAATCATGTAACCCTAGTAGTGAGGGTAGTTTACTATGAATAAAAGCAAAACACATGGTCATTGTGGTAATTCCATGGTAACCACAAATTAACCATGGTTTTAACTATGGTATTTGTGTGGGTATACATTAGCTCAATGCAACGCCTAGGGTCTCATGATTTGTTGGGTCACAGAATTTGGCACAACACCGGAAAGAAAAAAGGTTATAAACTAGTAAATTGTCTCCATGCACCTAATTCTGAAGAGAACAAATAATATGCTAGTAGACAGCAATCCATATGAGAAGTCTGGTGTGGAAGGTGGATCTGGAACTGACTTCTGTCCAGGTTGTCACAACATCACTTGTTTATCTGTCTTCACAAACTGCCCTAAAATGCAATTCAAACATCAACAATGATTGTTATAAATATAACGTGAGGCTCTTACATTCACAATGCTCAGTACTTTTTTATTATCATTTGTCTTTTTTCGAATTATGTTGGACCCCGTTGTTGGTTGCTGTATACTGTCCCTACAGGATTCAAAAATATTTGATATTTATTTGATGTATTTTTTTAAATATTTGATAAACTTTTGAAGGATAGTGCATGTTTGAGGTTTTACTTACTGGTCAGATGGTTCATAGAACTTTGGAGATGTTCTTCGACAGGAGGTCCGCTCCAACTCTGCTGCACGGCCAATAGCATGGAAGAATCTAGGAACATAGACAATTTGTCACAGATCCTCCACTGTTCAATCTAAAATAAGGAGCTGAAGTTACTGAATTATTGTGATAAGTTAAAAATATTTTGTGTGCATTATTACCTTGAATTTCTCAGCTTGAATCAATGTTTTTTTTGTTTAAGTGCAAGCTCTCATTGCATTGCATACAAGAACTAACTAATTTTCACTGTGATAGATGTTAATACATAGGATATGGTTTCTTTCGCTGCAGTAATATTCTTGCATTGCAAATTATCACAAACTTCCACTGCATGCAAGAAACATTTTTAGTAAGTGTGAACTCTACTCGTTGCATTGCATACAAGATCAAATTCACACTGTGATAGAAGCAATAAAACATGATGTAATTTCTTGCATTGTGTGCAAGCACTAACATTTTATTGCTGTGCATATTATCTAAGATAAGTTCTTATTCCATTGCAAAAAAGCACTAACTTCAATTGCAAGACAGTCTCAAATGTTCTCACTTGTTTTACATACAATCATTTTCACGATTAACAATAAGATATGCTTTTTTCATTGCATTGCGTAGAAGTAACATTTTTGCTGTGCATATAAGCTCTAACAGATAAGTGTCTTATTGCATTGCAAATAAGCACTAATTTCAACTGAAAGAAACATTTTTAACAAATCCGACTTCCACTTATGTTGTTGCATAAAATATGTTAAATTGCATTGCAAATTAGCACTAATTCAATGGCAAGAAACAGTGGCATTACAGACAAGAACAAACTAATAAGCACTGTGATAGAAGCTTTAACACAAGATCTGCTTTCATTCGTATTTTCATTTCATTTTATTGCGTAGAAGGATTAACATGTTCCTGCTTAGCACTAACTTACTGCAAGCACTATAAGTGCAAGCTCTATTAATTGCATTGCTTACAGTAACAAATAATCCATTCATTGCAAACAAGAACTGGATTATTCTGGATGTAAACAGATGAGTTTACATAACATATGCTTTCTTTTGGCATTACTCTGCACTAACTGCATTCAACAACTTAATTCAGCTGTGAATTAAAGCATTAAACATAAGATGTGCTTGCTTTCATTCCATTGCATACAATCTGATAGAACAGTTAAACAAATATGATATGCTTTGTTTCATTGCACCACGTACAAGCACTAACATGTTCTTGATTGTAGACGCTCAAACCCATAAGAACACATGCTCCTTTTCCTTTTATATTGGATTGGGGTATCAAGGAACAATAAGAGGTGTATATAAGACAGTCTGCACTGGGTGAGAGCATTATTCTCTGTAGAACTCTGTATCTGCATTGAACAACCTTCTTGCAAGAATAAAATCAACAAAGACATTTCCTGAGTGTTTGCTTTATATATTCTCACCACTAAAGGAATAAAGAATTTTTCCACAACAGTCTTTAATCTTTAACTTTCCTTATAGGGTTTTTGACTATGTTTCATCAACCATACAGTAGTCCATATTTGACCTATTTAACATATTTCTGGCCAAAGAATCCTCGACCTTGAACATTTTATACATACTCCTTGACTCCTTTTGATGTTTTTTCAACCATACAATAAGCCAATATTTGCCCTACTGAACATATTTCTGACCAAAGAGTCTTTGAAATTTAATTTTCCATACATACGTTTTGATTGATTTTGACGTTACATTAGCCAGACAGTAGTTCATATTTTACCTATTGTACATATTATAGGCCAAGGAGTCCTCAGTCTTGAACATTTCATACACACTCATTGACTCCTGATGTTTCATCAACCATACAGTAGTCCATATTTGACCTTTTGAAAATATTTCTGATCAAGGAGTCTTCGAACTTTATCTTTCCATACATAATTTTTGACTCCTTTTGATGTTACATTAGCCAGACAGTAGTCAGTATTTGACCTATTGAACATTTTATAGGCTAATGCTGGGTACACACTAAAAGATTCCTAAAATCATAGAAGATTTTCAAAATGTGAGAGACCGCAAACATGAGGACAAAAAAAAATCATAGATTTAACCATTTTGCTCTTATAGTGGGTGGTGTGCCCTGGTATGACAAAGACAGCACACCACACACAAACAGATTTTCAACCAAAGTCCCGACTGTGAACACGGGAAATCTCGCTAAATCTCTCGAGACTTCAGAATAAACAAGGTGGACGATAAGCAGGGAGAAATTGCGATGATAGTGTTTGGAATGATTTTGGTATGTTTTACAGGACACGTTGTATAAACACTTGTGCTGTTGCCACAAATCGACAAGCTGATCCTCCATCTCTGCTGTCCAATTCCATTTAACTTTGTGCTGCACCATGACTGTGTTTGTTATGCTTCTGTCTTCTGTCAGCTCACTTTCTGATTGGATATTGTTTTGTTTCATATGATAATCACCTAGCATGTCGTGCGTTTGTCCTCGGGGTTCCCCTCACACATCAGGATTTCGATCATGTTGAATATTTACAATTTGTGATTGGGGCAGCTCCGACGTTATTCCGAGCAGATTCAGTCACTCTTAACACACCTCACACCACAGGAATATCTGATAAGATAATCTGTAGAACCACCAAGATAATCGGGACATTACCTAGGTTTGTCGGAAGGGGAGAATTTGGCCCAAAATCAGCCCGATTATTTTGTGGTGTGTACCCAGCATAAAGCAGGGGTGTCCAGTCCTGCTCCTGGAGCGCCACTATGCTGCAGAGTTTGGCTCCAACAATAATTAAACACACATGAACCAGCTAATAAAGGTCTTACTATATGCTAGAAACTTCTAGGCAGGTGTGTTGAGGCAAGTTGGAGCTAAACTCTGCAGGACAGTGGCCCTCTAGGACCGAGTTTGGACACCCCTGGGCCAAAGAGTCCTCAATCTTGAACACTTCATACATACTCATTTACTTCTATTGATGTTTCATCAACCATACAGTAGTCCATATTTGACCAATTGATAATATTTCTGACCAAAAAGTCTTTAAACTTTACTTTTTCATATATACTTTTTGACACCTTTTGATGTTACATTAGCCAGACAGTAGTCCATATTTTACCTACTGAAAATATAGGCCAAAGAATCATACATACTTTTTGACTACTTTTGATGTTATATTAGCCAGAAAGTAGTCCATATTCGACCTACTGAATATATTTCTGGTCAAAGAGTCTTCAAACTTTCACTTTCCATACATTTTAACTTCCCAAATATACTTTTTGATTCCTTTTGATAGTACATTAGCCAGACAGTAGTCCATATTTTTATAGCCCAAATATTGTTCAATTTTGAACACTTCATACATACTGATGTTTCATCAACCATACAGTAGTCCATATTTGACCAATTGAACTTATTTCAAGCCAAAGAGTCTTCGATCTTGAACATTTCTTACTTATTCACTCCTTTTGATGTTTCATCAACCATACAGTAGTCCATATTTGTCCTTTTGAAAATATTTCTGATCAAGGAGTCTTCGAACTTTATCTTTTCATACATATTTTTTTGACTCCTTTTGATGTTACATTAGCCTGACAGTAGTCCATATTTGACCTACTGAACATTTTATAGGCTAAAAAGTCCTCAATCTTGAACATTTCATACATACTCACTGACTCCTATTGATGTTTCATGAACCTTACAGTGGTCCATATTTGACCAATTGAACATATTTCAGGCCAAACAGTCCTCGATCTTGAACATTTCATACATACTCCAACCATACAGTAGTCCTTTTCTGACCTACTGAAAATATTATGGGCCAAAGAGGCCTCAATCTTGAACATTTCATGCATAATCTTTGTCTCCTATTGATGTCAGTAGCCTTCGATTTTGAACATTTTATATATACTGTAAGATATATATATATAATGTAAGACTTGATTTTCCTGCTAAGACAAAAACTGAGATCAAACACCCTGCAATAAAGCAATAAAACTCATCTGGAGAGAAGATCTCAAAGAAATAGGACACCGCTTTGCCCAAACTTCCTTTCCCTCTGGCTCAAGTAACTGAAAGTTCTCTAAGAATGCATATGTACTATGTATGATCTATTGTTTTTTCACTTTCATGTTTGGTATCACTTTAAATGTCTCAGTGCGATTGATAAAATGGTCTCAATTTCACAGCAGTCACTTGTATAATGAGAAAGATTGAAAACTTATGAGAATTCTGTTCTCCTTTTGGGTGGTGTCTCTTCAAGATATCTGATAACCCACTCCTCTTCCCCCTAAACAGGTGTTGGAGTAGTAAATATTTACAATACTTTTGTTCCACAACCTTTGACGAAGATCAGACTGGTGAGTTTGTGTCCGTGAGATTACTGCAAACCGGGGTGTGTATATCTCTGTGCGGCATCGGGTCCGTAATGAACGAATAATTGAAAGTATGGGATACCCAGAATAATCAAATATCATGTATCTAGTTAATACATGACGAATGATTAATTCCTAATTAGAAACACGATTTAAAAGTAATAATAATTTGAAATTGGAGTCAGATTAAGCGAGCAGCTGAAGTAAAATTGAAACTAAATTCTAAAAATGAAGTGAACTTCACAGGGGCACTGAAAAGACATACACGCATAGTAGCCAATATTTGACCTAATGAAAAAATTATGGGCCAAAGAGTCCTCAGTCCTGAACATTTCATGCATACACATTGACTCCTGTGCAGCGATAGCATATACAAATCTGCTTTTAAGTCTCACATGAAATGTTCAAGATTGAAGACTCTTTGGCCTATAATATGTTCAATAGGTCAAATATGGACTACTGTCTGGCTAATGTAACATCAATAGGAGTCAAAAAGTATGTATGAAAAGATAAAGTTCAAAGACTCCTGTCTCCGCAGCAGAAAAAGCCTGTGAACGCACGGCCACTATACCTGTCGATGCCGGTTACGAAAGTTATGAAGTGAAACTGGAACTCTTGATGAGACTGGTAAAAGAGGCAACTGGAGCTTTGTTAAACTGGGAAAGATGGACTCCAATAACTGAAAGAGCAGAGCTAAAGGGTCGTGTACGGAATCTGAAAGAGTTTAGCAACGAGCTAGAAAAGTTGAACAAGAAAAGTTGAATTCGCGTGGGCTCGAAGAGCTGCTGATGTAGAAGATTTTATTATAGTAAAATTGAGAATATTATAGCATAATATAGCACGTCTCACACCACAAATATAATCATATATCATTTATGGACATATATGGAAAACATAAGGGACTGTGCCTGCTTGCCTGTGTTCATGAGAAACTTGAAACTTGAGAAATGTGTCCATGAGTATGGAAAATTCTATTTTAGGCCATAAAGAATGTAGTAAATATGATCACATAACTTGGCTTCAGCTCATATCACATAGTATAAATATGTGTGCAGAACAGAAATCTGCAGCTGTGTTCTGCAGAGGCTGGCTTGGCTTTGTTGAAAAATAAAGTCTAATAATTCTGGCATCAAAGATCTTTGAGATGTGATTTTTCACAAAGAGCAGAAACCACGACAAATGGTGATGAGGATGGGACTGGTTTCAGAGCTGAGCTGAAAAAAACTGCAGAGGGCTTTGCTGGAAGACAACACAAACTAGTGGCCACTCATAGGTAAGAGCAGTCTTTGCTTAAAGTTTGTGTTGACCGTCAGCAATTTGCCCATTGTGGTAAGACACTTAAAAAGCTTCTCCAATTTTAAAGAGCCAAAAATGAATTAAAGCTGCAAGCAGCAATGAAAGGGCCCGAGCACCTGGGCTCACCACCACCCGGTGGCCTTAGGAAAACTGTGAACAATGGGCGATATTCATTGAAGTGGATAAATAGAGGAGAAATATGGCAAAGTCATTTTGATGCACCACAGTTCCTGCTGCCAGCAGGTGGCGCTTTGACTGTAACTGAATATTGCCATGTAGATGTTTTCAGGCCAGGACTATAATCAGACATGTGAAGTTTGGGGCAGATCGGACATTGTATGCCTGAGTTACAACAACTTCCTGTTTCATGGCGTTAATTGCATACTTTAGCACTTAGCCAAATGTTGCATGATTCAACGTGTTTCTAGCATTTTTGGTACTTTATAGCATATACTAATGTGTTTCTGGGAGTGAATTACAGTGCAAAGCATGCCATTTTCTGTTGCCAGCAGGTGGCGCTATGACTAAGTGAATATTGGCATATAGATGTCTTTAGGCCAGGACCCTTATTACACATGTGAAGGGGCAGATCGGACACTGTATGCCTGAGTTACAACAGCTTCCTCTTTCATGGCGAAACATCAGACTTTGTCAGGCCACCATGGACACGCCCTTCAGTGAAAATTCAAGATCTTTGCAATTTAACATCGCGAAGGCCTTAAGATTAGACTGACCATATATGATGTGCTTCTGTTAAATCTCTATGAGGAATTAATCACAGTGTAAAACATGGCATTTCCTGTTACCCACAGGTTGCGCTATGACTGTAACTGAATATTGCCATGTAAAAGTCTTCAGACCAGGACTCTAATAAAACATGTAAAGTTTCAGACAGATTGGACATTGTATGCTCGAGTTACAACAACTACCTGTTTCATTGGCAAAACATCATGTCAGACCGCCCCGGACACACCCTTCAGCGAAAACTCTAGATCTTCGCAATTTAATGTCTCCAAGGCCTTTAGATTAGACTGACCAAATATGACATTGATCTGATTAAAGCTCTAGGAGAAGTTCAGTAAAGTATAACATGTGGAAATGACAAAAACTGGCAAAATTTTGCAGAGATAATTCAAAATATCTCACTTCCTGTTGGGTTTACAGATTTTGCACCCAGGGGCTTTTTTGTAGGTATTGGGCTGTTACATCTGTCTACTGAATTTCATACCTGTACGTGAATAGTAGCATGAAGGGTGCTTAATTGAAATTTTGTAGGTGGTGTTATCGAGCCATTTTGCCAAACCTAATTCTAAAACCCATATCAGACGTAATTTTTTTTTTTACCACTTCTGTTGTGTGTGCAAAGTTTCATGAGTTCCCTATCGAGGGAACTCGCGCTGCATCCGATAGGATCGCTTTGGGAACGGCACTCTCAGCCCGAGCCGTCTAAGCCAAAGACAGACCTGAGGGTTTTGCTTCAGGCGAAAAAGGCTGGGCAGAAGAAGAAGGGGCGCCAGGGGCGCCAGACTTCTGAGGGCAGCCCCACACGGGGTGGTGCAGTACACACCTCAGTATACGGTGCCCGTCCCACCTCGTGGCCTTCAGGGGGCCGTTCTGCCAACCCCGCCACCTCTGGTGCTTCAGGGCGCAGCGGTTCCCACCAAATTAGTGACGCAGTGTTCAGAACAACACAACGCTGCGTCACATCC
Organism: Hypophthalmichthys molitrix; assembly: GCA_037950675.1. Taxonomy (NCBI): domain Eukaryota; kingdom Metazoa; phylum Chordata; class Actinopteri; order Cypriniformes; family Xenocyprididae; genus Hypophthalmichthys; species Hypophthalmichthys molitrix. The sequence continues at coordinate 13,178,722 of CM075510.1, forward strand.
TCTGAGGAGGATAAATTTACATCAAAAATGTGCTGTAAACAAAACACCAGAGGCCAGCCCTTCCCTTAGAAGATTTTCTGGTAGAGTGGAAATCTCTTCAAAATATCTCACGTTGGGTCCTGCAAATTATAGAGAAAGGTTACAAAATCCAGTTTTAGCGCTGTCCACTCTATTCAAAGGAGTGCTGCAAACGTCAGTGCTTCCACAGCAGGCTTTGGTGTTGGAGCAAGAAATAAAAACCTTATTAGCAAAAGAGGCTATAGAGAGGGTTCTGGTTGCCAACAGGGAGTCGGGGTTTTACAGCCGGTATTTCTTGGTTCCAAAAAAGGATGGGGGTTTGCGCCCTATTTTAGATCTACGTCATCTGAATCGAGCCGTACAAAAGCTACAATTCAAGATGCTGACGATAAGTCAAATCGTGACTCAAATCAAATCCGAGGATTGGTTTGTCACAATAGATCTCAAGGACGCATACTTCCATATCTCCATCCTTCCACAGCACAGGAAGTTCCTGAGGTTCGCTTTCGGAGGCGAAGCGTAAGAATTTTGGGTTCTTCCGTTCGGCCTAGCTCTCTCACCCCACACATTCACGAAATGCGTAGATGCAGCGCTGGCCCCGCTCAGGCTGCAGGGCATACGCATCCTGAATTATATCGACGACTGTTTGATTTTAGCACAGTCAGAGGAGATGGCGGTTCGGCATTGAGATGTCGTTCTCGCACACATTCAGAAATTGGGGTTATGACTGAATGCCAAGAAAAGCGTGCTTACTCCACAACAGAGGACCACTTTTCTTGGTGTGGTTTGGGATTCAGTGACAATGCGAGCATGTCTCTCCCCAATTTGCATCACTGCCATTCTATCAGCCGTAAAAGAATTGAAGCTAGGCCAGTCACGCACTGTAAAACAGTTTCAGAGACTGTTGGGTCTGATGGCAGCAGCGTCCAACGTGATACCTTTTGGCCTGCTGTACATGAGACCCTTACAGTGGTGGCTCAGGACCAAAGGGTTTTCCCAGAGGGTCAACCCACTTCGTATGATCAAGATCACGCGGCGTTGTCTCCACGCCTTGATCATATGGAAGAAAAATTGGTTCCTGTCCCAGGGCCCTGTGTTAGGAGCTCGATGTCGCAGTGTCACTCTGACGACGGACGCTTCTCTCACAGGGTGGGGAGAGGTCTGGGTCTGTGGAAGAGTCATCAGCTCTCGTGGCACATAAATTGCCTGGAGATGATGGCGGTCTTCAATGCGTTGAAGTTCTTCCTTCCAGACCTGAGGGGTCGTCATGTGCTAGTCAGGACAGACAATACATCGGTGGTCTCGTATATAAATCGACAGGGGGGTCTGCGGTACAGACGCGGCCGAGGCTGCGTCTGTATGCATTTCCCCCAGTTGTTCTGCTCCCGGGAGTTCTGGAGAAAATTCGCCAGGAAGGGATAAGTCTACTGCTAGTAGCACCTCACTGGCCGAGCCGGATATAGTTTTCGGACCTGATAGCTCTTCTCGATGGCTCACCTTGGAAGATTCCGATCAGGAGGGACCTCCTGTCTCAGGCGGGGGGCACGATTTTTCATCCCCGTCCAGAAATGTGGAATCTGTGGGTTTGGCCTCTGAGGGGGCCAAACTCATAGAAGCTGGTCTCTCAACTGAGGTTGTAGAGACCATTCTTTCATCCAGAGCTCCTTCCACGAGGAAACTATATGCCTTGAAGTGGAAACTTTTCACTTCCTGGTGTCAAGAATGACAGTTGGATCCAGTCTACTGCCCGATAGGTTCAGTACTTGAGTTCCTACGGTGCCGCTTCTCATCTGGGATTTGGCTATTGTGTTAGAGGGGCTATCTACAGCTCCATTTGAGCCACTTGAGTCAGTCTCAGATAAGTTCCTGACACTTAAGACTGTCTTCCTTCTCGCCATATCATCCCTTAAGAGAGTAGGAGACCTTCAGGCCCTTTCATTGTCCCTGACCTGTCTTGAGTTCGCTCCGGGGATGGTCAAAGCCTTCCTCTATCCCAAACCTGGGTATATCCCAAAGGTTTTGACTAACGTTCCAAGGCCAATTGTGTTGCAAGCTTTTTGTCCCTCCTCCATCTATTTCACCAGACCAGGAGAAATTGAATCTGCTGTGCGAGCACTGGACACATATGTCCACAGAGCTGCCCTGTGGAGGAAAGCAGACCAGTTATTTGTGTGCTTTGGACCACATAACAGAGGTCTTCCAGCATCTAAACACACTGTGAGCAAGTGGATAGTTGAGGCTATTTCACTCGCCTACGAGGTCTCTGGCCAGCAGTGTCCATTAGCGGTCAGAGCACATTCTACCAGGAGTATAGCGGCCTCCAAGGCCTTAATTTCGGGGGTTTCCCTCAAAGAAATCTGCAATGCGGCCGGTTGGTCCTCGCCACTCACTTTTGTGAGGTATTATGACCTTGACCTGGACGCAGCTCCAGGATCATTGGTTTTGCTGTCTTAAGTGTGCCAGAGTTTCACACAGACAGGTATTTGTGATTATGGCATTTTGGTATATCGTTCCCAAAGCGATCCTATCGGACGCAGCTCGAGTTCCCCCGAAAGGGAACGTCTCAGGTTACGTATGTAACTGATAAAGGGAACGAAACGCTGCGTCGCGTTGCCATACTCCCTGCATCCCTATGATCGTTTTGCTTCGGCAGTTTGAGCTGAAGCCGGTCTTGCCGGATGTGTATTTATCCTTTCCTGGTCGTGACGTCACCCGCCTGTGACGTTCACTCTCGCCATTGGACTAGTTGACAGTCGTGCATCAGACGCTATCACGCTGGGGGCGTTCCCAAAGCGATCCTATTGGACATAGCACCTCGTTCCCTTTCTCAGAGAACTATGGTTACATACATAACCTGAGACGTTTTCAAGCATGTTTAAGCCCTCAAAAATGCGATTTATTTTGGAGAAGAAAAATAATTGGCCGAACAATTACAAAAGGGTCCTCACACCATCGGTGCTCAGGCCCTAAAAATGATCTTTGATTCCAGAATGATTGAATGCACTGTAATGTTTGTATTTACTGATAAGGATATAAGGATCTGTGTTTACTTGTCAAGAGGGCCTTTGATGGATGACAAGTAATGCATGCACACAGATGAAGTTCACGCTTACCGCTTCCTTTAACAGATGTTTAACAAATGTTTATTGTGAAGATCTGCTCAGGTGAACTGTACAGTTTTACGGATACCGCTCTGAAATGAGGTCTGAATAGGTAATCTGTTTGTTTCTAGTTTTACGGATACCGCTCTTTAATGAGGTCTGAATAGGTAAACTAGGTTTAGTTCATGATACCGCTCTGTGAAAGATCAGAGGTCTGAATGGTTGAACTAGGTTTGTCTATGATACTGCTTTGTTGTCAATCAGCAAAGGTCTGAATGGATAGATAAACATTAATAAAAGTATATTGTTCTTCACTGTGTTGGGGAAGTGCAGCAGTGATTCTTTGTGTATTGTTTATTAAAAATGATTGAGCAGAATGAATAATGACAGGGAGAATAGTCTCTGTATGTGTGCTGTTGTGTGGGATGCATGCTTGACTGTGCCTGTGGTTAAAAATAGTGACCTCCTCCCTGGTCACTTGAGAAGAGAGGATGAGAGAGTGAGCCCTAGGAACTTGGTTGAATGTTGAATGTTAAAAAGTAAAGGAAATGATTATTAAATTATTAATTAAAAGATATTGGCTTTATTATGGAAGCCCGTTTCTATGGAAGCCCGTTTCTGCTCAGAATTTATATCTCAGAATTCTGACTTTATATCATGCAATTGCGACTTTATATCTCAGAATTCTGAGATAACTTGCAATTGCGTGATATAAAGTCAGAATTCTATGGAAGCCCGTTTCTGCCACTAAATAAAAAAATAAAAAGAGTAATTGCGACTTTTTATCTCAGAATTCTGACTTTTTATCTCGCAATTGCGAGTTTATATCTCACAATTGCGCGTCAGAATTCTGAGATATAAAGTCGCAATTGCGTGATATAAAGTCAGAATTCTGAGATATAAAATCGCAATTGCGTGATATAAAGTCAGAATTCTATGGAAGCCCGTTTCCGCCACTAAATAAAAAAAAAAAAAAAGTAATTGCGACTTTTTATCTCAGAATTCTGACTTTTTATCTCACAATTGCGAGTTTATATCTCACAATTGCGAGTCAGAATTCTGAGATATAAAGTCACAATTGCGTGATATAAAGTCAGAATTCTGAGATATAAAGTCGCAATTGCGTGATATAAAATCAGAATTCTGAGATATAAAGTCGCAATTGTGTGATATAAAGTCAGAATTCTGAGATATAAAGTCACAATTGATTCTTATTATTATTACTATTACTATTATACTGGTATTATTGTGTAATCACAACACATTTGCTCAAAACTTGTCAAATTCATTAGTGTATCCAATTCTGTTAAAAACAACTTTTATTCACCAGATACTTCCACTGTAATTTTGTAATTGTAATTCTACCCTTAAATGCCCCCATTTATGGAGCCACCAGACTTGAGTTGCAGTTGCAAAAGTTGATGAAATATGATAGGTATTGGCGTTTTAGTATTAAGCCCACTAGATGGCAGTAAAAGCTGTTTTTTTCTCCTGGAAACGCTGTACTCATGTACAAGGTTACCGTGGAAACATGCTATACTATGCATATTCCTGCATAATGTTCTCTCTAATGTCCGGAGACTAATCTTCATGTTATGTGCCTCCTCCAATAATATCAAAATTTCTTTATTGGTAAATCCGCGCTAAAAATAATCCTTCATGATGTCTTCCATTTTATGTATAATAATAACGAAGCAGCAATCCTGATGGCATGGAAGCCCATTTCCGCCACATAAGAAAAAAATTTAAAAGTCGAAATTATGACTTTAAAAGCAAGTCATAATTTCGATTTTTTAATCTCATAATTTTGACATAGTATGTCATAATTTCGACTTTTTATCTCATAATTATGACTTTAAAGTCATAATTTCGACTTAGTAAATCACAATTTCGATTTTTTATCTCATAATTATGACTTTTAAAGTCATAATTTCGACTTTTTATTTTTCCTTATGTGGCGGAAATGGGCTTCCATGAACCACTGTGATCAAAATTAAATGGGAGCAAACGCGACTGAACAGGTTTGACCCTCGTTATTCTATTCAAAATATCAGTAAATATAGTATATGTTTTTACCTAGGAAAACGGTTTAATTAAGGGTCTTTTTCTACTTGATCTTACACATGGTGTAACTTATTTTTTCCATCCTAAATTAGTCAGATTAAATAGCTAAATAACTGAATAAAACTAGCTAATGTAGACAACACTTTTACAGTGTATAAGAAATAGACCGATTTTTGTGCACAAATAACCCCTAACCGTTCAGTTAAAATAGGCCTAACATTCGACTAAATGGCCTAGAGAAGCGATCATGTGTCAGAAGTGAAAGTGAAAGTGAAAGAACGATCTTTTGCAGTTTGGGGCGTTAAAAGCGCTGACGCACCGACTCTTTGTGTAAAGCTGAGGCGAGTAAACGTTCAAAAGCGGTAATCAGAAAGAGCTTTACCCAAGTCTGATTGTTAGAGCTATAACTTTAGATATCAAACAGTCTAAAGGTGAAAGATGCTACACACATCGACAAAGACGCCGACTGGAGGATTCTCTTTTGAGAACACACGCAGGTGAGAAATCTATAACAACATGGTCAAGACGTAAACAATAAATAATAAATAATATGATAAAGACATAGAATGAAATGTACACTGATTGCTAAGCGTTAATATGTATACTGTGATGTGTTGAATACGTTAATGGCTTCGTCAAAGTCTTTTGACACATGACTCGCAACATGGCCCAGGCCTACTCCTAAACATACAAACGTAGTAGTAACAAAAAGCACCTTAATAATCCCATGTGTTTTAATTGTATTGTATTGTATTTTGTTTCATTCATAGAAATGCTGTTCTGGAAGTAAACTTATCAGAGAAGGGTTACAGTGCTCCAAACGCCAGGAAGACTGGCACCACCATCGCTGGCTTGATATTCAAAGTCAGTTTTGACACCTAAAGCATGATATGTAGTTAATTACTGATTAAGTATTTATAATTTAAGTCTTTATTGTAATTCAAGTAATTGCAAATAAACATAGCTAAATATAGCATAATTAATATAATGGTATATAATATTTAATTATAACAAACCAAAAATAAATTAATTTTATTTGAGGACGGAGTGATTTTAGGTGCAGACACCAGAGCCACGGATGATATGGTTGTAGCTGATAAAAACTGCATGAAAATCCACTACATAGCACCCAAAATCTAGTAAGTAAATCTTTTGGTTGCTCATCATCAAGTCTCTGTCTAAACTAAATTTTATAGTGCCCGTTTTTATTTTTATTTTTTCTTACCACAATAGCTGCTGTGGCGCAGGTGTTGCAGCTGATGCTGAGGTCACTACTCAGATGATGTCATCAAATGTGGAACTGCATTCGCTGAGCACAGGACGACCTCCTCTTGTGGCCATGGTGACCCGACAGCTCAAACAGATGCTGTTTAGGTGAAAGAGTGTCATAAAGTCGTTCAATTTGATTCAAGTGATCATGCCAAAATGATTAATATGTCAGTACATCATTCTGTATTTAAGATATTGCTCACTAGTTAACTGACAATATTAGTTTATCTTAAAGGACTATTTAAGGACTATTTATCTTATCTATTTAGATAGTCCCAGGACTAGGGCTGATTGTTTCCTATTTTTTGTAGGTATCAGGGGCACATTGGTTCTTCTCTAATTGTGGGAGGTGTGGATATTAACGGCCCACAACTCTATAGCATCTACCCTCATGGTTCCTATGATAAGCTTCCATTCCTTACCATGGGTACTTTACCCCCTTTCTTTGAACGAACACAATCTGAATGCTGTGGCCTCATTTATAAAATGTTGCGTAGAAACAATCCAACATTTGATCTTACAATCATTTCTCAAATGTGCAATATGTGTGATTCAGAGAACAAACGTACACAATGCCTACAACGAGAAAAAAAATGTGCGTACGCCTTTCTTTCAGAAGTGAAATTTATCTGCAAATGATCTTGAAATTGTGAGCAGCTGAATGGTTTCAGATCTCCGCTTTGTAAATGCCGCTTAATTAATTTCATTAACAGAGCACCAGTCAACGTCTAAATCTTTTACTTGAGAATGGCGAGCAGCAAGAATTGCTTAGATTTCCAAATACCTGCAGTACTCCGACTCTCTGCCATAAGGAAAAGTGCGTACGTCTGCTCAGACCCTGATGTGGCACTAAACACTTTTCCATGTCAAAGACCGTTTTTATAAATATGAACGTTGGCGTGGATTTTAACGCATGCACACTCTAAGGTCAAATCTGTACATATGCACGTTTTTATAAACGAGGCCCCCGATCTTTACAATTTTTTTTTTTTGCCACCTGTACTTGTTTATCAAAACTATATATTTCAGGGTCTGGAGCAGCTGCTGCCATTTCTGTATTTGAAGATCGTTACAAGCCAAACATGGAGGTTAGACAACTGTTTTTAGACATTCTTATTGATATTTTCCAAAATGGTATTGTATATTTGCTGTTATTGTAGATGCATTTGTTTTAACTAGGGGTCTAGGGACACCTGAGGGCCCATTAAAGGGGTACTTTACCCAAAAACTTGCTTGACGCCCGAGAATAAACCTCAGTGGTTCCTACGGAAGTGCAAACATGCTGGCATGGCAAGCAAGAATGAACCTCAATGGTTCTCGCGTGTCAAGCAAGCATACTTGAGCTTCCGTTTACCAAATTTGAGTGTTCAATGTAACATTCACTGACAAAAGAAGACAAAGGTAAAAGAACAACTTGGAATAAGCAAGGTGGAAATAAACTACAATCCAGTGAATAATTGTAAATAACAGAACAGTACAATATAAAACTATTGATTCACGGCATACAGTGCTCCGCGTAAATGAGTACACCCCCTTTGAAAAGTAACATTTTAAACAATATCTCAATGAACAAAAACAATTTCCAAAATGTTGACAAGGCTAAGTTTTATATAACATCTGTTTAACTTATAACTTGAAAGAAAGGTTAATAATATAACTTAGAGAACAAAATTTTAAGTTTTACTCAAATTAGGGTGATGCAAAAATGAGTACACCCCACTGAAAGTCTCTGGAGCAAAGCTAAATTTTAGACTACAAATGTCTAATTTAACAAGAATTCAACCACAGGTGAGTCTATTCATTACACAGGTGTCCAGCAGACAGTTGACTTTAAAAGGGAGTTAAAACCCCTTCCCATTTCATGCTGTCAGCAATGGCACCACATGGAAGAGAAATGTCACAAGACCTGAGAAAGAAAATAATTTCTTTACACCAGAAAGGTGAAGGCTACAAGAAGATCAGCAAAGCTTTACTTATCAGTCAGAATACTGTAGCAAATGTGGTACAACAATTTAAAAAAGATGGAACTGCAACCATCTCACAGAGACGTCCAGGTCATCCACGGAAGTAAACACCTCAACGAGCGTGTTCTGATGAGAAGGGTTGAAGAAAATTGGCATGCAAATTCACCGGAGTTATCTTAAGAAGTAGAAAGCCAAACTGGGGTGACTATTTCTTGTGACACAATACGGCGTACACTGCAGAGGAATGGCATGCATTGGGTCCACGAAAGAAGAGTTTGCCAGGGCCCACGCTGACAAAGATGAAGACTACTGGGACTCTATACTCTGGAGTGATGAGACCAAGATAAATGTTTTTGGAACTGATGGCTTCAAAACTGTGTGGCGTCACAAAGGTGAGGAATACAAAGAAAAATGCATGGTGCCGACAGTGAAACATGGTGCTGGCAGTGTCCTTATGTGGGGCTGCATGAGTGCTGCTGGTATCGGGGAGCTGCATTTCATTGATGGCATCATGAATTCACAGATGTACTGCTCTATACTGAAAGAGAAGATGCTACCATCACTCCGTGCCCTTGGTCGTCGTGCACCTTCCAACATGACAATGATCCTAAACACACATCTAAGGCCACTGTTGGATTTCTGAAGAAGAACAAGGTAAAAGTGATTCAGTGGCTCCTGATTTGAACCCAATCGAAGACCTATGGGGAATTCTGAAGAGACAAGTTAAGCATCACTCTCCATGCAGCATCCAGTCTCTAAAAGAGGTAATTCTTGAAGAATGGAAAAAGATAGATGTTGCAAAATGTCGCTAACTTGTTCATTCCATGCCTAGAAGACTTGGTGCTGTCATTAAAAATCATGGAGGCAATACAAAGTACTAGATGTAGTTTTTGTTGTGGGTCGTACTCATTTTTGCATCACCCTAATATGAGTAAAACTGAAAAATGTGTAATCTAAGTTATGTTATTAACCTTACTTTAATGTTATAAGTTAAACAGATGTTATATTAAACTAAGTCTTGTCAAGATTTTGTAAATTGTTTTTGTGTTCATTGAGATATTGTTTAAATTGTTACTTTTCAAGGGGGTGTACTCATTTACGCTGAGCACTATAATCAACATATTGTAAAATTAATCAAAATATATATATATTTTTTTACAAAAAATACTGTACATCCAACTGTTGCATCCTGTTTCAGAACAATTTTTGAGGAATTTTGTTCTTGTTCTCTATTACAATCTGCAAAAAAATTGTTTTTATTCTTTGCTTCTTACCCTCTCAATGTGATCTTTTTTGTTGAATCCCATTCCCCAAACACACATTCATTCTTGTCAAACCCACACCTACATAAACTGTTGGGAATGAAAAGCTGGAGGAAGGAAAGCAGCTGGTGAAAGATGCCATCACTGCAGGCATCTTCTGTGATCTGGGTTCCGGCAGCAATGTAGACCTATGTGTGATCACAGAGAAAGCTGTGGATTATCTGAGAGGATATGACCAGCCTGTTCAGAAAGGATTGAGGTAAGATACATAGACAAGAGTAATGTGGAAGATTGCGGTAACATTATCTAGTTATTCATAATTTTAAAATTAGAATTTTTAAATATACACATTGTCCTGGAGGATTCTAGAAAGCAGGGTTACCCTGAACTTTCGGTTGATTACCTTTCTTACTTACAGTTATCAGTTCCAACACAGTCAGCAAAAGAGTATGTTCCAGTGTTCACACTGGAAATTCCAAAAAGTAAAAGTGCACTATTGATTTTATTTTACTTATTTAACTTGATTTTATTTTACTTATTTAACCAAAAAACCAAGTGTGGGGAAGTGTTACAGGTACCCTAAAGGTTACCTCAATTTTTGGAAACAAAATGTTAAAGCCATCTATTTACACTACCATGTAAACTTACGCATAACCTGCTTTCTGCAACCCTTAATCAACTCTCTTCCTGATCAACTCAACTTTTAATAACCTTCTGAGTTTACAACTGTACATGTTTATTCATAAAATATCTTAAGATTCAAAAACATTTTCTCTCTTTCTTTTAATGCACCAGGGAGGGAACGTACAGATACAAGCCAGGCACTACTGCTGTGCTCACAAAAACAGTGATTCCATTAACACTGGATGTTGTGGATGAATCTGTCCAAATGATGGATACTGAATAAGAATTGCATTTCTTTTCATTCTTTCCTTCACTCTTTGGCCAATATAAGGGATATGTGTATGGTTTTCCTTTGTGGATAAAAGTGGAAAAAGTAGCCATATGCTTTAGGAGTTTTATAGGACCCTGTATTCAGTCATTTGCATTTTAACTGCTCAAATCTGTTTTGCAAAAATGTAAAATTTTGAAAAGTGTGTTTCTGTCCTTATCCCATCAGATATAAGTAGTTACTTTAATAAAAATTTAAGATTAAAAAAATGAAAGTGTCATTTTTGTCATGTCAGAGTGTTATTTTTTTTTTTCTGAACCATCAAGCTAAATATTCATTTGTTGGATGCAAAGGCAGTATTAATCATAGATAGTTTTATAGTTTTATAAAAGCTTTATAACCAGATATTTCAACATGATGAGAAATATTTTCACAAACTGATTACTACCACATTGTTCAAAGCAAAGTGAGCAGACAAAGTTAGTGGAAGCATGAGAATTATTCTTCCTTTATTATAATTGTTACTGGTGGGAAACTACAAATCAGACAGTTAAAAATGTATTGCTGAATAAGACCCAGTCAAACCTTTTATGGTGTATATGAATATAAATGATACAGAAAAAATAAATGATATAGAATGATACAGAAAAAAAAAGATATAATATATATGAATGATACAGAAAAATTGCATTTAAAAAACAATAATAATATTCAACCAAAAAAAAAAAAAAAAAATAGTATTATCATATGACATCCCCTTCAGCCAATAAAATTAAAATCTATGTGCCATGTGCTTGACATTTTTGGCAACACTGAACTAAAGGAGACATGAGCACATGTTAGGTCACATGCTGTCAAGGCTCCATTGTGAATTCATTTTAGACTAGAAAATACATATAAATTCAATTTTAAAAAAATGCCACTGCCTATTGGCCTCACTACACTGACAAGCAGGGATGCTCCAAAAATGATGACTAAAACAGGTAAAAATTGTGGGCTGGAAGTGTGGGCTACACTGAAAAAGAAGAGTCTTGTTGATTGTCACTTTTACTACAATCATTGATTTGGAATTCCAAGGAAGAAACAATCTTAAAGATTTTTTAAATGTTTTTTGAAACATTAAGACATGGTTTTACTACTTTCCAGGCAGCGAAGTTGCATCTGTGTTTTTTTTTTTTCCAAGTTTCTGACATTTTCACATATGAGTTCCAAATGAAATATAGTAGCACAAGATGAAATGGAATGTTAATAAAGCTTTTTAATGATTTTTTGAAACACTAAGACATTTTCACTACTTTTCAGATAGTGAAAATGCATTTGAATGTGTGTGATGTTTCAGACAATTTTCCAAAATGATGGCACCCTAAAGAAAAAGGTTAAAGGTCAGATGTAGAAAACTAATTTTAGAAAATGATTTAAATTCTCATTAAAGGCATATTACTCAGACTCATTAGAGGGTGAAAACAACGCAACAGGAGCATGTTGGAGGCTTGATCTGAACCTATAAAGTCTCTGATTTTGTATGCAAAAAGAATTATTGTGCTACCTATATGGGTTCAGTTTTTATTGGCTCTTAAACAGAGACACGCAAACGGGAGCGCCAGTGCTCCCTTTAGGTCTTAAAGGGTTAAGGGCAAACTGTAATTAAAACTGGTCATGTGGGATTTTGTAAATGTAATAGATCCATTGGAGGCAAGTTGCTGAAGAACCTATGTGTTTTATTTAAGTTAACAAACAAAAAATACAAAACAAAGAAAGACTTGACACAAAACATGGAACTCACCAACTGTGGTTACAGGGACAATACTTGACAAAGAACAAGGCAAACATGAGGGGTTAAATATACATAATACATAACATAACAATGAGACATGACTAAACATGAAACATGAACATGAAACAAAACCAAAAATAGACATAACAGAATCCCCCCTCTATGGGCAGCTCCCAACGCCCAACATAAAACTAAAACTAGAGGGTGTCCAGGAGGGTGGTGGAGCGGAGATGGTCTTGGGGGAGGGATGGTGGGCAGGCCCATGCAGCATGGGCAAACCTGGGCAGTGGAGCATGGGCGGACCGGGGCCGTGAAGCAGTGGTGGACCTATACCTATACCCCCCCCCCCCCCCCCCAAAAAAAATCTCCAGGGGAAACTTGGGCAGACATGATATGAGGGGGCTCTGGTGAGGCGACCATAATGGCTGAAGACTCTAGACATGATGGTCGAGCTGTGGAGAGACTCTGGTGTGGTGGGTACTGTTGGATTGCAGGGCTCCTCGTCCGCAAAACCCACAGTAAATGATGAGCCGCTCAGTAAAAGTGCAAAGTCAATGTACTGAGCCAAATTCCAGTGTGAGGTATTGCCCAGCATTAGATAGGCCAAGTGCTCATTTAATCCACATCGAAACATGTCTTTAAGTATCACATCATTGAATTCAACCTGGCAGGAAAGTTCACAGAACTTCATCAAATAATCCTTCAGGGGACGATTCCCCTGGCGCAACTGCAGTAGAGCAACTGCTGGGTTCGTCTTTGTAGGTCAAGTATTCTGTAAAATTGATCCATTAAGGTGAGCTTGAATAACCCATGTGCACTATTATTTAAGTTAACAAACATAAAATACAAAAAGAAACACTTGAGTTGACTTGACTTGACTTGGTACAAAACATGGAACTCAACAACCATGGTTACAGGGACAATACTTGACAAAGTACAAGGCAAACATGAGGGCTAAAATATACAAGGACTAATGACAAAACAAGGGACACCTGTGCACAATCAAACCAATGACAACATATAGGACACCTGACAAGGGGAGCACATGGCAGGATCACATGAATGGAACATGACAAACAAAGGAAACACATGGCAAAAGGGAGCACATGGCAAACTGGGAACATAACAATGAGACATGACTAAACTTCAAAATAAAACATGAAGCATGAAGCATGAAACATGAACATGAAACAAAACCAAAACTAGGCGTGACAGTAAAATGAAAAACATGAATTCAAGATCATGAATTCAGGATTCCAATCTGAATTCTGACTTGTGATGCAGCCTGAATCATAATCACACTGTGTTCATTCATTGGCCCCAGGAGAACTGGCACCCAACTGAGCCTGGTTTCAGAGCCAAGTCAAGTCTCCGCTGATCTTCCAGAACCCCGCTACATCTCCACTAACCTTCTAGAGTCACGTCACGTCTCTGAACCTGTCCGAGAGTGGAGAGGGTTGCTGTCCAGTGTAGACGATCCACCATTAACTTCAGTATGAGCAGCTGGCATTCCGAAACCCCCGCCAGCCGCTTCGCACTCAAGTTCGCCGGTTGCAACGCACTCAAGTTCGCCGGTTGCTACGCACCCAAGCTCGCCGGTTGCTACGCACTCAAACTCTCTGGATGCTATGGACAAGATGGTCGCTTCGCCAGTGCCCTCGGGCAAGATGGCCGCCCCTCCTGTGTCGGTGAACATAGGGGTCGTTCCTACCATTGAGTCCGCTCCAGAGCCCAAGCGCCTTGCCCTGCCGGCGCCACCCGAGCTCCTTGCCCACGAACCCGCCACGGCCACCGTTGAATTCCCCAAGAACTTTTTTTTGGGGGGGGCATATACCTGAGGGTGGGGAGCTTGTGGGTGGGGACCCTGCACAACCACGGCCATCTACGGCCTCTGAACTGCCTTGGCCACCCATGGACTATAACCCGCTATGGCCATTAATGGACACTGACACTGACATTAATGGCTGCCCAAGTCACCTGACCTGCCGTGGTTGCCCGAGCCACCTGACCTGCCGTGGTTGCCCGAGCCACCTGACACTCCTGACCTGCCGTGGCTGCCCGTGGCACCTGACCCGTCGTGGCTGCCCGTGGCACCTGACCCACCATGGCTGCCCGTGGCATCTGACCCACCGTGGCTGCCCGAGTTCCTGGACCTGCACTGGAGACCCCGGTCCCGTCTGTCAACAGGTCTCCAATGCACCCACCCTCCCTCCCTCTCTGTTCCATTTAAGGCGCGAGGACGCGTCTTCCGAGAGGGGGGCGTTATGTCACGATCACCATCTGTACCTGTCAGTTCCCGGACTACAGTTCCCATAATCCTCCCTGCCAGTCACATGCACTCTCCACACCAATCACCCGTTGCCACATACACCTGGAGCCTATCATCTGGACTATTTAAGACACACTCACACACCACCTCATTGCGAAGTCTTGTTAACTGTAGTTGCAATTCTGAGCGTTATTATCCTGTCTGTCTGCCTGCCTGTTACCGATCCTGTCTGTTACCCGTTTACGATTCCTGCTGCCTGCCTTTGGACTATTGTTATCTGTCCTGTGAACGATATCTGCCTGCCCTTTGGATTATCTGCTCTGTCTTGGACTTACGATTGTTATCTGCCCGCCCTGACCCTTTGCCTGTTCCTCGACTACGATTCTCATCCATGAACATGATTTCTTCCTGAGTCCTATCCCGATTATTCCACCGCCTGTGATGTGAAGACCACATGTCCCAAGATTCCACGCTCAAACTTGCCATCATCAAGCTACGCCTTTGTTTTGAATAGGCCTCTAGCGGACAGAAATCTTACATACTGCACCTTTAATAATACATTTGTATTCCCAACATGCTTATTTGAAGTGCATTAAAAATATATTGAATTGCATTTTAATATATTTCTAAAAAATATAGAAGTACTTTTTTAAGAAATATGCTAAACACAGTCATACTTTTAATATATTTCAAAGAAGTATACTAGAAGTTCTTTGGTAATGAATATGCTTAATTACACTTTTAAGAAATATGCTAAACAAGCATACTTTTAATATGTTTCTAAAAAGTATACTAGAAGTACTAAATATATAATAAATATATGCTTAGTTGCACTTTTAAAAAAATATGCAAAACATAAAAACACTTAGTGAAGTTAAATTTTTTTTTTAAATAAGAGATTACTCAATTTGACATACTGATCATTTTGTAATTAAAAACAATATTTTTATTTAATAAAAAAGAAGAGTTTTTTCATGTCCCTTAAATGGTTGTCCACCCTGTCATATTGGGGAATCTGTCCCTTTAAGAAAAGGCCATCCCCTTTACTGATATCAGGACAAAGGCTGAAGTGAGTTGGTGACTTTCCAATTGGCCACTTAGACTCGATAGGGTGGACATACATATGACAGGGTGGACATAGCATTAATTTGTAGTTAATATTGCAATTTATAGAAATGTCAAATTATAATTTATAGAAACATCTGTTGTAGATAATATTTTGTAATTTATAAATGATTTATTGTTTATGTTTTGTTATTGTTTGTGAATGTGTTTCTAGATTTCTTTTCAGAAGTGTGTTTCTCTCTGTTCATGATATGGTGTTTACATGAGGTTTTTAGTTAAAGCTGCAGTCCGTAAGTTTTTCCTCTTTGTAGCCATCTCTGTTTGAACCCTGAAATTGCAGTTATTTGTGGAATTATCATCTTTACATGGGTTGTGCATCGGCACAGCTCCTCAGTGAGGAAGAATCTAATGTTTTGTGGTGTATATGTGGGTTGTCTATCAACGCACCAGTTGTCAACGATGATCGTCGTTTTGAACTTGCTGGATTACAAACCAGCATCAAAATGACAAGTTTAATTACATTCCAGCTGCTGTAAGAAGAGGCTACACACAATCTACCACCTGCTGCATCCACACACACGCGATATAGCCTGCTAGCCAGAACTCTTGTATGTATACAGACGTGAAGTAATGACGCAATGACGAACGGTGGAAGCTCGAATTTCCTGTATAAACCTACCAGTAGCACTCAAATTATAAATCATTATTACAAGCTTATCGTTGTGAATCGGACTAAAGTAAGGAGATTGTTTTGAACACTGGCTGGTTATGTACTTGCTCAAAAATTGATTTTGGATAATTCTTAACCAAACAAAGTTACGGACTGCAGCTTTATGATGTATTGAATCAATATGAATTAAATAAAACTAAACTAAACTAAACTAAACTAAAATGAATAAGCGGCGGAGGGTTGAATAAATAGAAGTTGAATAAATGTTTCATTGTCATATTTTGTCATGCTTTTGTGTGTTCTGCTTTATGTGTCCACCCCGTCATGTGCTGGTCCACCCTGTCATCTTGATATTTTAAAATAATATTTTAAATAATAATTCAATCATACCTATATAATCCAGTGTGTTCAATAGCTAGGTGTGGGGGCAATAACATGCAAACAAAAAACTGCATCCAAATATCACAGTTTTCTCAAAATTAGAAAGAATACATTGTATTATACAAATTGTATGAGTTTCTTTAAAAACACATAATTTGCATAAAATCTTTTATGTATTTATAATTTGAAAGCAAACAAATAACCCTGTTTAGGAAAGGGACATCATACCTTTCAGAAAATATAATTAATATTGCAATGAAAACGTATTTAACGGTAATATATATGTCCATGACAGGGTGGACATATATGTTATAGTCTATGCTCTGAAAATGGCCCATAATTATCCAAAAATATGTGTGGCAGCTCAGCCATATATTTTTTTACAGTACTTAAGTGTCTACTATTTATGACAAGACATAAAGCAAATGGGAAATTAAAACCAAAATTTTTGAGTATTGTGAGGGTTGAAAGGCACTCTATGGTGATATTATTACAACAACTATAAAACATTGTCCAATGCATTGGCAGAAAAAAATAATTAGTCATTATACAACATTACATTTAACATTCCTTTTACTTGCAAATTTAAGTTGTGTATTTATTTCTGATTTCCTTAACAATTTGGCTTTATTCATCAATGAGGTAAGTGATCTTTGAAAAATCATGTTATGAACATATAATTACTTTGTTTGAGCTGACCAGCCAACTATAGTAGTGTTCATTGATTTGTTTATATTTGCTCAAGCTTGACACCTTTGCCTTTCTGTTTATTTTCTAATATACATTTCTAATTACAGATAAGTACAAATATTAAATTGTAAAAAGGGATGCTTATAAGAAAGGTTTTCGATTTTATTACCAACCAAGTACATTGTACTCGGCGTACTGTCATTCTTAAAAGGAAAACCAATCATTAATCATCATTTACCTGCCTTTTTTGTTGTTGTTTTTCAGATCAGCTGCTATAAAAGACAAACTGAAATCCGAGTGCAGAGGCAAGCGAAGAAGAGTATGTTTTAATGCCATATCACCTTTGTTATAGAGATTTTTGAATTGGGCCTAATAGAGGGTGATTCAGTCAATCTTGGAAGGAAAATGCTAGCAACATGTCCATTCCAGGTGTCTAATTTGTACTTCCTTTGAGTCATTCATGTAAAAATCTGTTTCAAAAAATCTCAATTTTTTAATTGTTTCTGTTTTTTGGTAAAGCTGTCTTGTCTTGTACTTGTCCTAGTTGTCCTGGCATACAATATTTTGCACAACTTCTAATTTCTTTAAATCTTTGCAACAGAGATGTAGAGAGTGCATGTTAGCATTACCACAATAGACACATTCATGGGAAATACCATAGGTTAAAATAAACCACAATTATCAATATACAACATACCCTGTAATACTCACAGGTTGTTTTATTGCTTCAAATATCACTATCAGTGACTTTGTGATTGAACTCTGCTCACTGTAAGCGTAAAAATCAACAGACTCTACTGCATAAGAGACAAACTCATTTAATTGTCTTTCAAAGTTTTATTTCTTGCAAGAAAGGTCAAACAGTCATACAGAGACACAAGTAGCTGCAGAGTGTAAGACAAAGATTACAGTTTTTCAGTCCCTCTTATACTCTCTAATCTCCAAGGCTGAAACTCTATTCTCTTCCCATATTAGGCACATAACCAGGAAAAACCTCTGCCACCTGTCACGTGACAATCATAACCCTCTTACACTGCAAAACTTATACATTTGTTTCATACAAACATGGTCTTTTGCTCAGGCTTGACCACGAGCCAAAAATAAGCCCCCAAAAGTAGCTGTTCTACGTGACTGAAAAGCTGTACACACACACTTGTAAGAGAAGACAGCTTAGACTTCTCCTGAGAGAAAACTTGTAATCATCAGCACATACACTTCTAAGAGAAGACTTGTAATCATCGGCATATAAGGATAATTACCATAAATTTTAAAATTTCCACAACAATTCCTCCTCTTTATCATTTACTGATAACTAATCACTACTTCTACTACATTTACTATCACATTCTTATGGGTTAACCACTAATTATTCATATTCAATCTTAAAACATCCTATGCAGCAAATTTAAGTTCTTACATCACATTTATGCTCTAAATCTCTGATCTTCATACAAACAACAATTTGAGGTACACCGCCCAATCATAAAACTAAAGATCTCGTCCTTCATTTTAAAGACATATAGCATGTACCATCTTAGTTGTATAGCATCTTTTCACAACAGATCTATTTTGTAGCCCACGATGTGTCATTGTCCAACCTCAGTGGTGATTTGGAATTCCTTGAGCTGATTTCACCTGTACACAAACCTTAGACAGGATAGAAAACATTTCTTTACACATTTCAACATGTCATGTTCACACAGTTCGGTTGATGCCACTTGTTGTTTAGCCCCTTCCATTCCAGAGGTTAATGACATATACACACACTCTGAGGACAGAATATTTCCCTAAACTACCACATACAAAACATAGTTCAGTCACTCTAACAATTACTCACATTAGGCATACATGACTATGAACTGCTCATTTTCAAAGTTTGCTTTTGGTGTTAAATCTAAAAAACATATTTAAACTTCCATTTTTTTCCCCTGTAGTTCTTTACTTAGTTTTTACTGATATCTTATCCACTCTCAAAGCATGTCTGTTCATTATAATTCTTTTTTATAAAAGTCAGCTGGGTTGTTTTGGTTCTAATCTCATTGCTTTGTTTTGTTTAAGCTTTAGCAGGCTGATAACAGACAGACAGAGTATCCTTGCCTCTACCCCAGCACTCTCTCTCTCTTTCTGCACAAATAATCTTTTCAACAGCCTCACAAGACTGTAACTTAGACTAGGAACATTTTTAAAGTTATCTTTAGTTTTAATGCTGAATTCACTTAACTTTCTCTTGAATCATCAAAATCGGCCTTCGTCTTTAGCCACCACCATGCCTTGGAATTATCCTCTGCCATGTCTAATGACCTGCAGGAGTGGAAACTATGATAGAGACATATTAGTTCAATATCAACACATTTTACGGATTCAGGGATTCATTGTAATGCTGAATCCTAAACTTCTATACAGTTCTTGTCAATAGGGCAACCGACATCATGTCAATAAATTTTGCTATGGTCTCCCCAGAAATTACGGACAATCACCTCATGGTCTCAGTCGGCTCTTAAAAGCTCATTCCCATCAGCTCTATATCAATAATCTTTTTCCTTAGTGTCTTGTCCTCTGGCATAGTTGCTTGTCACAATGAAAAACAAGCCATCTTAGGAATGCGGTTTCTGGTGAGTGGTATGGAGGAACATTTTTGGGTCAGACTGCTGTACTTCTCACAGGTCACCCCCGCTTTATGATGCTGCTGGCCTCACAGATATCCGCTCCACTCTCATACCCAACTCACATTAAACACCTCCCTTCAGGGTAGATGCCCAGTGGCGGCGTGACCCCCTGCCTTAAGTTGTCCCCTGCCTGGCCAAAGAGGATCTTACCCGTCATTGAGAAATCACCTCGTGCACACTGGTAACCACTCTTTCCCATCATGAAATCTCTGACAGTTTTCTTCAAAAGAATCAGGTGTTTTCTGGAGCTTAGAGAAGTTGCATTCAAGAGCCACCAGAGCCATTGGACTGCCTAATAGTGTTAAAACATGGAGACAGGTTAATTACAGCAGTATTTAATCACTAAAATCATTAGACATTCTCTCAGCAGCAATATATCAGTGCTGAGATTATACTCAGTGAATTTAGTTCTCACAACTGCCCATTCAGTGTAGTGTTCTGCTACAATTGTAACCGGAGCCATCGGCCCTGCACATAGTGGTGCAAAGATCAGACAAAAAGTTACTGGTCATAGAAGAAATTCATCAAAATAGTCACTTCTATCAATCAAGGTCTGTATTACTATTTTAAAGACCTCTTTATACTCATTAAGTTTTCCTTTAACAAATTTAACCACTAATTGCCCTCTTCATGGCAATCATTTCTTTTAACATCTCTGTGTCCATGATTTTCAACTGAAACACTGTGCTTCACTATAAATAGCTTGTTATCACTTATGACACAGGCTCAGATAGCAGCTTTTAGCTGACATTGAATGAGAGAGACTCTTAGGCATTCAGGACTGGTACACTGCCGTTTTATAACTTTTAACATCAAACTTTATCTTTTGACCCTAGCCCAGCTTAAGACTTTGCCAGAAAGAAAGATTTCAAATAAACAACTCTGTTTATATTTGTCTTTTACTAACACATTTAGAAATTATACATTTCCAATCAGGTCGAGTCTCTGTTACAACTGGCAGTCTCATTTTTGCCATTTAAACCCCCTTCATTTTGACCATCAAAAACCAAACATTTAGAACTTAGAGGTCCTAAATCATTTACACTGTGGTAGTGATGCGCTCATCACATAAAAACATACTTGAGACTGTTTAAATATTTTTCCATAAAATGAAACATTCTTTCAGAATTTCCATTTTCATAACATAAATTTTTGCCGCTATATCCCGCTATCAAATAGTTAGTCTGCAGATGCAAAACATATTATCAATATGGTTTCTACTGTTTTGCAGAACCATGATGTTATTTTACCCATTTTTCAACTACTAGGTTGCACTGACAGCCTTATAGCTGCTCTCTCCTTCAACCATTATTATATAAATTGTAGTTCTCTAGACATCTAATGTCATGCATCCATTTATCATCATATTCTGCAAGCTTGCTCTGGGATTTCCCCATATTGGTTCTCCCGACTCTTGTGGATTTACTTTTCGATGTGCACTTAATAATCTGTTGGACGTCTCCTACAGATCCGACCTTTAACCCAAAGCTGGACAGGTTGAGCCTCAATGTTCCCGATCTTTTTAACCCAAAACCGGAGGGGCTGAGCCTTAATGCTCCAGCTTAAGACGTTTAAGCTGTGTCACTCTTTCACAAATTTGTTCCCTGCAGTACCCTGACTGCAGCTGGGCTCAATCCCAAAATTTGCTTCAGCGCGTGACCCAGCTTAGATTTCTCAGAAACCTCCCTCTATGGAAACGTCTGTACTGTCTCAACGTGATACAGTTTCCGGGAACGTCTTGATCGCGCTGCTTCTCAGTGTTGTCTAAATTATGTCATACAGCCTGAGTTCCCTGACTCACAAATTTATTCCTGCAGCACCCTCACTGCAGCTGGGCTCAATCACAAAATTTGCTTCAGCTTGTATGACGCAACTCAAATTTCCCCTGCTTCTGCATGTGTGATCTCAGTTCCCTTTAGAAACCCCTTGACCACGACCACAGAGCCAGCCAGAGCCACCAATATGGTTTGTCCCGTTTCCTAATTTTTTACTCAATTTTTCCAAGTCACAAATCTTCAATTTTTTCCCTCTATGAATCTGATTTTGAACTGTCTGCCTTGTCTGTGCTCCCAAATGTGCAAAATTATGACCTGTCTGTCCTGCTAGTTTCTGTCAATGCTTGTGATCCTGAACTGCCTATCTGCCTAGTCCCCATTCAGGAATCAGGAATTTTGAATTGTCTGCCTATCCAGTCACACTCGAGGAGATTGAACTCGTTGCGCTTCCTGTCTCGGACCTTGGGGCCGTGAATGCATTGTCTGTGTTTTGGGTCTCAGTTTTTCCTAGGTCTCAGTTTTTGCCCTGGGTCCTTGATACGTCTGCTCAGTCATGGTGGTCTTCTGTCCTGCTTTGGTGGCCCGTCTGCACTGCTGTGGTGGTCATCTGCCCCACTGTGGGGGTCTTCAAGCCTGTCTACTCAGCTGTGGTGGTCGTCTGCTCCATCATGGGGGTCTTCAAGCCCGTCTGCACTGCTGTGCTGGTCATCTGCTCCACTGTGGGGGTCTTCAAGCCTGTCCACTCAGCTGTGGTGGTCGTCTGTTCCACCATGGGGGTCTTCAAACCTGTCTGCCTGGCCACCTGCTCAGCCCGCTCCACTCTGGCCATCTGCCCTGCCTCAGTCTCCCGACAGGTTTGTCCCGTTTCCTAATTTTTTACTCAATTTTTCCAAGTCACAAATCTTCAATTTTTTCCCGTTTCCTAATCTTCCAGATTTTAACAAATTTTACTCTTAATCACAAAATTTCAACTTCAATTCCCCATAGAAATTTATAATTTATCTCTTACCAGAGAGTCGTGATGCCACCTGGGTTCTTTTACTGATTCCAGTGGTGTCCCCTTCTGGACCCTGGCGGTCGGCCCCTCATCCCTCAATCTATTCGGGGTAGGGCTGTGACTACTAAGTCCAGGATGATCAGTCACCGTCTGCTCTCGGGTCCAAAAGGCACATCCAAGGAATCCCACCCTTCTGACACCAATTGTTGTGGCAAAAAATCAACAGACTCTTACTGCATAAGAGACAAACTCATTCAATTGTCTTTCAAAGTTTTATTTCTTGCAAGAAAAGTCAAACAGTCATACAGAGACACAAGTAGCTGCAGAGTGTAAGACAAAGATTACAGTTTTTCAGTCCCTCTTATACTCTCTAATCTCCAAGGTTGAAACTCTATTCTCTTCCCATATTAGGCACATAATCAGGAAAAACCTCTGCCACCTGTCACGTGACAATCATAACCCTCTTACACTGCAAAACTTATACATTTGTTTCATACGCTCCTTGCATGGTGGTGGCGTCCAGCGATCCACTCTCAGCCTGTTGTGTCGTGGTCGAAGAGACAATTATTGAATCCTCCCTGTTTCCTGATGTTACTGCTGTAGAACCTCCAGAGGTGTCAGTGGTTTCCACTTTTTAGCCCTCTACCTGTCCTGTCACGGCTATGGAGGCTGTCTGTGTACTCTCTTGTCCTGTCATGGCTATAGAGGCTGTCTGTGAACTTTCATCCTGTCTTGAATCAGCCACAGAGGCCATTTGTGAACTCTTGTCTTGTCTCGACTCAGCCACAGAGGCTGTCTGTGAACTCTCGTCTAGTTCTGAATCGGCCACAGAGGCCGTCTGTAAACCGTTGTCCTGTCTCGACCCAGCTGCAGAGGCTGTCTGTGAACTTTCATTCTGTCCTGAACTGGCCACGGAGGCCAACTATGAACTGTTGTCTTGTCCAAGAGCAGACATGAAGACTATTTCTGAACCCTTGTTGTCCTGTCCTTAATCGGCCTCAGAGGCCGTTTACGAACTTTTATCCTGTCTTGACCCTGCCACAGAGGCCATCTATGAACTACCATCCTGTTCTGAACCAAACAAGCAGGTCGTCGATGAACTCTTTTACAGTCCTGAATAGGCCAAGGAGGCCATCTATGAACTCTTGCCCAGTCCTGAACTGACCACAGAGGTCATAAATGAACCTTTTCCCTGCCCTGTTAACCCGGTCACATCACAAGAAACCATACATGAACTTTCTGTTGGCTCCAGTAGCTGTGTCATGACCAAAGATGCTGCAAATGAATTATCAGACTATCCTGTTTCCATCCATGAGTCTAATTATGAACTGTCTATCCATCCAGTTCTCCCAAATATGTCGGATTTTGAACTGTCTGTCTTACCAGTTTTAGTCAATGTTTTTGGTTTTGAACAGTCTGTTTATTCAGTCTCTTCCAATACACTCAGTTTTGAAATGTCTACCTATTCAATTTCAAATAATGAATCTGTTGAATTGTTTCCATGTACCATCTCAAGCAATGGACCTGAATGCAAATTGTCAGTCTGTCCAGTTTCAACCTGTTTCTGAACTTTCTGCCAGTCCAATTTCCTTCAATGAGCCTGAGTGTGAATTGTCAATTAGTTTAGTTTCAGTCAATGCTTGTGATTCTGAACTGTCTTTACATTCCGTTTCCCTCTATGAATCTGATTTTGAACTGTCTGCCTTGTCTGTGCTCCCAAATGTGCAAAATTATGACCTGTCTGTCCTGCTAGTTTCTGTCAATGCTTGTGATCCTGAACTGCCTATCTGCCTAGTCCCCATTCAGGAATCAGGAATTTTGAATTGTCTGCCTATCCAGTCACACTCGAGGAGATTGAACTCGTTGCGCTTCCTGTCTCGGACCTTGGGGCCGTGAATGCATTGTCTGTGTTTTGGGTCTCAGTTTTTCCTAGGTCTCAGTTTTTGCCCTGGGTCCTTGATACGTCTGCTCAGTCATGGTGGTCTTCTGTCCTGCTTTGGTGGCCCGTCTGCACTGCTGTGGTGGTCATCTGCCCCACTGTGGGGGTCTTCAAGCCTGTCTACTCAGCTGTGGTGGTCGTCTGCTCCATCATGGGGGTCTTCAAGCCCGTCTGCACTGCTGTGCTGGTCATCTGCTCCACTGTGGGGGTCTTCAAGCCTGTCCACTCAGCTGTGGTGGTCGTCTGTTCCACCATGGGGGTCTTCAAACCTGTCTGCCTGGCCACCTGCTCAGCCCGCTCCACTCTGGCCATCTGCCCTGCCTCAGTCTCCCGACATTCTTCTCCATGGACCTGGACCTCCATCCCACCCCCTGGTCTGCCTCCATTCAGACTCCCTCCTGGACTTTTGGTTTTTAGGAGCGCCTGGAAGCCGCTCCTTTGAGGGGGTACTATGCCACGATCCCAGTTCTGTCTTTTGTTTTGTATGGACTCTTGCACCACTCTAACTTTTGCACTCCACCCTGGACTACATTTCCCATAATCCATTGCACTGATTACACACACGGCTGTAGCCAATTACACACCCTACTTAAACCATGGACTTCCTCTCTCTTACTGCTGAGTACTGTTATAATTTATGCTGTTTAGCGTAGCTACTTTACGGAGCCAGTTCCCGGTCCTAGTTGGAGTTCAGTTCTAGTCTAAGTCTAGTCACGTCTTGTTTTTTGACTGCCTGTTTCTGATTATCTGCCTGTCTTGGATTTCTCTCTCTCGCCCTGCCGTTTGGACTCTGTTTGTACCTCCCTTGGACTATTGCCTGTTTTCCCTGGATTATTCTTTAGCCTAGCCCTCCTGGATATTGTTTGCCACTGATCAACTACATTTGTCTCGCCTGGTCTATACCTGTTTACTTGTTGCCAACCCATGCCTGTTATTGACCATGTCTTTAATAAAAGCCTGCATATGGATCCACACGTATCGCTTGTTCACTCCATGACAGGAGTCAAGAAATCTGTAAATATGATTAAAAGATGAATGAGATAAAAGTAGAGGATGTATCATTCTATTGTCTTTTTTAACACGTACATGTTTTACCAACTAAGAAGAACAGCACTCTTTCTAATGTGAGTATAGGGACAATTGGCTTACAGATGTTACAGAGTATTGGGACAATTGGCTTACAGATGTTTCTCAGCTGTGTCCTGTTGTATTAATTGTTCAGACATTAAAAGCAGGGAATGTGTTGTATCCGTTATGTTCATTGTTTCTGCATTCTGAGTCGTTTGGTGAGGACACACACAAGCCAGGATGAAGATGAGGGAGGTGACTTTGAGAGAAAACCAAGCAATTTGGATGCTAAAAAAAGAGGCACTCAATTAGAGCTATGGCTCAAACATTGGGCATAACCAAATCAGCAGTTTGGAATGTTCTGAAAAAGTAAGAAACCACCGGCAAACAACAATGACCAGCAGAGGTCAGCAGAGAAAATCAACAGCATTTAATGAGACACATCATAAAATCTGCATACAATCTCATCTGTAAAGCATGGTGGATGTAGTGTCATGGCATAGGCATGCATGGTTGCCTTTATTGATGACTTAATGTATGATGGCAGCAGCAGAATGAATTTGGAAGTGTACAAAACCATATTGGCTACCAAGTAAATGCCACCAGACTCATAAGGAAGTGCCTGATATTGCAACAGGACAATGACCCAAAACACACCCAAAACACTCAATCAAGGAATTTATCAGGGGAAAGAAATGGAAGGTCTTAGATTGGCCAAGTCAATCTCCAGATTTAAATCCTATTGCACATGCATTTCAAGAGGAGACTAAAGGCAGAAACTCCCCAAAACAAGCAACAATTGAAAATGGCTGTATTAAAGGCTTGGAAAAGCATTTCAAAAGATGATACTAAGAGTTTGGTAATGTCTATGGGTCACAGATTCGCTCCTGTGATTGCATGCAAGGGATCTGCAGCTAAATACTAGCTTTTAAACTTATACATTTGCTTTAAGTTAAATTGTCCCAATACTTGAAACTCACATTAGATAGAGAGATGACACTCTAAAAGTGCTGTTGTTCTTAGTTGGTAAAACATTTATATGTTGAAACAGCTAATGATAAAATAGTACTTTCTGTAGTTTTGTCTCATATTCATCTTTTAAACATATTTCCTACTTTATAAAGGCTGTTTGAAAATGAGCAAAATTGGGTTTTGAGTCATTCCATTTAGTTTGATAAACATAAAATTTCCCTAATAACAAAAACAAATCGATAATATATATTTTTCTGAAAAGTAATATTCATCTGAATGAAGTAAAACAGATGATAAATTTAAGACATGGTTGCAGTTCATTATAACAATTAGAAACAGACATCTCATACCTAAACAAAGATGAACAGGCACATTAAAAAAAATAAATGAACAACAGACTCTCTTTCACAATTCAAAAAGAGCAATTGTAATCAATATCCAGATGAAAACGCTCTGTGTCTTTCACAGGATATATTCTGTGAGCAATTTTAAATGACACTTCTTTGGTTTTATTTGTTACACAATACCAACTAAAGGTCTTTGCACATTAGAAATTTTCGAATGCGTCATCCGAAAAATTTGTCATGCACAGGAACCTTTCACAGAGTCCGATGCGTATTAATTAATCCATTGTGAAAAAATTCGCAAAACAATAAAAAATTGAGTCTTCAAGCAGTGAGGATGATTTTGTTGGCTTCTTTCTTCTTAAAATGACAAAAAGAAAGAAGAAATATTGGGTCCATCCAATCCTAAAACTGTGTAGAGGAAGGAGTTCCAACCTCCTTATCAAGGAGCTGCGGGATCATTCTGAGCAATTCAAAGTTTACTTCAGGATGTCACTAGCTCAGTTTGATGCTTTGTTAGCGATACTGGAGCCACAATATTACTTCTTCTTCTTTCTTGTTTTACGGTGGTTGGCATCCAGCTTATTGGTGCATTACCACCACCTTCTGCTCCGGAGTGTGGATCAGATAATAGGTTTACAATCTACTTTCTTTACCCTTCCCCGCTCATTTTTACCTCCATACACACACATTCACATGCACATGCACAAAAAAAAAAAAAAAAAAAAATCCCACCTCTTTAAACTATATTTAATTCTCTAGAATAACTAGCCCTGTATTTCTATACACTACTAATAGTCTATTATAATTCCTCCCTCAAATTCTACTAATTTTACTTAAAATTCTACTGAATACCTTTGATTCTCTTTAAAAAGTCAGATTATTCCTCATCATCTCTCTTTGAGCTTCATATCTCCCACAAGTCATGATTATATGCTCTACTGATTCCTCTACTTGACATCCATCATACAATCCTGTCTGGTGTTTTCCTATCATCTTAAGGGTTTTATTTAGTGTACAATGTCCCAACCTTAACCCTTCAAAAAATACTGCAGCTACACTCTCTTTATTTGCTTGCGCTTTCCTTATTTCAGTCTCTAATCTTGTCTCATGTCTGTAACCGAATCCACTGTATTCCTTCCCTTCCTAAAACCACTCTGACAGCTTGTCAGTACCTCTTTTTTAAGTTCAAATGACAATCTATCTGTTATCATTTTTTCCATTCTTTTACACAAGTTAGACGTAAGAGCTATTGGCCTCTAACTCATGGGATTGGTTGGATTTTTGCGAGCCACATATTAAAAAAAAGACCACCAATATTTATTCTGCATTTTGTTTGTCATACAGTGCTTTGGCTGAATCCCAAATGGCACCCTAAACACTCGCGAGTAGCGTCCCAAAAGACTGCGTACTTCAAAGTGCCTTAAGTGGTGGGGCCTTTGAAGTGTAGGATGGTCGAACCGAGGGGCAGGATTGCCAGGTCTGCACTACAAAACCATCCCAAAAGTAGCATAATCATATAGCACAAGTGTAAATGTATGCCCAGATGTGGCAACAATGAGCCAAGCGTCATTACATGGCCTAGCAGCTGTGTGACAGCTAACAGAGAATGTTTGTGAGGGGATTTTAAAAAGACAAATGGATGCAGAAAAGTTTTTTTTATTTTTTTTTATTTGCTTTTTATGACTTTTCATTGGATTTTTACATGTTTCAGTGTCGGCGACAACAGGACACTGGACCATATAACCAGATAAAATATGTATGGTTAACTGTCTAATGTTACTTTTATATCGTTAGCAACTATTAGTTAAACTTGATTATTTCTTATGTTATATGTAACGTTAACTGTGACAATATATTTTCACATTTACTGTGTATTTAAGTCTAAATTTAAAGTACTTTAGATTCTTATTCGACTCCACTCCATCTCAGAGGCAAATACTGTATTTTTTTTTTTTTTTTAGGAAAAACTGACATTTTGGATATCATGGATATTACAGTTTGATTTAGATATTACATATTGGTTAAAAATATGAACACTACATAATAGAAACACTAAAAATGTTGTAAAATGTTTCACTGAGAAAAACATCTGCCTTGGTGACATCATGGAGGACCCAAGAGGATAAGCACGAGGAGGATGTGGCAGAGGATGAGAGGGAGCATGGTTTGGAGACAGTCAGTGGTGCTCCTTGGCGTGACCAGCTGTCTGCACAGGTGTCTGCCCTGGAGGAGGTACCTGCTGACCACGACTATTTGTAACAGGCAAGTAAGACAATTGTAAAGCAAAAAATTGAATAGGCTATAGAACGGTTTTGCATGTTGAAATATTTTATGGCTTGATTTGAGTGTGTGAGTAATTTCATTTATTCTTCCCTCTTTCTGAAAACATCTCAGCGACATGACAGCTGTTATTGTGTTAGCCCTAAAAACCTGTTGTCTATTGTGGAGCCCGTCCAGGTCCAGCAGCTCCACCGGGGTCTCCCTGCTCAGGGATTACTTTTTTACAATTTGTTTTACAAGTTGTAAAATTACAATTTGTTTTAATGTAAAACAAATGATTTACATGATCAAAAAAAAAAAAAGAAAAAAAAAAGCTGCATTAAAAAAAATAAACAATGCACAGAACAATTACTTCTTTTATTTACATGCGAACATATATAACAAAAAATACAAAATGTACAAAAATTTCCCAGGCTAATTTACAAATAAATTACATAGGAAAAATAAATAGAGTATACAACTTATTTCATTTTTAACTTCATCACAAAAATAAACAACAGAAATTAGGTTGTTTCATTGACAAAGTGATATTAATGTACCCATTTTTTCCACTGTTTTCTCTTCTTGAGAGAATGGTTAATACATTTATCTGTTAACCATTCTCTCAAGAAGAGAAAACATTCTCTCCATTCTCTTCCTCCTGTGCTCTTCACTCTTCTGTCTCTCTCTTGAATTTTATGTCCTCCCTCATTAGCTTCACCAGCTCATCCTCACAGCCTCTTTTTTCTTGTTTTTCTTTCCTGGTGTTGGTGCTGGCACTGGCTCCTCCTCATCTTGGTCACCCACTGCTGAATGCCATGTTCTTTGAATATAAATTTTGTTGTCACCTGCGCAATTAATTCTGGGATAGCTGCGAAGGGTCTATCTGTTGATCCCTTCAGCTCAATCCCAAATGGCACCCTAAACCCTCACGGTCTTCGTCTGAGTCCGCGCTTTCATGACGTAATGCCGCTTTGACTGCTGGGTAAAGTCCTCTGCGTAGCTCAGCTGAAGTGAGCATCGAGGGCACATAGCAGCCGCAAAGGAGGCGCTCGCAAGCACCCTTCTGAACCCTAAAATGACCAAGATGGCATCGGGAAGGATGGACGTGTAATTTGTAGTTCTGGCGGTTGTGGTAATAACGTGATTAATCAAAGTTTATTTTAATTCTTCTCATATACTTTATAGTCTTCTATGTGAAAATTTTGCCTTGATTTGTATCGACTTTTCCTAAATGGGAAGAAAGAGACGTGGTTTTTCGAAAGCTATGGATGTTAAGATTGGCGCCAAAGTTGAACTAGCCTTTGACGCTTGCCTGAGCAACAGGTTTGCTGTGCTTGCTGACCCTCCTGCGTTAGGTGATATGAAACACGATTTCAATCTTTGTTTAGCGACGTCTTTTCCAGCAACTCCTGCAAAAAGTCCTCCCTCTAAAAAATCTAAAAAGAAGTCTGAAACAAGGGAAACATGCAAGATATTGCCGACATTTTGAGTGCCATTCAAGCACTGTCTGCAAAACAAGATGCTACTTTCCAGGTCAAATGCTGGTCCTATGCTGGTCCAATGCTGGTCCATGCTGGTCAAGCATAAGGACAAGCATAGGACAAGCATGGACCAGCATAGTACCAGCACTTGACCAGCATAAACCAGTTTAAAACAGCATACCAGCTTCAAAACCAACCTTAACCAGCATATGCTGTTTTTTTCAACAGGGAAGGATGTCAGATCACAGATTGAGCAGCTTGAACGGTACAGACGGCGTTGGTGTTTAAAGGTGCACGGGGTTCCTGAAACCAAGAATGAGGATCTACACTCGATTGTTAAGAACATTCTCGAACATGTGGCACCTGACATCTGAGGCAAGCTCAACGACGCACTTGACATGATGCACCAGGTCGGGAGACAGAACCAGGATGGCGCTCATCGAAGAATCATCAGAATCATAAGATTTTCTACGTGATCACTCCATGACTTTGTCTGGAAGCCTGCGAAGAACAACGCATACCTGAAAGAGTCTTGTCTACGCATTTCAGAAGCATTGATTCCTGCAGATGCTTCTGCGTGTGCAAAGCTATGGCCAATTGTTAAAAAGGCAAGAGAGGAGGGTAAGAATGCATCCTTCTTAGGGCCTTTTGCACTCATTGATGGTCAGAAAATCGAGGCCTAATAAACTGAAGTTATGATAACTGTGTTCACGAGGCTTTAAGGAAATTATTTTTTCGAAATCCCTTGTTCTAATTAATGCACTTTAATGTTCCTTTGGTGTCATGCAGAAGACATAACTCATTGATCACCTTCTACCCTGTTCAGGAAGGAAGAGAAGTCAACTTCTTTAGCTAAAGCAGGTTTTTGTTGCGTTGACCAGCCGTTTAGCTGGTTTTTGTTGCACTGCATTTAGCGTTATTTGTTGTTAAGCATCTTTTTGTGTTTTCTTCTTTTAGTTTAGCCTTAATGTTAGAGGTTTAAGAGATCATACGAAAAGGAAAGCCTTTATTTTTGTATCGTAAACATAGTAACTCAGATTTTATTTTTGTTCAAGAAAGTCATTCATGTGAATCAGACGCCAATTTTTGGAAAACTCAGTGGGGAAACTCAATCTCAATAAATTTAAGGAAGACATTTTAGAATGTTCTTCATCTGATGAAGGTAGATGGATCATTTTAGTATGTAAGACTGAAAATGTGTTTTTTATTATATGTAATGTTTATGGGCACAACTCACGGAACACCAATGTATCTATGTTCATTTGGGAACCAAGTTTTCTAATATATAAAGCCACTTTATTAATGCTTATTTGATTATAGCTGGAGATTTTAATGAAACTCCGGATGATGTACTAGATAGATTCCCTTCAAGAACTACTTCTAATTCACATGATAACATTATTTCATGGTTGTGTGAAAATCTTTCGCTCGTAGATGCTTGCCGTTTCTTTAACAGTGGTTGTGGCTTTACTTGGTCCAACAAATCTGGGTCGCTTAAGGCTAGAATTGATCTTTATTTTGAAAGATGTAATTTCTGTTAATCATTGGTTTACCCCTTTTACTAATCACATGTTAATTTCTTTGGACCTTGGACAAAATAGTAAGCCATGTAGTACAAGAGGTTATTGGAAATTCAACAATTGTCTTTTAGAAGATGTCCCTTTCAATGATTATGTGACCTATCTGGTTAAAACTATGTTTAGTAATATTGAAGGTGACTTTTGCTCTAGTTGGGAGTTCTTCAAATTTAAAGTTAGAAACTTTGCTGTTAATAGAAATAAACAAATTAAATGAAAAAAAAAAACAATAAAGAATTAGAAATTATTAATAGATTAGGTTTGTTAATGCAAAAGAATAACCCCAGTAAAGAAGACACGATAGAATATAATGTTTGTCAAATGGAAATTGAAAATATGTACACAGAGATCGTTAAAGGTGCTTTCATAGGTTCTAGAGAAAAATGGATCAAGAAGGGTGAAAGAAACACTAATTACTTTTTTTGCTCTAGAGAAAAGAAATTGTTAAAAAGCATTTCTTTTTGCTCTCAACATTAATGGTGATTTATACACAGATCCAGGAATGGATTATACTTATACTTCTCAATTTTCTCAAGGAAAATGTGATGCTTTTCTTTTGAGTATTCGTGATAAAATTTCAGGTATTGATGAGGAGTTTTTTTTTAAGTTACTATGTGATTCTGACATTTCTATCTCTGAATTGGAAGATGCACTGAAATCTATGAGGAAGGGAAAATCTCCAGGTACTGATGGCTTGTCTGTTCAAATTTTATTTACATTTTTGGGACCTTTTAAAGCAACCTTTATTCTGTTTGTTTAAATAATGTATTCAAAAAGGAGAGATGACACCTACAATTAAGCAGAGACTTATTTCTTTGATCCCTAAATTGGATAAAGATCCAGTTGATTACAAGTTACTTGCTTTAATATTCGCAACTCGTATAAAATCTGGTCTTAACACTATAATTGGCGAAACACAAAATGGATTTATTGCAAACAGACACATTAGCTCCAATATAAGATTAGTACTCGACCCTATTGATTATTCAGAGAAAGTTAATTCAGATGCTATTATAATGTTTTTGGATTTTTATAAAACATTTGATTCTTTAAAGCATCAGGTTTTGTTTAAATGTCTTAATGTTTTTGGTTTTGAAAATAAATTTATTAACATGGTAAGAATGCTTTATAATGATATTAATTTGTCAGTTTTGGTTAGCTTGCAAACTACTAAACGCTTTAATTGTGATAGAGGAGTGCATCAAGGTTGCCCTATTTCCCCGTTTCTATTTCTTTTAGCCATCAAATAGTTTTTTACAAAATCCCATTTTGAAAGGTATTTCTATATTTGGTAAAGAGTTTAAAATATCTCAAGTTGCCGATGATACTACTTTATTTCTTAAAGCCAAATTCCTTTAAGTATTAACATTATTAAAGTTAAAGACTGTATCAAGTACCTGGGGATTTTCCTTACTAAAGATAGATTGACTCGTCAACAACTCAATTTTTTATCTAAAATAACAAAAACTAGAACAATCTTTAATTCTTGGCTTCAACGAGATCTATCCATCTATGAGAGAGTTTTTATATCTAAAACAGAGGGGTTGTCCCGTTGTGTTTATCCGTCTTTATCTTTATTTGTTGTTAGTGATAAAATTGCTGATGATACAAATAAAATATTATTAAACTTTATTTGGAAGAGTAAATCCCACAAAATTAGGAAGTCTGTTTTGTCTAACAGACATTTTGAGGGTGGCCTGGAAGTTTTGGACTTCAAAGAATTATTTAACTCATTTAGAATTAGAATGTGTCTGTAGTAATGATTCAATTTGGTATTATATCCCCAATATCATATTTCGTAGATTAGGTGGCCTAGATTTTCTTTTAAAAAGCAATTTCTTCCCTTCTAAATTACCGATTTCTCTCTCTAAATTTTATCAACAAGTTTTACTTGTTTAGAAACTGTGTTACGTGCACAACTTTTCTCACCACAAAGAAATTCTTTGCAATAATTTGAATATTTTAATTTGTGGAAAAACCCTTTTTTTTGACAAGTGGTATGACAGAGGCATTGTTTTTGTTTTGGATTTAATTAAAAATGATGGTACTATACTGGAAAATGAAAAATTTATGACTTTGTATAATCTTCCTCTGCCAGCTAGAACTTTCAATTCTGTCATCAAAGCTTTGTCTCCAAGTTATGTGCATTTATTTAAAACATACCTTTGCTTAAATGAGAGAAAAACAAGTAGATGTATAAAGCAAGTTGTTACATATGTCCTGGGTCCATGTTGTATTTTCTTCATATGGACTTGTTTCTGGCTTGTTTTTCCATGTATTTCCGTCTGTTCCTTGTTCTGCCTAGCCTGTGTTTTTGACCCTGGACTGATTCCTTGTTGATGATCGTTTGCTGCCTGCCTTGACCATTGCCTGTGTTCTGATTACTCTTTTGCCTTGCCCTCTTGTATCTGTTTGCTGGTTTTTGACCCCTTTGCCTGTACGACTACGCTCTTTCTGTAAATAAAGCCTGCATGTGGATCACCAACTCCATTGTCACGCTCCCTACGTTATACAAGTGTTACATTATTCAGTGTATATATCTCCTAGATGTAAATTTTTTGACAAAATTCATTGTAAGAAAGCATGGTTACTCCCTGAAAAATTTTGCATTTCCAATAAAATAAGAGAGGTACACTTTAAGATTTTACATAATGTCTACCCTACAAACTCCCAAATTGTTTCTTTCTTTGATCTTTCTAATTTATGAGTATTCTGCAAAGTTGAGGAAGAAACTTTACTTCATTTATTCTACCATTGCAATCATGTTAAATATCTTTGGGAGGACTTAAGTTATTATTTGTCTTCCTTTCTAAAATATGATTTAAAATTTTTATATTTTTCTGGTAGTGACCATGCTGTTGTTACAGTACACAGAGCACGGAGACAGGAAGTTGAGCAAGATGATTTATTAACACAACCAGCAGAGGTAATGGTGAAACAGGTGAGTGAATGAAGGTTGAGTTGTCGATATATTTATGAAGATGAAGATATAGTCTTTGTTATAGTTACAGATACTCGCTGGAGAATGGAGACGCTCACACACGAGGAGTTCACACACAAGGAGACGAGGAGACGCTGGAGAAAGGTAAGTGTTCAGGTAAGGAGTCCTTGAGCGAAGCATATGTAGTACTTGACTCAAACGAGACCGGACAGTGAGTGAGGGTGTGTGAGTGTCTTTTAAGGTGTGTTGATGAGTGAGAAGATGAGGTGCAGGTGTCGGTGATCAGTATTCAGGGGATTGAGTGCGCTGTGATTGGATGGAACCTGCCGTGTCTGTGACAGTACCCCGCCCTCCACGGCCCGCTCCTGAGGGCCGCGGACCCCGACGTCGTGGTGGTCGTCCTCGTCCACGGGGAGCCGGTCTGTCAGGGTGGTCATTGTGGAAAGTGTGAAGAAGACTGGGATCGAGGATGTCGTCACGGCGAATCCAAGAACGCTCTTCAGGAGCGTAGCCTTCCCAGTCTACCAGATATTCAAGTCGACCACCACGGCGCCGGGAGTCCAGGATCTCACGCACCTCGTATGCTGCTCCATCGTCCACTAGGAGAGGAAGGGGGGGTTCGGCTGCTGCCACGCCAGGTTCTGTGGAGAGAGGAACAGAAGGGTGGTGAGGTTTGAGTAGGGATACATGAAACGTTGGATGAACTTTGTATTGTGGAGGTAGTTGAAGCTGGTACGTGACGGGATTGATCTGCCTGGTGATGGTGAATGGGCCAATGAATCTGGGGCTCAGCTTCCGGCAGGGCAGACGCAGGCGGATGTCACGGGTGGACAGCCAGACCTTCTGTCCGGGTTGGTATGAAGGGGCGTTGGAGCGGTGAAGGTCTGCCGTCATCCTGCGTCTGCGCAGGGCTCGCTGCAGTTGGTGATGGGCTGAGTCCCAGACCCTCACGCTCTCCCGGAACCAGTAATCCACAGCAGGAATGTCGGAGGGTTCCCCAGACCAGGGGAACAGTGGGGGTTGGTAACCGAGCACGCACTGAAATGGTGTGAGACCGGTGGTTGGCTGGCGCAGGGAATTTTGTATGTACTCGGCCCAACCCAAATACTGGCTCCAGGAGTCCTGGTGGCCGTGACAGAAGGTACGGAGGAAGCGGCCGATCTCCTGGATCTTCCGTTCCGTCTGCCCGTTCGATTGAGGGTGATATCCTGACGTTAGGCTGATGGTCACACCTAGGAGCTTGAAGAAGCCTTTCCAGACACGGGAAATGAACTGTGGTCCTCTGTCAGACACGATGTCTTCAGGTATGCCAAAGTAGCGGAAAACGAAGTTGAAGAGCAATTCGGCTGTCTCCATTGCTGTAGGAAGTCCGTTCAGAGGTATGAGGCGGCAGGATTTAGAGAAGCGATCGACTATGACCAGGATGCAGGTTTTATTGTTGGATGCTGGGAGGTCTGTGATGAAATCGACTCCTAGGTGTGACCAGGGTCGGTTGGGAACGGGCAGAGGCAGGAGCTTGCCAGATGGAAGATGGCGTGGGCTCTTGGAGATGGCACATTCCTCACAGCCCTGCACGTACCTTCTGACGTCGGCTGCCATGTTGGGCCACCAGTAGCGTTCTTTGAGCAACGAGAGGGTTTCATTGACCCCCGGGTGGCCAGTGCCGAGTGAAGAGTGAGCTGAGTGTATTAGCGGAGTGCGCAGTGCTCTGGGTGTGTACTGCAAGCCCGGTGGACAACCCGGCGGAATGTTGGTGGAGGCATTGGAGGAGGGTAAGGTCTCTTCCGACCACGTGATGGGGCTGACGAAAAGGTTGCTGGGAAGAACTGGCTCGGGATCTTCAGGGCTGTCTTCGGGTGAATGTAGATGAGAGAGGGCATCCGCCTTTATATTTTTGACACCAGGACGATAGGAGATGGAGAAATCAAATCGCGTGAAGAACAGGGCCCAACGTGCTTGGTGGGGATTCAACCTCTTCGCAGACCGTAGATATTCCAGGTTTTTATGATCGGTAAGGACCAGGAACGGATGTTTGGCTCCCTCCAGCCAATGCCTCCACTCCTCGAGGGCGAGCTTGACAGCTAGGAGTTCTCGGTTGCCGATGTCATAGTTTCTTTCCGCCGGGTTGAGCTTGCGGGAGAAGAAGGCACATGGATGGAGTCTCCTTGGTGTCCCCTGCTGCTGTGAAAGCACCGCTCCAACTCCAGTGGTGGAGGCGTCCACTTCCACCACGAAGGGCAGGTCGGGATTGGGATGGACGAGGAGTGGAGCGGTGGTGAAAGCTTCTTTGAGGGCTTGGAAGGCGTTGGTGGCTTCAGGGGTCCAGGACAGAGACTTGGGCTTATTCTTGAGTAGGCTGGTGAGTGGATGGGCGATGGAACTGTAGTTTTGAATAAACCGGCGATAAAAGTTGGAGAAACCAAGGAAGCGTTGCAATTCTTTAATGGTGGAGGGTTGTGGCCAGGATTGGATAGCTTCCACCTTCCTCTCGTCCATCCGGATGCCACTACTGTCGATGATGTAACCCAGAAAGTGAACGGATGGTTGATGGAATGAGCATTTCTCAGCCTTGAGGAAGAGATGGAACTGTCTCAGACGGTTGAGGACCTCCGCAACGTGGTGGCGATGTTCGGCCAAGCTCCGGGAGTATAACAGGATGTCATCTATATACACCAGAACGAACTTGTGGAGAAACTCCCGGAGCACCTCGTGTATGAAATTCTGGGATACGGAGGGGGCGTTGACCAGGCCATACGGCATCACGAGATATTCATAGTGGCCTGTGGGTGTAACGAAGGCGGTCTTCCACTCGTCCCCCTCGCCACAAAGAAGAAGCTGGAAGCAGCAGGGGAAGTAGACGGCCGGATGTAACCTTGGGCGAGAGCTTCCTTGATGTAATCCTTCATGGCCTTCTCCTCCGGGATGGAAAGGGGGTAAATGCGTCCCCTTGGCACTGGCTCACCCGGAAGCAGATCGATGGCACAGTCCCATGGCCGATGTGGAGGCAGCTTGGAAGCTCTTTGAGGGCAGAATCCGTCTCTGAAGGGGGCGTAGCAATCGGGAACTTCCACCGAGCGTTTCTCCATTGGACTCTCGATGGTAGTGGCGCAGAGTGTGAGTTGGTCAGATTTTGAACGGTCACTGAACGGATCTGGTAGGTGGTCGGCATGGCCGTGGTCTTGAGGGCGAGCTGACGGCAGAGGGCGCCGGAGATGAAATTGCCGGCTGACCCAGAATCAAGGAGGGCGACAACTGGAATTGAAACAGTAGCAGCAGTAAGGTTTACTACAGTGGTGAGTGGTTGCATTTTCTTAATAGAAGGAATTATGGCACTCACCATGGGACGAGGAGGTCGAATGGGGCATGCGGAGAGAACATGCCCTGGAGCACCGCAGTACAGGCATAAGTTCTGGGTCAGCCGTCTCTGCCGTTCTGGAGTGAGCCGGGAGCCTTCCAATGGCATGGGTTCGTTGACTGGTTCTGGAGGGCTGACGGACTCTGGTCGGCAGGGTGAGGTGTTGTAGAAAGGCTGACCCTGGTGTTCTTCGAGACACGACTGCATACGAGTGGCGAAACGAATGGAGAGTTGGATAAAACGTTCCAGGCCGATGGAGTCCTAGTATGCAGCGAGATGCAACCGCACGCGAGGATCTAAACCTTGACGGTAAGTTGTGATGAGTGCTTGTTCGTTCCATCCACTCGAGGCTGCCAGTGTTCTGAATCGTAAAGCATACTCATTAATGGTCATAGATCCTTGTTTTAATTTGTATAATTTCTCACCAGCAGAAGAATCAGTAGAGGGTCTGCCGAACACCTCCCGGAAGTGGGCTACGAAACCGGCGTAAGATTTGACGATAGGATTGTCTTGTGACCACAATGAGTCGGCCCACTGTAGCGCTTTCCCTTGCAGCTGAGAGATGATGAAAGCGACCTTTGCAGTGTCAGTGGGGAAAAGGTGCGGTTGCATCTCCAGGGTCAGCGAACATTGCAGGAGGAAACCGCTGCAATCCTCCGCCGAACCAGAGTAGGGCGCCGGTTTGGCCATGGGACTGGCGTGCACGGGCGGTGAAGGAGTGGGTGGTGTGTTGACGGCCGTGGTGGCAGGTGAGTGGATGAAAGGTGGATGAAGGATTTCGACGAGCTCTTGAAATGGATCCGGGTGACTCATGCTGGTGTGTTCGCTGTCTAGGTCCGGTCTTCTGTTACAGTACACAGAGCACGGAAACAGGAAGTTGAGCAAGATGATTTATTAACACAACCAGCAGAGGTAATGGTGAAACAGGTGAGTGAATGAAGGTTGAGTTGTCGATATATTTTTGAAGATGAAGATATAGTCTTTGTTATAGTTACAGATACTCGCTGGAGAATGGAGATGCTGGAGAATGGAGACGCTGGAGAATGGAGACACTCGCACACGAGGAGTTCACACACAAGGAGACGAGGAGACGCTGGAGAAAGGTAAGTGTTCAGGTAAGGAGTCCTTGAGCGAAGTATATGTAGTACTTGACTCAAACGAGACCGGACAGTGAGTGAGGGTGTGTGAGTGTCTTTTAAGGTGTGTTGATGAGTGAGAAGATGAGGTGCAGGTGTCGGTGATCAGTATTCAGGGGATTGAGTGCGCTGTGATTGGATGGAACCTGGCGTGTCTGTGACAGCTGTCAATTTTGTTGTCAATTTTTTTTTTTTTTGCATTGTATTCTTTTTTTATTCACAAAAGATTTTGCCTAGATTTGATGTCTTTATTGCTGAGATTTTGCTTGTTGTTAAATCTCTTAAACTCTTTGATAATAATATGAATAACAAGTTTCTTAAGACTTATGGTGACATTGTTCATACTGATTGAGGTATTATTGTTTTTGTTTGTTTGTCCTTTTTGTTATTGTATTTCAATGCAGTGCTGTTTTATGTCTTTTTTTGCGATAAAAAAAGTAAAATCAAAGAAACTTCTTTTAAACTCATTTATAAATATTACCATTGTAATTAAAATCTTGTAAACTTGTAAAATTATTACAATTTTTATAATACATATTAAGAATACTTTACCCATCAAACGTTTAAAAAGCACAACATTGCTGTATGCTGCATCAAAAGGACATGCGCACTCAGATGAAACAAGCCCAATGTGCATGAGAAGCACATGGCGGAACGAGTGAAGGAGACGCACTGAATGAGAGTGCACATTCACTCTCTGACAGCAGAGGGCGCTGATGGAACAGCAGAAATGCAGCGGTTACCCCGGAAAACCTGTAAACAAAGCAGATGCACTAACAGGATTTAAAATGCTTCAAACAGCCATTCAGGTTTTTTTTTTTTTTTTTTTTGTATTCGCAATGTTGTTCATCACAGCACAAAATACTTAATACTTAAAGACTTAATAGGATATTTATTTTCAAAGTTAAACATTTTTATATTTTAATCTGGACCACAACATGCCCTATAATGATTAAAAATGTTCTGATTATTTGTTATTTACATTTACATTTACATTTACATTTATTCATTTGGCAGACGCTTTTATCCAAAGCGACTTACAAGTGAGGAATACAGTAAGCGAGTCATCATGACGAGGCAAATAGGGACAAGAAGTGCTCACAATACAAGTTTTAGGCAGTGCTCAGAGTATCATAAGCTACAATAGAGAGAGATTAAAGAAAGTGAAGGAAGCAAAGAAAGGTAGGATAGAAAGGTATAGATTTTTTTTTTTTTTTTTTTAAGATGAGGATAAGTGCTCACGAAAGAGATGAGTTTTCAGCTGTCTTTTGAATATTGCCAGGGATTCTGCATTGCGGATGAAGGCAGGAAGATCATTCCACCAGCGAGGGACAGTGAACGAGAATGTCCTGGAGAGTGATTTCGTGCCTCTCTGTGATGGTACCACGAGCCTTCGCTCCTTTAGTGAGCGTAGGCTTCTGGTCGGAGTGTAGACTCGTAAGAGTGAGTGGAAGTAGGAGGGTGCTGAGCCTGTGGTAGATCTGTAAGCAAGCGTCAACGCCTTGAATTTGATGCGAGCAGCAAGTGGTAGCCAGTGCAGAGAGATGAAGAGAGGCGTGACGTGGGCTCTTTTGGGCTCGTTAAAGACGAGACGTGCTGCAGCGTTCTGAATCATTTGAAGAGGCTTGATTGTGCATGATGGCAGTCCAGCCAGAAGAGCATTGCAGTAATCAAGCCTAGAAATGACCAGGGCCTGGACAAGGAGTTGTGTTGCATGTTCTGTTAGAAAGGGCCTGATTTTCCTGATGTTGTATAGTGCAAATCTGCATGACCGAGCTGTCTTTGCAATGTGGTCTTTGAAGGTCAGTTGGTCATCAAGGATTACTCCAAGATTTCTGGCCGAATTTGATGGGGTAATTGAGGATGTACCTAGCTGGATGCTGAAATCATGATTTAGAGTCGAATTGGCAGGGAAGACGAGAAGCTCAGTCTTAGCCAGGTTGAGCTGCAGATGATGTTCTTTCATCCATGCCGAGATGTCCGCCAGACAGCTTGAGATTCGTGTAGGTACTGTGGGATCATCTGGTTGGAATGAAAGGAAGAGTTGTGTGTCATCAGCATAGCAATGGTAGGAGAAACCATGTGCCTGTTCAGTTATTGTTCAGTAACACTAACTAATGTAAGGCTTCTTTAGTTACCTTGTTAATTCATTACTGACAATGAAAAATACTTATAAAGCATTTATTAACTTTAGTTAATGTTTAATAACAATACTAAATCAAAAGTTGTAATTATTATTTTATGGACCTGAGCTAAAACTAACAATGATCCATTGTATTTAACAAAAGATTTGATACCGTCACATGCCTATTTTGTACATTTTGTGGTTTACATGGTGAAACATTTTATCATTTATTTTGGAGTTGTCCTCATTCAGTTTGTTTCTGGTCTGATTTCAGTTCTTTTATTAATGCCCATGTGCTTTAAAAATGGTTGCTACGGATGCGAAAAACACAGAAAATTAGTCAGTGCGTAAACGTGATTGACACAACGTGAGGTATTTATTTTTTAATGTGTGAAAATTTTGGACGATAATTTCGGACTCAGTGTTCAAAGACCCCTCGTAAAATCTTTAGTGACCCCGGAAACACTGGGCTAGAAAATACCCATAATGCACTTTGTGAGTCGTGCGCCGAATGAATCAGCACCCGCAGCTAAATCATCCATCCATCAGTTTTCAAAACCGCTAGTCCGCTAGTCCTAGCTTAATATCATACAGATATAAATTCCTTTTCAATTGATTATTTAATTGTTTAATTAAAGTTTATACATAGTTTCCATTACAGAGTTCAAGATAAATCTTTTCATCTTACTACTGGAGCTGCCAGTTTGCTGAGTTTCAAATAATTATTAAACAGCAAGCAAACTATGCAAATGCGACAGAACTCTTCCAAATTACTCCACTCGTTTTCATTCATTCCATCAACTGAACTATTAGTAGACTAATGTAGGCAATAGTGAATGAGGGTATAGGGGGCGATTTCAGACACAGCTGAGAAGTGAGGAAGCTTCCAGAGATGAGCGAGGATGCACAGGACACAGCCTTCTGATTGAGAAGCACCCTAAACGTCTATTATCCATCTAACTAGAGACTTTGGTTGGCCTGGTCCCAAATGGCACCCTAAACCCTCATGGTCTTCCTCTGAGTCCACACTTTCGTGACGTAATGCCGCTTTGATGGCGGGTTCAGACTTGCGGGCTCAGCTGAAGTGCGCATCGAGGGCGCATAGTGGCCGCAAAGGGGGTGCTCACAAGCACCCTTCTGAAACCTAAAATGATGAATGGGACACCCTACGGTCTCGTGGACTTAACGGACATGTACACGTGGCAGCCATTGGAATGCCCCGTCCAAATATCCACACTTGTGGTCTTGGCCACTTGAGGGCGCATGTACGCGACAGGAAGTAAGTGCGCAAGACTGTCACATGTCTTAAAAATGCTCAAGTGCAGTGCCCTTAATGCACACTAAACCCACACTATCTTGAATACCGCTTCAGGAGCGGTATTCGAGGCTAAACGTATCCCATCATGGAATTATGTTCGGGAAATCA
This sequence comes from Hypophthalmichthys molitrix, assembly GCA_037950675.1. Taxonomy (NCBI): domain Eukaryota; kingdom Metazoa; phylum Chordata; class Actinopteri; order Cypriniformes; family Xenocyprididae; genus Hypophthalmichthys; species Hypophthalmichthys molitrix. The sequence goes on from CM075510.1 coordinate 13,222,208, forward strand.
CATGCCCTGAAATTGCAAGATGTCAAGGAAAACATTCGACTGTAAGTTAAATTAATTCTATATTACATATAATTCGGTTCTGAAATATAAAGTGTTGCACATTTTATTGATGCAAAGATGAGTAGGCTATGTGTATTTTGTACATCATTTGAAATGGCTTTTTATCACTTAAATTTTAAATTTTCACAATTTTAAAATTGTCTTCTGTTAGTTACATAACGACCACTGATCAGACATTTAGAAGTGTATTTTAAAATACAAAGTATTGAAAATAATAATTAAAAAAGAAAGCTCTGTAAACGCTTGAATATTTTGCAAGACGTGTCCCATCGCAGTCTTCACGCCTACTTGAACACTTGGGCCAAAAACAGGAAACACGTCACGTAAGTAGACAAGTGGTCAAGAGCAAAGACCGCAAGTAACCATTTTGAGAATATTAATTGGAGATTGATTTGGACATTTAACAACAAATACTGCATCAATAATAAAGTTAATGAAATATATTTCAAAATAATTCATAAAATTTATCCAACAAACCATTTCCTAAAAAGATATAAAAATGATCTTTCTGAATCTTGTGTATTCTGTAAAATGGATACTGAAACTATTTTACATATTTTTTTTGATTGTATGTATGTTAAATTCTTTTGGATTGATGTGGAATATTTATTTAATATGTTAAGTGGAACCCAAATTAATATAGAGAAAAGAGATGTTATTTTTTATTATGACAAAAAAGGTATAGATAAGAGTCATGTGTTTATGTTAAATCTTATAATATTACTTGGTAAATTTCATATACACAAATGTAAATGGTCTGAAAAGATACCCAATATCACCCATTTCAAGGCTGACATGAAGATTTATTTTGAAACTTTACAAGGACTATCAAACCGCAAAGCAATCAGAACTATGGACATTTACAAAGACTTAAATTCCTCTTCTTTAATTTTTTTTATTTTTTTTTTATTTTTTATTTTTTTCCTCTTTAATTTCTGAAAATATATATTTTTTTTAATATTCTTGATATGAATGTTATTGTTCGTAATATATAATAACTAAGGTTAAAAGTGTTATTGATTCATGATGATATGTAACTCATCAAAGCATTATTTGTGAAACATTTATATCTGTTGAATATATGTGAAATTTGTACAATAAAAAAAAAAAAAAAAAAAAGCAAAGACCGCAAATGTGGGTATTTGGACCATAGACAAATGTCTATGGACAGGGCATAAGTCCACCAGACCGAAAGTGCATACAAGTGTGCCATTTGGGATTCAGCCATTGGTTCATCTTGACCAGCGCTGAGAAAAGTAACAGGAACCACATCGCTAAGCTTCTTACTCTAAAGTCCATTCATTTTTTTCCCATCGCCCTTTTGTTTTAATGCTCCACGATTCTAACTCTTATTCTATTTCTTTGGAAAGGAAGAAACATATGCATTTTTAGCACTTTATTACTGGTACATGGTAGTACACACCATAATAAAACTGCGTTGTTGCATACATCCCTAGAAAATACAGGAGTGGCCCAATAAAACGTCTTCATATAACGTCACGTGCGTATTACCTCTCTCATTGGGTAGGGAAATGTGTGGGTGGTGTACAGCACTGTTTGAATTCGTGCGTGAAAGAAGACTTCCAAGCTACGACATTAAATACTGGTAAATAGTGTTATTTTTGTGTATTTTGATTGCCTGAAATTTATAGACTTTGTTTAATTTGCCTAGGATAGAGAGGAAGTGTCTGACGTCGCGCAATCGCTGTTTATTTATTCGTTTTAATAGTTTGTAGTGTTGCATGTGAAGTAAAGAGTACGTTTTCCGAAGGTTAATGTGAGATTAGCGCTTTAAATTTACGTATTGGTTATTTACGGATCCGCACTAATCTAATAGAATGAACATTTTATGTGCGTTAAGAGAATACTGTGATCTGCACCATTTGACACGCGACCTACAGTTGCATTTGATGTGTTGCAGTCTAGTGCTGTTGATCTGATATTGTATGGTCATGCGGCACAATAAATCGGCACACAAGCGAAAGCCATCGACCCCCAGACGCAGATCTCCCCCTGCACCACCGTTAACAGCCAGAACCCGCCGCACCAGCGGACCCTCCGGTGAGCTCTCATATTGGCTTCCCTCTCTTAGCAATGTGTGTAATGCACGCCACGCACACTAAAATGTTTTCATGCAGTTTATGGGGCAGGGTTGGCGCAGCAGCAAAATGCGACTCCCAATAAAGGGCTCTGATCAAGTTATTATTTATGTTTTACACCAGCCATGTAAAAATTCAAGAGAGTAGCAATTTTATAGTTAGGTTAAAATATAATTCTTATAAGATTGTTCAACCGCAAGCAAATGTGGTCACAAATGTAACTTGTGGGGATAAACAAGTTAACCTCAAGTTTCTATTACCTATGGAGTTAGATTTGTGTTATGTTTTAAATGTAACTTTTCAAGAAACTATAGGGAGTCATATTTATTTATTAATTTTCTTTAATCTATTATGTAACAAACATTTTACTGATAATGACTAAATCAAGTCACAAACAATGCCAAATTAGACATAAGCAAGCATTCTTTTAGCAGTTAAGCTACCTTATTGATAAAATCTGTGCCAAATAAATTAGATCTGTAAATTGTGATCCTCATTCACCTAAATACAAATTGCTGCTCATCACAACGATAAGCATCTTCAGAACACAAATGAAGATCTGATGAAATCTGACAGCATTCTGTCCCTCAATAGACTGCCTTCACAACTAGAACTTTGGCGCTTAAAAAAATCATATTCATAAAGAGATCGTAAAACCAATCCATATGAATTGAGTGGTTTAGTCCAGATTTTCTGAAGAGATGGTTGGTTATGCAGCACGTTTGAGCTTCCGAAAGAGGTTTGTTCTCGTGTGTCATTCAGGTTCAGTTGAGCTTTTATGTTTGCTGATCATCAAAAAGATCTTCATTTGTGTTCCAAAGATGAACGAAAGTCTTATGGGTTTGGAACGACATGAGGGTGAGTAATTAATGACAATTTTCATTTTTGGGTGAACTAACCTTTTAACCCCACTGATCTGTATAATGTTCTCTATATAGATCAGTGGCTAACCCTGCTTCACCTGCTTACAGGTGAACTGAACCTGTGAAAAGTGAACTGTATGTCAAAGCATCAGCTAAATAACTTCCATTTTGTTTTTGCTGTCTGAACTAGAAGCATCCCCACGGAAGAAACACAGGTTTCGACCTGGCACACGAGCGCTCATGGAGATACGCAAATATCAGAAGTCTACTGATCTGTTGCTGCGCAAGGCCCCATTTTCGCGACTGGTACTACTGGTTCTGTGCATTATTCAGCATTCACTTTATACCCTATGACAAGCAATCTCTATTCTAAACATGAACAGGCTGTTTTCATAGATGTAACAGTTTTTTTTCCTGACAGGTGCGAGAGGTGTGTCAGACATTTAGTCGAGAGCACATGATGTGGCAGGGATATGCTCTAATGGCTTTACAGGAGGTAGGTGATGATTAAAAAGTATTTATTTTGGATTTAGATTGTATTATAAAATGTATAGTTCTTGGATGGGTCCATGATTGGTCCATGGCAATGAAAGTTACAAAAATTTTTTTTAGTTCAAGAATAGTGAAGCGCAGACAGCAGCACTAGGATTATGCAACAGTCATTATACAGCTCAGCGCCTTCACACAGTTAATTAATAAACCATTGGTTTGTTATATCGGCCTTTTTCCTGCTACAGCCGATATGCTGATGGTTGTAAATTGAGCAAAAATCGGCCGATACATCGGTGCATCCCTACGGGTGAGCAGAGATGCACATTACAAATACAATATAATATACAAATGTAAAACAGTGCTTTTTTTTTTTTTTTTGCAGTAGGTGTATTTAACAGTAGTATTTAAATAAGAAATTGAATAAACAAATGTAAAAATAAAATACTACATAGACTTAACTGTAAAAAATTATACATAATACTTATTCGTATTAAAGCTACTGAAGTTATTCAGTGAAGAGCAGTAAGTGATTTTCTCTTTGTCTTTTGTTGTTTGATTAACATTAATGAGAAGCGGAAGCAGGTTTATTAGGCTGCTTTCACTTCAAGTCCTCATGCACGGATCTAATATACAGACATGCATCCGGTTTTTTCCCAACTGTTTATGTTCACTTAAGACATAACCAACTGTGTTTATGTAAACCTTGTGTGTGTTTGGCAGTTTAAGTGCAATAAGACGCAAAAGATAACAAATTTATTGCTCAAGCACTGTTTGACAGGCTTTTATATGTGCGTGCACTTCGGGTGTACTCAGAAAAGTGCATGTCAGAACATATGCATGTCATTAATGTTTAACCAGCAAGGCTTTAAAACACATGCAAATAATAAACTTTTGTGATTGTGAATAACTGCAGTGTCATGTGATCGTAATCCTACCTGTGCGTTAACATGTGATGTGAATGTATGTCGCGTTGTACAGTATGTTGAGACGGAGGCGCCAGAACTGATAGAATGCACTGTAGAACGATACTAGGATATTTCTTCAAAAGCAGATTTTGGATTGTTTTTTTAATTGTTTTAAAACATTTTAATTGTTCACGATCGATGGGACAAGCAGGTGTGTTGAACGTTCGCAGGTTCCCGCATCCTCTTTCCCGGGTTTTGGCACTAACGTAACGCAGTTCATATATAAGGAAGAAGGGGGCGGGAACTGGCGAATGTTCAACACGCTTTAATACAAAATATAAACAAAATAAACGTCCCTCACTGACGACTGCCGCACACTCAAACATAATAAAAACATTACATAAATCCAGGCCTGGTCCTCTCTTGTCCTTCATTGTCGTCGCTCCTCGTTTTTATGCTTCCGGAGCTCCTCTGTGAGAGATACGAGACCGGTGCAGTGCGCTGTTCTCTCACGGCTCTCGCCCAGCCCTGCTTGTCACAATCAAAAACCGTGATATCGCACACCCCTACTTCACATAACCACAAAGAGGCAAACTATTTACTTTTGTTTTGAAGGAAATAATGTGTTTATGTAGTAAGGTGAATGTCAGTAAATATGCAGGTATATAATAACCCCAAATTAAAATTAAAGAAAGAAAAAAAAAAAAATGAAACTGTAAAAAAAATGAAAATGAAACTTAAAGGGTTAGTTCACCCAAAAATGGAAATTTATGTAATTTATTACTCACCCTCATGTTGTTCTACACCCTCAAGACCTTCGCTCATCTTTGGAACACAAATTAAGATATTTTTGATGAAATCCGATGGCAGTGAGTCCTCTGTTGCCAGCAAGATAATTAACACTTTCAGATGCCCAGAAAGCTACTAAAGACATATTAAAACAGTTCATGTGAGTACAGTGGTTCAACCTTAATATTAAAAAGTGACAAGAATACTTTTTGTGCACCAAAAAAGAAATAACGACTTTTCAACAATATCTAGTGATGGCCGATTTCAAAACACTGCTTCGAAGCTTTACGAATCTTTTGTTTTGAATCAGTGGTTTAGAGCGCCAAAGTCACATGATTTCAGTAAACAAGGCTTTATGTCATAAGTGTTTTGGAATTTCAATAGTTCACATGACTTTGGCAGTTTGATACGTGATCTGAACTACTGATTCGAAACAAAAGTTTTGTAAAGCTTCGAAGCGGTGTTTTGAAATCGGCCATCACTAGATATTGTTGAAAAGTCAATATTTTGTTTTTTTGGCGCACAAAGTATTCTTGTCGCTTTATAATATTAAGGTTGAACCACTGTACTCACATGAACTGTTTTAAATATGTTCTTAATACCTTTCTGGGCATCTGAAAGTGTTAATTATCTTGCTGACAATAGAGGCCTCACTGAGCCATCAGATTTGATCAAAAATATCTTAATTTGTGTTTTTAAGATGAACGAAGGTCTTACGGGTGTGGAACGACATGAGCCCAGTACCTCACTCCTAAAAATAACTAACAATAATTTATAAGATTTAAAGTAGTTTAAAAAGCATTATGCAGTCATCGCATTTCTATAGTTACAAGACAGACCATAAACACCCCTTCACCCGCGAAATTTAAATATTGTAGGAAATGAGCTCAAAGGGAAACATGAATTATAGGTTTGTCGCAGTGAAGGAATTTCCCTTGTGTTGATTTGAGTGGCTCATTATGTGTTTTTTTTTTTTTTTTTTTTTTTTTTTTTTTTTTTTTCTTATTTATTTTTTGCTATGTAAATAAGTATTACAATATGATCAGCAGGCACAAAGATGAAGGAGATTCAAAAACAACAGACTTTATTAATAATCCAAACACTCTCAATGAACACGCAGGAGAATACCGCAAACCACACAATGCATAAACGAACTGATCAAGAACAACTGAAACACAGGGGTATAAAAAGGGGGTAGAACAAGGGAAAGTAAACTAGACATTCACAATACTGAAAAAACTACTTTAAAATGCATTGTACGAAAGTAAGATGAAAAGAAAATACCATCTAAACTTTTTACACAGTCAGTTCCCCTCAGCTATACATTGATATAAACCCCCGCCCCCAAATGTATCGCGATTCATTTAGCATCTCAACCGACTTGAATCGTCACACATTTTAAAGGGGTCATGAATTGAGAAGTCAACTTTTCCTTGAGCTTTTGATATATAAGAGGTCATTGTACTATACGAATATCCTGTAAGTTTCAGAACTGAAAACTTCCTTGTTATTCAAATAAAAAGCTTTTATTGACACCAGCCCCATTGAACAACTGATCCTGGAATGTGCCTATGACATGTGAAACCCCGCTTCCGCAAGAAAACAACACCTACTTCATCATTGCAACGTTAGCCCCACCCACTGGCGTGTTAGTGAGATGAGGAGAGAAGAGCGATACAACAGGACAAGAATAGCATTACCTTTCAAAAGATCCTTTTTCTAGGAATATGATTATTTATTTTCAACAATGTGAATGTCTCAGTTGAGCTTAATTTATTTCTATTCAGTATGTCACTGTGGATTCTTTGGTAAATCAATCGCATTTCAGCGCAGGCTTTGCAAACAGACTTGTACGATATGGACTCAACAGTAATGTTTCATGTACAGTCAGATGTTCTTTGTGCCAGTAAATCAAACCAGTGACTAACGATTAACTTCAGTTGTTTCTCTTAGTAGGATGAAAATAATCTGCTATTTAAACAGTGATTAAATTATATAAAGAAAGTGATCAAAAAAAGCTCCCTTTGCAATCGTTTGAGCTGTCAATTAAACTGCACCTGCTCGCTGGAGCTGTCAATCAAACAGCACAAGTTTATCAGTCACTGAGTTCTTGACATGCGGCTCCCGTTTTATTCAACAAATCTCTTATTTATATCGCGTTTGCACTGTTAGTGACGATGAAAGCATTCGTTAATGTACAGAAATTGAGTTGCAATGATGAGATCACTGCTTTCATGCACTCATGAAATCGGCTACAATCTTCATCACTGCAACCTTTCATGCCATGATCTAAATATAATGCCATAGATCTAAATGTAACGCAGACACGCCCCTTAAAACAGAGCGTTCAAATCAGAGGGCTAAAATCAGGGTAGGAAAAATACCTTTTATTTGTAAATTATGTTAATTTTTGATGTAAAAAGCATACTAACATTATAAGTGCACCACATGAAACATTATAAAACAATAAAACAACCCTGTTCTTGACCCCTTTAATCAAATTTCAGCCGGTTCCAGGTGCATAATCTGTAACCAGTAGGCTTGCTGCGATAGTCTGTGTTACTGGTGTTACATGGTGTTCAGCCGTTCATTCTGGTTTAGATTTTTACTTGCCCTGCAATCATTTTCACTGGCCCCATCACAAAAAAAAAAAGAAAAAAAAAAGTATTATCAGTATTTTAATAAATATAAAGACAAGTAAACTGTCAGTAATAAAATAAGAACAAATAAAAAAAATTACAAGCAATAGCACAAATGAATACAATCAGGGCACGACTGGGGGGTCTGGCGGCCCCTGGGCTTAAGTTTATGTTTGGGCCATACTTGCGCTATAAATGACCTCACATAGAACATCATTATATAGCAAAAATACACACATTAAAATATGCTTTGAGGTCCCTAGAACAATTAATATGCAACATTCCTAGCCTAGTCAAAGTTTACAGGTAATATTAAATAAACATTTTAATACAATAAAATACAGGACGTGCTCTCTCAGTTGAGAGAAGATCCCTAAAAAAAAAAGTGAAATAACACTGAGCAATAAAGCCAGAGATGAACAGTATTTTTAAATGTCCTCTTATGCCAGATTCTTACATTTACTCAATCAATTCAGTCAGAATAAGAAGACACTATGACTATTACCAGTCAAATAAAATCGGTATCAACAAAATCCATCTTTGAATTTACACTTATTGTTTAATGCAGCTCAGATGTGTAATGCATTACTAACTAATTAATTATTTACTGTAATTACTTTCCCTTTTCCATTTTACAATGTAATGTAACCTTCTCCCTTTGGTCAGTTCATGAATAATTTATGCAATTTTATATTATTTAAAATAATTAAAAGAGCAGTTTCATGTCGAACTGGTCGAGGTTGATATGGAATTTAGAAAGTTATTAATAAGTAATGGAATAGTTTTAGAAAGATTAATTAGTACAGTAATCTAATTACACTGTTGAAGATGTAATTAATTACTTTTTTAGAGTAACTTACCCAACACTGTGCATAAATAATGTTAGGAGATTAATGTTTTAAAAATAACAGCTTTAATGTAGAAATATTAATTGATTGAAAAAAAAAAAAAAAAAAAAAAAAAAAAAAAGGCTACTCTAAATATGAAACTAAAACCACCAGTAGGTGGTGGCAAGTCACTGTCTTAATAAGTGAGTTGAATCCTTCATTCAACCCATTCATTCAAAGTGCTAATTTAACTAAACAAGCAACTGTATTTATGAATGGATAGCCTAATTGAATCATTTACTCATCTGATTCGTTCAAATAAGCTGATTCTTTGAGGAATAAAACACAGTGTTCCTCAGAGACGCAGATGTTCTGCAGTTTCTTTTCTTTGTTTGTAACTTGTTTATTGAATTGTTGTATAAAATCTCACATTTGTGATCGTGCAGATGTTTGGGGAAAAAAAAAAAAAAAAAAAAAAAAAAAAAAAATATATATATATATATATATATATATATATATATATATATATATATATATATATATATATATATATATATATATATATATATATATATATATATATATAATATGACTTACCTGTGGCCAGAAACCTTAATGTCACTGACAGTCTCTCTTTGGCACTGATGCTCCTTCTCATGACTGTGTCTGTTTTGGTGATCAAAGGCTCAACCATGGCCAGTAACTCATAAAACTCATCTACAGTCACCCATAACATCTCTCTGAAGTCCGTCATGTCATTCATCTGTAGAATAAGTTAATCAATTACACATTGTATTTTATGTAAGTCTATTTACATTGCACTGATGTAAGCATATAGCAAAAGGCCTGAAGGCAGTTTTGATTCTGCATCATGTTGACTCTGCATCACTGTTCTCCCACAACAATACAATATGCATTTCTTATATTAATCTAACATTTGGCCTGTAAAAACAGTATGTATACAATTATAATACCTGGACTATCCAGCAATTAAATTTGTTTAAATATATAAAACCGATGTTACTAGATGCACAAAATATACTTTCTCATATACTTTCCCATATCTTCCACGACCACATCAAAGCATCCACACACAGATACACTTACCTCAAGTTGTTTTTGAAGAACAGAAAGTCCAAGCTGTTCTCTGCTCTTCAGCCAAACTCTTTGCCAAGCCCTTCTTTTTTTCTTTTTTATTCCTTCGCAAGCCATTGCTGCCACAAAGAAAGCAATCTCTTCCTCTTACTCCATGGTTCAGTCCGAAAACCTAGGTAGCTGACTTGCTGCCTCGCTGACTTGCTGCCTCGCTGCCTTATCAAGCAATGACTTGTAAGTCAGCGTTTGTGCATGAAGTCACCTCATGAAACGTATTTCGGACAGACTTCTGAGGCAGCGTAACAGTTTAATGATCTACAGCAATATAGCGCGAGCTTTGGTGAGAACTAAACAAATATTTAATTACTACAGTAGTAATTTCTTGCTAGAAATGACATCAAAAGTGGAAAATGTTGGTCAAAAATTTACATTTACTCACAAACTGGCCAGCAAACGCAACTTTCGGACGCCATCTTTATTTTTCTAGCTCAACTGTCACAGAATAGAAAGCACAGGATTGTGGGAAATCAAAGGCAGCTAAGGATACATCTATACTGCCTTGAAAAATCGATATGTAAGGTATCTCAGGAAACAGCAAGTGAAGCTAACATTGGATTCAGATGTGCCTTGATGCCTTCCTACCTTGAAATGTGTCCTCCGAAGGCAGCATTTTTCCAGTTTTCGGACAAAGCCCATGTTTTTGGCGTGGAACTTCGTGCAATTGCTTCAGAAATCAGCAGGTCGTAAAATCGTGTTGTATATCACTGCGTCCATATGATTTTCAGATAAACTCACTCGTGATGTGTGCGTGGACATATGATCTTCTGACTGTCAGAATTCGCACTGTGTACGCCCACCTTTAGATTAAAAAAAAAATTAAATCAGGCTTTCTAGTTTCTAAATAACAAGCGGGTTTCTGATGCCAAGCGGCCGAAAAGCACAATCTCTCTCAAAATCTGGAGCTGAAATATAGATTGATTATTTGGCGTGGGGCCAGGGTGGATCATGCTTCTGAATGGTCCACTCTGGCCCCCCCCCGTGGAGCTGGTCCTGATTTCAACAATGACGTCATCATTCACATGCGCAAAAAAATTTGCTTGGCATAACACAATAATGGGGTGATAGTCATGCTGAACAGCACAGATTGTACTACAGACTATATACAATGAGCAGTGTGTCTTTTTATATGTTTAGTTGACTGTATTTTATCTTGATAATGAACAGGCTGCGATGTCAGTTTAGCAATGCTAGAAGTGACAGGCTATGTGTGTGCGTGAGGTGCCGGTGCCGGCGTTATCACTTGAATCAATCGCTTGAGTCCAGCGGAAACATCTTAAAATACTCCGTCATTAACGGTCATACAAGAGTAATACATCATTCATAACTTATAAAGGCTTTACTTTTATTTGTGTACACTGACAATAACAACAAAACATTGTGCTTCTGTAAAAGAAAACAAACTGGATGTTGCTTTCCACCATCTGTTTCCTTTCTGTGTGATCATGTCATAAAAATGAACCAAAACCCAGCATAAAGGCTACCTTTGTCGCACATTTTTTCTTTAGTTTTGTTAAAGTTAAATATATTTTACATATTGGCCTATTTATTCCTTTTATATATATTACGTTTTATTCTTTTTTTTTTTTTTTTTTTCTCCATTCACAGAAGCGCTGCAGGTGCGTGATATGATGTGTGAATCCTCCTGTTCTGTGGTTTATCCTGCTATTATTTGCGCATGTAAAACCAATGCCCTAGAAAACAAATTTTGGTATTTTTATTGGGTCATGCCGAAATGAACATCCCTAGTTTTAACACTTTTTTTTTTTTTTTTTTTTTTTTTAGTCATCCTGTCTTCTATAACTCTTTCAGCTGCGCCAAGGTGTGTACATGCTGTTAAACATCATGCGAGCCAGTCTTGACAGTCGTGGTAGGTCTTGTGTTTCCACCGGTGCAGCACTATGTTTGTTTTACCATCATCAGCTTCTCATGGTTTCTTTTAATTAATGAATGTCTAAAACATAAAACGAAGGAGAAGCTTTTCCACTGTCGGGCCAGTGCGAGCCAAGGCTGACAATGTCCCGGGTGGGGCCAATAGCCTCAGACCTCAAGCACCGAGCCCAAAATTAAGTTGCGTTTCCACTGTAGTAATTATTACAGATTAAGTAGATCGATAACCGATATTTTGAACCAATATATATGTCTGTTGTAAAAATGAAAATGTCAAAATTAAGAATAACGAGGGCTCTGACAAATCTTTCTTTAAATGCTTTAAAATATATCTTTAATTCTGAGAACTATTAATAATAATAATAATAATAATAATAAAAAATAATAATAACATAAAAAGTGTAGGGAGCACCCAGCAGCATTCTGTAAACATTTTGTAAAATGGTGGGGTCTTTACTCGTTTATTTAATTATTTATTATATGTAGGCTATTATAATCACGGAAATTGAGAATCTTTATCATTTTGTGAGCAAAGATGGAGTGTTTATTAATAAATCAGGTTATTTCCCGTTAGTGAGGTAAAAATATAGCCTATAATCATTCGTATCTAACTCCGAGTATTCCATTTATTATGTCTATTGTGATGTAGGCCAAAATAATAAAGTAGCCTATTGAAAACTGAAGAGTATTCCAACCTGCAAGAAAGAAACTTAGGGACGCATAATCCTCTCATGCTGTTACGTAGGCTATGCAGCATTTTGACTGTATTGTTGACTTCTGCATGAGATGAGAACACGTCTGAGTTTGCTACCGGGCGAAAAGCTCGCTCTGCCTAAATGCACTTTCCTGTCATAGTCAAGTCAAGTCACCTTTATATATATATAGCGCTTTTTACAATGCAGATTGTGTCAAAGCAGCTTTACATTGATAACTGGTATATAATTTTGGCTGCACAGCAGCTCTTAAAGAATAGTGTCAATGCCGGCAGATCAAAGCACTGTTGAATATCAAATGTCAAGTCAAATGTCAAGTGTCCCCAACTAAGCAAGCCAAAGGCGACAGCGGCAAGGAACCCAAACTCCAACAGGTGACATCAGATGGCAAACAGGTGGCAAATAGACTTCTGTGTTAAAATGGAGAAAAAAACCTTGGGAGAAACCAGGCTTAGTCAGGGGGCCAGTTCTCCTCTGGCGAACAGTGCTTTGTTACGATTCAGGTTGCTATCATATGTCTGATAGGATCGCAACATTCAAAGTATTTATTCCAGTTCAATCCAGTTGAGGATCGTATTCATCACACCGATATGGACGGTTTGTTGAGGAGCTGTGCCACTGATTGTCGTGTTGATGAGGCCTTAAACCTGGGGCGGACACAAATGTTTCCGTAAATGAGACTTTCCTGACACGTTCTGCTCATGCTGACCAACACAACAGACTTGGTACAACCAGTCATTCTGCATACAGCCTATCACGCGCACTTCAATAAGCCCAAAGAACAAAGGTTAATGTGTTTACATGCCAGGAGAAATTGGGGTAAGGGGAAAAAAATCTTGCTGTTTCGATCGGTTTATGACTTTAAACGGATAGTGAAAGTGAAAGCAAAACTTTTGGCATCTGTCGCTGCATTAAAGGCGCATTCTCTCAGACGACGAGATGAATCTACTTCAGTGCTGATAACGTATTCTGTATCCTAGATCTCAATTTACTGGCTTAATATTTCTCTTATAGATTATTTCTCGCGGACCATACATTAATGACAGTGAAAAATGAATCAATATTTGTTAAGCCTATAGGTATAATTTTTGTGATATTAATAATAATAATTTGTAATTGTATTATTATTAGTGTTATTAGTGTCATTAAATATTTTTGAATATGCTAACAAAAATGCTGGCAAACAGCAATGCCGTTTTCATCTTGGCTTAAACAAGAATGATGTCTCTTATAACAAACACTATTGACAATTTGTGAATAGATCACCTTGCAATTCAATTTTGTTGTAGAATGTAGTTTTGTAGTCTGTTTTAAAAACATTTTCATTGAGGAGTCCTCATCTCATACGCGTTTCAGTGTCGCAAGTGTGGCTATGTACATAATGTTATAAAATTAGGCAAGGCAAATGAATTGTAGGCCCTAATGTTAATTTATCAATAATAATAATAGCCCTATAATAGTATTAATACTACTACTACTACTAATAATATAGATTAATGGAAAAACGAGCCATTATCTTCTTGATATAGTCAAAGGCATCAGCCCTCTGCAACATGTCTGACTATTGTCGATACAGGATACTATCGTCTATCGGCACAACCCTAAACTGTATAAATTAAATACAGATTAATCCTTATTAAAGATTGTCTTTTGTCGATTTACACTGAGGCTGATGTAACTTGTAACTGTAATTCCCACCCCTGTCCAGTTGGTGGTGAGTGCGCGCCAGTGTGTCAGCAGAGCGCAAGTTCAGTCTCCAGAATAAAATGAAAATGATGCGTTTGATTACACACAGGCGAGCACCCGTTTTAAGTCCATTTTATAATAATAAAGTTATAATAGTTACATAATTAAGTTTATAATCCAGTTTGTTTGGTTTTAAATGGTGGCTGTTATGTAATACAGTGCATATATTTAGCAAAATGCTTCTCTCTGGAGTTATTTTTCTTGCTGACTATCAAGTTAATGGTCAACAAATGGCTTTTCTGAGGTATAATGTTATGTGACATTGTTTGCAACACTGATTGAACTAATTAAAGTGCCCCTATTATGGATTTTTGAAAATTACCTTTCATGTAGTGTGTAACATAGCTCCAAGTGAATGAAAACATCTTGCAAAGTTTTAAATCTGAAAGTGCACCGTATATAAAGTTATTGTAAGAGTCAACTCAGTCAATTAAACGAGTCGTTTGTAAACTGAATCCCAAGCTGTTTCGTTGTGATGTTACAATGAAACATTAGCATATTGCCCGCCCACTTATTGCACGCCCAGACGCCAGGGAAATTTTTTTTTCAACAATACCATAGCAGTACAATCTTTTGTTGTGTTCCTGTCATTTTACTGAGGACTGCTTCTCAAACCTCGGGGAGTTTAACGCAGGATTCATAAAATGCTTGGTCTTAAAATATGGATTAATGCCCAGTTTATTTGGACCAGCTTGCTCCTCTGAATCTCCGCCTGTAAGTATGATTAATAATTGATGTTTATATTTTCTAGCGATTGTTCAAAATTTGTAGTTTTGTATGTTATGTTGTGTAACGTACACCCTAGTCTGTCTCCTGCTATCCGGCTAACTCGCGTTTCTGTAGTTCTGCTATTCAGATGTGGGTCCATTATTGTCTAAAAATACCTATAAATGATGACTTTTGTTTACAAAGTCTAATGCATTATAAGTTATTCACGTTTGTGCTCGGCTAACATGGGAGTTTACAACATGCAAAGCAAACTGATTTTTTTCCTCTGCATTTTTATTATTACAATAGAGTGGCACTCTATCTGTATTGTAATAGGATGTGAAGATGCTAGTCCGCGCTAACTAGTTTAAGTATTCTCTCTGTAAACAGTAAACACTCATTGTAATGTCAAACAATGATATAGCCAATTTTCTTTGTTAATAGTTAAACATTTAGGACAGACTTTTTCGTCATAACTATTATCTTATGTTAGAGGTTTTCAGCTTCGCTTGGCATTCTGATACAGTTCCAACAGGTCACCTACATAAAGTATAACAGTGACGCTGCTATCACTTCTTATAAATAACTAGTTGACACTTACCATATAGAACCGTCATACTCCAGTTGTGAACGCGAATCAGTTTCTGGTTGATCAACTACTGCAAACGTTTCAAAAGTGTTTTTTGACCTTGCATGCATGTAAACCTGTTGTAGGAGACTCCCAAAACAATATTAGGAGCCTTAAAAAAGGCATAATAGGAGCACTTGAAGACATGATACAGATTTCTGTAAGCTACTGTATCTTTCCACACATTTTCTGATGTTCACTCATGTTTATTTCGTTTTGTAAAGTAGTAAAGAGGAAGGGATGATCACGTTCACTCACGATCCGTGACAACTGTTCAAGATGAAAACTGAAGTGACGCGTAGTCTTTGTTCTACTTTCTTTTCATAATTTAAATAAATGCATAGCCCTGTTTGCTTATCATGTAAGATCGTCAATAAAAATGAAAATGTGAATGAAAACAGAAGCTATTAAATGTCTTTATCATTAAAATATAAAAATTAAAATGACAGATAATTGATTATGATGGAATTTTTCACAATCCTGTCAGTCAAAATGATATCTCCTAAATGCAAATTTTGTCATTGTTTTGGAACACACCAGCTTATTCATTACCTTAAGGCTAACATACTCATACTGAAAGCTAAAATTTTGATTTCAGGGGGACTTTAAGACCTAAAGGAATATACTGTTACACATGTGGTTCACATTCACTGAAGACAACCGACTGTGCTTACCGTGTATACTCACCAAGACGGGCATGTTAATCTGACACTTGTTGCGAGCAGTTTAAGAGGCAGCTGTGTCCTGTGTGTGCGTGCATTGGCTGAGAGCGCGCTAACTGAAGACCGTCTCTTGAGAGAGCACAAGTACTTTTATGCTTTAAAATGGCTTGTATTTTTGAATTGGCATAACTTAAAATGACATGCAAGTGGCAATTCCGTCAATTGTCTGAAACGCATGCTAAAGTCTTTATTGCAGCGTGTGGCTCGATTGCAGAGCAAACTCAATGTGGATACTATGAATGTGAAGCCATTTGCGCATTTTGAGAGAAGGAGACTTGGTACCGGCGCTGAATCTCTAAAACGTCTTGCAGAAAGTTTTAAAATAACTGATCTGCTCTGATAATCTGTTTGGATTCAATCTACATGCTATGGTGCATAAATACAGTGGTGGATGAAGTACACAAAACAAGTACTTTAGTCAAAGTTCAGACCCTGACTTTGCATTGCGTGAGGCTGCCTCCTTGTAATTTCT
The DNA here is from genome assembly GCA_037950675.1 of Hypophthalmichthys molitrix. Classification (NCBI taxonomy): domain Eukaryota; kingdom Metazoa; phylum Chordata; class Actinopteri; order Cypriniformes; family Xenocyprididae; genus Hypophthalmichthys; species Hypophthalmichthys molitrix. The sequence goes on from CM075510.1 coordinate 13,238,913, forward strand.
GGCTTATAACAAAAAATAGAACAATGTCTAAAAGCTGCTATGTGACAAGGTGTACAGCAAACAAGCTAAAAAACCCAGAAATAAGTTTTTATAAGCTGTCGACCTCAAAAAAATTAATGTTTAAGGACACAAAAGTGGATACGGGCAGTGAGACAGAGCGCAACGGGTCATATTACTATAAGAACTACATTGGAGGGGAACATATTCGGCGACAGGTGAAATAATTTTTTGACATGGTTAAAAATAATTAATGGTTTGTTTTTGTTTGTTTATTTAGCATATGTTGTCACCAATTACGTTCCCCTCCAGTGTATTTCTTATAGTAATATGACCCGTTGTGCTCTGTCTCACTGCCACTTTTGTATCCTTAAACATTTTTTTTGGGTCCGCCCCTTTTCAGCGCTGCGCTCGTTGTCTTTTGTCTTCCGGTTTGTATTTCCACAGCGATCTTACTTATTTATGAATGAACTGATCGTTTTAAAATCTTCCTGGTCTACTGACATTTGTTAAGACATCTGCTTTAAACATACAATGCTCATAACAACTTTTATTAACTCTACAACAAGTACATTTACTTCACCACCTAGTTATTCTTTGACAGCGATTTTAATAAATTATTAGTATTTTAAGTGAATCACATGTAAACTCAATGTTTTTACTGTTTTCTAAGGGTTTCTTAATTTTAGACTAGTTTTCATTACAAAACCTGTATAAACGACTCTACTGTCAGTTTAGTTGTAGTATGTAAATATAGCCATGAAATTGCAAACAAAAAATATATTAGTCCATATTAAATAATTGAATGCAATTCACTTGTGGTTGTCAGTTTGTATAAGCACACATTATGCAATGCAATATAAATCATGATTTTAAAAAATGCTTTTGAGCAGGTGTAGTGAAATTTTTGAATTGGGTCAATTAGATTTATTGTATTCTCAAAAATGTATATATAAAAAAAAATATATATATTTTTTTATATATATATATATATACACACACACACACACACACACACACACACACACACACACACACACACACACACAGTGGGTACGGAAAGTACCCCCTTAAATTTTTCACTCTTTGTTATATTGCAGCCATTTGCTAAAATCATTTAAGTTCTTTTTTTTTTTCCTCATTAATGTACACACAGCACCCCATATTGACAGAAAAACTCAAAATTGTTGACATTTTTGCAGATTTATTAAAAAAGAAAAACTGAAATATCACATGGTCCTAAGTATTCAGACCCTTTGCTCGGTATTTAGTCTGCTCTTAGTGCAGCAGAAATTTTTTGTAACCTTGGCCAGATCTGTGCCTTGCCACAATTCTGTCTCTGAGCTCTTCAGGCAGTTCCTTTGACCTCATGATTCTCATTTGCTCTGACATGCACTGTGAGCTGTAAGGTCTTATATAGATAGGTGTGTGGCTTTCCTAATCAAGTCCAATCAGTATAATCAAACACAGCTGGACTCAAATGAAGGTGTAGAATCATCTCAAGGATGATCGGAAGAAATGGACAGCACCTGAGTTAAATATATGAGTGTCACAGCAAAGGGTCTGAATACTTAGGACCATGTGATATTTCAGTTTTTCTTTTTTAATAAATCTGCAAAAATGTCAACAATTCTGTGTTTTTCTGTCAATATGGGGTGCTGTGTGTACATTAATGAGGAAAAAAAATGAACTTAAATGATTTTATATATATATATATATATATATATATATATATATATATATATATATATATTTTATTTATAATATATATTTTTGCAAAACATTCTGTTGGGGGTGCGAGGTTATATATATATATATATATATATATATATAATATTTATTATAACCTCGCACCCCCAACAGAATGTTTTGCAAAAAGACCTTGAATAAATGTTTTATCTAAATGTTACTTATTTTTTACCTTATTGGAATCAAAACTGGGAATTACTTAGAATCTGAATCGATTAAGCGGAATCAGAATCGCTAAAGTTCTTATGATACCTAACACTAGCGACCACCCAGTATATATTTGAGTAATTTAATATCATAAACGTGCGACTTGTCGATGAATGGCTAAAATGAACTAACTAGTCGACTGGAAAAATCTTTAGTCGGGGACAGCGGTAGAGATGAAATAAGAGAACGTGGTCACAAGAAGACACATTTGAAATGCATGTAAATACAGGTGCTGGTCATATAATTAGAATATCATCAAAAAGTTGATTTATTTGACTAATTCCATTCAAAAAGTGAAACTTGTACATTATATTCATTCATTACACACAGACTGATATATTTCAAATGTTTATTTCTTTTAATTTTGATGATTATAACTAACAACTAAGGAAAATCCCAAATTCAGTATCTCAGAAAATTAGAATATTACTTAAGACCAATACAAAGAAAGGATTTTTAGAAATCTTGGCCAACTGAAAAGTATGAACATGAAATGCATGAGCATGTACAGCACTCAATACTTAGTTGGGGCTCCTTTTGCCTGAATTACTGCAGCAATGCGGCGTGGCATGGAGTCGATCAGTCTGTGGCACTGCTCGGGTGTTATAAGAGCCCAGGTTGCTCTGATAGTGACCTTCAGCTCTTCTGCATTGTTGGGTCTGGCATATCGCATCTTCCTCTTCACAATACCTCATAGATTTTCTATGGGGTTAAGGTCAGGCGAGTTTGCTGGCCAATTAAAAACAGGGATACCATGGTCCTTAAACCAGGTACTGGTAGCTTTGGCACTGTGTGCAGGTGCCAAGTCCTGTTGGAAAATGAAATCTGCATCTACATAAAGTTGGTCAGCAGCAGGAAGCATGAAGTGCTCTAAAACTTCCTGGTATACGGCTGCGTTGACCTTGGACCTCAGAAAACACAGTGGACCAACACCAGCAGATGACATGGCACCCCAAACCATCACTGACTGTGGAAACTTTACACTGGACCTCAAGCAACTTGGATTGTGTGCCTCTCCTCTCTTCCTCCAGACTCTGGGACCCTGATTTCCAAAGGAAATGCAAAATTTACTTTTATCAGAGAACATAACTTTGGACCACTCAGCAGCAGTCCAGTCCTTTTTGTCTTTAGCCCAGGCGAGACGCTTCTGACGCTGTCTGTTGTTCAAGAGTGGCTTGACACAAGGAATGCAACAGCTGAAACTCATGTCTTCAATATGTCTGTGCGTAGTGGTTCTTGAAGCACTGACTCCAGCTGCAGTCCACTCTTTGTGAATCTCCCCCACATTTTTGAATGGGTTTTGTTTCACAATCCTCTCCAGGGTGCGGTTATCCCTATTGCTTGTACACTTTTTTTCTACCACATCTTTTCCTTCCCTTCGCCTCTCTATTAATGTGCTTGGGCACAGAGCTCTGTGAACAGCCAGCCTCTTTTGCAATGACCTTTTGTGTCTTGCCCTCCTTGTGCAAGGTGTCAATGGTCGTCTTTTGGACAACTGTCAAGTTAGCAGTCTTCCCCATGATTGTGTAGCCTACAGAACTAGACTGAGAGACCATTTAAAGGCCTTTTCAGGTGTTTTGAGTTAATTAGCTGATTAGAGTGTGGCACCAGGTGTCTTCAATATTGAACCTTTTCACAATATTCTAATTTTCTGAGATACTGAATTTGGGATTTTCCTTAGTTGTCAGTTATAATCATCAAAATTAAAAGAAATAAACATTTGAAATATATCAGTCTGTGTGTAATGAATGAATATAATATACAAGTTTCACTTTTTGAATGGAATTAGTGAAATAAATCAACGTTTTGATGATATTCTAATTATATGACCAGCACCTGTACCAAGTGGAATTGTGATTAACTATCATGACTAATGTCAATTTGCATCACACATTTCTGTACTGCAGTTTTTCATGGCAGTTGCTTTAGTCATTGCCTTTAGTGATTTTATCATTGCACTGACTGCACATTTCACACTAGCAGTTTGATTTTTTTTTTTTTTTTGACATTATAATTTACAGTATGTTATACTGAATTGAATTGTTGCTCTTCAATGTGCTTTCAGGCTGCAGAAGCATTCATGGTCCGTCTGTTTTCCGATGCCAACCTCTGTGCTATTCATGCCAAGAGGGTGACGTTGTTTCCACGTGACATACAGCTTGCCCGGCGAATCAGAGGTGTTGAACATATGTAAAGTTTTTGATTTGATGAATTTCCTTTTCAGACATGGACACTTTCTATATTTCCTGGCATGTAATCTTTTATTTCAGACCGCAAATCAGATGTTAAATCAGTTGCATATATGCAGCCAAAGAAACCTAATGTTTGTATCAACTGGACGTTTATTGGTGACAAATGAACTAATTTTTAATCATTTTTTTAGAATTGTGATATAAACATTTTATTCTGTGTTGTAAAGTTACAAAGATTGTGTTCTTTTTCTTAAGATGTTTATAGTTAATAAATGGATGTTTTGTAGTATTGCTGATTATTCAAATGTTTGGGGGGTAGGGGTGGCGATGGCCTTTTGAGAAGCTTTTATTTAAGTTTTTGAACATGGATTACTAAATGTCTGTTAATTTGTTGCATAAATTAGTTGGGTTTTGATATCCTCACACTCCCAAGTACCACATTATCAGAAGTTAATTATACAACAGTTAGGCCTGGTTTCACAGACAGGGCTTTGATTAAGCTAGGGATTAGGCTTTAGTTCAGTTAGGACATTTAAGTAGCTTATAAATGTGCCCTAAAAAACATTACTAGTGTGCATCTTGAGACGACAAAATGGCACTGACATATTTTAAGATGTGTCAGTACAAGTTACTTTTAGTTAAAACAACTCAAACAAGCATTTTAGTCTAGGACTAGACTTGTCTGTGAAATTGGGGGTTAATCAATTTAACAGTCCCCATTGACGTTGTATTGCGTGAGGCTGCCTCCTTGTCATTTCTGGCTTATAACGGGCAGTGAGACAGAGCGCAACGGGTCATATTACTATAAGAAATACACTGGAGGGGAACGTAATCGGCGACAACATATGCTAAATAAACAAACAAAAACAAACCATTAATTATTTTTATTTAGCATATGTTGTCGCCGATTACGTTCCCCTCCAGTGTATTTCTTATAGTAATATGACCCGTTGCGCTCTGTCTCACTGCCCGTATCCACTTTTGTGTCCTTAAACATTCGTTTTTTGGGGTCGACAGCTTATAAAAACTTATTTCTGTTTTTTTTTTAGCTTGTTAGCTGTACACCTTGTCACACAGCAGCTTTTAGGCATTGTTCTGTTTTTTTAATAAGTCAGAAATGACAAGGAGGCAGCCTCACGCAATGCAAAGTCATTGGAGACGGTTGGATTGTTTCCCCCCCAGTGGGCGTGGTTTTCAGATTATAATAAATGCGCTCTGTCTCTATCCCCTACAATATAAATAGACTTTGAAGCTGCGGCTAAAATCGGTCGCGTTTGTTCACACATTTGCCATTTTCTACATGGCGAATGCCACATAGTGCACTATATAAGGGATAGGGTAAGACTCAGTGTAAATATGCTTTCCATTTGGGGCGAATGAAGTCTAGTTTCACGCGAACCGCTGCAGTGTGCACATATGGAAAACTAAAAATAAAATTAAAAATAAACATAATATACAAAGAAATGTAAAAAAGTAAAAATAAATATAAATATATAAATCAAGTCACCTTTATTTATATAGCGCTTTTTACAATGCAGATTGTGTCAAAGCAGCTTAACATTGATAACTGGTATATAATTTTAGCTGCACAGCAGCTCTTAAAGAATAGTGTCAATGTCGGCAGATCAAAGCACTGTTGAATATCAAATGTCAAGTGTCCCCAACTAAGCAAGCCAAAGGCGACAGCGGCAAGGAACCCAAACTCCAACAGGTGACATCAGATGGCAAATAGACTTCTGTGTTAAAATGGAGAAAAAAACCTTGGGAGAAACCAGGCTTAGTCGGGGGGCCAGTTCTCCTCTGGCGAACAGTGCTTTGTTACGATTCAGGTTGCTATCTTATGTCTGATAGGATCGCAACATTCAAAGTATTTATTCCAGTTCAGTCCAGTTGAGGATCGTATTCATCACACCGGTATGGACGGTTTGTTGAGGAGCTGTGCCACTGGCTGTTGTGTCGATGAGGCCTTCACAATGGATGATCTAGTTGACTCAATCTCTGCTGATACTTCAGGGCTACGTTGTGGTCGCGTCAAGGCGCCGGTCCTCGGTCTCACCTGGATACGGCCCGGATCTGGTTGACTACGGTAAACCTCGGGATAAACAGAAAGACTAATATTAGCGTAGATGCCATTCTTCTTCTGATGTAACGAGTACATCTGGTGTTATAGGAAGTGTTCCCGGTTCCGGCTGACCTAATTTATGCAGCCTAATAATCCTTTAACGGATTTGAAAATATAAATTGATAATGTGTTATGTGTATGCCAGGTTAAAGAGATGCGTTTTTAGTCTAGATTTAAACTGACAGAGTGTGTCTGCCTCCCGAACAATGCTTGGAAGATTGTTCCAGAGTTTAGGTGCCAGATAGGAGAAGGATCTACCACCTGCGGTTGATTTTGATATTCTAGGTATTATCAGCTGGCCTGAATCCTGAGATCGCAATAGACGTGAAGGACTATAATGCTTTAAGAGCTCGCTCAGGTACTGGGGAGCTAAACCATTTAGTGCAATTAGCAAGATTTTAAAATCTATACGATGTTTAACAGGAAGCCAATGCAGTGTTGACAGAACTGGGCTAATATGGTCATACTTCCTAGTTCTAGTAAGAACTCTAGCTGCTGCATTTTGTACGAGCTGTAGTTTATTTATCAGGTGAGCGGAACAACCACCCAGTAGAGCGTTACAGTAATCTAGCCTTGAGGTCATGAACGCATGAACTAACTGTTCTGCATTTTTCATTGAGAGCATATGTCGTAGTTTAGATATATTTTTAAGATGGAAGAATGCGGTTTTACAGATGCTAGTAACATGGCCTTCAAATGAAAGATTGGTATCAAAGAGCACACCCAGGTTCCTAACGGACGATGAAGACTTAACAGAGCAGCCATCAAGTGTTAGACAGTATTCTAGGTTATTACGTGAAGAGGTTTTTGGTCCAAAAATTAGAATCTCTGTTTTTTCTGAATTTAGAAGTAGGAAATTACTGGTCATCCAATTTTTTATATCAGCTATGCATTCTGTTAATTTTGTGAGTTGGTAAGTTTCGTCAGGGCGCGAAGAAATATAGAGCTGAGTATCATCAGCGTAACAGTGAAAACTAACGCCATGCTTCCTAATGATATCTCCCAAGGGTAGCATGTACAGAGTGAAAAGCAACGGTCCTAGTACTGAGCCTTGCGGTACTCCATATTGAACCTGTGATCGATATGACCTCTCTTCGTTTACTACTACAAACTGATAACGGTCAGATAAGTATGATTTGAACCATGACAATGCAGTTCCACTAATGCCAACATAATTTTCGAGTCTATTTAAAAGAATGTTGTGATCGATAGTGTCAAATGCAGCACTAAGATCCAGTAACACTAATAGAGAGATACAACCACGATCTGATGATAAGAGCAAATCATTAGTAACTCTAATGAGAGCAGTCTCAGTACTATGGTACGGTCTAAAACCTGACTGGAAATCCTCACAGATACTATTTCTGTCTAAAAAGGAACATAGTTGTGATGATACTGCCTTTTCTAGTATTTTTGACAGAAAAGTGAGATTTGAGATCGGCCTGTAATTGACTAATTCTCTAGGATCAAGTTGTGTTTTTTTAATAAGAGGTTTAATAATAGCCAGCTTAAAACTTTTTGGTACGTATCCTAGTGATAAAGATGAATTGATGATATTAAGAAGAGGATCTATGATCTCTGGAAGCATCTCTTTCAATAGTTTAGTTGGTATAGGGTCTAACATACATGTTGTTGATTTTGATGATTTAATAAGTTTAGACAATTCTTCCTTTCCTAAAGCAGTAAATGAATTTAATTTTTCCTCAGGGATACTACAATGCACTGTCTGACGCAATACTGTAGTAGACGGTTGCATGGTTATAATTTTTTCTCTAATATTATCAATTTTACAAGTAAAGAAGTTCATAAAGTCATTACTGCTGTGCTCTTTGGAAACATCAGAAGTTGAAGCTTTATTTCTTGTTAATTTAGCCACTGTATCAAATAAATACCTAGGGTTGTGCTTATTTTCTTCTAAAAGTTTTGAAAAATAGGCAGATCTAGCAGTTTTTAAGGCCTTTCTGTACTCAATCATTCTCTCTCTCCACGAGATGCGAAAAACTTCTAGTTTTGTTTTCTTCCAGCTGCGCTCCATTTTTCTGGCTGCTACCTTTAGGGCCCAGGTGTGCTCATCGTACCACGGCGTTGGATTAATTTTCTTAATCTTTTTTAAACGCAAAGGAGCAACCGAGTCTAATGTGCTGGAAAAGACAGAGGCAATAGTTTCTGTTTCAACATCGAGGTCTTCTAAGCTATCTGGTATGCTAAGGCGATGAAACTGATCAGGAAGATTATTTAGAAAGCGATCTTTAGTGGTAGAAGTGATGGTTCTACCATATTTATGGCAGGGAGGCAGTTTAGCTGCCTTGACTAAATGTAGTATACACGAGACTAAATAATGATCTGAGATGTCGTCACTCTGCTGCAGAATTTCAACGGCATCAATATCGATTCCATGTGACAATATTAGATCTAAAGTATGATTACGACAATGAGTGGGTCCTGACACGTGTTGTCTAACACCAATAGAGTTTAGAATGTCTGTAAATGCCAATCCCAATGAGTCTTTTTTATTATCTACATGGATATTAAAATCACCAACAACAAGGACTTTATCTGCAGTTAGTACTAACTCTGAAAGAAAAGCAGCAAATTCTTTGATAAAATCAGTATGGTGCCCTGGTGGCCTGTATACAGTAGCCAGCACAAATGTCAACTTACATAATGTTACGTAAAGCACCATCACTTCAAAGGAATTATATTTGGAAGACTTTTGACTAATACTGTAAATATTACTATAAATTACAGCAACACCTCCCCCTTTGCCTTTCTGACGAGGATTGTGTCGATAATCATAACCTTGCGGGCTAGACTCATTTAAAGTAATGTAATCATCTGGTTTTAGCCAAGTTTCTGTCAAACACAGCACATCTAGATTATTGTCTGTGATAATATCATTTACAATAAGTGCTTTTGAAGAAAGGGATCTAATATTTAACAACCCAAGCTTTATCATTTGTTTATCATTTTTATCTCTATTTTTTATTTGTTGAACATCAATTAAATTTTTACCATTAAATGGGTTTGGAAGTTTTTTGTTTTTACTAATTCGGGGTACAGACACAGTCTCTATGTGATAATATCTAGGTGTAAGAGTTTCTATGTGTTGGGAATTATCTGACTTCTGTAACGTGAGGCAGCTAGCAGACGGTCGGTTTAGCCAGTCTGTCTGCTTCCTGACCTGGACCCCAGTTTGTCATGTTTTAGTTCTAAGACTATGTGCCATATTACTAGAGAGAAGAGCAGCACCATCCCGGGAGGGATGAATACCATCTCTTTTCAACAGGTCAGGTCTGCCCCAAAAACTTTTCCAATTGTCTATGAAACCTATATTATTCTGCGGACACCACTTAGACAGCCAGCCATTGAGTGATGATAATCTGCTAACTATCTCATCACTCCGACGAACAGGAAGAGGGCCAGAGCAAATTACTTCTTCTGACATTGTACTTGCGAGTTCACACACCTCTTTAATGTTAATTTTAGTGATCTCCGACTGCCGAAGTTGAACATCATTAGTGCCGACGTGAATAACAATTTTAGTGTATTTACGATTAGCATTAGCCAGCACTTTTAAATTTGCTTTGATGTCAGGTGCTCTGGCCCCCGGCAAACATGTGACTATGGTAGCTGGTGTCTCTATTTTCACGTTCCGTGTAATAGAATCGCCAATAACTAGGGCACTTTCAACAGGATTCTCAGTGGGTGCGTCACTGAGTGGGGAGAACCTGTTTGATGTTCTAATTGGAACGGAAGAGTGGTGTTTTCCGCGGCTAGGCCGCCTCACCGTTACCCAATTGCCCTGCTGCGCGGGCTCTACAGCCGGAACCGAACAATGTACAGAGTTCACTAAGCTAGTCGCATCCAAAACAGTATCTGAAGCCCTTGCATTCTTACTATCCTCGATTAAAGTTTGGATGCGTGTCTCTAATTCTGAGATTCTCTCTGTCAGCCTGACTATTTCCCTACATTTATGACATGTAAATCCCTCATCGCTGACAGAGAGAGCTATACTGAACATGTTGCATATGGAACACGACACGATACAGGGAAAGGATGACATGACTCACCGTGTTTGTAGACCGATCCGAGTTACCACAGCTGTTTGATGAACGCGTTGAAAAAGGAGCGCGCGAGAGACTGATGACAAGTTAACAAGCTAGCGAGATGCAAACGCGTTGTAACAGCGATTTAGATTCAAAGATTACAAGCTAGCGAAGTCAGATTAATATACATAGAAAAGCAAAAAAACAAAAATTATTTATACATCTATTTCCTTATTTATGTATATATATATTTTTTCCACATTTATTCATTTCTACATTTCTTTATTTTTACATTTATGTACTTTTACATTTCTTTGTCTGTAGGGTAATGAGGAGGGCGTGGTTTACCTCAGACAGAGCAATCAAGCTCAGAGTAGGCGAGAGCGAAGCGTTGAGGCCACAGTGACACCTTGTGGTGTGCCCGAAATAGTGTAGCCTACTGACGTTGATACTGGGATGAATGATTTGGATGGGTAGTCTGGCCAAAATCTTATATCACGGGTTAAGTAATATCACCCTAACTGTACTGAGTGACATGGATAGGCTCTTTATTCCGGACATGACCGTAGAACATCGTCTGGTCTGGATTTGTAAAATGTCCTGCCAGGCGCAAGCTCAGCTGCCATTCTAGGCAAAACACCGTCGTGCTGCCCCCAGTTTACACTCACAATTAAACTCGATCTTTGAGATGCATGTGAAAGGCTGGAGGTTTTGTTTATTTATTTATTAATAAGCTTGCACTAATATAAAAGCATGTGTTTACTATGGGGGTAGATTTGTAGCTAATCTCCAAATAAATAGATTATGCTCAACAAATAAATGTAAAGATATTCACAAAAAATAATCGTATGCACAAATGAATAGAATGAGATCCACAAATATATGTTAGGAGTTTCACAAAAATGAATTAAATTCAAAAATAAATAAAATGAGATTTGCTAATAAATAACAAATTCACAAATATGTTGTCACAAGCACAACTCTGCCTGCATTTATTTGTGAATCACCAAAAATTGTGAATATTTGTGAATCACCTCACACATTTTTGGATTCTGAAACAATTCTAGCCTCACAACTGCAGACAAATCCACAAATAGGTCGACTCCACCCACCGACTACTCGAGCCAATCAGATAACAGCCACGTTGCGCTGACCAATCTTGCTACAACCAATCACGTTTTGCTTTACAATCGGGTCGGGCACAGACTGAAAGGAGCTCCGTACTATTCCACCATGGGCACATCCTTTGAATTGAGCTGAAGTGCTGTTTGTGTGATTAAAAACACCCCGTTAACAAAATGTAACAGACTTTATTGTGATTAATCTCTTAATTTGTTTTGTACATATTTTTGTGGGTGTAATTATATATAAGGTCTGCATTATCCGTCTTACAAAAAGGGGGCTCTTATTTTGACGGGTATTATGGTCTGAGTGTTACTGATCACTGCAGTAATGAACAAGAAAACGTGTCGTGCACATTATTACGGTTTATCGTAGTTTTCTTACGGATAGATATAGATTATAATCATTATAAACAAATGGATTACATTATTAGTGTCCATGTAAATGCAACTAGTGATACTGTCTACAAGCGGCATGGTGAGAAACGACGAGTCAGTGGCAGTAAACGGATGTCCCATTCTACAGTAGCTAATACCACACTTGCACAATACCATGTATAATACCAAATATGAGCCTGAATGACCATCAGTGATGAACCAGTACGAGCCTCGGCATCACTGCAGCTATGGTTTTGGATAATGCAAATGAAGAGGTTGCAATGCTGAAAAATACATTTTTTGTATTTATTTTGGATGCTGTAAATAACTTTTACAATAACTATTAAGTCTGATTCATCTGAAATATTTGCGTGATCAAGTGTTTGCATGATCTATAGGCTATATAATTCAATAACCTGTCACATTTAAAAAGTCTATATCTTCTCTACAAACAATAGTAACGTTAAAATGTTTCATTAATGTTTAAAATATTATTTAAGGACCTGTTAATGTTTAATAGCTGGTTTGCTTCTCATATCCGTCGATGTTTGATAAACTGGGAAATGCTGTTGTTATATGACGACAGTTTAATCTATTTTGCAAACTCGCATGTTTATCACAAGGTTAAATCCAGTTAGATAAGTTAATAGCTAATTATTGAGGCTTTCTGTTCAGTCTTGAATAACCTGACGCTTTCATAACGCATCTGTATACAATATACCTTTGTTCCCATAACAGAGAGCACTGTTTCTCTGGCATTTTTAAATGGCGCATAAAATATAATAGTTTGGCTTGGCTTGACACAGTCTAATGACCAAACGAAATATAAATTTTAAACCTCTTTTTACTCTACCATTGTTTAAGAACCCTCTACTTCCTTTCTAAGCCAATGCAGGACAAGACCGCCCCGATTGTAAAGCAAAACGTTATTGGTTGTAGCGAAAGTGTGCTGTGATTTGTCAGCGCAACGTGACTGTTATCTGATTGGCTTGAGTAGTCGGTGGGTGGAGTTGACCTATTTGTGGATTTGTCTGCAGTCATGACACTAGAATTGTTTCAGAATCCACAAATGCGTGAGGTGATTCACAAATGCACAGAAAGCAATTCACAAATATACAGGTTGTGATTCACAAATAAATACAGGCAGAGTTGTGCTTGTGACATAACATATTTGTGAATGTTTTTTATTAGCAAATCTCATTTTATTTATTTGTGAATTCAATTAATTTTTGTGAACATATATTTGTGGATCTCATTCTATTCATTTGTGCATATGATTATTTTTTGTGAATATCTTTACATTTATTTGTGAATCATAATCTATTTATTTGGAATTTTGCTACAATTCTCCCCCATAGTTTTCGGATTTTTCTTTTTTTTTCATTCTGCAATGTAAAAAATAATCAGCACGTAACCACTAACTACAAATGCAAACACTTATATTATATAGTAAGAATATCTCCTGGAAGATTCATGAGAATTCCTGGTGGGCCGCTGATAAATTGGGACGGCAGTAGCCTAATTCGACATGACAGTTTACGGGACGCGCAAAGCACAAGTCTCTAGCCTAGTTCATTTTCAATGAGACACACGAAAGCCGCAAATCGGTGGTAGTTCTAGTAGTTGCGAAGCGACGGTGTGCAAGCAGTTCTCACACCCAAAATCCCGTCACTTGCGCGTACACAGCTCTCCATTATGAATAGAGGTTAAAAATATATGGCATTTCTAAATATTGTGCACACAAAGGTGAGCTACGTGACTCTTCCACTTTCTCTCTCACACACATAGGCGGAGGGTGAACTAACTTAAGGCTAAGGAGTGCTTCACCTTTAAAAACACATATTTCAATTACCTTTTAATAGTTTCGGTTCACGTATCGTCTCAAAACCTACACAGCCCAGCAAGCATAAATACTCCTGAAAAACCATTTGTTATTAAAGCGTCTACGTTAAGGTGACCAGATTTCTGAAATGGACATTTCCTATTTTAAGCGAAAATCTCACCGGAATCTCATTTGTTATTGATGATAATGGCACTCTGGTCCGGGTTAGCGGCGCGCGCGCGACTAAGTGTAGCAGTGACAGTGTAGCTGCACAGCCCCCTCTGTTGGTGAATATAATCACTACACAATTGCTCCCGATAACCAACAGGCTGCTGTATGTTGGTCGGGCTTTTTTGCAATGTATTTGCGGGTTATTTTGAACGAGCTATAAAACGGGGACATTTCCAAGGACAGCTCCAGTTGGGGATGAAGCACCAAAAACGGTGACTGTCCCCGGAAAACGGGGACGTCTGTTCACTACGTTCACAAACCACTGTTAATTTTAACAGAAAATAGGCCTACTGTTAACACATGATCATCAATAACAAATGAGATTTCCTCCCATAGAAAACCGTTATAAGAAAACGCTTATGTGGCTTAATGTACTTATTTTTTTAAAACGTTGAGATCATATTCAGGGCTCATCTGATTTTTTGTAAATACTTTATTAGTATAACGTTTAGTGAGTTTGGTTTTTTAAAATCACTGTCTTAGTAGGCTACATTAAGCCACATTAAGCGTTTTCTTATAACTGCTTGCATCAATAGCAGCCATTCAGCACCCCAGGTGCATAGATAGGCGATGGCACTATCGCCTAGCAACGTTCAAACCGGGACATGAGACATCCACAACATGAGGCACTGTCACAGTGTGCTGGTGACCAAATAACGTATGCGTCAGTAAGCAGACACTATGCATAATGTTGCAACTGGTGGCAAGCCTGACTATGTTGTGCAGTTAATGGTGGAGGTTGTGCCAACGACTAGTACTGATGTCCACTGCAGTGGCGACACGTTGCTGTCATGAACATAATACAAGCGTGGTAAACACAGTGTAGACAAATCACAAAGGCAGTAGTGCTGGTGCCAATCACCCAGTCAGTCATTATTTAGTCGATTTAGTCGAACACTGCCAGCTCAGTGGCTGCAACAGCTTAAGATGAATGCTGAACATTGATTCAGTTAGCCTGATTCCCGCACGGACAACACATGTTGGAACAGGAACATCCATGTTATAAATTTTACCATATAGGCCATAGCAACATGCATAGGTGTTGCCCACCTGGCATAGGTTTTCCACAAAGGTTATTACCTGTGTGGGAGAAAACACAAATGAAGACTGATCCCATGTCTGTGCTTTTACACCATGAATGTGTACAACAGCAATGCGCATAAAATAACCCACAAGGGTGACATTCGCGCAGAAAGGCAGCAGTGTCTGCGCCTGTAACGTCAGACTGCGAATGGCTAAACAACCAAGTTGAACACCACTTA
Source organism: Hypophthalmichthys molitrix (assembly GCA_037950675.1). NCBI lineage: Eukaryota > Metazoa > Chordata > Actinopteri > Cypriniformes > Xenocyprididae > Hypophthalmichthys > Hypophthalmichthys molitrix. The sequence continues at coordinate 13,254,040 of CM075510.1, forward strand.
GCAGGGGCGTCAACAACTGTCATTCATTGGAAGGGCCTGCTGCACCTGCCTCACTTCGGCTGGGTACTGGACCTAGTTGAAACACCAGAATCAAGCTGGCAGAGGGCCAATATGGTGTCATGAACACCGTCCAACTACACACAGTCGAGCAACGCTGGATTAATGAAATGCAGAGCGTGGAATAATAAGCAACAAACGTATTGGTGAAAACAAATTAAACCAGGGGCACGTTCAAGCTTAACGTTTTGCTACGGTTTCTGGGTTGAACAACATGTTTCCTGGAAATGGTGTGCAACAGGGTTTGAGATAAGCTTTCTCTTGTTTGGTGGGTGTGTCAAAAATGTCAGCCCAATCAGCAGCAACATGTATATAAACCATGCGGTATTAAAGAGGCTCGCAAATGGGTCGCACAATGGGTCCAAGTAAAGTCGTTTACAAAACAAGCAAGCTCAGTATACGCAACAATTGAAGATATTAGAAGGCATGTTTGTCGTAAGAGTTTTGAAGTAAAAATTCTTCAAAAATAACACAAAGAAGGCCTTCTCAGCTGCAACTCTTGCATCATCAGAACAGGGTATTCAACGCACCACCATTTCCGTTTAAAAAATGTTTTGCAACGTTTTGTTGACTTGATTTTTGCTGCTAAGACAAAACTGAGATCACACACCCTCCTTCCCTTCCCCCTAACTCAAGTCACTGAAAGTTCTTCAAGATGTATAATGTAACTTGTGTATCTATTGTTTTTTCCCCTTTCATGTTTGGTATCATTTTAAATGTCTCAAATTGGTAAAATGGTCTCAATTTTAACAGCAGTCACTGGTATTATGAGGAAGATTGAAAACTAAGGAGAATTCTGTCCTCCTTTTGTCTCTTCGAGAGATCTGATAACCTTCACCCCCCCCAAAACAGGTGTTGGTGTAGTAAATATCTGCAATCCTTTGTTCTGGTCTGGGTATTTAGGGGAAAGTGCAAAGCAGTCATGTGGGATCTTCTGTAGCCAGAAACCCCCATACAGTGATGGGGAAGTGTCTTAAAAACACTAATCCACCACTGTGTGTATGTGCATTTCTTACTCTTTGAGCAATTGATGTTATGCATTTATTATTTCTGAATTGGCTGAATTGGCAACTATGTAATTGGCATGATACATTTTTACTTGACAAATAAAATGTTATATTTGATTTACTCTGGATTCTCCTGAAATCATTATTACCAGTAAATTATGGGAGGTTAATGCTACCGTAAATCTGTGTCCAGGGTAGAACAAACTGAAGGCGCATGAATGAAGGAGCAGTAGGCACTTTATCTGAAGACGTTTTGATTTCTGTTTACCACTGATTTAGCAAGTTGTATGGAAGTGGCTAAATACACTTTTGTTTGAGTGAGCAGTAGGCAACCGACTAAAGGTATTAGCTAACTCATTACACCCTCTGACGAAGATCAGACTGGCGAGTTTATGTCCGTGAGTTTACCGCAAATCCGGGGCGAGTATCTCTGTGCGGGATCGGGTCCCTGATGAACGAATAATTGAAAGTATGGGATACCCAGAATAATCAAATATCTAAATTAATACATAACCAATGATTAATTTCTAATTGGAAACACAACCTAAGAGTAATAATCATTTGAAATTGGAGTCAGATTAAACAAGTGAAATTAAGTGAACTTCACAGGGGCGCTGAAAAGGCATACAGGCGTTAAACCTTCGCCCAGGCCGTCGGATTCCGTTTTTGGGCTGATGGGGGGTTCTTACACTCACACATGCTAACATGTTTAGTCACAACAGTGGGAAAAACCAAGGATGGTCTGTCAAGGCCAAGCCCCTGAACACCAATCTTGCTGGAAGCAAGAATCAACCACATGACAGTAACAGATACATGTAAGCAACATGTGAAGCTACATGTAAAATCTGCTGAGGTTTCAACACCCAGAAATAGGGGTGGGAAAGCTTCAAGGGTGGCCTGTAAAGGCCAAGCCTCCTAAAAAGCTAGCTTGCTGAATGCAAACACCCACAAACACATGATTCGTTCAAAAACGAGTCAAACCAGCAGATAAGACTGTAGAGTGCCCACATAACAGTCTACCTAACACAATCCAACAAGCAGTGCACTCAGTAAAAGAACCTTTTACTCTTTAAAGCAAGAGGAGTACAACATACGCCATCATGATCTAAAGGAGGCCCAAAAAACGGCCTACAACTTCAGACAGACACGTGGCGTCAGCTTGTGGCAGTGTTTCAAGCTCCAGGAAGGACAAACAACTGATCTACAAGGAGGTTAATAAGTCACCTGGGGCCCTGGCCAACCAGCAGTGTACTTAGTAAAACACCTCTAAACTCTCTCAGCGAGAGGAGTACACTATTACATACACCAACATGTTCTCAAAGGAGGCCCCGAGGGCCTACTACTTGTAAACACGTGGCGTTAGTCTAGTGGCCACTAAAGTTCTAGGAGCAAAATAGAACCAGCGTGTTTACGAGGTAGCTACTTAGCTCAACTAGAGCTAAAGGATAAACATGAACCAAGCTCAAGGAAGCAAATGTAGAAAACCGAACCGCAGTAAGGTTTACTTACAGAAACTCACCCTGAGAGGTCAGCCACGTACTCAGTAAAAACACTTTTTACCCTCAAAGTGAGAGGAGTACACAAACGAACGCCAACATGCTACACAGGAGGCCTAGAAGGCCTACAACTTGCAAACACGTGGCATCGGCTAGTGGCAATATGACCACACCAGCCAGCAGGCAATGTACTCAGTAAAAACACTTTTTACTTTAAAATCAAGAGGAGTACACTCTTCGCCACAAAACTCTACGAGAGGCCTTACCTATTCTACTCTTAACAGAGATGGGCGTGGTCTAGCGGCGGTGATGAGACACAGAACTGTGCCAACATGTAATCTGAAAGGAGGCCTTAGCGGGGCTACGACTTCAAACACACGTAGCGCCAGCTAGTGGTCTAAAAGGGGAACAAGCTCAAAGGGGACCAGCTCTAACCCAAACAGTTGTGGGAAGCTTAGCACAGCAGGTTTGAAACAGTGAAAGATGAAGTTTTAAAAGTGCAGATGAACCAACAACACAGCAGAGAAAGCAGTCCAGGTAAGTGGGTTTGGATAAGGACAGTCTTGGTTCAGCTTATCTGTGACTGACGCAGTCTTTGTGTCTTTTCCAGGTGATCCAGGAACCAACGAGCATGGAGACAACAGAGAGCAGGGGATGAGGAGAGCCTGGACTGCTGGTAGGAGCAACTGGTGAGTAGTTAACAGGTAAGACGGTGTGGATCTTGACATATGAGTAGTCAAGGACGTGGTGCATATCTATAGACGTTGTGCATGCCATTGACGAGACCTGACAGTGAATGGAGTGTGTGAGGACCTTAAGAGTGGTCCAGAAGATGACTGGCAGCTGGTGGTGATCAGTAATTGGAAATGGAGTGCAGGTAAGGAACCAGAGGGATGCTGGGAAGTGGAGTCCGGGGAAGGTGAGACAGACAGTGACGGTGACATTGTCAAGTCAAGCAAAGTCACTTTTATTTATATAACGCTTTTTACAATGCAGATTGTGTCAAAGCAGCTTTACAGTGATAACTGGTGAGTAATTTTGTCCAGCTTAAGTAAATTCAGTACTGATTCATTAGGTTGTAAAAATTAATAATTAGTGCATTTATCTATATATCAGCACTGGAGAAAACAGTGATGTCATCGTCAAGCTCAGTTCTGTTCGCATACAATGGTGTCAGTGCAAGCAGATCAAAAACATTGTTGAATATCAAGTGTCCCCAATTAAGCAAGCCAGAGGCGACAGTGGCACGGAACCAAAACTCTATCAGGTGACATCAGATGACAAAATGATAAGAATGGAGAAAAAAACCTTGGGAGAAACCAGGCTCAGTCGGGGGGCCAGTTCTCCTCTGGCCAACAGCGAACAGTGCATGATTATGATTCAGGCAACGTTACAGGTCATAAGTCCGATTTGGTTTGCAACAGTCAAAATATTTGGTCCAGTTCCATCTAGTTGAAGATCGTATTCATCACGCCGGTATGGGACGGTTTGGTGGGAATCTGTGCCACTGGCTGTTGTGTCGGTGAGGCCTTCACAGGGATGATCTAGTTGACTCAATCTCTGCTGACACTTCAGGGCTGCGTTGTCGTTGTGTCTAGGCACAGGTCCTCCATCTGATCTGGATACGGCCTGGATTCGGCTGACTACGGTAAACCTCGGGATAAAAAGAAAGAGTAATATTAGCGTAAATGCCATTCTTCTTCTGATGTAACTAGTAGATCTGGTGTTAAAGGAAGTGTTCCCGGTTCCGGCTGACCTAATTTATGCAGCCTAACAATCCTTTAACGGATTTGAAAATATAAATTGATAATGTGTTATGTGTATGCCAGGGTAAAGAGTTTTTAGTCTAGATTTAAACTGACAGAGTGTGTCTGCTTCCCAAACAATGCTAGGAAGATTGTTCCAGAGTTTAGGTGCCAAATGGGAGAAGGATCTACCGCCTGCGGTTGATTTTGATATCCTAGGTATTATTAATTGCCCTGAATTCCGAGATGCAATAGATGTGAAGGACTATAATGTGTTAAGAGCTCACTCAGATACTGGGGAGCTAAACCATTTAGTGCTTTGTAAGTGATTAGCAAGATTTTAAAATCTATACGATGTTTAATAGGGAGCCAATGCAGTGTTGACAGAACCGGGCTCATATGGTCATACTTCCTGGTTCTAGTAAGAACTCTAGCTGCTGTGTTTCGGACCAGCTGTAGTTTGTTTATCAAGCGAGCAGGGCAACCACCTAGTAGAGCGTTACAGTAATCTAGCCTTCAGGTCATGAACGCATGAACTAACTGTTCCGCATGTTTCACTGAAAGCATACGTCGTAGTCTAGATATTGTAATGACCTGGCATTCAACACCAGCAGCCGGTTGCATTATGGGTATTTGTTTGTTTTGAGTTGATTTATGTGTTATTTAAGCAAGATGGTTGGGTTTGTGCTTAGCAAAGTTGTGTGTTTATGTTCAAGTTAGTTTGGGAGGGTTTGGTTCATTTACTGCCTGGTTATATAAAGAGTTTGGCTCTCACCGTCATGGAGAGAGATGAGTACGGGAGGGACTTGGCGATCTGGCCTTGCCTGTGTAGTTCTTATTCTGTGTTCAGAATAAAAAGGAGAAAAGAAAGTACTGCCTCCTGCTGTTTTGTTCTGCTTATAGAGACACTCATGACTAACTGTACTCGTTACATCAGAAGAAGAATGGCATCTACGCTTATATTAGTCTTTCTGTTTATCCCGAGGTTTACCGTAGTCAACCAGATCCGGGCCGTATCCAGGTGAGACCGAGGACCGGCGCCTTGACACGACCACAACGCAGCCCTGAAGTATCAGCAGAGATTGAGTCAACTAGATTGTCCATTGTGAAGGCCTCATCGACATGACAGCCAGTGGCACAGCTCCTCAAAAAAACCTTCTATACCGGTGTGATGAATACGATCCTCAACTGGACTGAACTGGAATAAATACTTTGAATGTTGCGATCCTAACGGACATAAGAAAAATTAATCGTACCAAAGCACTGTTCGCCAGAGGAGAACTGGCCCCCCGACTAAGCCTGGTTTCTCCCAAGGTTTTTTTCTCCATTTTTAACACAGCAGTCTGTTTGCCATCTGATGTCACCTGTTGGAGTTTGGGTTCCTTGCCGCTGTCGCCTTTGGCTTGCTTAGTTGGGGACACTTGACATTTGATATTGAACAGTGCTTTGATCTGCCTGCATTGACACTATTCTTTAAGAGCTGCTGTGCAGCCAAAATTATATACCAGTTATCAATGTAAAGCTGCTTTGACACAATCTGCATTGTAAAAAGCGCTATATAAATAAAGGTGACTTGACTTGACTTGACTAACTGACGTCGTCGTGAAGGATAGCGTGTGGGCGCCTTCACCGCCGACATTTGAGTTTAACGCCCCGAAGGGCTACCCTACCTTCCCGGCCACAGCGAGAGAAGAGCTGAGCCTCCACGCTTTCCTGCGGCGCCTTACACCTGGGCAGCTCCGTCAACATGTCCGCCTGTTGTCACCCTGCGATTTGAGTGAGGTGCTGAGAGAGCTGAGGAGGTGCTACAGGCTGGGCTGGCGACAGGTCGATCTCTGCTCCAGCGTCAGCTGACGAGAGCAGCTGAACGGGAGGTGGACGGGGCCCGGTCGGAGGAAGAGGTCAGCCGGGTCCAACCAGCGGTGACCCCCCAACGGAGGTCGAGACTAGACCGCTGCTACCCGCTGCAGAGAACCAGAGCATTTCACCAGGGACTGCCCTGCCCCGAGCCCTCGCCACCGGGCAACGTCACCGCCGGGAAACGACGCTCACCACTGAAGCCTTCCAAGGGTAAGACGGATCTGAGGCCCGTCATTATCCAGTGGAAGGCTTCGGGAAAGAAGTCCTGACGCCAGTGGTATCGGGCTTCTGAGGGCAGTCCCGTCCGGGGTGAGTCGGTTCCCTCCACATTACATGGTGCCCGTCTCCCCTCGGTGCCCTCAGGGGGCCGTTCTGCCAACCCTGCCACCTCGTGTGCTTCAGGGCGCAGCGGTTCTCAGCGAACGCATATCTCAGTGTCCACCCGGCAACGTAGTGGCGCTGGGATGTTCCGAGGAGGGATCAAAAGTGGCCAGTTCGGTTGCTCCCTGCCGGTCCGCCGTTTCAGGGCACCGGGCTGGTCACACATCAAACACCAGAGTTCAGTCTCGAGAGACTGATTCCCTTAGTAGAGTTTTTGGCAGCGTGGAAACTTCTGTCAAACGTATCTCAATGGGTCCTGCACACAGTAGAATTTGGGTACAGAATCCAGTTTGGGTTGAGACCGCCGAGGTTCAACAGGGTTTTGTTCACCGAGGTGAGCCCCGAGCAGGCTCTGGTTTTGGAACAAGAAGTACAGACTCTCTTGCGAAAAGAAGCTATAGAAAGGGTTCCTTCTCCCAGCAGGGAGTCAGGGTTTTAAAGCTGGTACTTCATAGTTCCAAAGAAGGATGGAGGTTTGCGTCCCATTCTAGATCTGCGCCTACTAATCGCTCTGTCAAGAAGCTCAAGTTCAGAATGCTAACTCTGAAACAAATCGTGTCACAAATCAAATCCGAGGACTGGTTTGTCACAATAGATCTGAAAGATGCATACTTTCATATATCCATCCTTCCTCAAAACAGGAAGTTCCGGAGGTTCGCTTTTGGGGGCAAAGCGTATCAATATCGGGTTCTTCCCTTCGGCCTAGCTTTATCACCCCGCACCTTCACAAAATGCGTGGATGCAGCTCTGGCTCTGTTGTGACTCCAGGGTATCCGCGTGTTGAATTACATAGACGACTCGCTCATCCTGGCACAGTCAGAAGAGTTGGTGGTTCAGCATTGAGATGCTGTTCTCGCCCACATGAAGCGTCTGGGGTTACGTCTAAACGCAAAGAAAAGTGTGCTTTCTCCAGCCCAGAGAACCTCTTTTCTCGATGCAAGCACGTCTATCTCAGGCTCGCGTAGAGGCGATTCTCACAGCTGTAAACAAGCTGCAGCTAGGCCAGTCACTCACTGTGAAACAGTTTCACAGGCTGTTAGGTCTGATGGCAGCTGCATCCAATGTGATACCTTTTGGCCTGCTGTGCATGAGACCTTTGCAGTGGTGGCTCAAAACCAAGGGGTTTTCCCCGAGGGGAAATCTGTTTCGCATGATCAAGGTCACGCGGCGATGCCTTCGTGCTTGTGTCATGTGGAAAAAACCTTGGTTTCTTTCCCAAGGGCCGGTGTTGGGAGCTCCTTGTCATTGTGTAACGCTTACAACGGATGCGTCCCTCACCGGCTGGGGGGCGATCATGAGTGGTCGCTCGGCTCAAGGTCTGTGGAGGAGTCATTATCTTTCCTGGCACATAAACCAGTTGGAGATGATGGCTGTGTTCCTGGCACTCAAACACTTCCTCCCAGATCTCAGGGGCCATCATGTGTTGGTCCGCACGGACAATACAGCAGCGGTCTCGTATTTAAACCATCAGGGGGGTCTGCGTTCGCGGCCCTTATGCAAGCTGGCACACCAGATCGCCCTCTGGGCCCAAGGGAAGTTACTGTCAGTCAGGGCAGTATACATTCCAGGGCGTCTGAATCAGGAAGCAGACATCCTGTTGAGGCAGGGGCTGAGGCCCGGGGAGTGGAGACTTCACCCCGAGGTGGTGGAGTTCCTTTGGGAGTGCTTTGGGAAAGTGGAAGTGGATCTGTTTGCATCTCAAGAAACGACTCCCTGTCCATTGTATTTCTCCCTCACACATCCAGCCCCTCTGGGTTTGGACGCGATGGTACAGACGTGGCCAAGGTTGCGTCTGTATGCCTTTCCCCCGATTGCTCTGCTTCCGGGAGTTTTGGAGAGAGTGCGCCAGGGGCAGGGTCCAGTTGTTACTAGTAGCCCCGTTTTGGCCGGGCCGAGTTTGGTTCTCGGACCTGATGTCTCCCCTCAACGGCTCTTCCCTCGAGATTCCGGTCAGGAATGTGAGAATGTGAATGTGAGAACAGGCGGCGGAGGTCACTCCCTCACCCCCGCCCGGAGTTGTGGAAATTGTGGGCGTGGCCTCTGAGGGGGCACAGCTCATAGATTCGGGTCTCCCTACAGAGGTAGTGGAGACCATACTCCAGTCCAGAGCTCCCTCCACGAGGAGGCTTTTTTCCCTGAAGTGGAACGTCTTCTCTTCTTTGTGCAGAGAGTGTACATTTGATCCTGTTAACTGCCTAGTTGGCACAGTTCTGGAGTTTCTGCAAGAAAAGTTCTCTTCAGGTTTATCCCCTTCTACACTGAAGGTTTACGTGGCGGCCATTGCGGCTTACCACGTTCCTTTAGAGGGTGCTTCTCTGGTAAGACACCCATGGGTTACTCGCTTCCTTCGTGGCACTTTGAGGCTGAGGCCTGCGGCACGTCAGAGAGTTCCGACCTGGGATTTGGCCATAGTGTTGGAGGGCCTGTCTACAGCTCCGTTTGACCCCACCAAAGAGGTTCATTAAAAGTTCCTCACTCTTAAAACTCTTTTCCTCCTTGCTATCTCGTCGCTTAAAAGAATTGGAGACCTCCAAGCCCTTTCGGTCTCTCCTTCTTGCCTGGAATTTGCGCCGGGCATAGTTAAAGCTTTCCTCTTCCCTCGGGAGGGATACGTTCCCAAGGTCCCCACTAATGTGGCGAGCCCCGTTATGCTGCAGGCCTTCTGTCCTCCTCCATTTCAAGATCCAGACCAGGAGAAACTTAATCTGCTCTGTCCAGTCAGGGCTCTGGATGCTTATGTCCACAGAGCTGCCCTGTGGTGTAAGACTGATCCCGGCATCCAAACAAACGCTAAGCAAGTGGACAGTTGAGGCTATCTCTGCTGGCTTATGAGTCGGCCGGCCAAACCATCACCTCTTAAGGTCCGTGCTCACTCTACCCGGAGTATGGCTGCCTCTTTGGCGGGGTGGTCCTCGCCTCATACCCTTATTAGGTTTTATAACCTAGATGTGGCCTCGACCCCGGGGTCACAAGTGCTTGTGTCTTAGTGTGCACATCCGTTTCACACAGACAGGCACTTGGTTTTATGGCGGCGTGGGTATTTCGTTCCCAAAGCGCTTGACACAGCGCGAGTTTCCTTGAAAGGGAATTGCTTTTTCCTGTTTTTTTTTTTTTAATACTATGTTTGATCTGTCACCATTGGTCTATAATGCAAAAAAGATTGCTGAATTCAACAGATTTAACTAAAAAACATACCAATCTCTGTGTAAAAATAAAATGATGAATAACGATAAATAATATCAATTTCATCAATAATCATACATTTGATCAAAAAAAAAAAAAAACATAAAATAAAAAAAAAAAAATTGAGCCAGAGAACTTTCCGAAATGTAGTTGATTTGAAATGGAATGATCCTTTTTTTTCTGACCAGGGCTCGCTTGTGTGATGTTTACACAAATGTGATGTTTATCTAACGTAATTTTTGCTTATTATGAATGAATTGGATCATCGAATGTCAGCAGCAACTAAATTGGTTAAAAAAGTGAGATTAAAAATACATAAAGCATATTTGTGTAATTTAACATTTAATTATTGCAGGTTTGCATAATATTCTGAGTTTGCATTTCACTGTTTTTATTCATTTCGAGGAATATTAAATCTGTTTTTGTGCAAGTGAGATGATGTATGTTCACATTTAGGCTAGAACTACAATATGTTTACACAGTGCACACTGGTTCCCTCGATAAAAACCTAAGCTCTGAGATCAACAAAAATTTATGATACTTATACGTTTTCTCCATCAAGATAATTTTTACAGATTAACAACTTTTATGAATTTTGAAGCCTAAATGCAGTCGCCAGAAGTAAAAAGCTAAATGAACTACACCACGGTCACACGACTTCAACGTCACCATCAATAAGCTTCTGAAAACTCTTTCAGTCTTTATTTAACAACATTTTCTCTGACAGTTTGAGTTAGAATAGCTTATAAGATCTATAAAAGCAGACTGGCTATAAAAGCAGACTGAGTTTACCTGTTTGGTGTGATGATTTAGCCACTTGTTAGCAACCGCCTATTTTAAGACATGTAACAGCTTAAAAAAATCATGACTGGGGATTGTATTTTATGTTGTAGAATAAAACATTAAAGTGTATTGAGTTTGTTTTCACCACAGACCTTATTTCAGCCATTTAACAAAAATCCTATTAAAAAAACCCATTGACTTGGGGACGATGGAAATGGAAGTGCTATAATGCTAACTTGTTTCGGCGTTTTGGCTTACAAATTGGTCATACCTGCACCACTCTATGCCTCTGCACCTTACTCCCGATTTCTCTCAATATGGAGACAAGAGAGGTGTCAGTCAATAAATGGGAAAACAAAGTAACTTGTGATATTTATTTGAAAATGTAAATCAGATATTTTGTTGTAAATTTAAAAGTAATCCATTACTTTGCTAGTTATTTAAAAAAGTAATCTGATTACATAATTTGCGTTACTTGTAACTCACTTGTACTTGTTACCCTCAACACTGCATACAGGGATATGTACATTGTTGAATTACAATGTTCAAGTATGGGATTAAACTTGATGTGTGATCATAATTCATATTCATTGAATAATAGAACTATTTAACACATCTCTGAAAACAAGTGGTATACAGTGTAACTGGTAATACGGTATATGTATTAACATATACATATATAAAAATATATATATAAAATAAACACATGTAAACAGAATGCAAATATTAAAAAACATACATAGGCTTATAAGTATATAAGTAAGTAGGCCTATAAACATTTGATAAATGTGGATGAATACTGCCAGAAGCCTTATGGTGTCCAAAGTACATTAGTGACACACTCCTACTGGAAAAAACAACAGTTGACATCCAGGAATAAGACTCTTATCTTTACTGCCCTTGCTAATCAAAGTCCTTGAGCCAGGTGTATTCAGCCACATATCATACTCAGACAACATCTTCAAGAACAACCTCAGTGATGAATATTTGTCAGTCTTTTAAAATAGCACACTCCAGAGAGAGAAACTACCGTAACTGCAGTAACAGGCACATAGAGTAGGGGTGGTATGGGGATTTTACTTTTGTGATTTGTAACACTTTACAACAAGACTGTATACATTAAGTCAATTCAAGACAAGTCATCTTCATTTATATAGCACTTTTCAGCGCAGAGATTGTTTTGGCTTTACATCAGCTCTAGAAAAAAGTTATTATTGAGCTAAAGTAGGTTTTTGATTGAATCTCTTGCGTTGTAAAAATTGTTAATTATTAACTTAAGGGCACCTTTTTAACTGAAAACAGAAGGCTTTAATGTGTTCTTGCTGTTCATTTACGTGTTTAGTCTATAGGTTTGCGCGTTTGAATGAGTGTGTAGATGCTTAGTCTTTTTTACAAAGTGACATTGCCAAATTACTTGTCTGGCCCGTATAATAGAGAAAAATTAGTCGTTTCCGTGGATCTATGCGAACTGGAATCATTTTGATAACATTTTATCTATACATAGGGAAAGGAAAGGGAAGGAGGCCTTCACAGGGGATAGTTTAGTTGACACTTCAGGGCTGCATTTTCATCATGTCTAGGCGCAGGTCCTTCATCTCATCTGGATACGGCCTGGATCTGGCAGACTACGGCAAACCTCGGGATAAACAGAGAGAGACTAGTATTAGCATAGATGCCATTCTTCTTATGATGGTACATCATGCATGTACCATCTTCTTATGATGATACATCAGGTGTTATGGGAAGTATTCTCGGTTCCGGCTAAACTAATTTATGCAGCCTAATAATTACATGATTTGAATTATAGGTGGAGATAATGTGTTATGTGTATGCCAAGTTAAAGAGATGTGTTTTTAGTCTAGATTTAAACTGACAGAGTGTGTCTGCTTCCAGAACAATGTTAGGAAGACTGTTCCAAAGTTTAGGTGCTAAAAAGGAAAAGGATCTACCGCCTACGGTTGATTTTGATATTCTAAGTATTATCAACTGGCCTGAATTCTGAGATCGCAATAGTCGTGAAGGACTATAATGCGTTAAGAGCTTGCTCAGGTACTAGGGAGCTAAACCATTTAGTGCTTTGTAAGTAATTAGCAAGATTTTAAAATCTATACAATGTTTAACAGGGAGCCAATGAAGTGTTGACAGAACCGGGCTAAAATGGTCATACTTCCTGGTTCTAGGTGCTGCATTTTGGACCAGCTGTAGTTTGTTTATCAAGCGAGCAGGGCAACCACCCAGTAAAGCGTTACAGTAATCTAGCCTTGATGTCATGAACACATGAACTGTTCCACATTTGTCATTGAGAGCATATGTTATAGTTTAGATATATTTTTAAGATGGAAGAATGCGGTTTTACAGATGCTAGAAATGTGGCTTTCAAATGAAAGATTGGTATCAAAGAGCGCACCCAGGTTCCTAACTGATGATGAAGACTTGACAGAACAGCCATCAAGTGTTAGACAGTATTCTAGGTTATTACGTACAGAGGTTTTTGGTCCAATAATTAGAATCTCTGTTTTTTCTGAATTTAGAAGTAGGAAATTACTATCACATCCAATTTTTTTATATCAGCTATGCCGTTAATTTTGTGAATTGATAAGTTTCGTCAGGGCACGAAGAAACATAGAGCTGAGTATTATCAGCATAATAGTGAAAACTATTACTGAATTGTGATCGATATGACATCTCTTCGTTTACTGCTACAAACTGATAACGGTCAGATAAGTATGATTTGAACCATGCCAATGCAATTCCACTAATGCCAACATAATTTTCGAGTCTATTCAAAAGAATGTTGTGGTGTCAAAAGCAGCACTGAGATCTAGTAACACTAGTAGAGAGATACAACCAAGATCTGATGATAAGAGCAAATCATTTGTATCTCTGATGAGAGCAGTCTCAGTACTATGGTACAGTCTAAATCCTGACTGGGAATCCTCACAGATACCATTTCTTTCTAAGAAGGAACACAGTTGCAATGATACTGCCTTTTCTAGTATTTTTGACTGAAAAGGTAGATTCAAGATCGGCCTGTAATTGACTAATTCTCTGTGATCAAGTTGTGTTTTTTTAATAAGAGGTTTGATAATAGCCAGCTTAAATTAATTTTCAGTACGTATCCTAGTGACAAAGATAAATTAATTATATTAAAAAGAGGATCTATGACCTCTGGAAGCATCTCTTTCTATAGCTTAGTCGGTATAGGGTCTAACATACATGTTGTTGATTTTAATGATTTAACAAGTTTAGACAATTCTTCCCCTCCTATAGCTCCGAATGAATGGAATTTTTTCGATACTGTAGTAGACTACTGTAGTATAATTTTCTCTCTAACATTATAAATCTTGCAAGTAAAGAAGTTCATAAAGTCATTACTGCTGTGCTGTTTGGAAACATCAGAAGTTGAAACTTTATTTCTCGTTAATTAGGCACTGTATCAAATAAATACTTAGGGTTGTGTCTGTTTTCTTTGATTTGAAAAATAAGCAGTCCATCTAGCAGTTTTTAGGGCCTTTCTGTACGCAATCATGCAAAACCTCTAGTTTTGTTTTCTTCCAGCTGCGCTCCATTTTTCTGGCTGCTCTCTTGAGGGCCCGAGTGTGCTTGTTGTACCATGTTGTTGGACTTATTTCCTTAATCTTTTTTAAGCACAAAGGAGCAACTGAGTCTAGTGTGCTGGAAAAGCGAGAGTCAATAGTTTATTTTGTAACATCGAGTTCTTCTAAGCTATCTGGTATGCTAAGGAGAAGAAACTGATCAGGAAGATTATTTATAAAGCAATCTTTAGTGGTAGAAGTGATAGTTCTACCATATTTGTGGCAGATAGGTGGTTTTGCAGCCTTGGCTAAATGTAGTATACACAAGGCTAGATAATGATCTTAGATGTCGTCAGTCTGCTGCAGAATTTCAGTGGCATTAGTATCGATTCCATGTGACAATATTAGATCTAAAGTATGATTACGACAATGATTGGGTCCTGACACATGTTGTCTCCAACTCCAGTAGAGTCTGTAAATGCAAAACCGTTTGCACATGTAACCCATTTGTTATTAGTAGCATATTACCTTCCAAATTAGGTATCATTAATTAATAATTATTGTCTTTTTCACATATTTTTCACTCATTGCAGAACAGCTTTATAGATGAAATTAACTAATTTAATGATTGATTATTGTCACGTTCCTGGTTCTGTGTTTTGAGTATTGGTAATTATGCCCTTTGAAGGTTATTGGACACTGTGAAATTTTTTTTCTTTAAGTTTGTGACAAGCACATAAAAATTACTTTTTTTTATTGTTGGAAAACAAATTATTGTTTTCCTTGTATTTGCTCCTCAGTTCCATGCAATTTTAAGGTTTTCTTGGATTTATAGTTTCTATGTTTTATAGGGAACCTTGGTCATCAAAGTCAAAATAAAGTTTATTTCTAGAGCACATTTAACGCACAACAGAAGTTGACCAAAGTGTTGTATATCCAGAATCATAAAATAAACAACAACAAAGAAGACAAAACAAAACCACTCTTAAACTGAATTAAATGCTTTGGAATAATTCTTAATTAAAACATTCTTTGGAATAAAAACATGTTTTAAGACTTAAAAGCAGATTTAAAAGCAGACAGTGTTGGGGCCAGCTTTACTGACAATGGTAAATTATTCCATAGTTTAGGGGCAGCAACTGCAAAAGCCAGATCTCCCCTATGCTTCAGCCTAGCTGAACACCAAACAGCCAGATGCATAGTCTGCTGACCTAAGGGACCTGAATGGGAGTTCTCTCTGTCTTTTGGTGTATTGTGGCTGCTTCTTTTCATGTCCTCCAATCTTTTGTTTTCAAGCTTGGTTGGGGCGAGGGATGCGTTTATCAAGCTTGGTTTGTAATCTTTTTTTATAATGGGGCATGGAGGTTTTGTTTTTGTTTTGTTCATTATTATGACCATTCTTCATGCTGATTTAACACCCCAGAGCTGTTTCATTCCTGGATTTTGGTTTTATCAATGGCAAAATTTATTACCATTATTATGGTAAAATGTATAGATTGGCCAGGTTTTTTTCCACTTATAAGACCAACAGCAGGGGAGTTGTAATTCTTCTTCATAAAAATATGGAATGGCAGGAAGCCTAGACAAATGGAGATGCCAGTAGAACTGGGTGGTAGCTATACCAGATATTGTATATTATTATTGGGCTTGCCATGCCAGACTCATTTGGGAGTGGTATAGGTCTGTGATCTGTGTACTAGTGTGGACTCCTGGGCTTGTTACCCATTCTCTATTTGGAGCCTGTTTGTTTGCCCCTATGAGCATGTTAATATAGTGAGGAAAAATCTGATACTTTACAATTCTGTTAAAGTTTGGCAACATATCTCAAGGTTCTTTGGGAGAGGTGAAATTATGTGTATGCTAAGTCCAATTTACTTGAATCAGGACTTTGCCCCTGGCTTAGGTTCTCCTATCTTTAAAGCTTGGCACATGAAGGGGATTTGTGTACTGAGGGACTTGTTCCAGGATGGCTCCCTAATGTCCTTCCAACAGTTGTGACAGAAGTTTGATATCCCAAATCAACACCACTTTGGTTATTTACAAATTCGGCATTACGTTCTTTCACAGCAAAGACCTGTGTTGGATTCGCCAGCACTTAGCAATTTGGAGTTTTATGCTGCTCATTTTATATCTAGGTTTTATTCTTTTATATACTCTCATGCTTCTGGACTTTTGAACACAGTGGCTTACAAATGGGAGGAAGACCTGTGCAATGTATTTAGTATATATGTATATAGACGGCAGGAGGCCATTAAATATGCGAGTTCCACTTTTACTTGTAAATGACTCAGAGAAACCCAATATAAGATGTTGGGTAACACTTGAAGACCATGCTTATAATGATTTATAGCCACATTTATACTTAAGTATTACTATTCTATAAATATATTTATTATATTATTTAGTCTTATATTTATAAGACTCATTAAGATCTTTACTGCATTATAAGAACAGTTATAGATACATTTATATTATTTTTATAATTACTTATAAGCCATGCATTTGCTTTTTCAATGTGCATGCTCATAAGCCATTATACACTGATTTATAAATGATCAAATATAAAATACAGACACACTTGTTTGCTGTATCAACTAGTTATTATGTCTTAAATGGCTAAAGTTTGCATTAGAGGTAATGAATGGTAATTTTGATTTGTTAAAATCTATATCTCCTCAGCCATTTGCATGGGATTGCTTATAGCAGTTTGGAATTATACTTAAAAGTATTGTTGTTTTGCTACTATGTAACATTAAAAAAATAGTCTTTGTTTTCAACTGTTTGTATTAATGATTTCTGTTTTTTTTTTTTTTTTTTTTTACAGTAATTGTTGTTCATTAGTTACATTTACTAGTAAGCAACTTAAAATGTAAAATGAGCACATATTGGTGATATCTTAACATTTGATTTGTTTTCACTTTACTTAAAGCCAACAATGATGCATTTACAGAGATTAGTAACTATTATTACTCACAATAATTATTTATAAGAACACAACACGGCTATTAATAACAATATATTCACTAATTTGACAAATAAATCTGAATAAAGTCATTGTAACTATAACATAACATTATAGCAATGCAAGTTGCATCTTTATAAAAAAACATTCATGGAACCATACGATGGACTAAGTAATACTTATAAATCAGTGTATAATGAATTATGAACATGCATTGAAAAGGAAAATGCATGACTTTTAAGTAATTATAAAAATAATATAAATGTAACTATAACTGTTCTTATAATGTGGTATAGGTTTTAATAAGTCTTTATAAATATGTTTATAATACTTGCTTATAAATAAGTATAAATGGAGCTATAATTCATTATAAGTATGGTCTTCATAGAAAGTGTTACCAGATGTTGCATAGATTACATGTAACGGCAGTTATAATGAATAAAATTGATCATACTACATCTGCCTATTGTGTTAAGTGCCATACAGAGGGACATACTTTCATTATGGGGGTGCGAGTACGTCTCCAGATTCTGGAGCTTCTTTGCTTGCGAAATTAGCACCATTATTCAGATAAAATTGAAAAAGGATCCTGGTATTTTTCTTTTAGGGCTCCCATCCAAAAGGCAGGCAACGACACTGTCACTGGATGCAATAGGTTACAAACTGTTAGATAAACTGCTTCTTGTAACAAGGAAATACATCCTTATTAGATGAATTTATGACATTCCCCCCTTTGTGACTGAGATCTTTGCAGTTTTGCCCCATGAGAGACTGGCTGCTGTGCTTAGGGGCAATAATAATTATTTATTATTTATTTTGAATATGTTTATGGATGTATGTTGTAGCAAATTAGCTAAAATGAAATATGAATAATTAATTATAACTAATTATAATTAATTATAGATATTTTGATCAGTTAATAGTATTAACTTAATGTAGTAAAATTACAATTACAATCGATTAACCTGTTTGTCCAGTGAACACTCATGTTAATTGTTTATTAATTCTAAGAAATGTTCATTTCCTGGTTATGGGAAATAACATTTTACTGTACAGTACGACTCAGAGCATGTAGTCAAAATCTGCATGATTTGGGACTCCAGTATATGAGCATGAAACACGGGCAACTTTATGTGTGACATGAACAAGACTTTATTAACTGGACTAAACACTTAAATTACTCTAACATTCACACACATACATGCATACTGTCACATACATGCATACTGTCTCCATCTCTGCCTCCGTTCCTTCACTACATTTCCCAGCATTCTCCTTGGCTCCCACCTGCAAGTCCTTCTCAATCACCTGCACCTGCCAGCTATCATCCTAATCAACTGCACTATATCTTCACTCACCTTGTCTCTCCTTGCTGTCCAGTCTCGTTGTTACCTAGTATGTGGAACTTGTTAGACCTTTTTCTCCAGTGATTCCTCATGTGATCTTCCCCAGCATCCTTCTCCTGCATTCCACTCCAGCGTCTGTGTTCTCCACTCCCTTGTAATTCAGCATCATCTTCACATCAGAGTTTCTCAGTAAAAAATAAAAAAATGCTGTGAGCTTGTGATCAGTGATTTTTAAAATGTGAAGATGTTACACCCTCTGGAGATGACTGAGCCAACAAGGAGTTGTTCCTTTGGAGGAACCTTTTTACGACTCTTTGTCCTCTAACAGGATATTAGCATAAGACATTGGAGCATAAGACTTTAAGATTTTTACCTTCTAATGTGTCAGAGTTATCAACATGTAACATAAATTAGCAAATAGGAAACAAAAGTTGGACTCTATAAATACCAAACATGTGACCCATATGATCTTATGCTGGGTACACACTAAAAGATTTTTGAAAACTTATAAGATTTACAAAATGTGAGAGACCACAAACATGAGGACAAAAAAAATCGTAGCTTTAACCTTTTTGCTCCTTTAGTCTGACAAAGACAGCACACCACACACAAACAGATTTTCAACCAGAGTCCCGACTGTGAACACGGGAAATTTCGAAAAATCTCTTGAGACTTCAGAATAAACATGATAGATGATAGGCAGGAAGAAATTGCGTTGATAGTGTTTGGAATGATTTTGGTATGTTTTACAGTTGTATAAACACTTGTGCTATTGCCACAAATCGACGAGCTGTTCCTCCATCTCTGCTGTCCAAATCCATTTAACTTTGTGCCATGACTGCATTTGTTATACTTCTGTCTTCTGTCAGCTCGCTTTCTGATTGGATATTGTTTCGTTTCACGTTATAATCTCCAGAGCGTGCGCGCGTTTGTCCTCGGGGTTCCCCCCAAACATCAGGATTTCTGATCACAAATATTCAACATGTATATTTACGATTCGCGATCGGGGCGCCTCCGACATTCTTTCAAGCATTCACTCTTAACACACCTCACACCACAGGAAAATCTGTTAAGATAATCCATAGAACCATCAAGATAATCGAGACATTACCTAGGATTGTCGGAAGGGGAGAAATCAGCCCAAAATTAGCCTGATTATCTTGTGGTGTGTACCCAGCATTAGTTAACCATGGTATGCAATAGTGAAACATTAATCCAAAAGAGTTTGAATTAAAACATAGAAAAGGAATATCTATATCCCTATGATAAGAAAATCATAAAATGTGATTAGATACAGAGAGTGATTAGATAAATTAGATTCAGGTTTATACATTTCTTAAGTGGTAATACATATAGAATATATAGGATTAAAGGGTTTATTTGTCCTTCTCAACAAGAATTAAGTCAGAATCTCTACAAATTCCTTACGGTCATAAACAGTCTTATCTTCTTATTAGGGCCCGAGCACCGATGGTGTGAGGACCCTATTGTAATTGATCAGTCAATTATTCTTATTCTCCGAAATTAATCGCATTTTTGAGGGCCTAAACATGCTAGAAAACTCATGAAACTTTGCACTTGTGTCAGAAGTGGTGAAAATTTATGTCTGATATGGGTTTCAGAATTAGATGTGCCAAAATGGCTCGATGGCGCCACCTACAAAATTTTAATTAAGCGCCCTTCGCGCTACTTTTCACGTACAAGCAAGAAATTCGGTAGACACATCTAACAGCCCAGTACCTACAAAGTCCTTGGGTGCAAAATCTGAAAACCCAACAGGAAGTGAGATATTTTGAGTTTTCTCTGCAAAATTTGTGCAGTTTTTGCCATTTCCAGACGTTGTACTTTAACAAACTCCTCCTAGAGCTTTAATCAGATCAACATCATATTTGGTCAGTCTAATCTAAAGGCCTTAGCGATGTTAAATTGCGAAGATCTAGAGTTTTCGCTGAAGGGTGTGTCCAGGGCGGCCTGACAAAGTTCGATGTTTCGCCATGAAACAGGAAGTTGTTGTAACTCGTGCATACAATGTCCGATCTGCCTCAAATTTCACGTTTTATCAGAGTCCTGGCCTGAAGACATCTACATGCCAGTATTCAGTTAGAGTCATAGCGCCACCTGCAGACAACAGGAAATGGCATGCTTTACACTATAATTCACTCCCAGAAATACATTTCAATATGCCACGAAGTAACAAACATACTAGAAACTTTAAATCATGCAATACTTGGCTAAGCGCTAATTTATGCGAATAACGCCACGAAACAGGAAGTTGTTGTAACTCAGGCATACAATGTCCGATCTGCTCCAAACTTCACGTTTTATAATAGTCCTGGCCTGAAGACATCTACATGGCAATATTCAATTACAGTCAAAGCGACACCTGTTGGCAGCAGGAAGTGTGGCACTTTGAAATGACTTGGCCATAATTCTCCTGTATTTACTCGCTTACATGCATGTTGCCCACTGTTCACTGTTTTCCTAAGGCCAACAAGTGGTGGTGAGCCCGGGTGCGAGGGCCCTTTCATCACTGCTTGCAGCTTTAATTCTTCATGTATCCTGTAACCAGATACCTGGTTTTACCTGTGTGTTAGCTTCATTTGGGATCTTAGTTGCAGTTTTGGGGGGATGGGTTCACAGAACATTGTTGGGAGAGTGAGTTTTCTGGATTATTCATTAAATATAATGAATAATTGTGTGTCTGATTGGTCCAGATGCTACAATGTTATTATTTATACACTATCCTTTTTGCTTTGGAGTTGTTTCTGTAGTTTATTTGAAGCAAAACTCATGTAACAATATTTTGAAGATTTTCTTTTAAATAACTGTGCTTCTACATTGTACATTGATCACGTTATCGCTGAACAAACATGTCAAAAAAAAAAATCAATTTGAGAGAGCAGGTGACAAGAATAGAAAGGTCCTCTGAGGGAGGTAAAATATGTGTTCTAATATTTGCTATCTTATCTATAAAAAAATTGTAAAAACTTCTCCCAAACATATGAAGAGGAGTCGGTTGAGAGACAGCATTAATTGTACTAAAAAGAGCTTGAGGTTTGTGAGAATTTTTTTAAATAACATCAGACAGGTATTTAGTTTACTCAACTTTGACAGGTTTTTTTTTCTTTTCTTTTTTTTTCTTTTTTTTCATATTTGTCTGTTAAGATGTCAGGAGATACCTGCAGTCTGTCTTTCTTCCACTGGCATTCAGCACTTCTGCACTGACAGCATGAATAGTAAGGAGCAACAATGTCCAAAACACTTTGACAGGTGGAATCAAACAGTGAGGATAACTCCTCGGTATTAAAACAAGAGGGGGACATAAAATAAGACTCAGCTGAACTTTGGAAAACAGCAGAAAACTGAGCAGCAGTGGAAGAGTTAAACAAATGCCACTGCCGATCTGGTTTACTCTGTTTAAAATAATAGGGAAAAGAGATTTTAAATAAAACAGGCAGATGATCAGAAAAAAAAAAAAAAAGCATACTTCAAGATTAAAAACTGTCACAAACTGTACCAAATTAAAAGAGTCAATAAGATTTAAAAATCTTTGACCAGTGGCTTCATAGGACAACAAACATGAATATTAAAGTCGCCATTTTTAAGCCATTCTTAATCCATTTTTAAGACATAATTAAGACCTACTCTAGCTACTCTAGATTAAAGGGTAGGTAACACACAGTTTCTACCAATCTCATGTTAATCTTGAGTACCTGTACAGTAGTATTGCTTCCTTAATATCTCTGAAAAGTCTTTAGTTTTATCATATTTGTAAAAGATAGACACACTGCACCAAGTCTTTCCGAAAAAAGCTGAGCTCCTGGAGACGTGCCTGCCGCGGGCAGAGCTAAAGAGTCACGAGCGCGCGTAGCTTTTGCGTAGGGATCGTCTGCAAGCTGCAACATCATTATGAATAAAAAGGGAACAAAAATGTTTATGTTGTTTACATTTTATGCACTTGCGCGCCGATTGCCAACAAAACACAGACATTTGATGTAGTTTTACTCACCACCTGTGATCCTGATTTATTATAGGCTACTTGTATAAAAATTAAACACTCTCTGCATTATAAAAACTGGTAAAATAAGAAACTTCCCTCAAAAATTAAAACAGTGAAATTCCTAGTAATTTAATAATTACAAATCACACTGATAAAACACATCAGTGTCCATTTATATGATAAATATAACAAACATGCAATGCATTCTATGAGATAATGTCCACCAAAGTGCGAGTCATTAAACAAGGAGTATTTTGATTTGAGACACCACCTAGATGGGCTACATTATCTAATAGTTCTATCATCAGACACGCAAAACACTATACAATATACAAAAGAACAATATACACACAGTAATAATACATAAAATGTACTGGGGAAATGCATGTTCATTCATTTAGACAGATTTGTCAATGAATTAGTGGCAAGGATTCCATTTCAATGGACTGAATGTCTGATTCTTGTGGCCTATACTTTTCTGAGCAGGCACTGTCTCCGAAGTGTCTTTGAAATGTATGTGTGGAGCAAATGGTGATAGTACTCAGTGTAGTGCAGATAGTTCTCAGCAGGGAAGCCAGACATTATGGAGTCTGCATGGGTGAGAGTTGTGAAGACTAACTTTCACAATTGTGTGTTGGATCGATCACAAAAGAGCGGACTCGTAGGAAGACCGCAAGTGTTTAGGGTGCCATTTGGGACATGGCCATAGTCAAGATCCATGTTTGTATTTATTACAGTTTAGGGATGCACCGATAGGATTTTTTTGGGCCAATATATTTTTGATAAAATCTGATGGCCCAGTGAGGCCTGCATTGACATCAAGTTAATTTACACTTTCAAATGCCCAGAAAGGTAGTAAAGTTATATTTAAAGGGGACCTATTATGCCCCCTTTTACAAGATGTAAAATAAGTCTCTGATGTCCCCAGAGTGTGTATGTTAAGTTTTAGCTCAAAATACCCCACAGATAATTTTTTATAGCATGTTAAAATTGCCACTTTTTGGAGGTGAGCAAAAACGCGCCGTTTCAGTGTGTGCCCTTTAAATGCAAATGAGCTGCTGCGCTGGCCTAAGAGCGCGGAGCTTCAAGAGCTCGTTCTCCCCAGAGCTGTTAAATATGTTTTTCAACGGCTCTGGTTCTCCCCTGTCAGGAGTCAGTCAGGACGCACTATAAGGTCAGAAACTGCGAATACATGCTGCGTGGAGATAGAACAGGTATAGTTTAGTTTAATTACGGTTATAACTTATATTGTCTTCTTGTTTTTATCCACTATATTAGTACAAGCATGTTTACTGATGAGTTTTATATGTTTATTGTACTTGACACAAAACATGAAGCGTCCGTTTTCACTCTAGAAAATCACTATAAGAGCTTAATAAAACACAGTGCAAGTGTGCATTAAAAGATTATCCATAAACTCTCTCTCTCTCTTTAATAATCAACATACATAGCGAAGAGCACAGAAACACTCGTTACAACTAACAGTAAACAAATATATAAAGACCTTATGCCTTTTCGGGTGGTGCTTAATAAACTGGTAAACTTTATATCCGTAAATCAACTCCGATGAACTGTAATAAAGTGCTCTCACCTTCATTACTGCCGTATCCAGTATCACTCTGGAGACTGTATGTTTTGTATTGTCCCTTTGTATTGACATTGGTTCGCAAAGCAGTCCGGTGTGAAATGATTCGTGCAGACATAAACGAATTGAGGGAGTTGAGGGAGTATTTTCATCAAAAACAAATTTAATCCACCTCGTCTTCAGCGGCTCAGATTTCAGGAGTAAATGGAGAGAGCTATGTGGATTAATCCATCCAGCTACAGAACATGTAAAACGCTTGGGAGACATTCTCGTCAGTGCAGCAACGGCGGACTGTGAAGTCGCTGTGAACTCGCTCAGGGCGGTTCTATGTTAAAACGGCAGTGTCTGTCAACATTCGTGGGCGGGGCCTGTGGCTTATGTGACGTCACACTGCCAGGCTTGTTCTGAGACACTGCTTATTGGATTGAAAAAAAGGAGTGGTTGGATTTTTATCATTATCATTTTGACTGTTGTAATCCAAATCGGACTTATGACCTGTAACGTTGCACTGAATCATAATCATGCGCTGTTCACTGTTGGCCAGAGGAGACCTGACCCCCCGACTGAGCCTGGTTTCTCCCAAGGTTTTTTCCTCCATTCTTATCACTGTTTTATCATCTGATGTCACCTGATGGAGTTTGGGTTCCTTGCCACTGTTGCCTCTGGCTTGCTTAGTTGGGGACACTTGATATTCAACAATGTTTTTGATCTGCCTGCATTGACACCATTGTATGCAAACAGAACTGAGCTGGACAATGACATCACTGTTTTCTCCAGTGCTGATATATAGATAAATTAACTAATTATTGATTTACAACCGAATGAATCAGTACTGAATTTACTTATGCTGGACAAAATTATTCACCATGTATCACTGTAAAGCTGCTTTGACACAATCTGCATTGTAAAAAGCGCTAGATGGTGATATCACCTCTTTTGTAGCAGAAATAAACTGCTGCAGAAAAGTGCCATGCAAAATGTAACTAGTAATAGCATTGCTCATCACAAATGTAATGTAGTAAAGAGTACATATACTTATTCAAAAATGTAGTTAAGTAGAGTCAAAGTTGCTAATATATTTGATACTCAGTAAAACTACAGAGTAGCCAAAATTATATTTAAGTAACTAGGCTAATTACATTTAATCAAATACTTTACACCACTGCATACAACATAAATATTTTTTCAAACATCTTTCAAGTTGTATATTGTACCTTGCTGATTGAATGTACAATAAAATCTAACTATTGTATAAAAGTGTTCAAACACACAAAATAAATAATTATTTCTTATATCTAAGAACTCACAATCCTGCTGATGTCCCAGATATTCCAATATAGCCTGCACAAATAAAAATTTTAGACTAAAGTATTTGATACACTGTTTATAAGTATTTTAAGTATTATAAGTAATTTAAGTATTATATACACCGACATAACATTATGACCACCTTCCTAATATTGTGTTGGTCCCCCTTTTGCTGCCAAAACAGCCCTGACCCGTCGGGGCATGGACTTCACTAGACCCCTGAAAGTGTGCTCTGGTATATGGCACCAAGATGTTAGCAGCAGATCCTTTAAGTCCTGTAAGTTGCGAGGTGGGGCCTCCATGGATCAGACTTGTTTGTTTAGCACATCCCACAGATGCTCGATTGGATTGGCTCCTCAAACCATTCCTGAACCATTTTTGCTTGGTGGCAGGGCACATTATCCTGCCGAAAGAGGCCACAGCCACCAGGGAATACCATTTCCATGAAAGGGTGTACATGGTCTGCAACAATGCTTAGGTAGGTGGTACATGTCAAAGTAACATCCACATGGATGGCAGGACCCAAGGTTTCCCAGCAGAACATTGCCCAAAGCATCACATTGCCTCCACTGTCTTGCCTTCCTCCTATATTGCATCCTGGTGCCATGTGTTCCCCAGGTAAGCGATGCACATGCACACGGCCATCCACGTGATGTAAAAGAAACGTTCTTTCATTGCTCCGTGGTCCAGTTCTGATGCTCACATGCCCACTGTTGGCGCTTTTGGCAGTGGACAGGGGTCAGCATGGGCACCCTGACTGGTCTGCGGCTGTGCAGCGCCATACGCAACAAACTGTGATGCACTGTGTATTCTGACATCTTTCTATCAGAACCAGCATTAACTTCTTGAGCAATTTGAGCTACAGTAGCTCGTCTGTTGGATCGGACCACATTTGCTTGCCTTCGCTCCCCATGTGCAGTGAGCCTTGGTCGCCCATTACCCTTTCACTGGTTCAACACTGTTCCTTCCTTGGACCACTTTTACCATTACAATTCGGCCCTTTTCAAACTCACTCAAATCCTTACGCTTGCCCATTTTTCCTGCTTCACATCAAAATGTTCACTTGCTGGCTAATATTGTGCTAATTTTGTGGGTGGGATATATTTATCCCACCCACAAAAAGCTGCTATGATAAAGAGATAATCAGTGTTATGTCACCTGTCAGTGGTCATAATGTTATGCCTGATCAGTGTATAACCTAGAGTACATAGCATACTTCATAATCACAGCTTGTAATGTTTAGCTGCATTGCTAAATTCCATTTAGAGAGCATGTCCTGATAGGAATGCTGTTTGATCAGTCAGTGAGCTCAGCAAATCTGTCAAAACTTGAATGTTGGCTTGAAAAGGCTTTGTCTGAAATCTAACAAATGCTTAAAGTTTATAGATAGATAGATAGATAGATAGACAGACAGATGGGTTTCTAAGGTGTTAATAGAATGTTCTGGAAGGTTACTAAGGTCTTCTAAGTGAATGCTTGGTTGTTGTTATAGCGTTTCCAAGTGATTTTTTTTTTTTTCATTTCAAATCTGTTTTCTGTCAGAATATAAGTATTGCCTATCACTAATTGGCCGTGTGAATGTGATAAAGATGGTTACTCTTCCTAAGTTTCTATATCTTTTTCAAAATCTCCCCATTTATTTGCCTGCAATTGTTTTTAAGCAACTTGATTCAGTTATTCTTTCATTTGTATGGAACTATAAAACACCTCGCGCAGGAAAAGCCCACTTGCAAAAACCTACTGATTGTGGAGGCCTTGCCTTCCCAATTTTAAGCATTATTATTGGGCAGCAAATGCCAGGGCTCTCACTTTCTGGCAAAGGGGTATTCTGGATGACATGCTACCTGAGACTTCTCCTCTATGGGTTCGTGCAGAGGCTATGTCAGTGCCAGAGTCTTCTCTCCCAACTTTACTTTTTAGAGTGTAAATCTATCTGTAAATTAAGCAGCAGTAATTTTGTATTAAGAAATTCTTTGAAGATTTTGAATCAGATCAAAAAATTTTATAAACTACCAAAAGTCTCAATCAATACACCAATATCATGCAATCCTTAGTTTGAGCCTTCTCGGATTGATGGAGCTTTTTTAGGATTGAGGAAAAAAGGTTTATACTGTATAGGAGATCTCTATATAGAAGATCAATTTGCGTCCTTTTTGCAACTTAAAAATACATTTGTACTCCCACAGTCTCACTTCTTCCGTTATTTGCAAATTAGAAATTATGTAAAGGAAAACATTCCACAGTTTATAAATAAACCTGAAAACCATATTATTCATGAACTTTTATCTTCTAATCCTGAAACTAGACATTTGGTATCTCATTTTGTTCCTCATTTTGTTCATGCTTTTACAACACCTATATGCACCAAACACCCTAAAATAGCCTGGTCTGCTGAAGTGAACAATGAAATGTCTGATGAGATCTGGGAAGAAGGCCTGCTGAGAATAAAGAGCTGTTCTGTAAATTCGAGATATAAATTAATCCAGTTCAAAGTTATGCATCACATTCATTACTCCAAAACTAGATTGAACAAAATATTTCCCTCCATTTCTTCTCGGTGTGACAGGTGCAAGATGGCAAAGGGGACATTGGCACATTTATTTTGGTTTTGCCCTATTCTGTATGATTTTTGGTTCTAACATTTTTGAATTGTTTTCAAGCGCATACAGAATAACATTCAACCTGACCACAATCTGGCTATTTTTGGCTATTCTGATCTAATGGATACTATCCCTCATACTCATCAGCATGCTCTAATGGTAGGCTTAACTGCAGCCAAAAAGGTAATACTCCTCAATTGGAAAACTTCACAAGCTCCTTGTTTTCAGAGATGGTTAAATGAGATGCTTTTTATATCATCCAAATGGAACAGTTACATTTTGGTGAGCTTGGCTCACAAAAAAGATTTGAAGCCACATGGGGACCTCTCTTGAGACTTTTGGAAGTTTAACAATAATATACTCTGTAATCCTTCCCTTCTATTTATTTATTTATTGATTTATTTTTTAATTTGTATTTTCTTTCCCAATGGTGATATAACTGATTTACAAAACAACTGTGAATATTGTCAGTTATGTTTATTCTCAATAATTATTTTGTATATATTTGCTGACTGAGGCAATCCAGATGTTTTTTTTCCCCTTTATTTTGTGTAAATGTGTGTCCTTGTTGTGTTATGTTGGTTATTGTTTTATACCTTTGTGTTTGTTAATATAACTTCAAAACTCTAAATAAAAAATTTAAAAAAAAGAATGTAAGTATTGCCTTTGATAAAAAACTTAACTTCTCAAGCATAAACAATATGCCTGGTATAAATACAATTTAGACATCTGTGTCACCGTTTCCCACCATTTACAAATATGATGACTTCTCTCCCATGGTCACATGGGAGGTGTCCACCAAATGCGCATGGAAGAATCTTGGAGGAAGCAGTAAGTATTTGTTTGCTTAATGTTTTATTAATACTACGCATTAGAACATTTTCTTTATACTTTATTTTAGTGAAGTAGGCATATTTGTAAGTAGGAGTTGCTGTTGTCAGGGTGTTAAGTGTTTTCTTAAATATTGCAGTTGCTAGGCTGATATACATTGTCAGGAGAAAAAAAAAAAGAAGAAGAAGAAAAAAATTGTTTCTTTAGGGGTACAACAGCTTTGCACAGGACCATTCTAACTTGGCCTAATGATCTAAACTTTACACAGTGTAATGTTTCCATTTCAGTCTAGGGGTCAGGAGGGGAGGTAACAGAGGAAAAGAAAATGTAATGATATCAAACACAAAGTTTAAAGATATGGGAAGAATACACTTCAATCCTCAGTCTCAGAGTGAAAACATAACATGTTTTTAAGAAAAAGGAAATAAGAAAAGGGCCAAGTAATAAACAAAACATAAGCTAACTAAGGTTTAGAGAATCCACCTACCCTGCATGAAAACAAAGATGAAAAAAAAAAAAAAACCAACAACATAAAAATCCTCTTCCTCTCCAGTCAAAAACAGGAGGAAAAAAGTCATACACAATAAAAAGGCATCAAACACCATAAGCTGGTAAATATTGACAATAAAAGTGATACAATACCTTATAATTACCCACAAGTAAAGCTTTCAGGCTTTTTTTTAGTCACGAGGATAAACTGGTAAGCAACACATAGAAAGGCTGCTGGCACAGAACTAACAAGTATAGAACTTACTCCTAACTCAAAGTTATCAGCAAGGGTTTTCAAAAAGTTTATCAAGGGTTATCAGCAAAAGTTTTCAGTCTAAGGCTGAAGAAAAGTGTTCCTCAGCATAGCATTTTCTGAGTACTCCATTTATTCTCCTCTGCTCCGTCTCAGCCATGCTCACGACAAGTTGCATCTGGTGGTAATTAACCTGAGTGAGAGAGTGATGGAGAGAAGCGGAGGAGAGCATATTATAATCACAACACCATGGGATGTAACTACACAAACCATGAGGAGACAGCGGCGAAATTCTTCCTGATATTTCTCAGACCTCTTGGTGAGGTACAAACTTGAGGCTTTGTGTGTTAGATTGCATATGTGCCCATTTTTCAGTAATTGTCCACTTCAGCTCTCCCAGTTAAGCTGACTGTGTATCCTAGTTAAAGGAATTTTGATGACATTGTGGAGATGGTCTTGTGCGTCACATGGATGTTTTAACTAATTAACGAACAGCTGTCTAGTCATTGACAATGGACAAATCTAGCATGTGTAGGGTATTTAAAGAACCTACAAGCAGATGGCTTGATGGATGGAGAGTCAGAACTCTGCAAGGTAAGTCTTAAAATTGGTTTGATGTGAAAAAATAGGTCAGTTAAGGATGATGTTTGTCTCTTTTTAGATGGAATTCTCTCAACTCTCATTTATTTCTTACATTTCAGATGAAATTCCAGGTTTTCCATCTCTCCTCCACTCTAAAAACCACAGTTTTCTTTTTGCTGGTGCTACTGATTCAGCCTCCCAGAGGTCTAATGTTGCCACACCATCCCATGGTTTATCTGCCTACACTGGACAACCCTGAGTGGGAAGCATCAATGCTCCAGCTTCAGGCTTCACTGGGAGGTCCAGATGGCAGGCCAGTGGTGGCGCTCCAACCCTGGGCTCTGATTCAGGACCTGGAACCCGAGGAGCTTCTGGAAAGGGTGAAGGCAGAACTGGGATGGGGACAAAGGGGCATGGTGAAGGACCAGAAGAGAGAGGAGCTTGGACGGAGACCCATGGGGACATTCCCAGACAACCATATAGTGTCTGTGCCATATCCACAGGGGGGAGAAATGGAAGAAGAGGGTGGAGAAAAGCGTAATGAGGCGCTCACTTCCATTGCAGGAGGTTTGCAAGCCTTCAGCAGACAGAAAGGAGGATTTGGCTTTAGATTTGGCAGAAAGTGAAGTGGAAGGTGTCTGTGTCTGTGTGTGTGTGTGTGTGTGTGAGAGAGAGAGAGAGAGAGAGAGAGTGTAACTTAGCTGTACTTTGGAGACAAAGTACAAAAAAAGAGGGGAGGGGTGCACTAATAAAAGAATGTCAACCATGTAGATCAGAGAAGCAGAAATTGTTTTTCATGGGGAAAAATGCAAACTATATGACACTTATTAAAAATTGTTAAATATTCTGCAGTCCTCACTTATTTGTCTACAAACTATCTCTCACTTAAAGTTATATGCTGGGTGTGTATACTGTCTCTGACATTAACTTGATGTACATTGCCAACGGTAGCTTTCACTCATGACGCCTCGGCAACTATTATTTAAAATCACTGACTGAAAATCGTTGACTGAAAAATAATCTGCATTGAGCAAATTGCTGCTGTCAGTTTAAATTTAAGCTTACGTTAAAAGTAGAGATGTCTTCTATGAGTTTCGGTAAAAGAAATATAGCAAGTGCCTTCCTAACTAAATATAATTTTCCTGGTATTGAAAAACATCAATATACAGTATGGATCTTTCTGACAGTAACAAATGTCAAATTATTTTTGTGGTCATGAAATTTGAAAGGGAATGTCATAGACAGATATGCACTCAATTTGGCCAAATGAATGGGCACTGGACTGCCTAATTGCAATAGAAAAATGGCCTTGAATAGATGAAAACAAATTTGATAGATTTTTCAGCTAAAAGAGGAATTAGCTGTCATTGGTCTAATTGTTTTTTGTTTTTTCCCCCCACTTTTTTATCTTAATAAATGCCTATTATTTAATACAGAATAACTGAAATCTAATTACTTTTAGTTTACTGTTATGCACATAAATCTAAGAGTCCTGAAAAAAGTGACTAAAAAATGTCCATTTTGTCAACCGACTGTTTGAATAGTTAGCCTCTCATTCAGTAGGCCAATAATAATGGTTTACATGGCCTACAGATATTGTTGTAGGAGAACCAATAAAGCTTATTTCGTTTAATCCTAATTAGCGTATTTTGTTTAGAATAAGTTATTTGAATGACATTCACGGAACAGTTTATGTGCCTTAGCCGTATACAAACTTATACAAACGAGCAGAAACTCGTGACTACCTTCGCTCGTGGATATTAGTGACGCTGCGAACTGTCTGTTTTAGTATTGGTTACTTAATATCTCTTGAGGGTGTGGATGAGGAATTTTGATTTACATATTAACCTGTTCGACAGGTAGGCTATCAGTTAAAGAGGTGCCATCAGTCGAGAAAGACGCATATAAGCGCTGAAGCCTTAACAGGCATGAGAAATGACTCTTTTTACCGTTTTGTGTTCGGCGGTTCTCCTCGGTGCTGTTGTACCTGCCTGGAGCGGTGAGTCTGGAGCAGTACGGTGCTGTTATTACAAAATTCTCTTAATTTCTCTCTTAAAACTGAAAGTAAAACAAGCGTTGCCATCATTTACTGCAATTTCTCAACATACTTATTAATATATATTATTATAATATAAGTGTTTAATTAACTGTAATTAAACTTTAATTTAATTAACTTTAATTTCGATAGCCTCCCTGTTTTAGGTAAACAGGGAGGCTATCGAAATACTTTCAGTTCAGGAACCTGTTGAACTTGAAATAACAGAAAGTTACATCATCTCGACTGATCTTTTAAATAGGCCTACTTTACTAAGATTGAAATTATTGATTTTTTACCTGTTACGACGTCTCAGTAATGAAGTGTCTTGTAACGCTTTAAATTACAGCATTCTGCACAGAATTCAAATGGGTCCGATATGTTTTGTGGTCTGCGCCGACTCGCGCATATCATCTGCTCTGTGCTATCGTGTCTCCGGACCAGTGTTTCCCAAACTTTTTTCAGTCACGGCACCCTTTGAAAATTTTCAAAAATTTGTGGCTCTCCACACTTCTGTTGTCACGATACTACTTTGATACGATACCTTGAAAATTATCGATTTTCAATACCACAGGGAAGAACCGCCGTATATAGGCGTATAGCATATATATATATATATATATATATATATATATATATATATATATATATATATATATATATACACACATATAAAATTTAAATATATATATATATATATATATATATATATATATATATATATATATATTTAAATATTATCTATTTTTTTTCCATCCATTGAAAGTCTAGGAAAGAGATGACTTTGATGACAGATTTTAATAGGCCACAGGCTCATACATAAATATTGCTCAGTTACCATTACAACTATCTCACCTAGCCTAAATGTTTGCTCACTCAGTGTATTTGTGTGTTTGTATTGGGAGAATTTTGATAGCTTGTTTTTAATTTGTTAATATATTTTATAATGTAATAATTTCACAGTTAATCTCCAAATTAATGTATAAACAAGTAGCCTATATTTTAAATACTTGTTTAATGGCATCTTTTTTATGAATAAAGGCCAGAATCACTGATACTGATGATGTCTCAATGAAACTGATAATTTATTTTTATTTTAAACATTAATTATTGCCATTCAACATTACAGTGTAATCGAAAGCTATGAATTTTAACATTTATTAGGCTCCAAAAAATAAAACAACTTAATTTAAGTGAACTTAAAACAATCTTCACATAAACCCATAATAAATGTCATATTTAGGCCTACCTGTGGCAGATAATATACAGAAATTGAATAAAGTTATCAAACAGTCTGCACTAGATAAATTATAAATTAAATATATATTAATCCTTATTAAAGCTACAAAAGTTTTTTAGTCAAGCGCATTGAGTAATTTTCTCTGTTACCTTTGTTCTTTTATTAACATTAAAGATAGATAGCATTAGTGGCTGCTGTCACTTTAAGATTTGTCGCTGCTGTACATGATGCGTATTTGGTACGAGTCCCATATTTTATCACAACTTTGGGTTCGGGCCAAAATTCCGAGCTCGGAGCCCTCCCCCCGGACAGCAAGCCAAATACACATAACTCTGTTTAATTATATGTATATGTGAACTGGTGAATAGGCCTACTTATGAGGATACTAGACAAAACGGACATAGTTTTTGGCATAGTTTTGCATATTATTCGTTCAAGCGCGAAAGAGACCTCGATTCCGGCGCGTAATCTGTGCGCAAGATACTGGCGCGCGTCTTTCTGTGTGTTGTGTGTGTCAGAACATTCACAGACAGCGCGTTCTCGTTTGTCTTGTCGCTCTTAGTGGTTTAAAAGCATTTGCATGAAGAACAGCGTGATCATATAATGTAGCTCCAAAGAATGACAGAAAAAAACGGATACTGCTTTAATCATTTTAACGCGTTAGACAGATAAAATCAATCCAATGCGTTAACATTGACAGCACTAGGATATAACCGATGTGTTTATGTGAATATGAGGCAAGACATACATAGTGACAATATTTTCGGACAATATTTATCTCCTAGTCATAAAAGTTCATGAACCTACCACATTATTTTGAGTGATATTTAATAACAAAATATGAACAGATGTTAGTTCTTAAAATACAGTTACTGTCTTTTTTTTTGCTCCATTGTCACTAGGCAACGTTTTTACACAGAACGTTCTTTAATGGATGTTTTCAAAAATGTTTCACCAGGAACAATCTTAAAAATCTTATATAATGTTTGTTATATTTATTGATATATTTGTTGATTATCAACTGTCGTTTTTTACTATTACTATGTTTATTTATTTTTAGTGTTGTTCTTGCCATGAAAATAGCCATAGATGCTGATATGGCAATAAAAATAAACAAACAAACAAACTCAGAGTGGTGTTTCGTACTTGAATGAAGATTGTCAGTTGTCGCCACCTACTGGCATAACAATTTTCATGATATGTTTATAAAAATAATGGACCTTGGATGATCACAAACTTTTATCACTGAATTTTGTTATATTACCTTATTCTGAGTGAATTTCTACTTTTACATTTTATTTTTTATTCCTTTGCATTGCAGACAAACATTCACTGTACTACATATACACAGCTTTATCCAAACCTGTCAATCTGCCAGGCATCTATGAATTCACTGCTATGGGTCTGCTAGATGACAGACAGATTGACTATTATAATAGCAAGGAAAAGAGAAAGATTCCCACACAGCACTGGATGAAAGAGAAAATGCAAGAGGATTACTGGGAAAAAGGCACCCAGTCAAGAAAGAGCAAAGAACAGTGGTTTAACGTGAACGTCAACATTTTGATGAACCGGATGAGAGACAATGAATCAGGTCAGGAACACTGATACAGTTTAAAATGCATATACGTATAATATCACATTTTTATTATCATTTTTTTTATATATGTAATTTTACTATCATCCCACAAACATTTTAATTTATGTCCTTTTCAGATGTTCATGTTCTTCAGTGGAGACATGGGTGTGAAATTGAGAAACAGGGAAATGAATTGAAATTTTCCAAAGGCATTGATGAGTACAGCTATGATGGCGAAAATTTCCTGTCTTTTGATGATAAGGAGTCTCAGTGGGTTGCCCCTGTTGATGCAGCTCTTCCAACCAAGAGGAAATGGGATAATGTGCCCATCCTAAACCAGTACACCAAGGGCTACCTGGAGAAAGAGTGTGTGGACTGGCTCAACAAATTCAGAGAATATGGAGACGAGGAGGTCAGAAATGGCTGTGAGTAAATGTACAGTATTTGTATTTTGTTGATTATCTTCAGCTGTCATATATAGAGATATAACTCACATATAAAATGATTTCTGTGTCCTCAGCTCCTCCAGAAGTTCATGTGTCTGCAAAAAGGTGTACTAGTGACAAAACCAAGCTGAAACTCACCTGTATGGCCACTGGCTTCTACCCCAAAGATATGATAATGACCATAAGGAAATATCGCACATCCCTGCCTGAAGATGACACTGAATCAACAGGAATCAGACCAAACCATGATGGAACTTTCCAACAGAGGAAGAGTGTAAACATCAAGGAGGATGAAAAAGCAGAATATGACTGTTTTGTGTCCCACAATACTTTAAAAGAACCAGTTATCGTCAAATGGGGTAATTAAAGCAGTTACGCATATAAACTGAAGTAGCACTTGATATTCCAAAGGTTTTGTCAACTTCCATTTTCATCATGTATTATATTCAGTTAGTTCAAATTGATTTAAAATATTTATCCTTGGCATTTGTATAGATGGACAATGCAAAGACTGCATGCCAGAGACTGTCTCCGGTATGATTGGAGCAGTGATTGGTGGTCTGCTTGTGCTGGCAGTTTGTGCTATAGTGGTTGTTGTCTTAAAGAAGAAAGGGATTATTGGTGAGTAGTGACTGATTAATTATGATCCACACATTCTTATTTTCAGTTTTGTATTTTTAAAGGAATAATTTGCCTCAATTCTGTCATTATTTAATCATTGTTTAGTCAATTACATGATGCTTTTGAGTTTCACAGAACAAACATATAGCATACAGGTTTGGAACAAATTGAGTGAGTAAATGATGACATGACAGAATTTGCATTTTCATTCATTCATTTTCAGATTTCATTTCACCGTTGCTTTAACAAATAAAGGTCCAAATAGTGATTATTGAACAAATAATATTGGATGGATCTTGAAATAACATTATAAATACATTTACATTTTCTGGCCCAGTGCTTTTGGACCGTTGATTTAAAAAAAATAAATAAAAATAATAATAATAATAATAATTCCAGTGCAAAGAGTATTCACAAATGATTTTATCCATCATGCCCTTTAGATTTCGAAAGAGAGAATGTCGAGGAACCCAGGACAAGTGCAGAGGAGAATCCTCTGACAGGTACCAGTTATGCCATTCTCAGTATTTAATCTGATGATGACATTTCTCTCTTCAACAAAAGAGAGTGCTAGTAATAGCTCAGACAGTGATGCCACTGAACCTTGGGAGGAAGGCAATAATTTTAAGATATTCCATTTTCCAGGGTAATTGGACAAACATATAGCATACAGGCTTGGAACAAATTGAGTGAGTGAATGATGACATGAAAGAAATGAAATTTTCATTCTTTCATTTTCAGATTTCATAGCACTATTGCTTTAACAAATAAAGGTCCAAAAAGAGATTACTGAACAAATAATATTGGATTGATCTTGAAATAACATTATAAATACATTAACAATTTCTGGCCCAGTGCTTTTGGACCGTTGATTTTTATTTTTATTTTTTTATTTTTATTACAGTGCAAAGAGCAGTCACAAATGATTTTATCTGTCATGTCTTTTAGATTCCAGAAGAGAGAATGTCGAGGTACCCATGACAAGTGAAGAGGAACAAACTCTGACAGGTACCAGTTATCCCATTTTCAATATTTAATCTGATGTATCAGACAATGTTGTAATACACTTTGCCATTTCTCTCTTCAACAAAAGAAAATGCTAGTAATTGCTCAGACAGTGATGCCACTAGACCTTGGGAGGAAGGCAATAATTTTAAGATATTCCATTTTCCAGGGTAATTCTAGGGTTAATTGCATGTACTTACAACTTGTTCATTAAATGTCTGCTGTAAACATTGCTAAAAAAAAAAAAAAGTGGAATCAAAGTGTACATTTCAAAATGTGTGCAGTTCAAAATCTCTGATGTGACTTGTATTGCTGCTTATGAAAATCTGTATATTACATGTTTAGGTGAGGAACTCAATAAAACTGGAAGTAAGATAACCATAATTTGCCTCAATTCTGTCATTATTTAATCATTTAGTCAATTACATGCTTTCGAGTTCCATAGAACAAACATATAGCATACAGGCTTGGAACAAATTGAGTGAGTGAATGATGACATGAAAAATGAAATTTTCATTCTTTCATTTTCAGATTTCATAGCACTATTGCTTTAACAAATAAAGGTCCAAAAAGAGATTACTGAACAAATAATATTGGACTGATCTTGAAATAACATAATAAATACATTAACAATTTCTGGCCCAGTGCTTTTGGACCGTTGATTTTTTTAATTTTTTTTTTATTACAGTGCAAAGAGTAGTCACAAATGATTTTATCTGTCATGTCTTTTAGATTCCAGAAGAGAGAATGTCGAGGTACCCATGACAAGTGAAGAGGAACAACCTCTGACAGGTACCAGTAATCCCATTCTCAATATTTAATCTGATGTATCAGACGATGTTGTAATACACTTTGCCATTTCTCTCTTCAACAAAAGAAAATGCTAGTAATTGCTCAGACAGTGATGCCACTAGACCTTGGGAGGAAGGCAATAATTTTAAGATATTCCATTTTCCAGGGTAATTCTAGGGTTAATTGCATGTACTTACAACTTGTTCATTAAATGTCTGCTGTAAACATTGCTAAAAAAAAAAAAAAAAAAGTGGAATCAAAGTGTACATTTCAAAATGTGTGCAGTTCAAAATCTCTGATGTGACTTGTAATTGCTGTTTATGAAAATCTGTATGTTACATGTCTAGGTGAGGAACTAGATAAAACTGGAAGTAATTTGCCCTTAATTCTGTCATTATTTAATCATTGTTTAGTCAATAATGCTTTTGAATTCCACGAAACAAACACCCGGTCCGTGTACGTTTTAATAGTTTGTTTTCCAATTTGAAATGAAATACGCAGAAACGAGAAAACGGTCGTTTCCCGTTTGTCGTTTGTTAAAAAAAAACGGAAAAACGAGTTTTTGGCTCGATTTTCGTTTTTTCGGGTCACGGATAGAAAACAGAAACACGACTTCAAAACTCGTTTTTCACGCATGACATCCTTTGGGCTACTACCACCGATCTATAGGCTATATGTAAGCTAATGATAGGCTAATCTCTATTATAGATCAGTGGCTACTGCAATCATTTTTTTTTTTCTTATTTTAATGTTTTGTTTACATTTTATACATTTATATTCAATCATTTAGCAGACGCATGACATTCCATAGGCTATGCAGTCATACATAATCATTAGAAAATAGGCTATCCACCAGGTAGCGCACAGGGACAACTATCACCATGGCCGCGATAACCTCCGTGCTGGGTTTCGTCTTTTTACAGTCTAGGGTTTCGTCGAAAGGCGATCCTTTGCCCCGCAGTAGCTCTTTTCATATTTTCAGTGTTATTCATGCACAGCAATACTAATGCGCTGCGAAGTCATCAATAAAAAATTAAGAGCAGCTTCTTAACACAAAATAGTTGTTGTTGGTGTGTGTGTGTGTGTGTTACATTTGTTTTCACGATATGTAGCCTATGGACAAAAAGACAAATATAAAATATAATAAATATAGGCTAATAAAACTGTTATTCCTATTTGACATGTGACAACACCTAATACCGGTATCACCGTCAGGGGGCTTTTTCTAGTTTTCCTTATAAATGGCCATGCATATTTTATCTCTTAAATTAAACATAGCCCTAGAAGTTTTATTAACATAATGAACATTATATGTCAACACAATGAACATTATAATATGTCACAGTTATATCCTCACTTTTTCTGTCTTTCCTTCGCTTTTAAATGAATTAGTTATAAATGGCCGTGAACATTTTACTTTCAATTTCGATTTAACGTAACCGGTGCTGCGGCTTCACACCGGTAACACCGTCAACACCGTCTATCGCAACAAGCCTACTGGTTGGTAAGCAAAGGTAGCCTTGGAGCAGCACATGGGATTTGTAGTTGCCTTTGGCCTAGGCTATTTTTTGCTCCTGTTTTTTTTCCATATTTCTGTTGCCATTCTTTGTGAGTAGGCTCTATCCATTGGATACAACATTGTACACTGCAAAAAGTAATAAGACAGGCGAAATGGTGAACACTGGAACGTAGCTTATGTTGAAATCTTGTATATGCAATATTTTAAATAAATGATTATGTTAAAATAGGTAATTGTGTCAGAACTGAATGCTATATACTGTAAAAAATAAATGTTTGTAGGCCTCTATAAAAATTAGCCTATAAAATCTGTAGCCTATTCAAATAAATGAATTGTATCTAGGCCTACTTAAGACTTTTTAACAGTTGTTGTAGCCTACTTTATTACATGATTACAGTGCCATAGTCAAATCTTAACTAGAGTAATTTAGAGTAGCCTTTTTTGAAACTTTTTGAAATGTCTAACAGTGTCTGTAGGCTATAGTCAAAACGTTATTTTTTGTTACATATTAGATTCTTAATCTAGTAATGATTATTAAGAAAATAGCTAAGTGGGGGAAAGATGTAGAATGTAGAATTTTCATTTTTCATTTTATTTTATTTTATTTATTTTATTTTATTTTATTTTATTTTTTGGCCAGATTCTGACGAATTAGGGCCAAGCAATAATGAAAAATAAAACCATCTCGAGATTAAAGTCATTATAATCCGAGATTAAATTTGTTAAATTTCAAGAAAAATTGTCGAAATAAAATGTTGAGAATAAACTCGTTTTATAAATGCGTTTTATTTTGAGAAAAAAATCTAGCTAAATTTCGAGAACAAAATCGAAACAAAATGTTGAGAATAAACTCAAAGTCAAAGATGTTTTATTTTGAGAAAAAAAAAAAATCGTTAAAAACGGTCAAAATAAAATGTTGAGAATAAACTTAATTTCCGAGAAAGAAGGTGTTTATTCATAACCTGTCACGGCTTGTGTTGAAGTCAAATTAGCTGCCGTTGCTGGGGTAAATGTAAATGCACATTCATGCAATGCGTCTTGCAAGGAATGTCATGCGTCTGCTAAATTATTGAATTTAAATGTATAAAATGTAAACAAAACATTAAAATAAGAAAAAAAAAAAATGAGAATAATAGAGAATAGCCTATCATTAGCTTATATATAGCCTAGCCTATAGATCAGTGGTAGTAGCCCAAAGGATGTCATGCGCTTGGCTACAGATGAGGCATTTACATTTTACATTTTAAAAACACAATGACAGCTTAAAAACAGACTTAATTAAATTTACTGTAGGTTTTTTTAAAATGTTTTTTTTATTTATTTTTTTTTTATCTGTGCATACATATTTCTGTGAAATACGCGTTAGGTTGCACAGAATATATGGCCGATATATGGCATATACTGATATAGCAGCAGAGGACTGTTATTTTGTTGAACGAACTGATGATGACGTCACTGGCTCAGATTTGATTTACCAATCGGCTGAAAGGGGCGTGTAATGACCGCCCACATGTGGAAAACGAGTTTTGAAGTCCTGTTTCCGTTTTCTATCTGTGACCCGAAAAAACGAAAATCAAACCAAAATCTCGTTTTTTTTTAACAAACGAAAAACGGGAAACGACCGTTTTCTCGTTTCTGCGTATTTCATTTCAAATTGGAAAACAAACTATCAAAACGTACACGGACCGTGTACCTTCGGA
Organism: Hypophthalmichthys molitrix; assembly: GCA_037950675.1. Taxonomy (NCBI): domain Eukaryota; kingdom Metazoa; phylum Chordata; class Actinopteri; order Cypriniformes; family Xenocyprididae; genus Hypophthalmichthys; species Hypophthalmichthys molitrix. The sequence goes on from CM075510.1 coordinate 13,294,981, forward strand.
TAATTTGTTTTCTCGTTTAAACGGATTAACGAATAAACCATTCATTTATCACATATTCGACCCTTCTCATCAACATAAAATAAACAAATCTCGAGTCGTTTTTCATATTTTTATTTTTGTTTTCATTACACTTTGTTCTAATCCGCCAAATGGAAAAACAATGGACAAACAGCTTAAATATTCGATCTCTACACGGGCGGGAATAAAACGCCCCTTTCCGCTGATTGGTTCAGCTCCGCGCAACAGAATAGAGTGAACTGATACATTTGTACAGATTATTACAAAGTTTATTGCAACTACATTTAATCTTGCTCATCATCAAACAGTCAGACTAATAAATGGCTCGACACAACCCATACTAGGGCAGAGCCTAGACAGAGCTTTCTTCTGTGTACACATAAATTCGCGTGCCATGAAATACCAATTTATCGTAATAAATATTAATTTACGTGGCATCTGCTCTCACAACTACCCCTAGCCTACCTATTTGGCACACTGCTGTTTTATTTAGCTGATCAACTGTCAAAATCTGTGTGCCGGAGCCAGGGGCGGACTGGAACAAAAATTCAGCCCTGGCACTGTAGCCACCCACCCATGGACACGCGCATTACCAGGTGAAAAAAAGTATACTTTCATAATGTACTTAAAGTGTTCTATTTTTACATGCTAACTGTGTACTTTATATACTAAAAATTCTTCTTTAGTTCTTCTTAAGATAATTTTAAGAGCATCTAAGTGTACTCAACTGTGCTATTTTGAGACACCACGAATATGTATTTAGTTAGTACACTTGAACCCATAAGTGTACTACATATGGTAACTAAATACATTTTAATACAGAGATAGTAGGCCTATGTTAAAAGCACATTTTAGTTCATATTCATGGTGTCTCAAAATAGCACAGTTGAGTACTCTTAGATGTTCTTAAGATTATCTTAATATACAAAAAAATATTCTTTAGTACTTCTTAAGTACAAAATTAGTGCGCGAAAATAGAGCACTTTAAGTACATTTTGGAAGTGTAAGTTACTTTTTTCACCTGGGTTGCTATACGTTTTTGACGTGTTAGTCTATTGCAAGTAGCCTACAGCAGTCTGTTTACTCTAAATATCTGCTGATATTTCAGTCATGTAATTCAGTAACAGGCCAATTGTGACCAATTATCATGAAGCAATGACATTTTAAAATATATGGGGTAGTATGCTAAGCTGTTTATTACAAAAAAACCCAAAAACAAACACTGGAGCTAACTGGCAGAAGTAGCGTGAAAATGACTTGAGCTAGCTATATTTTCTGTTTTTTCTTTTTCTTACCTCTACGGCACTGTCCTCCACTGCAACAGCCGAATTTAATCCCTTTCAGAAGAGTTCGGTTAATTTTATGCATTTGCCAGAGTCTGACTTAAGAGCACTTTTTTTTGCTTTCTCTAACCTTTTCTGCACCGCCTTTCCTTTTTTTCCTTATGGTCCATCATTAACTTTTACTGACAAATTGCTAGTGTTGCGCTCTCTCTGATGACGTGCTTGATTTTGACTGACCCTTCACAGGGAGTTTGATTGACAGGCGATCTAACCAATCATAACGCCGTATCCACATTTATGTCCGACAAAGCAGTTAGAATAAGGTGGATTTGAACTTGAAAAATGGTGTGTAGTTTCACGAGCCTCTTGAAATGAGGCGCTACAGCAATCTGTCAAGACACGTTAAAGAGCCACTAAACGGTTTTTATTGTTTAAATTTCTCTTGTCTGTCGACGCATTGTCAGTGTCCTCTTTGCGTCAATGTATTTTTTCACTCTGAGAGAACATGATGTGTGGCCTGAGAGCGGCATGGCTTGTCGGACATCCATAGCAACAGTAACTAAAAGGGGCGGGTCGGCCGGCCCATGTCGGGACCGGGCCGGCCGTTGCCGACTGGGCCAAATGCTTAACATTTATTATTAATAATATTATTATAACCATAGTGAAATCGTGCTAGCAATAAAAACCCGCCCTGTGCGCTGTCTGCCCGTAAAAACTATTTATTTATATATATTAAAAATAAAACTGACCGGCCCACATTAAAAATAATTTTAAAAAAAATGGTCCGACCCCTCTAGCATTTGCCAGAATTGCCCGATGGCCAATCCGCCCATGGCCGGAGCTGCGCGACGCACTGGACAGCGCGGAGAGAATGCAGGCTATACAGTGAAGATCAAGCTGCTGTCATCAGTTCTTTCTCAGTTCCGCCCAACAGAATTGTCATCTGGTACAGTTTTATGGTTTCTTAACTCTGACATTTAATAGGCATATTTCTCATCAAACAAACAGATTAATGAACGGCTCGACACAAACCCTGCAGGGGCACAGAGCTTTCTTCTGCCTACACATAAATTTGCGTGCTGTGGAATTAGTTTATCATATTAAATATTAATTTACGTTGCATCTGCTGTTACAACTACCCCTAGCCTTCCTATGTTACCTACGTATTTGGCTCACCGCTGTTTTATTTAGCTGATCAACTCTTGAAATCTGTGTGCCGGAGCTGCGCGACGAGAATGTAGTTGTATTTAAGTGCAGAGCAGCAGTCCTGTTGTCTTAAAAAATACACTGACATCAATTAATACTCAGTGTTAATATAAAAATAAACTCACTCAAAACAACGTTTTATTTATTTTTTTTTCTGCCAGCTAAACTTTTAAAAGCTAAGTCAAGTCACCTTTATTTATATAGCGCTTTTTACAATGCAGATTGTGTCAAAGCAGCTTAACATTGATAACTGGTATATAATTTTAGCTGCACAGCAGCTCTTAAAGAATAGTGTCAATGTCGGCAGATCAAAGCACTGTTGAATATCAAATGTCAAGTGTCCCCAACTAAGCAAGCCAAAGGCGACAGCGGCAAGGAACCCAAACTCCAACAGGTGACATCAGATGGCAAACAGGTGGCAAATAGACTTCTGTGTTAAAATGGAGAAAAAAACCTTGGGAGAAACCAGGCTTAGTCGGGGGGCCAGTTCTCCTCTGGCGAACAGTGCTTTGTTACGATTCAGGTTGCTATCTTATGTCTGATAGGATCGCAACATTCAAAGTATTTATTCCAGTTCAGTCCAGTTGAGGATCGTATTCATCACACCGGTATGGACGGTTTGTTGAGGAGCTGTGCCACTGGCTGTTGTGTCGATGAGGCCTTCACAATGGATGATCTAGTTGACTCAATCTCTGCTGATACTTCAGGGCTATGTTGTGGTCGCGTCAAGGCGCCGGTCCTCGGTCTCACCTGGATACGGCCCGGATCTGGTTGACTACGGTAAACCTCGGGATAAACAGAAAGACTAATATTAGCGTAGATGCCATTCTTCTTCTGATGTAACGAGTACATCTGGTGTTATAGGAAGTGTTCCCGGTTCCGGCTGACCTAATTTATGCAGCCTAATAATCCTTTAACGGATTTGAAAATATAAATTGATAATGTGTTATGTGTATGCCAGGTTAAAGAGATGCGTTTTTAGTCTAGATTTAAACTGACAGAGTGTGTCTGCCTCCCGAACAATGCTTGGAAGATTGTTCCAGAGTTTAGGTGCCAGATAGGAGAAGGATCTACCACCTGCGGTTGATTTTGATATTCTAGGTATTATCAGCTGGCCTGAATCCTGAGATCGCAATAGACGTGAAGGACTATAATGCTTTAAGAGCTCGCTCAGGTACTGGGGAGCTAAACCATTTAGTGCTTTGTAAGTAATTAGCAAGATTTTAAAATCTATACGATGTTTAACAGGAAGCCAATGCAGTGTTGACAGAACTGGGCTAATATGGTCATACTTCCTAGTTCTAGTAAGAACTCTAGCTGCTGCATTTTGTACGACCTGTAGTTTATTTATCAGGTGAGCGGAACAACCACCCAGTAGAGCGTTACAGTAATCTAGCCTTGAGGTCATGAACGCATGAACTAACTGTTCTGCATTTTTCATTGAGAGCATATGTCGTAGTTTAGATATATTTTTAAGATGGAAGAATGCGGTTTTACAGATGCTAGTAACATGGCCTTCAAATGAAAGATTGGTAATCATTGTGCAACTCGCAGCATAGAGTCTTTGAACAAATCGGTTGAGTGAGTGATTCACCAAGTCAAGTCACCTTTATTTATATAGCGCTTTTTACAATGCAGATTGTGTCAAAGCAACTTTACATTAATAACTGGTATATAATTTTGGCTGCACAGCAGCTCTTAAAGAATAGTGTCAATGCCGGCAGATCAAAGCACTGTTGAATATCAAATGTCAAGTCAAATGTCAAGTGTCCCCAACTAAGCAAGCCAAAGGCGATAGCGGCAAGGAACCCAAACTCCAACAAGTGACATCAGATGGCAAACAGGTGGCAAATAGACTTCTGTGTTAAAATGGAGAAAAAAAACCTTTGGAGAAACCAGGCTTAGTTGGGGGGCCAGTTCTCTTCTGGCGAACAGTGCTTTGTTACGATTCAGGTTGCTATCATATGTCCGATAGGATCGCAACATTCAAAGTATTTATTCCAGTTCAGTCCAGTTGAGGATCATATTCATCACACCGGTTTGGACATACAGCCTTTTTATTATTGAATGAATCAGCGTTTCGAGCGAATCGATTGAATAAAATGACTCATTCATTGACACAGTGACTTGATGCCACCTACTGGCAACATTTCATATTGTAATTTATTTAATATTTCTGTAGGCTATTCAAAGCGTTGTATAAAACATACAATTAATGTCTTTGCATTATGTATTTGCTGTGTGAATGCATTTACGGACTTCTCTGAGCATCATTAAATTGTGCAAAAACATCTAAAAGCAACTTCAGATCTATTTAAAAAATCTTGGTATTTGGTTTAATTTATGACGGTGATAGATGGCAATAAATATAAAAATGTATATTAATCTCTGGTTTTATTGTTCAATGTTATTTCATAGTCTACCCAAAATTAATGGCAAGAACGCATTAAAAGTCCTCTGTTTTCAGTTAAAAAGGTGTCATTTAAGTTAATAATTAGTGATTTTTACAACGGAAGTGATTCAATCAAAAACTTTAGCTCGATAATAACTTTTTCTAAAAGCTGCTGTAAAGCCAAAACAATCTCTGTCTGTTATCACTGTGAAGCTGCTTTGAAACAATCTGTATTGTAAAAAGCGCAATATAAATGAAGGTGACTTGACTTGACCCTTGAATCAATTCTGCTCTGCGCTTCACTAGCTTATGCATTCCCTTCACAGCACACAGATTTTGAGAGTTGGTCAGCTGAATAAGTAGGCTAATAAACTGTGCGAAATAGACTATTAGTAGTTGGCTAGGGGTAGTTGTGAGAGCAGTTGCCACGTACATTGTTATTTAAATGTGAATTGTACATTGTAAAAAAATAGATGCCATGTAAATTAATATTTAATACGATATAAATTAGTATTTCACAGTACGTGAATTTGTGTGTACACAGAAGAAAGCTCTGTCTAGGCTCTGCCCTAGTACGGGTTGTGTCGAGGCATTTATTAGTCTGGCTGTTTGATGAGATTAAATGTAGTTGCAATAAACTCTGTAATAATCCGTACAAATGTATCACTGTCTGTTCTGTTGCGCAGAGCTGAACCAATCAGCGGAAAGGGGCGTTTTATTCCCGCCCATGTAGAGATTGAATATTCAAGCTGTTTATCCGTTTTGATTTTATTGTTTTTCCATTTGGCGGATTAGAACAAAGTGTAAAGAAAACAAAAATAAAAATATGAAAAATGACTCGAGATTTGTTTATTTTATGTTGATGAGAAGGGTCGAATATGTGATAAATGGTTTATTCATTAATCCGTTTATAAGACAAAAATGAGAAAAATTATCCAAAGGTACATGGACTCATATAGCATACAGGTTTTGAACAAATTGAGTGAGTGAATGATGACATGAAAGAAATTGAATTTTTATTCTTTCATTTTCAGATTTCATTTCACTATTGCTTTAACAAATAAAGGTCCAAATAGAGATTATTGAACAAATAATATTGGATGGACCTTGAAATAACAATATAAATAGATTAACATTTTCTGGCCCAGTGCTTTTGGACTGTTGATTTAAAAAAAAAAAAAAAAAAAAAAAATTATTACAGTGCAAAGAGTATTCACAAATGGATGTACTTACAACTTGTTCATTAAATGTCTGCTGTAAACATTGCTAAAAAAATGTGTAATCAAAGTGTAGTCTAATGTGACTCTGATGTATTGCTGCTTATGAATATCTGTATGTTACATGTCTAGGTGAGGGAGATGATAAAACTGGAAGTAACACAACCATTTCAACTGACTCTGGTGAATATCCCCCTTATTCAAATATATCTCATGTTTTTTTAATAATGCACTAAACTGAAAATGCACCACTAAATGAATAATTTATCTTCCTGAAATCCAAAAATCTCATCACATACATACATAGGAATGGTGTGGAAAACTTCATGAGCTCTATACAGAATGCACACTTTTCACTGTTTATAATACATGCAGCTTTTTTCCTGGTGGCCATAATTTTGGTGCATTCCCATTTAATACATCACCTCATGCATAGCACTGGAAAAACATGTTAACATTTTACTGTTTCTGCACAGGAAAAGGGAGTGCTGGTGCAAGTAAAGACAACAGTCCTAGTAACTCTCAGCAGGAAGTGAACATTGGAGGTAACTATATTTTTGTTGTAATATCAGTGCTGCCAGAGGGAACTTTTTAATACTTTTCTGTTCCTGCATAGGCAAGGGTAGTGCAGGACATATATCATTTACATTCAGGAGTTCTGACAAGAGATGCTGTAGTTTTTTTTACGTGTTAGACAGCTGTGGTCATCAGAACAGAAGTTTGGGACATATTCTGCTGTTGCTTTCTGCTAAGATGAAGCTGATTCCACCATTTGGGACTGAGGACAGCAATATACTTAGCCTTGTTATGGGGCTAGGGGTTTGAATTAGCAGGGATAGGGAACCAGTGGGAGGTGCAGAGAAGATGAGTTACATGTGAATATTTGGAAAAGAACATCAGCCGAAGTCCAGACTGAGGAATGTTTACACCTGGATGGACATGACCAAAAGCAAGTTAAAGTGAGACATAAGCAGACTATAGGGCCGGTACCAGGATGTGGGTAGCTATTTTGCTAAGGGTACCTAAATTGAATATGTAAACTCTAAATTGGGGAACACTAAGAATACATTGATTTCAAATGTAGTTCCAAATATAGGTTCGAGGGGAGCCTAAACATTCAGTCCTGTCAATCATCATTACAAGCGTATATAAACAGCAGTCACTGCATCATCCCAGCGACAATTCTTCCGGCATCCCTCCTTCTCCCCATCTCCTCCTCCTCCCTTCTCCTCCTCTCTTTCTCTTATTCTTCCTCTGCACAGTACTGTTATAGGGGGGTTTAGCTTGGAGCTCAGGTTCGAACCTCCTTCATGGACAGCAAGTCAAGTTTGTTTACATTAACTATTAAGACTGAATTGGAAGGCAAACTTGTGAAATGTAATGGTGTAAAGTATAGCTAGCTCTGACTAAAGTGTGCAAATACTTGTCCAAATCTGGTAATTAAATTTTAGATGTACTACTCACCTAATATTAAACACTAATATTTAATAACTCATAATAATAAATTAAATAACAAATATTTATGTCTGTATTTCAGTGTGAGGACTCCAGTGGTCAGGACAAACATTGATATGAAGTCAGATCATCATGGAAAATTTGTCATGGCAGATTTATGGTATTTGTCTTTGTCAACATAGACAGTCTGACAAGCATTTTATTTTGGGGTTGCTGGTGAATAGCTGAATTATATATTCTCTCTGTCTTTCTCTCTCATATTTCATATAATCTAAATTTTTTAATACTTTTCTCAAGAGATTGATATTTTTAGACCAAGCACCTAAAATACCCAATACATTTATATGAAGAGAGCTAATTTTCCAGACTTATTATTGCTGCTTCCAAAGGGCCAAAATAGACACATTTGCAACGTTTTTGATATTTTTAATACCATTGAAAATAATCCTGAGCATACCTGATAAATAATTCCCAATAATTATCTTGAATACTAATAAAAATATAAGATATATTCTTTTAAACTCTTGGATGCCTTGTGGAATATTGCTAATGTAGTGATGGACTGTTGATGTAATGTAGTGTTTTAGATTGATTGATTTTTGTTTTAATACACTGACTTCATTTCTATAATTATGCAATGTTGATTACAATCATTTTTCATGATATCAACTTGATCAGTAATACAGTATCTGTCTATTGTCTAATTTAAGAATAAACAGACGGTGTAAACATGGTTTCAGTTATAGCACATTTACCTTTATTAAAAAAATATTAATTTTTAATATTATTATTATTTACAGCTGTTTGTACTGTCAGAATGGACCATCTATAAATCTGCTGTCTGTTTCATTTAGGGTTTCATGGAAATAATGGTACAACCACTCATGTTGTCTTTTGTTTCTGATGTTTCTATAAATATCTGCTAACCAATAAACTTGTCCTAAAAGGGTTTTGGTCTCTTTTACTTTAAAAACTGAGCAATCTGATAAATAAACATTGACTTTTGTAAAAATTTTCATAACAGAAAATAAAACCAATAGGAGCTATATTACTTGGTGAAAGAATATTAATGACTAATTATTCATTTAACACATTTAAGTGACTTTTACCATATTATTGTCATTTCACACATAGCCAGCTTTTCATGAGCACGGGTGTCACGACAAAGATTTTTGCTTTGCTTTTTGCCTTCACTTTAGGCAGGTACATCATGGCATTTTGCCTCGTTTATCAGAAAACGAAAGTGAAAAATAACGTGTACGCTTCCTTATCTAAAATGGCTTTGTAGCCTAACAACAGAAATTATTTGATTTCGAATTATGATAATATCGTAAATGGAGAAATTTAAATATGTTTTTAGAAGAGTAGAAATAGCCTATTTTTTTTAATTCCTTAAACATTATAACCAGGCTTTTGAACTAAAATTTCAAAACCATGATGCCATTTATCAAAAACCACATCCATTTCCCTAAACTATAAACACTATTCCCCTGTTTTGACAGATTTGTTGAACTGTCACTGCAAAACTCTACACATAAACCCTTTCATTTCTAATGTCCTACACCATGTGCATTCAATATTGTTCACTCAGGTCAGCACAGCTTCCGCTCTATTAGCACACAATTACCCAGGGTGGTATTCCAGAAAGCAGGTTATGTGACATAGGCTACCTAAACTGAACGATTGTTTGACCTAGAAGGAGCCTAAAACCACCTGTAAAACACCCAGTGTTATTCTTTATATAGTACAAGGTATAAGAACACTTTTATACAGACTCAAACTAGAAGTTTGCATTTTGTGGAAAGAGAGAATGATTGAATACAGAAAGGCCTTAAAAACTGCTAAAAAACAAATCTTTTAGAAGAAAATAAACACAACCCTAAGTATTTATTTGATACAGTGGCTAATTTAATGAGAAATAAAGCTTCAACTTCTGATGTTTCCAAACAGCACAGCAGTAATGACTTTATGAACTTCTTTACTTGCAAGATTAACAATATTAGAGAAATTATAACCATGCAACCGTCTACTACAGTATCCCATCAGACAGTGCATTGCAGTATCCCTGAGGAAAAATTCCATTCATTCGCTGCTATAGGAGAGGAAGAATTGTCTAAACTTGTTAAATCATCGAAATCAACATGTATGTTAGACCCTATACTGACTAAGCTATTGAAAGAGATGCTTCCAGAGGTCATAGATCCTCTTCTTAATATCATTCATTCATTTATCACTAGGATAATTACTCAACAAAGTTTCCACTGGACAAATCTCATCCAACTCACTGTACATTTGTTGATATAATCACTACAAACGTTTACATTTGAAAAACTCATTTAAAACACACTTTTATCACATTTTTTTTTTTAACACAATAAACAGGAATAAACACGCTTACCAGCAGCGTCAGCCATTTTCTGCTGAACTAGGGTAGGCGTAAAATAACAAA